>BSBM01000727.1:27897500-30297500 GCA_027924585.1 Larix kaempferi | reverse complement strand
GACCGTTTAGGCGTGAAATACAATTTTGCTCCGATCGAGAAAAAACTCTTCTTCTTCTGAATGTTTCGGTGTAAAATCAAATTTTCTTCCGACTGCTTCAGGAGTAAATCACAAGTTGCTTTGAAACAAGAAACTTAAAAATTATTCTAATTTCAAATTTTTTCTAAGAGCCAAGAAAATGTTTGCAATCAAAGCAAGATGAAGCAAAAGAAACCTCAGTAAATAAAATAAAGGAAGGGGCCCTATAATTTTATGCAAAATTTGGGGATTAGGTTTCAGTTGCAACACTTGTATTAGATCAGAACTTGTTGATCCCTCAACAACTCCTCTTCATTTTTGCAAAGAATAAAGAGGACCCATTTGCATTTTGAAAATATTGCTTTTCAGTTTATTTTGATTTTGTCTTGCTTGATTTGAGAGGGTGATTTCATGGCTTCCTTTATTACATGCATGATTTCTTTCTTATCTATTCTTTAGCTTGACTTTCATGAAATGAAGATTTGGTGGTTTGGATCAATTGTGCCGTTTGAGTCTTTTTTCCTCGTAGTTGTTCAACAATGTTTGTATGTCCTTTTTTTGTTTGCTCGAATCTCCTTGAATTATGGGAGTGGCATGTGGTATGAGAAACCCCGACCCAGGGGCATCTAAGCTGTCAAAATCACCCGGAGATCGCACCCATCCTGGACCACACCAGCCTCAACTTGAATGGGTTTTTGGGTGTCGCCTCCCAACTAAGTCACACCTAGAGATAATTGAACTCGGGTTGCCTTGCTGACGAGACCCACACCTTAACCGAGTGAGATAGCGGGAATTGACAACATTTTTATGTCCTTGTTTGAACTTATTTGAGTTGATTCCATTCCTCAATTTGCTTAAGTTGGATTAGAATGATGTTTTAACAATCTCACTTGGATTTGGCCTTCAATTCATCAATTAATTAAACAAGCACTTTGGTGGATCAATTTTTTTTTGCTCGAATCTCCCTAACTTCCAGGAGTGGCCTTTGGTCTGAGAAACCACGACCTAGGGGCATCTAAGCCGTCAAAATCACCTGGGGACCTCACCTAACCTGGATCGCACCAGCCTCAATTTGACTGGGTTTTTAGGTGTCACCTCCCAACTAAGTCACCCCTAAGGGGAATTGAACTCGGGTCGCCTTGTTGACGAGACCCACACCTTAACCGAGTGATCTAGCATGAATTGATGAATCAAAATAAATTAGCTAAATGCTTAATTTTAAAATAGTTGAACTATGCCTTGATACATCATATAATGGATTTGAGCTGACGGTTTTGGATTTGAGTAATTTATCAAATTTTAGTGAATGTACAACAAGTCCTGGAACATACAAAACATTAGTGAATGTACCAAATTCTAGATCAATGCTGCCTTTACGTTTGCTTGAAGTTTCAGAATCATCACCCAACACAATGGTTGGACCACTGGAAGAGTCAAGAGATGAGAAGCTCTGTCTTGTGGACACCATGTGCCTTGAATATACATAATCAATGATGAATGAGGTAGGCTTTGATGTGCTTTCCATCAATGCATGCACTTGCTCCTTATCTTCAGAATTATGTCCTCCATCCTTCCTGCGCTCTCAGGAAGAGGAATATTGGATTTCTCCAAGAGTTGAGCCATTTGATCAATGGTCTTCTTCATGCAGGAGCTTTCAGGATGAAATCTCCTAAAATCCCCTGTTGCAATAGTTACACTTTTCCTTCTCATTCTTCTTTTTTGGATTTCTCTTGAAATTCAAGCTTGAGGAGTCTTCATGGACTTTCTGCTTGTCCCTCCTCTGATCAGTGGGTTTCTTGAAATTACCCTTCTTCTTGCCTTTCAAAATCCTTGAATATCCAACAGTAAAACAATGATACTTTGATGGATTTTTTATGGCTCCCATAAAGACCAACTTGTATTGTTCTTGTGTAAGAGACTCCATGAATTCTGAGAGTGTAGGACTCTTCTAGTTTCAAACTGCCTTCCTTGTGGAGTGGAAGGTCGAAACAAAGATTGAATAATCAGGGCCAATATTGGAGAGAATGGCCAAGATTAGTTGCTCATCCTTTTTATCAATTCCACATTGCTTCAATTGTAGAACAAGTGACTTGAACTTTGAGAAAAAATCCTGTAGGTTCTCAAAATTCCGTGGACTCAAGAAACAAGATCATTATCCAGTTGGTGGCCTCTTAATCCATCTGTCTTGCCAAACAATTCTTGAAGCTTTAGCCAAACTTCATTGGGTGAGGTAAGATCATCTAGATGGAATAAAATATCCCTGGATGTAGTGAGACACAAGATACAATACACTTCATCTCTTCAATTATGCCAGTTTGATTTGTCAATTGCTGAGGTTGGCCTAGGTTCATTTGCCATAGTCACCTTGTAGAGGCCTTTGCTCCTCAACATGATCTCCATATGCGCTTTCCAGTAAAAATAATTGAATGGAGTGAGGATGATATGATGTGACTGATCCATGGAAGCTCTGAAATATCTTTTAGAGTGGTTTGGGTGCCCACCAAGATGATTTGTTGCGCCCTCTGGGTTATTGAATGCACCCTGTAGATGACTGAATGCGCCCTCCTTGAGACTAGTTGGATCCTGCAAGACAATCAATGGAGAAAATAATAGATTGATAGCCCTGATACCATGTGAAATTTAGTTCACACCAAGATCTGATCAAGAAATTACAACTCTCACTAGTAATTCTCACACAACTAGTCAAGAACATTGAAAAACAATCACATATGATGCAAACAGAATTACTCTCATGAATAATAATACATCAACCAACCTTGGGAAAGTGATAGGCTGTCAACATATATAACTACATCATATATTCAAATGCATAAGGATTCCATTTGAATCCTCACAAAATCAGACTTACTAAAACTATGCAAAACCCCCCTAGGTGGCAAGTGTGTTCTCTAAGTCACTCCAAAGGCTCATGAAATTCTGAGTTAGTGATAAGATAGTGATGTGTGATGGAAAAGAATGCCAAATCCAGAATTTGGAAGGAAGAAACATCATGGAGGATGAGTTGGAAAAAAAACAATTATGACTAGTCAACTAACTTTTACCTTTCACCATAAAGTGGTAAAAAGCAGTAAAAGGAGCTAATGCACCTTTCTATTACAGGATTATCTAAAAATAGACAGAATCTTATCGAGGATCTCAAGGAATGTGCTCTAGTGGGTTTAGGAAGCTTTTGTTCCACACAATGGTGACTTGTGGTCCACACAATGATGTTTTAGGCCAACTACCTAGTCTAATACACAGGAATTAATCATAAAATGATTAATTAATGCTACTATGGTAATAAATGACATAGATGGGTTTTAAATATTCCAACAAGATGTTGTCAAATCCTAGGAAGCTGTGAAGCTCTATGAGAGTTTTCAGGGTCGACCAGTCACGAATGCCCTGTATCTTGGCTGGATCCATATGCACACCATGTTCTCCCATGATGTATCCCATATACTAAATCCTCTCAATTGCAAATGAACACTTCGCTATATTGGCATATAATTTGTGTTGTCATAGGGTGATAAGGGCCCGATGGATATGCTACAAATGTTTTTCCCACATACTATTGTAGATGGGGATATACTCTAGATATACGACCAAAAATGAATTGGTGAATGGATGGATAATATCATCCATTATCCTCATGAAAGTTGTTGGAGCATTAGTCAAGGTGAAAGGCCTTCCCCATATTTGAAGGTAGTATTCTAGACATTGGTATGCCCAATTGGCACCTGATGATAACTAGAATTTAGGTCAATCTTATTAAAATATTTGGAACCCTTGAGCTGGACAAGAAGGTCATCAATCTGGGGAATGGGATACTGATTCTGGACTGTGATTTTTTTTAGAACTCTGTAATCTACACCGAGTCACCATGTCCCATATTTCTTCTGTAACAACACAATTAGACTCCAACAAGGTGAGGATCTGGGTCGAATATGCCCTTTCTAGATTAATTCTTGAATTTGATGTTTGATTTCTTCAATTTCCATGAGGGAATGCCTGTATGCTGGCTCGTTAGGTAAAGGTTCCTCGAGTATCAAATCAATGGAATGCTTGACCTGGAAATGTACTGGCACCCCAGTAGGTGTGGTGAAGTTGTCTCTGTATGCTTCTATGATCTTATCCACCTATTTCTATTGTGTAGAGGGATCCCATGTAGAGGTAGTGGAAGTTGCTGTGATATTTCTCTCACATTAGAATGAATCATGAAGAGGACAATTTTGCCAGTCTCAGAGATTACCTTCCTACACTGATTAGCTGTAATGAGAAACACTATAGTGGTGGGAATTGTCTATGTTGTCTTGTAGAGGTGTTTTCCCAAAGTAACAATGACACTACGAGTCCTAGATTCATACACAACATGACGTTTCCACATATATGGTTGTCCTAAAATAACACCACAAAATTCAAGTGAGGAATCATCACACATTGACTCATCTTTGAAGGGATTGATTCTGTATGATAGATGATATTTTTGACTGACGCATATGTCTTGTCCCTAGTTGAGCCACCCAATTTTGTAGGTTTGCGGGTGTGGTCTCATTGGAAACTTCAACCATTTGATGACCTTTGTCAAGATCAGGTTCTTTTAGATTCTACTATGAATAATGAAATGTAGTGTAGTTCCTTTGACCCACATCTATGAGTGGAAAAGGCATTCTCCTTCCTCGAGTTCCTCTAGATCATCAGGCTGGACCTTTGTGGTAGCGATGGTAACACTGGGTTTTGCATTGATGATCCTGTTTCCCTTATTTGCAATTGGGATTTTGGGTTTAGCATCAGATTCAGAAATGGGATATGATTCTAAAGCCTTGATCTCAGCCATCAATGTCTTCTTTGAGTGACATTTATCAGTTTTTTGCTAGGGGCTCTTATGGAACTCACACAGTTTCTCAGTGTCCTTCTTTGTCTTCCCATTACCTTTCTTTGCTTGTTATTTGGACTGGTTTTCCTTACTCTACCCATTGTTCCACAGCCCATGGTTTCCCTTACTTCAACGAAAAATTCACATACCCAAACTCCTGCTCATTCTTATGCTTAAATGTTTGCTTGATTTTCAACAGTATATCGATAAGCGGTGCCTAATGACAAGATGTCTAGGAACTCCATTTCGGTTTAGATGTAACTATGCAGGGCACTGCCATATTTTAGAACAAGGTTCTGCTTGGAGTCCCCAATACCAAGATTTAGTCTCAAGGTATGGAAGTTATTAGTGTACTTTGGCACCATGTGGTCCCTCTCCTACCGCAAAGTGGTCCATTTTGTGTATTGGTCGTCATAGCTTCCAACGAGATAGTATTGCTTCTTGAGGGATTATACAAAAGATGCCCAGGTGGGGTCACCCCCATAAATATCAGTCTTTTCTGTGGCATTTTCCCCACAGTAAGTGTCCCACCAATATTTCACATGGGGAGCCACCTTAAGGAGTGCAAATACGAACTTTTCCATATTGGAGAAATTGTGGATGTAGAAATAGCCCTCTAGAAAGGTCAACCATTTATCTAGGGAATCAACATCTATCTGACCTTAAAATACAAGAATATCAAAGTTAACTTGTACCTTGAAGGGTGTGGCTCCTCCAAAGTGTCTGCTTTTGCTTAATGATCCCTCTTATGTTGCCAACATCTATTGAAGGATTTGGGAAAAACAATCCATCATCTCGTTGCTTTGTCGTGTGAGGGATTCCTTAAGAAACATCTTGATAGGATATATTTCTTTTCCATCTCCTTTTTCCTCATCCATGGGGGGAGGTTTGGGCCGCTGAGGGCAGTCTTCCTAATGCTAAACTAGTTCAATACCCAACTATTTATATTCTAACCTCATCGGGAACATGCATGGAGAAATGACGAAATATAAGACCTCTCTGACACCACTGATCCAAATTAATGTGAGAACGAAATTAAAGAACATATATAGAACCACATATATAGATATATTGTAAGGAAAATAATGATACGGTAAACAAAAATTCTATTAAATGGTGGAAACAAAATAGACTATAAAATAAAGAAGCTATAATGGTGGTATCTTGTCTTTGTGATGATTACACTCATTGATGACAAGTTGAATACGAAAAGAGGTTGAGAGGTCCTATTTATCATAATTATGAGGGAAATAACCCTAAATATCCAAAAACCTAACCCTAGTAGATGAACCATCATAACGTTTGAGTCCCCAAGGTGGTTAGTTGAACAATCAACTTCCCAGAGTCATAAAATTTGAATACGATCTTCGTTTGGGGCATTCGGTAGACCATTGGAAAGATATTGATAAGGAGTAGAATAGTGGATCAATCCCAAACTAGAGCTTATGGCAATGTTTTGGGCAGTTGTGAGCCCAAAAAACATCTTTTAAGCCTCAAAACCACCCTGGAAGTTCAGGACTTGAAAAACCGTAGAAAAACTACTAGAAAATTGCCAAAATGGAAAACTGTTTTGAGCTAGTGGAATAGGTGGCTGGCCATTGATATCCATATGGATCAATCTTATTGTTTATTGTTTTAGGATATTTAGACACTTAATAAAAACTTGGTATAATGTGTCTTTAGGTAAAGTGTATTTCTGTAATGTGCATTGTAGCTATCTAATTCAATTAGTGACTATCACATTCTAGACATAAAGTGATTGGATGATTCCTCTTATCCTCAATACTAAAAGCTATATTGGTCCCTATATTAACACTTAATTAATCCATGATATTTATTTAAAGAGTATAGAGGGTCATTTGTTGATGATCAATTGTGAGAAACTCATATGCAAAATATATTCCTTTTGCATTAATATATTTCCTCAAGTGGTCACATTGGCTAGGTTTGTGGACTATTTTTCTATTTGAGGGTTTTAAACATGTAATACATTAGTGTACTGATCTTTGATATGTTTGTGTTAGTGGTTTCTTAAGGTGTTCAACTTGTGTGGAAATATGCTATTTATCAAACATGGTATCAAAGTAGTTATGAAGACTTGCTCTCATTGTTGATCAATATCATGGACGTATCTTGTTGCATGCATCAAAGGACTAATGGATTTTTGTTAATTTTCAATATTTAAAATGCTGAGAGAATAATTCTAGTGCATCAAAAGAACTTTTTTAAGTTGGAAACCCTTTTCATCCACTTGAAAAGGTTTTCGTTTGTCCAAGATATGACCATTTATATCATATCTCTAGGGGTATACATTTTCATTAATTTTAAAATTATCTTTCATTCAATTTTAATATTTCGATCAATTAGGGTAAGCACATACTTCAAAGTAAAGAGTATAATAATAATAATAATAAAATAATAAATTCCCCCCTTCTCCTTTCTAATATTTGATATATATTTTGCATTAGCTCGCTTGGTTGAAATTAATTTATGAAAATAGAAATCTTTATTAATATCTACCAAATCATTTAGTAGGGAGTATAATTCAAAATTATTTGACTTTAGATTATTTCATTTTCTTTCTATAAATTTTTCCAATGTTTTCAATAAACAATTTATTAAAATGTTTTTTTTTTAAAATTAAAAGTAAATTTCGTAAATTTTAAATTCCGCTAATTACACTTTCCAATTGGTCAAACATGTTATCGATGGGACATAAATCCTTAAGAGCATGGATTTATTTAAAAAAAAAAAAAACTATTTAATATGTATTCTAGTAAAAGTGCCATGTGGGAACTCACATGCCATTGTTGACTTAAAAAAAAGAATTTTGTTGTCACTTTGCATGTGATATTTTTATTTTCATGTGACCAATTCTATATAGTTTAATTTTAATATTTTTATGAGGATGATTTTTTTCACATGTGGTTCACAAACCCCCTAGCAGGGATTCTATATCTACGGTAAGAAATCATAGGGCCACACCCTGTTCGCTCTGGTTATGGAGCTAACCTGATGGGGACATCAAGTGAGGCCCTTATATAATGATGTATAGTCGCTCGGGGATTTGACCCCGGGACCTTCTGCTCACAACTTACAACACTAAACCACTTGAGCTATCCCACCAGGCTATTTTTATGAGGACAATTACTGATTTATGTGGAAAATTTTATAATGGTTTTATATTCCTACAATTTGTCCTTTGATTTATCAATTTATATACTCTAAATAAAACTTATTCTCCTCTACAATTATCTTAACATATGTGTCAATTAGTTGTGTCACTTATCTTGGTTTGCAGAATACATAGTCATCTCCTCCCATGACCTCCTCTATATGTTATGCACCATATGTGGAGATTTAATACCAATTTTCTTGTTAAATAAAGAAAACCATTCCAAGACAACTTTATATCAATGGCATACAAATTTTAGTGGATACATTCATTTATCTACTAAATTCCCTTCCAACATAGGTTAGGACTTAGTTGCTATACAACTATATTTCTTGTTCTTTAAAGCTACTTTTTGAAATGTGGCATGCAAATTTAAGTTATAACATATCTTTATTTATTTTTTCACATAAGCAGTTATATTGTATAACAAAATATTCTTCCAAGTAGAGTCCAGAAGCTTTTACATGCCGATATTGTATGTTGTTTTGTCCAATTTTTTTGAAGAGCATATTCAAGGATATTGTATTCCTCTACAGTCTTGCTAAAACAAAAAATTCTACTGATATATAATCGACAAAAGACTCCTAGGACCAAGAAGCTTTTACAAAACATATAAGAAACTTGCTAGTTCGAGTGCTGGCTGCCTTTTAATGACTAAGAAATTCTTGTAGTTTTGGTGACGTTCCAACATACTTGTAAATTTTTGGGAGTTTTTTATGACATCCCAACAATAACACACTTGCTACAAATTTTTATTTCTGTTTACGCCTCATAACCCTTATAAATTCACAATGACAATGAAGATCTATTGCAAATTTTGGCTAGTTTGAGACACATAGAGCTCGTCTTCTCCTGAATGAATATTGACCACAAATTATGATCCAAAGTTTCTCTATAAGGTGTCCTTTCTATATAAGGTGTCCACCCACTGCTACATATGGGCGAATTTTTCCACGTTTCGAACACTCGTGGAAAAATAAAATGAAATTTAAGATGTCTTTTCAATTTTTTTTTATCATGGTGGAATTTTTGTCGCTATAGCAACGTTTTTTAATTTGCAATGAAATTTCGTCGCTATAGCGATGAAATATGGGCATCTTTGCACACGCGCCAAACCACACGTGCCTTCCAACGGCTCTTGACTTTTTAATCATGCATTTTCGTTGCTATATCATTGATTGTCGATCTATAAATACATACTTTAAGATAATTTCCGACACATTTGCTATAGTTGCGACAAAGTTCCTAGTGATTGATTGAGCTCGGATTTTGAACTTGCAACAAATTTCATGGTGATTGTTTGAGCTCAGATATTCTACATAGCTCGGATTTTGAACTTGGAAGGTTAGTATATTTATATTTTTTTGTCTATTTTAATAGAAATATATGTTAAGATTTTTTTAACATGCATGTTTGAACGAAATTTAATTTTTGTACTTTTTAAATTTTTTTTTTAGCATTGTTACATATATTTTGTGTGATTAATTAGTTATACTTAGATGTATTTACAGGATTTGCATACGTGATTATATATTAATTAATAATTAAACTTCTTTTTTCTATAGTTATATTAGAATATAATTATAACATGAAAGTATTATTAGACACAATGGCACACTGGGAGGGGGGGGTGAATCAGTGGGCCAACATTAAATACCAATTTCAACTTCTTTAAAAATTAATCAAAGATCATTAAGTATTTTCACTTCAACACTTAGGCAGAGTTCATCATTCAATACACTAGGCTATACATCATTCATATGGGATTATTCTCATGTTACAAGTACATTAGACAAAGTTCATCATTCGGTACACTAGGATATACATTATTCATAGTACATTAGGCTATACTAATTCAATTTGACATGCCCACAATAATTTAGAACAACACTTCGTTGCTAGGTTGCACTTTCCTTATGCCTTCTGAATGTTTTCAAGTGCCTTTGTTTGCTTTAGTCATTTGAAGAAGGAGCTATCATATCTCAAGGCAGGACTTGAGTGCTTTTTCAAAAACAACCCGAATATCTAAGAATGGATAAATCATTTAGGAAGACTTAGAGCTATAAATGTCTTGTATACCCAGAATTGTCTTCTTCAGGATCTGCGCATTCTTCAAGAGATCAAATATATTGACAATGAATGTATTCCTTAGATTGTACTCTTGGTCTTGTGAAATGTACATGGATAATCTTTTGCTGATGCAAGAACCTGCACTTCTAGATACCCGAAATCAGAATTGAAAACCACTTCAGTAGTATCCAAGAAATTCCAGTTATGCTTGTGACCGCCTTGGATTCTTCAACACTTGAACTATGAGCTTCAACTGTGTCACATGGTTCTGTTGCCCTTGTTCTTTGTTTTCTCTTGTATGTTTGTCCAATAATATAACTCATACAATCAGATACCAACAACAAGTGTTTCCTAAATACATTCTTTATCAACCATATCCAAAACTAGCGAGAGTCATACTCAACAATCATCTAGTAAATTCATAAAAGGTAAGCATGCATCAAGGACAACTTTCATTTTGACCATTTGGGCCACCTAGTGTTCCAATGCCCAAACTATCAAGGTATCCTTGTGCGTAAATCAATGGCCATTGCACAACACTTGTTGGCATCAATGAAAACTTCAGTCTTCAGGTTTTTCTTTATAGAAATTGGTATATAATATACGGTATTTAGAAATATACTTATATCTAATGTATTTGACAAGTTACTATTTGGTATGGTGCAGGTAAGAAAATTACTTGTCACTACAAGAAATTTTCACTATGAATGGAAATGCAAGGAAGCTTGCTCAGTTTAGAGCAGCATTAGAGGCGAGGGGAGATGGAAAATGTTAGTTCCCTTGCTCTGATTGCAGGGGCTTGCAAAGAACAAGAATTTTAATAACAACAGCTGAAAGACATTGTAGGGAGAATAGGCACGCCGAAGGGGGTTATGAATATCGTCCCTTGGTAAGAGGTTATTCAATATTTAATGTATTATCTGTAATAGTCATCATGTCATGAATTTTAGTAAAATGTCTTATCGTTTTATTATATGTTCTATACACACTAATTTTACTACGTTGTTTGTAAATATATAGACAATGCCCCCAAATGTTGCCCTCTAGATATTTATTTTCCAAATACTAGCAGAAATACTCCTTTATAGGGAGACGAACTTCAAGATCAGAATATTGAAGTTGATCAAGTTCTTAATGATGATATGGATGAAGATAACGTTAGTGATACAAATCAGGAAGATGAGATACATAGATTGATCCAAGACACATTTTCTCCAATGGATGAGGACGCCCAGGATGATAGTCATGATGTTGATCCTCTACTCGAGAAGTCATGTCAACCTCTTTATGAAGGATCAAAAACAAATATTATATCTACTATATTGTTGTTAGTGAACTTGAAGGTTTTGAATGGTTTATAAAACACCCATCTCACACAGATACTAAGGTATGTAATTTGTTAATTATTTATGTCTGCATGTTCACATGTACATAAAGGGTTGACGGTTTTCCTATATTGTTATTGTTATCTAATTTGTAAAGTATGGATGCGATATTGATGAATAATATTGTTTACATTGACTTATTCTTTTGAATTTTGTAGATTGTTAGGTGAATTTCTATTACCAACGTCAAATATTTTACCACGCACATATCGAGAGATATCTGTGATTATGAAATAATTTGGAATGGAGTATCAAGCTATTGATGCATGTCCTAATGATCATATCATATACTATGTACAATATGCATTAGAAAATGAATGCCCACAATGTCAAACAAGTAGGTATCAAATCGATAAAGCGTCAAAAAGGTGCCTCACAAAGTTATTCGTTATATTCCGATAATTCCACGTTTCCAACGGTTGTTAAGGTGTCAAAGTATAGCACAGTTTATGGATTTCCATGCAAAGAACAGAAGTCGAGATTATGTTCTTAGAATGCATGCAGATGGTTCTGCATTGAAGTACATCAAAGAAAAGTGACCAATTTTTAAAGAAGAGCCTCGTAATGTTAAAATTTCGTTGGAAGCTGATGGTGTCAATACATTTGGAGAGCTTCATTCTACCTACTCAATGTGAACTGTTTTTGTTATAAACAATAACCTTCCTCCAGGTACCAGGTAAAGCAGGTTTGTCATATGTTGTTAGATATGATCCAAGCAGAAGACCAGTAAAGTATAATCATGTAGATGATGAATATAATCATGAAGAATAAGAAGATGATGATGATGATTCAGATTAGGAGCAGGTGGCTGCAGTCGATGTGTTAGATGAAGAAGTTGAAGAGTTTGATTATCCAAATGTAGCAAATGATGATCTCTTTGACGATATCGATGACTATATTAGCGAAGATGACATTGATGATGATGTTGATGTGAATGAGCCTTTCATCAATATCTATTCTGAACCAGATCCTGATACAAATGTTGAGTTGAATGAAGAAAAAGATGAATGATATTTAATTGTTGAAAAGTAGAGGTACATGTTTATATCTTTTATATGATGATCTTTATATGTTTTTATTTTGTATAATAGAGTATGTTAGATTTCTTTATTATTTCAAATTGGGTATGGGGAAATTGAGAGTGATGTAAGGGGGGGAAATAATTAGAGCTTCCACCTTCATGTGTTTTCCCCTGTTTAGTAGAGAATGAACTATTCTTGAAACCAAGAGAAGCTCAAAATTGGTGTGTATACCATAGCTGAAATTTGACATGGTTTAACTAGACAATCTAGCTGTGACATGTGAAGGGGGTCAACATTGAATTTGTGCATTTATGGACTGATCAAATTTGACATTGTAGGAAAACACACATGCGTTGATTGTATGGGAGGGTTTACCCATTAAGGCACGACTACACCTAATCATGTACTACTTCACCCCGCTTACAAGCCGTGACATGTGAATGGGGCCAACGTTGAATGTTTTTCAAAAATTGCTTGCATGGACTGAAATTTGACATGGTTTAACTAAACACGTGCATTGATAGTATGGGAGCATTTCCAGACTCAAAGATTTCCTTCCAAGTATATCTAGCAGATAATAAGTCCTAGAGAATAGGTCTTTAACCATGCCAGCTTTAGCCTCTATTTATCAACTATGCCTCTATTAAAGACCTAGGATATACGTATAATAGAGTCAAACTACATGTTTATCTATCAATAGTGTTCAAACAAAGTGCTTGAATTAACTATGTATAATTACATAGAGTGCTATCCTTTGTCACTTTACTATGCCCTACAAAGTCATTTGACTAATAGGTAACTAATATTGACAAAAAATTAACTTTGCTAAAAACCTTTTGTACTCTTGGCCTTTTATATTAACACTAAATGGTTCTTTGAGGTGTGTTTTTAGTATTGTAGTTCCGGAAATTTGCTTTGACTTTTAAGTCCTTCCCTAACGTTCATGGATGACTAGAAGGTGTTCATCGATAGTATAAAAAACATCATATATAATATCACATGGGAGTAACAAGGGCATTTCCAAACTATGTGTAGAATAAGGAAATGAAAAATGATGAAATATTAAATCACCGGAGGATAGAAGCTTGCAGTTTTTACCGCATCATTACATGGGGAAATGCGCAGGCGTAATGAACAAGGCTGTGCATCCATGGTTATGTCTATCAAAACAATAGGGTTGTGGAAGAGGAAACTATCACAAATAACAATGAAATCTTTCAAGCCTAATATGCTAGTTCTCTTCCTCTAACCATGTCTAAAGCCTTGAAAACCCAAAAATATTGTTGACGATAGCATGTGCTAAAACTTTGGTTATGTACAAGCAAGAAAGAGATCGGCAATAAGACATCAAATTTTTGGACCAATAACATGTTGGATAAAAGAAATTTATATATAATGAAAATAATTATTTTATTTTCGTATGTGCAACATTAAACTATACCAAAAAAAAATGAAAATAAAAAAGTGAACTAATACCAAATCAAAGTAAACTTAGACGAGAAATAAGTTTTTCAAGTAAGAACTATAAGATTTTGGAAGTAAATTAAAGAAGAATACCATGTACTTGGAGTGATACATATTACAACTACATTAGTTGTGGGAAAATCAATGCTATATAAATATGTCTAAACATGAGTAACCTTAGAGGAATAGTAACATCACAAAGATAATAACAAGCATATTTATAAATTTAAGTCTCGAAGTTTACTCAAAAACAAAAATAGTGAGAATAACGTTAACCCTTTATAGGAATGATAAGTGTATATACATATTACAATCACACGTAATATAGGCATGCTTGAATTAAGAAGGGAGCTAGTTTTGAAATAAAACCTATTGTTGTGTTAATCAACATAGTGATTTATAGGGAGCCAATTAGCATAATAAAATATAAGGAAGGATGCTAAAGTTTATGAATACAATTTCGAATACATTTAAATAGCAATATTTTTTTCTGTTTTAAAAAAAATGGGTAACTAGTGTCATTACACGATGGTCCAATCTTTTGCGGCAAAAGCATTTTTTTCACCTCATGTTTTTAGCGAAAGGATTACCGTACCATTTTCGTGACTACCATAGACCTTTTCGTTCATGATGAATGATAGATTTTAGTGTTACGGAGATTATTGTAATCCATTTTAATACTACTCGCGGCAGACATAGTCACATGTGACAAATGCATGATTCTCAGGTCCTCGAAGCTTTCCAACCAAAATGAATGACCAGGTCATGTTTTTGGTTTTCCTCAACATACCATTTGCATGAACACCATAGGGACAAGTTAACACTCTTCTCTATATAAAAGCTCAATGGCGTACCTATAACACCGGGTGGATGCCTGTAATGAGTTTGAAGCATGCATTATTCCATATAATGGATAGAAATCGGGGAGTTTGCGGAGATACCATTGGCACAGCCATTATAATGTATGGAATGGGTAGGATTGGAAAGAATTTTGATTCCACATTAGCTATGCACCGCGTTTCATGGAATGTGGAGATGGAGCGGAGTTTTCACAACCACTTGAATATACCAATACCCTTTTGAAGAGGAAAATTGCATGAAGATTCTACTAATTTTTTATAATTTTAACACTTTTGAAAACAATAGGGTTGTGGAAGAGGAAACTATCACAAATAATAGTGAAATGTTTCAAGCCTAATATGCTAGTGCTTTTCCTCTAACCATGTATCAAGCCTTCAGATCCATTCATGATGTCCAAATCCTTAAACATTTGTCTTTGCGGATCATGTGCCATGCATGGATCAACTCTAGGCCACCACATATAACTTATATAACATTATTTGTACTATGAGTCTTATATGGTTTCCATTTAAAGGCTGCACAATGAATGGATGGTTCTCATAGACCAATATGTGCTCCACAACCAAACAACGAAGTCTTAAATGATTAACATTAACCTTTGGGATTCATGGGACATTCCTGGTGTTGACCTCAACCATCACACATGATCTATATAGGCAATATTTGGCCTATAAGTGAGAAACAATTTCATTCCAAGGTTTAGTGTGCTAGATATTATTTTCATGGATGATTAAATCATGGTACTAGGGAAACTTTAAGGCATGAAATTTTTCCCGTGGGCTAATTTTCAATGTTTTTTCCCTAAGACCATAAGACACTAGAAGTGACCTTGATATATTTCATATGCAAAAAAATACCTATGGACCATATTTATAAAATTTCCATCATCCTCTAAGAATTTGGACTGATTATCTCTCCTCTCACTATCATTGTTGTCCATTGGAAGCCACATGAGTCATCCTTCACTGAAAGGGGAAAATAATGAGAAGAAAGGATGATGGAGGTACTAAAATGGGAAGGAAATTTTTTATACATAGGACTACATGTGAGATGGTCCAAGGGATCACACATGTCCCATGTGCCCTAGTGATAGGTTTGATGGTCAAAATTTTGAAGACCATCGGAGAGATGAAACAACACATCCAGGGGAGAAAAACCACCATAAACAAGGAGCCTGAATTGAGTGCACCCACGAGTCTTCATAAATCACAATAAATACGAATGGTACCTTGTTCTATCAGACATGGTGGTCGCCATGCACGAGTGGAGACCAGCAACCTCCATACACCAACTTCTATGAGCCTCGATCATGCAGGAAATAAATGTGCCATCCTACTCTATGGACACATTCAAACACCTTAATACCATCACTTGATTAATCGAAGAGATTTCCATACTTGAAGAATGCCATTTTCATCGTTATTATTCTATTATTTATGGGTCATACCAACCAAAGGTCATTGATCGATTCATTCATAAGCACATGGTTAAATAGGGTAGGGATTTTTCTCAGCTTTGGTTAGTTCTCCAGTAGCCAATTTACATGTAGCAAAAAAGTGAAAGTAGTTGGCTGATCCATAGCTTTAGGTGCAAAGTTGTCCCTAAACCAATAGATTTCCTTTTGACCAAACCCTTAATGAACGAATGATCTTCGACCGACTTAATCCTTCCATGAACTAGTTAGTTATATGCTTGACTCCATCCATCTACTCGAACCCCTGTCCATAATTTAATAAGGTCGAGTATAGTCTTGGAACGAATCGAATTTGATCTGAAAAGTGGAGCACCACTCAAGCTGATCACAAGAGCTACCGACTCTTATGATATAGGGACAACTACTCCCATGAATAGCATGCCCTTACCATTTGCATGAGCGATTACTTCAGTATGAATATACCACTGCACCATCACCCCCTAGTTTTTATTATTGAAAGGAAATTAACATTGACTTAAGGAAGATGATATAATATAAAGGGTTGATGCAATAACTGCTTGGTACAGGCACAAATACACAGTGTTCCTCTCTCTGGTCTTATTGAAGCCTCTCTTGGGGGGTACACTCCGTTCCAATCCTAAGTAAACATGCGTTCGAGATGTAGTAAATAATTCCTATGGGGTCCTCTAGATAGGTGTGTTTGGAAAGGGGAGGCGGTATAAATATAACTAATAAGTAGGTAGATTGGGTAAAAAAAAGAGGGATAGGAGGCACTTGATTGGATTGGATAGATTGGGTGGTTTCCCTCCCTCTCAATTGGATAGATCGGATGAAATAGGTACCCTATTATTTAAAAGGGGAGTGTTATGTAGGCAACATATAGGTCTGATCTATTGTTTAATATGCTTGAGAGGTTGTTACTACGTAGATGAGCTAGTAATAGGAGATAGTATGATGAAAGATCAAGCTGATTAATTGATTGCAGTAGTAGCCTACTGTAGTATCGTAACATTATTATTAAGTCCAAAGAGGAAAAAATATGAGCTAACCAGTAGTCTAGATATAATACTTAAGTAACATCCCCCCTTATCTATTAAGTAGAGCAGTCTAACTATCTTCCCATAAAGTTCAACCAGCTCTAGAATATATGCTTGGTATTACTTCACAACTTTTGCTTTGGGTTAAAAACCATTTGTTTAAGAAGACGAAACCTCCATTGTTTAAAGAAGACGAAACCTCCATTGTACCGCAGGTTTTGGGATGAGTTAATGCATGAGGATGTTCGGTTATGTCTCTGTCCTATGTTTCTATTTGTGTTTAATAATGAATTTTATCTCAATGATGCGATGTGTTTAAGGTTTTGTTGCTCTGTCGATTAATCTATAATGCTAGTTGATGCCACTGTCAATTATATAATGTTGATGTGAATGGTGATTATACATTGATGATGCGGATGTCGAATATATATATATATATATATTTGTTAGCATAATGCGAAGACAAGATCTCTGGTTTCTGTAGCAATTGAGTAAGGGTTAATGCATGTATTCTCCCTACTGCGGAAAATGGGTTCCTACAACACCCCTTAGACATCTCAGGTGAGACCTCACTCGCTCTATGAGTGTTGCTAGAAAGGGTAAAACCTTTCTAGGCCGATGCTTAAGGGTGTTTGGTTGGTGTTTGTTGATAGCAGTGCGAAGTGAACCCCTGTCGAAAGAACTGTGTCAACAAATGGTTCTATTGTCGGGACAATAGTGCGAAGAGAAAAAGAGAGGACATGCTGTGGCATCCAACGAAATTGGAGATCGAGGATTGGTTTGAAAAGAAGGCACGAGAGTTTGCTGAAGAAGAGAATCACCAACCTGGATGGTCGAAGACTGAGTGGTTACATAAATATATATACTCCGACATCCACGAGATATTTTTTCTGTGAATTCCCAATACTATTGCATGAGTGGTTAACACAACTCACATTCCAAAAGAAGAATTTCCAAGGTGGTGAACCTGAACATTGGACACCTAAGTTGATCCAACAATTGAAGCGAGTGGATAACAAGGTATCTAGGGCTGTCGAAGTTTGGATAGATAGTATTCTGGAGGGATATATTACTGAATTCTCCGTCGACACAATCAAGTCATATAGAGACGCAAAAAGGAAGTTTTTCAAGGGACCCCATGGAAGGTTCCTACTGTCGCTGAAATTGCGGATTAAGATGCTTATCTGCGAAAAGGGTATACTGAAGATGATCTATGACGAGTAAATCCCAGTGGTCAGAGGTTGAGGGTACCACGTGAATGTGGATTTGATAGAATTATGTGGGCAAGAAATATTCCAACACTAAAGTGTATCCTATTTAAGAAATATTCCAGGAATATTTCGTATTTTGGGCATAAAGTTTCGCTTGTAACTCGGAATCGGGCGGACTTTGGACCATTGGAAAGCTCTTGAAATTATATACAACTTGATGTTTTTAGTTTTATCTGATTCCTTACTGTTTGTGAGATGCGGGCATTTTAGTAAAAAAACATCTTTCAAGAGATGCTTTTAAATATTCAAGGAAGCTTTTGTATTTTGGGCTTAACTTTTCACTCTTAACTCAGAATTGGGTGGACTTTGGACTGTTGGAATGCTCTTGAAATTCTATACAAATTTGTTGTTTTGAGTTTTCTCTGATTCCTTACCGCTGGTGAGATGCAAGCATTTTAGTAAAAAAAACATCTTTCAAAAGATGCTTTTAGAAAAACATCTTTTGAAAGATGCTTTTTTTACTAAAATGCCTACATCTAAAAAACGGTAAGGAATCAGAGAAAACTCAAAACAACAAAGTTGTAGCTAATTTCAATATATTTCCAACGAACCAAAGTTTTCCCAATTCCAAGTTACGAGCAAAACGTTATGCAAAAAATACAAAATATTCCTGGACTATTTACGTTTTTTATTATTTAGGATACATTTTGGCCTAGGTAATTCCTTATGGGACATGAGCAACAACGAGTTCTTAAGGGAGGATGAGGAAGGTTGTGGTACCCTATGAAGTGGAGTGAGGTTCCGATGGCCAGAGAAGAAGAGGAGGAATGATATTGAGAGAGAGTCTCTTGAGGTGACTAGAACGAAGAACTGCGAAACGAGACCACAAGGGATGAAGCGACCCTACCACGACGAAGGAAGCAACCAGGCTACTCCTGAAGTCTAAGTAGGACAGACCTAAAGTTACAACATACCCATAACCCCACACACTATGCTGAATTTCACAGGAAGAAACATAATTTCATCGCAGTGTTGTTCGAAGTGTCAGAACAATGGTAAAAGTAGTGGGTCCGTAAATAATAGTAGGGGATCAAGGACGGAGGGTGGCGATGTGAAAATGCCCATTTTCTAGGGTAACAGGACCAAGGATCCCAAACAATATTGGTTTTTATGTGAGGTGGTGTGGACAGTTAAGAAAGTCCAAGATGAAGATATCAAAAAGAGACATCTAGCGACAACCTTTAGGGGTCGTGCGCTAGATTGGTTCATGAAATTCATACAAGTTCCTAAAGGGAGTCCAGAGAAAACACTGCCACAGATCAAGGAAGGATTAATTGATGAATTCAGGAAGCTGAAATATGAGTCGCAATACATCACAAAACTGAAGGAGATCAAGCAGTTTCCAAATGAATTAGTGTGGGAGTTCAACCAGAGATATAAAACTTTGATGGCGAAAGTCATCTTTGGGATGAGCGACGTACAACAAAAAGAATAATTCATCGCAGGATTAGTCCCACACATTTGTGGGCCGCTGATGCAACATAAAATCAAATCCCAAGCAGAAGCACTCGAAATTGCAATGAAGTTGAAGGCTTCACCAGTTGGCGAAGCAAGATTATGCATGAATCACATTGAAGCGCAGCTGGAAAATATGACAATCCAACTCCAAGACATTAAAGGGAAAATAAGTGCGAGAGGAAATATGGTGCACCCGCTGCAAATCGCAAGGACACCATAAGGACCAGTGCCCAGAGTTTTGTGAATATTTACAGTCTGGCACTCCGAATCCACTGAGACAGGGGGGGATTCCGTGGTATATAATATTCAAGACGAGGGGGCATCGGTTGGAACACTGCGTATACTTATAGAAGATGGTGTCAAAATCGACAAATATTTACTGCAATTTCTGCCAATTGGTTGGGCATGAAGAGAAGGATTGTAGGGCATACGACTTGCTCCAGGAAAGGTGTTAGAATTCTGATAATTTCATTCAAATATTATCTAGGATCCTACTAAGAGAATAACATGCATAGCATAACAATCATAGACACAAGAGACACAAAGTTTCCTCTGGGAAAACCAAGAAGCTGAAAAACCTCGCAACTTCCTCAGAGATAGAATGAGCATGAATATAAGGATCACAAAGATCAAACCCAAAAAGATAGATGTCTTCAGTAGCTACTCCTCCTCCACTTGTCCGCACTCCTCTTTCTCAACTATGCAAGTTGGATGAGTGAGTGAATGAGCAAATAGAGTGGTGCAACCACTCTATTTATACTTTAACTTAACTTGCCTTTTACCCTAACTGGTCCAACTTCCTAAGGAAGCCTAATAACCCTTCCACATGACTCATACAGGGCCGACCCCACCAAGGTGGTCTAATAACCCATCAAATATAAGTTACGACACTTACAATGTAACTTGCGACACTTGCAAATACAAATGACGACACTTCCAATCGGAGGAATAATACATCTCCGTTGGGGATACAATAAAGTACAAATGTAATACATACAATATGCAAGTGAATATCTTCCAAAGTTACAAATACATCAACAAAAGGAACGCAGACACATATTTTATGAAGGGGGAGGATCAACCCCCGACGCAGCAGCAGACGCAACACAGTCAGCAGAAACCGCACTACAATCAATAGTATAACTAACCGCAACTCCATTATAGCCATCCGCAGCCGATGTACAGTCAACCCCCGCCGCAATACAACCAAACGCAGTATCATACTACGCAATATAACCAATATCCATATGGCCAACTGCGAGGAGGATTCACAGGAGTATTCCACGGAGGTCGAGGTGGAGGTGTTGGTCAGGGAGGAATTTCTATATGAGGTCAAGGGCCGGTTGTATGCTACAATTTTGGTCAAGTCGGGCATTATCAAATATATTGTCAAATCCCAGTTCCGCAGTGTACTTATTGCAGTGCACCGAATCACAGTGTGGAGGACTGTCCCCAGCTGATTGCGAAGTGGAAAAAAAAATCCACCCCAACCTCAACCAAATCCGAATCAGGGTCAAAATCTACCTCCAAACGTACATAATATTTTGACAGAAATAAGAAGTCGACAGGCGAACGTCGCAGTAGTGACCAAGGGAGGAGCTACAACAGGGGAAGACAAGCCATAGTCGAGTGTCCAACTAACAGCGAGAAAACAAGTCCGATTCGATGTAGAAGCAAAAAGGGAGAATTTCTTGGAAGCGCAAGAGACAATGAGATGGATGAGGCAGCCACCTACTAGACAGAAAGAATACACCTATGACATGCCGCCGATATTCGACAAAACAAACTCACAGAAAAATATTAACACCTTAAGAGCCTTCCTAGAGAGCTGCTTGGAGCTAGAAAAAGATCAAGATGCATTGGCTTAGATAGCCAACCTACTACACTGACAGGAGGACGAATGGAAAATTCAAACAGTAAACCAACTGCACAGGAAGAAGACAGGGAAAGAGATGAGGATGACTGTGCAAATTGGTGCATTTGACGTCGAAAATATTATTATCGACTTGGGGTTAGATGTAAACATATTGAAAAAGCATACATGGGAGGAAATGGGGAAACCACAACTTCAATGGTCCCCTATACAACTTCAATTAGTGAACTAGAGCAAGGTCACGCCTATCGGTCGGTTGTGTCACATCCCAGTTGAGATAGAGGGCCTGAAGACCTATGTAGATTTTGATGTGATAGAGATAGTTGATAACACAAGCCCCTATCCGGTGTTGCTAGGAATAGACTGGGCAATGGAGAATCAGGTCGTCATCAACTTTAAGAAAAGAACCATGTTGTTTGAGAATCGCGACATGAGGGTAGTTGCACCCCTGGATCCAACAGAAGGACAATGGTATGTCGAACCAATGCGGGACGAATTCACAGAAGGATGGGACAATGTTTACAATATCTCAGAAGACTACATCAATCCTACCACTGATGGAGAGTTGGGATGGAAGAGTGGTAGCTTGGCATTGTCGGATTTTGATGAAGCACTTGAGAACTAGAAGAACCGACTACATGAAGTATCGTTCAGAAGGTGCGCACAAATTACCCAATTGTTGCGACGAGTGGTGACAGAAGTACGCGAACTAACAACATACAAAGGTTTTCCTAACCTAACTGAATTTATCGCCAAGTTCAAAGAAAAGGTAGCAGAACTGCAGAGACTGCTAGCATTGGAGGAAGCATTGAAGGCTAAACCAGTGCGCTGGTGGGCGGCACATAAGTAGACAATAACAAATTGGCCGCTATGTCGACAACTAATGGGATCTAGATTCAATGAAGATAAAGGATACTGTGTAAAGAAGTACAATGGTTGAAGTGACCCAAGTGATCACTTGGAGGAATTTCAAAGAGCATGGGGAGTTAGATCACAACAAGAATGTGTCCATGCATTCATCCATACACTGGATTAGGTACTGTGAAATTGTTATGTCCCAACTGAACTGCGACATAGAACGACTACGTGGGAGGATCTAACTATCAAATTTAGGCGGACCTTCAGCTTCTCGGATCCATAGTGCACTTCAGGTAATACGGGAGAAGGTGCTCGAAGAAGTTCTGAAAGAACCACCAATGGTATTACAGGGGACTGCAACACTAGAAATGATGATGGAATGCTACAATGTGACAGGAGAAACTGATGACAAGGATGATCCACGAGCCACTTATATACCAGATACGGAAGGAAGCCGGAATGTCAAGGCACCCGAGATACCCTTCGACAAATTTCAACATCCATTGAAAATAAAGAAAGTTAATATTGGGTTGAAGGAAAACCCAGAGTTCACAAGCATCAGAGATTATTGGGATGATGCAACAATCACAAAAGTCACGGATCTACTACACGAATTTCAGGATCTGTTCCCAACAAAATTTTCGAAAATGAATGGCATTTCCAGGGAACTGGGCGAGATGAAGATCCCACTAAATCCTGATGTGAAACCAATGAAGCAATGAACTTACAGAGTGAATCCTAGTTACAAGGAGTTCCCGAAATCCAAATTAGAGCAAAGGGTTGGAAAAGCAGAGTCGGCTACGACCCTATCAGGATAGCGCGACAAAGAGTTAAAAAAATAAAAATAAAAAATGTGACGATGGTATAGTGAAAAGGACAGGATCGCGACAAGGTTTGAACAATGAAGACTCGTCAATGTCGGGCGAAGTGTGAATAGGTCAAGTCAAGCAATAAATTCTATAATTACGATGGTGCAAGCAGATTAAAACCATAATTAATAACCGCTCGAGTCGGTAGAAAGGACCAATGAAGGCATAACATCAGGAAAATCAACCAGAGATTTAGTGAGTTAGTGGAATATTTGGTCATTATTGCTCAGGATCGATTCGATTACCGTGGAAGAAGCGACAACAAGCTATAAAAGCAGGGGGAAACTAACGTTTCGACTCATTGAGCATTAGAAGAGGCATAGTAGATATTTTAGAGGATATGTAGAAAAAGTAAGTAGATTCCGATGGCGCAAGTTATTTCTAGTACAAGTACACCAGAGGCACCACAAGAAAGGGCCGACATAATATATGAAAAAATAGAAATTGGAACAAAATGCATAGTAAGGAAGAAGAGAAGTGCTACCAATCTGCCCGACTCACATCGAAGACCGAAGGTGAGCCGTTGGAGCACAACGGTAGAAGGAGTGGCGAGCACATCAACCGCCATAGAGGAAGAAACAATAGCGAGCAGAATACCAGCAGGACCAACCATAGCAGATATTCCAGGGTATGTGCCCCCATGGAATGCAGGCACACCAGCTTTCAGGATCGAGAAGAATGCTAAGTATACTATCAAGGAACCAGCAATTCCAAAGGGGGTCCACAAAATGAGGAATATCATACCGTAGCTGCAGAAGCTACAATATAGCAACCGCGATATATTACTACATCGAGAATGTGTGATTGCGACATATGAGCTTGTAAAGCATGGTGAAAATGGTCAAGTCACGTGGCCGACTGCACAATGGGCACTAGGACTAGAGAATTCAGGTCTATTGAATCTGACCCAAATGCCACATTTCAGAAGAGGGGCTGAAGTGAATGCATGCGTGAAGCAACTCCTCACTTGCTTTCGCGGCGGTTACTTATGTCTAGGTGAGAAGATATTGGTAACAGTTGATTTGATAGCATAGATAATAGGGTTACCCAAAAATGAGGAAGACCCTTCGCAGTACTTCAAGGGAAAAGATAATGACAAGCACCTAGCGAAAAACTGAAGGCAAAGTATGGGGTGGAGAAGGACACTCAAGGATACAAAATAAACACCATCAACGATTAGGTGGTAAAGGTCGTAGAAAAAATGTTAGCCATCAAGACGGTTAGGAAGAATCGCCGGAAACAGTGCACATCATGGGTGATTGCCTCTGCAGAAAAATGTGCGACAAGAGTCCTGTTGAGTTGGTCACTTTTCCTAGTGAACGAGCTGACAAAGGACGCAATGCTTGCACAGGAACATGGAAAAGCATTCACGTATTCCTAGCTGCCGATTCTCATTCTGATGGTTGCATGGAAGGAACCAATGGACTACCAGGGGATGACCATACCAGTAGTTTGGGTGTGCCAAGGACCACGGTACCAAAATTTATGGTCACTAACCGACAAGGAGCAGATAAAGTGTTACACCCAAAATCTACTCATCATGAGATTCAGTGTATACACCCCTGAAGATACTTGGACTATGTAATCATCCTTGGAGGATTTGTACCCAACTGTGCTAGGTTTTGAAGGGTCTTCATAGGCTACACATGAGAAACATGCGACGTCACACCTTGCCCCATTACAGGGTGCGACAAAGTCAGTTAGATGGAAAAAATAGCTTCTTCGAGGTCCTTCTCGAAGCTTGCTGACTTGGGACCCTATCCCTGGCCTCTTGGAAGAGCTAGCACTCAGTTCCTAATACTTTGGAGAGATCCCTTAAGCCTCTCCTACCATCTCTCAACCTATCCTTTCCATACCCTATCCACTTAGTCCTATATGAATGAAGCTCACTCCCATCCGAAAGGGAGGAAGTCTATGGTATCTACATGCTGGTGAAATCGCCCTTGGAACATCTCCACTCACTTATTGGAGAACTCATACTTCCTTGGAAGGATATGGAAATTGGCTTTGTCAGAGAAGGGCTGCAGCGTTAAGCCTTGGTTGTAGTTCTATACCTCTATTATGTACTTCCCTCTTTTTACAGTAATACAAATGCTTTCCACCAATATTGTTCATGTGTGTAATGATATTGAGTAGTTTACCTGCTTAACTGTTTACTTAGATCGCTTATTGTATAGATGCTTTTTACTTGTTTCTTGTCTTGACAGGTCTTGCAGCTTAGATATGATGACCACGAGACGTGGAGCAGCACTCAGGAGAAAGGATTGCGAAGTGAAAGGTAAGACATCTAATACTCAATCATTAAGTAGATCTAGGAAATGCATTAGTACTTTGTTCTATTTGTTCTAGACTCACTTTGAGCTAGGGAGATCCTGCTCGCGTCCGCTCGAGTGGATTGTCTGATAACAAATCTGGCGACCATACTGGGGAAGTATAGAATCTGGTCAGTAGTTGTTAATCTGAGAGTCATTTTCAGTTGATTGCTTGACACGATCCTTTTTATTTTGTCATATCCTTCTTGAAGTGGATTCCACCATCAGATATTCACTTTGAAGAGTCTGATTAGATTCCTTTGAGTTTGTACTTCTCATTTGCAGACCCTTTTATGCTCACTATCTGGAGAATTGGTTCATTTTTGAACTCAGATCTCGCCTGTCGCACCTGGTCAGTGTACCCAGAGTGACACTGTGTGTTTTTTTTATCTCTGTTCTTTTCCTGTTAGTCTGTTGTTGCATCCCTTCCATTGGTCTACTGCGACATTGTCGCACTTCTTGCATTGGTGAACTGCAACATTGCACTATGTACAAGCATAGAGTGTGCCGATCTGCCATTTTTTTCCATACAGGCACCCCTTCTCCATTTCTGATTTGAGTTTTGGTTTGTGTGCAGACTCCTCTGCACTGTACCTTCCAGGAAGAGACCTTTTTGTCCATCAGTATTTTGTTTGGCTTGTTTGTATTGGTTTTTGGGTCTTTCGAGATTTGGATTCATGTTTGGCCCCTTGAGTCAAAACTAGTGTTTTGGTTACATTTTTAAGCGAAATGGGTTCTATTCTTCAGTCGTTTTGACCCATCTTAAGGCTTTGAGATCATTTTTGGTTTGGTGTGATTGTTTTGTTTCAAAGACTTGAAAAGTGTGGAATATCCATGTCTCTTTGAGCCTCTCTTTCTTGGGTTGTACATCTTATTTCCTTTACATCCTATCTAATGATTGTTTGAAAATATTGATTCTTTGTCTCCACTTTAGTTCAAAGAAAAGCTTGATTTTGTCACTCTTTTGCTATATCCATGAAATTGGAAAACATAAGTATTCTTCTTGCTTTAATTTGATCATTTGGCATTTTTGGTCTTACACTCATAGGAAGAAGAAAATGCTTGTTTCATATTTGTGTGCATTTGAGTTAGATAAGATTGTTAAGTGCTTATCTTTGTCTTGCATTTGCTTGGAAACGTTTGTGGAATATTTCTTTCAGTAGTTTAGATGTGTCTTTTTCAAGTGTAAAAAGATAGGAAATGAGTTATAATTATTGCATTTGGTAGATCTTGAGCCTTTCTTGAGTGTCTTTGAGTTGTTTGGGTGCTTTCCCTTTTTCTTTGGGAATTTCTAAATGATTAGAAGTATTGTAGATATTCTTTCACTTTCTGTATATAGATATGAAAAGCGTTTAGTTATCAAATTCCATTTTTGGTACATGCATTTGAAAATTGAAAGTGCTTGATTATTTTGTCTTATACATTGTTAAGATTAGTTGCATCTTTCATTTTCTTTGTGCTTTTTAGCTGATTATTGCAGAAAGTTAGAGTTATTGCACTCTAAGAAAAAAATTCTTCTTTTCACTACAATTTAAATACTTTTGGTTTGAAAGAAACAAAAATCTCTCCTTACCTTAAGTAGTTTTAATTGAAAAGGAAAGGAAAATGTGCATTATCATGTAGTTGAGGATTGCATTATGTTTATATTTATGTACTCACCTCATGCATTCACCTAACCGTACAAGATAAAATGAATGCTAGCTTAGGTTAAAATCATTTAGTAACTGTGTGTAAGTTAGAGACGTGTTCCGACATCGTTAAGCATGGCAGCTATCATTATTTTCCAACATTGTATCCCGGGGGTATTGTATTCTTCCACGTACTTATTGGTATATCAAGCTCCTTCATGTACCCACTAAGTACCATAATCCATACTTGGAGTATATCAAAGGGTGTATCACGTACTCGGTAGTATATCGGAAGGTCTCTTGCCAAACGGTTGTGCATTAGACAGCACCACTATGGATTTGAGCTCCCACGTACCTTGCGTATCTCGGGAGACACCACTAGGATTCCTGAAACCAACTGAGTTAACCATTTGGCCGTCTTGGCAAAGAAATACACCGAGAACAACACTCGGGGAGATTAGCATGCATGTACTGTCCAGGTAATCGGGTATGCATGCAAGGGTACAGCCCCAATCCTCCTTGTCACATCATATTATTGGACCCTGTAGTATATAGCGGTTTGCGATGCCTTGATAATCCCGTGAGGTTCCAGACTTTGAATCCACTCCTATTCACACAGTTTGCTTGTTGCTTTTAGACTTGAGTAGTGCTTGACTTGTGTGGTACTTTAGAGACTCTTAGGAAGTTTACATATGGAAGATTCTTCTAGGACTACCAACCAAGAGGCCCCTTTCCAAGGTATGCCATTTGTTATTCCCCCTTGTGGAACTGTTGGTCCTCCCTTTATGGCTACATTGAGTCTTCCCGGATTGACGATAGGATTACCAGTATGGTTATTCTTCAATCCAGTTACGCCAAGTGCACCAATCGTGTCGGACCTAGGTCCTTCACCACATGAGCATCAATCTCATGATGACCCTTATCCTTCTTCGTCGAAAGTTGAATCAGCTTCCATCTCTTCCTCTTCTCCTACTGAAAAATTTGATGTTAGTAAGAAGGTGGGTGTGAAGAAGAAGAAAGGGAAGGTTAAGAAGAAGAAAGATAAGAAAGAGACCAAGCATCAACCATTTGCCTCTAATGGCACTCATTCTATGAAAACACCTCACAAGCCCAAGTTCCCTTGCAAACTTTGCAAGGGTGATCACCTTCTCAAAAATTGTCCCAGTCTTTTTCGTGTGTCAAAAATGTGGTTTAAAGACCCCAACCGCTTGTATCGTCAACCTCTAACCATCATGTTGATGACACTCCCTCAGCCAGTGACCCATTGTTGAAGGGTCGAAAGGGTAAAGTCCTGTATCCCTATTTGATATGCAAGGGTATGCACCGTACTTTCCTTTGTCCAAGCATGGATGAAGCTTCACGATCGTTGGAAGATATTACTAGTTCTCAACAGGTGCTTCCAACAAGCGATAGTAAGTTGTCCCTCGACCCCCCGCTGGTTGACCAAGTGATCGATTCAGTTTCATCTGAAATCGATCCCACTCTTCTTTCTGAGAGTGAAGTGATCGAGTCGATTTCATCTCCAATCGATCCCGCTCTTTCATTGGTGAAAGTCTAGACTGAAGCAGTCACCATGACACAATCTTCGTCTCATTCTTATCTTCCATGTGAGAGTGAATTGGAAACCACTGATGTTTTCCTAGTCAGTTCATAATTTCCTAGGCAAGGGGAAACCCTGTCCATTCCTACAGGACCCCCCCCAAGTACTGAGGTCATTTCATTTGATTGGAATGGTCTAACAGAATCTTGTCTTCCTTCAAGTATTCCTTTTCAAATATCTGTGGGAGCTTTCGATAAAGAAATCTTTCGTATGATAGTTGATGAGGGAGATTCTGTTAGTATTTTATCCTCAACTGCTTGGAAAGCTATAGGTTCCCCTCAGCTTGTGTCAGTAACTGACCGGATTTTGGCTTTTAATAGAAGGCGTACCGGACCTTTAGGATTCTCCCGCAGTTACCTGTCACGTTGAGAGGTAAAACTGTTTATGTTGATGTCATGGTTGTCCAAGGTCCTTTAGATTTCAATATACTCCTTGGACGTGATTATGTCTATGCTATGAAAGCCATCGTGTCCACACTCTTTCGAGTGATGTATTTTTCCTACGATGGGAAGATTGTGACCATTGATCAACTTTCCTTCGTGACACCGACTCATCATATGACTCCTAGTCATCAGACTTCCCTGAATGTTCCACATGTTTTAGTGGTTTCTTCCCCCTGAGGACGGGGGGTACAAGCACGGTTTATGTTATGTTTCAAGCTCGTTAAAAAATGAAACCAACCACCCTAGCATAGTTTCCATTTGGTTTCAAGCTTGCATAAAAATGAAACCAATCCATTAGAGCACAGTTTTATTCTATTTCAATCTCATTAAGAAATGAGATAGACCCCTCTAAGCATAGTTTACCTTCGGTTTCAAGCTTGCATAAAAATAAAACCATCCACTCGAGCATAGTTTTATTCCATTTCAAGCTCGTTAAAAAATAATATGGGCCCCCTCAAGCATAGTTATTGTCTATTTCAAGCTTGTGTAAAAATGAAATAGATCTCCCTCCCTTCAGTTTGAGTCTCTCGCTAGAGTTAGAACTTGAACCTTCATTTCCTCTGATTCTCATTTTCCCCTCCTTGGTGAACATTTTCATATTAGTAGCCAGGTTGGTAGTTGGTTTAGCAAGAAAATTTTTTAGACAAAATGAAGCTTGGGGGGCATGCCACATGTCATACCGTTAGCAATCATGATGAGGGAACACTACCATGTTAAGCCGCTAGCAATCATGTTGGGGGAATTTACCAACCTCTGGGCATCATGTTGGGAAGGAACTCGTCAATGGGCCTTAACCTATGAGCATAGTTCTCTTTCTATGTCAAGATCATTAAAAAATGAAATAGGTTCCCGTGAGCAGAGTTCTAATCTTGTGTCAAGCTCGTTAAAAAATGAAACATATCCTTTCCCTTTGAGTCGAGTCTCCTCGTAGACTTAGTACCTGAACCTTCTTTTCACCTGCCTATGCCTTAGGCGGATGAAATGAAGCTTGGGGGCATGTCTTCAACCTCTGGAAGTTACATTGAAGTCAACTCGATCGCCTCTCCACACCATGTTGGAGTTAAGCCACTTACTTCTAGCAATCATGCTGGGGGCATGTACCAACCTTTGGATTTCATGATGGGAAGAAGTTCACCATTGGGAACATTTTCGAGTATACTTTCCATTTTAGGTTTTGAGCTCATTAAACCATGAAAATTATCCCGAGCATAGTTCATTTTCTGTTACAAGCTCATTAAAAAATGAAGCAGACATCATGATCATTCTTCCAACCTATCTTCGAGGTCGTTAAAAACAGTAAGATGGCATTTGAGCTTACTTTTCACTTTTTTCGTGCTCTGGTTAAAACATGAAAAGTGGTTCGAGCTTAGTTTTTACTTTTTTGTGCTCTGGTTCAAACATGAAAAAGATTCCAAGTGCTTTTGATACCATTATCGTGCTCGCTAAAAATTTGAGTAAAAATGTGTGTCTAACGAGTATAGGTTTATCACTTTATCCGGCCTCGCTAGACTATTTACGGAAAAGGAATTGTGCCGAGTTTACTTTTTCCTTTGTCATACTCGGTCATCAACCATGACAAAGTTGTTCATGGAGTCCTTTTTAAGCTCTTTTCAAACTCCCTAAATAGGAAAAGATTGCCAAGCGAACTTGATGCTTTCACTCTTGTAAAAGCATTTGAATGATCGTCTTTATGGTGATAGTTTACCCCTTTTTCAGACTAGGAAGCACTATTTACGAAAAAGGAATGCTCCAGCCAATCATGACTGGAAGAGTCCTCTCCCGCGTTGTTTTACCCTTTTTCGGGAGATGAGCCTAACTTTACAAAAAAGGACCGTTGGAGTCTTCTTTAGTTCTTTTCAAAATCTCTAAACATGAAATGACAACCGAGTTTACCTTCTATGGACTCGTTAAAATTCTCACATTGAAGGGCCCGTCATGGGATGAACCCCTCCTATCCCAGGTTCAGGAAATATTTGGGATTGGACTCATTTATGAGATGAGCTATACCGAGCATCTGGTTACCCTCATCAAGCTCGTAAAAAACACATGAGGCACTCGTCATTCATGATGGGGAAAAAGGAAAGCATTTGTGTTACATACCTTATTAGTGGAAGTACGTAATCATTCTTGAACATGGCACTCATCTGCATTTGCATACAACACTTGGGTCATCTGTTTGTCCTCGAGTTCCACTTATTTCCTAAGTATTGTTACTCCTTTGAGTCATTCAAAGAAAATATTCCATCATCAGTCGCTTTGAGAATTTGTGTCGCACTCGTCATGTCAATACTGCCAAGTCATGCCTTACCCATGTTCAAGAATATGTCTATCATTTATCATCTGTAGTCAGTACACCCTCCATCACGTCGGTCTACTCTGAGTCAGTCTTGCATGTTACTGTGCCATCCGATCTACCCTATACATTTTTTTCGTGTTTCATGTCGATTGATGGGGGATTCATCATGGCCCTCCTTCGACGGATTCATCCTTGTCGACTTCAACACATCATCCGAGGATTGAATCTAGAAACCAATCAAGTACCTTGGCCCTGCATGCCTCAATGGCAAGTTACCTCGCTTTCAACATGAGTTTACATCATTGACTCTTGATTGAAAGATTTCGTCTTGCGTTCGACTTCAACTCATTTATTCATGCTTGATGATATGTACTGTGATACCTTGGGAATAATTGACATCAATGGTGATCTCCCTCGCACTTGTTAACGGTTTACATCATTGGCCGGTAATCAAGTGGTTTCTACCATGTTCGACATCAAGACATTTGTAATCACATGGATAGATTCGTATCATTGTGGGTTCATCTTGAAGACCCCGGGGAGTCATGTTTTACCCAGGTTGCGATGGAGTTTGTACTGAGTTATATCACACGGATCCACATTTGTATTAGTCATGGCTGTGTTATCATCGCATCATGGATATATGCTTGTGTCTAGTAGCCATGATTGTGTTCAGTCGGTCATTACTACCATGGATCTACATTGTATTGGTCGGCATCCATGTTGTACTTCATATGAGATTTTCAGTTCAGAGTTAGTTGTACTACAACAATGTCCTTCACCTGACAAGTCTATTGCCATTACTTCTATCAAAGCACTTCACCTGTATATCTTCAATAGCTTCAGGCTTTGGGGGGCATTCTGTTACACCCAAAATCTACTCATCATGAGATTCATTGTATACACCCCTGAAGATAGCTGGACTATGTAATCATCCTGGGAGGATTTGTACCCAATTGTGCTAGGTTTTGAAGGGTCGTCGCAGGCTGCACATGAGCAACATGCGACGTTGCACCTTGCCCCATTATAGGGTGAGACAAAGTTAGTTAGATGGCAAAAATAGCTTCTTCGAGGTCCTTCTCGAAGCTTGCTGACTTGGGACCCTATCCCTGACCTCTTGGAAGAGCTGGCACTCGATTCCTAATACTTTGGAGAGATCCCTTAAGCCTCTCCTACCATCTCTCAACCTATCCTATCCATACCCTATCCACTTAGTCCTATATGAATGAATCTCACTCCCATCCCAAAGGGAGGAAGTCTATGGTATCTACATGCTGGTGAAATAACCCTTGGAACATCTCCACTCAACTATTGGAGAACTCATACTTCCTTGGAAGGATATGGCAATTGGCTTTGTCGAAGAAGGGCTGCATCGTTAAGCCTTGGTTGTAGTTCTATACCTCTATTATGTACTTCCCTCTTTTTACAGTAATACAAATGCTTTCCACCAATATTGTTCATGTGTGTAATGATATTGAGTAGTTTACCTGCTTAACTGTTTACTTAGATCGCTTATTGTATAGATGCTTTTTACTTGTTTCTCTTGTTTCTTGTCTTGATAGGTCTTGCAGCTTGGATCTGATGATCGCGAGATGTGGAGCAGCATTCAGGAGAAAGGATTGCGAAGTGAAAGGTAAGACATCTAATACTCGATCCTTAAGTAGATCTAGGAAATGCATTAATAGTCTGTTCTATTTGTTCTAGACTCGCTTTTAGCTAGGGAGATCCTGCTCACGTCTGCTCGAGTGGATTGTCCGATAACAAAAGACCAACAATATCATTTTTTATATCTACCTATAAATGAGGAAGATCGATGTAGAGAAGATTCCGTGAATAACAGAGGAAGCGGTGCAAAATAATCTATGAGTCGCAAGACTGTTAGCCGAACCGCAAGTCATCAAAATACAAGTGCACACAGTCCCAGGAAATCCATGGTTGGAGACATAGTACAAGTTGAAAAATAAAGAGTTGGATGAAATAATAGAAGAATGGCCTCAAGAATGGAAAATTCCAGTAACAGAGGAGGAACTATTAGATCCGGAAAAAGGGCAGTCAACAACTGAACAAAAACCATTAGAAGACGATAAAGACAACGGACAAGAGGATGAACATGCGGAGGAAGACCAAAACTCGCACATTGCGAGTCATGATGGAGCATCGACTGCAACACAAAAAGACTCCGACGTTGAGGCACAATGCGAGGGAGGAAGGACAAAGTTTTGGTTTGAAAAGGGCCAGGGGAGCACACCTATCGGTATCTCTCAAGAATAGATGGACAAACTCATACAACAAATAACAACAGTGGTGGACAACAACTGGGAGAAATCCACTCAGCATGCGATCGACTTCTTCAACAGTGTATCTTAATTATTGGAAGTATTAACAGATGAAGTGACCGAGACAAGAATTCGACAAAAGATGGTGTGACCTAGTACCTCAGCACACAGAACTGAGGTGGATATCGACATGAAACCAAGGATAGTGAAATTTTTTTCGTAGGATATAACAACAAGAGAAGAAGATTTGGACCTGGAACTAAGAAAGCACAACCAGATCATGGGATATTTCAACATCTTGCCGATACTGTCACTACAACAAATTCAGACAAAAATGAGCGAATAAATTTTGGAACGCGAAGCAACAACACATGATCGAATGAACCAGTATACACGTCAGGTGTGGAACATCGAGGCAGAAATTCAACACCTACAAGAAGAAAAACAATTAAGCTTGAGAGACTCTGCAAAGGACATTGAAGATAGGAGGAGGTTGGAGCATGCAATTTCAATCGTGTTGAATATTGTAACTTCTAAGAATATTGTATTTGTACTTTATTATGGATATGTTACATACCTCTGAGGTGATCCTATTATGTATCCGGAGATGTTTATTCCTCCGATGGATTGTGGTAACCAGGGTTATTAGACCCACCATATGGGGGTCGGCCCTGAGTTTATTATTTAGGGGTTATTAGACTTCACTAGGAGAGATCGGCCCCATTAGGGATTTAGTTAGTTGGGAACTAGTATAAGTAGAGGAGATTGCTCCTCAATTATCACACACTTGCTCAACTTAGAAAGTAGCGCACTTGTGTTTGATAGGTCTACATAGGAGGTAGAGAAGGAGGTCAAATCTTGGAGCACATCTTGTATTTTGGTTGATCATCTTATTGAGGAAAGCTTTGCTGGGTTTTCTACCCCATGAGGGTTTCCCAGGGTAATATCTTTGTCTATCTTGTGATTATGTTCTTTCAGTGATCTTGCTAGTCAAATTAGTTTAAAATTAACATGGTAGTAGAGCTAGCCTAAATAGAACATCTTTCACAAGGTGAAATTATATTTCTCTCTCTCTCCCAAAATTAGGGTTTCTGCAAAAGTTACTATTTTTGGATTCTAGTTGCATGGCTGAATATCCCTTCTAAAGATCTATCTTTTGAGCCCTGGATCGAGGTTTTTGGTTGGGTAGAACTCTGGGAAAGTCAAACCCTAGTTTTACCAAAAGTGAAAAGGTAAAGTTTCCTGGTAAGTACTACTCTATCTCTTATCTCTTGGACTCCCCCAAGAGAAGATGGCTCCAAACACTAAACTTGAAGACAAGCTTGAAGGTATAGAGAATTTTTGGGCATGGAAATACAGAATTGGTCTCATTCTTGAAGAGAATGACCTTGCTCAATATATCAAGGATAAAGTTGCAGAACCTGAAGAAGATGAAGCCAAAGAGAAGCATAGGAATGATTTGATTAGGGCAAAGAGAATCATTGTTGATTCTATTAAATGCCACTTGATTCCCCAAGTGGCATCCAAGAAGACTCCAAAGGAAATGTATGATTCCCTAGGAAGAATGTATGAAGGAAAGAACACCAATAGGAAGATGAACCTAAGAACTCAGTTGAAGAGTACCAAGATGCACAAAGGAGAATCTATTCAAGAATACTTCTCAAGGGTCTCCCAAATCAAGGAACAACTAGATGCCATTGGTGATACTCTTGATGAAGATGAACTTGTGATGACTACTCTAAATGGTCTCACTAGACCTTGGGAGTCATTTATACAAACTATGTGTGCCAGAAAAGAAAGTATGAAGTTTGATGTAGTATGGAAGGATTATGTTCAAGAAGAAGCTAGGGTAGCCAACAGAGAAGCCCTTCTCAAGGAGGATGACCAAGCCTTGGCTACACACACTAAGATAAGGAGGAATCAGTCTCACTTCAAAAGGGATAATCACAAGGAGTCTCAATCTCCACAAAGATTTCAGAAGAAAGGAAGAAGAAAATTCTCCTCCTTCCAATGTTTCATTTGTCATAAAGAAGGACACATTGCTAAATTTTGTCCCTCAAAGAAGAGGAAAGATCTTCACTATAAAAGATATCAAGCACATCTTGCAGAAGATGAAAGTGAAGAAGAAAAAGAAGAGGAAGTAAGGCCTCATAGGAAGAGATCTAAAAGAGATGAAGAAGAAGAAAGGCCCCTCCCCAAGAAAAGATCTAGAAGAAATGAAAAAGAAGATGCAGAAGAGTATGTCCTATTCTCTGCACTCTCAGGATCTATAACACCTAGAGAAGATACATGGCTTATTGATAGTGGTGCTTCAAAGCACATGACTAGACAAAAGAAAAATCTTTCAAAATTGGAAGAGAAGACTTCTCCACAAAAGGTGTCATTAGGACATGACTATCAATATCCCATCAAGGGAATTGGTGAAGCAAGTTACAAGCTTGATTCTGGAACATCATTGAAAATGAAAGAAATTTTATATGTCCCAAGATTGAAGAAGAACTTACTCTCTATCTCAGCCCTAGATAAGAAAGGTTACGGGGTTGCATTCATAGATGGACAAGTACTCATGTGGCCCAAAGGAAAATCATTTAAGGATGCAATTGTTATTGGTGAAGAGGAAGGAGGTCTATACAAACTTAGAGGACATCCAGAAGCTTCCCTTGTTCATGAAGCCACTAGTCCTAATGAACTATGGCATAGAAGGCTTGCTCATATTAACTACAAAGCACTACCTCATGTGAGTAAAGTTGTCATAGGACTACCAGAATTGAAGATTGATCATAATGGCACATGCAAGGGGTGTTCCAAAGGAAAGAATATCAATAACCTTTTCCAAAGAGTGAAACAAAGACCAAAAATACTCTAGAATTAATTCATTCAGATGTATGTGGACCAATGTCCACCACATCCCTAAGTGGGTTTGAATACTATCCCACATTCATTGATGACTATTCAAGGAAGACTTGGATATACTTTCTAAAAGGAAAGAATGAAGTCTTTGGAAAATTCAAAGAGTTCAAGGCCTTAATAGAAAATATCTCAGAAAAGAAAATCAAGATTCTCAGAACAAATAATGGCGAAGAATATACTTCAAAGGACTTTGAAGATTTTTGTAAGGAAGCTAGAATCAAGAGGGAACTAACCACTCCCTATAATCCCCAACAAAATGGGGTTGTTGAAAGAAAGAATAGAACTATCATGGAAGCTGTAAAGACTATGATACATGACCAAGATCTACCCATGTATCTATGGGTTGAAGCAGCTAGGATAGCAGTCTATGTACAAAATAGACTATCCCATAGTGCTCTTGAATTCAAGACTCGAGAAGAAGTATTCACAGGAAAGAATCCTAAGGTAAGTCATCTCAAAATATTTGGATGTCCAGTGTACATTCACATTCCAAAAGAAAAGAGAACCAAGTTGGATCCTTCTGGTAAGAAGGGAATATTTGTTGGATATTGTGAATCATCCAAAGCTTTCAAAATTTACATACCTGGTTTTCATCATATGGAAATAAGTAGAGATGTAACATTTGATGAAGACGCAGCTCTCAAGAAATCTAGGAAGTGCCAACTTGAAGAAATCTATGAAGAAGATACACCTCCTAGAACCACAGAAGTTGTGCCCATCCCTAAAGATGATACACCAGAGGATCATGACATGTTGGAACCACAAGAACCCCCTATTACAAACTTATCTAGGAAAAGAAGGCCAGCATGGGCTAGATACATTATTTAAGGAGCTGAAAAATATGGAGCTCTTGAAGGCTCCACTAGAGAAAGAAAGAAACCAAAGCTAGTATCCAACTATGTGGCCTTGATGTGTGATCTTGTGAATCAACAACCTACTAGCTATGAAGAGGCAGCTCAGAAGGAGTGGGTAGAAGTAATCAAGGTAAGTATGCTGTGGGGATTCTAAAAAGATTCGATATGTTGGAGTGTAAAGCCATGGCCACTCCCATGGACTCCAACTTGAATTTATTAGTTGATGACTCTTCAGAATTAGTGGATGTGACTCTATATAGACAAATCATTGGGTCACTGATGTATTTAACAAATACCAGACCAGACATATGCTTTGTTGTAAATACCTTGATTCAATATCTAGTAGAACCTAGAAAGGTTCACTTAATAGCTGCAAAGCATGTAATGAGGTATCTAAAGGGTACATTAGATTTTGGTCTATATTATCTTGGAAGTCATGAACTTAGATTACATGGTTACTCAGATTCTGATTGGGCAAGAAGTGTTCCAGATAGAAAGAGTACTTCAGGTGGATGTTATGGTCTTGGATTTGCCATGATCTCATGGTTCAACAAGAAACAATCTAGTGTGGCTCTCAGTACTGTTGAAGCAGAATATATAGCTGCCTGCTCTACTAGTTGTGAAGCAGTGTGGCTTCAGAAACTATTATCTGGAGTGTTTGACTTAGAAATGGATCCCACTGTGATCATGTGTGACAATCAAAGCTGTATTAAGATGACAGAAAATCCAGTATTCCATGATAAGTCAAAACACATAGAGATCCGATATTTATACATACAAGATATCGTGCAGAGAGGAGCTATTAAGCTCGAGTATGTGAGCACTGAGGAACAAATTGCTGATATATTGACCAAACCTCTGTCTCGAGTGAAATTTGAATATTTCCGAGACAAGCTTGGTGTAGTTCAAAAGGACCCTCCTCGAAAGGGGGAGTGATATAGTCACTGATGATGAGATTCCCCTCATCGACAGCAAAGTCGATGATGAAGATACCTGTTTATTACACCTAGATATTTATATGTATGCTTAGGATTCTTATATGTATATTTAGAATACTTATATCACTTATATTTTTGATATTTTTTATTGATGTATTGATGAGGATACATGCTTTAATATGTATACATGTATTGATGAGGATACTTGTATTGATGTATTGATGAGGATACATGCTTTAATATGTATACATGTATTGATGAGGATACTTGTATTGATGTATTGATGAGGATACATGCTTTGATATGTATACATGTATTGATGAGGATACTTGTATTGATGTATTGATGAGGATACATGTTTTGATGATATGGATACTTATATTGATGAGGATACTTGTATGTACTTGTACTAGTGATGTACTAACAATATGTGTATTGATGAGGATACAGGTGGGGATTGTATCATCCCCGGACTTCGGTCCCCTGAATTGATCCATAGACATGTGTCTCCAAGAAAGAAGTCCCTAGTGGATAGGTGGGGATTGTATCATCCCCGGACTTCGGTCCCTTGAATTGATCCGTAGACATATGTCTCTGAGAATGAAGTCCCTAGTGGACATGATAGGACTACATCGTCCTTGAGCGCTTAGTTCAAAATGTATGAGAGTGGATTAATCATCCTTAGATAGTAAATCCAGTAATTCCGAAAGGAAGGATAGTCTTAAATGAGATTGAGAGTGGATTAATCATCCTTAGACAGTAAATCCAGTAATTCTGAAAGGAAGGATAGTCTTAATTGAGATTGAGAGTGGATTAATCATCCTTAGACAGTAAATCCAGTAATTCTGAAAGGAATGATAGTCTTAAATGAGATTGAGAGTGGATTAATCATCCTTAGACAGTAAATCCAGTAATTCCAAAAGGAAGGATAGTCTTAAATGAGATTGAGAGTGGATTAATCATCCTTAGACAGTAAATCCAATTATTCCGAAAGGAAGGATAGTCTTAAATGAGATTGAGAGTGGATTAATCATCCTTAGATAGTAAATCCAGTTATTCCGAAAGGAAGGATAGTCTTAAATGAGATTGAGAGTGGATTAATCATCCTTAGACAGTAAATCCAGTTATTCTGAAAGGAAGGATAGTCTTAAATGAGATTGATATTGGATTAATCATCCTTAGATAGTAAATCCAGTAATTCCGAAAGGAAGGATAATCTTAAATGAGATTGAGATTGGAATAATCATCCTTAGACAGTAAATCTAGTAATTCCAAAAGAAAGGATAGTCTTAAATATGATTGTGATGAGATTGATCCCGGAATTCCGAAAGGAAGGATCATGTGTGTTGCAGAGTATTCTATGATGAAGATGTTGATGATCATGTGATGACGATGTTGATGATCGTGTGATGACGATGATGTTGATCGTGTGATGATGATGCTGATGATCGTGTGATGACTATGTTGATGATCGTGTGATGACGATGTTGATGATTGTGTGATGACGATACTGATGATCGTGAGATGTTCCAGTAACTGCTTGAGTTACTGATGATGATGTATTGAAGAAAGCTTCCGATGATTTAAAGATGTATCATATAGTCGATGACTCCTTGCTCCTATAGATGTTGTTATAATATCCTTCTCGTTAAGGGGGAGTGTTGAATATTGTAACTTCTAAGAATATTATATTTGTACTTTATTCCGGAGATGTTACATACCTCCGAGGTGATCCTATTATGTATCTGGAGATGTTTATTCCTTTGATGGATTGTGGTAACCAGGGTTATTAGACCCACCATGTGGGGGTCAGCCCTGAGTTTATTATTTAGGGGTTATTAGACTTCACTAGGAGAGGTTGGCCCCATTAGGGATTTAGTCAGTCGGGAACTAGTATAAGTATAGGAGATTGCTCCTCACTTATCACACACTTGCTCTGCTCAGAAAGTAGCACACTTGTGTTTGAGAGGTCTACATAGGAGGTAGAGAATGAGGTCAAGTCTTGGAGCACATCTTGTATTTTGGTTGATCATCTTATTGAGGAAAGCTTTGCTGGGTTTTCTACCCCATGAGGGTTTTCCAGGGTAATATCTTTGTCTATCTTGTGATTATGTTCTTTTAGTGATCTTGCTAGTCAAATTAGTTTAAACTTAACAAATCGCATGCGAAGAAGCACCAGAAGTAGATAAAGATAATTTAGCCGAGGAAAAGGCGATACAGCTAGGAGTAGTTATCGAAGACCTGCAGAAGGAAAATGAATCCTTACAAAAAAGGGTGGTACCTAGCACACCACCAGAGAAGATTCAGGGTAGACAGAATGTGATCGAAGAAGATCTGATGCAGATCACATAGATGTAAAAGACATCCCAAACAACTGCAGAGGGTGTCACATAGTTTTGGGGAAGCCTAGTCCAAGATGAATAGCTGAGTGAACTATTGATGTATATGTAACTTCGGAATGTATTTCATTTGTGTATTTTATATATATTTATTGTACTCTTATAAGAGATGTGTTATTCCTCTATAAGGAAGTGTCGTCATGTGGATTGGCAAGTGTCGCAAGTGTGTGTACTTGCCGATGGGTTATTATACCACCATGTGGGGTCGGCCCTGAATTATATATATTATAATGTGGATGTACCTATCTAGACAAGTTAGCCCCATAAGATCACTGGGAAAACAAATCAGTATAAATAGAGATCAGGTGATCTCTATTTAGATCACTCGGAAAAGCACTCACTTCTCACTCATGCACTCAAGGAGGAGTGGCGCACTTATGGAGGAGGAGGATCTGCTGCTAGGATATGTCTATCTCTTATGTTTGGGTTGTATCATTGCTCTATCTATCTTTGAGGAAGTTATTTGGGTTTTTCACCTTTATGGTTTTCCCCAAGTAAATCTTTGTGTCTCTTGTGTGCTTGCATTATTGTCTCTATGATTGATATGATGTAGATATGCTGTACATGTTGTTCTCTCAGTTAAGATCCTAGATCAGATTGAAGTAAATTCTAAAAATTTAACATGGTATCAGAGCTAGCCTGAAAGAAGGCATGATATGGCATGTATGACACTTGTTGCACTTACGATGCTAGGGCTTGATATAGCAAACACCAGTCATTGTAGCACTTTCAATATAAATCAATTTTTGCAAATGTTTCAGATCTGAAACCTTTATAGGTCGAAGATAAAATCCCCATGTACCTTGTGTCCAAAGGAAAACCTCTAATTCGTTGTACTTTGTGATTTATGATCTGTACAATATAGGGTTTCTGCCTCTTCCAGATCTGAGTCAAAATCAGGTGACCTTGGGAAAAAGGTCATAACTTGGGCTAGGAAGCTCCAAATGAAATTTCGTAAAAAGTGATAGGTATTACATAGACTGTACTATCTCAGAAAAAATTTTCAGAGGCCGAAGTTGAAACAGTGACACGTGGAACGCCGTACAAGTTCGCTCTCCTGTATTATCCCATAAACAGGTCACGTTGTGACACTTAGCATAAATCTCTCTCAGAGAATCCAATTGAGGTCAGACCTATCGGGATGGAAAGATAACAGGACGGGCTATCTCAGGAGGCTTTTTTAGACCCCATGGATCGAAAATTTCAGAGTTACACAAGAAAAAATCAGGTACATATTTCTGTCAAAACATAATTATTTTTGAGTACCTTCATTCATGGCTTCCAAAATTTAGGGCTTCAGAGAAAGTTGGAATTTTTGTAATCGGAGACCATGGCTGGATGCTACTCATCAAAATCAAAATTTAGATACCAAGATCAGAATTTTTGGTTGGGAAAAAGGCCGGGCTTGATCAGACCCTAGTTCGGGACTTTGATCAGAAAAGTGGAAAATTAGGGCTTCTGTAAAAATGAGAATTTTTGAAATCTGTGACCACGGCGGGAAGCTCCTCAGAAAAATAGAATCTTAGAGCTTTGGATCAAACCTTTTGATTGGGAATAAGAGTGGGATTCATCAAACCCCATTTCAGGGTCACGTCCAGTGAATCCGGAAGTTTCAAAGGCAAAATTGAGGAGTGAAACTTTACAGTTTTAAAATTATGAATATACCAGCTTGATCAGCTCGTCAAGGCGCATATTTCTATCCTTTCAGAAGTTTGAAATTCAAAGTTTGAATTTTTGGGGTTTCTTTAACAAACCCATATCCAACTCCAGGTCCAGTAATTGCAAATCAAGTGGATTGGGTTAATCCTAGAAGAAGATGGATTGGTCACCTGCATAAGTGAAGAAGTTCCTGTTTCAGAGGGAGATGAGGCTAAGGCCTTACATAAGAATATTACAAGCGATCTCGACAGGTATGACTCATCGAGGTATGTTTTGATATTTGTTCATGATTAAGTTTATGGTATGTTTGTCTTCATGTTATTACGGTTAGTACAATCTTGATTTTAGACTTGTCGTATCACCTTAATAAAATTATGAATGCACGATAGAAAATATTCATTGACTAGGGTGTTGACACTTATGATTGTACTAATGCATTATGGTGTTGTATGAGGTTTATGTTGTCTACTAACATGAAAGGTACACCAAGAAAGACAAATCATGTTCTGGTTCAAGAGCATATGATCATGATGACATGAGGACAAAGATTCATCCATTGTCATGGATCTCATAGAAGATCCATTTACGAGGTATGTATAACTTGGTTTTATAATGGTTAACCTATGAGATATACAGGTTACTAGCACAAGTCATTGAAGAAGAACAAGAAGACATCATGTGAGTATGTTAGACATAACTAGCTAGCATGCTAATCCAGGTATGTTTTTCCTATATCAAGATAGAATCCTACCTTGTGTTAGGATCTTATACTGTTGTGTTGTTGATAATGATTATTCATGAAGGTATAGGTTTGAGTAATCACGGATTTTATGCATATTATATCTCTTATCTTGATTGATGATTTAACTAACCAAAAGAGTCCTATGATCAAATAAGAATATGCATGAGTAAAAGAAGACTTCCCTAAAACCTTGAATACTAATGTTTATTATCTGTGTTTGAAATGATCCTGACTATACATGCTTGAGATTATTATGTTTTGATAATATTAATATTATACTAATGAATCTTTGATTACGTATGAGCCCTAGAGGATAACACAATGATGATACTAACAAGCATGCATAGGGATCGAGAATGAATATAAGTTCAAGGACAAGTAATCCAGGAAGCAAAGATCAAGAGGGAGTACACTCCAGTGGTTTCTGTAAGGATGCAGATATTTAGAGGGAGTTGACCATCTCTCTACATTCCACAACAGAAAGGTGTAGAAGAATCTACTTTAGATTAGGACTCCAGTAGCTCCTGCAAGGAAGCGAAGACTCAGAGGGAGTCCACCCAACGAACAAGCAAAGATAAGTATTTGAATTGTCATTTCTTAAATAATACTGTTCAATAATGTATATACTGATGTTCCTAGAATTAGGTTGTGTATTATGCATATTAGAATAATTGCATTGATGAACAGTATACTACTAATATGCATGGGTAAGTGGCCTATGGCACTGTACAACATTACATTGCTACTTATCTAGAATGAAACCTCTTTGCTGACATGTTGGGAGTTGTGCACACTCTTAACAATGTTCTGGTAGAGATTGGAAGGCATCTAGAAAGTTACGGAATATGGATAAATGTTGTATTGAAGCATTGGCTAAGATAATTGCATGAATGTATTACATATTTCTTTATGTGTAAGAATTTGTTCTGAAAACTACGAGATGTTTTCTAATCATGCAATTTAAGTTGTTGTGTAGGAAAGATCGTATGCCATCTCCTACAAAAGAAGAACTACAACATTTGTTCAGCAACAAAATTATCTATTGAAGATATTGAAGTTCCCAGGATATGGGAAGAATGCCATGATCCGTCGATCATGAAGAATGATGTTTGGGATGTAGTCCCAAGACCTGAAGGGAATTTTGTTATGACTTCCATATGGACATATCAAGATCAAGCATGCTGCAGACGACAGCATAGAGAAATATAAAAGTGATGAAATAGAAGATGCACCAAATGGATTTCAAGACAGCATGGTGTAGTCATACATGTGTGCAGAACTTGGTATGGTAGGATAGATAGCTTTCTATCCAGTTCGGGATTTACCAAGAATAAAGTGGATTCCAACCTTTTCTACAAGGTTGAGGAAGGCAATCCAATGATACTACTTTTGTATGCGGATAACCTGTTTGTTGTAGGTGAAGATAGATTGATTGCCGACACGCAGCGGAAGCTTGCTGCCGAGTTCGAGTTGAGGAATTTGGGGATGATGCACTATTTGTTTTTGGTATGGAGGTGTGGCAGAGTGATGGAATCTTCCTTGGACAAGGGAAGTATGCAATAGAGATCCTGAAGAGGTCCGGGATGATGGATTGCAAGGCCATGGCCACACCTATGACATTGAATCTGAAGCTTCTTTGTGATGCTTCATCTGAGCCGGTTGATGTCTCTATGCATCGTCGGATGATTGGGTCCTTGATGTACCCGACGAACACGAGACCAGATATTTGCTTTGCGGTGAACACATTGAGCCAGTTCCTGACGGATCCGGGGAGTGTTCACCTGGTTGCTATAAAGCATGTTCAGAGGTACCTGAAGGGTACAGTGGATTATGGGCTCAAGTATGAAGCGAATCAAAAGTTTAACCTACAGGGTTATGTTGATTCAGATTGGGCAGGCAGTGCTACAGATAGGAAGAGCACATATGGGTGCTGCTTCAGTATGGGATCAGGTGTGATCTCTTGGTTTAGTAGGAAGCAATCCTGCGTAGCACTGAGTACAGTTGAGGCAGAGTATGTTGTAGCCTGCTCAGCTAATTGTGAGGCAGTATGGCTGCGGAAGCTACTGTCTGAGTTATTTGATCTCCCATTGGATGCTACTGGTATCTTCTGTGATAACTAGAGTTGTGTGAAGCTGTCCAAGAACCCAGTGTTTCATGACAGGTTGAAACACATAGAGATCAAATATCACTATATCAGGGATATGGTGCAGAGAGGAGCTGTGAAGCTCTTGTATGTTGCGACGGACGAGCAGATTGCAGATGTGCTGACGAAGCCACTAGCCAGAGTGAAGTTCGAGTACTTCAGAGAGAGGCTTGGCGTTCTTCAGATCGAGGACACTTCGAGGAAGAAGTGATGGACACATTTGCTGAAGCCATTTCAAGCATGTTGGAAGAAGGATCCTTCACATGGCTGTGGATGTAAGCACTGGATGATGAGCATCAGGATGATGTTCTGGTTTCTGCTTGGATATGATCAGTTGGATCATTTTTATGTATGTATGTATGCATCATGTTGGATGTTGGATATGATCAGTTGGATCATTTATATATATGTATGCATCATGTTGGATGTTGGATATGATCAGTTGGATCATTTATATGTACGCATCATGTTGGATGCTGGATATGATCGGTTGGATCATGTGTATGTATTTTTGTATATGCATCATGTTGGATGCTTGGACCATGTATTTGTATATGTATCAGGTGGATACATTGTATGTATCAGGTGGATACATTGTATGATCAGGTGGATCATGTATGGTGATATGTATCATGTATTTGTATTTGTATCAAGTGGATACATTGTATGATCAGGTGGATCATGTATGATGATATGTATCAGGTAGATACTTGGTATGCATCAGGTAGATGCGTTATATGATTAGGATGATCGTGGATGACGAGCTTCAGGATGTTGCTCCAGATGACATGCAATAGGATGTTGCAGTGATGATGATCAGGATGATTGTGTGTACATCAGGATGATGTATGGTGAGTATTAGGTTGATACTCTATGGCCGTGGATCAGGTTGTGTAGATGAGCATATAATTCGTTGCCCTAGGAGATTTGCAGATAGTCTTTCGAGGTTTTGCCTATGGCATGTAATTCGGTGCCCTAGGATATCTGGAAAATGCTCTTTCGAGGTTTTGCTCTGGGAGGACATATAATTTGGCCCTGGGAGATCTGCAGATAGTCTTTCGAGGTTTTTCCTATGGCATGTAATTCGTTGCCCTGGGATATCTGGCAGATGCTCTTTCGAGGTTTTGTCCTATGGCATATAATTCGTGTCCCTGGGAGATCCGATAGGTTGGGCTGTGTGCCCGTAATCAGTCCTGGGATGCTCTTGTGAGGTTTTTCCATGACCACATGTAATTTGTTGCCCTGGGATATCTGGCAGATGCTCTTTCGAGGTTTTTTCCTATGGCATATAATTCGTATCCCTGGGAGATCCGATAGGTTGGGCTATGTGCCCGTAATCAGTCTTGGGATGCTCTTTTGAGGTTTTTCCATGACCACATGTAATTCGTGCCATGGGAGATCCTATAGGTAGAGTTGTGTGCTCGTAACAGCCTGGGATGCTCTTGCGAGGTTTTGTGGTGACCACATGTAATTTGTGCCCTGGGAGATCCTATAGGTAGAGCTGCGTGCTCGTAACAGCCTGGGATGCTCTTGCAAGGTTTTGTGGTGAGGTCACATATAATATGGCCCTGGGAGATCTGCAGATAGTCTTTTGAGGTTTTGCCTATGGCATGTAATTCGTTTCCCTGGGATATCTGGCATATGCTCTTTTGAGGTTTTGTGACGCACGTAATAAGTCCTGAGGATTCCACAGTATGGCCAGTGATGATGAAGACCTGCAGGTGGTGGGCCTACATCCAGTTTGAAAAGGGACTGGCTCTGTAGAACTTCCTATGATGAGTAGAGTCAGAGATTGGTTGAGATAGAAGCAGGAGTGACGATGATGATGACGATGATCCCGAGAAGAAGACTTGTCTAGTAGATCTGTGTCGAGAAATACCTTCCTAGTTAAGAGGGAGTGTTGATGTATATGTAACTTCGGAATGTATTTCATCTGTGTATTTTATATATATTTATTGTACCCTTATAAGAGATCTGTTATTCCTCTATAAGGAAGTGTCGTCATGTGGATTGGCAAGTGTCGCAAGTGTGTGTACTTGCCGATGGGTTATTAGACCACCATGTGGGGTTGGCCCTGAATTATATATATTATAATGTGGATGTACCTAGCTAGACAAGTCGGCCCCATAAGGTCACTGGGAAAACAAATCAATATAAATAGAGATAAGGTGATCTCTATTTAGATCACTCAGAAAAGCACTCACTTCTCACTCATGCACTCAAGGAGGAGTGGCGCACTTATGGAGGAGGAGGATTTGCTGCTAGGATATGTCTATCTCTTATGTTTGGGTTGTATCATTGCTCTATCTATCTCTGAGGAAGTTATTGGGGTTTTTCACCTTTATGGTTTTCCCCAAGTAAATCTTTTTCCCCAAGTAAATCTTTGTGTCTCTTGTGTGCTTGCATTATTGTCTCCATGATTGATATGCTGTACATGTTGTTCTCTTAGTTAAGATCCTAGATCAGATTGAAGTAAATTCTGAAAATTTAACATGAACTAAATGAGCAACTCAGCGAAGTAGAGACACAGTTGGAATCCTTGAAGGGATCGCTTAAAGCGATGCCCTTACTCAAATAGATGACGAAGGATGGGGAACTGAAAGAAATGTAGCATCAAGTAATTAAGGCTCATGAAAGGCAACAAATGAGGACTACACACCTCGACAAGTTAAAAGCAATGGCAGAACTACTCGTAGTAAAATCAATGGCCGAAATGACATAGATCAAGCAACAATAGGAGGAAGCGCAACAGATAAGTTGTGAACACCCTACATAACAACAGGTAGAAGATTGTACACAACTCAAAGTATCGGCAAAGGAAATGGTCGATTAGATCAAAGATGCGTACGACGAATTTAGGAAATTGGTGAATGCACTAGAGATGTCCTGTTGAGGTGGCTCGAGGGCGGGCCACAAGTTTGTGTTGGGGGCCTATTGGCACGAGATCAGAGTGCATAAAGTGCAGAAGCTTACAATGACAAAAGGAGAATTCACAGAAGAAAGGACCATTCGCGAAGAACAAGGAAGCCGACGAAAGCGCAAGTTATGGTTTGGTTAGTTAGAATGGGTCATTTGGACAGTTTTGTAACAACCTTAGTTGTATATAAATAGAACCATGATTGTATGCATAAGGGCATCGATTGTAGACTGTGATATCTCGCATCTATGTTTTTCTCTGCCTTCGACAAGTTTTGTTCTGTTTGCATGGATTTGTGATAAGTCTCTTGGAACTGTTCCTGCGAAGGTTGTACCATAGTTTTTGGGATGAGTTAATGCATGAGGATGTTCAGTTATGTCTCTGTCCTATGTTTCTATTTGTGTTTAATAATGAATGTTATCTCAATGATGTGACGTGTTTAAGGTTTTGTTGCTCTCTTGATTAATCTATAATGCTAGTTGATGCGACTGTCAATTATATAATGTTGATGCGAATGGTGATTATACATTGATGATGGAGATGTTGAATATATATATATATATATATTTGATTTGTTAGCATAATGTGAAGATGAGATCTCTGGTTTCTGTAGTGATTGAGTAAGGGTTAACGCATGTCTTCTCCCTACTGTGGAAACTTGGTTCCTACAACACCCATTAGACATCTGGGGTGAGACCTCACTCGCTCTACGAGTGTTGCTAGAAAGGGTAAAACCTTTCTGGGCCGATGCTTAAGGGTGTTTGGTTGGTGTTTGTTGAAAACAGTGCTAAGTGAACCCCTATTGATAGAACTGTGTCAAAAAATGGTTCCATTTCCGGGACAGTAGTGCGAAGAGAAAAAGAGAGGACATGCTGTGGCATCTGACAAAACCAGAGATCGAGGATTGGTTCTACAAGAAGGCACGAGATTTTTCTGAAGAAGATAATTGCCAACCTAAATGGTCAAAGACTAAGTGGTTACATAAATATATATACTCCTACATCCATGAGATATTTTTCTGCGAATTCCCAATACTAATGCATGAGTGGTTAGCACAAATGACATTCCAAAAGAAGAATTTCCAAGCTGGTGAACCTGATCATTGGACACTTGAGTTGATCCAGCAATTGAAGCGAGTGGATAACAAGGCATCTAGGGCCATTGAAGTCTGGGTAGATAGTATTTTGGAGGGATATATTACTGAATTCTCCGTCGACACAATCAAGTCATATAGTAATGCGGAAAGGAAGTTTTTCAAGGGACACCGTGGAAGGTTACTACTGTTGCTGAAATTGTGGATTAAGATGCTTATCTGTGAAAATGGTCTACTAAAGATGAAATCTAACAAGTAAATACCAGTGTGTAGAGGTTGTGGGTACCGCATGAATGCGGGTCTGATAGAATGATGTGGGTACCAGAGACCTATTCCAGAACCCTTCCTAGAGTTCCATAGCCTCTTACCTACCCGAAATTTAATTTTTAGTGTCTTACTTGGCTCATTGCGTTAGTGTGCCTATTTATTTTGCAATTATTGGATTAGGTACTTTAAAGTACACCAATGATGATAATGAATACTGAAAAAACTAGTACAATCTAGCACTTGTGAATAGATGAATTGAGGTAGAACACTTGTAGAATTTCTCGATTAGGAGTCAATGATGTTTACCCCTTCTCAAATGCAAGGAATAACTGCCACTAATGAATGCAAGTTCCAGGGTACTATGGTTTATAGATTCAATTCCTATATAGGGAGTAGGCATTGATAGGAAGGAACCCATCGAATAAGGTCCTTAATGTATCCCCCTTAAGGAAGCGAGTGCGACTGCAATAGCATAAGCATAATGGGCCAAGGAAGTAGCAGCAGACAATACATAAGAGACCATATAAGAAATACCAATGTGGGAATCCTGTGAGATGACCAGAATAATAATAATGAGAGAGAACATGAGGCTCAATTGTGTGGGATTCATAGACTAAAAAGGGGCTCCAAATCCTACCATAAAAACAACATGGGCACCAAATAATGATCTAGGTGATACTCTAGGGTACCCATGTGTGTAAGGAAATAACACATGAGTTATGCTGGCCCAAATCTCTTGTTCTTAGAATGACACGGGTTCTGTGTAGTTCAGAGACCCAAAAAAACCCCCTTTTCACCGGCCCTTTCAGAAACATCTTGCGAACAGACTGAGGTCTCACCTAAGGCAAAGTTATGGTGTGGCTACAGAAGCAGATTTATGTAACCCAGTGATGCACATCTAAGGAACTGGTCCATTGAGCGATGTCACACCTGCTCCACACCCACTTCTAATACCACAACACACTCTAGAATTGTGCACTAGTGACAGTTACCCACACTGCACTACAATAATGCGACTCCAGGACTGCGCTTCTGGAAAGTTGCACACACTATAGGATATGCTGAATTAGTGTTACCTATACGACTACACATTCATCATATTCAGAGTTACTTGCATATTCATTTATTTGTGTCCAACACTAAACATATTATTCACATCAACTATACACATGAAAATACATACAAAAGAATGAACATACATAACACAAAACAATCTCACATATGCAATCACACAACACAAGTATTTACATGGTTCACCCCCCGGATGGGAGCTACATCCATGGGAATTGTTGTTTATATTAACAAGAAGGGTTGAAAATTCCAGTCCATGCACACAACTGCGGACTCTTCTCTACAATGGGTATCTGCTCACACAGTTGCAGAGCCTCTTTCTCTCTTTGATATCTTACAATATTCAATCAAATCCCCACAAAATCCCAACATTATTCAACTCTTCCATATACAAAATTTCCCATTTTATAAATTGTGCATGAAGGTCACATATTTACAATAGCTATGGGCCAAAACCCCATAATACCCATAAACCCCCCAAAATGGCGCGATTACCCCGTTAACCATGCTTTTCCATAACTTCTCAACTACTTCTCTTGTCCTTGGACATTCTTTGCATTGCTTCCTTGGATATGACACTCTTCTGACAGTCGTTAGCTCTGACTGCACGGTACTAACTATACCCTTGTGTGTCCTTTGCACTTTTTGCCTCATCAACGTTGTTCATGTAGATGTCAGGCTGCCGCTTCTTCCTTAACTGCTCCAACTACCCTGGTCGTCCTCTGTACCTCTGCCTTTACTAAGGAAGCAAGACCCTATCCACCATATTCTCGTTGGTCTATACCTTGTTCCCAGGAATCACAGAGTCACTTATCCCCAAAATAGGCCAGTACTAGGCCTCACAAAATGTTTAGTTCTTCCTGAAAACTGCTATGCGTGAGCTACACTTCAAAAAAACTGTGCTAACTTGGACTTCGCTTCACCAAAACTATGCCAACTTGGGCTGCTCACAGCAGGTGCCTAACACTCACTCGTGGGTCATCCCTGATCCACTTCTGCTGGGCAGATTCAACTACGCATCCCTTGGGGTACTCAAATTCGCATTGAAGTCCTGAATAAATACACTTAGCCTCGCAACTATTTCCTTTTCCTGCTCAAACTCCTTAATAGTTTCCAACATCTCCTTTGAGATGGCTTCTTGAGCAAGCTCCTTTATTGTATACTCCATGGTGAGAAGTTCTTGTAACTTTTCTTCAATCTCGTCTAAAAGTGCAAGCGCCTCTTCCTGCATGGCCTGTAACTTCGTTGAAGTGTCAACCTTCTTTCCCTTAATACTTTTAACTCTTTCTGCAGTTCCTTTGTCTCTGTGAAATTTTGGATCTTTTTCCTTGGTGGAAAAGTTTTCATAGTTGTTTTCACAACATCAAGCTCTTGTTGTCATTGCTGCAACTCATAATCTTCTTGTAGCGTAACCCATATTCTAGTGGCTTCGTCGAGCAAGTCTTGACATCTCGCCACTTCCGCTGAGATGTTTTCCGCTAATATCCTCAACTCTCCACTTCTGGATTTTTTGTCATCCTGAGGAGTTCTAGCTTACTGCTAAGATTATAAAGTAGCAATCTTATCTTTATACACAACCTCCATATCCACCATATCTGCCTTAATATTGTCCATTGTGGCACCAATATTAAGTATTGTGGCTTCTAACTCAGGTTCTTCTTCGCACTCAGGTATCTTCGCGTAGACTGCTGCGATCATTTCTTTGAGTCTATGGTGTTTCTCTTGAACACTGATTAGCTCTCTGCTCTTCTTCATGGATTCACGCTTAAGATCCTTATAGATTTCCTATAACTATAGATGCTGGTTATGAGACACGATGTCTCTATCTCTTCCACAACCTGCAAGTGCAGATTGTGTAATTATTCTAGGCGCAACATGTCGACATTAATATCTAGGTGCTCCAACTGCTTCGCACCGTCAGCTAGTTCATCATTTGCGAAGATACCATTCATTGGCTCAATTTTGACTAAGTGAGGTTGCATCGTCAAGGCATGCATCTTTCTCTTCCTTTGGCTTGAATTTCCTGACTTTCCTTCAGAATCAGACTCATGCACCAAGTCCTACTGAACTTGTTCTATCTTTGCGACCATGCTTTTCAGCTCTGTGAGGTTCTGAATCAAGCTTGCTTGGACTTCTTCTCTTTTATCTTCCTTCAGAGCGAGCACCTCTTCCAAGTGCTCACTTAATCGCAACGTGATGCTTTCATAGTCATTGGCCTGTAACTGCGCTTCGCCTAATGGTTTAGTCACTTTGTGCTTCTTCCTTTTCCCTTTTTCTGGCACTGCACTTTCAGGGTCCTTCCTCTTCTCTCCTGACGACCCCTTAGTAGTGTCTTGCTATGTTTCTTCCTTTCCTGATTATTTAGCTTGCACCCTGGTCATTTCCTCTTCCCTATTCTGTGGATCTCTAGCTTCACTTTCCTCTGACGTTGTGTTGATTGTTACTGAAAAATCAACCATCCACTTCGATGACGAGTCTTCCATAATCAATTCAATCTTCTACGCATCTAGCTGATACAACCCTTCGAACCATTCTAGGTTTTGGTTCTCAGCCCTTGGATGAATGTATATAAAATGAAGGTCAGATTTGAATATGAGCCTGTGGATATGAGTATTTTTCATCTCCTTGGAAATGTGCGGAGTGCGCTAAATCACATCGCACAGATTCTCATAGTAGGTATACAACTATTCATTATTCATCCATTGTCTCTCTAGCCTCACATTTTCCCACATGTTCGCAAACCTTGTCCCTCTATAGTCTCCTATGAGGACCGAGACATTCTGCTGATATAGTGGCTCTTTCTAGCCCACAAATGCGATTAGCACCAGCAACCAATTGTAGTGGAAAGGGATCCCACTATCTTGAGTCTCACAGACATCATCCAAGAACTCATTCAATAGATAAATGGACCAATTATACAGGGTTCCATCCTTATCCTTCGCAGCTAGGGATACTGCAGCAGCCGGTACCTCATTCAGTCTACACTTCCTCAAAAATTTTCCTGCCAATAACTGCGTTGTGAAGAGTGTAGCTTGGTCTTTGATTCCTGCTATGATGTAACCACGACTTCCCTTTTCCAAGCCTAATTCTTCCTTCATATGCTTCACGATCTCCTTATCCTTGGTCATTCCCACTAACTATGCTGTGGGATCAACACCTCACTTACTGAGATTTGTGATCCTATGGATTAGATCATTGTTTATGTCTAAATTATGGTCTAGATACAAGTATCTTTGATGTGTGCATGAAAATAAAGTGCGCACAACTACAGTTAGCTCTAGAATTCAATCAAAGTGCGTGATGCGCAAAAGGTTCAACAACCCGGACGACACTAGCATCGTAAGCCAATCCTGCACGTAAAGAGTGGATTGCTTGGTTCTCTCACTGTATTTCCGGCACATGTATTGGTCAAGTTGAAACTGAGGGTACTTCGATGTCTGAGGGTCCTTCCCCTCCTATAGAAAGTCATGATCTGCAAATTTACAGTCTGCAATTATTCCTAATAGATTCTCATGGATGCGCACATGACTGGATATTGGCAGCAGTGGAATATTGTACTAGGAATTCTTCAAGAGCCGAATAGGTGGTACATCATCTCTTCATGGAGGAATGTACTCAGGTGTAATAAAGATCGTCCTGTCGCGAGGTGGTTCCCGTGGAGGTTTCTTCGACATTCCCCCTACCTTTCGATTCTTTGGTTGGATGCTTATCCTTCTTCTTCATTTTTGTTGTGTGGCATGGTGAGATTCGTGATTTGGCACCTCTTCCTGGCACAACATTCTTCACCAGAAATTTCATGAATCCCTCAAAACTGGATTGGTTGAAATCCCTCACAATCTCATATAGCATCGACTGCTCAGACATTCACTTGAAAATCACGCTGTGTGCCCTTGCTGGTAAAAACTTAGATTTTATAGGTAGTAAAAATAAACAATCGTGGTAAATCCAGTAAGTATGCATTTAGTTCTATTTATAGGCGCAGCTGACCTCAAGCACACTAAAAAATGATGTAATATCCATAGTTGGATATTCTCAATAAACTCCGAATGAATCCATAATTTTTGAAATAACCCACATATCTGTAGATATAAAAATGATATATAAATTTATAGATTGATGAGATGATTTTACAATGAGGATGTAGCCGCATATATAGGGCTTATATGGTGACTACTTACCAAGGGTTATGTCTCTTAGTTAATATAATTAACATTATGTTTTATTTTATTATTTATATTATTATATATATTATTCATATTATTTTAATATTTTTATTTGTTACATTGCCTCTCTCTTAGAAAGGATTTGTCCTCAAAGCCTAGAAAGGCTTTGTCCTCAAAGCCTTTTAATGTTGTTGAATCGTTCCTTGTGACGTCGTAGCTGATGAAACATGTTGATACGAACTTCTAAGTGTAAAGCATAACTTCCGATATGTTGACGGAAAAATCCAGCCAAAATTGATTTGCTGCTGACTGTGGGGATTCTCTATTAATTTATCGTCAGGAGCTTTGAGCACATTAGTACCATTATTTTTTGACAATTCCCACTTTTTAGGATAATGGTTTATATGATTGGGGTGTCAATAGGGAGTTATTGTTGTTTGTTTTTTTACCAGATTGTCTTCTTTTTGAACTATGATGAGGACTGAATTTGTAGTTGCTTCTTTTTTCTCAACGTAGATTTTTGAGTCCAAGGGCTTTGATGTCCTCTTTTGAATTTTCTCCAACTTATTGTCTAACGAGTATTTTTCTCTTTTAAGATTCTGGGTCATTTCTTCTTGTGCTTTCTTATCATCTTTAAGCTTCTGAATTTGATCCATTAGATCTTGTTTGTGCATCTTGAGGTGACCATTCTCGTCAATGTCTTCTAATAGTTTCTTCTGAAGATCTCGATTATCCTCTTATAGCTTTTGATTCTGTTGTGCTTTATCCTTCGTCTTTTTTATTTGAAGAAGCAATTTCTGATTATGATCTCTTAAACGAGAGATCTATTCTTCTTTATCTGTGACGATTTTGTTGAAATCTAACTGCATCTTTTGATTTTCTTGCGAAATGACCATGGCGATATCCTTGAAGTCTTTAGATGCCACGACTTTGGAATCTAACTTCATTCTAACATCCTATAGTGTGAATTGCTTCTTCTTATACAAAAATGTTTTCTTCATATTTAAGATAATTGTCTCCAATGTTTCCATCCAAGATAAGCCGTGAATGATGTCAACTTAATTTAGATAAATAGTCGTAACATTGAATTGAGATGTGAACTTATATTCATCAATTTCCAATTTTAAGTCCATAATTGCATATTTCTTCTCACCCCATTTATCTTTCTTTTCGATTATACTTAGTTCTGGGACAAATAATTGATTTTCCTCGATGGTTGGGAAAATAGCGATGCTAATAGGCTTTCTTTGAATAATCCCTTCAAGTTTTAGTAGGTCAATGGCTACCTTTGAGTGGGTCTTCTGGAATCTTTCTCTTTTGTCACATTGAGACTCCATTTTTTTCCAAATAATAATAATTATTATAAAAAGTTAATAATTATAATATTATTAATAAATAAAATATAATAATTTTAATGATAATAATAATTATTAATGATAATAATAATTATTAATTATTATAATAATTGTTTTTGGAGTTGAAGGATAATAAAAATGGTGTGGATTGAGTGGTTGGGAGGAATGAATGTTACCATCCCCATCCAAGTTCAATTCTCGTTTATAACTTTTGAGTGTATCATTTTCACAAATGCTTCCAATATAGTTGGAAAATAAACCATGTACTCTTTTAAGAAACCACATACTTCTTTGTTTTTACTTTTTCATTTCTTTTTGCTTCTTTTACTTATCTTTTTTTTTCTTTTTACTTTTTTTTTTTTTTTTTTTTCTTTCTATATTCTCTTTTCTTTTTACTTCTTTTTTTCTTTTCTTTTCTTTTTACTTTTTTCACTCCTTTTTTAAATTTCTATATTCTCTTTTCATTTTACTTCTTTTACTTCTTCTTTTTTACTTGTCTTTCTTTTACTTTTGCCTTTTTCTGTCTTTCTCTTTTTTCTTTTTTACTTCTTTGGGCCAAGAGCCTGGTTTTTGGACAAGGTCCTAGATTGGTGGCTACAAGCCTGGCTCTGATACCAATGTAATATCCATAGTTAGATATTCTCAATAAACTCGGAATGAATCCATAATTTTTGAAATAACCCACATATCCGTAGATATAAAAATGATATATAAATTTATATATTGGTGAGATGATTTTACAATGAGGATGTAGCCGCATATATAGGGCTTATATGGTGACTACTCACCAAGGGTTATGTCTCTTATTTAATATAATTAACATTATGTTTTATTTTATTATTTATATTATTATATATATTATTCATATTATTTTAATAATTTTATTTGTTACAAACAACTATCTAGGCATTAAATGCCATGTCTGTTGGCTAAATCTCGCTGATATATTGGTCCTTTCCTTCATTGAATGCGTCCTAAATGGCCAAATATGTCTTAAATGTGAACACAACCAGTTGCGAAAACACTTTATAACGACTACTTTTTGACCAAAAAAGCTGTAATGACTAGTTTTCCTTGGAATGCGCTCCCGGCTTAGAAAAAATCCACGCAGTTAACTGCGTGTTTCCTCCTTTCCATTCTGAAATTCGCATCTCTACTTCCTGCTTGTACTTTGCATCTTGGCTCCCGATATGTACTTTGTAGCACGTGCTTTTTTTTCATGGAACTGCACTTTTTACCAAAACTGTGTACAGACTTTGCTAAATTTTTAGTGTCGAATTCCAACTGTAGTTGACACTTAAAAATTTTCTCCTTATTGATCAAATGATGCCTAGAGGAGTAGGACTATCCTCGTAAGTATTTAGTCTATTTCCATTAATAATTCCTGGTAGGTTTTCTCCCAGTAACATAGCCAACTGAACTGCGCCACCATAAGTAAATGTTTGACTACATACGGTCCTAGCTAGTGCATTTTAAATTTTACAGGAAATTCCATGAACTTAATATCATAGAGGAGGAAAAGGCATCCTACCTAGAATAATTTGTACTTGATATGCCTATCATGCCATGCTTTTTCTCTGTCTTTCTGCACTTGTTGGTAAAAGCCTGCAATGAAGCGATCTTCCTCTAGCCCAACTAAGTGTAGTAGCCTTTCTTCGATTGTTTCATCATCATCCATCTATGTGAATGCTGCAATTCTCAAGCTTGGTACCATGTACTCCATGGGAATGACAACTTCCTATCCATATACTAACCTGAAAGGTGTGTAACCTGTCAACTTTTTGCAAGTTGTCCTATATGCCCATAATACCGCTGGTATTCGCAGATCTCAATCATCCATGTTGGTATTGCATATCTGTTGATGCCTAAAAAATCGTAGCATCAATTAGCAAGGGATTTTCCCCGGTAAACAGTCCCAATTAGATTGTCCACCATTTGATGTAGGGAATCCGTCCAGTTAATGGTTCCAACTACCGTAAGATTTAAAGATTTTGTTTCTTTACACCGGTTGCGGCCCGGTTCACCGTTTATGTATTTTATTTTAAGATGATATGCAAGTGCCCTAAGATAAATGCATGCAATTAACCTAAACTAATCTAAAAATGTGTAAGCAAATCTATTCTATCCTTGCAAGGAGCAAACTGTAGAGAAGAGTCATAAACTGCAAGAAACACCTAAAGATCATACAGATAGCCATTTAATCATAAAGATGTGCCTACAACAAAATATGAAAGATATTAAAGATAGCTTCAATTCATTTAATACATTCTATTACTCATTTGAGATAAACACATTTGCATAGAAAAATGTAAGAACATTCATCATACAAAAACAATTCATGATAGCAAAGAATAATCTCACAGCAATATGCAGATGATATAGGAATAATCCAGCACACATTTGACACATCTTCCAAGTAAAAACGCCTCCTCCTAGGATTTCATTAGGAAAAATCAAATTCTTGGAGCAAGTAGCAAAGTAATTCACTTACTAGGAAGAAATTTCATTCACCTGCCAAAAGTCCTTAATTCTCCTCTCATCCTCCTATATATAGTATTACAAAATGCTCCTTGAGCTACCAAGTGTACCCTAAAACAAGAAATTTTGATTTATCATTAAAAGTTCTAAAAGACCGAATTCTGATGATTCGTGACAATCCCTTTCATAAAAGAAGAAAGAGAGGACAGTTGTCTGTATAGACATTATATGATTAACAACTGTTACTTTGCAAAATTGAATAAGGCAAATTATTGTCCAACTGGCTTTGTTGTTTCATTGGGTTGCTCTTCTTCTGCTGGCTTGCTCCCTTCAACAGGCTCACTTGATTTTGTAGCCTGATCTACCTCTTCTATATAACTAGCCCATTGACTTATTTCCCTTATAATTGTTTTACTTCTCGCTGAGATCATTGCTTTCCATGCTATCTCATGCTTGCGCAAGTCTGATTTGATATTTTCCATTTCCGCAGTAGCTTCTTGCTCAATATTTTCCAAGAAATAAGTGTGAACCGCAGTTTGTTAAATGAATTGACGTAGGTCTTCTAGGGTTATACGTTCTATTTTTTTTCAGATACTCTAACTTGGAGGTTAACTTTCCTTGTAATTCGGCCAAGCGCAATTCCTTCCTTGGGAACTCATAAAGATTCTGAGGTAGAACCATATGACATTTGTCGTGGGCTTCCCAAATTTTAGAGTAAATAACATGGCATTTCTTGATGGTTTTCCTAATTTTAGTACTCAATCTGCTACAACACCTCAAGCAGAATTCGAGGACTCATGTGTCCATATCAAATTCTTCATCTGTTTTATCCCATAGGTTCGAAGGGAAAGCCGGTCTCCCTTTCCTCCACTCAAACTGTTCTCCAAGTTCTTCCACATGTTGCTCATATTTGTCCCTTAATCTTAGTGCTTCAAATTCAATGGAAGTCATCTTTGTGATCATTTTATTCATATTGCAGACTTCTTCATTAATCGACACTGGCAGTTGATGAATCCTTTCTTTCACTTCAGAAGCTCGCTCATAGAACGTGGCTAGATCTTCCTTCGTCTTATTTTCCTTTTCAAGTTGTTCCAATAGTTCAGCCTTTTCTTGCTCCAATTGTTCGAATTGAGGTTTGAAATAATTGACCTGTTGGGCATTGTTGGCTTCAAGCTCTTCCCGTTCAGAAATACAAACTTTCAAGTTCTTTTGTTGATCTTCTGAGATCGCTAGCTGCATTTCAAGTGAATTCTTCTCATTTTCAAGCCACAGGGCTTTCGAAGTGGTTTCTTCCTTTTCTTCCATGAGCTACTTGTATTTCCTTTTTATCTCGTTGTTTTCTAACACCTCATTCTTCCTGTTAGCTTTTATTTTGAGACACAGTTCTCTGTAGTTCTTAACAGTTTCAATCAAATGATTGATATTATCTTTGCTTGCTTGGGATGAAGCTATGGTGTAGCTTGCCTGAAATGACAGATAAAGATCGGTCCCTCGAACCAACATGGTCTCCAATATCCTTAGCTCATATAAGTCCTCCCTAAGTTCCATTTTCCTTACTCTCCTGTCAAAAATAGCCCTCTTCTGTTCATGAAAATAGATGGAATCCAGGTTGGCCACTTGGCGCTGCTTCCTGGGGTTATATGGGGTGAGTGCTAATTCTTCGGTGGAGACAATCCCTTCATAAGCTATCCCTGGTTGGGCAATATTTGCTGAATCCAAGTCCATGGCCACTGGGCTGGGCGGGTTTTGTTCTAGAATTTTCTCTGCCTCTTCTTTCTCTTGCCTCTCTGTTAGCGCCACCAACTTTGCTTGCAATATGTCCGCTTCTTCTTTCTCTTGCCTCTCTGTTAGCGCTGCCAGCTCTGCTTGCAATCTGTCCACTTCTTCTAACAAGAATATTTCTTCTTCTTGCAATTTGGTATTTTGTTCTTGGAGGATTCTGTCCTCTTCTTCTCTCAGATATTTTTCTTCCTTCTCTTTCTGAATCTTAGAAACCTTTTCTTTCTTTTGTCTTTCGACTATCACTGCTTTTAACCTATTTGCTTCCTCCAACAAGGTTCTTTCCTTTGGCTCCTTTTGGATTCTAACATTTTCTTCCTCTTGCTGCAATTGAATAACTTGCTCTTTCTCTTGTTGTAATTTGGTAGCCTGTTCATTTTGAATTGTGTCACCTTCTCCTAGTTCCATGTCATTTGAAACTATGGCTTGGGATGCTGCTGCCTCTTGCTCCAGTTGTACCAGACCAACAAGCTTAGGGGCATAATTCCCCCCCCTTTCTTCTTGCTGTAGCACTTTCCTAGTTCTGTTAAGTTTTTGACGCTACGGAAGAATTCCTCATTTAGGTCGATCTGATGGGAATACTCGAAGGAAGTCCCAACATCACTAATATGTTCCGCAACTCTGCCACAAGGGTCGTGCCTTCTGTTAAACTTCGTTCCAAAATGAAAGATGTCCAAATCTTGAACATAATTTTCCCCTTCTTTTTCTCTTGGTAGGCTATATGCGCTAATAGTGAAAGGCATTGGTGGATATAGACCTTTCTTCCTTTCGGTGAGGATCCTACTGACTCCACCAATGCTAAAAAGATGCCTTATGGTTTCCCTATGTATCACAAAATCTGTAGCATATCTAGGAAGCAAGAATGGAGCTACGGATCCTCCACTCATGCGGATGTAAGTGCCTTCTTGGGAGTGGTAGCAAGCACCATATGCTTCGATCATGGGCATAGCATTTTCTGACATGCAATTTGGCTCCTCTACAAAAATAAGTTGGTATAAAGGCATGATGAATTTCTCATGGAGTTGTTTGTAATAACTTGGGTACTTGCTGGCCCATGTGGGTTGATAAGCTATGAAGAGAGGTGTCTCTTTCTTGTTCCATGAACAACCCAAATTTGGGAAGGTGTGCTTGCTCAACGGGCAATCTATCAAATAGGAAGACATAAAGAAATCCACTTTCTTCTAAGTCATTCCTCCTTGGGAAACGGTTAACTGTGATTCCAAGATTTCTGAAATAATATCATCCCAATTGAAAATAGTGCCTGACATGGCTATATGGAATATTACCGGTACCCAACCCAGTTTGAAGATATTACCATTGGGCATACCAAAGATCCGGCTCAACATCAAAACAATGAGTCTATAAGGGGTTTTCAGGAGGTTACTCTCATATTCATTGGTCTGCCTTTGCCTTATCTTCCTGTCGGCTATCGTCATTTTTCTAACAGAGATCAGAGGATCCATGGGATGTTCTGCTATCCATTTATTGCCCAACCAATCTCTTACCGAGGGAAATCTGTAAGCAGCTGATATATGTTCAGGTGTGAACGACGCTAGATTCATTCCATTTTTGTCATTTATGAACCTGGTGTTAGTTTGGACATGAGGGATCAACCAACCAAGGACCTCAGAACATGGAAATAATTCAGGTCTGGCTGTTGCTTTATGTATATAGGACTTCTTAATGTTTGCATATACCAAAGTGTCTTCTAGGGAGCCATTTGGGTATTCTTGATCCCTGATGAATCTATACAAGTCACCCCATTTAAACTTTCGGGCAGAGCTTCCTGGAGACATATTAGTGGTGGCTTGCGTATCACTGAACATAGTTTCAAGTGACGTATCCAGCAGGATCTCCACTTCTGAGTCTGACTCCACCTTTTGCGCGACCTTCCTTCTTGCAGACCTTCTATGCATGTCAAACCTGTGTTAATTAAGGTGGCACGAAATAAAGATTCGACATATTCATAAGCATATAACACCGCAGACATTATCTAATTATTAAAAATAAGCAACAATAGGTAAGTTAGAAAGTTTGCGGGAGCTCAAAATAGTCGTATGACATCCATGTGAAATTTAATAGTAAGTATCTTTACCATATCATCGGAAGTTGCCAATTTTCTTAAAAAGAAAAGTTGTAGCCTAAGTGTTGATTTGGAATTACATGGGAAGGCCACTGTGGTATGAGGCGGGAAAGTAGCGCATGTTACGTATCATCAGCATAGGTGTTTTGCTGCTTAGCAGCTCGACTGAATGCTTATGCATCATATGAACGAGGAATTGTAGGCGTTAGAGGCACTCTCACCTTATGCTAAGGGGTGAAATTTCTTGCTGGTGGCGTGCAACACAGAGCCAGGAAGATATAGTCTTGCTATAATGGCTTACGAATGCATCTAGAAGAAAGGCGACCATACTGGGGAATTGTCTTGGGGTGTAGCCTCCTTTTGAAACAAATGTCACACGTGGTGGGATAAGTGTCGTCGCCTACGCGAAGGAGGTTATTACAAGCTGAAAAGGGCATTGGCATAATTGACGCAGTATTTCAGGGCCTACGGAGAAAACACACAGGGTTTATAGCCAATGAAAGACAAAATGACAATGTGGGCGACTAGAAAAAACTATGCATAAGACAAATTTCATCTTTTAGACTATCAAAATACATCTTTGAACGGAGCCAATTCTCGTAATAAGCAAAAGGAGGAGAGGAGTGCCTACCTGGTGTTCTCAAAGTGGTTTTCCGTGGTTGGCATGTCTATCCAAGCTGATAAAACTGATAAAATGTCCATTGTTCGCTCCTGGAAGCTTTCTCGGACTTGAGAATAATGAGCTGTTTGAACTCCGTTCTCTGCATTTATAGAGGAAGAATTAATTCCCAACAGGTGTATTAATGTGAGCTCAGTGGGAAAAGGGCTCGAAAATGGAGCGAATTAATGCCACACAAGCCGAGTTAGATGGCTTCATCAATATAGCAGGGGTGCATTGAATGGCATCGAACGACATTCTCAACACTCAAGAGTTGTGATGGCGCGGGATTGGTGCAACGACACTATTAAGCATAGTGCTTGCTATCGCGGTGGGGAAACTACCATTAGGTCTTGCGCCCAAGAGATGTGCCAACGGCAAGGTTTGTTTAAAAAGAATGATGGGGCGGTGATCTTAAGGTTAGGTTCTGCATGCCGGGCAGAGGAGATATTGTTAAGTTTTGCGCCCAAAAGATGTGCAAATGGCCAAGTGAACGGAATCGCGAATGCAGCGACGACTTTAGGTTAATCTCTGCGCTAAAGATGGGGACTTCAGGGATAGACTTTGTGCTACGGGCGGATGTGTCGATATGGCGCAAAAGTTATGTTTAAAGCTTACACTTTGCAGCGCAAAAATAAATCTTGCGATTTGCGCATTGGTGATAGAGTCCAGACCTAAAACTTGTGCCCTCCTGTGCAAAGTTAATCATGATAGCTGTGCCTCTAGTGCATACTTTGAAAATTAAAAGTGCACTTTGTGTTTAAAGAAAGAAATGCCTTAGACAAAAGCATCAAGGAAAAGGGGAAGACATAAAGCTTCAGAAAAGTTTGAATCAGAGGAGTAACTAGGACTTGGACAAAACCAAGCTTCTCAGCAAACAATAAAAGGAGGGGCCCTAACAATTACCAAAAGTTTTTTAGAGGGATGTTGCAGTAACAACAATTAGCGATTCGCTGGTGAACACAAATATCTGAAACACAATCTTGTCAAGATCAAACTGACTTTTTTAAAATAATAGCCACAAGTGTAACAAATGCCTCCCAATTCAACCTTCAAGGATGTAGTGGTGTCCTTATCATATTGGTCACTTGGGAAAGGGGACGTAGACTCATGCTTCTCTCAAACTCTCTCAAGGCTAGAGTATGAAGTTAATTCCCTTAGAATTTGTCTTTATGGTGCTTTGCCTAAAAGGAATCCACAGGATCGTAACAATACCTTGCAGGGATATTCGTTTGTTCCTCATTCCCATGCTATCTGCATCCTTCTTGGATGTTCCTATAATTGGCAGCTTTGCTATTTGAGGCTCCCAGAATTAATTTTCTTGAAAAATCCAATCCTTTGATTTCGGTTCTTTGATCCATAATGTCCTTTTGTGTGAGCGATATTTTATTTGGTTTTCAAGCTTCATGGATGGAGAAGAAATTCGCTTGAGCCAAATTATTTGAACAGCTTTCTGATTTGAAAACTTTGCTTCATCTCAGCCATGCTTTAATTGAGGCGAGAATTTCTGGGAACTAGACTCTTTGATATAAGCACTTTTGGCTTTTATTCGTAGCATGGAATCATTTAAATACCATACACTTGTGAGGCATGCTTCCTTTCCATGGATCCAAAATAGCAAGAGAACCTTGGGACAAATATTAATATTATAGTGGATGAGACCTTGAGATAGTGAGAGAGAAGTATTGAATCATTAGTCATTTAACTGGGGTTATTTTGACCAAACAGAACATGACCTCTACATTACAGTAGGCTGATTAGTAAAGGTAAAGTAGTAGGGATATTTTCTTTATAGAAAAATCTGTCTCTCAAGATTTTGAGTTTTGGTTGGAGCTCAAGATTTATAGTAGGCTGGGTCTTAATTGGCAAAGAAAAACAAACTCAAACAGGGAGTGAAAAGACAAGAAAAATCAGACTAAACTACTGAAAATGCTCAGGGAGCAAAACAAGAAAGAAAAGAAAGGAAAACAAGAAAAAATAAAAGAAACCATTTATTTATGTACAATGGTCTCAATGAGACTACGCAAAGTATTGCTTTAGGTAGAGGCCATTGAGAGGAAGGATTACCTCTTCTCCCTGGAGGTCTTTCAGCTTGTAAGTAGATGAACCAAGTTTCTAGGAAATTAGATAAGGTCTGACCCATAGATGATGGAACTTTGTATGCATTCATTTTCCCTCATGCTGATGATCCCACTTCAGGACTAAGTCTCCTACTTCAAAATTTCTTTTGCCGGACTTCCTTTTATCAAACCATCTTTTGACTATGTCTTGATGTTGGTGGAATCGGTCTCTGGCCTTCTGCTGAGATTCTTCAAGTTTCAGTAAGGTGTTAATTCTAGACTGCAGAACTTGGCTACTAGTACCTCGGGATGCTTGGGCTAATTGAAAAGACGGGAGTAAGAGGTTAGGAGGGAGGATGGATTCTCTGCCATAAACAAGGTTATATGGGGAAGCTCCCAAGGCATTCTTTGGAGCGACTCTATCCGCCCATAAAGAATTTGGAAGAGCGGTGTGCCAACTTCTCTGGTTTTCAATTACAGTTTTCTTGAGAATTTAGATGAGATTTTTGTTTGAGGACTCGGCTAATCCATTTACCTGGGGGTAGTAGTTGGATGAACAATGTAATTTAATCCCTCTTTCATAAACACATTAATTTATTTTAAAAGACGAGAAATAAGTGGCATTATCAAAGACTAGGGAAATTGGAACCCCAAACCTGGTTATGATCTCTTTCAAGAAACTAATGACTGCATCTTCATTGATTTTGCGCAATGGGATAGCCTCTGTCCATCTTGTAAAATAATCTGTGGCTGTCAGGATAGACCGATGCTACAGAGAAGAATTTGGTTTTATCTCTCCAATGACATCTATGCCCCATTGTTCAAAAGGCTCTGAGATGATAACCGACTGTAATGGTCCTGCTGCCTTGGGTAATTTTCCAGCACTTCTTTGGCATACATCACAATTCCGTGCATAGGTATGAGAATATCTGAACAAAGTGGGCCAATAATATCCAACCCTCAGTATCTTGTGAGTTGTTGCATCTCCGGAATAATTCCCACCAGCAGGGCCATCATGTAGCTCTTTGACCACCTTACTTGCATCTTCCTTCTCTAAACATCTGAGAAAAATACCATCATAATTTTTTATGAAAAGTACTCCATCGATGATCTGGTAAGGTGCCGAATTCAAACGGAGTGCTCTTATTTGCTTAGAACTCCAATGCTCTGGTAAGTACCCTTGTTGCAAGTAGTGCACTAAGTCTCTGTACCAAGATTCAGGCGCTGTGAAGATAGGGTAGATTTCAGCTGTATTTAGTTCGGACTCATTTTCCCAATCTCGCTCTTCATCTATTGGGTGCTGAGTGAGCAATTTACATAAGCCTTGAATTTAAATAATGGTGGTTGGTTTAAATTCTAGATCGTATTCTTGAAGGGCAGTGACCCAATTTCCTCTTCTTTCTCCCAACTCCTTTTGAACAAACAGGGATCTGACGGCTGGATGGGGAACTACAATTTTAGTTCTGTTCTTAAGAATATATGGCCTAAAATGTTTTACAGCTTTGTATACAGCGTATTCCTGTTTATCTATGATAGGATAGTTCATTTCAGTGCCCTGCAGACCAGTGCTCATAAAAGAGATTGGGTATTCATCTCCTAACTCCACCTTTTGCATAAACACAGTTACGAGAGAGTCATCTGAAGCGAAGGTATACAAGATAAAATCTTTGTCAAAATATCGGCTTCTAAGAGAGGGAGCCTCGGCTATGGCTATTTTGATATCCTTAAATGCATCCTTTTCTAAATATGTCCATTTGAACTGCACATTTTGCTTGACCATCTGCTGTAATGGTTTAACGGTCTGAGCAAAATTAGGGACAAATCTTCGAACAAAATTAATCGTGCCCATAAACAATTGCATAGCCTTTTTGCTGTGGGGCATGGGAATTTTGCTGATAGCTTGCACTCTCTCTTGGTCTATCGAGATTCCATTTTTCGAAATGATGTGACCAAGAAGTTTTCCCTCAAGGACTGCGAACAAACTTTTCTTGGGGTTTAGAGAGGTACCATATTTCCTGCATCGGTCAAAAATATGTTTCAAATGGAAGACATGGTCCTCTGTTTTCTTTGAAAAGACCGTCACATCATCCAGATATACTACGACACAGTGACTGCCCAATCCTCGAAAAGCAATAACCATTGCTCGTTGGAAAGTAGCTCCTACATTTATCAATCCGAATGACATTCTTCGATATGCGAACGTTCCCCACTTAGTGCGGAAAGTAGTCTTAAGACAATCTCCCTCCACTACCAACACTTGATTGTAACCAGAGAAACCATCTAGTAGAGAAAACATCTCTGCTCCTGATACCATCTGCAGAATTTGTTCCATTGAAGGGACGGGGTAATTATCTTTATCAGAGGCTCTGTTCAGGTTCCTGAAATCTACACATAATCTTATTTCCCTAGACCTCTTCCTTACGGGAACTAAATTAACGACCCATTCTGAATGCTGGACTTTAAAGATGATCTTTGCGTCTAATAACTTCTTTAATTCCTTATGAATTAAAGGCTCGAGAATAGGGTGAATTCTCCTTAACTGTTGCTGAAAAGATTTAACTCCTGACTTCATTGGTATGACATGCTGAATGATATGAGTATCTTAAGTTTTTAGATCTTCATATGTCCAAGCGAACAAATCTTTATATTGCCGAAAAAGTTTGATGAATTTGTCTCTTTCACCCGGTGAACAACATCTACCGAGATTGACATATTTTGGCTTGGCTTCTGTACCTAGATTTATCATTTCATGCTGCATGGTAGAACTATGAGTTTTAACATTTGCTAGTTTCTTGAACCTGCTATGCAGATCGAACAAACTTTCGAGTGATCTCACTCCTTTAGGCATGAAGTTTCCTTTGATTGCATCCTTGCTTTGTAGATCAGCATCATGTTTTTCTTCATCTATAACAGCTTCTTGAAACATGTTTTCATTAGTAAGGAAACTAATGATCTGATCGTCATCATCGAACACCTTGAAATTTGTTATATTATCTGGAACGGAAGGCCTAAAAACCAATTCAATAGAACACTTATTATTAGTAGGCACCAACCTAGAAGCATAGGTAGTTAACAAGTCAGTGACAACATTCTGTAATCTAGGAACAGATTTTATATTAAAAGCTTCAAAGTTTGTAATTAGATCCCATACCTCAGATTGATAGCCTTTCAGATGTGGTGAGAGACAATGGATCATGTCTCTTACCTATCTGACTACTATTTTTGAGTCGCTGAAGACTTTCAGATATTTAACATTCAAATCGATGGATTTCTTCAATCCATGGACTAAAGCTTCATATTCAACAGTATTATTAGTACAATCGAACTCTAATCTACAAGACAAGAAATGCTTGTTTCTCTTGGGATCCATTAGAACACAATCGGCTCCGGATCCTTCTTGAGTTTTGGAACCATCAAAGTACAACACCCAAAAAAAATTCTTTGATCTAACTAAGTTAGTATCTGAACCATCTAAGTAAGTAACTAAGTTAACTATGTACAGTCGATATCGTCAGTCCGAGAAAACTGAAGGAGATTGGATTGTTTGTCTAATTCATTGTTGATATCTTATGATTGATAATTTCTAGGCTCGACTTCTAAGAAACAATTCCCTAGAACGGAAGATGAGAAAGTTACGGCTTCATTCTTTTCCTCTAGCTGAGTTACGTTCTGTTTCGTGTGCGGTTCCCTCAACACTTTAATTTGGTTTTTCCTATTCTGATAGGGAAGCCATAAGTGGGACCAATCTGTGGAGAAATAACCATCTAGTTTAGTTGACCAGTCTCGGCTTAGGATTAAACCATAAGCTTTAGGGATATCAACTACCATTATATCAATAAACTAACACACTCTAGAATTAACAGACAACCTAATAAGCACATCTTTCATTTCCCCAATTAATTTAACAACAGTTCTATCTAGCTGAATAATCTGGGCTGGGGATGGCATTAGCTGCCCATTGATCTTCTTGCAAATAGACAGAGGCATGACAATCGAGGAAGCCCTAGAATCTACTAAACAGTTATTCACATTGTGATTAAAAATTTCAAAAGTTAATAGAAAAGGGAGTGTTTGTGATTTAGATTTTTTGCCAATGCTAGCTTCATTTATTTCAGTATCCTCTTGAAGGTTTGCTAATGGAGGGATAGATTTGGGTTCGAGAGCCTACAACAGCTTCTTTTGTTGCTGAGGCAGACTACACATATCGAATATTGACACATTAGCGTTTACCTTCTTTATGTCTTCGATGATGTCATATCCCATGTCGCATTCCTTTACAACTTTGGGTTGATTGTTAGTTTTATTAGAAGTTACTTTTGATGGCTGAATTGTTTCCACATTTGGTTGCTTAGTAGGCATTTGGTTAGGTTTGGGCTATGGTGGAATGACTGTGATGTGTCTTTTAGGTATTTCTTTGAAGGCTTTAGACTTTCCGGGCTCGGTTGAGCTTGGGTTTGGATCAGCGAGTGGACCTTTACTGCGAGTATTAATGTTAACAGTTGAGACTTGACTTATTTCGGGATCATTTTCAGCTAATTCACTCAAAGGTACCTAATCCCATAACACCATAGTAGTGTCTGTGACCAGTTCTTCAGGTTTAGGAATTTGATCCTCTGGGGAATTGTCTTGGTTTGAGATCTGCGAGTCTAACATTTGGTTCATCACCAAGCTCATTGAATTTATCCATTGCGAACAACTTTTCTCAAAGTGTGGTTCCTGATGAAAGGTGCAGAAATGTTCCATTCCCACGTCATTCAAATTTAAAACAGGAGAGTTGTTCATAGGTGGATGAGGTTGATCATTTTCCTCTCTTTTCTTGCAGAAAGGTTTAAAAGGCTTCCTAGAAGTGCTAGCTGCATTATTTTTTTCAAGATCTACAATTTTATTGGACAGTTTTTGCATCATTTTGACCACATTTTCCATATCCGCCGAAGGCTCTTCTTTATTCCTGGTAAGCAAGAGTGGCTTCTTAGTGGTTGCTTTTTTTGTTTCTACGTCAAGGGCATGCTTAGCAATGTTATCTGCTTCTTCTTCTACCTTTCTAGCTTCTTCAAAATTTTCTATCAAGGTAGTTTTCTTAGTTCTTTTGACGAACATTGCAATTGGAGGATCGAGTGCGGTTGTGTAGTATTCAACTAAAGATTCTTCTGTAGGTTTAGCGGCCTCACTAAAGTTATTTAACAGTGTAGTGAACCTTTGGTTAAATTCTTGAACTTTCTCTTTCTTTTCCATCGTCATGGACAACAATTATTTCATGAGTGTAGCTACTGTTTTCTGATTTCCATATTTCTTTAGAAAACATTGTTCGAATTCCTCCCAATTAGCTATTGAGCTAGCTTGTAAACTAAAGTACCATGAAGACACCTTAGGTTTGAAAGTACAAGGAAAGAGTCTACAAACTACATCTTCATGTTGCACGTTCAAAAGGTTCAAAGCTAAATAAAAGCTCTTAAGGTGATCTTCAGTAGAAATACCTTTCACAGGATCATACTTAGGCAGAACTTTCTTAGGATTCTTGCGCAGATTGTGAAAAGGTCCAGTCAAATTCAAAGCTCCTCTTTATCTCCATGCAGGTACAACCATGGCTCCACGTGGAGAATTGAGTGGAGTATCGTGAGGAGTATGAGGTGGAGAATTCTTTGGAGTACACAGTTCTTCAAGATCAAGAGGATATTCCAGTTCTATTTCACCAAGAGGTTCTATAATTTCTTCTAAAGATAAGTCTACTAATTCTTCGAAATTTTGAACAAGAACTGAATCACGCATGTACTGTCTTTCCCTTCTAGGAGCTCGTCTTCTAGGAAGAAAAGGAATCACGTTTAAACCACCAAGATGTTTAACGTAAGCATGGGTATGTCTTCTCATATTTGCTACCTCAGCAAAATGTATAGCATACAACGTTTCTTGATTTTCTTGATTTTCAAATTAAGAGTTGGGATTTTCTTGATTTGTCACTTCCAGATCTAAATTGTTTGGGATTGTTGTTTTAAGCTGGTTCCCAGCTGGATATCCTCTTAAAGAAGAGTTTCCTATATCAACCATACACTGGTGGCCCTCCTTCTAGTGCCAAAAACTATTGATGCCTCGAAAATCGTATCATCAATCAGCAAGGGATTCTCCCCGGTAAACAATCCCAATTAGATTGTCCACCGTTTGATGTAGGAAATATGTCCGGTTAACAGTTCCAGCTACCGTAAGATTTAAAGATTTTGTTTCTTTACACCAGTTGCGGCCCAGTTCACCGTTTATGTATTTTATTTTAAGATTATATGCAAGTTCCCTAAGCTAAATGCATGCAATTAACCTAAACTAATCTAAAAATGTGTAAGCAAATCTATTCTATCCTTGCAAGGAGCAAACTGTAGAGAAGAGTAATAAACTACAAGAAACACCTAAAGATCATACGGATAGCCATTTAATCATAAAGATGTGCCAACAACAGAATATGAAAGATATTAAAGATAGCTTCAATTCATTTAATACATTCTATTACTCATTTGAGATAAACACATTTGCACAAGAAAATGTAAGAACATTGATCACACAGAAACAATTCATGATAGCAAAGAATAATCTCACAGCAATATGCAGATGATATAGTTATAATCCAACACAAATTTGACACATCTTCCAGGCAAAAACGCCTCCTCCCAGGCTTTCATTAGGCAAAATCGAATTCTTGGAGCAAGTAGCAAAGTAATTCATGTACTAGGAAGAAATTTCATTCACTTGCCAAAAGTCCTTAATTCTCCTCTCATCCTCCTATATATAGTATTACAAAATGCTCCTTGAGCTGCCAAGTGTACCCTAAACCTAGAAATTTTGATTTATGATTAAAAGTTCTAAAAGACCGAATTCTGATGATTCGTGACAATCCTTTTCATACAAGACAAAAGAGAGGACAGCTGTATGTATAGACATTATACGATTAACAACTGTTACTTTGCAAAATCAAATAAGGCAAATTACTGTCCAGCTGGCTCTGTTGTTTCATTAGGTCGCTCTTCTTCTGCTGGCTTGCTCCCTTCAACAGGATCACTTGCTTTTGTAGCCTTATCTACCTCTTCTATATAACTAGCCCATTGACTTATTTCCCTTATAATTGTTTTACTTCTCACCGAGATCATTGCTTTCTGTGCTATCTCATGCTTGTGCAAGTCTGATTTGATATTTGCCACCTCCACAGTAGCTTCTTGCTCAATATTTTCCAAGAAATAAGTGTGAACTGCAATTTGTTCAATGAATTAACAGAGGTCTTTTGGGGTTATATGTTCTATTTTCTTCAGATACTCTAACTCGGAGGTTAACTTTCCTTGTAATTCGGCCAAGCGCAATTCCTTCCTTGGGAACTCATAAAGATTCTGAGGTAGAAACATATGACATTTGCCGTGGGATTCCCAAATTTTAGAGTAAATAACATGGCATTTCTTGATGGTTTTCCTGATTTCAGTACTCAATCTACTACAGCACCTCAAGCAGAATTCGAGGACTCTTGTTTCCATATCAAATTCTTCATCCGTTTTATCCCGCAGGTTCGAAGGGAAATGCGGTCTCCCTTTCCTCCACTCAAACTACTCTCCAAGTTCTTCCACATGTTGCTCATATTTGTCCCTTAATCTTAGTGCTTCAACTTCGATGGAAGTCATCTTTGTGATCATTTTCTTCATATTGTAGACTTCTTCATTAACTGACACTAGCAGTTGAGGAATCCTTTCTTGCACTTCACAAGCTTGCTCATAGAACGTGACTAGATCTTCCTTTGTCTTATTTTCCTTTTCAAGTTGTTCCAATAGTTCAGCCTTTTCTTGCTCCAATTGTTCGAATTGAGGTTTGAAAGAATTGACCTATTGGGCACTGTTGGCTTCAATCTTTTCCAGTTCAGATATACGAACTTACAAGTTCTTTTTCTCGTCTTTTGAGATTGCCAGCTACATTTCAAGTGAATTCTTCTCATTTTCAATCCATAGGGCTTTCGAAGTGGTTTCTTCCTTTTCTTCCATGAGCTGCTTGTATTTCCTTTTTATCTCGTTGCTTTCTAACACCTCATTCTTCCTGTCAGCTTTTATTTTGAGACACAGTTCTCTATAGTTCTTAATAGTTTCAATCAAACGATCGATATTGGATTTGCTTGCTTGGGATGAAGCTATGGTGCAACATGCCTGAAATGATGGATCAAGATCGGTCCCTTGAACCAACATGGTCTCCGATATCCTAAACTCATATAAGTCCTCCCCAATTTCCATTTCCCTTACTCTCCTGTCAACAATAGCCCTCTTCGATTCATGAAAATAGACAGAATCCAGGTTGGCCACTTGGCACTGCTTCTTGGGGTTGTATGGGGTGAGTGCTAATTCTTCGATGGAGACAACCCCTTCATGAGCTATCCCTGGTTGGGCAGTCTTTGTTGAATCCAAGTCCATGGCCATTGGGATGGGCGGGTTTTGTTCTGGAATTTTCTCCGCCTCTTCTTTCTCTTGCATCTCTGTTAGCGTCACCAACTCTGCTTGCAATCTGTCTTCTTCTTCTTTCTCTTACCTCTCTATTAGTGCTTCCAGCTCTGCTTGCAATTTGTCTGCTTCTTCTAACAAGAATTTTTCTTCTTCTCGCAATTTGGTATTTTGTTCTTGGAGGATTCTGTCCTCTTCTTCTCTCAAAGATTTTGCTTCCTTCTCTTTCTGAATTTTAGTAGCCTTTTCTTTCTTTCGTATTTTGGCTATCACCACTTTTAACCTGTTTTCTTCCTCCAACAAGGTTCTTTCCTCTTGCTCCTTTTGGATTCTCACATTTTCTTCCTCTTGCTGTAATTGAATAACTTGCTCTTGCTCTTGTTGTAATTTGGTAGCCTGTTCATTTTGAATTGTGTCACCTTCTCCTAGTTCCATGTCATTTGAAACTCCGGCTTGGGATGCTGCTGCCTCTTTCTCCAGTTGTACCAGACCAATAGGCTTGGCGGCAGAAGTTTTCCCCCCTTTCTTCTTGCTGTAGCGCTTTCCTAGTTCTGTTAAGTTTTTGGCACTACGGAAGAATTCCTCATTCAGGTCGATCTGATGGGAATACTCGAAGGAAGTCCCAACATCACTAATATGTTCTGCAACTCTACTGCAAGGGTCGTGCCTTCTGTTAAACTTCGCGCCAAAATGAAATATGTCCAAATATTGAACATAATTTTTCCCTTCTTTTTCTCTTGGTAGGCTGTATGCGCCAATAGTGAAAGGCATTGGCGGATATAGCCCTTTCTTCCTTTTGGTGAGGATCCTACTGACTCCACCAATGCTAAAAAGATGCCTTATGGCTTCCCTATGTATCACAAAATATGTAGCATATCTGGGAAGCAAGAATGGAGCTACGGATCCTCCACTCATGCAGATGTAAGTGCCTTCTTGGGAGTGGTAGTAATCACCATATGCTTCGATGAAGGGCATAGCATTTTCTGACATGCAATTCGGCTCCTCTACAAAAATAAGTTGGTATAAAGGCATGATGAATTTCTCACAAAGTTGTTTGTAATAACTTGGGTACTTGCTAGCCCATGTGGGTTGATAAGCTATGAAGAGAGGTGTCTCTTTCCTGTTCCATGAGCAACCCAAATCTAGGAAGGTATGCTTTCTCAACAGACAATCTATCAAATAGGAAGACATAAAGAAATCCACTTTCTTCTGAGTCATTTCTTCTTGGGCAGCAGTTAACTGTGATTCCAGGCTTTCTGAAATAATATCAGCCCAAATAAAAACAGTGCCTGACATGGCTATATGGAATATTACCGGTACCCAACCCAGTTTGAAGATATTACCATTGGGCATGCCGAAGATTTGGCTCAACATCAAAACAATGAGTCTATAAGGGGTTTTCAAGATGTTACTCTCATATTCATTGGTCTACCTTTGCCTTATCTGCCTGTCGGCTATCATCATTTTTCTAATAGAGATCAGAGGATCCATGGGATGTTCTGATATCCATTTAATGTCCAACCAAGCTCTTGTCGGGGGCAATCTGTAAGCAGCTGCAATATGTTCAGGTGCGAACGACCCCAGATTCTTTCCATTTTTGTCATTTATGAACCTGGTGTTAGTTTGGATATGAGGGATCAACCAGCCAATGACCTTAGAACATGGAAATAATTCAGGTCTGGTTGTTTCTTTATGTATACAGGACTTCTTAATGTTTGCATATACCAAAGTGTCTTCTAGGGAGCCATTTGGGTATTCCTGATCCCTGATGAATCTATACAAGTCACCCCATTTAAACTCTGGGGTAGAGCTTCCTGGAGGCACATTAGTGGTGGCTTGCGTATCACTAAATATTGTTTCAAGTGACGTATCCAGCAGGATCTCCACTTTTGAGTCTGAATCCACCTTTTGCGTGGCCTTCCTTCTTGCAGACCTTCTATGCATGTCAAACCTACGTTAATTAATGTGGCATGAAATAAAGATTCAACATATTCATAAGCATATAACACCGCATACATTATCTAATTATTCAAAATAAGCAACAGTAGGTAAGTTAGAAATTTTGCGGCGGCTCAAAATAGTCGTATAACATCCATGTGAAATTTAATAGTAAGTATCTTTACCATATCATCGGAAGTTGCCAATTTTCGTAAGAAGCAAAGTTGTAGCATAAGTATTGATTTGGAATTACATGGGAAGGCCACTATGGTGTGAGGCGGGAAACCAACGCACGTTATGGTTCATCAGTGCAGTTGTTTTGCTACTTAGTAGCTCGACTGAATGCTTACGCATCAGACGAATGGGGCATTGTAGGCATTAGAGGCACTCTTACCTTATGCTAAGGGGTGGAATTTCTTGCTGGTGGCGTGCAAAATAGAGCCAGGAAGATATAGTCTTGCTATAATGGCTTACGAATGCATCTAGAAGAAAGGTGATCATACTGGGGAATTGTCTTGGGGTTTAGCCTCCTTTTGAAACAAATGTCACAGGCGGAGGGATAAGTGTCGTCGCCTACGCGAAGGAGGTTATTACAAGCTGAAAAGGGAATTGGCGTCATTGACGCAGTATTTCAGGGCCTACGGAGAAAACACACAGGGTGTATAGCCAATGAAAGACAAAATGACAATGTGGGTGACTAAAAAATACTATACGTAAGACAAATTTTGTCTTTTAGATTGTCAAAATACAGCTTCGAACAGAGCCAATTCTCGTAACAAGCAAAAGGAGGAGAGGAGTGCCTACCTGGTGTTCTCAGAGTGGTTTTCCGTGGTTGGCGCGTCTATCCAAGCCGATAAAACTGGTAAAACATCCACTTTTCGCTCCTGGAAGATTTATCGGACTTGAGAATAATGAGCTGTTTGAACTCTGTTCTCTGTGTTTATAGGGGGAGAATTAATTCCCAACAGGTGGATTAATGTGAGCTCGGTGGGTACGGGGCTCAAAATAGGAGCGAATTAATGCCACACAAGCTGAGTTAGATGGCTTCATCAATATAGCAGGGGTGCATTGAATGGCATCGAATGACGTTCTCAACACTCAAGAGCTGTGATGGCACAGGATTGGTGCAACGACACTATTAAGCATAGCGCTTGTGATCGCGGTGGGGAAAATACGATTAGGTCTTGTGCCCAAGAGATGCACCAATGGAAAGGTTTGTTTAAAAAGGATGATGGGGCAACGATCTTAAGGTTATGTTCTGTGTGTCGGGCGGAGGAGATATTGTTAAGTTTTGCACCCAAAAGATGTGCAAATGGCCAAGTGAACGGGATCGCGAATGCAACGGAGACTTTAGGTTAAGCTCTGCGCTAAAGACGGGGACTTCAGGGATAGACTTTGCGCTACGGGTGGATGCATCAATATGGTGCAAAATTTATGTTTAAAGCTTGTGCTTTGCGGTGCAAAAATTAATCTTGCGATTTTCGCATTGGTGATAGAGTCCAAACCTAAAACTTGCACCCTCTTGCGCAAAGTTAATCATGCTAGCTACGCCTCTAGCACATACTTTGAAAATTAAAAGTGCGCTTTGTGTTTAAATAAAGAAATGCATTAGACAAAAACATCAAGGAAAAGGGGAAGACATAAAGCTTCAGAAAAGTTTGAATCAAAGGAGTAACTAGGACTTGGACAAAACCAAGCTTCTCAGCAAACAATAAAAGGAGGGGCCCTAACAATTACCAAAAATTTTGGGGAGGAATGTTGCAGCAACAATAATACCTTGGTTAGCGCATTTTCCAGCACTTTGTTAAAAGCTTCAATAGTGCCATTAGCTTGTGGGTTATATGGTGTTCTCTTCTGAAGGTAGATATGAAATTCTTCGGTCAGGGCTACAATAGTTCTATTCAGGAAATGGGTTCCCTGATCACTCATTAAAATATTTGGGAATACAAACCTTGTCAAGATGTTCTAAAAAATGAACTGCGCGACAATAACTGCACTATAGTCCTTTATTGGTCTTGCCTCTTCCCATCTGGTTAGATAATCTGTAGCTGAGATAATGTATCTCAAACCAGTTCGCTTACCTGGTGGGTTAATAGGTCCCGCAAATTCAATAGCCCACTTATCAAATTCTTGCTAGGTCAGTTGTGGGATAAACGACATCTCATCTCTACGAGATGGCTTCCCTATCCTTTGGAAAACATCTCAACTTCAATCATGTTCCTTTGAATCCTTATGTAATGTAGGCCACCATAGTCCTACTCTTAAAATTTTCTGTGTAGTAGCTCTTCCAGTGTAGTGGCCCCCAGATACTCCTAAATGTGCTATAGCAAGTCGCGTTGGTTTCTCATGTTCTAGTACACATCTGCGCAACACTTAATCTGGTCCTAGTTTGTATAGTTGGGCTGAAATTAGAGCAAAATCAGCTACTTTTACAGCCAACTGTTTCTTCTGCTATGTAGTAAACTCTAGAGGTGATAATCCTGTAGTTAGGAATTCGATGATATCCTTGTAGTAGTCATCTGCTATATGGATAGCAATTAACTGTGCATATGGTAGGCTGTCTTCCAAGTTACTAAGTTCTTCTCCTGATTCGATTATGGAGAGGTGGCCAGGTCCTGAATTCAATCTTCCTGGCTTGACAATGATTTCGAAATCATACTCCTGAAAGAGTAATAGCCATCTGCATAGTCTCCCCCCTAACACTGGTTTATTGACCAAGTATTTCAAAGTTGAATGGTTAGTAAACACACAAAAATGCGAATCTAGCAGATAGTGTCTGAACTTCTGCAATGCGTATACCATAGCTAATCCTTCTCTTTCTGGCGTGGTATAGTTATTTTCTGCCGAAGATAACTTTCTACTTGAAAATGCGATGGGATGGTCGATGCCTCCCTCCCCTGTTTGAGATAGTACAATACCAAGTGCTATAGATGAAGCATCTACATGCACATTAAATGGTTTGTTCCAGTGCGGAAAGACTAGAATAGTTGCAGTGATCATTTTCTCTTTTAGTGTGTCCAATCTTTTTTTAAAATCTTCGGTCCAACTATACTTCACTTCTTTCTTTAATAATTTCTCCATAGGCGCAGTGATCTGTGCCTTGATGAACTGTAACACCCCTCCTTTTTGACCTAATGATTTGTATAATATGAATAACTATTGTAATCGTTTCTGGTGAGGATCTCAAGGCCAAGGTCCCACCAGTAAATGTTGGATGTAATGATATTATTTCTTAAGGTTGTAGACCTAAGTCACTGAAAGTTGCGAATGCAACTACACATCGGGAAATTAAATTACACTAGGAGAGGGTTATCGACGATGACCTATGCCACCTTGGTACCCAAAGGTACTAGGGATAAAATGAACTAGTGACGATCACTCGTTAAAAAAATGCTAAGATGCCACCTAAGTAAAAACGAATATAAGCTAAGGAACTAAGTTGATATTCTACCGTCAATAGTTACGTTAAACTATTTAATGGATATTATATATATATTATCTATATATATAAATAGTTGTGATAACTATATATGTGTGTCTTACATATATAGGAAAGATTTATAAATAAACAGTGATAACCATTAATGGATAATTATATACATTTTAGATATATTTAATGATATCATAATCTTAAAAAGGGAATTGAGATGAATATATGTAGATTTATATTAGTAAGCATATAGAATTATAATAATTGAATGTTCTAAAGGATCTTATGTAACATCCTAAGAAACTAGAGCAATCCTAACTAGATTAAAATCACAAGTCAAATTATACTACACAAATTATCTATGAGATTATTGTTTATAGACATCCCTAGGGTTTTTATGCAAAGGTTGCACATGTTTATATAAACGTATGTATATTATTATTAGAATTCATTTAAAAGAGCTTGACCCTAATATGTTAGTATTTTTGTTGTACTTAGAATCTAACTACAAAATATTATACCAAGATAAATTTATGACTCGACTAGATCTCAAAGTAAATGCCTTTGGCGATCGAAACTTATGGTTGAGAACCTTAGCGTGTCATGGTAGGCTGTTGGAGGATTTTTAGGAGGTGTCTCCTTAAGTGGAGGTCATGAACTCTTTTCTTTCCCCGCCACCTATTCCATGAGGAGGAGGTGCACCCTCATTATGGCAGACATCCTTATTTATTTTTTATGGAGCTTTATGGCTACCATGCTCCTTGTTTCATGCTGAGCCTTTTTGAGGAAGATCTCGCATAGAGAAAAACCGGAATCAACCAACTAACCATGTTCTTCCTCTTTAAAGATAACCGTTGGAGTGCCCGGAAAAAGGGGGGGGATTTTTCCCTCTCATGGCGGACCTCCCATTACGAACGACACTTGTTTTAACTAAAGGATCTCGTGCGGGGAGTGGGGGTGGTCACTAAGTACCTTCCGTTAGTTATAAAACTGGGCTGCGGTAGTGAAGAAAGAGGAGGAGTAGAGTAATATGGAGCAGGATAGAGCGGTATCTCTGCGCATGAGTAAGGGAGTACCTCTGCGCATTAGGAAGGTTTGGATCTATTAGAAGGTGGTTGACGAAGCCAAGAAGACGAGAATTAATCTCTGCATAGAGAAATTGGGAGCAGATCACTACGATGGTGGACAAGGGAAATCTAGAGATAAGGGGGGATCTCGAATCAATTCAGGAAGAGAGATGGTGCTAGTTTTTGTTTTACCTCTTTGTGCTATGAACTCGATGTAGCTCAATCGTTGTGGATGCATATATTTTCTTTTTTCCACGATCACGGTCTAGCTCATCGTTGTGTGTAGGTATTTTTTCTGTTATGCGTTTTTCCAAACTAGATCTATTAAACCAATGTAGGATGTTTTATCCCCCGACACACTGATTTTTATAGATTTTGTAGTCTAGCTCGGTCAACTTTTAAACCTCCGATCTTATATATATAACTTGTATATTTTTGCTGCACATAAAGGGAGGAACGGTTGAGGCCAATTCGTGTTTATTTAGTTTGTTTCCTTGTATATATATATATATATAATCATGCGCAGGAGTGAAGGGACGGTTGAAACCGATTCTGTATACCTTTGTTTGCCTTTATGATCTCTGAGTTTAAGTATACCGTATAAAACAAAGATCTCCGCGTGAATGCAGTTCACATTTCAGTTTTTAAGCAATAAAAATGGTGAATAATGTGTTTGGATGTGTATAGGGAGAATTTCAACCTTGATGCACGGGTACCCATCTAAAAATGGATCGCCTAGAATTGTGAAACACAATGCGATAAACCTTCTTAAAAACATACATAACTATATAATTTTGCATAGGACATACATCGTAATCTATTTTTCCCAAACGCATAGTACCACCCTTGTCCTGTCCAAAGGCATTCTATACTTCCAGCATCGCAGAAACTAATAGTTTGGTCCCCAAATTAAATGATATGGTGCATATGTGTGCTGCACCGAAATCTTGGAAGGAAAACTAATAAATGATTGATTTCCCATATATTACATTTCAAATTATGTTGTTATATATATATTGGATATAAAGATGTGTTGGAGATAATTCCTCCCTCCATTTGTCTATATCCACCAACCTCCGTACACGGAGTTAATGCAATTAGGTGGACAAGTAAATGAGCCTCGGGTGAAGAGGCATCGGATGATTCAATGTATTTTGTGTGTGTTCATTTCAGTTCTGAAGGTGCTAGAAGAGCCGAGAGCTCCATTCAGAAATCCTGCTCCTCAAACCCTGTTTTGTTTTGCGTCTCAGTATCATATTCTGTTTTGGGGTTAATGCTCTGCCTCCATAAACTCTGTCATGGTATCAGAGCCCAGAGTCACGAATCCTCCTTCACCAGCCTCGTGAAGGATCATAGAGCGGCAAGTGGAGCCCGTCGCAGAACAGAGGAGCCGCCAGCCTGAAGGTGAAGCCGGTGCTACCGTGTGAAGAGTAGCAGAGTTGAAGAAGGGAGCCGTCGGGGATTTGTAGGATACAATCGCTGGTTTGAGAATATGAACTGCGACTCAGAATAGGTGACCGCTGAGGTTGAAAAGCAGTGAAGAAGGAAGAGCCGATGCCATTCCTTGGTGGCCGGCAGATTTAGAGAGGGATTTCATCCCTGTTGTGGAGGCCGAATCCTTGAGGAAGGGCCACGACCTGTGGAGGCGCCCATGCAGCAGAAGACTGTCGAGCTAAGGGTTTGAGAGGGTCAAATAGAGGAGTCCCGTCGCTGGTGCATTAATAGCAAAGCCGATCCGGTCCGCTGGCAGCCGAAGAGCCCAAGAGAAAGCCGCAGAAGCCTGTGAGGGAGCCCGTGGCAGAGCCGCAGAGCGCACTCGAGGAGCCGACGAAGAAATTTGACAGGGTTACGCTTTCCTGTAAGACGCCAGACAATAACAATAATGTAATTCCATCTAAATCGGGCCAAGTAAATATGTGGCCTTATGGTTCGCCTTTGGGAGGATATATTCCTATGGGAAACTCTGGATCTCCGCTTCTCCAGCAAGCATTTTTACGAAATCGCTGAAGTCCAGCTACCTTTTAAAGGATGGTGCTATCTGCAATGTTGAAGCTATCTGATACTTGGACTATCAAGAGCCCCCTCTCATCCTTCACGCCCATTTGAAGTTCGGTTCTGCGTAGAATATGGTCTCCTAGAGGAGGCCGTAAGGGAGGATCCAAGAAAGAGCCTGCGAAGAAGGCGTCACCGGCTAAGAAGGCCGTTCCTGCCAAAAAAAAAAAGGAGCCTACCTCTTGACTGCTAGAAGAAAAGGCGCCTATGTAAGTTTTTCTTTAAACGCCCAGGTCAAATCTGCATTTGAACATGGTATCATTGTAGTTGGTCATAGTATTCCATTCCCGTATGTCTTGTAGTTGATGGAATAATTGAGTGTGTCAATGGCCGCTTTAAACACCTCCACGCAGAATCCCCCAAAAGTGATGTAATTCGTTCCTTTTTCTATCAAAATACGCCTACTGTCAAAGTTCTGGCGCCTATAAGCCATAGAAGGTGTTAGTGTGCTCTGTGCATGAATATTCTGATGAAACGTATGCATGCCAATTATCAAAATAAGAATAAGGGTCGACGCAGGAAAAGCGCTCAATCGCAGTAAATTCACCTTTGCTGGGTTTTGCGTTTGATGACAACCATGCTGAATTGGCGCAGAAAATTTCTAATAGATTACTCTATTTTGCTCTGTCTCCTCCTGCCATAGAACCTTAAATTGTAATGAAAATGCCCCGGGCATAGAAAAGCCAAGAAAATTAAAAAAAAACAGAGTGTTTTGCATTAAGGGGGCGTTTTTGACAGGTCTTGCAGCCAGCAAGCAAATGTATATTTTTTTTTAGGGGGCGATAGGGAAGGAGAAGCAAGTAGGAGACTTGCAAGATAAGACAAGTGCCAGCACAAAACACCTGCAACACAGAAGAGCAAAAATGGGCAGAAAGTCCAGGTCTAGACAAGCCAAGAAGAAAGAAAATCAGTGGAGCAGAGTGGATCTGCCATCACCTCCACAGTTTAATGGCACGAATTTTGCCATATGGACAAGTAGAATGAGGGTATATCTATGGTATGTAGATACACATGTTGAATTAAATGATGAAGCCAAAGATGCTTTGGCATTGCATCTCATCCAACTAGCTGTGGATGACAGACTGATGCAAATAATTACAGCAGTAAAGACTTCTAAGGAAGCATGGTGCATTCTAGAGGAAGAATGCAGCGAAAGGGGGAGCAACCATAAAGAAACAGATGTAGTTGTGGTTCAAGTTGAAGCTGAGAAGAAGCTTGAAGCCTCTGTCAGTCAAACAGAGCACAAGAAGTTTGAAATGAGTGAATCCCACATTGCAGTCAAGCATGTGGATGTTGTTGAGGTTGAAGAGGAAGCTACCATAGTAGCAGTAGAGAGTGTGGAAGCAACCCAAGAAGGTACAGGCCAACCAAGTGAGGTTGAATGTGATGAAGAGAAGCTCATGAAGAGCAAGCCCAAGAGGGTGGAAGTTTGTGAGTTTGCAAGTATAAACAGCAATCAGCGTGCAATTGACAGCCATGAAGAGCGGAAAGCTCAAGAAAAATATGATGAGGAGATTCTCTCAGAGGAAGAATTGCTGATTTTGAAGAATGAAATCAGCTTGATTGATGAATTATTGAATGGAAAAACAGCTGAGAAAGAGATTTCAGCTGAAAACAACAATGTGTATGTTGAAAATAAAATTGAAAAAGACAGCAGTATCGCTGCAAACAAGGATGAAGAGGACAGCAGCATGAAAGCTGCAAAGATGAGAGAAGAAGGCAGCCATGTAGCTGCAAAAGATGAAGAAAAGTGTGACAGTTTTGCTACAGCAGTTGAGCCAGCTGAAAATGAGGAGATGGATGAACAGGATGAAGGATGTGAAGATGAAAGGCCAGTTGAAGAGATCTTTGAGAAATGGAGTCCTGAAGAGATAAGGTACTATTATGAGCTTATGTGGCAGCAAGCCACAGATTCACAGGTTTCTGAAAATATGAAACTTGAAGATAGCATGTGGGAATATCATATGATGAAAGCAACTCTGAATTTCATTGAAGGTAAGGAGACATGGCAGAATGCCATTGGCAAGTTCGATGACATAGATGGAAGAATGAGACCAAAAGAGCTTGAAGAAATACGGAAGAAGAAGGTGAGAAAGAAGAAGAAAACGAGAAGGATCGTGGAGTACAAGGTCTGGAGCAAACGGAAGAAAAAGGCCGGTGAAGGTAAAACAAATTTTGACTTGTTTTGTGATTGTATGTAAGCCTAGCTGAGACTTAGACCAGCAGGCATTAATGTTTCAATGTTTTTTGTTAAAAGCCCATGAAGGCATTGCATATATGCTTTAGATGTTAGTAGTATGATTATGGTCGGAATTATGGGGGAGTGTTGGAGATAATTCCTCCCTCCATCTGTCTATATCCACCAACCTCCGTACACAGAGTTAATGCAATTAGGTGGACAAGTAAATGAGCCTCGGGTGAAGAGGCATCGGATGATTCAATGTATTTTGTGTGTGTTCATTTCAGTTCTGAAGGTGCTAGAAGAGCCGAGAGCTCCATTCAGAAATCCTACTCCTCAAACCCTGTTTTGTTTTGCGTCTCAGTATCATACTCTGTTTTGGGGTTAATGCTCTACCTCCATAAACTCTGTCAAGATGTTAGATAGCTAAGGTTGGACAAGGAGAAACCAAATCCCGGTATTGATTCGTATGTTTTTAATACCTCTGTAGTAAAACATTAGCCTCCATGCTTCTTGTTGAGATTTTCTCTTGTATATTCTTCTATGATTGTATTTGGGTTATACATACACTTGCTGCACAGATAACACATACTGGGCGATACGTCCCATGTGAGGATCGAATCCCCCTTTATTTCTGCATTGTTGGAATCATAATCGTTCCTTTGTTTGATGATTGATGGAAAACGTTTGTACCCTGCCTTGAATACTGAGTGGAATCCGTAGAGTTCTAGTTTTTTATGTTGTTTTACTTTTCTACACCTTTGTTCTATAGGGCCTTTGCTATATTAAAAGTTAGATTCTACTTTAATTAAAGTTAGAGGTTTGGCTTAAGCGTAATTTATTTCATGGATGGACATCATAGTTACAGTAGGACGGATGCATATTTCACTTAATAGGAGGATCACCTAGCTGAAATTGTATCCCTGTGCAAGTGCTCCATTGTTATTAGTGGGATTTAGTTTTATTTCTTTCTGTATAGATTCTTTTAATATACGATTTACTTCTAATTATATAACTATGAAATGCCTTGTGATCCCTAGCTTATCACTTTAAATAAGTATCTACACTTAGTAAGTGTATCTTAGGCTATGTATATACATAGAGGAAGTATGTTTGGATTTATATTGGCAGGATAACAAAGTAAGACCCTTATTTGGATAATATGTCTTTATCTAGATCTTATTTTGTAGAAAGGATTAGTCAAAATATAAGTTTAGTCCTTTTTTTCCCTCTTGGATTATTTAAAGGGAAATTACTTTCGACCGAAGTGTGAAGATTGAAGCTTAGGAGGTAAAATGTTTATTCCCTCTTGTGGATGGAAAAATCCCTATGTAGATGGATAGAAAACATTAGGAAATTTTGGACATTGATGAATGCAACAATTTTTTTGTAGATGTAACCTTGTCTTAAGGACTAATAAAAGATACAAACCTTTTGTGGACGTAGCCCAAGGAGTGGGTGAACCATGTTAAAATGGTCTCCCTATGTTGTGTCTCTTTTGTGTATTCACTTGATATCGTGTTTTCAGTGTATTCAATTTGGTTGTTTTGGTTTTGTGTTACTAACTATTTTGGCTTGTTCCTATGTATGAATAAGATTTGTTGGAATGTTTATTACTGCATTTTGTTCAAGGTATAATTGCATACTTTATTAATGCTCTTAGATAAAAATATAACTCAATGATAGTGTTCACATTGTTTCATGGAGTAGTAGTCAATAATTTGGATGACCCCAATGGATAGGAAAATAATGTAAGGTGTTTGAAAGGATTTTAATGTATTATTAAGAAAGATTGAATATAACCTTCTTGATCTTATGATGGCTTGTCATGCATATCCAAATAAAATAATTGCTCTGGAAAAAAGGGATAATTGATTGTTGAATTATCTTAGTCATGTAAATGTATGTCTTTAAATCTATTTATGTTATTATTTTGTAAAAAATATATGAAGAGATTTAAAAGTAAATTGGTGCTATTATAAATTGCATTGATAAGATAGCGGACTCACATTTCTACTTGAAGAAATTCATTATGTAGGATAAGTAAAGTAATTGTTATTCAGAGTAATGGTCGTGCCTGCTCCTAATTTCTGATGACATTAAGATTAAGAGAATTTGGGTATCTCTATCTATTATTAAAGGTTCATTGTTAAAAATTTGAAAAATTTTCCCAAAAAATTCTAACTTTGAAAATTGAGTTCGTGACAAATGGTATCAGAGCTAGGTTACAACACTAGGGCCTAATGGGTTCAACATGAGATGAATAAATATGAAGACTAATCAAATGGTTCTTGTTTTGTCCTAAATGCATGGACTATACTGGATGAGAGGAAAATATTCTCCGAGTTCAACTCCAAGTTCTCCAAAAGAGTAGAGATAAGTATTTTATTCTCAGTCAGGTATGTTATCTTGTCATAAGTTTCCTTGATTGATAAAAGGTATAGCTACTCACATGGATGAATAGTATTGGCATGGAGTGTGAAATATTGTAAAATAACAGTCAGTTTGAGTTTGAGTATGTTATGCAAGGGAAATACATAAAAGGTTTGAAAGTTACAAAGAACTACTAGGATGTAATTACCTTTTATGAAAGAAGTTTCGACATAGATATTGTTCTTATGTCCTTTCTGAAATTGATATGAAATATAATGAATTTTTGTACCATGATTTTTTTAAAAGGAATGGTATTATTATTCATACACTCCAAAGAAGCATGCTTGTTATATTGGGAAAAGTCCCTTGAAAATCTTCACTTATCATAGCTTTATTTTATTTGGGATTGTATAGTTGTCGTATATCCTTCTGACTGTTTTCATGAAATACTATATGAAAAGATATTTCCTCCGTAGAAATTATAGAATGAGATTGGGAAAAAATACTTGTTTAAAGTTATAGTTAAGTGTCGATAGGTTCCTTCCTCGAATGAAAGTTGGTCCTCAAGTGTCAATAATAGAATGTACATCCTTGTACTTAGGTTTTGATAGTATGCCTATTGCAAAAATATATGTTGTCTTTCTTTCATTTTCCTTTTGTAAATCCAATAGTATGGAGACCAAAAGCCAAGTAATTATCATCGAATATTGATAGTCAGGATGAACTTGACAAACTAGGTTACAAGATATGTTTTAAGACGCAAACGAATTCATGTGATAAAGATGACCGATGTGTTGAAATATTATTTGTGTATATGAAGAATCGCCATTTTTGTTAAAATGTTAATTATTTTTAACATAAATTGTATTTTCATTTTTAGAACTACTTATCAACATTTGTAAGTATAATCTTAAAGATGTATTAGTGTATGGAATATAAAATGATTTTTATTTAGAAAGAATTATGATTCTTAAACAAAGTTTGTTGTATCTTCTAAAATAAAGATTGATGTGTATCAAGAAAAGAGACCTTGTTAATGGTAAGAGTTTGTCTATAGGAATAAAAGAACCGTAAAATCTTGTTATGATTGATTGATCATAGGATATTTTGAAAAGAGTATCAAGAGATTATATTTAGATAAATGAGTCTCAAATTGAAATGAATCTATATACTAACATGTTTGTTTGTTAGCAGATTGAAGAGTATACATTCATATATCAAGGTGAATTGAAAACGATGTAGAAAGGAGCATGTGTGTAATGCTATGGGACTAATGTGTTCAATTGTGAGCAATTGAAGCAAAGAAATTATTATTCTTTTATACTAACATTTCAGGAAGTGATCCTAACTACGAATGATGACATGATTAAAGAGAAACGTTGATAGATAAGTTGGGAAAAATTGCTCAAGAGTAAGTAGTGATTTACTTTAAATCTTACTTGGATTACAGGATTATATGAATCACGATTGGTGATAAAACTTATGATTAATGATGTGTAATCATCAAAATGCTTAGAATGTGATAAGCAAATAAGTGAATATATTTGTTGTTATTATGACGCATGTGGCATATAGAATGATTGTTATTACGTAAATTTCCTGGACTCAAACAAGAAGGTTTAAATTATGTACTCAAACATAGCAGAAAGGAGGTTCCTACATTCATTTTCTAGTCGTTGCAGGAGGCAACTTCCCTATATATATATATATATATATATATATATATATATATGTGTGTGTGTGTGTGTGTGTGTGTGTGTGTGTGTGTGTGTGTGTGTGTGTGTGTGTGTGTGGTCATGTTCCCCACGGAAGTGGAACAAAGCAGGTGGCTCATTGAATGTTATATTGACCCATAAGACCTAGGCAATCTTTATATCCATCGAATTGAGCAAGTGGCTCACTATGTTTTTCTTCCTTGTGGCAATTCCTAAAACAAGAAAGTGGGGGAATGCACAAGCGATTCGATGAGGGGAATGGCTATGGAATGAATGGTAGAGATAGTATGACACATTTGAACTAGTTCAACCACATTTTTGAGTTCAATATTGCTAAAGGCAGGAGTATTACTATTGAGTACAATAGGTAATTACTGTTGAGTCGCAGAAGTCATACTATAGTTACAGAAAAAAAATATCACTGCTGAGTTTACAGAAAGTGTTTCTAACTGCAAGTTCTAATTGCAGGTTTTAATTACAAGTTTTAACTCGAGGACGAGTTGCGTGTTCATCCAAGGATTGCTAAAATTCCAACTCAGGAGAGAGTTTGATGATCAACAAGGTGTTGTTGAAATATTGTGTTATGACATAACCAATATTGAATGATTTGTATTGTGGAATAACATGTCTTTATGTATGAATATTATGAATGATAGAGTAAACAAATATGTCCTCACAGATGAGGATGAAAGATAAATGTTTTGAAATTTTGTATACTTATGTATACTGAAAAATGTTCAAAGATATGGTATGATATGTACATATGTACGAGTTGTGAAAGAAGTACGAACCACAAAGAAGCGAGAAAATCGTGTGAGATCAAAAGTGATCAATAGTACCAAAGGAGAGATGACACATGAACTAAAGGACGATGAATCCTGAAGAGTGGACGAATTGTTAAGAAGTATGAACACCGATGATGGTGTTATTCTTAAGGGGAGGAGTATGTAACACCCCTCCTTTTTGACCTAATGATTTGTATAATGTGAATAACTATTGTAATCATTTGTGGTGAGGAGCTCAAGGACAAGGCCCCACCAGTAAACGTTGGATGTAATGATATTATTTCTTAAGGTTGTAGACCTAAGTCACTGAAAGTTGCGAATGCAACTACACATCGGGCAATTAAATTACACTAGGAGAGGGTTATCGACGATGACCTATGCCACCTTGGTACCCAAAGGTACTAGGGATAAAATGAACTAGTGATTATCACTCATTAAAAAAATACTAAGATGCCACCTAAGTAAAAACGAACATAAACTAAGGAACTAGGTGGATATTCTACCGTCAATAGTTATGTTAAACTATTTAATGGATATTATATATATATTATGTATATATATATATAAATAGTTGTGATAACTATATATGTGTGTCTTACATATATAGGAAAGATTTATAAATAAACAGTGATAACCATTAATTGATAATTATATACATTATATATATATTAAATGATATCATGATATTAAGAAGGGAATTGAGATGAATATATGTAGATTTATATTAGTAATCATATAATATTATAATAATTGAATGTTCTAAAGGATCTTAGTTAACATTCTAAGAAACTACGACAACCCTAACTAGACTATAAGAAACTACGACAACCCTAACTAGACTAAAATCACAAGTCAAATTATACTACACAAATTATCTATGGGATTATTGTTTATAGACATCCTTAGGGTTTTTGATGCAAAGGTTGCACATGTTTATATAAACGTATGTATATTATTATTAGAATTCATTTAAAAGAGCTTGACCCTAATATGTTAGTATTTTTGTTGTACTTAGAATCTAACTACAAAATATTATACCAAGATAAATTTATGACTCGACTAGATATCAAAGTAAATGCCTTTGGTGATCGAAACTTATGGTTGAGAACCTTAGAGTGTCATGGTAGGCTGTTAAAGGATTTTTAGGAGAAGTGTCTCCTTAAGTGGAGCTCGTGAACTCTTTTATTTCCCCGCTACCTATTCCACGAGGAGGAGGCGCACCCTCATTATGGAAGACATCCTTATTTATTTTTTATGGAGCTTTATGGCTACCATGCTCCTTGTTTCATGTTGAGCCTTTTTGAGGAAGATCTCGCATAGAGAAAAAATGGAATCAACTAACTAAGCATGTTCTTCCTCTTTAAAGATAAACGTTGGAGTGGTTGGAAAAAGGAGGGGATTTGTTAATTTTTTTTCGGTAATTTCATTCAAACATTATCTTAGGATCCTACTAAGAAAATAACATGCACAACATAACAATCATAAACACAAGAGATACATAGTTTCCTCGGGGAAAACCAAGAAGGTGAAAAACCCCGCAACTTCCTCAGAGATAGAATAAGTCACAATACAAGATCACAATGATCAAAACCAAAAATAGATGTCTCCAGCAACTACTCCTCCTCCACTATTGCGCACTCCTCTCTCAACTGATGCGAGTTGGATGAGTGAGTGAATGAATAGAATGAGAGACGCAACCTCTCTATTTATACACTGACTTGACCTTCCAATAACCTAGCAGGGCCGACTTCCTAAGGAAGCCTAATAACCCATCCACATGACTCAACTAGGACCAACCCCGTACTGGTGGTCTAATAACCCATCAAATATAAGTTGCGACACTTGCAACACTTGCGACACTTACAAATACAAATGACAACACTTCTAATTGGAGGAATAATACATCTCCATCATGAATATAATAAAGTAGAAGTGTAATACATAGAAGAATACCTTCCGAAGTTACAAATACATCAACACTCCCTCTTAACTAGGAAGGTATTCTCTATATACATGTCATCAATACATGTTGGCACAAGTCTTCAATTCTGGAGTTGGATCATCGTCATTGGATCATGGAGCATCATCATCACTGCTGCTATACATCGACATCTCGATCACTGGGCTATCTCATAATTCTTCTCGTCATAGGAAGTTCTACAGAGCTAGCCCTTTTTCATGTTGGTTGTAGGCCTAGCCTCCTGTAGGTCTTCATCATCTTTGGCCATACTGTGGAATCCTCAGCACTAACTACGTGCATCAACAAAACCTTGAAAGAGCATCCGAGCACAGACTATCGGATCTCCTAGGATCGTTTACATGTGACCATAACAAAACCTCAAAAGAGTGTCCAAGTGCTAACACCCAAAAAGTGCTCACTACTTCATCTACCCCATTACATGACTCATTTGTCCATATTTCCTACCATATTTACCTTCAAAACCCTAAAATCCCATTAAAAAGCCTCTAAAAGGCCACAAAACCATCAAAAAAGCCTCCAAAAGGCTAAAAAACCCCCTTTTTCCCCCACAATGATCCAAAATTCCTCCAAAATAGCAAAAACCCTCTAAAAAGGGAATAAAAAATATAAAAAGAGGAGGAAAAAGGAGGAAAAAAACCTATACAGCTGACCTAAACCATATGGTTCCCAAAACCATGGGCCAACACTCCACCACCAAAAACCTATAAATAGGTGATGGAGACCCCTCATTTCATATCCACAGTCAAATACACCCTTACTCTGCCAAAATCACTCTCGAAACCCTAGCTCACCCTTGAGCTACTTTCACCATTGAGTGCCTCTTTTGGCCCATTTCCACCATTTGGAGAAAGAGAAGGAGCAAAGTTGGAGTTTGGAGCAACCCTCTTGGATCATTGCAAGAACTTCACCAACCTCTACACTTGAGGTAAAATTTTAATACAAAAAAGAAAGATCTTCACCATATTTCATGTTTTTGTTATGTTTATTAATGCTAATGCTAGTTTAGAATTTGTATTGTTTTATTACTTTCATTTACTGTTTATTGAACTGCTACTAAGGAGCCCATTCTCCTTAGTAGGTGCTCATTTGCACAAGCTAGGGTGAAAACCCTAGCTACAGTTTTGGCGACTCCCCTTGGTTTGAATTTCTGGCTATAGTTTTTAAATATTTTCCTGTCTTTTCCTTTCGGCTGTCATAAACTGTGTCTTTTACCCCCGCAGTTGCGTTCCGACCGCGTCTTTCAGGCATTTACCTGCGACCTGACCGCGGCTCTCAGACTATTTCTGGCGACCTGCCGGCAGATTCAAGTTTGTTACCTGCGATCGGACCGCGGCAAATTAGCTTGTTTGTTGCGATCCAACTGCGGCTATTAAAAAATTTTTGGCGTCCCGCCTGCGGCTTTCAACCAGTTTTCTGCAACCTGCCTGTGTCTATCAGCCCTTTTCCCATGTCCCAACTGTGGCTTTCAACCCTTTTGCTGCAACCCGCTTGCGTCTGTTGGCCCTTTTCCCGCTTCCCGACTGTGGCTTTCAGCCCTTTTGCTGCAACCCGACTGCGTCTGTCAGCCTTTTTCCTACGTCTCGCCTATGGCTTTCAGCCATTTTGCTGCAACCCGCCTGCGGCTTTTTACCTATTTTCTGCGGTCCGACTGCCTCTTTCGACCAAAAACCCGCAACGTGTCCGCAACTGTTGCTCTATTTCCCGCGGTCCGACCGCCAATATTTGCCGCAGACCCACGGTCTGCTTTTTGCACTTTTTCCCCTGTTTTGAACCCAGCACTTTGCTGCACTATTTTCTGCACTTGCACAACCATCTGTCCTACCTACAACCATACTTCCCTACAGCCTTTTCTGCAGTTTTATATCTGTTCCATTTACATAATCGTTTTAAAAAAAAAAAAAAATTCAGCATTTTACTTGAAAAAGAGAAAATTTTGCATTTCAAAGTTTACATTCTGTCTTGTTATTTTTAGTTAGAAAGTTGCCCCCCTTGTGGAACTTTTATTTGGGTTCATCATCTCACACGCACACACTCTGTCACCTAATTCAAGTGATCCTTAAAAAACTACTTAACACAACCAACATTCTAACCCCACTTGGGGAGCACATAAGAATTTTTGTAGTTAGGTAGGATCGGGGGGATAGGCATCGAAATAACACCCCTCGGTTGCTTACACTTGAGACATAGTTGTTTTCCATTAGGGAACCAAAATCCCCTAGTATTTTTTGGCACGGTCACAACCAGTTTATCAGAGGGCCTCTCCCCTAGGAGGGTTGAAGTCGCCAGGCTGGTTTCGGAGGCCTAAGTGGAATACCACAATCCATTCAGTAACCGAAGGCTACCTTTCGCAGTTCTCGGGGTATCCCTGTATGGGGGTACTACGGTAAAAGAACCAAACGACAAATTCACCTTTTCTGGACGTGTCATGAACGAGGTATCTTAGTTTCCTTTCTTCTAGGATTGACTACCCGGTGTCCCTCCCAGTAGGGGGATATATTTAGCCACTTGGCTCTACTATCCATATTGTCTAACTTGGATTTCATCACCTTGCAGAGGATATGTCTAGTTGAGTCAGAATACTATTTAGTTAGGTGTTTGCATGCTCCCTTACCTCCTTTTGGTCTAGTGAGTCCACTATTTTTATTTTTTAGGAAACCTGCTGCTTGTTGGTATTCTGACCATTTCTGTTGATGCTCCACTTATTATAGCACAGCTATTGCAGTAAGTGTTTTGAGTTGGTTGTTGGCCTGAGTGCCATATTTTTTGAGCTCTCCTTCTACACACTCGGTTGCATTAGGGTTTTTGAGCTGCTTTTCACTCAACACAACCCCCAGATATTTGACACCATTTGTCACCATTGAGTCCCTGAGACATTCTCGGTGCCTCCGGGGCGAGCCCCCGCAGCACGGTTCACTTGAAACCACCTGTCATAGACATAGATCTTCATCACTTGATACCACTCATCATATATCTCGAGCTTTGTCACTTGACGCCACTCGTCAACGGCATAGAACTCCGTCACCTGATCTAGATGCCCCCTATTTTACCTCTGATTCTGAGGTAGAGTCCGAGAACCCCATTTACACTGCACCAACCAGCCCCATGGATGGCGTGACTTCCACCCCTTTCTTTGTAGGGACCATTGGTGGAGCATCCATCACCACACCTGCTTTGGGTATGCCCTCGATGGGGCCCACATCTACCATTCCGATCACTGCACCCATTCCAGTAGCTGGAATACCTATTCCCACTCGTTCAGTGACTCACACTACTCTTGGCGGTGCAGGACCATCCCATACCACGTTCGTCCCTACACTTGGGGGAAACCTTCCTGTTAGGACTCAGAAATGTCATATTTTCATCCACCTTTCCCTTCACTATTCCTTACATTTCATCGCCCTATTAAACCTTGATCATATCATTTGCATAAATACATTTGGGTTTCACATTATTATTTTCCACTTTATTCATTTTAGTATTAAGAGTGAATTTATGATTAAATATTAGAAAATATACATGTTTTCATATATATATCTCAATTATGTGTGAGCTTTGTAATGTGTAGGAATATGTGAATGATTAAATCAAAGATACTTCTCAAATATCTCTTACACCATTCCAAAGGAGATAATTATTCAAGCCTATTCTTAAGGAGAAGATCATGGAAGATTTGGTTGGCATATCTTATCTAGGATTCATGAGAGATATGTGGAGGATTTGAAGGCACCATATCTTGTAATAATAGGAAAGTGGTTGAGAGTAGTTGAGAGAATAATGGATTTGTAATTAATGCATTCTTATCTTTTTCTTAAGGACTCTCATGTATAAAGGAGAGTGCTCCTTCTCCATTCCATTAGGTTGGAATTAGGTTAGATTAAGCTTGTAAGAAGGGATGTAATGAAGTTGGATTGGATTGGATTTTGTACTTGTTAGATTAGTCTTTGATTTGAGATTCTTAATGTGATTTAAGCTTCCATTGTTATGCTTTCATGCTTGTCATTCATTATTGATTTGTGGATGTGAGCTCACTTATGTCGTTGTTGTTAACTCTTCACATGTTGTATTTCTCTTACGCAATTTCAATGCTTTCTTAGTTAGTGTTTCCATGCTTTCCTAGATTAATTTGATTCCAGAAAATTAGATTAAATTACATTAGATCTACTTCAGTCCTGCACAAACAATGCACGTGCTTCGTCAGTTTACGTACCCTGGATTGACAAGTAAATAGTTGGGCAATTTACTGCAACATAATTATTACGACATATAACTCACCTAACATTTTGGCGCCGTTGCCGGGGAAGCACAAGGGATTGAGGTATTAATTTTTTTTATGCAAGTGTGATTATTCATGCTCCTAACTCTGAGGTGACATATGGGTAAGGGCATGAAGGGTGTGTTTCAATTTCTGCAAATTAGCGTAATTTCAATTTCTGCAATTTAGAGTAAATTTCAATTTCTGCAATTTAGAGTAAATTTCAATTTATGCAAGTGTGTTTCAATTTCTGCAATTTAGTGTAAATTTCAATTTCTGCAATTTAGCATAAATTTCAATTTCTCCAAGCATGTTTTTGCAATTTCAATTTCTGCAGCTGTGAAGAGGTTTTCATATGTTTCAGCAAGAGTGTTTTGTTTTCAGCAAGAGTGATTTTCAGATTTTGATTTGGGTGCTGTAAGAATCCCTTTTACAATATGGTTTAACCATGAGTATCAGTTTGGAACAACTCACTCAGATCCTTGCAAAAGTCGGGATCTCCTCCTCTCACGAGGAAGAGATCTTGACAGCGGTCGAGAGCTTAATTACTCCTCCACCAACGAATGAGAATTCTTATGCATCAGAACAGGAAATTGAGGAAGATAATGAGGAGCTGCAACATGATCTGAGCGAGGCGAATTGCGCTTATGAAAGTCTTATCGAATAATGGTTTCAAGCACGCACCAGGTTAGACGCATTTAGTTTTTATTTTGTTAATTTAGTGTTTCGGCAAATTTTGCATGTTTATACATATTTTCGATTAATATTATCTACAAATTTGAAAGAGAACATGTTGCTGTTACTTTTACGTGCATGGTTCCATTGGAAGTTTGCTTACACGTAATTAATTTTTAAATTCCAATTAGCATAGTGTAGGTAGGGAATTGTTTTCAAGTTTTTTTTTTTAAGAATAAGTATGCTCTCCTCCACGCTTCGTGCGATCGCGAGGATCAGAAAGTAGGATGACTAAAATTGATTTCAGGAAGAATTTTAATTATCGACGATGACACAAAAACTGCCTAATCTATTTTTCATCTACAATTTGTTTCCATTTACTCCATAAATTTTCAAATCAATAAAACAACGGCTGCAACTCTGAGCTGAAACAACAGCTGCAATAGTGTCACGCCTATAAGCTTCTCGTCGGTTGGAGTCACAACAATGCCATATTTTTGCTTTTGTTCTGTTGATGCCTGGAACTAAGCCTGCAACAAAACATAAAACATTAATTCTGCAGCAAACAATTGAATAAAACTATAAGCGGAATAAAACAACAATTAAAACGTGTGAGAGAAACGAATATGACAGGAAACTATGAATGAGAGCATAAAGGGATAAGGGATCAAAATTTCTCTAATCATTAGGTTGTCCAAAATAAATCTCGAAATCGGTATGGATTTGTCTGGAACTAGATCTTCGATTATTTGTCTTCAACTGAATCTTGAATCCTGAAGCTACTATTTTCTGATCGTCAAAACTCTTAGTCTAGCAGGGATAGCCAACTGGAAATTATGGGCAAATCTAATCTAGCATAAATTTCTACTACTTCAAATGCCATGCACTATCATCCAACGTATTTGCAGTCGATTTAATTTGTCTATCCTTATCTTTTCACGGTAATCTGCTCCTGGGATATTTCCTTAGAAAATTTTAGTCAATTCGTCATGGACGTTGCCAAACCGAAAATCTGCAAAACAATAAAATCATTCAGATTTGAAGCTCTTTCCTCAGTCTAAAACGAATAAAAACAACGCAAATAATTACAATTCTGGTTGTTGCGAATCCCTTTCTGGCTGTTTCAACTGCCTGCAATTCCTCACGCATCTGCTAAACTTGGGTTGTGAATCGTCCAACTCATAAATGCAGAGATGAGGTAAGCCGATCCATTTCTAGATTCATATCCCGAAAGGAAAATTCTGACCGATATGATTGCAACAATAATAATCATTTAATTTATGTGATCAATATTCATCTCGTATCTTCCACGTAGGATCCACTTGTACGTCCAATTGAACAAAGAGATTTTTCCGCCAGTGGTTGCAAAACTAAATCCAATTTATCCTTTGATTAGGTATCAATTTAATTTGCTGCAATCTTCTTGTTAATTCATCTCTTCCATACTTAGAATGATGATCTTCATTTGAGGCACTCTTTCCAGCTGTCATTCTTTCTCTCTTTCCACTTTTCCAAACTCGATTTCCTAAGAAAAGATTCGTTGGCTAGGATTATCCCTCAGAACAAGATGGTTACATAATGCAATCCTCCATATCTGCGATGTACAGATCCTCCATTTCCATCAATAATGGTATGTCAGGTCCCGAAACAAAACATAGCAGGCCGCGACTAGTCACAATAAGAATTGATCTATGATCTAGTCGGTTTACATCAGTAGGAAGACTTGTTTAAGCAGTCGATCCTGTGTATTTCGGGCTTCACTCTGGTTTCAATTCATTCTGAAGGAAGCAAGTGGTGGTGATTCTGTATAATCAGCCCAAATCAATGAAACGAACGGTCCTCATGCAACTTAACCTACAGCAACACAATCGCTATGCCAGTTGAAATGAATGCGTGGGAGTTGGAAATATTTGTATTTACAAAGAAGCCTGTATAATTTTATTTCTTATTGTATGACCCGACCTTCCATATCTGGCTCACTTACTTAGAACATTTTAAGGACTGGGATTTGAAACCAACTTGCTTTATGATTGCTGCTTAGTGGGGACTGCTATTTCGATTTCTGTGTTGGGAGAATCCTAGCGGGATACTCTTTATTATTAATTCATATCCCTGCATAATCTAACAACTTAACAGAAAGATAGGGGAGATATGGTGGTGATAGATCCAGTGTGATGAGAACCACGAATGTTCTAGTGGTATGCACATAAATGTTTCCAAGGTCGATGGCACGCCTGGTTGATAATCTTGTCCACTAGCTTGCAAGTTATGAACTTATGACAATGAGAAAGTTATCATCACTTTACGTCTGGCACCAACAGTCTGTAAAAGAGAATGCTCTGCAAAAATCTTGATGCCGCCCAGCATGTGAATAACACAGAGAGCAGCGAAAAATTTGGTAAGGAGGTTCAGAATGAATATGACAGTAAAATTAGTTTCGGGAAGCCACAACTCTTTGAAAATAACATAAGTGGAAGTTTGACATGAAATTACAATGGAAAAGCCGTGACTGGTATTGTCAAAAGTTCTGAAGTAAAATCCAGCTCCGAAGTAGAAGAGATATGGGATTTTTCGAATGAGGAAACTCAATCAATTTGGAAAATAAAAAAAGGGTTGATAACTAGCAGCGTTACAAGTTTATCCAGCCTAAAGAACAAATCATAGGGGGGCCGCATTCCTTATGGTTCTCCCAGAGCCTCCATCGATCCATTCTTGAATTGCCCAGGTACCTTGTTGGAGCTGTATGTCTTGACTGGATTTCATAGAACTGGGCATGTCAAAAGGATAAGTGAAGTGCGCGGGAGGAAGAGAAGATCTCTACGAGAGAGATGAGATCTCGACGATAGGGGAGATATAAACCTGATCAAAATCTTGGCACCGTTATGGACCTAAGTTTTGCTTACCCTCCTGTGACTAATCGATTCATTATTGCCTGCCTCAGGGATGAATGATCTCTGCCATAATGTTTGTTTATTAAGGTTCGGTAGTTGGTTCAACCGGGGAAATACACCGCCATAATTTTTGAACACGTGACAGCACACACTGTCGAATTATACTTTTCCGGGTATGGACTGAGGTATTTGTTAATAAATTGAGCAGTAGTTAAGGCACAACTATGGACTCGACATATTCCTTCTCTCTTTCCTGTTGGAAAGGCCGTTGAAAAGTACAAACAGTCCAATCGCCATATCAGTCTTGGTCGAGGGTCGATATTACATGAGTTCGCCATCACCATTGATCACTGCTTCAACCTCGTCGCGGTCCATAAGAATGCCACTCATAATTTGTCACTTACTTACATTGATGTGGAAGCCATAAAATCAAGCGGGAAGGAATGTAACATTGACGGTATGATCATAGGCACGATTGTAGAGACGGAATGATTGCATGCACAACGATGAAAAGAACCGTGGGCAGGAGAAGATTGATACCTATCGGGCAGGTAGATTTGGACGAACAAATAAGCAAGCTGTCATCCCAGCACGAGCATGACGATCAGCAGTTCAAGCAGCATTCTAAATTTTCAGTATCATTTGAATCATCAGTTGAACGAGCAGTTGAAGGAACGTCATAACCAACAGTTCCAAGAACAACACCAAGAGCACTTTCAGCGGCATAATCAAGAGCACTATAACTAGCAGCAGTTCCAATGGTTTGTCTTTCACTCTTTGGTGCATATTGATGACATATAAAATAATGTCTTAATTTATGCAACCGAACCTGAATAATCTTAAAACTGGTTGCTTTTATTGCTAAGTCTCTCCCTTGTTAAGTTGCTAACTCGGTCAATGCTGGGCCCTTTTAAAGATAGCTGGGAATTTGTTCTAATTTAGACGGTACCACTGTCATTTGAAATAAGTGTGAATTTGGAAGGTGGTTATTCACTATATTCATGGTTTTGTATTTAGGCAGAATGATGAGAATTAAGCATAGAAACGGGGGTAGAATGGCACAACGTACAGGTTGCAGGAGATAATAAATTTTTCGTCACATATTTCTGCCCTCGGCATCCATGATCGATGTGTTTTTGCACGCAGCATGTCGCTCTATTCAGGATCAACGTTTCTGTTTGCTTCCGAGTTGTTATTTGTTGCACTAGAATTGTATGTTCTGAATTATATCTAACGATTTACAGGGCGATGAGGATCATACTTGGAACAATTTTCAAAGCTTGAATTCCAGAACTTTAGTGACAGGTATCAGCAAACTGTTACTCATATTTGATGAAGCCGAGACAGTAATATTGTTTGTTGTTTTCTTTTAGCATAATTTTTTCATTTTTCTTTCGTTGTGCATTTTATCAAAATAACACAAAAACCATAAAAATTATAAAACCATAAAAAGGAAAATTAAAAAATTAAAAAAAAAAAATTGCAAATGGACCTTTCAATAATTCCTGAAAACGATGTCAAAACATGTTTTTACAATTCACGTTAATTTGTTTTTCTCAAGTCACTTCAAACAGGAATTGACGAAGAAACTAGATTCGCGAGGACCGCCAGGTAAAAATGCATTTCATTTTATTTTGAATTTGATTTCCTAAAACACATATTTTTCCTGCATTTTATATTTTTCGATGCTCTCACACAAAATTTGCAGCAGGATTAGTACTCACATTTTTCAGGTTTCGGAGACAATCACATTTCATGCCAAAATGATTTTTGAGAATCACAAAAATTTTCAAAGACACATGCTTTGATTGAACAGCTGCGCGTTGAACAGCTGCGTATTGAACAGCTGCGCATTGAACAGCTGCGTATTGAACAGCTGCGTATTGAACAGTTGCGCGTTGAACAGCTGCGTATTGAACAGCTGCGTATTGAACAGCCGCGCGTTGAACAGCTGTGTATTGAACAACTGCGTATTGAACAGCTGCGTATTGAACAGCTGCGCATTGAACAACTGCACGTTGAACAACTGCGCATTGAACAGCCATTTGAGGATAGCTGCGGATTGAACAGCTGTGTATTGAACAACTACGCATTGAACAGCTGCGCAAGCGCAACGGCAACAGGTAACAATGTCTTTTATTTTTAATTTGCCGCATTAATACTTATTTCTGCATGTTATATTTTCGAAACTCTGACAGTTTTCATGCAGAATTGGTACTAAGTTTTTTTTCAGATTCACAGACGATCATTTTTAATGCTGCAGTAATGTTAAGAAAAAAAAAAAAAATCAGAGGAAACATGATTTGTTGATAGCTTGAAAGAGCTGCTTCTCATCACACATTTCATGACATTTGCAGTTACACAAAAACCATTTGCGTCATGATTTGTTTACCCACATTTCTCCTTCAAAGCACATTAGTCATCCATGTTGGAATCCAATATTCCATTGCCTTATCTGTCATGACTTCACACATGCCTATTTTTCTGAATTGCATACAGTTTACCCCATTTTTCAGTTCATCTTTCTCCTCGCAAATAAAACCATTCCGCTCCCTCTCCATAATTACATTCCCTTTCCATAAGCACTGTTGCTACTGAGATCTTTCCTATAGTCCTACCAATCTTTTTGTAAAAACTCGCGTTGACTGATGTAGGATTCCTTAAGGCCTACCTTTCAACAAGTCTTGCCCCATCGACCTCAGCACCTCATCTGGGATATAGACTAGAGTCCATTTTGAGTACCTAGAAGCTTGCATGCCTTAATGGCAAGTTCTCTCGCTGACGATCATGGGAATACATCAATGTCCCTTGATCATCAGATCTTGCAAGTGGCTCGACCTTAGCACATCCATTCGCACTTCGCAAGATGTACTCGGGTACCTTGGCACTCATTGACATCAATGGTGAGTTGCCTCGCACTAGTTAACGTCATTCATCAATGGTCGGTAATCTAGTGATTTCTCTTCATGCTCGACATCGACACATCCATTCGCATGATTAGAATTGTACCATCAGGTTTGTAGCGGATGAAGACTATACACTTTTTCCTGATTCCCTCAGCTGTTACAACAGCTTGAATTCGTCTATGAGAGTCTGACAGTTCCACAGCACCAGTTCAGATGCCTCCACCTCCCATTCTCTGATTCAGCAGTGATAGTCCTTGCAGTTCCCGCAGTTGCTGTTACAACCATCATTGTTATAGCAGTTGTTGTTACGACAGGTACATCAGTTCCGGCGGTTGTTGTTTTAGCAGGTCCAACACTTGTTGTTACAGTAGTGCTGCTACAGTAGCAGTCACCTTTCACATGTTCCTACAACAGTTCCGTCTTTCACGTTACAGCAACGACGCCATTCACAGCTACATTTTTATGATCCTACAGCAGTGACACCTTCCATCTTCCAGCCGTCGCAGTTCCATATTCTTTCTTCCAGCCGTTACAGTAGTTGCAGCTACAGTATTAGTCACGATTTTCTACTCTAGCAGCTGCAACAACTACATTCCTATTGCATAGTTCATCTACATTTTGGGTAAGTGGAGGTATGTTGTTTTCTAGGCTTTGATCATGAAATTCCTTCTATGCTGACTTGAATATTTTGGAAAATTCCCTCACCACACTTCATTTCGTTTTCCCTTCCATGACCTACACTATGTTGCATGAGGGCATGCAACCGATTCAGTTGGGGAGGGGGAACTATTGTCATAATCACCACATTTTTCCTTTATCATCATTCCATTTTCATCCCATTTACCATTCCCAAAAATTTCTTTTCCAACAATCCCCTGATGCACTTTACTTCATGCATTGATATACATTGGCATGACTCATACCAAATTGAGAAATGGCTTTCTTATACTCAGTGATGCTCTCTTATGCACATTGATAGCTTATGATTTCCAGTGAAGTGTGTGGTTACAATTATTATCATAACAGCAAGCGAAAATATATATATATATATATATATATATATATATATATATATATATATATATATATATATATATATATAAATAAATAAATAAATAAATAAATGAATGTTGTTAACACAAGAACCAACATTCTTATATTCATGGTTGTTACACAAGAACCAACCATAGGAAAATTCCAGCTGTTACTCATGAGCTGTTACTCATGTCTCCCACATATCTTGTAAACATTCATCATTAAAAAGACATCATCAATCAAAGCCAAAGTTTAAATGCCAAAGGTTCTTCAGAAGATCCATGCATGGTTGCATGAGGACATGCAACACCTTCAGTTGGGGAGGATGTTAGGACTCAGAAATGTCATATTTTCATCCACCTTTCCCGTCACTATTCCTTACATTTCATCGCCCTATTAAACCTTCATCATATCATTTGCATAAATACATTTGGGTTTCACATTATTATTTTCCACTTTATTCATTTTAGTATTAAGAGTGAATTTATGATTAAATATTAGAAAATATACATGTTTTCATATATATATCTCAATTATGTGTGAGCTTTGTAATGTGTAGGAATATGTGAATGATTAAATCAAAGAGACTTCTCAAATATCTCTTACACCATTCCAAAGGAGATAATTATTCAAGCCTATTCTTAAGGAGAAGATCATGGAAGATTTAGTTGGCATATCTTATCTAGGATTCATGAGAGATATGTGGAGGATTTGAAGGCACCATATCTTGTAATAATAGGAAAGTGGTTGAGAGTAGTTGAGAGAATAATGGATTTGTAATTAATGCATTCTTATCTTTTTCTTAAGGATTCTCATGTATAAAGGAGAGTGCTCCTTCTCCATTCCATTAGGTTGGAATTAGGTTAGATTAAGCTTGTAAGAAGGGATGTAATGAAGTTGGATTGGATTGGATTTTGTACTTGTTAGATTAGTCTTTGATTTGAGATTCTTAATGTGATTTAAGCTTCCATTGTTATGCTTTCATGCTTGTCATTTCATTATTGATTTGTGGATGTGAGCTCACTTATGTCGTTGTTGTTAACTCTTCACATGTTGTATTTCTCCTACGCAATTTCAATGCTTTCTTAGTTAGTGTTTCCATGCTTTCCTAGATTAATTTGATTCCATCAAATTAGATTAAATTAGATTAGATCTACTTCAGTCCTACACAAATAGTGCACGTGCTTCGTCAGTTTACGTACCCCGGATTGACTAGTAAATAGTTGGGCAATTTACTGCAACGTAATTATTACGACATATAACTCACCTAACACTCCCAAACCCTGCCCCTACACTTGGGGGCATTGGCCCCAACATGGTCCAACCCACTAGTATGTCACATCCTTCTACTAATTTGCCATTCATGGCTAGCCTCAACCTTCATGACCTAGCTAGATTGACTAACGATCCTATCAGACACGACCTTGCGTGGCCTCACATGCCCACCAAGCTCCCCTCTGACATCCCTAAGTTTGAGGGCAAGGCAGGTGAGGACCCCTAGAACCATATTATGTCCTTCCATCTATGGTGTTCCTCCAACTCCATAGTGGACGACTCTGTCTGCCTCCATCTGTTACAGCGCGCCTTCACTGGCTCTGCAGCTAAGTGGTACATCGAGCAACCCCATGAGACCCATGCCACCTTTACTTCCCTTGCCTCGACCTTCCTGCATTTCTTTCAGTTACCTGTCTGCTATGATGTGGGAGTTGAGATCCTACTTTCTTGCAGACAGAACATGGCTACCCACATCACTGACCACATTCATGAGTGGCGTCGACGCCGCAGCCTCTGCAAAATCAAGTTAGATGACTGTATCTTCTTAGATTGGTTTCTAAAATCCCTCCTTCCCGTCATTGCCAAGGATGTGGCATCTGAACAACCCCAGTCTGAAGAATAGGCCATCCTCAAAGCCCAATAATTTGACCTCATATATGCCCAGTCGGGTTATCTCTATACCATTATACCTGATGCCCCTCACAATGATTCCTCCCAGCACGATGAGCCGAGGGCATCCCATGCCACAGACGGCATCATCGGCCATGTTGCCTCGCATCCCCAACCCTTTTCCATAGCATGTTCTATCCTTGGCCCCGACCTTTCATGGGCTACATCTCAATCCGAAGCAACCAATTCATATGATCCTATGACATATCACCACCATTCCCATGGACCCTCATGTCCACCTCAGTGCTTTGGTCATACATCCCCCGCTTAGGCCCCCCCGATCACACCTAAACCATATTACCATCCACCGGCTTCACCAGCTCCTGTGTCCTCTCAAGCCCAACATGCTTATTACCCGCCACAGGCAGCCCCTGTGGCAAACCCACAGCCCGCTCCGTAGACGTATCAGCAACCCCCGTAAGGTTCAACACCTGCACAGCCTCCACCTACTTATTATCCACCGTAGCTTGCTCCCACACCTGCACAACCCCAGAACCCACCTGCTGCCCAAGGGCAAGTTTACGCCCAACAGAATCCGCAGTAGAACCAAAACAACCAGCACCAACAGGGCCAGCAAAACTATGGCAAAGGCCGTAACCATGGGAACAACCCTCCTCCCGACCAAGGTGGTCAACCTCCTAATCCCCCAGACAACAATAACGTGGCACCTGCCAACCAAAATCCTGATCGGCCACCCAAGTAGGTCAAAAATCCTAATTTGCGAACAAACCATCCTTGTTCTATTTGCGGGGTCTATGGCCACTACACACATGCTTGCCCACATTTGGAGCGAGCTCATCAACTCTGGGTTGATGATGCCCATCGCCAAGGGCATGTGGCTCCTCAAGCTCCGCCCAACCCCCCACCCCCTCAGCAGCAACCTTTGGTGCTGCAAAACCCCTTACCAACTCAAGGCGTAGTGAACACTCAGTCGTTGGCTCCCCCTCAGGGCAACGTGCCACCACAAACACAGATCACTTATGCTTCTCCTGATCAACCCATGTTCGAATCAGGTACTCACCACTTTTTGATGATGTCGTCTGCTGATGTCAACCTCCAAACCCGTCGGAACCAATATGGCTCCACCCCTGAAGCCCCTCACGTCGACAAAAACACTAACGCTCATCCCACTGATCAAACGTTACGTATGTCAAGCACTCTAATTGCAGATAATTAAATATCAAACATACAGAGCGTATGAAATTTATTGTCAACCCGAGGAAGTCTTTTTATTTCAAAGGACAAGTGCACAATATATGCTTAAACACTAAACCATTAGCAATAAATACTTCTATATTCTATCATTCATGTTCATCCCCAGAATCTTATGCAATACAAAGCCTTCTCACTGCTATAATTCAAATCCTCTCTATCATGCATCAACTAAGAATTAACATCAGATCTAATGAACAATAGGAAGGAATCTCCTTTATATCCTAGAACGATCACTTGCCTGATCTAATCAACCTGGAAATCGTAAAGCAAAAACTGAGCAGTAATCTAGAAATCCAATTGCGAAATAATTGAGTTAACTGTTCTAAGAATATTGAATTGCAGAATGGAAATCAAGCAACACACAATCAGAACGATAAATTGTAAGAACTCAGGGAATCGCAACTCAGCTGTAAGATGAACACAAGTGTGTATGATCTGTACTTGAAATGTATATAAAGCAAACCTTACTCAGTCGACTGTTATTCTACACCATCTACCAAACTCACAGAAATATGATCCTTAACTATACTGAAAATTCACACGATAAATATTGCTGCTGCGTACAAAAGGAAGAACAAAGCATCACACAACAAGAAAGATGAAATCCTAAATTAACACAGCAATCTCTGTGGAAGACGGGCCCAGTCTTCACACAGAGACACTGGTTGAGCAACACTCTCTTTAACTCAGAAGCAACTCAGTATATTAACATAAGGATGAGTACACAGTTTTGGCTCGACTGCTAATACAAGATAAATTAATTAATTGCTGTCCAACCCCTTAGTCGAGGCAATTCCCCATACTTATACATACAATTGCAACATCTAAAACCTATAATTGGGCAGCCATGAAGATCTCTGATCTTCAGGCGCCCTAAATAATCTAGCTGTTACAATGCGTGGCAGAACTGAAATATGAGAGAAGTATAAATTGTCCCAAGAGTGACGGTCATTCCAGCTCACAGCGGGATTTGAGCAGCGACATACTTAATATAGTTCTTCTGTTACAGCTTCCCTGCCACGACTGTGCCTTGATTGATGAAATGAGCCCCAAGGAACCTTCCACAAGCGATGAACGTTCCTTCATGACTTGTTCAGCTCCGATCTTCCTGCAGTCTATTGTCTTACTACCTTCATAAATCGCATCATGTTAGCACAGATTAAGAGATGCACAGCTTTAATCATCACAATCATAAGTATTAACACAATAAAACAATAATCGGCCATACCTTGGTAATTGGGGAATAGATAAGGACAATAAGTTGAATTGCCAAGGTAATTGGTGTAAGACAAGGGAAGGGAAGATGATAAATGATGGTAAAAAAGGGCCAATTCTGGGCTCAACATCTCCCCCCAACTATCCTGTTGCATGTCCTCATGCAACAACCTGCATCTGAATATTGCACTGAACTTTGCCCAGGCAAGAGGAAAGAATGTAGATAAATCAGGCATCCCTTCTATCTTTTTGGAAAGCTTCTGTGAGCAGCCCGGCATCTTCCAACTTCACTGTTCCCCTTCCACTGCTACTTACTAATATCTGAGAATGCACTTGATGTGGTGGGGACCTTTCTGCAGTTCTCTTATGCTATGCCTGGGGAAGTTGAAAAGACACACTCAATCTGAATCCAACTCAATGACACCTGTAGGAGGTGGAAGCACTGGTTCTTGTGGGACAGTGTCTTCCAGCGCATCTGATCTTAACAAGGGAGTTGATGGTTCTTGTGTAACAGCAACATCCCTTAAACCTTCTTCAGCAGCTGCCTTTATTGCTTTTGGAGACACTGGTTCTTGTGTAACAGTGTCTTCTTTGTCATTTGGCTGCTGAGATTGGATATCCTTTTCAATTTGCAGCTCCTCCTCCAGGATTTCAGTGTCACCTGAGCAGGGTGTCTGTACCTGTTCATCATCACTCCATTGTGTATCAGGAATGATATCTATTCCCGGGTTATCTCCCAACTGCAATTCAGGGGTTCTTGCTGCAGTATCCGAGGACGTTGGTTCTTGTGTGACAACATCCTGGCTTACCTCTTCATCCTTCTTTTGCTGCAGCTCCTCTTCTATGAGTTCTGTATCATGAGAGCTTTCTGGGGTCACTACCCAGAGTTCATCGTTGAATGCCAGAATATTCTCTGTCCCAGCTTCTTCTCCTGTCTGCTCAGTCGGTTGGGCGGTCAAATTCAGGATTGCTGGTTCTTGTGTTGCAGCATCTTGTTCCAACTTATCACTGTCCTGCCTTTCCGTTTCTTCTTCTAAAATTATTGTGCCCTGGGAACGTTCTGGGGTTACAGCACAAAATTCTTCACTATCCTCCAGGGTATCCTTTGGCTCCATGATCTCTGTATCAAGGGAACATTCTGGAGTCTCACCATATTCTTTTATAAGCTCCAGAGCATCCTTCATTTCCTGTTCTTCTCCCATCTGTTCTATGATTTCTGTGTTGTGGGAGCAATTTGGGATTGCCATACATTCCTCATAAATTTCCAGGGCATACTCCACTCCCTGTTCTTCTCCCATCTGTTCTATGACTTCTGCATCATGGGAAGTAGCAGCTGTAGCAAGGATGTTTAAAGATGCTGGTTCTTGTGTTGCAGCATCCTCTTTCTCCACTGCTTTCCCTTCTGTGGCTACAGGCTGTTGTGCCGAATAGGTGCTAAGCAAAATTTTATGGCCTGCTTCCTCAAAGATCTCCCCACAGGTGGGGCAGAGTATTCGCTCATCCTTTTCTCCAGCTCCAGCAGAAGCTGATTCCTCCACTTGGTCTGCAGCCTCTATTAATGTATACATCTTCCTTCCACCCTGCTTTCTGCAGACTTCCTTCCATGTTTCCAGCTCCCTTCTAAGTGCTTGGAGGTCCTCTTTCAACATTGCATTTTCATACAAGAGTCCCTCAACTCCAGGTTCTTCCTCCGCTGGTCCTTGTGGGGTATCCCTCGGTTTTGGTGTAAGGACTGGGGGTTCAACCTGTGTCTCTAAGGTTGCCCATTTTGTTCTAGTTGCCTCTGCTGCTGTAATTGACCGAGTTCGCTTCCTTCTAATTGGTGCCACTAAATCAAACTCATTGGTGGCCCTCTTCCTTTTCTGTGGCGTTTTCTTTTGTGACTTCCCTTTCTGTAATGTTTCTTCTCGTGGAGCTGGAATATAGGGAGGTAAAACTGAAGTTAAAGGAACATTTCCCTGCCCCCCATGCTGTTCTTCTTCAATCACAGCTCCTCCTCCTACCCACTCCGGTGAAGACTCGATTGTGACCAGCTCAATATCGTCTTCCATTGCTCTGGCTCCGTCATCTTCAGGTTCCATTGTCGCAGCATTTGATGCTGCTCCAATTTCACCTTCTGCTGTCGGAGCTGCCCTGTTATCTAGGTTTTCCGCGAGGGTTTCATCTACATTGTCACCTGACAGCTCTGTTTGTGCTTCCCCTCGCTCTCCTTCAAATGCAGGGTCATCCCCCACTGGTTCTGCTTGTGCTGGGGATTCATACACTTCAAATGGCTCTGCCTGTGCCCCTGTTTGTTCTTCCTCTGTGGTTTTGTCCATCCCGGATGGTCCTGCCTGTGCCCCCTGTTTATCCACCCCAGACGGTCCTGCCTGTGCCCCCTGTTGTTCTTCTTCCATTTCATCCCTCCCCCCAACTTCACTGGAGGAACTCCGGTCCTCCTGTTGTGGCGGAACTGGTATTTGCTGTAATGGAATGACCCTCAAGGGAACAGGTTGCTGTGGTCGGGTAATGAATTGCTCCCATGTTATATTATGTTGGGCCAGGGTTCTTATAATAATTAACTTAATAAGGCCATGGTGAGTGAGGGAGGATAATGGGTGCTTTGCAGATTGAACAAATGTTGCCATATGGCGCAAATCATGCAATAGATAAAATGGAATATTTAACAAAATGCCATGACGGAGATGAGAAAGCAAAGGAAGTTCAGAGTTGTACACAGTTTGGTATCTACCTTCGCAAGTTATGTATTTCTTGAGGAAGATAGCAACCTGGTCCCATGGCTGCGGCAGTGACTTCAATGCAATCCCTCGCCTGGATGCTTCAACTTGCTCCCCTGGAAGTAAAAATTCTTCCCGTGCAACTGTTGCAGGGACTCGACGGTTAAACCAAGGTTTTCCCACCAACGGGATAGCTGTAACCTCCGATATAATGACCTCCGAAACATCTATACACAGCCCCCACACCGTGGAGTGTGTTTTAGTAAGATTCAATGCGAATTGCAGGGCTGCGTCCCGATCGAACCCGTCCAATCGTTCAAAGAACTCGACCCAGCCAGCAGCTTGAAAAATGGCCAGAACCCGCGGATTCCGTCTAAGTTCCCGGGTATTGAAAGGTTCATGGCGAACTGGAATGCCCATGGTCCTGGCTGCAAGATGAAACTACTGTTCGATAGAGTACAGGATCCCAGAATGGAAGTTGCAGCACAGGAAATGCACGAATTGTTGAGCGGAGACGTTGAGCGAATGAACTAATTCGAAAAGTTAAGCGCAGAGAAGAGTTTGAACTTTGCATGCCGAATTGGAGAAGGTGGCAGTTATTAGTATTACGTCATTCGAGGGAAAGGTTCAATCAGGTATAAATGGTGGTACGAGTGAAGGTACGGCCAATCTCGTTTAAATGATATCAATACTTAATCACGTGATAAATGAAAGCCATACCTCATAGAACTGTGCGTCGGAAGGCTGCGGAAACTGGTGGAGCATGGAGTTGGTAACGTCACAGAGCCGAACGCGTGCACAGTCAGCCGTGGGATCATGATGACTCGGATAAGGCACGAATTTCCTCCGCCGGTAGAACACAAGGCGTCGCATCCTCCGGGTTAAAATGATGAGTTCGCCGGCAGGACTGGGGTGAATCAGCATCATAATTAGCAGATTGAACAATCCTTCTGTTAACACAGGAGTTACCACTGCAAGTTGCCAAAGAAATGATCACACAGCCGATGAAAAAGCTTGTTGCAGCTGGCAGGAAAGAAGTTACAGCCACCGGAAAGGAATTGGCGGCAACCGGAAAAAGATTTACGATATCAGGGAAAATTACGGCTGTCACGGGAAAATTTTACGGCGGCGGGGAAAAAGCTTACAGCTGGCGGGAAAAAATTTTATGACTATGGGAAATATATGGCAGCCGCTAAAAAGAAATGGCAGCTATGTGGAAATGATGTGGAGGTGACTTGGTCAATGAGGTGGCAGCCGTCGAGAAAGAAGGTGGCAGCCGAGAAATGATGTGGCGGCTGCGGGAAAAAGATGTTGCAGCCTCCGGAGTTGCAGCTGCCGGAGTTGCAGCTGCCGGAATTGCAGCTGCCGGAAAAGATTTGACGGCAGGCGGAAAAAACATTACGGCTACCGGGAAGTGAAATGGCCGTGGCTGGTAAGTGGAGTGGCAGCTGCGGAAAATGAGATGGCAGTCGTGGGAGATGAGGTGGCCATAGCTGGTGAATGAGGTGGCAACCATGGGGACGATGAAGTGGCAGCCGCGGAAACTGGAGTTGCAGCCGCAAATGTTGCAGCCACCGATGTTGCAGCCGCAAATGTTGCAGCCGCAAATGTTGCAGCCGCCGATGTTGCAGCCGCAAAAGATTGACGGCTGACGGAAAGGGCATTATGGCTACCGGGAAATGGAGAATATGGTTGCCGGAAAAAGGATATACGGCTGCCGAAAAATATGTTGCCGCTGTCGGAAAATATGTTGCAGCTGCCGAATTTTTTTTATTTTTTTATGTTTTATTTTTTATTTTTTATTTTTTATTTTTTATTTTTTATTTTTAACACAAGGACAGCACAGAGAGATTTTCATTACGGGCCCCAAACTGATCGTTCTCCTGGCGCTTCCCTGAATTTTTTTTTTAAAAGACAACAGCAAGCAAAAAGATCAAATGCAAAGAGAAAGAAAATGACAACTATACGCTACAGCAAGAAATTATTTATGTACAGCGAATATAATTTTCATTTTAAGATTTGGCAAAGGTAGAGAAATGTTCCTGCTCTGGTGCCAATTGGTAGTTTGGATCAGCAGCAATCTGTGAAATGAATGCATCTTTCGAAATAGGCTTTCGATACAGTCGCAGTCTGTGGCCATTAGCAAGTAATGGTATACGGTTTTCATCAATGGTGACCAGGCGAACAGTGCCATTGTCAAATACCCTGTCAACCAAATATGGACCCAGCCATCTTGTGCGTAATTTCCCCTTGAAATCCTTCTTGAATCTGGAATCGTATAATAGTGCCCAATCTCCTTCATGGAAGATTTTCTTTTTGATGAATCGGTCATGCCAATTAGATCTCTGTTGCTGAAGCATCCCAGTCTGGTCTACCGCAGCTAACCGTTTCTCATCCAATTCATTCAATTGATTCAATCTTCTTTTCTGGGCTTCTGTTACATCCAGGTTCATTTCAATGGCTGTTTTCAGGGTCTTGATCTCAAATTCAATTGGAAAGATGGCACTCTTACCATACACCAGATCATAGGGAGAAAAGCCCGTGGTGTTGCGCCAAGTCGTGCGATATGCCCACAGCGCTTCTGGAAGTCTGTCAGCCCAATCCCTTCGATGGATTTTAACTGTTTTAGTAAGGATTGCTTCGATGACTTTATTAGTGCTTTCCACCTGGCCATTGGCCTGGGGATGATAAGGTGAAGCTATCTTGTGCTGCACATGATACTTCCGGAGCAAGGATTCAAATTGGTGTGAAATAAATTGTGGTCCCCCATCGGTGACTACTTCCTTTGGTACTCCAAAACGGGTAAAAACTTCACTGTACAGGAAATCAATCACCGCCTGATCATTTGCTTTAGCCAAAGCTACAGCTTCTACCCACTTAGTCATGTAATCTGTACACACCAAGATGTAAACCTTCTGTTTGGAAGGAGGGTTGATAGGACCAACAAAGTCCAATGCCCATCTATCAAACGGTTCCAGTACCACTTGGGGCTGTAAAGGCATCTGATCTGTCTTATTAGGTTGGCCCATCCTTTGGCAGCTGTCACAGGACTGAACATATTTTTTAGCATCTCTGAACAATGTCGGCCAATAATAGCCCATCCGCAACGCCTTATGTCCTGTTCTTTTATCTGCAAAGTGTCCTCCGCAAGGTTCATCGTGACAGGCCTTCAGTATATGAAAGATCTCATCTTCCCTTACACATCTTCTAATTTCAAGATCAGGTCCTGTGTAAAAGAGTGGCCTTTGAGCCAACAATACCTGGCACTTTGCTGAATAATTTTTCTTTTCTCTCGTTTAGACATATGTGGCGGAAGCTTCCCTGCAGCCAAATAATTAGCAACGTCTGCATACCAGGGTGAATGAGCTGAGAGTGCGAATAAATGTTCATCCGGGAAAGCATCCTCAACAGGTGAACTGTCATCACTGTTAGTAAATCGTGATAAAAAATCAGCAACAACATTTTCTTTTCCAGGTTTATCTATAATAGTAATATCAAATTCCTGTAATAATAAAAGCCACCTGGTTACTCTGGCATTAGTGACAGGTTTATTCATTAAATACTTAATGGCAGAGTGATCAGTATGCACAAATGTAGGATACCCAGTAATGTAATGCCGAAACTTATTAATAGAATAAACAATAGCAAGGAATTCTTTTTCAGTAACAGTATAATTTAGTTCAGCAGGGGCTAAGTTTTTACTAACATAATAAATAGCATAAGGTACTTGACCATCCTGCTGTCCTAGCACTGCTCCAATGGCGGTATCAGAGGCATCTGAAGAAATGTGGAAAGGTATGGTCCAATTAGGTCCCCTTAAAATAGGGGCTGTGGACAGTTTCTCTTTAAGCTCATCAAATGCTGTCTGGCATGCTGTACTCCATGCAAACTGTGCATCCTTCATTAACAATGAGAACAAAGGAGAAGCAAGTTTGGAGAAGTTTTCTATGAATCTTCTGTAATACCCAGCATGACCCAGAAAACTTCGCACTTCTTTCTGAGTTGAAGGGGTTGGTATATTCTTTATCACCTTAATTTTTGAAGGATCCACTTGAATACCGTCAGTAGAGATGAAATGTCGTAATACCACCCCCTCACTCATCATCATGTGGCATTTTTCAGTGCTCAGTGAGAGGCGAGCCTGTTCACAGTGAATTAAAACTTTCTTCAAATTTTCCAGTGCTTCCTCAAAATCCCTGCCATAAGGAGTAAAATCATCCATAAAAATTTCCATGCTATCATTAACCAATTCAGAAAATATGCCAATCACAGCTCTTTGAAACGTTGCAGGTGCATTGCACAATCCAAAGGGAAGCACCCTGTAGGCGAACGTTCCCCAGGGGCAGGTGAAGGTGGTCTTATCCTGATCCTCTGGAGTAATCTGAATTTGATTGTACCCACTGAACCCATCCAGGAAGGAGAAGAACTTCTTCCCAGATAGGTTATCAAGTACCTGGTCAATAAAGGGCAGAGGAAAGTGATCCTTCTGTGTAGCCTTGTTCAGCTCCCTATAATCGACACAGACTCTCCATTTACCATTTTTCTTGGGTACAATTACAAGTGGGGAAACCCACTCACTGTCTGATATAGGATAGATGAATCCTGCTTCCAAGAGTTTCTGGATTTCTTCCTTCACTATATCCCTCAGATTGGGGTTCATGCGTCGTTGGGGTTGACATACAGGCCGGGAGTCGTTTTTAATATAAATATGATGAGTGCACAGACTAGAGGGAATACCCTTCATGTCTGTATACTCCTAGGTGAATGCCCCCTTACGTTCCTTCAAGAGATTGGTTAGGCGCTTTTGTTCTTCTGAGGAGAGACCAGGATTGATGTTCAAAGTTCTCCCAGGCTCTACCTCAATAGGAATGCTTTTCGAGTTTTTCAATACTGGGATTACGTTTGTGTCATTTGCTAGTGCTTCCTCCGTAAGCTGTTCTTGTTCTTCTTTACCGAGGGTACTGTTCAGGATTTGATAAACTTCCTTGTTTACTGAAGCAGGTTCGCTAATGAAATTATTAATGGCATCGTCCTCTGTTTCGTTTTTGAAGGTTAGTGCCTTCCCTATTGTTAGTAATGGCTGAACATCTTCCTCTTCTTCCTGTTCTATCCAAAGGGAGGTTTCAGTTTCTAGACTCGGCCGTGCTGGAGGGTACAGGGTGAGGTTTTTGGTTTCCATGCCATCAGATATAGTCATAGATCCTGATCGGCAACTGATACAAGCATCGGCTGTAGCCAACCAGGGCCTCCCCAAAATCAATGGATGTCCCCCCAGCTGTGATTTTGGTTGTAATACCAGAAAATCGGCAGGGTATTCCCATGAGTCTACTGAAATAACAAGGTCGTCCAAAATCCCTTTAGGTCTGATAGTGGATCTGTCTGCCAATTCTAAGATAGTAGGGGTCGGTCTAATATTGGTGAATCCGAGCTTCTTTACAGTCTCCATTGTTATAACATTGATCGCAGCTCCTAAATCTACTAGTACGTTGGGTATCTGTGTTTGTCCTATGTGTACAGTAACAGTAGGATTGCCGGGATCCTCATACTTGGTTATAGGGGTTTTTCCAGTCATTAAAGCGGATAAATTCCCTATAACATGAACAGTAGGAGGATCTCTGGGTTTCCTTCCCGGTCTTTTAGTGCACAGGTCCCGAACAGTTCTAGCGTAGATAGGTACATCTTGAAGAGCTTGTAAAAGGGGAATCTTAACATAAAGGTTCTTCAATTCTCCTAAGAGATTGAATTGAGGTTGCCCCCCTCTTTGTGGCAGCATCAATCTCTCAGGGTAAGGTGGTTGCCTTACCAACTGGGTAGGCTGCGTGTTATCCACTTCATCGTTTAATGTTTCAGCCCTCCCATCTGAGGGATGCTCAGCATCTTCAATGATAGGAACCGGATCAAAAGGATGCTGGGAACTCTCTCCTTTGTCATACACAGTTGGTGGAATATTTTCTGCAGTTCCACGTTCTACTATCTTTCCAGACCGTAAGTGAATATCATTACAAGGTACAGGGGAGAGAGAGTAGGCTGGCATATTGAGATCTTCCAATTGCTGGACTGTTTTATTGTTTGGGTTAGGGTTAGGTTGGGCAGGCAGCTGAGGCCGTATTGGTATGTTAGGCACAGGATTATTTTGCAGCTGCAGCTGTGACTGCTGAGGTGGGTATTGAGGATATTGATGAAATTGAGGATATGGAGGATACGGTAACTGTTGAGGTGGAGGTGGTTGAGGAAACTGGTTCCCAGGATGGAAGTTCCTCCATCCAGGAGACCATGAAGTAGGTTGGTGTGGAGGCTGTGTCCAAGGACTCCATGAATTATATCCTTGCATCGCAGGTTGAGGGGAATTCCACTGAGCATAATTTGAAGGGAATTGTGTATTCACATTTTGCATATTAGTATTCCAATTATTCAAATTATTCAAAAATGGAAATGAATCGGGAGACATACCTTGATTCCGGGGTTGCCAGGGTTTCTTCTGTGCAATGAAGTAGGCTGAATCCGCCTCTGGAGTTGATTCCTGCAGAACAGCCTTCACTTGGGGCAACGTGGGGCATTCTTTCATATCATGATTCAGCTCACACAGCTGACACACTTGTACTTTGTCAAGAGGGCATTCCTTCAGTGGATGAGTCTTTCTACATCGGGGACAAAACACCCCTAGTGTGAGATCCTCCACTGCCTGTCTTTGCTTGGCCTTCAAGACGTCAATCTCTGAAGAGATAGAGCTCATCATTTCTGTTTTAAAGTTTTCAAGAAGATTGCCTATCTCTGCACGTGTAGCTCCCCCATTGGATGACTTCTGAGTTCTGTCGAAGACATCACGTTCCAGGTTATTTCGTTTATGCTGCTTATTATGCCTAGAAGATCCCCTGGAATATCTCTTACATAATTCCACAATTGTCTCAAAAGATTCTTTAGAGATATCCCCCTTTCCTAATAAATTTAGCATGTCTAAACAATCGTCCCTGATTCCTCGAAGCAGGATTATCTTAAGCACATCTAGTCCCATATTCGTCTGTCCAGCTCTCTGCACATTGTACATCAACCTCTCCACAAAGTCCTCCAAACTTTCATCCTCCTTCTGTACCATCTTGAATAACTCCTCCCTTTTGTCCCTGGTGTTACAATATTCTTGATATTTTTCCAGGAATACTTGCTTCATCTTATTCCAATTAGCAACAGTTCCTCCCCCAAGGCTCATGAACCATCGTAATGCATTGTCCTTCAGGGTGGCAGGAAAAAGCTTCAACTTTTGAGCATCTGTAACATAATCATAGCTGCGACAGAGGATATCGAATTCAAACAGGAATTCGTCTGGATCCTCTGCCGCCCTGCCATGGAAGCGGGGTAACACCGACGGTGAAATGTTTTTCATAGGAGCTGTCCCCTCTAGCTGCTGTATTGGGAATTGCAATGTAGCCATAGTTTCTGGCGGGGAATTGTCTTCATGATGGTATTGTACCACTGCTTCTTCCTCTTCGTTCTCATGTCTATTATTCATCTTTTCTTCTGTATCTTCTCCTTCGATTGTTCCTTCGTCCCTTACCTCAATTGTAACAGTTGCGTATTCTTCGGTTGTAACAGCTGCGTATTCTTCAGTTGTAACAGCTGCGTATTCTTCAGTTGTAACAGCTGCGTATTTTTCAGTTGTAACAGCTGGATCAGCTGTTCCTTCTTTAGCAGGAGTATATGCAGGAATCACAGCTGCCCCTGTATCTTCCACTGTAGATCCTGATGCTAGCGCTCCAGGATCAGCAGGGCCTCTTTTGATAGGAGTCTCCCGTTGACGAGATCTGACAGCTGAATCTGTTTTGTCAACAAGGTCGTCGATGAATGTTCTTCTGCCCAGCGGTGGACCTCGACCACGACCCGAACCACCTGCACTGTTAGTAATTTGTGGAGTTTTGGGGGTTGGGAGGTGATTGCGTTTTACCCTCCTCGTATTCATGCGAAGCAGATCATTTCAAAAACAACCCAAAAGACTGGCTAAAAGCAAATATCAAATACGACTAATGACTAGTGTTTAATTTTCATCCTTCCCCGGCAACGGCGCCAAAATGTCAAGCACTCTAATTGCAGATAATTAAATATCAAACATACAGAGCGTATGAAATTTATTGTCAACCCGAGGAAGTCTTTTTATTTCAAAGGACAAGTGCACAATATATGCTTAAACACTAAACCATTAGCAATAAATACTTCTATATTCTATCATTCATGTTCATCCCCAGAATCTTATGCAATCCAAAGCCTTCTCACTGCTATAATTCAAATCCTCTCTATCATGCATCAACTAAGAATTAACATCAGATCTAATGAACAATAGGAAGGAATCTCCTTTATATCCTAGAACGATCACTTGCCTGATCTAATCAACCTGGAAATCGTAAAGCAAAAACTGAGCAGTAATCTAGAAATCCAATTGCGAAATAATTGAGTTAACTGTTCTAAGAATATTGAATTGCAGAATGGAAATCAAGCAACACACAATCAGAACGATAAATTGTAAGAACTCAGGGAATCGCAACTCAGCTGTAAGATGAACACAAGTGTGTATGATCTGTACTTGAAATGTATATAAAGCAAACCTTACTCAGTCGACTGTTATTCTACACCATCTACCAAACTCACAGAAATATGATCCTTAACTATACTGAAAATTCACACGATAAATATTGCTGCTGCGTACAAAAGGAAGAACAAAGCATCACACAACAAGAAAGATGAAATCCTAAATTAACACAGCAATCTCTGTGGAAGACGGGCCCAGTCTTCACACAGAGACGCTGGTTGAACAACACTCTCTTTAACTCAGAAGCAACTCAGTATATTAACAGAAGGATGAGTACACAGTTTTGGCTCGACTGCTAATACAAGATAAATTAATTAATTGCTGTCCAACCCCTTAGTCGAGGCAATTCCCCATACTTATACATACAATTGCAACATCTAAAACCTATAATTGGGCAGCCATGAAGATCTCTGATCTTCAGGCGCCCTAAATAATCTATCTGTTACAATGCGTGGCAGAACTGAAATATGAGAGAAGTATAAATTGTCCCAAGAGTGACGGTCATTCCAGCTCACAGCGGGATTTGAGCAGCGACATACTTAATATAGTTCTTCTGTTACAGCTGCCCTGCCACGACTGTGCCTTGATTGACGAAATGAGCCCCAAGGAACCTTCCACAAGCGATGAACGTTCCTTCATGACTTGTTCAGCTCCAATCTTCCTGCAGTCTATTGTCTTACTACCTTCATAAATCGCATCATGTTAGCACAGATTAAGAGATGCACAGCTTTAATCATCACAATCATAAGTATTAACACAATAAAACAATAATCGGCCATACCTTGGTAATTGGGGAATAGATAAGGACAATAAGTTGAATTGCCAAGGTAATTGGTGTAAGACAAGGGAAGGGAAGATGATAAATGATGGTCAAAAAGGGCCAATTCTGGGCTCAACAACGTATACCTTCGGCTCCACTTGATGGCGCCTCCAAAGCACCTCGTTTCCCACTTCGTCGTATCAACAATAACCCCAATGCTCGCGCTGCGTCAAATTACAACATTGTAGATGACTTAGCCCAATCTCTCGCAGCCATGTCCACGTTAGAAGTCTTAAAAAACTGCCCTTCACAGTGCAAGACTTTGCTCTCCGCCATTGGTGCTATTGACCCAAATGATTCATAATTGATGGCATTCGATTTGGACCAGTCCGAACCACGCCTACCTTCCACTTTAGCGTTCCAAGTTTCTGTTTCCGTTTGGAATCTTGTCATCCATCGGTGCATTATCGATGAAGGTGCCTCTACATGCGTTATGTCCACATTCGTTTGGCAGAAGTTGGGATCCCCTACTCTCCAATAGTCCACCACTACGTTGCGAGCCTACGACGGTCGTTCGGCTCAACCCCAAGGTCTATTAGCTAACATCCCCATCCAGCTGGCTGGTAAAACCATTCTCATTGACATAGAGGTCATCAATGCCCAACTTGATTATAACCTCTTACTTGGCCGCAGCTACATGTATGCCATGCGGGAAGTTGCCTCATCCATTTTCCGTACCATCATGTTTCCCCCATGACGGACACGTGATCAAGGTCGACCAACTCACCTATTACGATCCCAATGTCCTTGCTGCACCCGAAAACGTTCTCCCCATGGTTGAACAACCTGTTTGTGGTGCAACTACCTCATTTGTTTCCTCCATGGGACCCAGACCTTACTCAGACACGCCGATTATTTCCACATTCCAATCCATTCCACCCCCGTCACCCGTGATCGAAGTCTCTGACCTTTGTACTCTTTCCCACAATACGCAAACACCCAACAATCAACCGCCCTTGTTACCTAAACCACCATTGGTACCTAGTCACATCGTTGTTACACCCACCCACACATTCCCCTTCCTATTCCCTCCTTCGGGAGTAGTAAGCGCCCCGGTTATGGCTTCTCTTAGCCTCCCCAGGTTAACCTTAGGATTACCCGTGTGGTATATTTCACCTCCCGTTCCCTCACCGACACCAAATGTCATCCTCCAACCGGTGCAACCCATTTTCACTACTAGTCAACCACCTCCCGGTGTCGCTACCCCCTTTTTCATCTACGAATCCCCCTCCTCTTATCAAGCCCACTGGGGGCAGAGGCCCACAACCATATACTGTTGTACCCCCTCCCAAGGCAGTTAAACCCCCTCCCTTGTTTCGTGCTCCCCCCAAATGATCGTTGTGTGATGAGTTAGGCCATCCGACTCATCAATGTCCACAATTACTTGCATTACAGGAACACATGCAAATGCTTGATGACGACCCCAACATCCCAGTTGTCGAACTAGATCCAACCCCTAAGCCTCGTGATAAATCACTGCGTACCAACCACCCTTGTGCCATATACGGTATTTATGGCCACTACTCACATCATTGTCTTGATCTCCCAAATTACAGAGCAGCTCTCTACGAGATGAATAATTTGGACCTTGAGACGGCACCCCCCACAATTGAGGAGATCCACCCCCCGATATCATCCCCATCCAGAGAGATTAATACCATTTATATGATCTCTTAGACTAACACTCCCTCGTCAACTGATTTGACAACTCAAATTTTTTGCAATGATGAGGAGATTCTCGAGGCTCTCACTGCCCCGGATTATCCCTGGGATGACATGCACCATCGTTCCTATTTCCTCCCAAAGGAATCCTCCTCTACCACAGCTACCCAACTAGTGGTTGAGTCCAAAGATTTCCTTCCCACTAAAGTCGACTGGTTTAAAGATCCTATTCCTACTCCTGATGCCTTTGAGGAAGGTAACATGGCCAACATCTCACCCGTCATCCACATCGATATCTCTGATCCACCTGGTGCTCTTGAAATCATTACCTTAGGAGCCTCTTGCAGTGAGCATGAGATTGGAGAATACAAAAACTTTTCCAAGAATTCCATGATGTCTTTTCCTGGTCCTCTACCGAAATTCCTGGTCTTGACCCCGCCATTATAGAACACCACATTGACACATGGCCTGATGTACCCCCCGTTCATCAGAAACAACGCCCCATTCATCCTTCCAAGCTCCCCACTGTTAAAGCCGAGGTTGAGAAACTTCACAAAGCAGGATTCATTTATCCTATTGCTTATACCACCTAGGTTTCAAACCCCGTTCCCATTAACAAAAAGAAAGGCACCATTAGAGTATGCACTAACTTCCACGATTTAAACCGAGCTTGTTCCAAAGACAACTTCCCCATGCCATTTATTGACCAACTCATCGATGCATGTGCGGGGCATGAAGTCCTATCTTTCATGGATGGTTTTTCTGGATACAATCAGATTCAGATCCGTAAGGAGGATCAGTACAAGACTGCCTTTACCACCCCATGGGGAACCTTCGCCTATCGCGTCATGCCTTTCGGACTCAAAAATGCTGGTGCCACCTTCCAGCAGGCCATGACCTATTGTTTTCACGACTTGGTCCATATCCTTCTAGTCTATCTTGACGACCTTACAGCTCGTTCCCGGAAACGATCAGACCACCTTCACGACCTTCGACAGGTTTTCCTACATTGTCGCAAATATAAAATCCGCTTGAACCCACACAAGTGTGTCTTTTGCGTTCCAGCAGGCCAGTTGTTGGGTTTCATTGTTTCATTGGCATTCCCCTTGTTTTCTTATTTTTTCCACATCAGTTTTTGAGCATTTTTTCGACACCACTCGTCACCTCGGTTTGCGTGCCACTACGGCTGCTCTCCATTTTTGGTATATTTTATATCATTGGATTCATTTTTCCGAGCCCGTGATGATGCTTGAGATCATTTCTCGCTCTCACCCCTAGATGTTTTGGGTGTTTTTCCAAAATGCCCCCCGTCACCTCGGTTTGCATGCCACATTGGCTGTTATCCGTTTTTGACACTTTTTATATCGTTGGATTCATTTTTCTGAGCTTGTGATGATGCTTGAGATCATTTTTCTCTCTCACTTGGTACAGTTTCAACATTGTGTCCCGACACCTTGCTGCCTCAATTTGCACGCCACATCGGCCACCAACGGATTGTTCCACATTTTTACATGAGCCATTCACTCTTGTCATACTGCCTATTTCGTTATTTTTCCACCATTCATTACCCCGCAAGGAGGCCCACCAGTGTCCCCCCCTACCCTCGTTCTTGGTCATCATAAATGTTCCTTGATTGAGCACTTCCTCCTTGCCTAGCCATTGCTTTTGTTCGGTATAATTTTATCCCTTTTTCGGGCCGGACAAGTCCTTTACGAAAAAGGCACTTAGGGAGTTTCTCTTAAGCTATTTTCTGACTCCTAAAACAATGAAAAGATCGTCGAGCAATCTTGATTCTTTTCATGCTCATTAAAGTACCTGAAAGGGCGTCTATCTGGTATAAGTTTAACCCTTCTCCGGACCTGGTAGACTAATTACAAAAAATGAATACTCTAGTCACACCGGCTAGAAGAGTTCTTCATTGCATCCTTTTATGCTTCTTCGGGCCTTGGAGACTAACACACGAAAAATCCAGCCCCTGGAGTCTTCTTATTGCTTTCAGACTCTCTAAAATTGAAAGAAACCATGAGCATGAACTGTCCTGGGCTCATACAAATCCACATGACAGTACCATTCCATTATTTCAGAGTCTTCTTATTGCTTTCAGTCTCCTTAAAATTGAAAGCAATCACGAGCATGAACTGTCCTAGGGTCGTATAAATCCACACGACAGTACCATTTTACACCCACTTCTTCTAGTTCCTTAACCCATGACGAAGTCCCCCCATGCCTCCTGGCACTATGATCAATCATCTCGGCAGCACCCCCAATCAGGTCGCCTTTGTTCAGAGTAGTCTGCAGTCTCCTGCCATTTTACACCAGCTTGAGTATCCCTCATCCCAGTCACTATCCTTGATCCATTACAGCTATGATCCCTTTCCCATCAGTCAGTTTCATATGCTTCCCGATCATCCCCACCATCATACTCTGAACAAAGGAAGTTTGAGTCCACCCACTCTACTTGCCCAGTTATCCCCCACAGTATGTCAGTCCTACCATCAGTACTCTCACACTTCGGTTCTCCACCTCGCGCTTCTATCAAGGAAACATCATTGCCTTGATAGTTGCAGGTCTCCCTCTGTCGACGATAGCCCCTCTATTCCAGAGGATAGACCCAAAGGTCCCTACGCCTTGGACCCATCACCATCTGTGGTGAGTGCCTACGGACCATTTGGAGAGGAGCCATCATTGCCTCTCCGAGTGGTTGTTTCTCACATGCTCGACTTCAACACCTTGATTGCATCGTTGAGAATCGCTTAGGGTTTATATCCCTTCCATTATTGGTCGAAGACCCCGGATCTCCCCCAACTCTAGCACATTGGTGAGTCACTTCGGAACACCCAGTTATATGTTCCCATGGATTTCTGGGTTGCGTTGGCGATTGTGTTTGGAATCCATCTAGTTATATGCTTCCTTGAGTACCCAGTTCAGTTCCAATACAATGTACCATTGAGGATATGACTCCCCGTCACTATGATCCAGCAGCTCATCAGTTCCTCTGGTACCCCACTCAGTAGCACTGTTGTTATTCCAGTGTATCAGTTCTTTAGCTTAGACATGGTCAGCCCAGCAGTATGTCCCAGATTTGTGTCCCCTCTGGACCCTTATGATGTACACAGTGGTTCTCTATGTATCCTACAGGTCCCCCTTTTCGGGCCTCCTAGTTATTTTTTATGTATCTTTATACGAGCATGGGTATGCCCGCCTCGTCCATATATTGAGATTCTTCCTCATTCATTATTTGAGGCCATGTATATGTCAGGTCCCCATATTTTGGACCCCATTGTTATTATTGTTCTATATCTTGATACGAGCATGGGAATGCTCGCCTCGTCCATATGATCATATTATTCCTCATCCATTATTGAGGTTATGTACTTTTAGTTTTTGCAGTTTGTTCGGGACCGTTGTTCCGGGCTCCAGTTTGTTTCTTCTCTTCTCCACACCCCAGGAAAACCATACAAGACTTATGATGTCTATCGGCCATACGATGAGCTCCTGCCCTCACACATCAGGGGGCAATCTGTTAACACCCAAAAAGTGCTCACTACCTCATCTACCCCATTACATGACTCATTTGTCCATATTTCCTACCATATTTACCTTCAGAACCCTAAAATCCCATTAAAAAGCCTCCAAAAGGCCTAAAAAGCCTCCAAAAGGCCACAAAACCATCAAAAAAGCCTCCAAAAGGCTAAAAAACCCCCCTTTTCCCCCACAATTATCCGAAATTCCTCCAAAATAGCAAAAACCCTCTAAAAAGGAAATAAAAAATATAAAAAAATGAGGAAAAAGGAGGAAAAAAACCCTATACAGCTGACCTAAACCATATGGTTCCCAAAACCATGGGCCAACACTCCACCACCAAAAACCTATAAATAGGTGATGGAGACCCCTCATTTCATATCCATAGTCAAATACACCCTTAATCTGCCAAAATCACTCTCGAAACCCTAGCTCACCCTTGAGCTACTTTCACCATTGAGTGCCTCTTTTGGCCCATTTACACCATTTGGAGAAAGAGAAGGAGCAAAGTTGGAGTTTAGAGCAACCCTCTTGGATCATTGCAAGAACTTCACCAACCTCTACACTTGAGGTAAAATTTTAATACAAAAAAGAAAGATCTTCACCATATTTCATGTTTTTGTTATGTTTATTAATGCTAATGCTAGTTTAGAATTTGTATTGTTTTATTACTTTCATTTACTGTTTATTGAACTGCTACTAAGGAGCCCATTCTCCTTAGTAGGTGCTCATTTGCACAAGCTAGGGTGAAAACCCTAGCTACACCAAGCACAGACTATTGGATCTCCTAGGATCTTTTCTATGTGACCACCACCACAAAACCTCGAAAGAGAATCCTAGCATAGACTATAGGATATCCCATGATCTTTTCTATGTGGTTAGGAAAAACCTTCAAAGAGTGTCTTGCAACCTGCAAGAACTCTAAAGAGCATCCTAGGACTTTTACGAGCAAATATCTCAACCTATCGGATCTCCAGGACTGATTACATGCCTCTAGTAGCAAAAACTCGAAAGAGCATCCTAGCACAAACTAGAGGGTCTCCCAGGATCTTTTTTATGCTACCTGTAGAAAAACCTCGAAAGAGCATCCAAGCATAGACTATTGAATCTCGCAAGATCTTTTCTACGCTACCTACACAACTTATCCATGACCAACCTGTAGCAAAACCTCGAAAGCACATCCTAGCATAGACTATCGGATCTCCTAGGATCTTTTATATGCTACCTGTAGCAAAACCTCGAAAGAGCATCCAAGCACAGACTATTGGATCTCTCAGGATCTTTTACATGCTACCTATACAATTTTTCTACGGAGTATCACCCTGATACTCATGATCATACTGATCATCATCATATAATACATCATCCTGATGCACATCATCATCACATGATCACCCTGATCATATACACAGCATCATCCTGATGCATATCATCATCACATGATCACCCTGATCATATACACAGCATCATCCTGATGCATATCATCATCACATGATCATCCTAATCATCATCATAGCAGAAAATGGAGCATCGTCCCGATGCTCATCACACAGCGCTTACATCCACAACCATGAGAAGGATCCTCCTACCACCATGCTTGGAATGGCTCCTGCAAATGTGTCCCATCACTTCTTCCTCGAAGTATATTCTATCTGAAGAACACCGAGCCTCTCTCTGAAGTACTCAAACTTCACTCTGGCTAGTGGTTTGCTGAATACATATGCAATCTTCTCATCCATCGCAACATACAGGAGCTTCACTGCTCCTCTCTGCACCATATCCTTGATATAGTGATATCTGATCTCGATGTCCTTCGACCTGTCATGGAACATCGGGCTCTCAGAAAACTTGACACAACTCTGGTTGTCACAGAAGATATAGGTAGCATCCAACGAGAGATCAAATAACTCAGACAGTAGCTTCCTAAGCCATATTGCCTCACAACTGGCCGAACAAGTTGCGACATACTCTGCTCCGGCTGTACTCAGTGCTACGTAGAACTGCTTCCTCCTAAACCAAGAGATCACACCTGATCCCATACTGAAGCAGCACCCCAAAGTGCTCTTCCTATCTGCAACACTGCCTGCCCAATCTAAATAACCCTCGAGGTTAAACTTTTGATTTGCATCATACTTGAGCCCATAATCAATCATACCCTTTAGGTACCTCATAATATGCTTTACAACAATCAGATGAACATGTCTAGGATATGTTAGAAACTGGCTCAAGGTGTTCACCACAAAGCAAATGTTTGGTATCGTGTTCATCAGGTACATTAAGGACCCAATCATCTGATGATACACCGTGACATCAACCGACTCTGATGAAGCATCACTCAATAGATTTAGGTTTGATTCCATAGGTGTGGCCATGGCCTTGCAATCCATCATCCCGAACCGCTTCAGGATCTCTACTACATACTTCCCTTGTCCAAGGAATATTCCATATGCACTATACCACACCTCCATACCTAGAAAGTAATGCATCATACCCAAGTCCTTCATCTCGAACTCGGAAGCAAGCTTCCTCTTCGTGTCGGCAATCAATCTATCCTCACCTGTAACAAACAGGTCATCCACATACAATAGGAGTATCGCTGGATTTCCTTCCTCAACCTTGTAGTAAAGGTTCGAATCCGCTTTACTCTTGGTGTTTATAGGAAAATCCACTCAAGCGGACGTGAGCCGGATCTCCCTAGCTCAATGTGAGTCTAGAACAAATAAGACAGACTACGAATGCATTTCCTAGATCTACTTAAGGATCAAGTATTAGATGTCTTACCTTTCACTTCGCTATCCTTTCTCCTGAATGCTACTCCACGTCTCATGGTCATCAGATCCAAGCTGCAAGACCTGTTAAGACAAGAAACAAAAGAAACAAGTAAAGGGCATCTATACAATAAGAGATCTAAGTGAACAATTAAGTAGGTAGACTACTCAATATCATTACACACATGAACAATATTGGTGGAAAGCATTTGTATTACTGTAAAAATAGGGAAGTACATAGCAGAGATATAGAACTACAACCGAGGCTTAACGCTGAAACCCTTTTCGAACAAAGCCATTTTCCATTTCCTCCTAAGGAAGCTTGAGTCTCTCAAGGATGAGTAGAGATCTCTCAAGAGTGATTTCACCAGCATGTAGACACCATAGACTTCCTCCTTTTGGAGAGGGGTAGAGCTTCTCTTATATGGGACTAAGTGAATAGGGTATGGATAGGATAGGTTGAGACATCATAGGAGAGAGATAGGGGATCCTCCCAAGGTGTTAGGAATCGAGTACCAACTCCCCTAGAGGTTAGGGATAGGGCCCCAAGTCAGCAAGTTTCGAGAAGAACCTCGAAGAAGCTATTTTTTCCCATTTACTGACTTCGTCGCACCCTATAATGAAGCAAGTTGCGACGTCACATGTTGCATGAGTGCAACCTGCGATGACCTCTCAAAACCTGGTACAACTGGGTACAAATCCTCCCATATTAATTACTCAATCGAGATATGTTCAGGGGTTTATACACTAAATCTCATGATGGGTAGATTTTGGGTGTAATAGAATTCCCCCCAAAGCATGAAGATGTTGAAGATAGACAGGTGAAGTGCTTTGATAGAAGAAATTGCAATAGACTTGTCGGATGAAGGACCCTGTTGTAGTACAACTGACTCTGAACTGACAATCTCATATGAAGTACAACATGGATGCCGACCAATACAATGCAGATCCATGGTAGTAATAACCGATTGAACACAATCATGGCTACTAGACACAAGCATAGATCCATGATGAGATGATAACATAGCCACAACCAATACAAATGTGGATCTGTTCGATATAAATCAATACAAAATCCATCGCAACCTGGGTAAAACATGACTTCCTAGGGTCTTCAAGCTAAACCTACAATCATAGGAATCTATCCATGTGATTACAAATGTCTTGACATCGAACATGGTAGAAACCACTTGATTACCTGTCATTGATGTAAACCATTAACAAGCGCAAGGGAGATCACCATTGATGTCAATGATTCCCAAGGTATCACTGTACATATCATCAAGCGTGAATAAATGAGTTGAAGTCGAATGAAAGATGAAATCTTTCAATCAAGAGTCAATGATGAAAACTCATGTTGAAAGTGAGGTAACCTACCATTGAGGCATGTAGGGCTAAGGTGCTTAATCGGTTTCTAGATTAAATCCTCGGATGATGAGTTGAAGTCGACAAGGATGAATTCGTCGAAGGAGGGACGTGATGAATCCCTCATCAATCAACACGAAACACGATGAAAGATATGTAGAGTAGATCGGATGGTACAGTAACATGTAAGATTGACTCAGAGTAGACCGACATGATGGCAGGTGTACTGACTGCATATGATAAACGACGGACATATTCTTGAACATGGGCATGGCATGACTTGGCAGTATTGACATGACGAGTGTGACACAAATTCCTAACGTGACCGATGATGAAATATTTCTTTGAATGATTCCAAGGAGTAACAAGACTCAGGAAGTAAGTGGAACTCGAGGACAAACGGATGATCTGAGTGCTATATGCAAATGCAGATGAGTGCCATGTTCAAGAACGACTGTGTACTTCCACTGACAAAGTACGTAACACAAAAGCTTTCCTTTTTCCCCATCATGAATGATGAGTGCCTCATGTGTTTTTTCACGAGCTTGATGAGGGTAACCATATGCTCGTTATAGCACATCTCATAGATGAGTCCAATCCCAAATATTTTTCGAACTTGGGATAGGAGGGGTTCGTCCCATGGTGGTCCCTTCAATGTAAGAGTTTAATGAGTCCATAGAATGTAAACTCGGTCATCGTTTCATGTTTAGAGAGTCTGAAAAGATCTAAAAAAGACTCCAATGGTCCTTTTTTGTAAAGTTAGCCTCATTGCCCGAAAAAGGGTAAAACAACGCGGGAGAGGACTCTTCTCGTCATGATTGGCCGGAGTATACATTTTTCGTAACTAGTGCCCCCTGGTCCGAAAAAGGGGTAAACTATCACTAGGAAGACGACCATTCAAATTCTTTTACAAGCGTGAATGTGACAAGTTCGCTTGGCAATATTTTTCGTATTTTGAGAGACTGAAAAGAGCTTAAAGATAGACTCTGGGGGGTTCCTTTTCCGTAGGAGTTTAATGAGCCCGGAAAAGTGATAAATCGTAACTCGGTAACATATTCTCATAGTTTCAAGAGCATGAGAAATAACAAAGAGTAAGCTCATTAATTGCAATCTATGAAAAAATGGGTAAATGAAAAAAACTCACACGGGTGTTCATACCTGAGATGACTGTTCCAATATGAAAATGGCGTAGAAAGGCACTTCACAACTCCTGAACACTCTGAAACTAGGTCAAATAGTCAACCGAACGTTCAAATACAATAAAACTAATCCAAACTATAGCAAATAATATAACGGTATCAAATATTTGAAAAAGGAATATTCCATTTTGTTTTATAAATAGAAATAAAAACTAAATATAGTCACCATTGTTCTATTTGCCAAATTTGGGAGGAATAGTGCCATTTGCTGCCAGATCTTTACATGTCAATTCTGGGAGATACGATCAGCCATTTCACCTTCCGTTAGGAATAGGTAACCCTAAACTTCAGCCATCAAAATCATAGTGGTTTATAATTTTGATTTTTGGTCATTTTTTTGGGTTTTGGCTTGATTTGGGAAGGGCCATTGCGCCCTCGGATCGTCCCAGTTTTCCCTTTCAGGAACTGTGACGAGACCGAGTCGTCGCCAATGGAGTATACATGGACTGCGGCGATGTCACCCTATTTTCAAAAATAGGGTGGGACGATAGCGACATTTATCCCCAAACTCAAACAAAGCTCAAAAGAAGGACTTCCAGTGGGTGAAGCAAGTCCTAACATTGTTAAAAACTTCCTGTTTACAAGCTCCAAGCATCCAAAATGGTTTTGGAATGGTGGGAAAGGGAACATGAATTAGATGATGAACAAGCTGTAAACGATCCACATTGTGTGGAATCATTGAGGAACTGTGGGCTCCTCAAGTTCTTCCGCATTCAGGGGATGAGATCCCAACTTCCACTACTAATCCATATGCTCCACTGTTGGGATGCGGCCCAGTAGTACTTCATGGTTGGTGAGCATGAGCTTCACATAGATGTTGAGGACATCTATTTTCTAACTGGTTTGTCCCGAAGGGGGGACAATGTGACACTCACTCGATCACGTGGGAGTGATCGAACCATGGAAGATTTGATCTGACAGCATTATGGTCCCAACACTTGTGCATCTAGCGGGAAGATTTGCATTGAATATGTACGGGAGCGCCCATTGCGGGCCATTTTATTCAGCATTACGAGGATGGCGAGGAGTCAATCTCCTCACCTAGCCACCAGAGCACATATGCTTTATGCGGAGGACTGTTTCTCTCCAAATATCTTCAACTAGTGCGAGGGGGTCCTCGCAAACGTGCGAGCTCAACTGACAAAATGTCAGCGGGGGAGAGCTCAAATAGTTCGGCTATGGTTCTATAGTGATCTCGTTCTTGCTGGAATGGGTTCCCATTTTGCTTCCTTAGGTACTACTAGAGGATAGGGACCTCAAAGATCCACACATGGCCAGGTGGACCGATGTGATGTCTCGACATGGTGGGCATCCTATCATCAAATTCTCTCCTGATTTCTTCACTTGGCTGGCAGGCCAGTTACTAATGGTGGAGGACTTTCCATATAGTGGCACTGACTTCCTAGATGACCCAAACTTGCTACTGCCCAAGGGAGTAGCATGGGGAGGCCTTGGTAAGAACAAATGACCCTTGAACCTTTTTAAGTTTTGTGCATTTATGATTTTTTTGATATAGTGCTGATAGGTGAACAACATGTGTGTGCATATGTGGGGCCTATACGACCAGTAGGGACCTCTCTTCTGGCTAGGAGAGAGAGAGGAGAGGGAGCGATGGTGGATCCAGCTGTGCATGCTGCCATCATCGAGATGGATAGAGTCTACGCCAGCCTGAGTGGGTTGACACTGGTTGTTCCTAAGCCGACGGTAGATGAGGTGTCATAGCCCATGCAGGTGCACATGGTTGGAGTCACTGCGTGCTTCAACGCACTGCTTCGCAGGGTTGCGAGAGCAGTGGACTGTTTCCAAACTCAGCTGGCTAGGGCTGCTAGATCACCTAGGGTTGTATGGGCTAGGCGATAGGCGACATGTTGTCATTTTGTGTGTACTAAGAGCTTAGAGGCCTCAGATTTTGTAGAGACTTACCGAAAGCTATCATGCTTCAGACTTTTGTATCAACACTACCTTTTTGAGATTATATTTATATATACAGACAGTCTCGCGACTTATACATTACATGTTTCAGAAAAATAATGATGTGATATTGTTTATATGCTTTGCTTTTTATACGATGCATTATTTACATGTTGTGAATGCTTTTACATGTTATGAGTATCATGTGTGTGCAATGTACCAATCTAGAATGAAATTGGTCATCGAGTCAGCAAATGTGTTTAACTCTCATGGAATGTGAAGGTATTGAACAGATTTAAATGACCTTTCCAGGAGATGAACTCGTCTAAAGAGACAGAGTAAGGTAGGATCACGGATAGCGTAAACCCAGTTAAGATGGGAAAGCACCAGTTGAGAATCCATGTGGATGAAAATGTGGTCCATACCCAAGGAAATCGCATCAGTTAAGGTTCCAACAACCGCCAGATATTCTGCAGCGTTGTTGGTTGCAAATCCAAGGCAACCTCCTCCTGAGCTGATGAGCTCGCTCGTTGGGGAATACAGTACCCAGGCTGCCAAAGCAAGGTTACGGTTATAACGGCTGGCGCCATCCGCGAATCCGTAGCACGTTTCCATCTGCACATGCAGACAGAACATGGTATAAGAAGCAGAAACAAGATTTAAAGATACTAAAAAACAAGCGCGTCACACCACACAAAAACACACAAACATGCCATGTACAGTATATACATGAAAATCTATGCATGAGAGGGTTATGCATAGTACCTCTTTAGGTAAAGCCCATTACGGGGTTCACCCAAAGATATTCCGTCATAATCTTCAAGCTCGTAAGCTCCTTTTTCCAAAACACGTTTGACAATGTAAGGTTCGTGCCACATGGACTTGAACTTTCCTGCCCCTAGTTTGTCATGTCTCTGGTCGTATGTGAGGACCAGGTCACCCTAGTTGAAGATACAAGGTTTGACAGACTTGTCTTATTTATCTTTGATGCATTTCTTATGTGCTTCGTTAGCAAGAGCAGCATCTCGGTGAGACTCGTCGAGTTTGGCCAAGTACAGGAAACGTTCTTCCTCGGCAGTAGTGTTAGGAAGAAGTTCGATAGCGATTTGTAGAGATAGAATTTCGCACTCTATAGGTAGGACAACCTCCAATCCATACACCAATTGGAAAGGAGTGAACCCTATGGTGGTTTTAAAGGAAGTTCTATAGGTCCATAATGCTTAAAAGAGCATATTATGCCAGTTGGACTTATGTGTACCTACCATCCGTTGGACCATAGTTTTCAAGACCTTGTTAATGGCCTCGACCTATCCATTGGATTGCGGGTAGTAGGGTGTTGATTTTTCATGATGAAAACCCAATCTATCGCTCAGTTCATCGACCATATGGTTCTGGAAGTGAGAACCATGGTCGGTCACTATCGCCTGCGGAACTCCAAACCACGCTGTTACATGATTGAACATGAAGAGTGTGGTGGTTTTTTCGTCATTTTGGTATGTAGGCATTGCCTCGACACACTTTGTAAAGTAATCCACAGCTACAATGATGTAACTATACCCCTCGGCTGAGGTAGGCTTACAATGCATAAAATCGATGCCCCATTTTGCGAAGGGGCCCACGGCAATAACCGGGTGTAATGGGGCGGGACGGGTGTGCTTCTTCATATGGAAGTGTTGACATGGAGGACATCTCTTCACATCCGCGATACAATCTTTGAAGATAGTAGGCCAGTAATATCCTGCACGCAAAATCTTATGGGTTGTAGCCATCCCAGAGAGGTGACCGCCACACGCCCCAGTGTGATAGTCATTCAGAACATGTTTAGCCTCATCATGAGTTAGACAACGTCGAAGAATTGAATCGATGCCACGGTTGTACAAAGTATCACTGATGATTAAATAATACTTTGCATGGTGACGTATTCTATGACGGTTGTCACGTGACAATTGAGGGTTGAAGCGTTGGGCTTGAAGATGTAATAAAATATCTCCATACCATGGATCAATCGTACTGATGAGAAACAATGATTCGTCTGGAAAAGATTCATTGTGCTCAACTTCTACATCAGAACGGGGAAGGTCACAAATAAGCTCAACAAACACCAGCGAGTTTTTGGACTTGGCTTTCTTGAAAATAAGGTCAAATTATTGCAATATCACAATCTAGTGTGAGTACTTTCCCCCAAGAACCTGACGTGTCAGTACGTGGTACATGGGATTCGAGTCTGCGATGATGGTGGTGGTGCAGAGCAAGATATAGTGGAGAAACTTTTGGACGGTGATGACCGTCGCGAAAGCAAGTTTTTCAACATGTGAATATCTAGTTTCAGTGTCAGTGAGACCCTTACTTGAATAGTATATTACATGTTCCTAGGCGTTTTGATCTTCCTGTACCAAAACCATGGCGATAGTGGTAACAAAAGTGGTGAGATATAAGATGTAATCTCGGAAATAATTTGGCGGTTGGATTACGGGGGCATGCGTGATGGCATGTTTGATGCTGTCAAAAAATTTCTGCGCTTGATCGTCCCAGATGAACAGTACGTCCTTCTTAAGCAATCTCATATACCCCTTAGTCTTTTCCGCGAAGTTGCAAACAAAACGCCGTAAATAAGTCGCCTTCCCTTGGAGACTTTGAAGTTCTGTCACATCGGCTGGAGGTGGTAGGTTGACAATAGCCTCCACCTTTAAGGGATCGATGTGGATCCCATCCTTCGAGATGATAAATCCTAAGAGGCGTCCAGATTCAACACAAAAGATACACTTATGAGGATTCAGATGGATATTGTAGCGTCTGCATCTGAGGAAAATGGCCATCAGATGATCCATGTGGAACTCACGCTGCTTTGAATGAGTGTTGGTAGAATTTTTCCCTACGGATAACTAAAAATTCTCTTAGATTAAAGTAGACTTTAACTGACTCTAAACTAAGACAAAACTAAACAAATGCTACCTTGAATTCCTAGATCTAAACAGACATCTCAAGATTTAAGTGCTAGAAGAAGTAGAAGAAATCTAACTGACCTTCAATCCAGTCGCTTGTATTTATGGTTGCTCCAATTTCCAAGTCCTCGTGAATGAACCTGTCAAAACGAAACCAAGATACAAGCATATACAATTCTCTAGCAACTTGAAATATGAGTTAAGATCTGAATCTACAATAGATACAAATCATATCATTGAAACAAAATCAATACATGTGATTTGGGAAACAAGACAAGTTATGTTCTATTATCAACTTGAAGTCACTTACAATGGTTGCTTGATATCCAAGCCAACTTCCAACTCCAAGTGCTTCCTCCTCTAGCTATCTCCACAAAGCTTAAAGATCATAAGTTTGATGTCTCCAAGAGTCCTCCCCTTTTTCTCATGGAATGCCTTTCTCTTATAGTGTGTGGTAGGGTTAACCAACAAGAGAAAAGAGTGGATCTTGGGAGAGTTTAGTGGATCAAGCCTACTAATCACATAAAGTGAGTTAGGATCGAATTAGGGACACCAATCCTCAAAAATATCTCGAAAATCAAAATCCCACAAGCCATGGAAAAAAGGCTAAAAAAGGTGTACCACGCCTCTAGAACAGAGCATAACGCGGTAGTATCGCGTGGCAGAGAAAGAGCACATCGCGGTAGTATGGACTACCACGCTCCTAAGGTGGAGCAAGGCGCGGTAGTAAGGGTAAATGAAGTCTCAGCTAGGTTGATTCTTGACAGGGTAGGTTTTCCTTCAAGGATCACTCATCATTTTTCTCTTCTAGGTGCTTTAAGCAGCAGGGGAAGTGTCGTCAACTCTTTTTGTGGTGAAGATGCGACACTGTGAAATATGGAGGTATAACAGATGCCCCCTAAAGTGTGAGGTCAGAAGGGACTGATGGCCGAAAGACTTTACAAATACTATGCGGAGATAACATCGAGGAGAGCAACAAGGAGCTGAAAAAGAAACAAAATGTTAGATATACCACCGAAGCGGGCATCCCCATGCTCGAAAACAATTGACTTCAAAGCATGGCTGCCGACCAATACATTGCAGATCCATGAGTACTGAGATGATATAGACCGCAGACAAATCATGGCTACTATGAACAAGCGTAGATCCATGAGACAGTAATGACACAGCCACGACCAATACAACAAGTGGATCTGTGTGACAATACAAAGGACATCTCCATCGCAACCTGGGTGCAATCAAGATACAAAGGTGCACCCAGGGTCTTCTACTTGATCGCAAATGATACGAATCTAGCCATGTGATTACAAAGTGTTGAAGTCGAACATGGTAGAAACCATTTGATTACCGGTCAATGATGTGAACCATTAACAAATGCAAGGGAAATCACCAATGATGACGATGATCCCCAAGGTATCTGAAGTACATCTCAACGAAATGCGAATAGATGAGTTGATGTCGAGCATTTGAGAGATTGTTCGATCAGAGGTCAGTGATGTAAACCTACTTTCGAACATGAGGAAACCTGCCATTACAGCATGCAGGTACCAAGGTACTAATGGTTGATTCCTAAGTCCAATTACCGTATAGTGATTTGGCGTCGATGGGAATAGACTCGTCGAAGGTGGGCCATAATGATTCCCACATCATCGACACGAAATCAGAATGAAAGATAGTATAAGATGAAAAAACAATGTAGTATGTACTGACACAGTGGAGGCCTGACACAATGAATAACTCTAAACAATGCAACCCTTTGAACATATAACGACATGTAACAGGACTTGGCAGCAGGGATTATTGATAGTAGAGGATAGACACCGAACGAGTAGGCTCGTGGCCAGAGAGACGACTCATGATGATGACCATAACTCACTGACGATACCCAAAATAGACAAGAGACAGACGCATGCCATGTTCAAAGGTAACGACTGACAAGCTGCCAAAACAAACTTGACTTGTTCCCCATATTCCCCCGACATGATAGACGAGTACCTCTTTGTTGTTTTTCGAGCTTGAAGAGGATAACAGATGCTCGGTATAGCTCACCTCATAGATGAGTCCAATCTCACATGTTTTACGAACTTGAGAAAGGAGGGGTTCGTCCCAAAATGGGTCCTTCGATGTTAAATTTTAACGAGTCTAAGGAAGGAAAACTTGGTAGTTTTTCACATTTAGAGAGCCTGAAAAACTTTAAAGGAGGCTCCACAGTGTACTTTCTCGTAAATTTAGTCCCTCGATCTCGAAAAATTGTAAAATAATTCCCGAGAGAACTCTCCCAGCCAAAAATTGACCGAGGTATACCTTTCTTGTAAATAGTCTAGACGGCCCGAAAAAGGGGTAACCTATCACCGAATAGACGACCTTTCAAATACTTTTACAAGTGTGAAAGAGTCAAGATCACTTGGCAATCTTTTCAATTTTAAGGAGTCTGAAAAGAGCTTAACTATGGACTCCAATGGTCTTTTTCGTAATTTTTAATTATTCTGGTCCGAAAAGAGAATAAAATACAACCACAATAATACTTTCCTCATCGTTTAACGAGCATGAGTAAAGCTGACCAAACTCGACACCATTTACTTGAGTTTGACAAGCACGACATGGGTGTAAAAGCGCTTGGAATCTTTTTCAAGTTTTAAACCAGAGCACGAAAAAGATAAAGTAGGCTCAAAATGAAGGTCAGACAATAGATGAATGCCAATGTGAACATTTTTTAAAGGATATCCTATCAACAAATGCTCATGAAACCGGATATTAGTAATGTGAAATGGGTTTTATTTTAACCAGATAAAATAATGAGTAAAAAATAAGTGAAAAAGCTATATAAAGGATGGGTAAATATGGAAAGTTACCATTTCACTTGTGCATTTACCAAAAGAGGAGATTTTACCCATTTGAGGAGCAAAAACTTCAAGAATTCATATCTGGAGATTCGGGGCACCGTTTCAACAGCCGTCTATGCCAGGTAAGAGCTTTCAAGCCCCTCTTTCATTTCATGTAGGAATAACTTGTTTTCAGTAGGGAAAATGTTTTTTTGGGCAAGCCCTATTGGGAAAAATTCGCCCTCCACAGTACTGCACGAGGGCCATATCGGGAAGCGTGGTACTATGTAACAATACTGCACTATAAGGTTAAACATAGGCGCGGTACTGCACAGTACCGCGCAGTCAAGTTTTTCCCAGGCGCGATAGAAGCGAAAATTAAGATGAAAAAAAAAATCATTTTTTCTCAAATTTCTAGCTGAGATCAAGCTGTTAAATAATTACTGAATGTTTCCTATGACCTTTTGCAGGTGTTTGAAACTTGTTTGGAGCAAAATGGTCCATTGGAAAGAAAGAGAACATGAAGTGGATGATTTGCTGGCTGAAAATGACCAAAGGACTATGACTGCACTGCGGGAATGTGGTTTGTTAAAATTCTTCAAGACCAAAGGTATTCGTAAGCAGGCAAAACTTCTCACCCACATCATTCAAATGTGGGACCCTGACATTCAAGCTTTCCGAGTGGGAGAACACACCCTCGAGATTGAACTTGAGGATATTTATTTCCTCACGGGCCTCTCAAAAAGAGGAGCCCGAGTGAGTTTTACTGGGTACATAGCCTCGGAGGCGAGCACAGATGCTTTGATTGCTCGTTATTGCCGTCAAGGTTCGAGGAAGAAAAGCGGAAAGGTGGTCATCAAAGATATTATAGAACTTCCTATAAAAACCGTGTTGTTCACCATCACACGTGCAGCAGGGAGCACGGGTCCCCATCAGGCGTCCCGTACACAGATGAATCTTGCAGTGGATTGTATGGCAGGAACAGTATTCAACTGGTGTGAGGCAGTGTTGACCAACCTCAAAGAGCAAGTGAACAAGTGTAGGCTTGGAGAGAATTCTGAATTTGGGTATGGGAGCATCTTAGTCACCTTCTTTTTGGCGAGGGTGCCGTTGTTGCGCCCACAGATAGCCATGCCCCCCCGTCCACCTACCGAGCCATGGATGGCTCGATGGAGCGAATATGCAGGATGACTTGGGGGACCACAACATTTGGATTTCGGTGAGGATTTATTCTCGTGGCTCGAGGAACAGATAGTGATGATCGATGACTACCCCTATGCAGGGATGGACTTCCGCGAGGACATAGACTTGGCAGTGCCGGAAGATGAGGATTGGGACAACGCAGGTATGACCTTCACGGATATATATATATATATATTTTTTGAATATATAATTTTTATTGTTTTTTAGAATGTTTAAAAGACTTTATTATACGTACGTGTGCATGTCGCAGATCGTGGACCACAGAGACCAGCAGGGTACTCGCCATTACGCCGAGGTGGTGTTGATCACCAAGCCGCCCCAAATGAAGAAGAAGATGAAGATGAAGCGGGAGGGGTCGAGGAAATAGAGAGGAATTTGCAGGGTTTAACCCATGGTATCCTTGCTATGAGGGTGGACGACATCCCTTTGCATCTCCAGCGGCATACTGTAGGCATATTGGCCGACTCCTTCGTAGGGTGGTTCGAGCTATAGTGTGTTATCACCAGTAGTATGAGGAATCTGATGAGGGACATGATAAATCTCCCAGTTCTCCTCAGATGGTAACTTTTATCTTTTTGCGGCATGTATACGATATGTAGGCTTTGAGAGCCAAATTTTTGTATGGGACTTGGTCCCAAATTTTGTCTTTAAAACACAAACTTTGTGTATTTGGAAAAATACTTCTATATACAGTGATATACATGTGGACCTATTTTTATGATCTATTTATTTACAATGACTTGTGTCTTTATTTTTGTGATGTGTTCTTATGTATGGGCAAGATGCCAATCCAAAATGTAATTAGCTAATGAATCAGCTATACAATTGAATTCCCTTGGTACGTGTTGATATGAAATGAAATTAAGAGATTGTTCCAAGAGGCGTACCCTTCGAAATAAACGAAGTAGGATAGGATCGCGAACTGTGTAAACACGATTCAGATGAGAAACCATGAGTTGGGAGTCTAAAAAGACTGATAGGGAGTCAATTCCAAGTGAAGCAACCTCCGTCAAGAGTCCGATGACTGCATGGTACTCTGCGATATTGTTGGTTGCAGGACCCAAACAATTGGCTCCTGAAGATATCAACTCGCCAGTGGGAGAATAGATTACCCATGTTGCGGAAGCGAGATTCCGGGTATGCCGGCTTGCACCATCGGCGAATCCAAAGTAGGCAGACATCTATGCATAAAATCACGAGTCAAAGTAAGAATGGATACATAAGGTCTATGCACACACCAGAAAGATGAGTGAAAACAAGCTAAGTACATTATGTACAAAAAGTGACCCACGTAGGGTAACCTTACGCGTAGAAGCATTTGAGGTATAGCCCATTGCGGGGCCGTGCCAATGGCATGCCATCACAATCGACGAGTTCATAGGCTCCTTTCTCCAAGACACGTTTTACAACAAAGGGGTCGTACCACATAGATTCTAGTTTTCCTTTTCCGAGTTTATCGTGCATTTGATCATATGTGAGTACGAGGTCACCTTCATTGAAAATCCGAGGTTGAACGGATTTGTCATATTGAGCTTTGACACATTTTTTATGAGCTTCGTTGGCTAAAGTAGCGTCGCGGCGGGTTTCATCTAGCTTGGCTAGGTATAGAAACTGTTCCTCTTCGAAAGTGGTGTGGGGAAGTAGCTCTATGGCTATCTTAAGTGATGGAATTTCACATTCAATCGGTAAAATGGCTTCTAGGCCATACACCAGTTGGAATGGTGTAAACCCAATAGCACTTTTTACTGAGGTTCGGTATGCCCATAGTGCTGAAAATAGAGCTGAGTGCCAGTTGGATTTATGAGTACCCACAATACGCTGAATCATTCGTTTCAGAATTTTGTTAATGGCTTCAACTTGGCCATTAGCTTGTGGGTAGTATGGGGTTGAGTTTTCATGGCAAAAAACTAACTTGGCACTTAGTTCCTCAATCATATGGTTCCTGAAGTGGGAGCCATGATCGGTCACAATGGAATGTGGGACACCAAATCTAGCTATAATGTGATTGAATATGAATTGTGCTGCTGTTTTTCCGTCTTCAGCATAAGTAGGCATCGCTTCAGCCCATTTTTGAAATAGTCGACAGCTACTATGACATAGCTATGCCCCCCGGCTGAAGTGGGCTTACAGTGCATGAAATCTATGCCCCATTTGGAAAAGGGGCCGACGGCAATAATAGGATGGAGTGGAGCAGGGTGCGAGCGTGTTTTACTATGAAAGAATTGACATAATGGGAATTTCTTGACCGTTTCAATGCAGTCTTTGAAAATTGAGGGCCAGAAATATCCTGCTCGCATTATTTTCTGGGCCGTAGCCATCCTTGAAAGATGACCACCACATGATACAACATGGCAGTCATTAAGAACGCGTTCCGCCTCATCTAGGGTCAAACAGCATCGAAGAACGGTGTCGACACCATGTCGATAAAGAGTATCGTTGACTATGAGGTAGTACTTGGCGTGATGTCGGATGCGTCGACGTTCATCGCGAGTGAGGTCGGGACGGAAGCGTTGGGTTTGGAGATATAATAGAATATCCCGGTACCACGGATCAGACGTTCTAATGAGGAACAATGATTCATCAGGAAGAGAATCGATGGGCTCAGATTGCTCGGTAGCACGGGGCAAGTTACAAATCAACTCAGCAAAGACCAAAGACTTCTTGGACTTGGCTTTGACAAATTCCAAGTCAAACTTTTGAAGGATGACAATCCAACGAGAATATTTACCCCCAAGCACTTGATGCGTGAGGATATAATTGGATTGAAATCGGCTATAACAGTGGTCCGACGGAGTAGAATGTAATGACGGAATCTTTGGACAATGAAAACTGTTGCCAGAGCTAGTTTTTCAACATGTGAATAACGAGTTTCGGAGTTGAGAAGACTCTTACTAAGTTAGTATACCACATGTTCTATGTCGTTGTGGTCTTCCTAGACTAGCACCATACCGATGGTGGAAGTCGAAGCTGCGAGATAAAGAATGTAATCCCGTGTGTAATCGGGGGGTTGGATCACAGGATCTTTAGTTAAGGCTGTCTTTAGATTGTCAAAGGAACGTTGGGCTTCATCATCCCAGATGAAGGGAGTGTTCTTCTTGAGAAGCCTCATATAGCCTTTTGTTATCTCGAAAAGATTATAGATGAAACGGCGTAGAAAGTTTGCATGCCCTTGCAAACTTTGAAGTTCTGGAATGTTTGTGGGGGAAGGTAGGGCTAAGATAGCTTCTACCTTCGCACGATCTAAGCGTATCCCACTTTTGGAGATTATGAATCCCAAAAGTTTTCCGGCTTCCACGCAAAAGACGCACTTATGTGGATTCAAATGGATATTGTAGCGACGACACCTTTCGAAAATGGCACCTAAGTGATCAGGATGGTCATCCTGGGTCTGAGAGTGAGCGGGAAGATCATCAAGATATGGTTCTACAATATGTTTGATGTCATGAAATGAGTATGACATTGCCTGTTGGAAAGTTGCCCCGACATTTTTAAGGCCAAAAGGTAACTTTTGATATGTGAAAATCCCCCAAGGGAAAATAAAGGTTGTTTTGTGCTGGTCGGCTGGGAGGATTTCGATCTGATTATAGCCAGAAAAGCCATCCATAAATGAAAAGATGACACTCCTGGCACAGTTATCGATGATCTAGTCGATGAACGGAGTTGGGTAGTTGTCCTTTGGACAAGCTTTGTTCAAGTTGCGGTAATCGACACAGACTCTAATCGTTCCCTGTTTCTTGGCTACGGGAACGATGTTAGATACCCATTCTGTTAGTGGGACAGGATAGATAAAACCAGCCCACAAAAGTTTTTCAACTTTTGCTTTAATAGCGGTTGCCTTACAAGGATGGACGGGTCGAAGTTTCTGCTGAACAGGTCGGGTGCTAGGGAAGGTTGGAATTTCATGGACCACAATCGAGGGATCTATTCCTGGAATTTCTTCATAACTCCAAGCAAAAACATTAAGGAAGGTTTTGAAGTAGGCACTGTAGAACTCCATTTCGAGGGGAGTACATGTTTTGCCAATATGTATGTTTTCCACGATACCAGGCTTCACTGAAATATCTATGGGAGTGGTTGCCATGAGGTTAGCCAAGTTTCCTTCGGAAAATACTTCGTCGAGGGAAGTGGGAAACTTGGTTTGAACCATCCGAAGTGAAGTACTGGGTTTTGTATCGGGCTCAAGCATCTGAATGGTGGGGAATGAAGATCGATGATGAAAATCTCCCCATGGTGGCTCATCACCGCACATAAACTCCATAATTGATTCATCAGTGGGAAAAATCAAATTGAGAGGATCGATAAGTAGTGGGTATGAATGAGTCTCAGACGAGAGCTGTGCCACGGTGTGATGGGTAGAACAGTTAACCCAATCGGTGGCTGATTGGATCGCTTCGTACACTGCGAGGTTTCTATTCAAAGGTATGGAGTTTCTGTAGTATTCAATCTCAGCGGGACTCAGAATCACCCATGAATCATTGGAAGGGGTGACATTTGATGAAATCATGTTGACTGGTTGAACATGGGTCCCCAGCTCTGGAAAAATTCCAATAAGGGAAGAATCCTTCATAAGACCAACACCAATTCTTGGAACCAGTACCGAGGCTAATCCAATAACGGGACGGTGTTGGCGGAGTTTGGATGAGAGTCTGGGATACAGTAATCAAGTTGATCAATGGTGACAATTTTCCCTTAATGAGGAAATTGCACAATCCGGAAGACGGTAGATGCTATGGCGGTCATGGCATAGAACCAATTCCGACCAAGTAGAAGATTGTAATCTAATGGTGCATCCACAACTTCAATATGTACGGATACTGTTTTGCCCCCCAGTTCAAAACCAATTGAGGGAATGAGTCCATAAGGTTGAAACCCATGTCCATCAAATGCATTGAGAGTAGTGGGATAGGTTGTGACTTCGGGTGAGCCTAAGGCTCTCCAGCAATTCAAAGACATGATCGACATGGAGGCACCTTCATCTAAAATAGTGCGATGGATGCTATTTCCATGGATTTTTGTATGAACTTGGAAGGCTAACTGGTGAGAAAGCCGAGGTTTGGCGTGCTCCAAGTTAAACATAATAGAGTTTGAAGTATCTGGGTCCATTGCCCCCAGTGCTGAAAGTAAGGTTCTATGCTGCATGGGGCAGTGTTGAAGAACCTTGAGAGTCGACATGGCGCAAGGTGCTTGAGCTAAATCCTCAACAATGTTGTAATTTTGGGCAGCTCGCGCATTGGAATTAAATTTCGCCTTTCGTATGGTGCCCTTGGGTGGGTGTAGCACTGTGTTCGTAAGCGGTCTCTCGATATGGAGATGGCCGGTAGGGGGAGGGATAGAGATCGGATCTTCAACAGGAGATTTGCCTTTGGCTGTCTCTGATTGTTTGTTTAAACTTGGAGGGTTCTCATATGTCTTTGAACGAGTGGTTATATGAATATCCTCATTACTCGTCATCGGGATTTCACGATTTGTGGATGTCTCTCCGTGAGTTAGGTTGCTTGAGTTGACCCCTTGTGGGGTTTCTTGGGCAACCATTTGCTGTTGTTGTTGAGGGAAAGGGTCAGTTAACACTGCTGGACGAAAGGATCCTTCAACGAATTTGTTGACCTGGTCCTTGTAGGGACAGTCACGTGTGTAGTGATCATCTTGACAAATTAGGCAAGGAAACTTATCCTTTCGACATGGTTTCTGGTCGTTGTGGGTGGGTTGTGGCTTGGGGTTCTCCTGCTGGTTCTTCTTGGATTTAGAACGATTGTTCTTCTTCTTTCCTCCAGATGGTTGTGACGTAGATTGAACTATGTTCACTTCGGAGGAGATAGCAGGAGAAGTAGTATCTTTTGAAGCAGCCTGAGGTAGAGCGGGGGAAGCGGAAGCTTGTTTCCCCGTTGAGTTAGTAGTAGGTTGGGCCTTGATTGAACCGACAATACCATCAATGGGGGGTTCAATGGTAACGCGGGCGGCATGGGGAAGAAGTTCGTGTAAAGTACCAGATTGGGTGTATACCAAATCCATGTACTGAGCTGCCGAGATGGATTGTTATTCTAAGACCAGCCCGCGCATAGTGATATCCTTGGATATGGGAGGCAAGAAGGACTTTGTGAACCAATCAGCGAGTAGCTGATCCGGAATGGGTTCCTTGATTAGCTGACGGCGTCGATGCCACTCATGGATGTGATCCAAAATGTGCGTAGAAGTGGTTTGACGCAGTGAGGTTAACAGTTCTGTTCCAGTCTCATACTGGATGGGGAGTTGGAAATGGGTCAGAAACTGCATAGCCAAGGTGTTTAAATCGTGGAAAGAGTGTTGTGGCAGCTCGATGTACCATTTTGCTGTCATGCCGATAAGCGTACGCTGGAAGTGCCGTAGTCGAATGGAATCGTCCATCAAGGAGTTGGATGAACACCAAAGATGGAAGGTCATTACGTGATTCTTGGGGTCTTCCCCGGGCTTAGCATCAAACTTAGGAATGTCCGATGGAAGTTTGGCTAGAACGGGTGGCCAGTGAGGTTCATGCCATATCGAATCGTTAATGAGCCTCGACAAATCAGGTAAGTCTAGCGTGTCCAAAAAGGGAAGTTGACGATTAGTCTATAGGTATGAGTGATAACCGTATGGTGCAGAGAAACCTGGGGTGCCCTGCATAGCATACTGTTACGTGTTATACCCATATGTGTTTCCCGAGGGGTACTGCTGGAAGTTTTGTGGGTAGTAATCCATCTGGTTAACCGGTTGAGTGTTGGTAATCGATTGGTGGATGTTTTGCTGAGTGGGGATGATAGGTATGGTACCCTGGGGTTGCTAAAACCCAGGAATGGTTGCTACTCCTAGTTGGGAAAAAGTTCCTTGGAGTTGTTGTGTTCCAGGAATGTTACCACTATATTGAGTAAGTGGAGGGTTTCCCATAGCACGGTTGGGGGGTGGCTGCAACAGTGGTGTCCATGGAAGGTTCGTTCCTCCTTGAGGAACGTGTGAAAATTGAAGGGATGGGTTCCATGGAGTTGTAGCGGCTGAAGGATAAGGGAAGCCGGAGTTCAGGTTGGGGGGAATCTGAGATTGCCCCCCAGCTGGGTTCCAGTTTCCAAATAGTGAGTACCCCCCACTCTATGGGATTTGAGGTTCCCAAGAAGGAAGCGTACCTGATGGGGGATGTTGAGCATGAGGCCTGGTTGGAAAACCGGTATACGGTTGTCCGCTACCAGGTGTGTTGTACATACCATACTGAGCAGATGCTGCTGGTTGGGAGGGTTGTTGGATGGAGCCAATGGGTTTTCCTACAGCAGATGGGTTGGATGGCCCTACAGGAAGAGGTTGTTGACTACAAACGGGGTTCCCAACAAAGGATTGTCCTCCAGCTGGTTGGGTTGATGGCCCACCAGGAGGAGTTTGGTTGTTGGAGTTGGGGACCATGGAAGTCGGTTGTCCACCTCCTAAGATAGTGTAGATAGTGACCGAAGGTGAAACTCTGGTCAAAATAGGAGATCCAGCAGTATGACTTGGTGTTCTTCCGCCACTAACCAAATACGATAGTGTCGATTGGCCAACAACACCAAAAGTGCCGATTTGTGGAGGGGGTCTTCCATATCTGACAGGAGAGGATGGAGAAAAAATTGGGTTATCCCTCATAGAATGTGCGCCAAACATGGGTGATGGCAACAGATGTGGGGAATTTAACCGAGGGGTATCGGGGGTATCGTCCATAGCGTGTTCAACGATAGGAGGACCATCGAAGACTGGGTCTGCGTTCATGTCCTGGAAAGGGTTTGCGGGGTCCGGCGGGAACCTAGGTATAGTAACGTTTGAAGCTCCGGAGCCGTCTGCATAGGAGTGATGAAACTCTGTGCTAGACGGGAGGTTGGGATCCCGATAGTCGGAAGGACGGGTAACAGGGGGATATCTAGAAGCTGTCGAGAGCATTTTCTCTATGTCGCGTTTAAACTGTGCCGACACTAACGAGGAATTGGCTAGACTAACCATACTAGACTGAATGGAGGCCATGATCTCATGTTCCTGAGGGAGGTTGGGGGGAGATATGGTACGAGGTACATTGCTGGAAGAATTGGTTTCCTGTGGATGAATGCTAGATGGTGTGGTGATAACAGGCGGAAGCTCCACATGGGAAGTGATACAACCATAATCAGGTTCAAAAGGTGTGTCAGGAAGTCGAGTAGCTTCAATAATTTCAACGTACCCGCCTGGGATTGAAATCAAGCTAGGTATGTCCTGGTTGGACCCTTCGGTGGTGCCAACAGATCCGTCTGTGTCATCGTGAAATGTTTCTGGTGGAAGGGAGGTGTTGACATCAGGTAGGAGGATGACCTATGGTCTAGTATTTTGGGTTGTACTAGATTCAGCCGCTGTAATGTTGTCCACTGTGGCAGATATATCTGGAATAATAGTCGGTGAAGTGACAGTGGGAATCTCAAATATGCTAGTGGTTGCAGAAGCTGCAAGAGATTCTGAGACTATGCTGTGACTAACGGTTATAGATGAAACTAAAGATGTAGTATATATCGGCGGTGGAATGTTCCCTCGACCAGCACTGCGGCTAGGAGGAGCAAGAATGCATGATGCAGGTGGACCGGAGGTCCGTGGTGGTGGTGGTAGAGGGATTTTTCCCTATACTCGTCGTGATCTCCATGGTGGTTCTGACATGATGGCAAGAAAATGAAATCCGGGGGCAGTTTCGTAACAAATAACTCAAAAACTCTAATGCAGCCGAGTGTGCAGAAGAGGATCTAGAAAAAGCAAGGCTCGCAGGCCAAAAAAAAGCAAGCTCTAAAATCTATACCGAGAACAGTGTCTTAGTAAGCGAGCTGATAAAAATAATGGCCAGAATGCCAACAAGTAGTCCCTAAAAAGAAAAATGACCCTCTATAAAGATGAGATAACAAGCAAACTCCTAACTAAGAGCTGGAGACCTCAACAAGCTGTATCCTTCGCAAGGTGATGAAATCCAAGTCGAACAATACAACGTGAGAGACCAATATGAGAAGGATATCCCTCTACCGAAAGGGATCCTGGGTAAAAGAGCCCTAATAGAAAAGTCACTAAGCTACCTCGTTCATGACACGTTGGAAAAGGTTTTGGGCGCTTCTGCCTTATCACCCTTGCATTACTATGAATTACAAGGAAGACAATGATCAATGTTTCCTTAGGGCTAAGTGGAGCGCGGCATTCCATAGAGTCCGTCCAGTTCTCAATCTCGCGGTCGTTTAACCCCTGAAAGTTAAAAATAGTAAGGAGGCCCCTCCATAAAATGGCTGTGACCGTGTCAATAAATACTAGAGGATTTTAGTTCCCTAAAGGACAACAACTATGTCTCAGATGAAAATGAGAAGGGGGAATTATTTTGATTCCTATCCCCAGTGTCCTACCTAACTACCAAATTCTTTTGATTTCCTCAAGTGAGGTTAATGTTGGTTTAGTTAGGGAGATTAATTTTAGTGGTTGTATTACTCAATCGGGTAAATGGACGTGAAAATTGGTGGTGTTTTGACGACCCAAACCATGCAAGTGAGAATGAATCGAAATAAGCCTTGTATTCAATGAAAACTAGCTATGGAAGAGAGAGAGTTCTTTGATCATAAATGCATGAAACTTTCACAAGAAATTAAAACCAAAAACAATTTTTTTTTATTTTCTTTTGTAAATAGAGCCAAACTGAAATAAACACTTCTTTCCAATTCATTGATCTTACAACTAAGATGCTTCAAAAAATGAGAATTTCTGTGGCAAATTTCAATGGTTCACTTTCTAATGCACAATAATGCTGCTAGACCATTTTAATCAAAACAACACAAATTTTTTCCAATGATAATTTTCAATATGGATTTTAATGATAACAATGGAAACAATGTGACTATGAAAGCTACACAATTTAGTAACAGAGAACAGTAGTAATGGTCTGGATGTGATTGGAAGATCAAGCCAATGCAATCAAACTGAAGGGGTGACCCAATGTGCAAATAATGCCACTAACTCACAAAATAATCAAGCTCACAAAAGAAATAAACACACCGCAAAGACTGTCTAATGAATAGGATGGTAACAGGCAACAAAAAACAACAACTAAGGTAGAGAAAAATAAAAAATGACTCAGGAAAACAAGCAGGGAAGAAAAAATTAACAGTATGCAGACACTACCACGTGGAAGAGTAAGATTAGAGCGCGGTACTGTTACACTACTGCTCTGGTAAGAATGCAGGATATGTGGTACTACCGCGCTGTGGTCAATGCTGAGGGTGTGGTACTGTTGCAAAGTATGGAAAAGCGCAACTTTTGAAAAGAAAGATGATTTTTTCAGGGTTGCTGCAGACCCAGAGGATTCACTGATCACACAGGGAGGAAAAATACAGAGAGGAGGGGTGAATAAAGGTCAAAGAGACCAAAATTCACTACAGGTTTGAAGAGAAAGAAAAAAATCACAATCAAAAAATGGGTTTAAGTGAACTCAATCAATCAAATGGAGTTCAAACCAGCGGAGTTGCCATTCTTGTTGGTAGAATTTTTCCCTACGGATACGTAAAAATTCTCTTAGATTAAAGTAGACTTTAACTGACTCTAAACAAAGACAAAACTAAACAAATGCTACCTTGAATTCCTAGATCTAAACAAACATCTCAAGATTTAAGTGCTAGAAGAAGTAGAAGAAATCTAACTGACCTTCAATCCAGTCGCTTGTCTTTATGGTTGCTCCAATTTCCAAGTCCTCGCAAATGAACCTGTCAAAACGAAACCAAGATACAAGCATATACAATTCTCTAGCAACTTGAAATATGAGTTAAGATCTAAATCTACAATAGATACAAATCATATCATTGAAACAAAATCAATACATGTGATTTGGGAAACAAGACAAGTTATGTTCTATTATCAACTTGAAGTCACTTACAATGGTTGCTTGATATCCAAGCCAATTTCCAACTCCAAGTGCTTCCTCCTCTAGCTATCTCCACAAAGCTTCAAGATCATAAGTTTGATGTCTCCAAGAGTCCTCCCCTTTTGCTCATGGAATGTCTTTCTCTTATAGTGTGTGGTAGGGTTAACCAACAAGAGAGAAGGGTGGATCTTGGGAGAGTTTAGTGGATCATGCCTACTAATCACAGAAAGTGAGTTAGGATCGAATCAGGGACACCAATCCTCAAAAATATCTCAAAAATCAAAATCCCACAAGCCATGGCAAAAAGGATAAAAAAGGTGTACCGTGCCTCTAGAACAGAGCATAACGCGGTAGTACCACGTGGCAGAGAAAGAGCATAGCACAGTAGTATGGACTACCGCGCTCCTAAGATGGAGCAAGGCACGGTAGTAAGGGTAAATGAAGTCTCATCTAGGTTGATTCTTGACAGGGTAGGTTTGCCTTCAAGGATCACTCATCATTTTTCTCTTCTGGGTGCTTTAAGCAGTAGGGGAAGTGTCGTCAACTCTTTTTGTGGTGAAGATGCGACACTGTGAAATATGGAGGTATAACAATGAGTAGGGAGATAGTCCAGGTAAGGTTCCACAAAGTCCTTAATATCATGCAAGGCATACGACATGGCTCGCTGGAACATGGCACCAACGTGTCTAAGGCCAAATGGGAGTTTGCGATATGCAAACGTCCCCCAAGGATAGATGAAAGCCATCTTATGTTGGTTGGATGGGTTGATCTCAATCTGGTTGTAACCAGAAAAGCCATCCATGAATGAAAAGATGATGCTTCCAACAATATTGTCGATAATATGGTCAATGAATGGGGTCGGGTAATTGTCCTTTCGACAAGCCTTGTTAAGGTCCCGATAATCAACACAAACGAAAATGGTTCCCTAATTTTTGTTCACAAGGACGACGTTTGAGACCCAATCCATTAACGGGACAGGAAAAATGAAACCAGCCTTTAAGAGTTGTTAGCTTGGTTTTGCAACCAAGCTTTGTGCAATGGGCACCTATCAACAATGTGATAGCAGTTTCAACATTGAAAGCAAAAACAATTATAAATTAAATCTAAATCTAAACTAGCATGTGCATATAACAAATAATTTTTTTTTAAAACGATTCAAGAACAAGAAATAAAAGAATGGGTGTTTTGTATTAAGATACCTCAAATGGTGAGGATTTGTGTTGAGCAACTCCCAAGGTGAGTAGCTCCAAGCTCCAAAGGTCTCTTCTCCAAGATGCTGAAAATGACCAAAAGTCTCATGAGAGATTTTGACAGCGTGAGGATAGGATGATGGATGGATGGAAAGTGAGGAGCCCCTACCACCTTTTTATAGTTTTTGGTGGTGGGGAATACCATTATGGTTTTGAGGAAACCAATGGTATTGACCAACATGGTTTAGGTACCTTTTCCCTCATTTTTCCTTTTTTGAATATTTTGAATATTTTTATTCCCTTTTTAATATTTTTGGGAATTCTGGGCCCTTTTTGAGAGTTTTTATGCTTTTTGAGGAAAAATATTCATTTTGAGGGGGAAAAGGGGTGTATTATGGTCTTTTGGTGACCTTTTGATGGCTTTAGAGGCTCAAATGATGGAAAAGTGGACAAATGGGTCATGTGAATAAGGAAATGGGCTAGTGAGCACTTTTTGGGAGTTAACAGATTGCCCCCTGATGTGTGAGGGCAGGAGCTCATCGTATGGCCGATAGACATCATAGTTCTTTTGTCTTTTTTTCTGGGGTTTGGGGAAGAGAAGAGACCGGTTGGAGACTGGATCCATGGCCCTTGGAAGCTGCAGAAACAAAAAATATTACATGGCCTCAATATGAATGAGGAATAATCTCCGATAATGGATGAGCCGGGCATACCCATGCTCGTATCAAGACATATACATAACAATTAGTCCCAAGAAGGGGGACCTAAATAAAAAATCTGCTGGTACATCATAAAGGTCCAAAGGGGACACTATTTTTGGGTGTACTAATGATCATAACATGATTGATCTCAATAACTGATACACTGGAATAAAGCGACAACCATTCTGGACAAGGTCTGAGAAGGGTTGATGAACTACTGAATCTAAAGGTGTCCAACATCTGTAGGGACTCAATGACTCTGAGTCAACTCTGAGGAGTATATGTAACTGTATACTCGAGGGAGTATAAAATTGGGGTACATCTGAATATTGTCGCCATGCGCAACTCGGATATCAATGTAGCTGGTTGTTTCCATAGGTAGACTCTCAAATGTGGAAGAGTCAGGTGGTATCCGGGGTCTTCAACCAATAACTGAAAGGACCAATACCCTGTGTCAGTCTCAATGATGCGATCAAGGTGTTGAAGTCGAGCATGTGAGAAACAACCATTTGGAGAGGTACTGAGGACTCTTCTCGAAATGATTTGTAGGCACTCATCATAAATGGTGATGAGTCCAAGACACATGGACCTCTAGGTCTATCCTCTGGAATAAATTTGGTTGTCGTCGACAGAGGGAGACCAACAACTGACAAGGCAATGATGTTTCCTTAATAGGAGCACGAGGTGTAGAACTGAAGTGTGGTAGTACTGATGGTAGGACTGACATACTTGTGGGTTTGGGAAGTAACTAGGGTCATAGAGTGGGTAGACTCAAACTTCCTTTGTTCAGAGCATGATGACATGGTTGAACTGGCAGCATAGGGAACTGAATTGTAGGTGTGGGGATCATATATTTTAGGGACTCAAGGATATGTATTGACTCTGGGGGGGTCAAGCTGATGGGTGTTGTCGAGGGATTCTCAGGGTGACATACTGCAGAATACTCTAAACAAAGGCGACCAAAATGGGGAAGCTACCATATGAGTAGATGTGATCTGTTGTGGCACTGAGAAGCACCATTGGGTCCTTCTTCATAGTTTTAATGAGCTCCAAGAAGGGATAAAAGTGTGCTCTGAAATGGTACTATCTTATGGATTTTGTGAGCCTGGGACTGTTCGTGCTCATGGGTGCTTTCGTTTTTGAGGAGTTTGAAAATGATAAGAAGACTCTGCAGTGGTTGTGAGTACCGTCCTATGGGTTTTTACGAGCCCAGGATGGTGATTGCTCATGGTCGCTTTCATGTGTAGAGAGTCTGAAAGCGGTAAGTGGACTCCATTGGTGTTCATTTTTGTAAGTTAGTCTCCAAGGCCCGAAAAAGCATAAAATAATGCAAATGGAGAACTCTTCTAGCCGATGTGACTAGAGTATTCCTTTTTCGTAATTAGTCTACAAGGTCTGGAAAAGGGGTAAACTTATACCATGTAGATGCCCTTTAAGATACATTTAGCGAGCATGAAAGGAAGCAAGGTTGCTCGACGATCTTTTCATTGTATTATGAGTCATAAAAGAGCTTAACAGAAACTCCCTAAGTGCCTTTTTCGTAAAAGGGATTGCTCGGCCCGAAAAAAGGGGTAAAACTATACCGAACAAAATGGGATTGATGAGAGTGAGAAAAGATCTCAAGCATCGTCATGAGTGCGGAATACTGAATGCGGTGACATAAAGATTGTCAAAAAGGGGCAACAACCAATGTGGCACGCCAACCAAGGTGATGAGTGGCATTTTGAAAAAATGCCCAAAAATTATGGAGTGAGAGCGAGAAATGATCTCAAGCATCATCACGAGTGTGGAAAACTGAATCCGACGATATCAAACTTGTCAAAAATGGACGATGGCCGATGTGGCACGCAAACCGAGGCAACGAGGGGGCATGGGAAAAATGCCCAAAAAATCTGGAGGTGAGAGCGAGAACTGATCTCAAGCGTTGTCACAAGCGCGGAAAACTGAATTCGACGATATAAAACTTGTCAAAAATGGAGAATGGTCGTTGTGGCACGCAAACCGAGGCAACGAGGGGGCATGGGAAAAATGACCGAAAAATCTGGAGGTGAGAGCAAGAAATGATCTCAGGCGTCATCACGAGTGCATGAAATTGTATTCGGTGATATAAAACTTGTCAAAAACAGACGATGACCGATGTGGCACGCAAACTGAGGCGACGAGGGGGCATGGGAAGAATGCCCAAAAAATCTGGGCGTGAGAGCAAGAAATGATCTCAAGTGTCATCACGAGCATGGAAAACTGAATCTAGTGATACAAGACTTGTTAAAAATGGAGAACATCCGATGTGGCACGCAAATCGAGGCAACAAGGGGGCATGGGAAAATGCCCAAAAAATCTGGGCGTGAGAGCGAGAAATGATCTCAAGCGTCATCACGAGCGCAGAAAACAAAATCTGACAATATAGGACTTGTTAAAAACAGAGAATGGTCGATGTGGCATGCAAATCGAGGCAACAAGGGCGTGAAAAAATGGTCAGAAAATGGACCTGGTGAAATCAGGAAAAGGAAAGTATTATCGTGAAGTTCTGGCTGTGCTGATTCCAACGGTACCAATGGTTTGAGGAATGGACGTCATATGATACCGCAATGGTTGTTTGAAAAATGGTCAAATTTCTATAAATAGGGTTTGGGGCCCATATGACGTGTCATTGTTACGTGTGAGTTTGGCAGAGCAATCAGAGCTCTTTCTTGATTTCCGGGAGATTTGACCGTTGGTTTTCGATTCCGCGAGTTTCAGGTAACCCTATTCGCCTTAGCCTTTTTAATTATGTCTTTTTTGGTTAGCGGCAGGCCCCTGAAGGCCGTGAAATTCCATGTTGGCCTTCCAACGTGGAATATCGTGAGTTTCGTGTCCTTTTCCGCGATGAACATTGTGGGTTTGGGGCTGACAGTCACGATGTTCATCACGACTGTTGGGATGAAAGTCGTGATGTTCATCATGACTATGGGGTTGATAGTCATGATGTTCATCACGACTATTTGGTCAATACTTGTGATGTTCATTGCGGGTTCTTGGATGAAAGCCGCGATGATCATCGCAGATTTTGATGGAAAAGCCGCGATGGAATTTTTTGAAATTTTTTTTCTGGTTCTAAAAAAAAAATTCTTTGTTTTTTGGCAAGATGTTGAGGAGACCATTGGTGTCATGGCGAGAGCGGGAGATGGAGGAGGACTTGATGATTCGGATTCGGATCGATCAGGGGGTCCGACAGGCTTTGGCTATGAGTGGGCTCCTGAAGTTCGCTCATATTCCACTGATGCATTCAGTAGGACCACTACTGAACAAATTGGTGAGTCTTTGGGTCCCTACAGAGGGTGCATTCATTGTTGGGGGTGAGAGGTTAGAGATCACCCTTACTGATGTATACTTTCTTACCGAGTTTCCTCGCTTAGGGGAGGTAGGGGATCTTCTGCCGAGGATCCCAGTAGGTTTAGATATCGAGGATCTCCTGGAGACCTTCTGTGTTGCTAGGGAGATTGTGCAGAACAGCACTTTGAGCCTGAGATCTTTGCAGGAGTGGGACATGCGGGCTGTTGGGGATTGTGTTATGTGGGTGTTGGGGTGCCACATCGTTTTTCTGGGGGATAAACGATGATGGTGGATTCTGTGCTGAGGGGGACCTACTACGCGTGGGGTCAGATGTTTTTGGCTGGTGTCCGGAGAGATCTGGACAAGGTCAGTCGAGAGGGGGGAGATTTTTGCTATGCCTCCTTCATGTGTTGTTTATTCTTTGAGCGCGTACCGACTTTGTGGCCACGGGTGCCTGTTCGAGACGGGTTGGAGAGCCAGCCGCACATGGTGCGGTGGGGGCAGATGATGCCCTGTAGTGGTGGTGGTATCCGCGGGTTCTTTTCACAAGATATGTATGAGCAGTGGGAGCAAATCCCCCTACTGATTGATGACTATCCATATGCTGGTATGGATTATTGAGGAGATCTGGAGATGCCTCGAGCCCAGGGACAGGCCTGGGGTTTAGATGGTATTTTTTTGTGTTTTGTTCTCTATTATATCATGTGTTTTAGATGTGTTTGTTATGATTATAGTTAGATATTTATATGATGGTTCACTTGCGTGATTGTGCAGATGTTGTTCCTGTACCACCGGTCGACCATGTGGTTCATAGGGGACGGGCGATGGTGGCCATTCCACCTCCTGTAGTGGTACTACCTCCTCATGCTCAAGGAGTTGGGCCTTGTGGTCAACAAGCTAGGCCTTGAGATGATGCCGTGGAGGGTGTCCGAGAGACACTAGACATGATCCTGGCAGGATTGCCAGAGGATGGGTGGAGGGATTTGGATTGGGACATCATCGAGCGTTGTTTTGATGCACCTCGTGAGTGGCGCTCGATCTTGCTCAGAGCAACATTGTTGGTGGCTGAGTGGAGGGATGGGGCTCGGCATGATTCGGCAGGGCTGGTGGAGGGGAGGATTTGGGTGCGAGATGATCCAGCGGGGCCAGTGGAGAGGAGAGTTCAGGCTCGGCATGATCCGGTGGGGCCAACAAAGGTGGTTCCAAAGGAGCCTGGAGACCATCATGATTAGATGATCTTGTATCTGCCCCCAAATGCTGATGAGCATATGGGGAAGTACCTTTTTGTACGGCTGATGTATTTTTGTATATAGGGTGCTGAGGGAACCTATGACATGTTTGACTATATTATGATGTATATATATATATGATTTGGTATATAGTCATGTATGCACATGGATGCATTTATTGTCTATTTGCTTGCCCTTGGAGGCACATGTTATGCACGTGGATGCATTTTTGTTTAAGCCCGTGGAGGTACATTTGTGTTTACTATATGGTTTGATTGGTATGCCAGTCAAGAATGTTGTTGGCCATATGGTCTAATACACTGTTGAGATTCCTTGGGACATGTGTGAATGAAATGGATTCAAATTGTCGAACCATTTGTTTAGTGCGCAAGAATTTTCTGAAAAGACAGGGATCTTGTACCTGGTAATCATTGTTGAGCTAGGAAACAAGGAGTTGTGAGTCCAAGACAACATTAAGGTGACTTATGTTCATTTGGAGAGCTGTGGCCAGTAGACCAGTCACGACATCGTATTCAGCTTGGTTGTTGGTGGCGGCACCTACGCACACTCCGTCGATGTGGATCAACTCATGTGAAGGGGAATATATTACCAAAGCTGCGGAGGCCAGATTGGGGGACCAACGACTTGCACCATTAGTGAAATCGACGTAGCAGTGTGGAACAGGATCCATCTGTGGTCATGCAGAAAAAAACAAATATTTAGGTTTTTTGAATTTTTTGTGAAAAACAAAATAAGACTGTACAATAATGGACGGTGGTGTCCATCAGATTTTCTATGGGTAAAATCGCTTGAGGTACAACCCGTTGCGTGGGTTGCATAGGAGGTTTCCTTCTGAATCAGTCAGAATGTATGCCCCCTGTCCGAGGCAAGTGTGTATAATGTATGGGCCTTGCCACATGGACACAAACTTTCCTTTTCCGGTTTTGTGATGAGCTTGATCATAGGAGAGGACAAGGTCTCCTTCAGTAAAAGTTCTTGGGTGGACATGTTTGTCGATGTGATGTTCCACAATTTTAGGATCGAGGCCAGGCATCTTGGTGTAAGACCAGGAGAAGACATCACGAAACTCTTGCAAGAGTTTCTTATATGCCTGAGTTTCCACTTGAGTGCATGATGCACCTAGCGAGATGAGCTCAGGTTTTCCAGGTGTGGTGGAAATGTCGATTTGTATAATAGGGGAAATGTTGGACATGTTCGCCTCTTCAAAGGCATCTGGTGCTAGGATGGGGTCTTTGAACCAAAACCTTAGTTGGTAGGAAATCTTTCGATTCGACTGATAGTTGGTTTTTTGCGGTGAATGTAGACGCCTCAGGGAGGAAAAATGAGCGATGACGCATATCGTCCCAAGGGTAGTTCGGTGCAGTGAGTGTTTCTAGAATTTGCTCATCAATACAAAAGTAATCAGACCATAAATCAATGAGTTTTGGTTTGTATGTGGTTGAAATCATATAGATGGTATTGATTTCTTCCGAAGAAGATGATTTCAAAGGGTAGATCTCCTCGATGAGGGGAGGAGATATCTCTAAGTCAGCATTGTTCATCTCGTATAAGGCTGCTCTATAATTTGGGAGATCAAGGCAGTGGTGTGAATAATGGCCATAAATGCCGCATATCGCACAAGGGTGGTTAGTGCGGAGCGTTTTGTCGCGAGGTTGAGGAGGTGGCTCAAGTCTTACCACTGGAATTCCGGTGTTGTCATCCAACATATTCATGTGTTCTTGGAGTGCAGGTAATTGTGGACATTGATGAGTGGCATGGCCTACGTTGTCACACAACGAGCACTTAGGGGGAATATGAATAGTTGGGGGGTTTTTAGCTACCTTGGGGGTTGCTGGGGGGGTGCGAGTTATGGGTCTAGTGTTATAAGTTGGTGGGCCTCTGTCCCCTGTGTTCCGTAACGAAGGTGGGGCGTTTCTGGATGTTGATGCCGTAGTTACTATTGGGGGTGGTCTGTTTTGCAGATGAACGACTGGAGGGGGTGGGTGGTTGGTAGTAGGCATAGGTTGTACCAGTTGTAAAATAATAGTCGGAGTCAGCGGGGGGCTCGGAGCAGCTAAGTACCATACAGGTATCCCTAATGTTAAATCAGGAAGGTTGAGTGTAGCCATTACTGGAGAACTGACAACTCCGGAAAATGGGAACAAGAACAGGATAGTATGAATTGGCGTTGTGCCAATATGAGTAGGCACTGTGGGTGTTTGTGGTAGTGACGAAGGCTACTGTGTGGTGTGCGACAGGGTGCACAAATCTGATGTTTTTGTTATCAGTAAAGGTGGTGAGATCGATGGAAATGTGGAAGTCATAGGTGACTCGGTGTAGATTCCAGGACCAATTGACGACACAAATGATGTTGGTGCGGTTTGAATGGTTTGTTCAATCATTGGTAGCACATTTTGAGGTGCTGCGGGGGCGTTAGGATCATAATATGTGAGTTGATCAATCTTGGTAATGAATCCTTCATGTGGGAACATCATGAGGTGAAAAATAGATGAAGCCACTGCTTTCATTTTGTACATATAGCTACGTCCAAGAAGGAGGTTGTAGTCGAGTTGGGCATTGATCACTTCGATGTCGATAAGAACTAATTTTCCGCCTAGTTCTATGGGTATGTTTGCTAAGAGGCCTTGTGGTTGAGCTGAGCGTCCGTCATAAGCTCGTAATGCCGTGGTGGATGGTTGTAAAGCGGGGGAGACAAGTTTCTGCCACACAAGGGTGGACATAACGCAGGTTGAAGCTCCTTCATCGATGATGCATCGATGCACAACAAGGTTTTGAATGTTTACTGATACTTGAAAAGCCAAATTTGATGGCAATCGAGGTTCGGCTTGGTCTAAGTCAAAATCCATCATGTGTGTGTCGTCAGGGTCTACTCCTCCGATGGCGGATAGTAGCAGTTTTCGTTGTGCAGGGCATGTTTTCAGTACCTCTAAAGCAGACATAGCAGCGGGGGATTGTGCTAGGTCTTCCACGACATTATAATTAGATGCTGCGCGAGCAATAGGATTGTTGTTAATCCTTTGCAAAGGTATGCGAGGGATTTTAGGTTCTCCATCCAATGGCATATTTGGTATGCGTAGTGGTTGATTTGGTGGAAGGGAGGTGGATGCGTCAGTGGGAGGAGTTTCTGGGGCTGGGCCATATTGATTCCTGCGAGTTTGGAGGTTAATGTCATTGGATGACATCATTAATAAATGATGTGTGCCTAGATCCGTATGCTGATAATTAGTTGCGGCATAGGTGATTTGCTGCTGGGGTGTAGCAAATCCTTGTGGGGGATCCATAGGGTGAGTATTTACTACTCCCTGGTTTGGAAATGGGTTTTGTAATATCATGGGTTGCAGTTGATTAAGTGGATCTAGGTGTCTAGCGTGGCCCTGGCATTGGGCATCGTCAGCCCAAAGTTTACGTGCTTTCTCTAAATGGGAGCAGTTGTGAGTGTAGTGTCCATAGACTCCACATATAGAACATGGATGGTTTGTTCTCAGGTTATTGATTTTTGGCTACTTGGGATGACAATCAGGATTCTGGTTGGAAGGAGTAGCATTGTTATTATTTGTAGGATTGGGAGGTGGTGGACATTGATTATGTTGTTGGTTGTTGCCGCGGTTACGTCCTCTTCCACGGTTTTTTTGTCCACCCTGGTTGCGTTGGTTGTTTTGGTGTTGGGGCTGATTGTGTTGTGTATACACTTGCCCTTGAGTAGTGGGAGGATTTTGGGGTGCCGCAGGTGCGGTAGCAGGTTTTGGTGGATAATAAGCTGGTGGGGCTGGAGGTAGTCCAGTTGCCTACTGGGGTTGTCGGTAACCTTGAGCTATTGGAAGTGTTGGGTTAGCTGGTGTAGCTTGCTGTGGGTAATACATTGGTTGTGCCGGTAAATGAATTGGGTTCTGGGTGGCCGGTTGGTTATAGTATGTGGGTGGTACATATGTTAATGGTGCTTTCCCATAGCAATGTTGTGGACAAGAGGGTCCATGAGTGTGACGAGTCTGATTCATTAGAGCATACGAAGTTGTCGCTCCAGAATTAGATGTAGCCCTAGAGAGGTTTGGGGCATTTATGGTGCTCACCATGCTAAACAGTTTATTTTGTGTTGTGACTTGGCCGATAATACCATCAACGGAATGTGATGCCCCCAGAGCGTCACCACGTGAAGAATCGCCATGTGGGGCGTCTGGTATGATGGTGTAGAGATAGCCTGACTGGGCATAAATCAGGTCAAATTGCCGAGCTTTTAAGATAGCTTCTTCCTCTGACCGGGGTCATTCGGAAGCTATGTATTTGGCTATGAGGGGTAGGAGTGACTTAAGAAACCAGTCCAAAAATATACGGTCATCTAGTTTTATCTTACAGAGGCTACGATGCTTGTGCCACTCATGGATATGGTCGGTGATGTGGGTAGCTATGTTTTGTCTGCAAGACAATAATATTTCAACTCCTGCATCATAGCGTACAGGTAGCTAAAAAAATTGAAGGAAAGTAGAGGCGAGAGATGTAAATGTATGGTGGGTCCCATGTGGTTGTTCGATGTACCACTTGTTAACACCCAAAAAGTGCTCACTAGCTCATTCCCTTATTCACATGACCCATTTGTCCACTTTTCCACCATATGAGCCTCTGAAGCCAACAAAAGGTCACCAAAAGACCTTGGTACACCCCTTTTTCCCACTCAAAAAGATTATTTTTCCTAAAAATCATAAAAAAACCCTAAAAAAGGGTCCAAAATTCCCAAAATATTAAAAAGGGAATAAAAATATTAATTTTATTCAAAAAAGGAAAAAGGAGGGAAAAGTACCTAAACCATGTTGGTCAATACCATTTGGTTTCCACAAAAACACAAATGGTATTCCCCACCACCAAAACCTATAAAAAGGTGGTAGGGGCTCCTCATTTCAGATCCATCCATATTCCTATCCTCATGCTGCCAAAATCTCCCTTTAGTTTTGGCCATTGTAGCAACCTTGGAGAAAGGACCCATTGGAGATTGGAGCTACTCACCATTGGAGCCATTCAAACAACCTTCATCACTTGGAGGTATTGTTCTTGCAAGCACTTGCTTGCCCCCATTTTTTAATACAAAATTATTTCTTACGTTCCTTGTTCTTGTTTTTTAATTCAAAATGCACATGCTAGTTTAGTTTAGTTTAGATTTAGTTTATTGTTATTTATTTCTATTGAAACTACTGCTACTAGTTAGCAGGTGCCCATAGCACTAAGCTTGGTTGCAAAATCAAGCCAACACCACTTGGCTGCAGAGCCAGTGACCGTTCATTGCAACAGTCTTAGTCTAATGGAGTCATCCACTATGGAGTTAGATGAACACCATAGGTGAAATGACATTATGTGGTTTTGGGGATCCTCCCCAGGTTTTCCTTCAAACTTGGGTATGTCCGAGGGGAGCTTTGTAGGAATAGGTGGCCATGTAGAGTTGTGCCTGATAGGATCATTGGTTAGCTTGGCTAGCTCTGGTAAGTTCAGACTAGCCATGTAAGGTAAACTAGCAGAAGGGTGTGGCGTAGTGACTGGGACATAGCTATTAATGGTGGCATTATGTAGTGGTCCAGTAGCCCCTAAGGGTATGCTAGGTATTGAAGGTATGTGTCCTCCAACCGCTGTGGTTTGGGATGGGCCAGTGCTCCCAAGTGCAACATGGGTTGCAGAGGGGTTAGGAATAGTGCCAGGAATTCCTGGGATCTGGGTTGTGGTAATGAGAGGTGGTGTGATTCCTATGTTGGGCATACCCATAATAGGAGGTAGTCCTGTGTTGGGCATACCTAAAGGTGGAGTGGCCCCTATATTAGGCATGCCTAAAGGGGTTGTTGTTACCATGGGTGGAATAGTAGTAGAAGGGTTTGTGGATGTATCTCCAATAGTACTGGTGAAAAGTGGGTCGTATTATGATCCAGCCATGAGGTTGGTTGGTGATATTTCAGTAGGGTTTTCGGATTCAGCCTCAGAATCAGATGTGAAGTGAGGCGTGTCAGAATCGGATGACTGTGTGTTTGGCCGATGATGTGTCGATTCAAGGGATAAGGCTCTACGTTGATGACGTGTAGAGCCAAGTATACTGAACTGAGGGGGTTCACCCTAAATACGACAAGATCATCTTAAATTCTCAATGGTGAGAAATATTTTTAAAAATTTCAGTGTAAGGTGGTGATGTAAAAAACTTGAAACCTTAATGCAATAATGAGTGCAAGAGGGGAGTGAAAAAATAAAGGCTCTCAGGGAAACAACCAACCTCAAAAAGCACTTATTATAGCAGCTGTGCTATAATAAGTGGAGGGATGCAACAAAATTGGTCAGAATACCAAAAGTCAAACAATTCCTAGAAAAAAGGGGTGTTACTAGACCAAAGGTGGGTAATGTATCATGCAAACACCTAACTAGAAGTATTGTGAGTCAACAAACGATATCCTCTGCAAGGTGATGAAATCCAAGTCAGACAATATAGAGTGTTGAATCAACGGCTAGATATCCCCTTACTGGGAGGGATACTGGGTAGACAATCCTAAAGAGTGGCAACTAGGATACCCCGTTCATGACACGTTCAGTTGGGTGAATCTGCAGTTTGGTTCTATCGCCGCTGTATACCTTCTTGGGTGTACACTGAGAACTTTGAAAGGTATCCTTCGGTTACTAAATGGATTGCGGTATTCCACTTAGTCTTCCGGAACGAGTCTGGCTACTTCAACCCTCCTAAGGGAGAGGCCTTCCCGATAAATTGATTGATAACTGTGTCAAAATTATAAGGGATTTTGGTACCATAGAGGACAACCACTATGTTTCAAATGTAATAATTGAGGGGTGTTATTGGAACACCTGTCCCCTCAATTCTACCTAACTACAAATTTTTTTTTAAGTGCTCCCCAAGTGGGGTTAAAAGTTTGTTGAGTTTAAGGTAAATTTTAAGGCTCAGTTTAAATTATGTGGCAGAGTGGGTGCAAGTTTGGTATTTAAATTGAAATTGATTTGCCTCGCTTGGGCGATTGATTACAAATGAAAGAAAAGACGCTTCCAGTTTTGCAAAAAATAAAGGCGTTTTTGAAATGTAAATGCTTGAAAAAACTATTAAAAAATAATGGATCTTTGAAATAATTTAAAGGGAAGCAAATAACATAAATATTTCAAGAAATAAATGGATCTCTTAAAAGTTGCTTGGGCAAAGTATTGAGCAAATAAACAGTAAAACCTTGATCTAAATAAAATGCAGAAAATCTTTCTTTCAATTACTGAAATTTTTAAAAAAGACTTTTAATGGAGCATATATAAATAGTAAAAGATTTAATATGGCTGTAAAAATGCAGAAAAATTAATGCTGTAAAATATGCTAAATGGGCAGAAAATACAGCAAAAACTATTTTCAAAAAATTGGCCGAATTCAAAAAAATTGCATCGCGGGTTTTGAGAAAACAGCCACGATGTGCAGCGTGGGTTTCGACCGCGCAGTAGCAATGTGCAGCGTGGGTTTTGGCCGCAAAGCCGTGATGTGCAGTGCGGGTTTAAGTCACACAGTCGCAATGTGCAGCGTGGCAAATGGTTGCGAAGCCGAGATGTGTAGTGCGTAAAATGGCCGCGAAGACGCGGCGCGCTATGCGGAAAAAATCCATGAGGTCGCGGTGAGCCGTGCAACTGTCGGGAAAAAAGATGCGAAGCGAAAGCCGTAAAATAGATGCCGAAAAACCAACCTGAAAATGGTAATTTCAGGCTGTTAATGGAAATAGAAAGGGCCAAGATCTAGAACAACAATGGATCTGCTGTCTAGGATGGCAGATCTAGGAATTAAAATGATTAAAACTAACAAAACCTAAGATCTAAAGAAAAAAAATGAGATCTAAGAATTCGAAGCTAGCGGAGTCGCCAAAAACTGTTAGCTTGGTTTTGCAACCAAGCTTTGTGCAATGGGAACCTATCAACAATGTGATAGCAGTTTCGATATTGAAAGCAAAAACAATTATAAATTAAATCTAAATCTAAACTAGCATGTGCATATAACAAATAAATTATTTTTTTAAACGATTCAGGAATAAGAAATAAAAGAATGGGTGTTTTGTATTAAGATACCTCAAATGGTGAGGATTTGTGTTGAGAAACTCCCAAGGTGAGTAGCTCCAAGCTCCAAAGGTCTCTTCTCCAAGATGCTGAAAATGGCCAAAAGTCTCATGAGAGATTTTGACAGCATGAGGATAGGATGATGGATGGATGGAAAGTGAGGAGCCCCTACCACCTTTTTATAGTTTTTGGTGGTGGGGAATACCATTATGGTTTTGAGGAAACCAATGGTATTGACCAACATGGTTTAGGTACCTTTTCCCTCCTTTTTCCTTTTTTGAATATTTTGAATATTTTTATTCCCTTTTTAATATTTTTCGGAATTCTGGGCCCTTTTTGAGGGTTTTTTATGCTTTTTGAGGAAAAATATTCATTTTGAGGGGAAAAAGGGGTGTATTATGGTCTTTTGGTGACCTTTTGATGGATTTAGAGGCTCAAATGGTGGAAATGTGGACAAATGGGTCATGTGAATAAGGAAATGAGCTAGTGAGCACTTTTTGGGTGTTAACAAGAGTTTTGCAATCTCTACCTTGATCGCTGCAGTCTTCCGGGGGTGTACCGGTCGTAACTTTTGACGTACAGGTTTGATGTCGGGATAGGTTTTTATTTCATGAGAAATGATCGCAAGGTCTATCCCAAGAATCTCCTCATAGGACCAAGCAAATACGTCTCGAAATTGCTTGAATAAGGCCGTACCCATAGTTATTTCTTCAGGGGAACACTTCTGGCCTATGCGAATGTGTTCCACTACACCAGGTTTTACTGAGATGTCTACCGGGGTGGTAGGCTCAATGTTGGAAAAGTTACCCTCAGTGTCTGAAAGACATGTAAGTACGGGAGACTTGGGGAACAGGTAGATATCCAGTGAAAATATGGCGCTGATGTTGTTCTCTATATACTCCAACGGGGGAAGAAAAGAAGACCTATGGTGGAGGTCATCCCATGGACCATCATCAAAATTCATAACTCTCATGATGGACTCATCTGACTGAAAAGTCTGAAGTAAGAGATCAGGTAAAGATGATGCCCATTGCAGAGAACAGGATGGGGAGGCCAAAGTTAAGTGGTCCTCTGGTGTTGATTGGATAGCCTCATAAATACATTCAACGGGTGAAAGAGGCATTGCATTTCCAATCAGGTCTATTGTGGCTTTGTTAGGTACAAGCCAAGTATCAATGGAGTGAGACGGAATCTTTGCGGAGATCATGTTCACCGAGGCAACATGATTAGGGGGGTCCGAGATTGGAAAAATGCCCATGAGAGATGAATCTTTCAAAAGGCCAACCCCTATACTCTCATTGCGTTTTGACATTTGTCCAATGGAAGGAACATGGTCATCAGGATGAGTAGTAGTGTTCGGTGTGCAAAAATCTAGTTGGTCGACAGTAACAATTCGTCCTTGATGGGGGAATTGTAATATGCGGAAGACTGGAGAGGCTACCGCCTGCATGGCATAAAACCAATTGCGACCAAGCAAGAGATTATAATCTATCAGGTCCGAGACCACTTTCACATTAATGTTCACGGTATTTCCACCCAACTCAACTGTGAGAGCTTGTAGGAGCCCATGAGGTTGAAAGCCATGCCCTTCGAATGCTTTCAACATGGTAGGAGAACGATTCAATTCGGGAGAGCCAATGGCTCTCCAACAGGTGATTGACATGACAGAAGTAGAGGCACCCTCGTCCAAAATGGAGTGATGGACAGTTTTCCCAACAATGTTTGTAGCTACTTGGAATGCGAGCTGATGGGAAAGCCTTGGCTTGAAGTAGTCGAGTCGAAACATGATGGTATTCAAAGAATCAGGGTCAACTGCACCGATTGCTGCGAGGAGAGTTTTACGTTGATTGGGACAATTCTGCAAAACTTCCAGCGTGGACATGGCGCAAGGAGCTTGTGCCAAGTCTTCTACGATATTGTAATTTTGTGCTACCTGAGCATTAGGATTGAAAACAACTTTTCGAATCATGCTCTTGGGTGGTTGAAATATCAAATCTAAAGATGGCTTCTCAATGGTGAGAGAAGTTAACGGTACAGTGACATCAGGTATAGAGTTGGAAGTTTTTTCAGCATTGCTTCCAATGGGTTCTTTCGAAGGGACTGAGTCGTACAATCACGAGCGAGTGTTCAAATTGATCGTTTCGTTACGCACCATGAGAAAATGCGTGGTATTGGGTGGTTCGCCCTGGGATGGGGGGGGTTGAGCAATCATTTGCTGATTTTGAGTGGGAAACGGATCATTGAGGACTGCGGGAGGCAGTTTACCCCTAAGAAACTTTTGAACTTCGTCTCCATGGGGACACTCTTTGGAAAAATGATCATCTCCACACAGTAAACAAGGAAATTTAGTTTCCGTTTCTGTTTGACATCATCAGGAGTGCTCTTTTGTTCCTGCGGGGCAGAAGACTCCTTAGGTTTCCCTTTGTTCTTCTTCTTGCCGCCGGACTTCTGAGATGAAGCTGATTAGACATAATTCACCTCTTCAGTTACAACAGGAGTGGTTGGTTTGGTGGTGCTGTACCCAGCCTGGGTTGGTAATGACGAGGAGCCATGAAGGCTTGATGATCCAATAGGCTGGGTGGTAAGGGATCCAATGATGCCATCAGTTTGGGGTCCCTTAGGAGGTTTTGTGGTGTCATAAGTGTCGCGGGGTGCGTCAAGAAGAATCTCAAACAACATGCTTGATTGAGCATAGACTAAGTCTAGGTAATGGGCATGAGCGATAGCTTGCTCTTCAGTGATAGCGCCGCCCATGGTGACATCTCGAGCTATGTTAGGGATGAGGGACTTCGTGAACCAATCTGCTAGGAGTTGTTCTGGAATGGGAGCCTTAATCAAACGTCTTCTCCTTCACCACTCATGTATATGAGTAGAGATATGAGTAGCGGTATTCTAGCGGAGAGAGATGAGAAGGTCTGTACCAGTTTCATACTGTATAGGCAGTTGGAAGTGAGTCAAAAACTTCATAGCAAGAGAACCAAAATCAAGAAAAGAATGAGTTGGTAGTTCAATATACCACTTTGTAGCCGAACCAGTGAGAGTCCGTTGAAATAACCTTAGACGGATCGAGTCGTCCATCAGAGATTTGGATGAACACCATAAGTGGTATGTCATCACGTGGTGTTTAGGATCCTCATCCGGCTTGCCATCAAACTTGGGGATATCCGATGGAAGTTTCACCGGAATCGGGGGCCATTATGTTTCATGGTAGATGGGGTCGTTCGTCAGTCGAGACAGGTTGGGTAGATCCAAAGTAGCCAAAAAGGGCAGGTGTTGATTAGGCTGCGGGTACTGGTAGTACTTGTAAGGCATGTAAGGACTGGTAGGACCTCGTATTGACTGATTAAAAGGTGACCACAAGGTAAAATGACCATAGGGGGGTGTGCCACCCGAACCGTAAGGGGGTCTGCCACCATAAGGTGTTCCATTCCAATAAGGCAGGGTTCCACCTCCACCATCGAGGGGAGGTGGAGGTCCACCTCCACCACCAAGGGGAGGTGGAGGTCCATAACCATAATAAGGTGGGCCACCACTGCCTCCTCCTGGAGGGGGTGGTGGACCACCTCCACCGCTAGAAGGATGGGGGCCTCCACCACCTCCGCCGCTGGAGGGATGAGGGCCTCCACCACCACCACCATAATAATTAGACCCACCACCACCCCTGCCTGGAGGGGGTGGGGGCCACCTCCACCACCCAAGGGGAAATGTCCTTCCCCACCATAATAGGGTGGTGTTCTGTCACCCCCGCCTAGGGGGGTGGTGGACTATTCGCACCCCCGCTAGAAGGGTGGGGGCCATTGTTGGTAGAATGGGTTGGACCTCTGCTGGAAGGTAGAGGTCCTCCTCCTTCAAATTTAGGTGGGGGTCCACCAACTCCGGTAGGAGGTGGGGGTGGACCAATCGGGGGTTGTGGCACTTGAGGGATAGTTGGTTGGGGACCATGTTGTAAAACGAGTTATTGCCCCCATAGCGTGTATGGGTTTCCGAGATAAGGTATCCCGTATCGCGCATTTCCGGGGTGAGTTTGACTTGGAATAGGGTTAATGGAACCTGGATACGCTTGACTCCATGGGGGTTGAGTTACATTGGATGCCCCCCCAACATGAGATAATCCCATGGTGGATAGTTTAGCCAGTTGAGAAGTTTCAACGGGAGGTCCGTTGGGGATTCCACCGCCTACGTTCTGGTTAGGAAATGAGGGTTTTCCCCCAGCCATGGTAGATTGACCATTATTCAAAGGTTGAACCAATGTAGGTTGTTGATTAGCTACCATAGTAATAATGTTACCAATAAGATAATCTGTGGAAATGGAATATCCTCCCCTTGAATTTTGAGGTGGGGGAGGAGCTAGTAAAGTAACTGTGGTAGTAACAGGTGTGTTGGACTATTGTCCTTCCACCAGTTGGTTCACTTGAAGTATAGTATTGGACTCTTGTAAGGGTTGACCAGTCTCATTAATGGTCGCGTGGTGGGAATATTGTTCTGGTGATCCAAAAGATATCGGATGAATTGAGGTATCTCTATACTCGGGTCTTTGCTCAAGACTTTGTCTTCGAAGTTCGTTACCCTTAATATGTAACCGATCCAAGCATTCTTCAATAGGTGCAAAGATTTCGGTGGGGGTTGGGCATGTAGAAGGGTCTAGAGAGCTCTGGAGTAGTCCAGTTGGGTGGTGATGCGATGGAAAAATGAGCCACTGGGTGACCAGTAGAAGATGTCCAGTAAGCTGTCGAAGGACCAACAACTGCTGTAGGGTCACCTCAAGGTTGGTTTATCCATTCCAACGATCCAGGTTCTCCTGGGACGATGGGAGAAAGGTCTTGTGAAGTGTGTATTTGTTATTCTTCATCCTGTGGGGGATGAGAGGTAGGTGAATCTGGAGGAGTTTGTGGAAACATATGTCCTCCAATATTCAGAGTGGGGTTTTCCACTTTAGTAACTACGACCGTGTTACGCTGATCCATTCATACCCTTGAAATAACCTTCGGGTTAAGGGGATATTTAGGTGATAAGTTTAAGATCCTATAGGACCTTCTCTAGGGAAAATCCTCCAGAGCGCCAGGAAAGTCAGATAGAGTGGCTGAAACATCGTTTCTCCCAAGGGTAAGCTAACAAGAAAAGCAGTCCAGAAAAACCTACTCAAACTAAGGAAACAAGCAGACTTATGTGACAAAGTGAATTCAAAAGTATGGAACCTCACGGGATTATCAAGGCATCACAAACCGCGATATACTGTAGGGTTCAACAATATGACTTGACAAGGAGGATTGGGACCGTACCCTTTCCTGCATACCCGATTACCTGGACAGTACGTGCATGCTAATCTCCTCGAGTGTTGTTCTTGGTGTATTTCTTTGCCAAGACGGCCAAATGGTTAACTCAGTTGGTTTCAGGAATCCTAATGGTGTCTTCTGATATACGCAAGGTACATGGGAGCTCAAATCCTTAGTGGTGCTGTCTAATGCACAACCGTTTGACAAGAGACCTTCTGATATACTACCGAGTACGTGATACACCCTTCGATATACACCAAGTACAAATTATGGTACTTGGTGGGTACGTGAAGGATCTCGATATACCGATAAGTACGTGGAAGACTACAATACTGCCAGGATGCAGTGCTAGAAAATAATGACAGCTGCCATGCTTAACGACGCTGGAACACGTCTCTAACTTACACACAAGTTGCTAAAATTTTTACCTAGTTCTACCGTTAATTTTATCTTGGACGGTTAGGTGAATGCATGAGGTGAGTACATAATCGGAAGCATAATGCAAGTCCTAGCTACATGCACAAAATATTCTTTTCTTTCAATGAATTCTAGCTATGGGAAGGAGAAATCTTTTTCTTCCCGACGAGATTGCCAAAACAACACAATGCAACAGTTCCCAATTCAAACAAGTTTGACTATGAAAGTATTCTTTTCATTTTTGCGAAACATAAAATCACAACATTACTAATCCAAATCACAACATTTTTTCTTTTTCTTTTCAAAACGAAAATGATGCTAGGTAATGAAAAGAGACAATTCTAAGATGGAGTATGCAAGCTTTTCAATTTCACTTTCAATGGCCTAAAAGCAATGAAAAATAAAAAATGCACCTATCTTTCCCTAGCATGGAAATACTTTTGTAAGATTGGAAGTGTAGCTTGAGTCTTTCAAGAAGGTGAGCGATTGATATTTCAAGAAAAATGCAAATGATCATACATTCATTCAATGTTCCAAAAGATTGATAAACAAAACATTCCAATGCAAGAACGTTTTTCTTCAAAAACACTCAAGAAATGATGGGAAAGAAGCACTTTTAAACTTTTCAACGGATGCATCAAAGAATAAACTTGATAACAATTGAACTTTCAGATCTAAATGAACGAAAATAAAACATCACTTGCAACACTGGTACAATCAGAAAACTCAAGAAAAGACAAGCACTCAATCAAGTGAAAGACACACTTAACTCAAAATCAAACAGTAGCAACCAAACCAAGCAAGCAAAGCTCAAAAAATAATGTAAATGAGGTGTGGAGGCTGATCTAATGCAATGATCAGATCAGGGACAGAAGGAAGGGAATACAAGGGTGAGCGGATGAAGGTGGAGGAGACAAGAGTATCCACCACTACCGGTCCTCAGACTTGTCCGAAATAGAACCCAAAATCAATCCAAACAAAACCAAACATTCAATACACGAATCAAGGAATGGGATCTCTGGTTGGATCTTGCAACACAGAGGGAGTTCATACAACAAACCAAAGTTCAGAATTGGAAAATTGAGAGGGGATGCCTGCATGTCAAATTTTGACAAATCGGCCCACTCTGTGCTTGTACACAGTGTGACGTCACAGTTCACCAATGCGGGAAGTGTGATGACGTCGTAGTGTACCAATGAAAAGGATGCGACGAGTGACTAACAGGTAAAGAACAGAGGCCAGAAATGACACAGTGTTTCTCTGTTTGCACTAACCAGGTGCGACGGGTGAGATCTAAGTCCAAAAATGAATCAGATTTCCAAGTAGTGAACCATGGAATGGTTTGGAAATGACTAGGATAAACTCAGAGGAAGCAGATCAGAGTCTTCAAGATGAAGATCTGATAGTGAAATCAACTCACGAAGGAAATGAAAAATGGAAGGTTTGTGTCAAGCAATCAACTGAAAATGACTCTAAGGCAATTACAGAATCAGACATTTTCCTCAGTATGGTTTCCAGATTTGTTTATCGGACAATCCACTCGAGCGGACGCGAGCCGGATCTCCCTAGGTCAATGTGAGTCTAGAACAAATAGGATAGGCTATGAATGCATTTCCTAGATCTACTTAAGGATCGAGTACTAGATGTCTTACCTTTCACTTCGCTATCCTTTCTCCTGAATGCTGCTCCACATCTCACGGTCGTCATATCCAAGCTACAAGACCTATCAAGATAAGAAACAAGAGAAACAAGTAAAGGGCATCTATACAATAAGAGATCTAAGTGAACAGTTAAGCAGGTAGACTACTCAATATCATTACACACATGAACAATATTGGTGGAAAGCATTTGTATTACTGTAAAAATAGGGAAGTACATAGCAGAGATATAGAACTACAACCGAGGCTTAACGTTGCAGCCCTTCTCCAACAAAGCCATTTTCCATTTCCTCATAAGGAAACTTGAGTCTCTTAAGGATGGGTAGAGATCTCTCAAGAGTGATTTCACCAGCATGTAGACACCATAGACTTCCTCCTTTTGGAGAGGGGTAGATCTTCTCTTATATAGGACTAAGTGGATAGGGTATGGATAGGATAGGTTGAGATATGGTAGGAGAGAGATAGGGAATCCTCCCAAGGTGTTAGGAATCGAGGTATCTCGATTCCTAAAGATATCGGATGAATTGAGGTATCTCTATACTCGGGTCTTTGCTCAAGACTTTGTCTTCGAAGTTCGTTACCCTTAATATGTAACCGATCCAAGCATTCTTCAATAGGTGCAAAGATTTCGGTGGGGTTGGGCATGTAGAAGGGTCTAGAGAGCTCTGGAGTAGTCCAGTTGGGTGGTGATGCGATGGAAAAATGAGCCACTGGGTGACCAGTAGAAGATGTCCAGTAAGCTGTCGAAGGACCAACAACTGCTGTAGGGTCACCTCAAGGTTGGTTTATCCATTCCAATGATCCAGGTTCTCCTGGGACGATGGGAGAAAGGTCTTATGAAGTGTGTATATGTTCTTCTTCATCCTGCGGGGGATGAGAGGTAGGTGAATCTGGAGGAGTTTGTGGAAACATATGTCCTCCAATATTCAGAGTGGGGTTTTCCACTTTAGTAACTACGACCGTGTTACGCTGATCCATTCATACCCTTGAAATAACCTTCGGGTTAAGGGGATATTTAGGTGATAAGTTTAAGATCCTATAGGACCTTCTCTAGGGAAAATCCTCCAGAGCATCAGGAAAGTCAGATAGAGTGGCTGAAACATCGTTTCTCCCAAGGGTAAGCTAAAAAGAAAAGCAGTCCAGAAAAACCTACTCAAACTAAGGCAACAAGCAGACTTATGTGACAAAGTGAATTCAAAAGTCTGGAACCTCACGGGATTATCAAGGCATCACAAACCGCGATATACTGTAGGGTTCAACAATATGACTTGACAAGGAGGATTGGGACCGTACCCTTTCCTGCATACCCGATTACCTGGACAGTACGTGCATGCTAATCTCCTCGAGTGTTGTTCTTGGTGTATTTCTTTGCCAAGACGGCCAAATGGTTAACTCAGTTGGTTTCAGGAATCCTAATGGTGTCTTCTGATATACGCAAGGTACATGGGAGCTCAAATCCTTAGTGGTGCTGTCTAATGCACAACCGTTTGACAAGAGACCTTCTGATATACTACCGAGTACGTGATACACCCTTCGATATACACCAAGTACAAATTATGGTACTTGGTGGGTACGTGAAGGATCTTGATATACCGATAAGTACGTGGAAGACTACAATACTGCCAGGATGCAGTGCTAGAAAATAATGACAGCTGCCATGCTTAACGACGTTGGAACACGTCTCTAACTTACACACAAGTTGCTAAAAATTTTACCTAGTTCTACCGTTAATTTTATCTTGGACGGTTAGGTGAATGCATGAGGTGAGTACATAATCGGAAGCATAATGCAAGTCCTAGCTACATGCACAAAATATTCTTTTCTTTCAATGAATTCTAGCTATGGGAAGGAGAAATCTTTTTCTTCCCGACGAGATTGCCAAAACAACACAATGCAACAGTTCCCAATTCAAACAAGTTTGACTATGAAAGTATTCTTTTCATTTTTGCGAAACATAAAATCACAACATTACTAATCCAAATCACAACATTTTTTCTTTTTCTTTTCAAAACGAAAATCATGCTAGGTAATGAAAAGAGACAATTCTAAGATGGAGTATGCAAGCTTTTCAATTTCACTTTCAATGGCCTAAAAGCAATGAAAAATAAAAAATGCACCTATCTTTCCCTAGCATGGAAATACTTTTGTAAGATTGGAAGTGTAGCTTGAGTCTTTCAAGAAGGTGAGCGATTGATATTTCAAGAAAAATGCAAATGATCATACATTCATTCAATGTTCCAAAAGATTGATAAACAAAACATTCCAATGCAAGAACGTTTTTCTTCAAAAACACTCAAGAAATGATGGGAAAGAAGCACTTTTAAACTTTTCAACGGATGCATCAAAGAATAAACTTGATAACAATTGAGCTTTCAGATCTAAATGAACGAAAATAAAACATCACTTGCAACACTGGTACAATCAGAAAACTCAAGAAAAGACAAGCACTCAATCAAGTGAAAGACACACTTAACTCAAAATCAAACAGTAGCAACCAAACCAAGCAAGCAAAGCTCAAAAAATAATGTAAATGAGGTGTGGAGGCTGATCTAATGCAATGATCAGATCAGGGACAGAAGGAAGGGAATACAAGGGTGAGCGGATGAAGGTGGAGGAGACAAGAGTATCCACCACTACCGGTCCTCAGACTTGTCCGAAATAGAACCCAAAATCAATCCAAACAAAACCAAACATTCAATACACGAATCAAGGAATGGGATCTCTGGTTGGATCTTGCAACACAGAGGGAGTTCATACAACAAACCAAAGTTCAGAATTGGAAAATTGAGAGGGGATGCCTGCATGTCAAATTTTGACAAATCGGCCCACTCTGTGCTTGTACACAGTGTGACGTCACAGTTCACCAATGCGGGAAGTGTGATGACGTCGTAGTGTACCAATGAAAAGGATGCGACGAGTGACTAACAGGTAAAGAACAGAGGCCAGAAATGACACAGTGTTTCTCTGTTTGCACTAACCAGGTGCGACGGGTGAGATCTAAGTCCAAAAATGAATCAGATTTCCAAGTAGTGAACCATGGAATGGTTTGGAAATGACTAGGATAAACTCAGAGGAAGCAGATCAGAGTCTTCAAGATGAAGATCTGATAGTGAAATCAACTCACGAAGGAAATGAAAAATGGAAGGTTTGTGTCAAGCAATCAACTGAAAATGACTCTAAGGCAATTACAGAATCAAACATTTTCCTCAGTATGGTTTCCAGATTTGTTTATCGGACAATCCACTCGAGCGGACGCGAGCCGGATCTCCCTAGGTCAATGTGAGTCTAGAACAAATAGGATAGGCTATGAATGCATTTCCTAGATCTACTTAAGGATCGAGTACTAGATGTCTTACCTTTCACTTCGCTATCCTTTCTCCTGAATGCTGCTCCACATCTCACGGTCGTCATATCCAAGCTACAAGACCTATCAAGATAAGAAACAAGAGAAACAAGTAAAGGGCATCTATACAATAAGAGATCTAAGTGAACAGTTAAGCAGGTAGACTACTCAATATCATTACACACATGAACAATATTGGTGGAAAGCATTTGTATTACTGTAAAAATAGGGAAGTACATAGCAGAGATATAGAACTACAACCGAGGCTTAACGTTGCATCCCTTCTCCAACAAAGCCATTTTCCATTTCCTCATAAGGAAACTTGAGTCTCTTAAGGATGGGTAGAGATCTCTCAAGAGTGATTTCACCAGCATGTAGACACCATAGACTTCCTCCTTTTGGAGAGGGGTAGATATTCTCTTATATAGGACTAAGTGGATAGGGTATGGATAGGATAGGTTGAGATATGGTAGGAGAGAGATAGGGAATCCTCCCAAGGTGTTAGGAATCGAGGTATCTCGATTCCTAAAGATATCGGATGAATTGAGGTATCTCTATACTCGGGTCTTTGCTCAAGACTTTGTCTTCGAAGTTCGTTACCCTTAATATGTAACCGATCCAAGCATTCTTCAATAGGTGCAAAGATTTCGGTGGGGTTGGGCATGTAGAAGGGTCTAGAGAGCTCTGGAGTAGTCCAGTTGGGTGGTGATGCGATGGAAAAATGAGCCACTGGGTGACCAGTAGAAGATGTCCAGTAAGCTGTCGAAGGACCAACAACTGCTGTAGGGTCACCTCAAGGTTGGTTTATCCATTCCAATGATCCAGGTTCTCCTGGGACGATGGGAGAAAGGTCTTATGAAGTGTGTATATGTTCTTCTTCATCCTGCGGGGGATGAGAGGTAGGTGAATCTGGAGGAGTTTGTGGAAACATATGTCCTCCAATATTCAGAGTGGGGTTTTCCACTTTAGTAACTACGACCGTGTTACGCTGATCCATTCATACCCTTGAAATAACCTTCGGGTTAAGGGGATATTTAGGTGATAAGTTTAAGATCCTATAGGACCTTCTCTAGGGAAAATCCTCCAGAGCATCAGGAAAGTCAGATAGAGTGGCTGAAACATCGTTTCTCCCAAGGGTAAGCTAAAAAGAAAAGCAGTCCAGAAAAACCTACTCAAACTAAGGCAACAAGCAGACTTATGTGACAAAGTGAATTCAAAAGTCTGGAACCTCACGGGATTATCAAGGCATCACAAACCGCGATATACTGTAGGGTTCAACAATATGACTTGACAAGGAGGATTGGGACCGTACCCTTTCCTGCATACCCGATTACCTGGACAGTACGTGCATGCTAATCTCCTCGAGTGTTGTTCTTGGTGTATTTCTTTGCCAAGACGGCCAAATGGTTAACTCAGTTGGTTTCAGGAATCCTAATGGTGTCTTCTGATATACGCAAGGTACATGGGAGCTCAAATCCTTAGTGGTACTGTCTAATGCACAACCGTTTGACAAGAGACCTTCTGATATACTACCGAGTACGTGATACACCCTTCGATATACACCAAGTACAAATTATGGTACTTGGTGGGTACGTGAAGGATCTTGATATACCGATAAGTACGTGGAAGACTACAATACTGCCAGGATGCAGTGCTAGAAAATAATGACAGCTGCCATGCTTAACGACGCTGGAACACGTCTCTAACTTACACACAAGTTGCTAAAAATTTTACCTAGTTCTACCGTTAATTTTATCTTGGACGGTTAGGTGAATGCATGAGGTGAGTACATAATCGGAAGCATAATGCAAGTCCTAGCTACATGCACAAAATATTCTTTTCTTTCAATGAATTCTAGCTATGGGAAGGAGAAATCTTTTTCTTCCCGACGAGATTGCCAAAACAACACAATGCAACAGTTCCCAATTCAAACAAGTTTGACTATGAAAGTATTCTTTTCATTTTTGCGAAACATAAAATCACAACATTACTAATCCAAATCACAACATTTTTTCTTTTTCTTTTCAAAACGAAAATGATGCTAGGTAATGAAAAGAGACAATTCTAAGATGGAGTATGCAAGCTTTTCAATTTCACTTTCAATGGCCTAAAAGCAATGAAAAATAAAAAATGCACCTATCTTTCCCTAGCATGGAAATACTTTTGTAAGATTGGAAGTGTAGCTTGAGTCTTTCAAGAAGGTGAGCGATTGATATTTCAAGAAAAATGCAAATGATCATACATTCATTCAATGTTCCAAAAGATTGATAAACAAAACATTCCAATGCAAGAACGTTTTTCTTCAAAAACACTCAAGAAATGATGGGAAAGAAGCACTTTTAAACTTTTCAACGGATGCATCAAAGAATAAACTTGATAACAATTGAGCTTTCAGATCTAAATGAACGAAAATAAAACATCACTTGCAACACTGGTACAATCAGAAAACTCAAGAAAAGACAAGCACTCAATCAAGTGAAAGACACACTTAACTCAAAATCAAACAGTAGCAACCAAACCAAGCAAGCAAAGCTCAAAAAATAATGTAAATGAGGTGTGGAGGCTGATCTAATGCAATGATCAGATCAGGGACAGAAGGAAGGGAATACAAGGGTGAGCGGATGAAGGTGGAGGAGACAAGAGTATCCACCACTACCGGTCCTCAGACTTGTCCGAAATAGAACCCAAAATCAATCCAAACAAAACCAAACATTCAATACACGAATCAAGGAATGGGATCTCTGGTTGGATCTTGCAACACAGAGGGAGTTCATACAACAAACCAAAGTTCAGAATTGGAAAATTGAGAGGGGATGCCTGCATGTCAAATTTTGACAAATCGGCCCACTCTGTGCTTGTACACAGTGTGACGTCACAGTTCACCAATGCGGGAAGTGTGATGACGTCGTAGTGTACCAATGAAAAGGATGCGACGAGTGACTAACAGGTAAAGAACAGAGGCCAGAAATGACACAGTGTTTCTCTGTTTGCACTAACCAGGTGCGACGGGTGAGATCTAAGTCCAAAAATGAATCAGATTTCCAAGTAGTGAACCATGGAATGGTTTGGAAATGACTAGGATAAACTCAGAGGAAGCAGATCAGAGTCTTCAAGATGAAGATCTGATAGTGAAATCAACTCACGAAGGAAATGAAAAATGGAAGGTTTGTGTCAAGCAATCAACTGAAAATGACTCTAAGGCAATTACAGAATCAGACATTTTCCTCAGTATGGTTTCCAGATTTGTTTATCGGACAATCCACTCGAGCGGACGCGAGCCGGATCTCCCTAGGTCAATGTGAGTCTAGAACAAATAGGATAGGCTATGAATGCATTTCCTAGATCTACTTAAGGATCGAGTACTAGATGTCTTACCTTTCACTTCGCTATCCTTTCTCCTGAATGCTGCTCCACATCTCACGGTCGTCATATCCAAGCTACAAGACCTATCAAGATAAGAAACAAGAGAAACAAGTAAAGGGCATCTATACAATAAGAGATCTAAGTGAACAGTTAAGCAGGTAGACTACTCAATATCATTACACACATGAACAATATTGGTGGAAAGCATTTGTATTACTGTAAAAATAGGGAAGTACATAGCAGAGATATAGAACTACAACCGAGGCTTAACGTTGCAGCCCTTCTCCAACAAAGCCATTTTCCATTTCCTCATAAGGAAACTTGAGTCTCTTAAGGATGGGTAGAGATCTCTCAAGAGTGATTTCACCAGCATGTAGACACCATAGACTTCCTCCTTTTGGAGAGGGGTAGATCTTCTCTTATATAGGACTAAGTGGATAGGGTATGGATAGGATAGGTTGAGATATGGTAGGAGAGAGATAGGGAATCCTCCCAAGGTGTTAGGAATCGAGGTATCTCGATTCCTAAAGATATCGGATGAATTGAGGTATCTCTATACTCGGGTCTTTGCTCAAGACTTTGTCTTCGAAGTTCGTTACCCTTAATATGTAACCGATCCAAGCATTCTTCAATAGGTGCAAAGATTTCGGTGGGGTTGGGCATGTAGAAGGGTCTAGAGAGCTCTGGAGTAGTCCAGTTGGGTGGTGATGCGATGGAAAAATGAGCCACTGGGTGACCAGTAGAAGATGTCCAGTAAGCTGTCGAAGGACCAACAACTGCTGTAGGGTCACCTCAAGGTTGGTTTATCCATTCCAATGATCCAGGTTCTCCTGGGACGATGGGAGAAAGGTCTTATGAAGTGTGTATATGTTCTTCTTCATCCTGCGGGGGATGAGAGGTAGGTGAATCTGGAGGAGTTTGTGGAAACATATGTCCTCCAATATTCAGAGTGGGGTTTTCCACTTTAGTAACTACGACCGTGTTACGCTGATCCATTCATACCCTTGAAATAACCTTCGGGTTAAGGGGATATTTAGGTGATAAGTTTAAGATCCTATAGGACCTTCTCTAGGGAAAATCCTCCAGAGCATCAGGAAAGTCAGATAGAGTGGCTGAAACATCGTTTCTCCCAAGGGTAAGCTAAAAAGAAAAGCAGTCCAGAAAAACCTACTCAAACTAAGGCAACAAGCAGACTTATGTGACAAAGTGAATTCAAAAGTCTGGAACCTCACGGGATTATCAAGGCATCACAAACCGCGATATACTGTAGGGTTCAACAATATGACTTGACAAGGAGGATTGGGACCGTACCCTTTCCTGCATACCCGATTACCTGGACAGTACGTGCATGCTAATCTCCTCGAGTGTTGTTCTTGGTGTATTTCTTTGCCAAGACGGCCAAATGGTTAACTCAGTTGGTTTCAGGAATCCTAATGGTGTCTTCTGATATACGCAAGGTACATGGGAGCTCAAATCCTTAGTGGTGCTGTCTAATGCACAACCGTTTGACAAGAGACCTTCTGATATACTACCGAGTACGTGATACACCCTTCGATATACACCAAGTACAAATTATGGTACTTGGTGGGTACGTGAAGGATCTCGATATACCGATAAGTACGTGGAAGACTACAATACTGCCAGGATGCAGTGCTAGAAAATAATGACAGCTGCCATGCTTAACGACGCTGGAACACGTCTCTAACTTACACACAAGTTGCTAAAAATTTTACCTAGTTCTACCGTTAATTTTATCTTGGACGGTTAGGTGAATGCATGAGGTGAGTACATAATCGGAAGCATAATGCAAGTCCTAGCTACATGCACAAAATATTCTTTTCTTTCAATGAATTCTAGCTATGGGAAGGAGAAATCTTTTTCTTCCCGACGAGATTGCCAAAACAACACAATGCAACAGTTCCCAATTCAAACAAGTTTGACTATGAAAGTATTCTTTTCATTTTTGCGAAACATAAAATCACAACATTACTAATCCAAATCACAACATTTTTTCTTTTTCTTTTCAAAACGAAAATGATGCTAGGTAATGAAAAGAGACAATTCTAAGATGGAGTATGCAAGCTTTTCAATTTCACTTTCAATGGCCTAAAAGCAATGAAAAATAAAAAATGCACCTATCTTTCCCTAGCATGGAAATACTTTTGCAAGATTGGAAGTGTAGCTTGAGTCTTTCAAGAAGGTGAGCGATTGATATTTCAAGAAAAATGCAAATGATCATACATTCATTCAATGTTCCAAAAGATTGATAAACAAAACATTCCAATGCAAGAACGTTTTTCTTCAAAAACACTCAAGAAATGATGGGAAAGAAGCACTTTTAAACTTTTCAATGGATGCATCAAAGAATAAACTTGATAACAATTGAGCTTTCAGATCTAAATGAACGAAAATAAAACATCACTTGCAACACTGGTACAATCAGAAAACTCAAGAAAAGACAAGCACTCAATCAAGTGAAAGACACACTTAACTCAAAATCAAACAGTAGCAACCAAACCAAGCAAGCAAAGCTCAAAAAATAATGTAAATGAGGTGTGGAGGCTGATCTAATGCAATGATCAGATCAGGGACAGAAGGAAGGGAATACAAGGGTGAGCGGATGAAGCTGGAGGAGACAAGAGTATCCACCACTACCGGTCCTCAGACTTGTCCAAAATAGAACCCAAAATCAATCCAAACAAAACCAAACATTCAATACACGAATCAAGGAATGGGATCTCTGGTTGGATCTTGCAACACAGAGGGAGTTCATACAACAAACCAAAGTTCAGAATTGGAAAATTGAGAGGGGATGCCTGCATGTCAAATTTTGACAAATCAGCCCACTCTGTGCTTGTACACAGTGCGACGTCACGGTTCACCAATGCGGGAAGTGCGATGACGTCGTAGTGTACCAATGAAAAGGATGCGACGAGTGACTAACAGGTAAAGAACAGAGGCCAGAAATGACACAGTGTTTCTATGTTTGCACTAACCAGGTGCGACGGGTGAGATCTAAGTCCAAAAATGAATCAGATCTCCAAGTAGTGAACCATGGAATGGTTTGGAAATGACTAGGATAAACTCAGAGGAAGCAGATCAGAGTCTTCAAGATGAAGATCTGATAGTGAAATCAACTCACGAAGGAAATGAAAAATGGAAGGCTTGTGTCAAGCAATCAACTGAAAATGACTCTCAGGCAATTACAGAATCAGACATTTTCCTCAGTATGGTTTCCAGATTTGTTTATCGGACAATCCACTCGAGCGGACGCGAGCCGGATCTCCCTAGGTCAATGTGAGTCTAGAACAAATAGGATAGGCTATGAGTGCATTTCCTAGATCTACTTAATGATCGAGTACTAGATGTCTTACCTTTCACTTCGCTATCCTTTCTCCTGAATGCTGCTCCACATCTCACGGTCGTCATATCCAAGCTACAAGACCTATCAAGATAAGAAACAAGAGAAACAAGTAAAGGGCATCTATACAATAAGAGATCTAAGTGAACAGTTAAGCAGGTAGACTACTCAATATCATTACACACATGAACAATATTGGTGGAAAGCATTTGTATTACTGTAAAAATAGGGAAGTACATAGCATAGATATAGAACTACAACCGAGGCTTAACGTTGCAGCCCTTCTCCAACAAAGCCATTTTCCATTTCCTCATAAGGAAACTTGAGTCTCTTAAGGATGAGTAGAGATCTCTCAAGAGTGATTTCACCAGCATGTAGACACCATAGACTTCCTCCTTTTGGAGAGGGGTAGATCTTCTCTTATATAGGACTAAGTGGATAGGGTATGGATAGGATAGGTTGAGATATGGTAGGAGAGAGATAGGGGATCCTCCCAAGGTGTTAGGAATCGAGTACCAACTCCCCTAGAGGTCAGGGATAGGGCCCCAAGTCAGCAAGTTTCGAGAAGAACCTCAAAGAAGCTATTTTTCCCATTAACTGACTTTGTCGCACCCTGTAATGAAGCAAGTTGTGACGTCACATGTTGCATGAGTGCAACCTGTGACGACCTCTCAAAACCTTGTACAACTGGGTACAAATCCTCCCAAATTAATTACCTAGTCAAGATATCTTCAGGGGTGTATACACTAAATCTCATGATGGGTAGATTTTGGGTGTAACACCTGGTAAATACCAAACTGGACAGGAAGCTATCTATCCTTTCGTACCATGTCCTAGGAGCTTTCTTCAAGCCATACAAGGCTTTCTTCAATCTGCACACATATGACTCCCTTTCATGTGTCTCAAAACCAAGTGGCTACTCCACATACACTTCCTCTTCGACTACACCATTCAAGAAAGATGTCTTGACATCCATCTGGTGTATCTTCCACATCATCATTGCAGCCAGGGAAAGTAATATTCTGATGGAAGTGTATATGGCTACAAGAGAAAAAGCCTCTTCATAATCTATCCCTTCTTTATGGGAGAAGCCACGGGGTACAAATCTTGCCTTGTATTTCTCTATGCTACCATCTGCAGCATGCTTGATCTTATAGATCCACTTGGAAGTCACAACAGACTTCCATTTTGGTCTTGGGGTCACATCCCAAACATCATTCTTCATGATCGACTGGTATTCCTTGATCATGGCATCCTTCTATTATTGCATATTGGATCCTGGGAACTTCATATTCTTCAATATCTTCAATAGATAGTTTTCTTGAACTTTGTTGTTGGAACAAATGTTGTTGTGCTTCTTTTGTAGGTGATTGTACATGATCTTTCCTACAAGTCAAATTCAATTGCATGATTAGAAACTTCTCATAGTTTTCAAAACAAAATCTTACACATAAAAATATATGTCATACATTCATGCAATTATCTTATCCAATGCGTCAATACAACATTTCGCCATATCCCGTAACATTCTATATGCCTTCCATCTATACCAGAACATTGTTAATATTTTGCACTACTCCCAACATGTCAACAAAGAGGTTTCATTCTAGATAAGTAGCAATGGAATGTTGTATAGTGCCATAGGCCACTTATCCATTACTTGCATATCTGTAGTATTGTGTTCATTGATGCAACTTTTCTAAAATGCATAACATACATCCTAACTCTAGGAACATGAGTATGAACATGACTGAACAACATCATTTAAGTAATCATATATACATGAAATAACAATTCAAATACTTATCTTTGTTTGGTTGTTGGGTGGACTCCGTCTCAATCTTTGCTTCCTTGCAGGAACCACTAGAGTCTTTGATAGTGTGCACCTTAACCAATGTTGAAAATGGATGAGAGGTTCTTCCTTTCTGTAACTCCATTCTTTTGTGGATTGTAAGGAGTGGTCAACTCCCTCTTAATCCCTGAATCACTGCATAACTTCTTGAAGTCTTCTGAAGTGAATTCTCCACCATTGTCAGATCTAAAGATCTTGATCTTCTTATCAGTTTTATTTTCTATCAAGGCTTCGAATTCCTTGAACTTATCAAACACTTCATCTTTGTTCTTCAAGAAATAAACCCAAGTCTTCCTAGAGAAACATAATATACATACCCACTCAGAGAACTGGATGAAATTGTTCCACATACATTAGAGTGGATAATCTCCAAGATTCCTTTTGCTTTTCTTTCACTTCTTGAAAATGCCTTCTTTGTATTCTTTCCTTTTGCACATCCTTTGCAAACACCTTCATGCTTTGACTGGATTTCAGGAATACCTTCTACTGCTTTGCTTGCATTTGGTAGTTCCCTATAGTGGACATGAGCAAGCCTTCTATGCCAAAGTTCACTTGGCTCCATGGATTCATGTACCATGGCATGTTCAGGTTGTCCCTTCAATTTGTACAATCCTCCCTCTTGCTCTCCAATCACTATTTCATCATCAATGGTCTTACCTAGGCCACACAATTACTTGTCCATCCACAAATGCAACTCTCATCCCTTTTGCATCCAAAGATGATATGGAGAGAATATTCTTCTTAAGTCTAGGTACATATAGAACATCTTTCATATTTAAAGACTTCCCAGAGTCTAGTTTGTAGGAGGCTTCAGCGCTTCCTTTTATAGGATATTGGTAGTCATCCCCAAGTTTCACCTTATGAGGTGACTCATGTTCAGATAGATCTATAAAGGATTCTTTAAACCCAATCATGTGTTTGGAATTCCCATTATCAATAAGCCAATCATCACACCGATGGGAAATAGTACTTGTGAGAGCATAGATTAAGACATATTCATCGTCACTTCTGAGGAATAATGTCCTTTCTCATCAACATCATGAGCATGATATCTCTTCTTGTTGTTGTTGAAGCTTTGTTTATTCTTGGGACATTCTGAGGAATTATGTCCTTTCTCATCACAAGTGAAGCATCGAACACATGAGAGATATTTCTTCTTACGATGGAAGTGATGGTGTTTCTTGCTATAATATTTCTCCCTCTTGAACTTACTTCCCTTAGTGTGTACTGTGAGGGCTTGGTCTTCACTTCCCATCTTTTCTTCTCGGGTCATAAGCCTAGCTTCCTCTTGTGAAAATTCTTCCCATAGTCTACTGAAAGAGATTGATTTCTTCCTAGGACAAATACCTTGGATGAAGGAGTCCCATCACCTAGGTAGGCCATTCAACGTGGTCATGACAATTTCTCCATTCTCCACTACTTCATCCACAGCTTCAAGTTGTTATTTGATTTGAGAGACCTTAGTAAAGTAGGATTGGATGGTCTCTCCAGTATGGAACTTTACCCCTTTCAATTGATTCCACAGAGTCATCTTCCGATTTATATTCTTTCCTTCAAACAACTTAGTCAAGGAGTCAAACATCTCCTTAGGTGTCTTTAGGGAAGATGCATGAGGTATGAGATGGTCTTTTATAGAATCAACAATGATCCTCTTGTCTTTGACCAAGTTCTTCTTGTGTAAGGTCTTGGCCTCATCTCCCTTTGGAAATGGAACCTCTTCTTTTATGTAGGTGTCCAAATCATTCTCTTCTAGGATTAACCCAATCCTATACTTTCATGCTCAGAAGTTGTCAGCTCCTTCAAGCTTATCCTCAAGATTGGCGTGGTGAGACATCTTAATGAGAAACTCAAATCGAAATAAAAGATTTAGGTCTTATTACCACTTGATTTGCTTGAAAACTAGATCTGGAGATGGATTAGGGTTTGTTAGAGAAACCCTAAAAATTCAAACTTGGAATTCCAAACTTCTAAAATGATGGAAATATGCACCTTCCTGAGCTGATCAAGCTGGTATACTTCAAATTTGAAATCTACAAAATTTGACCCCTCAAAATTGCCTTTGAAACTTCCAGATTTTTTGGACAAGATCTTGAACTAGGGTTTGATAATGCCTGGGGTTCTACCCATCCAAAAAGTTTGATATTGTGCTCTAAACTTCTATTTTTCTGAGGAGCATCCATCTGTGGTCATAGATTCCAAAAATTTCAAATTTTGCAGAAACCCTAATTTTCCTCTTTTCCGATCAAAATCTTGATTTAGGGTTTGATGAAGCCCGACCTTCTGCCCAACCAAAAAGTTCTATATTGGTCTCTAAACTTCAATTTTCTTGAGGAGTATCTAGCCGTGGTCTCGGATTCCAAAAATTCCAACTTTCTTCGAAACCCTAATTTTTCATAGTAGTGACAGGCCAAAAACTGAAAGTGCTCAGAATTGAATTCGGTCTCGATAGAAAGATGGGCCCTTCCAAGGAGAGTCATCCTAGCCTCCTTCCTTTGATGATATGTGGAGAGAAACCCAAAAATTAAGAATCCCTAGCTTCCATAGCTACACAGTGTCTTCTTCTTAGCACCGCTCTGATACCATGTTATTTTTTCGATAATTTCCTTCAAACATTATCTTAGGATCCTACTGAGAGAATAACATGCACAACATAACAATCATTAATAGAAGAGACACAGAGTTTCCTCGAGGAAAACCAAGAAGGTGAAAAACCCTGCAACTTCCTCAGAGATAGAATAAGCCACAATACAAGATCACAATGATCAAACCCAAAAGATAGATGTCTCCGACATCTACTCCTCCTCTACTAGTGCGCACTCCTCTCTCAACTAATGTGAGTTGGATGAGTGAGTGAATGAATAGAATGACAGACACAACCTCTCTATTTATACACTGAATTGACCTGCCAATAACCTAATAGGGTTGACTTCCTAAGGAATCCTAATAACCCATCCACATGACTCAACTAGGGACGACCCCACACTGGTGGTCTAATAACCCATCAAATATAAGTTGCGACACTTGCAACACTTGCGACACTTGAGACACTTACAAATACAAATGACGACACTTGTGATTGGAGGAATAATACATCTCCATCATGAAAATAATAAAGTACAAGTGTAATACATAGAAGAATATATTCCGAAGTTACAAATATATCAATAGGATTGTTCCCTCTCATGGCGGACCTCCCATTACTAAAGGATCTCGTGTGGGGAGTGTGGGTGGTCACTAAGTACCTTCCTTTAGTTATAAAACTGGGCTACGGTAGTGAAGTAAGACGAGGAGTAGAGTAATATGGACCAGGATAGAGCGATATCTCTACGAATGACTGAGGGAGTACCTCTACGCATTAGGAGGGTTTGGATTTATTAGAAGGTGGTTGGCAAAGCTAGGAAGAGGAGAAGTAATCTCTGCATAAATAAATTGGGAGCAGATCACTACGATGGTGGAAAAGGGCAATCTAGAGATAAGGGGGAATCTAGGATCATATCAGGAAGAGCGATGGTGCTAGTTTTTGTTTTACCTCTTTGTGCTACGAACTTGATGTAGCTCAATCACTGTGGATGCATATAATTTTTTTCTTCCACGATCGCGGTCTAGCTCATCATTGTGTGTAGGTATATTTTTCTGTTATGCATTTTTCCAAACTAGATCTATTAAACCTATGTAGGATGTTTTATCCCCGACACACTGAGTTTTATAGATTTTGTAGTCTATCTCAGTCAACTTTTAAACCTCCAATCTTATATACACAACTTGTATATTTTTGTTACACATAAAGGGAGGAACGGCTGAGGCCAATTCATGTTTATTTAGTTTTTTTCCTTGTGTTTTTATATACATTATATATATATATATATAATGATGCGCAGGAGTGAAGGGACGGTTGAAATCGATTATGTATACCTTTGTTTTCCTTTATGATCGCTGAGTTTAAGTACACCATATATAACAAATATATCTGCGTGAATGCAGTTCACATTTCAGTTTTTAAGCAATAAAAATGGCGAATAGTCTGTTTGGATGTTTATAGGGAGAATTTCAACCTTGATGCATGGGTACCCATCTAAAAATGGATCACCTAGACTTGTGAAACACAATGCTATAAACCTTCTTAAAAACACACATAACTATATAATTTCGCATAGGACATACATCGTAATCTGTTTTTTCCAAATGCATAGTACCACCCTTGTCCTGTCCAAAGGCATTCTATACTTCTAGCATCATAGAAACTAATAATTTAGTCCCCAAATTAAATGATATGGTGCATATGTGTGTTGCACCGAAATCTTGGAAGCTAGGACAACTAATAATGATTGATTTCCCATAGATTACATTTCAAATTATGTTTTTATATATATATTGGATATAAAGATGTTAGATAGCTAAGGTTGGACAAGGAGAAACCAAATCCCGGTATTGATTCAGATGTTTTCAATACCTCTGTAGTAAAACATTATCCTCCATGCTACTTGTTGGGATTTTCTCTTGTATATTCTGCTATGATTGTATTTGGGTTATACATACACTGGCTGCACAGATAGCACATATTGGGAAATACCTCCTGTGTGAGGATCGACTCCCCCTTTCTTTCTGCATTGTTGGAATCATAGTTGTTCCTCTGTCTAATGATTGATGTAAAACTTTAGTACCCTGCCTTGAATACTGAGTGGAAGCCATAGAGTTCTAGTTGTTTATGATGTTTTAGTTTTCTACACCTCTGTTCTACAGGGCCTTTGCTATATTAAAAGTTAGATGCTACTTTAAAAGTTAGAGGCTTGGCTGAAGCGTAATTTCTTTCTTGGCTTAGGAATGAGGTTAGCCAGATGCATATTTCACTTAATAGGAAGATCACCTAGCTGAAATTGTATCCCTGTGCAAGTGTCCCATTGTTATTACTGGGATTTAGTTTTATTTCTTTTTGTATAGATTCTTTTAATATACGATTTACTTCTAATGATATACCTGTGAAATTCCTTATGATCCCTAGCTTATCACTTTAAATAAGTATCTACACTTAGTAAGTATATCTTAGGCTAAGTATATACATAAATGAAGTATGTTTGGATTTATATTGGTAGGATAACGAAGTAAGACCCTTATTTGGATAATATGTCTTTATCTAGATCCTATTTTGTAGAAAGGAGTAGTCAAAATATAATTTTAGCCCTTTTTTTTCCTCTTGGATTATTTAAAGGGAAATGACTTTCGACCGAAGTGTGAAGATTGAAGCTTGGGAGGTCAAATGTTTATTCCCTCTTGTGGATGGAAAAATCCCTATCTAGATGGATAGAAAACATTAGGAAATTTTGGACATTGATGAATGCAACAATTTTGTTGTAGATGTAACCTTGTCTTAAGGACTAATAAAAGATACAAACCTTTTGTGGACGTAGACCAAGGAGTGGGTGAACCACGTTAAAATGGTCTCCCTATGTTGTGTCTCTTTTTTGTATTCACTTGATATTGTGTTTTCGGTGTATTCAATTTGGTTGTTTTGGTTTTGTGTTACTAACTATTTTGGCTTGTTCCTATGTATGAATAAGATTTGTTGGAATTTTTATTATTGCATTTCGTTCAAGGTATAATTGCATACTTTATTAATGTTCTTAGATAAAAATATAACTCAATGATAGTGTTCATATTGTTTCATGGAGTAGTAGTCAATCATTTGGATGACCCCAATGGATAGGAAAATAATGTAAGGTGTTTGAAAGGATTTTAATGTATGATTAAGAAAGATTGAATATAACCTTATTGATCTTATGATGGCTTCTCATGCATATCCAAATAAAATAATTTCTCTGGCAAAAAGGGATAATTGATTGTTGGATTATTTTAGTCATGTAAATGTATGTCTTTGAATCTATTTATGTTATTATTTTGTAAAAACTATATGAAGAGATTTAAAAGTAAATTGGTGCTATTATAAATTGCATTGATAAGATAGCGGACTCACATTTCTACATGAAGAATTCATTATGTAGGATAAATAAAGTAATTTTTATTTAGAGTAATGGTCATATCTGCTCCTAAATTCTGATGAAATTAAGATTAAGAGAAATTGGGTATCTCTATCTATTATTAAAGGTTCATTGTTAAAAATTTGAAAAAAATTCCCAAAAAATTCTAACTTTGAAAATTGGGTTCATGACATGAACTTCCTATAGTACCTTGTTTGTCCTAATGTAGTGCGTAGTTGTTTTACTTAACTAGGTGCTGGTAGATTTACTATAACTGTGATCTTTATTGGATCAACCATCAGTCTCTGTTTACATACAATGTGGCCCAATAGTGTACCATAAGGAACCCATAAAATACTCTTCTTTAGGTTCAGGGAGATATGATGTTTTCTACACTTCGCTAACATCATTCTTAAGTTTGTATAATGGTTCTTCAGTAAACCAAATAATGTCCAACCGTCAAAATACACTTCTAAGAATTTATGGATAAAATATTTAAATGCAGCAACAACAACTTTGGAAAAGATAGCAGGTGCATTTTTCAAACCAAAGGGCATAACTATGTACTAAAATGATCCCCATTTAGTATTAAAGGTTGTCTTATGTTTGTATTCTATAGCGATTCGGATCTGATGGTATCCAGAAAATCCATCAGTGAAGGAGTATGCTTCATTTCCTCCAACATTATCTAGCACTTCATCTGTGAGCACTTCATCCGTGAATGGAGTCGAAAATGGATCATGCAGTGAGGTGTCATTTAACTTCCTGAGATGTACACATATTCTAATCTCACCTTTAGCTTTCTTATTGTGGATAACCATGGGACTTATTCATTCTGATTCTTTTACTGACTCAATAATTCCCGCATCAAGCATATTATCAAGCTTCTCCTTTACTCTTTATTTGTATCTAGGATTCAGTCTGTAGGGTCTTTTCTTGATAGGATTCACATCTAGATTGATAGGTATTTTCATAACTCCCAAGTCACCTAAAATGCCTTTCATTTTAGAGAACTTGGTAGGAAATAAGTCTTAATATTTGCGTAGTAGGTATGCTATCTGTTCCACCATTTCTTCATCCCAGTAATCCCCTATATAAGGGAACTTTGGTTCTTCATTGGTACTAATATTGACTTTTCGAGTTTTTACAGGATTGCTCAGGTCTAGAATCTCCAAATCAGGTCCTTCTACTTCATGTTTTCCTTCAGACTCAAGTATGCTTACATCGCGTGGATCTTCATCTTTGTCTTCATCTAATGCGACATTGTAACATTCCAGTGCATGCTCCAACTATGTTTCCCAATATGGTTGTTCGTACACAGGTAACAATGCGTCATTGAATACCTTCTGTTTTATTATCTGCAAAGCCTCGAGAATACTTGGACAATCATTCTCAAAACTAAAAGTTGCTTGGAATTTCTTTGTCATACTGGACCATTCTATCGTTCCTCTGCGAAGTTTTGTCTCTGTGTACCAATTCTTTGGAATTTGATCCAATGTGTGGACAAACAGGTGAACCCACTCTTCTTGCGGTCTATGTATCCATGATTGCAAACAAAGGTCTATGTGATATCTAGGATTAGTATGTCCATTATATTTTACTTTCACAATCCCATTTTCTTCTGTAAATATGATCTCCATCATGTGCTTACATTATTCCCATGTGGTCAAGTTCTGTTTATGCGCAGCTCACCATCTAGCAAGTGTAGCGCACAATGTTGTATCTAAGGCTGCTAACTTATGTTCTTCTGAGACTGACATAAGATATTCCTGAAGGAATGTGTGTATATTACTCAACCCATCATATGTAGGAATTGAACTTACCTCTGCTCCAATCTAGCAAAGTGACTTAGTGAGCTTCGCAAATCGTCTTATTGATGCTTAATGTATTCAACTCTGCCAATTCTCCAATCTCGTGTCTGACTTTGATATGCAATACCTGTCGCATCTCCAGCTCAATGTCCCATCGTCAGTAGGATTGATGTATTTTTATTGATTCACTGTCACCTTGTAAGTATTATCAAGGTATTAAGTTCTACATTCTTCTCGTACTGGTTCAACATATCTGGGTCCTTGTGCAGGATCCAAGGGTGCGATGAACTTGATATCCGGTCCTTCGAATATCATCTGTTTTTTCTTCAAATTGATAATCACGAGGTTATCAATTTCCCAATCTATCCCCAATAGTGTAGGATATGGATTTCTATCATCTATGATCTCAATAACTTTGAAGTCTGCTTTACTTCGCATGCCATCAATGACAACAAAAACATTCAATAATCTCCCAAAAGGTAGAACCTTTTGTTGATTGTCTAGTCTCAACTGTATTGTTGAACATGATAACTTCGGCTTTCCCATCTGTTCCCATGTCTTCTTTGTCAATACATTCACCTTTGAGCCTAAGTCAAGAATTATCTGATCCATTTCAAAATCCTCGATCTACTCACTTAGTCTAATTTATCTTCCTGTCCTTCTATGAATCTTGATATTGTGAACTACGCTATGTGCTTCATTTATGGAATTACGATGCTCGTAATGAATGAATAGGATTTGTAACTCTGCTAAGGAATTTCCATGCTTCTACAACTTCATGCAGCTCTATAGGAACTACACAATAAGACTTATGGGTTATGTTCCAGTATGTGATCCATCATATGAAATTGGCATATCAATCACAGGCGCTGGTTCACTTCGCAATGGTATCCTTGTAGGCACAGGTTCTGAGTTCTGTAAAAAAAATTTGGTTTCCATGAAGACTTATTTTTCTTTGTTAAGGTTGAAGGAAGTCATTTTTCCATTTGTTTTTCTAATCCAAGCCCCTTCAGTAGGTTTTTGTTTAGCTATATGGTCTTTAGAGGTCAAAGCTTCACTATTCTGGTCTCTGCTTGTCGTAGCTCCACTTCGTGTCACAACATGGATGCTGTGATCAACTGAATGTTCTGATTTTGCGCTTCTGGTCTTCTCTCTTGCATTTTCCCTTGCAAAATAGGACATGCCTCAATGACATGGTCAAATGAATTACAGTATTTACAGGTAGTACAAGGGTTCTGACAGTCTCTGGCTAGATGTCCTGGTTGAGCACAGTTATAACATACAATCTGACCTCTACCTCATCCTTGGCTAGTTTTTTGTCCTCTTCCTATGAATCCACCATGTACTCTATATGTGCCTTGATAATACTGCGCATTTTCATTATTATTATGCATTTCTCCTTGAACTATGTAGACATCATGTTTTCTTTCTATCATGAAATCATATGCTCTACAGTTGTTATCATCATGTCCAACTGACTTAAAAAATGTGCAGTACAGGTTATTTGGTGTTTGCACATATTTATGATGCAGGTAACAGTCCTCTAGGCGATGTCCTCTACATCGAAAAATTTCACACCATGGCCCTTGATTTTGATTCAATGGGTTCGATGCTCCACTAGCGATGTAATCTCGAAATACATGGCTCATAACATGGACTTGATGAAACTTAGCACTTGGTACTTTTGATTGACAACATTTTGTACTATTTGGGAATGTGATCTACATTTTCCCTCCATTGATAGGTGGCAAAAACATCATGGATAGGGGATCACCTAAAGCGTTTGGAGTTGAGTGGATTTTTTCCTTCATTGGGATGAGTTTACAACATTTTAATAAGTGGTTAACTAATTTCTTTGTTTTGAAAACTATGCATGTTGTCTCAAACAAAATGAGATGTTACATCTCTCTCATGTCCAAGTAATTTTGAAGTATTATGTTAGTTATCGAGAATTTATGTTTATTACTGGTAAAAAATGAATTTATGTGATGTAACTGCAGGTAAAGGTGTTGGTTGGTGAGGTATCTATTGTAGTTTTGGTGTTAGAAATTGCTTTATTGTGGGATTAAGAGTTCCTTGGGAACATGTTGGACTTGGAATGGATGGTGACTCTTTCTAATGTGAAAGAGATTGTTCATGGGAGCCTTGTACTCCTATACCAATTGGTTGAATGCATTGAAATGTAACAAAAGGGAAATATTTGTTGGCTACAACTCTTAAGATAATTTATTTGAAATTTAAATATTCATGTTGTTAGTACCTAGGTCTACACCTAGGGTTGTCTACATTTTTTACCTTGAAACCTTGAAATTCAAACATTTCTATGATCGTCTCAACATTTTATTTACCCAAGATAAACCTTTTTCCATTGGTACTTTATCCTATGATGCTAGTTTTTTCTTCTATGCTTCAATTTCAAAATTTGATTATTAGTTGTTAAAGTGATAATAAGGCACAATTTGTATGGTTTTTGTTGTGTTAGTTCTTGCAAACATGGCTTGCTAGTTAAATAGTCTTATTCTTTGAGAAAGCAAAACCTGACCATGAGGCAAGGTTCTTTTCAAGTGATGCACTATAGAAAGGAAGGATCGATGCACTACAAATTTGAAAAAGAAGCGATGCTACCAAACCTTAGATATAAGCACTACCAAACTGTCCACTCACACTACGGAACTGACAAGGATTGTATGAATAATTATTGCAGGAACCACCTCTAGTCATGTCAACCTTCTGAATATTTGCGATCATGAAAAGTGAATCCAAGGTGGTAAATTATGGATTCAAGTTAATGTAATATTCTCGAGTTCATATGAATCTATATGATGAGCATTTACATAACCTTTGATAATAATCAATGCAATCGAGAGAATGAAAATTGTTAGCTATAATCTCCTTTGAGACATCGCTGGTTGGTTTTGTGGGAGAGAAATATCATATATAGAGACTTAATCTTTTTTTCTTTATAGTAGCCAAATGAAACAACTATGCCTTGGCACAGCAGCAAACATGTAGTGAGATACGAGCCAGTGGGGGTTGAAATTCTTGAAGGCTATCTAGATTTTGGTTTAAAATTCAAAAATGTGAGTTCGTTTCGTTACTATGAGAATTTACAAGGATACCATGCTGGAGTTTCCAAAGCATTCACAAAGGGTTTTGATGGAACTAAAGTTACAGTAGGATATTTGACATTTCTAATCTTCAAAAACTCCATAGCCATAGAATTCGAGCTTCCACGGGAAGGAGAACAATGGTTTAAACTTCATAGTGTTGATATTGCAGAATGCAATCAATTTCTCCAGAGTAAGCATCAAAATCGAGACTGGTGTAGGGGTATTCCACAGGCCTGGTTAAAACAAGAATACAATGACATCTTAAAAATGGTTCAAACATACATTATAGGGTAAGGAAGTTATGCCACAATTCACTGATATCATATGTGTTTCCTCTTACATCTAGATGGCATATCAAAAATGAATTTATCCTTCTATTGTCTAAATAGTCTCACAAAAATAGCGGTTAGGGTTAGAAATTTTCCAAAGAGTCAACACAACATTTTTTATCAAGATTTAATTAAACTATTGATAATTCAAGATCCAAATAAATTCAATAAGAATTGGGATCATTTCATATTATACTCTGAATTCGAAACCCTAGAAAATAAATCTTCTCAGAAGGATGTTAATAATGTTCTATAAGTTTGGAGGCTTCAGAGACTTGCAAGGATGTGGAGATTGATGGTTTTTCTGCATAACATAGTGTAAAAAAAAGGATAAATAAATGAAACAAAGAATGAGAGGGGCCGTGAAACCGCCACCAAATCCTGAAGATGCTAGGTTACAGAAAATAGAGCAATTCGGTAATTCCTAAATGATAAAGAAAGGGTTAAGAATCGAAAGAGGAAAATGGATTCTCCAAAATATCATCCCCTTAGAGTACCTCACACCAGAGCCACAAATAAATTTAGACTTAATTTGAGGGCCATGTTTGATCATAGTTTGAAAGAAAACAAGGTCATTGACCTTGAAAATTTGCCAGAGGAAAAGCCAGTAACGTAAAAAAGACAAAGGGTTAAAGCCTCAAGTTCAATACCTATAAAGAGTAGGATCAGTCTCAGATTTAATAAGGGAAAGGGAGTAGTGGAGCTTATGAAAGAACTTGAATTTGAGAAATAAAAAATATGCGAAAAATTCCAGAAACTTAAAGAGGGCTAAGAAATTGTTGATGAAGAATCAGATTCGTCCATGGAAGTTGAAAAGAAGGTAGTTGAATTATTGACTAATTTAGAGAAGACTATTAATGCGGTTCCCTTCTCACTGAAAGCTCATTTATACATTCCTATGACTCCTAAAGAAGAGCAAAAAATGAAACATAGGGGGTTTAACAATGTTTTTAAACCAAAGAGAGAGAGTTCAACTGCTCAAGTAAAAGAATGAGAAATTGATAACTTGATCCAACCTGAAAGTAAAGAAAATCAAGTCAATCAAAAGCTTAAGAAAAAATTGAAGGATTCAAAGTGCTTGATTAAGGAGTTACAGTTGGAAAACAAATAGGTATAGGACATGTTAAATAAAACCAACAAAGAGTGGAACAAATTGATCATCAAATACAAACTATTTGAATTTTCTTAGAGACTAAAGAATAGCAATGGAAAATTACTTAGGCAAAGAAAATATTGGAGGAAAGAATGTCTACAAGAGAGAAAGAATCACCAAGCAGAAAATGCCAAGTTGGGCATATTAACATAATTAGATACTCATATCCTATAGGAAACAATCCATAATCAAGAAAATGAAGAAAAATAAATGTATACTTGATGCAAGTAGTTCCAAAGGTGCAATTTGCAGTTGGTTAAATCAAGATTTTTCACCTACAGGAATGCTACAAAATTAGTTTATCATTCTCCAAATTTTGTAAAGTCTCGCACTTATGTTTAAGTCATATGTTGTAAAGAAATACATGTAGTATGTGATCGAGGCTTAGTTTAGTAATGCCACAATGTTATTTAAGCAATTAACACATCCCTGGAAATATGATCTAAAACTGATTCAGTTTTGAAATCATCAATTTTGATTTTAAAGATAATAATTAATATATGGAGTCTCGAAACCAAGATATAAGTTATATATAGAAAAAATCAATGAAGAGAGAGGGTTCGAGTTTTGGGATAGTTCGAGAAGAATTGGTGGAAATTTGTAAGTTTTGATACAATAATTTATGTGTATTTGAATATTTTTTTCATTTTGAATACAGTGTGAATCTTATATATCTTTGCTGCTAATTATCTATTTGAAAGTAGAACTGTTTTATGCGCGACATAATCATCTTTTTCCATTACTGATGGCATTTAAGATTTAACTATACATTACCTATGAATTTATTCTATTTTCAAGTATTTTCTTCAAGTTATAACACTGTTATGATATGGAGTATAGGTGTAAACTTATGAATGAGTAGCTTACCTTTCATACATTTGCATTCTAGCAGTGTTTCAAATCTTGAGTTCTTGTATTTCATGATTTTAAAGACTTTGAATTTATGATAGATTAATGTTTCTTTGTTGATTCTTTTTCACCCAAATTCTGGAAAGGCTGACTAAAAATTTAACCATCAAAACCTAGAACATACCATTTATTCCAAATTTGTATTTAAATGATCTAGCTTTTCCCTTAGTAGTCCGGGTGCAGACATTACGGACAACATTTTATGGCGTTGTTTATGGGGAACAAATTAGAGATGTTCTATTTCCTGGGATAAAGTTAATGATTAGATTTGATTTTTGACGTGAAAAAAATTTAGGCAGTGTTAGAGATTACATTTTCACCTGGTGATTCCACTGTATAATTTTGGCTTCCAGAAAGACCATAAATTGAGAAAATCCATCTTCTCCTCTTTTTGCATCCCGATTTGATCCCGAAGACATTCTGAGAGAGGCTAGAGCATGAATTAATAGCTTTAAATATTCATCTTCATGTACATATGAGAATATTTTAGCTTCCTCCATGAAATATAGTTTGAATCAAGAAATTAGTTTGGGTTTTCCTGTAGAAGAAGATAAAAATCTAGTTTCTTCAATCTCCATTCCTGAAATTGAAGTGTTTGAACTTGAGTTTGAAACTGTTGATTTTAATTTTTTTCCAAAACTCATATCATCAAGAGAAGTAAAGGAGGAATTAAAGTCCGAACATTTTAATTTTCTTACAACTTTTATACCTACTCTAACACCATATACACCTCCTAGTCAATCCCTTACTAGTCAGCTCAAAGTTCATCCTTTACCTCTAATGGCTCAACAACATCCCAATAGAATGGAAACCATAGTGGTAGCCAGATATGCTCCTTTAGTCCTACCCCAACCCTTAAATGCTTTACCTGGTGGTGATTACCTTAAGTATCTTCCTAGATTTAGTGGGAAAGGAGAAGTTGTTGCTGAAGAACATATGAATGCTTATTATAGCTATGGTAATAATAACAATATGGAGAATGAAGACATTTGGATGAGCGTTTTTGTGCAAAGTTTGGATTGTGAAGTTAGGAAATGGTTCAGGGGACTTCCCGCTAATTCCATTAATGGAATCAATGCATTAGAATAAACCTTTATGAGACACTGAGGGGAGATAAAAATGACTATCTCTATTATATAACATAATTTGGAGCATTAAAAAGAAAACCTGATGAGTCTGTGGAATACTTCAGTAAAATATTTAATAATATGTATGGTGAAATTCCTACTGAAATTAAACCAACAGAGACCTTGGCTAAGCTTACTTTTGCCAATGCATTTGATGCATATTTTTCTTTATTGCTGAGAAAAAGTAGGGATGTAACCCTTGCAAATATGCAAGAAGCTACTCTAGAAGTGGATTCAAACCTCTTATCAACAAATAGACTTATAGCCAAGACTCAATATCAAGAACATGATAAAAGAAAATAGAAAAAGGAAATTGAACCTTCAACTTCTCTCTCAAAGTCTGAAGTTAAAAAAATTGATAAAATGACAAAAATGATTAAGGATTTAAATTCCATACTAGTCAAACTAGAAATTGATAACATTGATTAGAACAAACCTATACAAGGATTTACTAACAAAAACCTTAATCAGTTTCATTGAACTTTTAATCCACATTTCATTCGGAGAGATAGAAGAGAAAATGAAGACCAAAAGATAATTCCTCCACTGCAAAATGTTATCGATGATGAAATTAATGAATTTGATGGTGTAGAGGGTGAAGAACCAGGTCCAAAGGTTCATCTCCTTGGTTAAGATCAGTTCGTAAGTTTCCTCACACAGGATGAATATGAACATTCTTTGATGAAAAATGAAATTTAGGAATATTTTGAAAATGTAGCTCAAAGAAAACAACAAAGGAAATATGATCTTAGATCAGGGTAGAAACTAGGATTTTAGACACCTCAGAAGAAGGTTTCAACTTTGGAAAAACATACATCAATTAAGGAAGTGGGAAAGGAACATGATCAGTTGGGTAACAAAGGTAAGAATCAAGAAATAAAGAATAAGATGTTGGGTTCTTTTAATTTTGAGCAAGAGATTAATAAAATCAAGAATCATATTCCCTTGACTGAATTAGTAAAAAAACATCCTTTCAAAGAGTCCATTTTAAAATCTTTACAAACTTCTACATATTATCTTCCCATTGATATAGTAAACCTCCAAGATGAAAATCCAACTATTGTTTTTTGCCCTAAACTAGATGAAAAAGCATGTCTACCTCCTCCTTTTTATATTACAATGCTCATGCATGATAAGATGCTAAATAATTGCCTCCTAGACTCTGGTGCATCCCACAATTTAATGCCAAAAGCAGTAATGGAGGCACTTAATTTAAACATCACTAAATATTTTAATGACCTATATGCTTTTTACTCTAGAGCTATAAAATGTTTAGGAGTCATTAAAGATATGGTAGTCAGTTTATCCCAACTCCCCATGAAAAGATTGGATTTGGTAGTAGCTGATATTCCCCCAAAATATGGAATGTTATTGTCTAGATATTGTACCATGAAAATGGGAGGAACATTACGAATGGATTACTCTTATGCTACAGTTCCTGTATTTGGAGGTGAATTTAGACGATTGTATAGAGAGGTTCAAATGGAATATATTGTTAGTGATCATTAGAACCCATCCAATCATCCTTTATATGCAGTTCATGAAAGTATAGATTCATATGTTTTACAGTTTGATGATCAGATTTCAACTTCCGTCCAGTTTGAGAAAGAACTCCCCAAAAGGAAGCTAGCAGAGCTTGAAAATAAGCTTTCGAGAATTTATTTTGATGGTGCATATTATAGAGAAGGTTCTGGAGTAGGTATTGTTTTGATTTATCCTATTGATGAGATAATTACCTTGATGTGCAAACTTAATTTTGAAGCTACCGACAATATTGGTGAATATGAAGCATTAGTTTTGGGCTTAAGAGCGGCTAAAGACATGAATATAAAAGAATTGGCAGTATATAGAGATTCATAATTAAGAGTTTAGCAGGTCAAAAACATTTATCAGGTTAAACAAAAAAAATATTAAGTTTTATTGGAATGAAGTGTGGGATTTGATTGAGAATTATTTTTTAGCTCTCAATATTTCTTTTGTTCCCAAAAATTGTAACGAAAATATAAACTCCTTAGCGTTGGCTACTATCTGTTTCAGGGTGCCAACTGAGCCTCATATTAAATGTATTGTGGAAATCAAGCATAGGCCTTCATCCCTATATAACATAAAAAAATTGGCAAGTATTTGAAGATGATTATGAAATTAATATATTTTTAAGGTCAATTGGTGAATTTTCATGATCTTTGATCTATCAAGAGGAAGAAATTGAAGAATTACAAAATTCAATTTTATCTAACAAAGTTTCTGGTCATGATATTATTGAACTCAAGTGTAATTTCATACCCAAAGTTTCGGTCCCACTCGATAGGTTATTTGGTAGTCATGATACACTTCACAATCCTTTGGCTAAGACTATGGAAGACAACACTGTAGATTGCAATATTGGTACATAATATGATCCTAAAATGATCAAACTATCAAAAGCTCTGTCAAATGAACAACGAAAGAGGCATGTAGATTTAATGAAGGAGTTTGTGGATGTATTTGCATGGTGCTATGGGGATTTGAAGACTTTTGATACAAGTATTTTCCAACACAAGAGACCCCTAAAACCTGCTACAAAACCATTTAGGAAGAAATTAATACAAGTTAACCCAATCTTGTTGCCAGTCATTGAAAATGAACTGAAAACGTTGCTTTATGTAAAAATGATTGTTAATTTGATATTCTCTACTTGGGTTGCTAACCTTGTGCCCGTGAGAAATAAAAATGGTGAAAGCAGACTTTGTGTCGATTTATGGAACTTGAATAGAATTTCCTTAAAGGATAATTATCCTTTACCAAAGATGGATCAAATTTTACAAAAAGTGGTTGGAGCACAATGAATTTCTATGATAGATGGGTTCTCAGGTTACAATCAGATCTCTATTAATAGAGAATATAGGGACAAGACTTCCTTTGTAACCCCTTAGGGAAAATTTGTGTATGTGTTAACACCCAAAAAGTGCTCACTAGCTCGTTCCCTTATTCACATAACCCATTTGTCCACTTTTCCACCATCTGAGCCTCTGAAGCCAACAAAAGGTCACCAAAAGACCTTGGTACACCCCTTTTTCCCACTCAAAAAGATTATTTTTCCTAAAAAGCATAAAAAACCCTCAAAAAGGGTCCAAAATTCCCAAAATATTAAAAAGGGAATAAAAATATTAATTTTATTCAAAAAAGGGAAAAGGAGGGAAAAGTACCTAAACCATGTTGGTCAATACCATTTGGTTTCCACAAAACCACAAATGGTATTCCCCACCACCAAAACCTATAAAAAGGTGGTAGGGGCTCCTCATTTCACATCCATCCATATTCCTATCCTCATGCTGCCAAAATCTCCCTTGAGTATTTGGCCATTGTAGCAAGCCTTGGAGAAAGGACCCATTGGAGATTGGATCTGCTCACCATTGGAGCCATTCAAACAACCTTCATCACTTGGAGGTATTGTTCTTGCAAGCATTTACTTGCCCCATTGTCAATACAAAAAATTATTTTTTATCTTTCTTGTTCTTGTTCTTTAATTCAAAATGCACATGCTAGTTTAGTTTAGTTTAGATTTAGTTTATTGTTTTTATTTCTATTGAAACTGCTGCTACTAGTTAGCAGGTTCCCATAGCACTAAGCTTGGTTGCAAAACCAAGCCAACAGTTTTTGGCGACTCCGCTGTTTTTTGAATCTTTAGATCTCATTTTTTGCTTTAAATCTTACTTTTTGATAGTATTTGGTAGTTTAATTCATAGATCTGCCACCCTAGATAGCAGATCCATTGCTGATCTAGGTCTTGGCCCATTTTTTAGCCATTAAACTACCCGAAATTCTCAATTTTCAGCGTCATTTTTCGGCATCCGCGTACGGCTTTCGCCTCGCGGATTTTTGCCCAACAGTCGCACGGCTCATCGCGAATGTGCGGCTTTTTTCCGCGCGATTCACCACGGCTTCGCGGCCATTTAGCGCGCTGCACATCGCGGCTTCGTGGACCTTTTCCGCGCTGCACATCGCGACTGTGTGACGAAATCCCGCGCTGCACATCGCAGCTTCGCGGTTAAAACCCGCGCTGCACATCGCGGCTTCGCGGTCAAAACCCGCGCTGCCCATCACGACTGTGCGACAGAAACCCACGCGGTCCATCGCGGCTTTTCTGTCAGAACCCGTGATGCTAATTTTTTCATTCGGCCGAATCGTTTAAAAAATTAATTTCTTACTGTACTTTCTGCCCACATAGCACATTTTCCAGTATTAGAAATTCTGCATATTTTACTGCCATCGAAACATTTTACTATTTAGAATGCACATGTGAAAGAAGTCTTTTTTAAAATTTTCATCAATTGAAAGAAGGATCTATTTTTGCATTTTATCTAGATTTAAAATTTTTTGCTGTTTGCTTCTTTAATATTTTGCCCATAGCAATTATTGAAAACGAAATCCATTTATTCCGAAAAGAAGTTATCTTATTTGCTTTCCTGTTTGAAAGATCCTTTGTTTTTCGAATAGTCCTTGAAAAGCATTTAATTTTCATTTACTGAAAAAGTCATAAAATTTGCTTTTTGTTTTCAAAAGATCCTTTGTTTTTTGAATACTTAGCATTTACTTTTTTCAATTTCAGTTTAAAATACCACACGTGCACCCAATCAAACACTAATTTTAAACTGAGCCTTAAAACTTACCCTAATTTCAACCTACTTTTAACCCCACTTGGGGAACACTAAAAGAACTTTGTAGCTAGGTAGTATTGAGGGGATAGGTGTTCCAATAACACCCCTTAGTTATTACATCTGAGACATAGGTGTTGTCCTTTAGGGAGATAAAATCTCTTAGTATTTATTGGCATGGTCACAACCAGTTTATGGGAAGGCCTCTCCCCTAGGAGGGTTGAAGTCGCGAGGATGGTTCCGGAAGCCTGAGTGGAATAACGAAATCCATTCAGTAACCGAAGGGCTACCATTCGCAGTTCTCGGGATATCCCTGTATAGGGGTATTGTGATCAAGGACCAAACGGCAGATTTACCTTTTCTCAACGTGTCATGAACGGAGTATCCTAGTAGCCATTCTTTAGGATTGATTACCCGGTGTCCCTCCCGGTAGGGGGATATCTAGCCATGGACTCAACACTCAATATTGTCTGACTTGGATTTCATCACCTTGCAGAGAATATAGTTTGTTGATTCACAATACTTTTAGTTAGGTGTTTGCATGATTCAACCCACCTTTGGTCTAGTTACACCTATTTTTTCTAGAAGCTGTTTGCATGTTGGTACTCTGACCATTTTTTTATTTATTTATTTTTATTTTTTTTGCATCCCTCCACTTATTGTCGCACAGCTGCTAGAATAAGTGCCTTTTTTTAGGTTGATTTTTTGGCCTGAGAGCCTTCATTTTTACTCCCCTTCTTGCACCCTTGGTTGCATTAGGGTTTTGAGTTTTTTATACATTACCATTTTACACATAAGATTTTTCCACAAAAACTTATTTTCTCACCATTGAGAATTTTAGACGCTCTCGTCATCTACAGGGCGAACTCCCAGAGTTCAGTCTACTTGGCTCGCCACGTCACCGACGTCGAGCCTTATCCCTTGACTCGACACATCGTCGGTCATCCAGATAGTCATCCGATTCTGACATGCCTCACTTCACTTCTGATTCTGAGGCAGAATCCGAAAACCCCACTGAGTTTTTCCCAACCAACATTATGGCTGGAACACCTTTTGACCCACTTTTTACCAGCACCATAGGAGAGACATCTACTGACCCTTCTACTGCGATGCCATCCATGGAAACACCTACCCCCCTAGGTATGCCTAATATGGTGGACACTCCACATTTAGGAATGCCCAACACAGGGCCACCTCCTGTTATAGGAATCCCCAACACAGGACCACCACTTGTTATGGGTATACCCAACATAGGGGTCACACCCCCTCTAATTCCCACAACCCAGATTCCAGAAATGCCACTACTATTCCTAACCCAAGTGTAACCCATGTTGCACTTGGAAGCGCTGGCCCACACCAGACCACACCTATTGGAGGACATATACCTTCAATCCCTAGCATACCTTTAGGCGTTACTGGACCCCTACATCATACCACCATCACTAGGCATGTCCCAGTCCCAGTCACCACATCTGCTAGCTTACCGTACATGGAAAGTCTAAACTTGCCAGACTTAGCCAGGCTCACCAATGATCCTATAAGACACGATCCTGCATGGCCTCACATGCCCACCAAACTCCCCTCCGACATCCCTAAGTTTGAGGGAAAGGCAGGTGAGGACCCCCAGAACCATATCATGTCCTTCCATCTATGGTGTTCCTCCAACTCCATAGTGGACGACTCTGTCTGCCTCCGTCTATTACAGCGCACCTTCACTGGCTCTGCAGCCAAGTGGTATATCGAGCAGCCCCATGGGACGCATGCCACCTTTACCTCCCTTGCCTCTACCTTCCTGCAGTTCTTTCAGTTACCTGTCCGCTATGATGCGGGCTTCGAGATCCTACTGTCTTGCAGACAGAACACGGCCACCCACATCACTGACCACATTCATGAGTGGCATCGACGCGAAGCCTTTGCAAAATCAAGTTAGACGACCGTATCTTCCTAGATTGGTTTCTAAAATCCCTCCTCCCTCTCATTGCGAAGGATGTGACATCCGAAAGACCCCAGTCTGAAGAAGAGGCCATCCTCAAAGCCCAACAGTTTGATCTCATTTACACCCAGTCGGGTTATCTGTATACCATTATACCGGACACCCCTCGGGGCGAGTCATCCCAACATGATGCGTCGGGGGCATCCCATGCAACTAATGGCATCATTGGTCGTATGGCCTCACATCCCCAACCCTTTTATATTGCGCATCCTAGCCATGGTCCCGACCTTTCACGGGCTACATCTCAGTCTGGAGCAACCAGCTCATATGCTCCCATGGCACATCACCACCATACCCATGGACCTTCATGTCCACCTAAGTGTTTTGGTCATGCACCACCTGCATACGCCCCCCCAGCTGCATCTCAACCAGTATACTACCCACAGCAAGCTGTGGCAGCTAACCCAACACCTCCAATAGCTCAGGGTTACCAACAACCCCAGCCGGCAAATGGACCACCTCCAGCCCCACAGGCTTATTATCCACCACAACCTGCTCTCGCACCTACGGCGAACCAAAATCCTCCCACTGCTCAAGGGAAAGTGTACACATAGCACAACCAGCCCCAAAACCAAAACAACCATCGTAACCAAGGTGCGCAACAAAACCGTGGTAGAGGTCGCAACCGCGGTAATAACCAACAACATCAGCAAGGTCCTCCACCTCCCAATCCTCCACAGAATAACAATGCTGCTCCTCCCAAACGCAATCCAGATTGGAATCCTAAGCAGCCTAGAAATAATAACCTCAGAACAAACCACCCTTGTTCTATCTGCGGGGTCTATGGTCATTACACGCATTCTTGCCCACATTTGGAGCGAGCTTGGCAACTCTGGACCGACGATGCCCATCGTCAAGGGAAAGCGGCTCCTCAGCCGCCACCCAACCCTCCACCACCTCAACATCAACCCTTGGTGCTGCAAAACCCCTTTCCAAACCAGGGTGTAGTGAACACTCAGCCGTTAGATCCCCCTCAGGGCAACGTGCCACCACAGCAGATTACTTATGCAACCCCTGATCAACCCATGTTTGATTCAGGTACTCACCATTTGTTGATGATGTCGACTGCCGATGCCAACCTCCAAACCCGTCGGAACCAATATGGCTCCACGTCTGAAGCCCCCCCGCCGATAAGAACACTAACGTTACTCCCACAGATCAAACGTTACGTATACCTCCGGCTCCACTTGATGGTGCTTCCAAAGCACCTCGCTTCCCACTTCGTCGTATCAACAATAATCCCAACACTCGGGCTGCATCGAATTACATCATAGACGAATTAGCCTAGTCTCCTGCAGCCATGTCTGCTTTAGAAGTTTTGAAAAATTATCCTTCGCAGTGCAAGACTTTACTCTCTGCCATTGGTTCCATTGACCCCAATGATTCACAGTTGATCGCATTCGATTCAGACCAGTCTGAACCACGCCTGCCTTCCTCTTTAGCATTCCAAGTTTCTGTTTCTATTCAGAATCTTGTCATCCATCGGTGCATTATCGATGAAGGGGCCTCCACATGTGTCATGTCCACATTCATTTGGCAGAAGTTGGGATCCCCTACTCTCCAGCAGTCCACCACTGCGTTGCGAGCCTATGACGGTCGTTCGGCACAACCCCATGGTCTTTTAGCCAATGTCCCCGTCCAACTGGCGGGTAAAACCGTCCTCATTGACATTGAGGTCATCAATGCCCAACTAGACTATAACCTTTTACTTGGTCGTAGCTACATGTATGCCATGCGGGCTGTTACCTCATCCGTATTTCGCACCATGCAGTTCCCCCATGAGGGACGCGTGGTCAAGGTCGACCAACTCACCTATTACGATCCTAAGGCCCCCGCCACACCTGAAAATGTTCTCCCCATGGTTGAACAACCTATTTGTGGTGCAACTACCTCATTCATTTCTTTAATAGGACCCATACTTTACTCTGAGGCGTCGATGACCTCTACATTCCAGTCCGTTCCACCACCATCACCAGAGACCCACGTCGCGAACCTCTGTACTCTTTCACAGAATACACAAACACCCGGTAGTCAACCACCTTTGTTCCCTAAACCACCATTGGTCCCTAGTCACATTGGTGTTACACCCATCCACACAATCCCCTTTCTATTCCCTCCTTCGGGCGTAGTAAGCGCTCCGATTATGGCTACCCTCAGCCTCCCCGGGTTAACATTGGGATTACCCGTGTGGTATATTTCGCCTCCCGTTCCCCCGCCGACACCAAATGTCATCCTGCAGCTGGTGCAACCCATCGTCACTTCTACCCAACCACCTCCTGGTATCGCGACCCCTTCGTCATCTACAAATCCCCCTCCTCCCATCAGGCCCACTAGGGGCATAGGCCCACAACCATACACTGCGGTACCCCCACCCAAAGCAGTTAAACCTCCTCCCGTATTTCGTGCTCCTCCAAAATGCTCGCTGTGTGATGAGTTAGGCCATCCAACCCATCAGTGTCCACAGTTACCTGCATTGCAGGAACACATGCAAATGTTGGACGACGACCCCAACATCCCAGTGGTCAAACTAGATCCAAACCCCATGCCTCGTGATAAATCACTACGTACCAACCACCCATGTGCGATATGCGGTATTTACGGCCACTACTCCCATCACTGTCCTGACATCCTAGATTACAGAGCATCCCTCTACGAGATGAACAATTTGGACCTTGAGACGGCACCCCCTACTATCGAGGAGATCTACCCTCCTCCATCATCCTCATCCGGAGAGATTAACACCATCTACATGATCTCTTCGACTACCACTACCTCATCACTTGATTTGACCACTCAAAGCTCCCGCAATGATGAAGAAATTCTAGAGGCTCCTACTGCCCTTAATCATCCTTGGGAAGACATGCACCATCGTCCATACTTCCTCCTGGAAGAGACTTCATCCACCACCGCTACCCAACCCGCGGTTGAGTCCAAAGATTTCCTTCCTACTAAAGTTGACTGGCTAATGGATCCCATGGCCGATATTTCTCCCATCATTCACATTGACATCTCTGACCCACTTGGTGCCCTTCATACCATTACATTAGGAGCCTCCCACAGTGAGCATGAGATCGGAGAATACCAACGACTACTCCAAGAATTCACTAATGTCTTTACTTGGTCAGATACCGAAATGCCTGGCCTTGACCCCGCTATTTATATGATCTCCACTGGATACCCCTCGGTTCGGTCGGCCCCTTCCACTGATCCCGTTCACACCAATGTTCCACCCTACTACGTTGGTTTCGCCAATGGTGCAAGTCGTTGGTCCCCCAATCTGGCCTCCGCAGCTTGGGTAATATATTCCCCTTCACATGAGTTGATCCACATCGACAGAATGTGTTTGGGTGCCGCTACCAACAACCAGGCTGAATATGATGCCGTGACTGGTCTCTTGGCCACATCTCTCCAAATGAGCATACGTCACCTTAACGTTTTCTTGGACTCACAACTCCTAGTTTCCCAACTCAACAATGATTACCAGGTACGCGATCCCTATCTATTCAAAAAAAATTTGCGCACTAAAAAAATGATTCGACAGTTTGAATCCATTACATTCACACATGTCCCAAGAAACCTCAATAGTGTAGCAGACCATATGGCCAACAATGTACTTGACTGGCACACCAATTGCATCATACCATAAACAAATAATGCATCCATGTGCATAACATGTGCCTCCACGGGCATATACCAAAACAAAATGTGCATCCACATGCATAACATGTGCCTCCACGGGCATATACAAAAAACCAAATGTGCATCCACGTGCATAACATGTGCCTCCACGGGCATACAGAAACTCAAACATGCCTCCACGGGAAAACATAAAGACAACAAGTGCATCCACATGCATACACGACTATATACCAGCATCGAATATATACATATATATACATCATCATATAGTCAGAACATGTCATAGGTGCCCTCAGCACCCAATATACAAAAAAAAATACATCAGCCGTACAAAAAGAGTTTCCCCATATGCTCATCAGCATTTGGGGGCAAATACATATCATCTAGTCATGAGGATCCCTAGGCTCCTCTGGCGCCTCCTCCGCTGGCCCCGCCGGATCATGGCGAGCCCGAACTCTCTGCTCTGCTGGCCCTGCTGGATCATCCCGTAGACGGATCCTCATCTCAGCTGGCGCTTCCGGCTCATCCCGAGCACCACCCCTGTGCTCTGCCACAAAAACCGCTGTCCTCAATAGGAGCGACCGCCACTCAGGCGACGCACCGAAGCAACGCTCCATGACATCCCGGTCCAGGTCCCTCCAGCCATCCTCGGGGAGTCCAGCTAGAATCATGTCGAATGTATGTCTGACACCCTCTATAGCATCGTCTCGAGGGCCAACCCCTCACCCACGAGCCGCAAATCCTCCACCATGTGGAGGTGGTACCACTGTAGGTGGATGAGCGACCACCATCGCTCGCCCCTGACGAGCCACGTAGTCGGCCGGTGGTACAGGCCCAACATCTGCACAATGCAAATAAACCATCATATGCATATCTAACTACAATCATAGACAGATAAATCAAACAACACATGATATAGTATAAATCAAAAACACAAAACATACCGTCTAAACTCCAGGCCTGTCCCGGGGCACGAGGCATCTCTGGGTCGCCTCGATAGTCCATGCTGGCATATGGGAAATCCTCAATCAGTAGAGGCATCTGCTCCCACTGCTCATAAACCTCCTCCGTAAAGAAACCGCGGACACCACCGCCGCCACGAGGCATCATCTGCCCCCACCGCACCATGCGAGGCTCACTCACCAGACCATCACGAATGGGCACCCGTGGTCGCAATGTCGGCACCCGCTCGAAGAAAAAACAACATAGAAAAGAGGCATAACAGAACTCACCTCCCTCTCGACTGGCCTTGTCCAGATCTCTCCGGACACCATCCAGAAACATCTGCCCCCAGGCATAATAAGTCCCCCGAAGAACAAATTCCACCAACATCGTTTGTCCCCGAGACAAACGATGTGGCGCAGCAGCACCCAATATCCGCAGAACACATGCCCCAACAACCCGCATATCCCACTCACGTAGGGATCGCAAACTAATAGAACTGTTCTGCAAAACGGCATCATCAACACAAAAGGTCTGCAGTAGATCCTCCATATCCACACCTGGCGGGATCCTCGGCAGAAGATCTCCCACCTCCCCCAAATGAGGCAACCCAGTCAGAAAATAAACATCCGTGAGGGTGATCTCTAACCTCTCACCCCCAATAATAAAAGCACCCTCCACCGGCACCCACCAACTCACCAACTTGTTCAGGAGCCGTCTCACTGAACGAATAGGTGGGATCTAAGCGAACTTCAAGAGTCCACTCACCGCTAGAGTCTGCCGCACCCACGGATCAGTCTGAATCCGCAGCATTAGATCATCATCTATCTCCCGCTCTCGCCATGAGGCCAATGGTCTCCTCAACATCCTGCCAAAAAACATAAGAAATTTTTAGCCACAGCAAAAAAATTTTTGCAAAAATACCATCGCAGCTTTTCCATTAAAAACCGCGATGACCATCGCGGCCTTTCCATTAAAAGCCGCGATGATCATCGCGGCCTCCAGTCAAGAACCCGCGATGAACATCGCGGATATTTGCCAGACAGTCGCGATGAACATCGCGACTATCTCCCATGAACTCATGATGAACATCACGGGTTCCAACCTCACAGTCGCGATGAACATCGCGACTGTCAGCATAAAACTCGCGCGGTTCATCGTAGGAAGAGACCTGAAACCCGCAATATTCCACGTTGGAAGGTCAACGTGGAATTTCACGGCCTTCGGGGGCCCGCCGCTAACAAAAAATGACATAATTGAAAAGGCTAAGGCGAATCAGGTTACCTGAAACTCACAGAATCGAAAACCAACGGTCAAATCTCCCAGAAATCGAGAAAGAGCTCTGACTGCTCTGCCAAACTCGCACGTAACAATGACACGTCATATGGGCCCCACGCCCTATTTATAGAAATTCCACCATTTTTCCAACCGCCATTCCGGTCTCATATGACGTCCGTTTCTCAAACCGTTGGTACCATTGGAATCAGCGCAGCGAGAACTTCATGACAGTTCTTTCCTTTTCCAGTTTTCACCAGCTCCATTTTTTGACCATTTTTTGGGCACCCTCATCGCCTCGATTTGCATGCCATATCGGCCCTCATCCGTTTTTTACATGCCTTATATCACCGGATTCAGTTTTCCGCGCTCGTGATGATGCTTGAGATCATTTCTCGCTCTCACGCATAGATTTTTCGGGCATTTTTTCCATGCGCCCCTTGTCACCTCGGTTTGCGTGCCACATCCGCCATTCTCCATTTTTTACGAGTCTTATATCACTGGATTCAGTTTTTCGTTCTCGTGATGATGCTTGAGATCATTTCTCGCTCTCACGCCTAGATTTTTCGGGCATTTTTTCCATGCCCCCCTCGTCACCTCGGTTTGCGTCCCACATCCGCCGTTCTCCATTTTTGACGAGTCTTATATCGCTGGATTCAGTTTTTCATGCTCGTGATGATGCTTGAGATCATTTCTCGCTCTCATACCTAGATTTTTCGGGCATTTTTTCCATGCCCCCCTCGTCACCTCGGTTTTCGTGCCACATCCACCGTTCTCTGTTTTTGACAATCTTTATATCGACGGATTCAGTTTTCCGCGCTCGTGATGATGCTTGAGATCACTTCTCGCTCTCACGCCCATACTTTTCGGGCATTTTTTCCATGCCCCATCGTCACCTCGGTTTGCGTGCCACATCGACCGTTCTCCATTTTTGACAATCTTTATATCGACGGATTCAGTTTTCCACGCTCGTGATGATGCGTGAGATCACTTCTCTCTCTCACCCCCAGATTTTTTGGGCATTTTTTCTATGCCCCCTTGTCGCCTCGGTTTGCGTGCCACATTCGTCGTTCTCCGTGGTTGACCATCTTTATATCACCGGATTCAGTTTCCCCCGCTTGTGATGATACTTGAGATCATTTCTCGCTCTCACGCCCATACTTTTCGACCATTTTTTCAAAATGCCCTCTCTTTGCCTCGGTTTGCGTGCCACAAAGCCGCAGCCCCCTTTTGACAATCTTTATGTCACCGGATCCAATATCCCGCACACATGATGATGCTTGAGACCTTTTCTCGCTCCCATCTATCCATTTTTGTTCGGTATAATTTTATCCCTTTTTCGGGCCGAGCAATCCCTTTTTACGAAAAAGGCACTTAGGGAGTTTCTGTTAAGCTCTTTTCTGACTCCTAAAACAATGAAAAGATCGCCGAGCAATCTTGCTTCCTTTCATGCTCGCTAAACGTATCTGAAAGGGCGTCTACCTGGTATAAGTTTACCCCTTTTTCGGACCTCGTAGACTAATTACGAAAAAGGTATACTCTAGTCACATCGGCTAGAAGAGTTCTCCATCTGCATCATTTTATGCTTTTGCAGGCCTTGGAGACTAAAACTACGAAAAAGAACACCAATGGAGTCCCCTTACTGCTTTCAGACTCTATAAATATGAAAGCGACCACGAGCAATCACCATCCTGGGCTCGTAAAACCAACAGGACAGTAGTCATAACCACTGTAGAGTCTTCTTATTGTTTTCAGACTCCTTAAAAATGAAAGCACCAATGAGCACGAACAGTCCTGGGCTCACAAAATCCACAGGACAGTACCATTTCAGAGCACACTTTTATCCCTTCTTGAAGCTCATTAAAACTACGAAGAAGGACCCAATGGTGCTTCTCGGTGCTACAACAGATCACGTCTACTCATATGGCAGCTTCCCCATTTTGGTCGCCTTTGTTCAGAGTATTCTGCAGTATGTCACCCTGAGAACCCCACGACATCACCCATCAGCTTGATTCCCCCCCAGAGTCAATGCATACCTTTCAGTCCTTAAAAGCAACGATTCCCACACCTATAAGTCAGTTCACAACGCTGCCAGGTCAACCATGTCATCATGCTCTGAACAAAGGAAGTTTGAGTCTACCCATTGACCCCAGTTACTTCCCATCCCCACAAGTATGTCAGTCCTACCATCAGTACTACCACACTTCAGTTCTACACCTCGTGCTCCTATCAAGGAAACATCATTTCCTTGTTAGTTGCTGGTCTCCCTCTGTCGACGACAACCACATTTATTTCCAGAGGATAGACCTAGAGGTCCCTGTGTCTTGGACTCATCACCATTTACGATGAGTGCCTACGAATCATTTCGAGAAGAGCCCTCAGTGCCTCTCCAAATGGTTGTTTCTCACATGCTCGACTTCAACACCTTGATCGCATCGTTGAGACTCGCACAGGACATTGGTTCGTTCACTTATTAGTCGAAGACCCCTGATACCTTTTGACTCCTCCACATTTGAGAGTCTACCTATGGATACAACTAGTTACATTGTTCCTATAGATATTCAGGTTGCGTATGGCGACAGTATTCAGATGTACCCCAGTTTTATACTCCCTCGAGTATACAGTTACAGATACTTCCTAGAGATGGCTCACAGTCATTATGTCCCTACAGATGTTGGACACCTTCAGTTCCAACAGTTCATCAGTTGTTCCAATGTATCAGTTATTGAGATCAGCCATGTCATGATCATGAGTACATCCCAAAATAATGTACCCTCTGGACCATTATGATATACCAGTATATTTTTTATGTATTAGATCCCCCTTCTTGGGACTAATTGTTATGTATATGTCTTGATACGAGCATGGGTATGCCTGCCTCGTCCATTATCAGAGATTATCTTTCATTCATATTGAGGCAATGTAATAATTGTTTATTTTTTGTAGCTTCCATGGGACGCAGATCCAGTCTCCAATCGGTCTCTTCTCCTTCCTACAACCCCAGAAAAAAGACAAAAGAACTATTATGTCTATCGGCCATACGATGAGCTCCTGCCCTCACACATCAGGGGGAAATCTGTTAACACCCAAAAAGTGCTCACTAGCTCATTCCCTTATTCACATAACCCATTTGTCCACTTTTCCACCATCTGAGCCTCTGAAGCCAACAAAAGGTCACCAAAAGACCTTGGTACACCCCTTTTTTCCCACTCAAAAAGATTATTTTTCCTAAAAAGCATAAAAAAACCTCAAAAAGGGTCCAAAATTCCCAAAATATTAAAAAGGGAATAAAAATATTAATTTTATTCAAAAAAGGGAAAAGGAGGGAAAAGTACCTAAACCATGTTGGTCAATACCATTTGGTTTCCACAAAACCACAAATGGTATTCCCCACCACCAAAACCTATAAAAAGGTGGTAGGGGCTCCTCATTTCACATCCATCCATATTCCTATCCTCATGCTACCAAAATCTCCCTTGAGTATTTGGCCATTGTAGCAAGCCTTGGAGAAAGGACCCATTGGATATTGGAGCTGCTCACCATTGGAGCCATTCAAACAACCTTCATCACTTGGAGGTATTGTTCTTGCAAGCATTTGCTTGCCCCATTGTCAATACAAAAAAATATTTTTTATCTTTCTTGTTCTTGTTCTTTAATTCAAAATGCACATGCTAGTTTAGTTTAGTTTAGATTTAGTTTATTGTTTTTATTTCTATTGAAACTACTGCTACTAGTTAGCAGGTGCCCATAGCACTAAGCTTGGTTGCAAAACCAAGGCAACAATTTTTTGAGGAGCCGCTACCACCTTTTTATAGGTTTTGGTGGTGGGGAATACCATTTGTGGTTTTGTGGAAACCAAATGGTATTGACCAACATGGTTTAGGTACTTTTCCCTCCTTTTCCCTTTTTTGAATAAAATTAATATTTTTATTCCCTTTTTAATATTTTGGGAATTTTGGACCCTTTTTGAGGGTTTTTTATGCTTTTTAGGAAAAATAATCTTTTTGAGTGGGAAAAAAGGGGTGTACCAAGGTCTTTTGGTGACCTTTTGTTGGCTTCAGAGGCTCAGATGGTGGAAAAGTGGACAAATGGGTTATGTGAATAAGGGAATGAGCTAGTGAGCACTTTTTGGGTGTTAACAGTATGACAAAATTCCATTTGGGCAACGTTTCAAAGAGATATGGACATAGATTTCATAGGATATAAGGACAAATTCATTGTTATTTACAAGGATGAAGTTATAGTGTTTTCCAAATCAGATGAAGAACACCTCAAGCATCTCAATTAAACATTTTTGAAATGCAAAAAGTATGGTCTCTCTCTTAAACCCAAAAATTCAAATTTTGAAATGATGGAGGGCATCCTTCTTGGACATATTGTTTCTCAACAAGGAATCAAAATTGATCCAGACAAGGTAGCAACAATTCTGAAAATTGATCTTCCTAGGAATATAAAGGGAATTCATCCTTTTCTTGGTAAGATTAATTTCCTCAGAATATTTGTTTCTAATTTCGCTAAATTATTAAACACATTATAGTCATGTTAAAGAAAGATGCTGAAGTTAAATGGACTAAATAAGCTAGGGATTCTTTCAGAAAATCAAACAAAATTTAATTGAAGCTCCAATGCTTGTTAGTCCAGATTATTCAAAAGAGTTTCATAAATTTTCTTTTCTTTCAGAAGATACTATTGCTGCAACATTATTGCAAAAAAATAAATATGGATTTGAACATCCTGTTTCCTTTTTAAGAAAAGTTCTAATAGATGCCGAATTGACGTATGATATTTTAGAGAAACATGGTTATTCTCTAATAAAAGCCTTCAAATATTTCAGACTGTAAGTTCTTCAATCAAATACAATTGCCTATGTCCCAAGCAATGCTATGAAAGATATTTTGATTTATCCTGACAGTGAAGGTAAAAGGGGTAAGTGGATATCTAAATTACTTGAATATGATGTTGAAATCAAACCAACCAAATTAATAGAATTCCAAGGTTTAGCTAGATTACTTACTGATTCAAATTACAAAGCACTGGGGTTAAATTTAATTATGAATCAATATGATATTGATGAGGCACAAGAGAATGATGAAAGATCACATATTATGGATAAATATTCTGAATCAACCTGGTATAAGGATATTGTGTTTTTCTTGTTAATTTTTCAGTGTCCACCCGATCTTGATAGGAAAAAAATTAGATCTTTAAAGTTGAAATCTTAGAACTATTGCATAGTAGACAAAACCTTATTATGGAAGTATCCAGGGGAATATTATTAAGATGCATAGATTAGGATAAATTTGATATGATAATGACATATTTTCATAGTGGAGTTTGTGGAGGACACCGACATTGAAAAAAAAACATTCAAAATATGTAGGGCAGGATATTATTGGCCATCCTTATTTTCTGATGTGTTTGCTGAAGTCAAATCCTATGCAAAATGCCAAATATTTGTTGGGAGACAGAAGCTATTGACATTGCCATTAAATCCAATTGTTGTTGATGCCCCTTTTAAGCAATGGGGATTAGATTTTATTGGTGAAATTCATCCTCCATCCAATTAGCATTATAGATGGATCTTGATAGCAACATATTTCTTCACTAAGTGGGTAGAATCTATTCCAACAAGGAAAGTAACTGATAAGGTAATCATCATTTTTCTGGAAGAACATATTTTTGCACGATTTGGATGTCCATGCAAATTGCTAACTGAAAACAATCCTACTTTTAAGTCTATTGACATGGTTCGTTTTTGTGAAAAGGTATAATATTACACTTAAGAAGTCCACACCCTAATATCCACATGGAAATGGCCTTGCCGAATCTACCAACAAAAACCTCATCAATAGCATTAAAATGTTGTTGTCAGAGAATAAAAGAACATGGGACACAAGGTTTAAATATGAACTGTGGGCAGATAGGATTAGTACTAATAAATATATTGGTATGTCTCCTTTTCAACTTGTGTATGGGACTGAAGCATTTTTTCCTATTCAGCTAGGCTTGCCAGTTTTAAAATTTCTGCAGGATGAAAATGAGGAACCAAATGTAGTTCAACGAAGAATATTTCAGATGATTGAAGCTCAGCAGATTAGAGAAACATTGTTGGAAAAGACTCATAAACACTGTGATAAAGTCAAAGTAGTTTTTGATAAGAGAAAAAAGAAGATACTTTCTCCCAAGGTTACTTAGTTTTAGGATGGGATGATCAAAGAAAGGAAAGGTCCAAGCATGGTAAGTTTGATCATTTATGGTTTGGACCATTTCATATTTCTAAGGTATTGAATAACAATACATTCATTTTGGAGAACCTTGATGGTGATACCAATTTTGTAGGAACAGTTAATGAGTGTTTTCTCAAACACTTTTTCATTTGCTGAGGCTGTCAATAGTCTAAAACCATTATAAATACCATTAGTTAGTTAATCACTCAATAAGACTCCAACACCCAATGGAGGCACTGGTACATAGTTTGTAAGTTTTGTTTTTAGGAATAATTGATTTTTAGAAGCATTAAGGACTACAAGAGTATAAGTTGCCAGAATAGAAAGGACACTGATCTACAAGTTCTAAGAACCTCACAGGGAATTGTTATCCCTAGTAGGAGTCGGTGTTAGTACCTAGGTATGCAAGTAGGGTTTATATGTCACAAAAGATCTAAGAGCTGAGTATACCTCACAGAGAATGAATGAGCAGAAAAATTGAATAAGAGTGAAAACTGCAGTAAAAAAGAGTAGAGAAATAATTATGCTATAGGACTCAGATAGGAGAAGAATAATGGCACACTATCCAACAATTAGTATAATCAACAATGATGTTACAATGGAGAGAATTCGAATCAATAAAGAGAATTCGAACCTCAGTTGGTCTAGCATAGGGATTGTCACCACTAGAGTGCTCTGAAAGACTCAAACTGAACTGAACTGAACCTAAAATTAGCTAACTGAAGTCACAATAAGTTAACTAACTGAAGTCACAATAAGTTAACTAGTTGAGGGGGGTGCAATAGTGATTTTTTCATGCATGCCAATTACAAATGGGTGCATGAGGACACAATCAGTGGCATCCGAACCTCTAACCCCCCACAAGAGTTAGATAACTCAGGTGGATTGCACTGGAACACCCAATTGGTTCCTATAAAATAGGGAACTGACTGAAGTGGTCCTAAAATGATGCATGCAGGGATTAGAAGGTGGTAGATGGATCCCGGATGACATATGCACACCACTAGGGGGAAAATGATATCATCAACAACTAGGAAAAATAAATAATGCTAAGTAGGACAAGGATGGAGTATTAAAATATCCTAACAACCCCCTTAATCCTGTTAAATTTTAAGAATTTACTTCAATCTGATCTAGGATCTTAACTGAGAGAACAACATTTACAGCAAATCTAGAGCATATCAATCATGGTCACAATAATGCAAGCACACAAGAGACACAGAGTTTACTGGGGAAAACCATAAAGGTGAAAAACCCTAATAACTTCCTTAGAGATAGATAGAGCAATGATACAACCAGAATACAAGAGATAGTCTTCTCCTAGTAGCAGAGCCTGCTCCTCCACAAGTGCACCACTCTCCCAAGTGTGAGTGAGAGAATAGAATGTGTAAAATGAGAGAGACACACTCTCTATTTATACACTAACTTGACTTGACCTTTACTCTACTAGGTCGGCCTCAACTTAACCACTTAACATAATGCTGACTGGGTCGACCCCCACTAGGGTGGTCTAATAACCTTTTGACCCACATGGCCGACCCCCAATAGGGTGGTATAATAACCCTTTGAACCACATGACTTATACAGGGTTGACCCCAATAAGGTGGTCTAATAACCCATCAAGTATAAGTTACGACACTTACAATATAAATGACGACACTTCCGTATAGAGGAATAATAACATCTCTATAGGAATACAATATACATATATGTGAAATACATTCCGAAGTTACATATACATCAACACTCCCTCTTAACTAGGAAGGTATTTCTCGACATAGGTCTTCTAGCACAAGTCTTCTTCTCTGGATCATCGTCAATGGATAATCGTCATCGAGTCATCATCATCGTCACTGCTGCTGGTATCTCAATCAATCTCTGAATCTACTCATCATAGGAAGTTCTACAGAGCCAGTCCTTTTTCATACTAGATGTAGGCCCACCACCTGCAAGTCTTCGTCATCACTGGCCATACTGTGGAATCCTCAGGACTTATTATGTGCGTCACAAAACCTTGAAAGAGCATCCCAGGCTGTTACGAGCACACGGCTCTACCTATAGGATCTCCCAGGGCCATATTATATGTGACCTCACCACAAAACTTCGCAAGATCATCCCAGGCTGTTACGAGCACACAACTCTACCTATAGGATCTCCCAGGGACAGATTATATGTGGTCACCACAAAACCTTGCAAGAGCATCCCAGGTTGTTACGAGCACACAGCTCTACCTATAGGATCTCCTAGGGACAGATTGTATGTGGTCATGGCAAAACCTCACAAGAGCATCCCAGGACTTATTACAGGAACATAGCGCAACCTATCGGATCTCCCAGGGACATATTATATGCCATAGGAAAAAACCTCGAAAGAGCATCTGCCAGATATCCCAGGGCCAAATTATATGCCATAGGAAAAACCTCGAAAGACTATCTACAGATCTCCCAGGGCCAAATTATATGTCCTCCCAGAGAAAAACCTCGAAAGAGCATTTGCCAGATATCCCAGGGCCAAATTATATGCCATAGGCAAAACCTCGAAAGACTATCTGCAAATATCCCAGGGCCAAATTATATGCTCATCTGCACAACCTGATCCATGGCCATAGAGTATCAACCTGATACTCACCATACATCATCCTGATGTACACATGATCATCCTGATCATCATCATTGCAACATCTTGATGCATGTCATCTGGAGCAACATCCTGAAGCTCGTCATCCATGATCATCCTGATCATACAATGCATCTACCTGATGCATACCAAGTATCTACCTGATACATATCATCATACATGATCCACCCGATCATACAGTGTATCCACCTGATACAAATACAAATACATGATACATATCACCATACATGATCCACTAGATCATACAATGTATCCACCTGATACATATACAGATACATGGTCCAAGCATCCAACATGATGCATATACAAAATACATACAAATGATCCAACCGATCATATCCAACATCCAACATGATGCGTACATACGTATACATATAAATGATCCAATTGATCATATCCAACATCCAACATTATGTGTACATATATAAATGATCCAACTGATCATATCCAACATCCAACATGATGTGTACATATATAAATGATCCAACTGATCATATCCAACATCCAACATGATGCGTATACAGAGCAGTAACTGGAGCATAGTCCTGATGCTCATCATCCAACGCTTACATCCATAGCCATGTGAAGGATCCTCCTTCCAACATGCTTGGAATGGCTTCTGCAAATGTGTCAATCACTTCTTCCTCGAAGTGTCATCAATCTGAAGAACACCAAGCCTCTCTCTCAAGTACTCAAACTTCACCCTACTAGTGGCTTCGTCAGCACATCTGCAATCTGCTTGTCCATCACAATGTACAGGAGATTCACAGCTCCTCTCTGCACCATATCCCTGATATAGTGATATTTGAGCTCTATGTGTTTCAACCTATCATGAAACACTGGGTTCTCGGACAGCTTCACACAACTTTGGTTATCACAAAATATACCAGTAGCATCCAACGGGAGATCAAATAACTTATACAGTAGCTTCCGTAGCCATACTGCCTCACAACTAGCTGAACAGGTTGCAACATACTCTGCCTCAGCTGTACTCAGTGCTAAGCAGGACTGCTTCCTGCTGAACCAAGAGATCACACCTGATCCCATACTGAAGCAGCACCCAGATGTGGTCTTCCTATCTACAGCACTGCCTGCCCAATCTGAATCAACATAACCCTGCAGGTTAAACTTTTGATTCGCTTCATACTTGATCCCATAATCCACTGTACCTTTCAGGTACCTCAGAATATGCTTTATAGCAACCACGTGAACACTCCTCGGATCTGTCAGGAACTGGCTCAATGTGTTCACCGCAAAGCAAATATCTGGTCTCATGTTCGTCAAGTACATCAAGGACCCAATCATCTCACGATACATAGTGACATCAACTAGTTCAGATGAAGCATCACACAGAAGCTTCAGGTTCGATGCCATAGCCTCGCAGTCCATCATCCCGAACCTCTTCAGGATCTCTACTGCATACTTCCCTTGTCCAAGGAAGATTCCATCTGCACTCTGCCACACCTCCATACCTAGAAAGTGGTGCATCATAACCAAGTTCTGCACATATATGACTCCCTGTCATGTGTCTCAAAACCAAGTGGCTGCTCCACATACACTTCTTCTTCAACTACACCATTCAGGAAAGCTGTCTTGAAATCCATCTGGTGTATCTTCTATTTTTATATTTCTCTATGCTGCCATCTGCAACATGCTTTATCTTGATAGATCCATATGGAAGTCATAACAAACTTCCCTTTAGGTCTTGGGACTACATCCCAAACGTCATTCTTCATGATCGACAGATCATGGCATTCTTCCCATATCCTGGGAACTTTAATATCTTCAATAGATAATTTTGTTGCTGAACAAATGTTGTAGTTCTTCTTTTGTAGGTGATGGCATACAATCTTTCCTACACAACAAGTTAAATTGCATGATTAGAAAACATCTCATAGTTTTTAGAACAAATTCTTACACATAAAGAAATATGTCATACAGTCATGCAATTATCTTAGCCAATGCTTTAATACAACATTTATCCATATCCCGTAACTTTCTAGATTCCTTCCAATCTCTACCAAAACATTGTTAAGAGTGTGCACAACTCCCAACATGTAAGCAAAGAGGTTTCATTCTAGATAAGTAGCAATGGAATAGTGTACAGTGCCATAGGCCACTTACCCATGCATATTAGTAGTATACTGTTCATCAATGCAACTATTCTAATGTGCATAATACACAACCTAATTCTAGGAACATCATTATATACATTATTGAACACTATTATTTAAACAATAAAATATGCAAGTAATGAAAATTCAAATACTTATCTTTGTGTGTTTGTTGGGTTGACTCCCTCTTAGTCTTTGCTTCTTTTTTGCAACTCCATTCTTATGTGGATTGTGAGAAGTGGTCAACTCCCTCTGAATATCTGCATCCTTGCAGAAACTACTGAAGTGTGCTCCTTTGCTTTCTTGTAGGAACAACTAGAGTGTGCTCCCTATTGATCTTTGCTTCCTGGATTACCTGTCCTTGAACTTACATCCATCCTTAATCACTATGCATGCTTATTAGTATCATCATTGTGTTATCCTTGAGGTCTCATACATAATCACACATTTATTAGTATAATCTTAATACTATCAAAACACAATAATCTTAAACATGTATATTCATAATCATTCACAGATAATAAACATTAGTATTCAAGGTTTCAGGGAAGTCTTCTTTTACTCATACATATTCTTATTTGATTGTAGGACTCTTCAGGTTAGTTGAATCATCAATCAAGATAAGAGATATAATATGCATAAAACCCATGATTATTCAAACCTATACCTTCATGATTCTTCTGGTTAGTCATATCATCAATTATGGTAAGAAACATAATATGCATACAACCATGATTATTCAAACCTATGACTTCATGAATAATCATTATCAACAACACAACAGTATAAGATCCTAACACAAGGTAGGATTCTAGCTTGATATAGGAAAAACATACCTGGATTAGCATGCTAGCTAGTTATGTCTAACATACCCGCATAATGTCTTCTGGTTCTCTTCAGTGACTTGTGCTAGTAACCTGCATGTCTCATAAGTTAATCATTGTAGAACCAAGTTATACATACCTCGAAAGTAGATCTTCTATGTGATCCATGACAATGGATGAATCTTTTTTTTCATGTCACCATGAGCATATGTTCTTGAAGTAGAACATGATTTGACTTTCTTGGTGTACCTTTTGTGTTAGCAAACAACATAAACCTCATACAACATCACAATGCATTAGTACAATCATAAGTGTCAAAACCTTAATCAATGAATATCTTCTATTAAGGTGATACGACAAGTCCAGTAATTAATCAAGATTGTATTGTAATGATATGAAGACAAACATATGATAAACTTAACCATGAAACATACCTGTAAGCCATACTTGTCAAGATTGTTTGTAATCTTCTTATGGAAGGCCTTAGCCTCATCTCCCTCTGAGACAGGAACTTCTTCACTTATGCAGGTGACCAATCCATGTTCTTCTAGGATTAACCCAATCCACTTTATTTGCAAGAACTGGTCCTGGAGCTGGATTAGGGTTTGTCAAAGAAACCCCAAAAATTCAAACTTTGAATTTCAAACTTCCGAAAGGATAGAAATATGTGCCTTGATGAGCTGATCAAGTTGGTATATTCAGAATTTGAAAACTGTAAAGTTTCACCCTCGAAATTGCCTTTTAGATTTCCGGATTTACTAGGGAGTACCCTAAATTAGGGTTTGAATTTCCCGGAGCTTCACCCAACAAAAATATTTGATTCAAAACTCTAAGCTTCGATTTTTCTGAGGAGCTTCCAGCCGTGGTCACAGATTTCCAAAATTCCAATTTTTGCAGAAGCCCTAATTTTCCATCTTTCCGATCAAAGTCCTGAACTGGGGTTTGATCAAGCCTGGCCTTCTGCCCAACCAAAAAATCTAATCTTGGTCTCTGAATTTCGATTTTGATAAGTAGCATCCATCCATGGTCTCCGATTACAAAAATTCCAACTTTCTCCGAAGCCCTAAATTCCGGAAGCCATGAATGAAGGTACTAAAAAATAATTCTGTTTTGACACAAATATGTACCTGATTGTTTCTGGTGTAACTCTGAACTTTTCAATCCACAGGGTCTGAAAATTTTTCTTGAGATAGCCCGACCTGTTATCTTTCCATCTCGATAGGTCTGACCTCAATTGGATTCTCTGAGAGAGAGTTATAGCAAGTGTCGCAACGTGACCTGTTTATGGGATAATACATGAGAGCAAACTTGTACAGCATGCCACGTGTCACTAGTTCAACTTCGGCCTCTAAAGAGTTTTCTTGAGATATCCAGACCTGTTATATTTCCATCCTGACAGGTCTGACCTTAATTGGATTCTCTGAGAGGGAGTTATGCCAAGTGTCACAACGTGACCTGTTTTTGGGATAATACATGAGAGAGAACTTGTACGACATGCCACGTGTCATAGGTTCAACTTCGGCCTCTGAAAAAATTTCTTGAGATAGTACAGTTTATGTACTACCTGTCACTTTTTACAAAATTTCATTTGGATCTTCCTAGCCCAAGTTCTGACCTTTTTCCCAAGGTCACCTGATTTTCACTCAGATATGGAAGAGGTAGAAACCCTATATTGTATAGATCATAAATCACAAAGTACAACGAATTAGAGGTTGTCCCTTGGACACAAGGTACATGGGGATCTAATATTCGACCTGTAAAATTTTCAGATCTGAAAACTTTGGCAAAACGGATTTATAGCGAAATTGCTACGATGACTGGTTTTTTCTATATCAAGCCCTAGCATCGTAAGTGCAACAAGTGTCATACATTCCATATCATGCCTTCTTTCAGGCTAGCTCTGATACCATGTTAAATTTTCAGAATTTACTTCAAGCTGATCTAGGATCTTAACTGAGAGAACAACATTTATAGCAAATCTAGAGCATATCAATCATGGACACAATAATGCAAGCACACAAGAGACACAGAGTTTACTTGGGGAAAACCATAAAGGTGAAAAACCCCAATAAATTTATCAGAGATAGATAGAGCAATGATACAACCAGAATACAAGAGATAGTCTTCTTCTAGCAGCAGAGCCTCCTCCTCCACAAGTGCTCCACTCTCCCAAGTGTGAGTGAGAGAATAGAATGTGTAAAATGAGAGAGACACACTCTCTATTTATACACTAACTTGACTTGACCTTTACTCAACTAGGTCAGCCTCAACTTAACCACTTAACATAATGCTGACTGGGCCAACCCCTACTAGGGTGGTCTAATAACCCTTTGAACCACATGGCTGACCCCCAACAAGGTGGTCTAATAACCCTTTGACCCACATGAATTATACAGGGCTGACCCCAACAAGGTGGTCTAATAACCCATCAAGTATAAGTTACGACACTTACAATATAAATGATGACACTTCCGTATAGAGGAATAATAACATCTCTATAGGAATACAATATACATATATGTGAAATACATTCCAAAGTTACATATACATCCACAAATCCATACTTTTTCATCCTGGGCCCTCGTTACTAATACCAAAGGTCACCCATACAATCAAATAAATGATAAAAAGAAAGAACTTTCCATGAACCAAGGAAATGGGGAAAAACCTCATAGGAAAAATACCCCCCCTCAAAAGAAAAACAACAGGGAACTCAAAGAACCTTTATACTAAGCAGAGAAGGAAAAAAAAATACCTAGTGAAATACTTTGCAAAAATATTGGCAGGTTTCTCTTACGTAGGATAGCAATGCAGGTGCTAGTTTTGGATCTAATTCTATGATGTACCTCCCATTGTGTAGAAGTTGTATTTTCCAAAACAAGTCTTTCAGGAACCCTTCTTGCTACTAGAGTGAATGGCTCATTGTGGTCCAAATCATGAACCTTTGAGTACCTTTTGTCAAACAACTGATATTGTTGCTTGGTTGTATATCCCCCATTGAAAGTCTCTCCTAGAGATTGTGTATCAAACCCCACCATCCTAGCAGCTACAAGGAATTTGTGTGCCCATATTTTCCTTGGCCATGGATTGGGAGGATTTGTTGGATATGGATCTAAATCTAAATCTCCTTGAACTTTATTCTCAACATCAATATCTTGATCCTCATCTTCATTAGAAGAGATATCACGCTGATATTCATCAGATTCCGTTGGGGTAGGAAGAGAGTATGGAAAACAATGCGAGAATTCATATGCATTGGAGGCATGGTTTGCAAACCCTTTCGCTATAATATTCCTAGTAGAGATCTCTGCAAGCTCAACTGTGTCAGGACCAAACACCAATTTCTTCGGTGAACCCGTGTGAGTAATCTAATATACAAAAAACAAATTTGTTGAAAAATAAGGCACAAATAGAACATTTTTGAACTTACCATGCTCCATATGTACTGTTCCCTTCCCTTCAATAGAGATCTGAGAGTTGTCTCCCATGTGAATAATCAGACCATATTTGATATCTAGAGAAGAAAATGATTCTCTAGAGGAAACCATGTGGTTGGAGGCTCTTGAATCTATGAGAAGGGCTTGTGATTTTTAAAATCCAGCCTTTAGTGCATGGCATCTCTCACGACCATCAAACTCACTTCCCAAATAAATCTCTCTTGCACCTTTTGGGAGGGAAATGTTGTGTTGTCCAAGAAGCTTGTTCATCTAATCTATCTTCTTCTACATGAAAGATATCTCTAGGTGGTTTCCTTTATTGCAATAGGAAAACTTGGATTTATAATATCCCTTTTGTTTGTCCTTCTTGGAGATGGAGGCTACTTCCGATGGACTTCAATTGGAATTCTGATTGGGTTCATATGGCCTCTTATCCTTGCCTTTTTGCTTCCCCTTCCCATTCACACTTTTTGGTTCTTCAACCAAAAGAGATTGATTTTTGGATTCCATCAAGGAGCCCATCTAGATCAACTTATCTTGTTCTTGGATGAGAGATTCAATGAAAATATAAAAAGGAGGGAATCTTCCAACCAGGGATTGATATTCTCCCAGAATGGAAGGTAGAGACATAGATGGAGAACTCAGGACCTAGCTTGCTCAGAATGGATAACCCCAACTGCTCATCCTTCTTCTCAATGTCACACTACTTGCATTGCATAACCACATATTTGAATTTTGAAAAGAATTGATGGATGGTCTCGAAACTCCTGGGTTGAAGAGAAATCAAATAATTTTCCAGAATATTGCCTCTTATCTCATCTTGTTTGCTGAAGAGGGTCTCTAACTTCAACCATAAATCTCTTGGAGTCTTCAATCTTTCGATTTGGAAGAGTAGATATCTGGAAATATGAATACACATGAAACTAAATGCTTCATCCAATCTATTCAGATACTTGGTTTTCTCCATAGCTGATTTTGGTTCAAGACCGTTCCCCATTGTTACCCTGTACAATGATTTTTTGCGCAATACCATCTGCATATCATCCCTCCAATCAAGGTAATTGAAGGGTGTCAAGATCATGGGAGAGAGAGGAGATTTCAAATTGTCCATTACAATTGCTGGAGCAAATACAAGGTGAAACTGCTGCTAAGAAAATTGAGTGCAAAAACACAGGTGCAGAAACATTGGTGCAAGTGCATAAAACTGCTATAACTGTTGTTGTACTAAAAACATTTGAATAACGTGCAAAAAAATCTCAATAATGCAGGTATACTACTACCGAGCATTGCTTTAGGACAGTAGGCACTTTTATCTGGATCCTTCACACCTAGCTAGAACTCTTTGGATTTATCTAATGAATTCAATGCACTTGAACCATGATTTGCTATGGAAATCCAGATACTTCTGGTGCACTACCGAAAGAAACTGCTCAACCTATTCGCTCAATGGATCTAATACCATGTGAAATTCTATGTCACAACAAATCTAAGAGCTGAGTATACCTCATAGAGAAAGAATGAGCAGAAAAGTTGAATAAGAGTGAAAACTGTAGTAAAAAGAGCAGAGAAATAATTATGTAGTAGAAATAAGATAGGAGTATAATAATGTCACGCTATCCAATAATCAATATAATCAACAATGATGTTACAACGGAGATAATTCAAATCACTCAAGAGAATTCGAACCTCACTTGGTCTAGCATAGGGATTATCACCATTGGATTTCTATGGAAGACTCAAACTCAATGGAACTGAACCTAAACTCAGCTAACTAAAGTCGCAATCAATTAAATGACTAAGGAGGGCGCAATAGTGATTTTTTCATGCATTTTAATCATAAATGGGTGCATGAGGCCACAATTAGTGGAATTCGGAGCTCTAACCCCCCACAAGAGTCAACTAACTTAGGTGGATTGCATTGGAACACTTAGTTGGTTCCTATAAAATATGGATCTGATAGAAGTGGTGATCCAGATGGATATTGGTGACCACCCACCTATTCCACTAGCTCAAAATAGTTTCCCATTTTGGCAATTTTCTATGATGTTTCGAGTCATAAACTTCCAGGGCCATTTTGAGGCCCTAAACGATGTTTTTTGGAGATTCGAGAGCATGGGGGTCATAAATTTCCTATGGAATGCATTTTTTCCCATTCGAAAGTTGTAAATATTAGATATACCTTTCCAATGGGCTATCGAGTTCCTCAAACGGAGATCGTATGCAAAAGTTATGACCCTGGGAAGTTGATTGTTCAACCAACCACCTTGCGGCCACAAAGTTTATGTCGGTTCATATTATAGGGTTAGGTTTTTGGATGTTTGGGATTATTTCCCTCATGCTTGTGATAAATAGTCCCTTTTGGCCTCTTTTTGTTTTCAACTTGGCACGAATGAGCATAGTGGCCACATCTCTTCTTAGAGATAACTACCACCATTCTAGCTGTTTTATTTAACAGTCTGTTCTATTTCTGCTATTTAATAGAATGTGTGTTTACTATATCACTATGTTTCTTGCTATATATATGTGTATGTGATTCTATATCTTCTCTTTCATTTTGTTCCCAGATAAATCCATATCAATGGTATCAAAGAAATATACTCTTTGATTGTTCCTTGGTGCATGCCCCTCTATGAGGTCAAGATATAGAGAGTTGGGTCTTGAACTAGTTTCACTTGGGGAAGATCACTCTCGCCACCCCAAATGGCCTCCCATGGAAGAAGAAAAGAGAGACGACAGAGTAGGATATCCTATCAAGTTGTTTCTTGAGGAATCCCTCGCACAATAGAGGAACAAGATGATGGACAATTTCGCCCAAATCCTTCGACGCATGCCGATGACAACATGTACACCTTCAACGAGCAACCATTTAGGACATGCGACTACCTTCAAGGTACAAGTTAACTTTGATATCCCTTTATTTGAAGGCCGGAATGATGTCGATTCCCTAGATAAATGGTTGAATCTACTAGAAGGGTATTTCTCTTTCCACAATTTTTTCGACAGGGAAAATATCACCTTTGCACTCCTCAAGGCTATCCCCCATGTCAAATATTGGTGGGAAAATTATTGTGAGAAAAGTGTATCAGATGAGTCTATATTGTTTGTGGCCAATCCCACTTGGGCCTCTTTTATGGATTCCGTTAAGGAAAAATATTACCCTATGAGAAAATATGATGACCAGTACACAAAATGGACCATTCTGCGTCAAGAGAGGGACCAAACGGTGTCAGAGTACATCGACAACTTTCATACCTTGCGCACAAATTTGAGTATCAAGGACTCCGAGCGGAACCTAGTACTGAAATATTGCAGTGGCCTACACCAATACATATGAAAAAAGATGGATTTCCTGGACATCTCTTCACTCAGATCCACCTATCGATATGCTATTAAAATTGAGCAGAAATTTCAGCAAAAGAACAAGCGTGATTTTGGACCCCTGCAGAAGCAGGGCAAGGGAAACTATGGCTTGCAGAACACAGACAACCATTCCCAACCACAAGCGAAGAAAGGTAATGAAAAGACAAATAAGGAAACCAAGAAGTGGTGCGAGTTCCACAAAATACCCTAGAAAAACACTGATGAATGTCGCTCAAAACAATCATTGGTGGATGAGATCAAAGCTTCAGAATCATATCCTAGTTCTGATTCTGATTTAGAGCCCAATGTCACAGTCATAGACAAAGGGAAGTGAATCATTGATGCAGAACCCAGTGTCACTGTTGCTGCGACACATATTAAACCAAAGGAACCTGAAGAGTTGGAGACAGAGGAGCACCTCTTCCACTCATAGATGTGGGTGAAGGTAATTTCTCTACATTTTTTGTGGATAGCGGCAACCAAAAGAACCTAATATCAGCAAAAGTCATCAAGATATTGGAGCTACCAATAACACCACACCCGCAACCATACACCATTGGGTGGCTAATCCAAGGACGAGGTATCTGCGTTAGTCATCAATGCCTCCTACCATATGACATAAAGCCCTTCAAAGATGAGGTATGGTGTGATGTGGCTCCACTTGAATTATGTGATGTTCTTTTAGGACAATCATATATATGGAAGCGTCATGATGTATATGAATCATGACCTCGTAGTGTCATTGTAACTTTGGGAGGACAACTCTATCGGATACCAGAGATAGTTGCACCTACACCTGTTAATTTTTCAAAATTTACTCCAATCTTATTTAGGATCTTAACTGAGAGAACAACATGTACACCATATCTACATCATATCAATCATGAACACAATAATGCAAGCACACAAGAGACACAGAGTTTACTTGGGGAAAACCATAAAGGTGAAAAACCCCAATAACTTCCTCAGAGATAGATAGAGCAATGATACAACCCAAGCATAAGAGATAGACATCTCCTAGCAGCAGCTTCTCCTCCTCCACAAGTGTGCCACTCTCCGAAGAGTGTGAGAGAGAATAGAATGATGAAATAGAGTGCTTCCCGTACTCTATTTATACTTGACTTGACTTTCCTAATAACCTTTACTATGTCGACCTTAACTTAACCACATAACATAATGTTGACTAGGCCGACACCTAATAGGGTGGTCTAATAACCCTTTGACCCACATGGACAACCCCCAATAGGGTGGTCTAATAACCCTTCGACCCACATGACTTATACAGGATCGACCCCCAATAGGCTGGTCTAATAACCCATCAAGTATGAGTTACGATACTTACAATATAAATGATGACACTTTCGTATAGAGGAATAATAACATCTCTATAGGAATACAAACACTTCTGTATAGAGGAATAATACCATCTCTATAGGAGTACAATATACATATATGAAATAAATTTTGAAGTTACATATACATCAACACTCCCTCTTAACTAGGAAGGTATTTCTCAACACAGGTCTTCCAGCACAAGTCTTCTTCTCTGGATCATCGTCACTGGATAATCATCATCGAGACATCGTCATTGTCACTATTGTTACTATCTCAATCAATCTCTGAATCTACTCATCATAGGAAGTTCTACATAGCCAGTCCTTTTTCATACTGGATGTAGGCCCACCATCTGTAGGTCTTCATCATCACTGGCCATACTGTGGAATCCTCAGGACTTATTATGTGCATCACAAAACCTGGCTGAAGCATCCCAGGCTGTTAAGAGCACTCAGCTTTACCTGTCGGATCTCCTAGGAGCATATTACATGTGACCCCATCATAGAACCTGGATGTAGCATCCCAAGCTGTTACAAGCACACAACTCTACTTGTCGGATCTCCCAGGAGCACATTACATGTGATCTCACCACAAAACCTGGGTGTAGCATCCCAGGCTGTTACGAGCACATGGCTCTACCTATCGGATATCCTAGGAGCATATTACATGTGGTCATGGAAAAACCTAGCTATAGCATCCCAGGATGTTACGAGCACTTGGATGTACCTGTCAGATCTCCCAGGAGCACATTACATGCCATAGGACAAAACCTCGAAAGAGCATCCTAGGCTGTTACGAGCACATAGCTCTACCTGTCGGATCACCCAAGGCTGTATTATATGTCCTCCCAAAGCAAAACCTTGAAAGAGCTTTTGCCAGATATCCCAGGGCCATATTACATGCCATAGGAAAAACCTCGAAAGACTATTTGCAAACCTCCCAGGGTTGGATTATATGCTTATTTGCACAACCTGTCCACGACCACAAAGTATCATCCTGATACTCATGATCATCATTCACGAAGCACAACCTAGATGCACATCACACAACACTTACATCTACACCATGGGAGAACACATCTACAACCATGCGAGAATGGCACAACACTTATATTGCAGCCATGGGAGAACACATCTACAACCATGCTCGAATGGCCCCAACACTTATATCACAGCCATGGGAGAACACATCTACAACCATGCTCGAATGGCCCCAGCACTTATATCGCAGCCATGGGAGAACACATCTACAACCATGCTCGAATGGCCTTGGAAATTACATCACGACCATGGGATAACACATTTGCCACCATGTCTGAAAAGCCCAGCAATTACACCGCGACCATGGGAGAACACATCTACAACCATGTTCGAAAATCTCATGTGCATTTGTGTCTTCGGAACTCATCACACATAATCCAACGGATTATGTAATGTATCCACCTGATACATGTCATCACATATGATCATCCTGATCATCATCACTGCATCATCCTGGTGCATGTCAGCTAGAGCAACATCCTGAAGCTCATCATCCATGATCATCCTGATCATAGAATGCATCCACCTTATGCATACCAAGTATCTACCTGATACATATCATCATACATGATCCACCTGATATATATCAACATACATGATCATCCTGATCATACAATGTATCCACCCGATACATATACAGATACATGGTCCAAGCATCCAACATGATGCATATACATATACATGATCCAACAGATCATAACAAGCATCCAACATGATGCATACATACATACATATAAATGATCCAACTGATCATATCCAACATCCAACATGATGCATACATACATATAAATGATCCAACTGATCATATCCAGCATCCAACATGATGCATATACAGAGCAGTAACTGGAGCATCGTCCTGATGCTCATCATCCAGTGCTTGCATCCATAGCCATGTGAAGGATCCTCCTTCCACCATGCTTGGAATGGCTTCAACAAATGTCTCCATCACTTCTTCCTCGAAGTCTTGTCAATCTGAAGAACACCAAGCCTCTCTCTAAAGTATTTGAACTTCACTCTGGCTAGTGGCTTCGTTAGCACATCTGCAACCTGCTCATCCGTCGCAACATACGGGAGCTTCACTACTCCTCTCTGCACCATATCCATGATATAGTGATATTTGATCTCTATGTGCTTTGACCTTTCTTGGAACACTGGGTTCTCAGACAGCTTCACACAACTCTGGTTGTCACAAAAGATACCAGTAGCCTCCAGTGGGAGATCAAATAACTCATACAGTAGCTTCCGGAGCCATACTGCCTCGCAACTAGCCGAACAAGCTGCAACATACTCTGCTTCGGCTGTACTCAGTTCTATGCAGGACTGCTTCCTGCTAAACCAGCATATCACACCTGATCCCATACTGAAGAACCACCCAGATGTGCTGTTCCTATCTGCAGCACTGCCTACCCAATCTGAATCAACATAACCCTGCAGGTTAAACTTTTGATTCGCATCATACTTGAGCCCATAATCAACCCCTTCTTTTTGGGAGAAGCCACGAGCTACAAATCTTGCTTTATATTTCTCCATGCTACCATTTGCAACATGCTTGATCTTATAGATCCATTTGTAAGTCACAGCAGACTTCCCTTCAAGTCTTAGGACTGCATCCCAAACATCATTCTTCATGTTCGACTGGTACTCCTCGATCATAGCATTCTTCTCGAATCCTGGGAACTTCAATATATTCAATATCTTCAATAGATAACTTTGTTCCTAAAACGGAAAATGATGAGCTCTGCAAAAAACCTAAACCCTGCCCTAGCTGCCGCCGGTGCTCATGGCCGTCGGGACTCTACAGGGATGGCACTTCAGGGCACTGTTGAGAAGGATTTCCATCGCCTATGGCCAGGCAGACGAGGTGGCTCAACAGTCCAGAATAGATGGGTTCACTCTGCGGCAAATTCATCTCTGTTTTTTTTAACTATTGGAAGAAATGGGAGCGATGAGACTTGTGAAGGCGGTGGGCATCTGCTTTATCTCCAGCAAAGAGATAAGATGCCGCGGTGGTTATGGCCTGTCGTCCCCTCTTTTAAATAGATAACGGACTTTGAGGAGCGTCTACCATCGGTCCATCCACATGGTGAAAATTGGTATGAATCACAAGAACGATTAACTTTGTTTGGTTTTGGGGTAGAGGATGAAAAATTCCATATTTTTATAAAAACGCTTTCAAGGAAAACAGTTTTGGTGTGGGTTTCGTTTAAAGATACAGGGGACACTCTAAAAACTATGATAGCGCAGAGAGAGGGTTACTCTCGAATATCCTTTTACATTCTGTATGGAGGTAAAGTACTGAATGAGGGCAATAGGCTGAAGGACTGCCAGATTTCCAAGAACTCCACTCTGCATTTGATGTATCGTATGCGGGGAGGATCGTTTGGGAAGAGAGGAACATCAGGCCCTTCTTCATACAAAGATGCAGCTTGTGCAAAGGGGCCACAGTCGTCAGCAACTACACATTCTTCCCAACCCAAGCCGTATATCATGGAGAAACTGGATGATATCCCATCTTTGGAGGTCAAGAATACAGAGGTAACACAACTCTTTAGTAATCTTCAAACACATGCTCTCATTTGTCGTTTTAATGGCTTTTGGCCCAGATCTTATGACCTTCATAATTGGATCTATTCAAATTGGACAACAAATTGTCAAATTCTTTTATGCTCCAAAGGATTTTTTGTTGTACAGTTTGAATCAAAGGAAGAATATGAGAAGGCCATTGAGCAGGGTCCTTGGTTTTGGGGGAGAGCAGGGCTTTTCTTAACCCCCTGGTTTCCTGATTTTGATGCCAACACTATGGTGGTCACCAAAATGCCGGTATGGGTGAGGCTGCCAAACCTGCCCCTTCCTTTCTGGCATCATTTAGTTCTGGAAGACATTGGCAATCTGCTTGGGAAGTACATTAAAAGGGATACTGATCGGCATGAGCAGGGACTTTTTACTTATGCACGAATCTGTGTGGAGATCGACCTTAGAAAAGGTCTTCCTGAGAGAATCAAGCTGATATATGAAAAGCACAAATGGATCCAGGAACTCGACTATGAAAACACTGCTTTTAGATGCAGATTTTGCCATCTAACAGGACATTTACAAGATTCGTGCTCACTTGCAAAATGACTTCCCAAAAAGAACCAGGGGATGAAGACAAAGGGGAAAACATGGCAGGCAGATTATGCTCCCTCTACTGATGAGGATTCAGAGGGTGAGGAAAGCGAACCAGAAAAAAAACAAGAGGAGGAGGACAATGAGGAAATAGTGCATACAGCTGAAACAGTGGAGACACAACAATCAGATTCAAAAGATGCTGGTAAGGAAACACTCACGGATAACATGCAACTAATGGCTGCTTCCTTAACCGGGTCAAAACGTGCACATGAATAAGAAAATTCAGATTCTGATAAAGAAAAAACCTCTGTTCAGACAACAGTGGAGCAGGCGAGTAAAGAGATGATTATAGTTGTACCCCAGCAGGGGGGATGGACAGAAGTGAAATCAAAGAAACGAGAGAAGAAAGGGAAATTAGAGGATTATTATAAAATCCCTAATTCCTAGAAAATTATGTAACTATATTGTTTTTTTATTTTTTCTGTAGACCTATGGTCTTGACTCAGATGTGCTTATGCACCTACAGAATGTAATTTTGTATCGCTTCGGCTTGAAATAAAATTACGCTTTTTTTTCTTGGAAAAAAAAAAAAAACTTTGTTCCTAAAACAAATGTTGTATTCCTTCTTTTGTAGGTGCTTGTATACGATCTTTCCTACAAAAAAAGTTAAGTTGCATGATTAGAAACATCTCATAGTTTTTAGAACAAATTCTTACACATAAAGAAATATGTCATACAGTCATGCAATTATCTTAGCCAATGCTTCAATACAACATTTATTCATATCCCATAACTTTTTAGATGCCTTCCAATCTCTACCAGAACATTGTTAAGAATGTGCACAACTCCCAACATGTCAGCAAAGAGGTTTCATTCTAGATAAGTAGCAATGGAATGTTGTACAGTGCCATAGGCCACTTACCCATGTATATTAGTAGTATACTATTCATTAATGCAATTATTCTAATATGCATAATACGCAACCTAAGTCTAGGAACATAAGCATATACATCATTGAACAACATTATTTAAACAAACAAATATGTAAGAAATGACAATTCAAATACTTTTATTTGTTTGGTTGTTGGGTGGACTCCCTCTAAATCTTTGCAACTCCATTTTGATGTGGATTGTGAGAAGTGGTCGACTCCCTCTGAATATCTGCATCCTTGCAGAAACTACTGGAGTGTGCTCCCTCTTGATCGTTTCTTCCTAGATTATCTATCCTTGAACTTATATCCATCATCGATCACTATGCATGCTTACAAGTATCATTATTGTGATATCCTCGAGATCTCATACATAATCATACATTTATTAGTATATTCTCTATACTATCAAAACACAATTATCTTAAGCATGTATAGTTATGATCATTTCAAATAGAAATAGTAAGCATTAGTATTCAAGGGCTCTTATGGTTAGTCATATCATAAATTAAAGTAAGAAACATAATATTCCTAAACCCATGATTACTCAAACCTATACTTTCATGACTCTTTTGGTTAGTCATATCATCAATAAAGATAAGAGACATAATATGCATAAACCCTTGATTACTTACATTTCTAACTTTATGAATAAACATAACCAATCATACTTATATAAGGGATCCTAACACAAGGTAATATTCTAACTTGATATAGGAAAAACATACCTGGATTACTATGTTAGCTAGTTATGTCTAACGTACCCGCATGATGTCTTCTGGTTCTCTTCAATGACTTGTGCTAGTAACCTGCATGTCTCATAAGTTAACCATTGTAGAACCAAGTTATACATACCTCATAAGTAGATCTTCTATGTGATCCATGACAATGGATGAATCTTTGTCTTCATGTCACCATGATCATATGTTCTTGAAGTAGAACATGATTTGTCTTTCTTGGTGTACCTTTCATGTTAGCGAACAACATAAACCTCATACAACATCACAATGCATTAGTACAATCATAAGTGTCAAAACCTTAATTAATGAATATCTTCTATCATGTATTCATAATTTTATTAAGGTGATACGACAAGTCTAGTAATTAATCAAGATTGTACTAACCGTAATGATATGAGGACAAACATATCATAAACTTAACCATGAACAGAATTCGAAACATACCTGGATGAGTCATACCTGTCAAGATTGCTTGTAATCTTCTTATGTAAGGCCTTAGCCTCATCTCCCTCTGAAACAGGAACTTCTTCACTTATGCAGGTGACCAATCCATTCTCTTCTAGGATTAACCCAATCCACTTGATTTGCAGGAACTAGATCTGGAGCTGGATCAGGGCTTGTTAGAGAAACCCTAAAAATTCAAACTTTGAATTTCAAACTTCCAAGAGGATAGAAATATGTGCCTTGATGAGCTGATCAAGTTGGTATACTCATAATTTGAAAACTGCAAAGTTTCACCCCTCAAATTTTCCTTTGAAACTTACGGATTCACTAGACATGACCCCAAACTAGTGTTTGATAAATCCCACCCTTCTTCCCAATCAAAAGGTTCAATCCAAAGCTCTAAGCTTCTATTTTTGTGAGGAGCTTCCAGCCGTGGTCACAGATTTCAAAAATTTCAATTTTTGTAGAAGCCCTAATTTTCCACTTTTCTGATCAAAGTCCCGAACTAGGGTCTGATCAAGCCCAGCTTTCTTCCCAACCAAAAATTCTGATCTTGGTCTCTAAATTTAGATTTTGATGAGTAGCATTCAGCCGTAGTATCCAATTACAAAAATACCAACTTTCTCCGAAACCCTAAATTCCGGAAGCCATGAATGAAGGTGCTAAAAAATAATTATGTTTTGATAGAAATATGTACCTGATTGTTTCTAGTGTAACTCCAAATGTTTCGATCCAAAGGGTCTGAAAATTTTTCCTATAATAGACCAACCTATTTTCTTTCCAAATCCATAGGTCTGACCTCAAATGGATTCTCTGAGAGAGAGTTATGTCAAGTGTCCCAACATGACCTGTTTATGGGATAAAACAGGAGAGCGAACTTGTACGGCATGCCACATGTCACTGTTTCAGTTTAGGCCTTTGAAAATGTTACCTAAGAAATTAAAGTCCATTCACTACCTGACACATTTTACGAAATTTCATTTGGAGCTTCCTAGACCAAGTTATGACCTTTTTTCCAAGGTCACCTATTTATGACTGAGATCTGGAAGAGGCAGAAACCCTATATTGTACAGATCATAAATCACAAAGTACAACGAATTAGAGGTTTTCCTTTGGACACAAGGTACATGTGGATCTTAGCTTTGCCTTGTACGATTTTCAGACCCTCAAACCATGCCAAAATGTATTTATAGTGAACGTGCTACGATGACTGGTTTTTTCTATATCAAGCCCTAGCATCGTAAGTGCAACAAGTGTCATACATGCCATACCATGCCTTCTTTCAGGCTAGCTTTGATACCATGTTAATTTTTCAGAATTTACACCAATCTGATCTAGGATCTTAACTGAGAGAATAGCATGTACAACATATCTACAGCATATCAATCATGAACACAATAATGCAAGCAAACAAGAGACACAAAGTTTACTTGGGGAAAACCATAAAGGTGAAAAACCCCAATAACTTCCTCAGATATAGATAGAGCAATGATACAACCCAAGCATAAGAGATAGACATCTCCTAGTAGCAGCTTCTCCTCCTCCACAAGTGTGCCACTCTCCCGAGAGTGTGAGAGAGAATAGAATGATGAAATAGAGTGCCTCCCGCACTCTATTTATACTTGACTTGACTTGCCTAATAACCTTTACTAGGTCGGCCTTAACTTAACCACATAACATAATGCCGACTGGGCCGACACCCAATAGGGTGGTCTAATAACCCTTTGACCCACTTGGCTGACCCCCAATAGGGTGGTCTAATAACCCTTCGACCCACATGACTTATACAGGGCCGACCCCAACAAGGTGGTCGAATAACCCATCAAGTATAAGTTATGATACTTACAATATAAATGACGGCACTTCCGTATAGAGGAATAATAACATCTCGATAGGAATACAAACACTTCTGTATAGAGGAATAATACCATCTCTATAGGATTACAATATACATATATGAAATACATTCTGAAGTTACATATACATCAACAACACCAACCAAGAAGTGGAGGAAGATAATCTCCCACACTGGAAAATTTTCCTTATTCGTAATTGCCACTCAAGGAGAACATCAGATCGCAGAGACATCCACAACCTCAGCACATGATCCCTCTACTCAGCAGAAACAAGAAGAACACAAAGTCATTGCAGTATCGTCTATCCGGGTACCTCTACAGTGCAAGGCCACGCATTCAACTTGATCCTCCAGAAAGAAACCATCCACATCGATGCAGACCAAGGATAACATGACAACAAAAACTGTTGAATATCTCTAATGCATCCATCAACAACAATTACAACCCTATGAAGATGTCAAAGTAATACAACGTTTTCACTTCAGTAAATGCCACACCAAGAGCTCAACTCAACACACAATTTGACAAATGATAAGGGATTTGATGCAATGGAGACCATTGATTCCTAAGGGGGAAGGAATGATCTAGATGGATATCGGTGGCCACCCACCTATTCCACTGGCTCAAAATAGTTTCCAATTTTGGCAATGTTCTAGTAATTTTTCTACAGTTTTTCGGGTCCTAAACTTTTGGGGCCGTTTTGAGGCCCTAAGAGACGTTTTTTTGCGATTCGGGGGGGGGGGAATGGTTGCCAAAAAATTGCACCTTAACCTAGTCAAAAGTTTTAAATATTAGATAGAACTTTCCAATGTGATATCAAGCACCCCAAATGGAGATCGTATGCAAAAGTTATGACCACGGGAATTTGATTGTTCAACTAACCACCTTGGGGCCGCAAACTTTATGACGGTTCATCTTCTAGGGTTAGGTTTTTGGATGTTTGGGATTATTTCCCTCATTCTTATGATAAATACGCCCTTTCAGCCTCTTTTTGTATTCATATTGGCACGAATGAGCATAGCAGCCACATCTCTTCTCAGATAGAGATACCACCATTCTAGCTGTTTTATTTTACAGTCTGTTCTATTTTCGCTATTTAATAGAATATGTGTTTACTGTATCACTGTGTTTCTTTCCATATATATGTGTATGTGATCTTGTATTTTCTCTTTCATTTTGTTCCCACATAGATCTGGATCAAGTGGTCCTAAAATGATCCATGCAGGGCTCAGAAGGTGGTAGATGGATCCTGGATGGCATCTGCACACCACTAGGGGGAAAATGACATCATCGACAACTAGAAAAAATAAATAATGCTAGGTAGGGCAAGGACGGAGTATTAAAATATCCTAAAAAATGGAACTGGGGAATCATTTGATGCACAGAACGTTGCATATTGTCTAAGAGACTATAGCACTTAAACAGAATGGACACATCAGTAAGTGAGCATTTCCATCTGTTACTTGTGCATTATTTCAGAACAACAAACTATCAATTGAAAGCACAATATCAATTGGTCATTGCAGTCATGTAGTAATATAAAGTTGAGATAACTAGTGACACAGATTGTAGTATCAATGAGCACACAATACATGAAGAAAGACATTAGCAAAAGTATGATTTGGGAGGGATGAGAAGTCAAGTAATGTATGCAACATTGTGACATAGAATCGACTACATACAAAGGTAGTGCACACCAGAACTATTCTTAGAATATCATAAGAGTGTGCGGATGTTAAGTTCAGTAATACTGAATAATACTTTGGACATCAGGGTAGTCGAATGGGGAATGGAGACAAGGATTTGGATCTTCCTTCAGGTTGGTGCCTATAAAATAGCAAAGAAACATGGAGTCAGATCTTCCTTAATGTTGGTTCCTGTAAAACAATAAGGAGATAGGGATTCAATGTTTCCTTCAGGTTGGTTCCTATAAAAAAACAAAGAGACAAGGGGTCTATGCCTCCTTCCAGTTGGTGCTGGAGAAACATAGGGAGTTGTAGCTTCCTTCAGGTTGGATCATGTAAAAATAGGGGGTCAGTGCCTCCTTCCAGTTGGTACTTGTAAACACAAGAATTTGTGCTTCCTTGAATGTATTCTTTCTCATTATAAATAAACATTCTGTAGTTTTCTCCCATTTGGGTTTCCATGTAAAAATCCTGTGTGTTGTGTGTTGTTTGTGTTGGTGCATAAATGGGTGGATATTTATTTACTGATGCGTAATTGAAGATAAAGTTTAAGTAAAGGATAATCTGTTAAAGAAAGTAAAAAATGTTGATAATTGCACTAATACTGATTCACCCACCCCTCTTTGTATTAAATCGATCCCAATAATTGGTGTCAGAGCGATTGTGTTCAGTAACAGATTAACATCTGGAAGATAGATCATTGCATAGAAATGGATAAGCAGGAAGGCCTTTCCACCAACAGAGCACCAATATTCGATGACATCAATTATATATTATGGAAGGTACGTATGGAAGTTTATCTGTAATCATTAGGGTTAGATGTTTGGAAATATATTATCGATGGTTATGATGTCCCAACAGTTGTACCAGTCAATCTAGCGCAAAGGAGAATCTATGAAAGAAATGCTAGAGCCATAAATGCTATTCTATGTGGCTTGATAGGTGATGAATTCATAAAGGTTATGCACTATACATAAACCAAGGAAGTTTGGGACAAACTCAAAGGTATATATGAAGGCGGCTATAAGGTAAAGAAAGAAAAGCTGCAAAACTACTCTGAGCAAATTGAATCTTTGAGAATGAAAGATGAAGAGAACATTACATCTTACCTCTTAAGAGAAATTGAGATAGTTGATGCTATAAAGAGTCTCGGGGTCACTCTGGATGAAGAATCAATGGTACAAAAGATATTTAGAACTCTTCCTCAAATATTCAATGCAAAGGTATCTGTGTTAGAAGATCGAGCTAATATTGAAGACCTGATGAAGGATGAGATTTAGGGGATTCTCGCTACATCCTAGATGAGAACTAAGAAAGAGACTCGCATCAGAAAGGAATTTTCTTTTAAATCCATGGGAAAGGATAAGCATGATAATGAAAAAGACTATTGTGATGAGTCAGATGGTGAGGAATCAAACTTTGTTAAGAATATGAAAAGAGGAAGTAGTAAGTACAAGAACACGTTACCATTCAAATGCTTCATATGTGGAAGAGTAGTTCATTATGACTCAAAGTGTCCTTTCAAGGAAAATGCATACAATGACAGTGATGAGGAATCTATTTAATATGATCGAAATATTGTGCACTCACAACACAAACCTGAGAATAGAAGGGGGATTCCAAAACAGAGGAAGAGTTTGTACACCAAAGAAGGAAGCAATGTGTTTGAATGGAGTGACTATGATGAAGAATCCAAAGAAGTAATCTTCATGTCTCATGTAGTAGAAGAAATCAAATATGAAAGGAAGAGTAATAGTTTGAAGAACACTCCAATTGCACAAAGTAATCCAGGATCACTAGATAAGTATTTTTTTAGTGGATCGTTCAAAACACCTTCAAATCTAGTCACACCTCCAAAACCTATTGAATAGGTCAAGAGTGACAGTCAATATGATGATGAAGACACCGCATACATTGAATGGGACGGTGAATTGATTAGTTCCTTGGGTGAGTTAAGGAATTCAAAAAAGAAGAATAAAATATTGTAGGAAAAATTGTCAAAGTATGAAGAAAAGGATAGACCATGTCAAGAATCTATTGGTGTAGACATTTGTGAAAAGATAACCAGCTATGAGATTCAACTGATTTGCGAACAAGAAAAGGGTCAAGTACTTGAGAAAGAGAAATATGCATTAATATCTTCACTGGAGGAATTGGCGTAGAAAACCAAGATGATGACAAATCAACTTGAAGAAAAGGATATAGAGATATCTCGTCTAGAAGACAATATGACTGAGATAAATGGAAAGAAACAAGTACATATTACAAGTATCAATCCTATCTGCGCACAATCAGAAGGTGAGAAGAAAAAATATAAATATGAAGTGCAGAACAAGTTAAAATACAACACGCCAATACTGACCAGGATTTTGAAGGATCAGAGACTACTATAAGGTAGAATAGGTCTTGGTTATGTAAATACACCAAAGAAGGTCCACGACAGATAACATTGTCCAAACCATGATAAATCCTTCAGGTATGATGGTTCCTTCAACTATAACTATTTTTCATATACTAATCAAAGAAGGATCAATAGGGTGAAGTGCGCAAGATGTAATCATTTTGGACATATTGCAAAATATTGTCAAACTATGAGATGTTATGCATGTGATTATTTTGGACACAAATCCATGTACCTTCGAAAAACAGTAAATTGTCTGCATGAATATTCATTGCGTAAATGCTATCATATTCAAAGAGACTTCAATGGAAAACAATATCTGAAACAAAAACAAAACAAAAGCTCACACAACAGGGCTTGGGTTAGGAAATCTCCTCAGAAGTGCACTGAAGATGCAGACAATCCAAGAGAATCTAATGCACCAAGCAATTGCTACTTCTCTAGCTAGTCCCATAAGGACTATGGGAGACCCTTTATTTCAACACGATGCATCTTAAGGAATTCAAGGGGATGTTAGTTAGGTGTGTGGTTAGAATGCATTTGAGGTTAGAATGTGTTCATTATGTTCTCACATGACTATATTTTAAGTTGATAATGTCGCAGAAAAAGGAAAGGGCATGCATACGTTAAGTGGTTGAAAATTTATACTGCATATGATATATTACAGAACATAGAGTATCATATTGAATTTAGTAGAAAAAACGTAAGAAGAAAATACTTACATGAAGAATCAAACATGAGGCTATGCAAAATAGATCTATTCATTATATTCAAAATTGGGCATGATTACAAAATTGCATGAGTCAAGACTCCATGCTGAGGCAAAAAATGGCGTATACAAGAAGATGATAAAGGGGAAAAATCGAGAAAATGCCACAGCATCCTACAACGAAAGTTCGAGATCAAGCTCCATATCTAATTGGTTCACAAGACGTAACTCCAAATCCACTGGAACCAGTGTTGTACATTCCGAAGCAGGACACATAGGAAGAAGTTGTAAAGTGGCATACGACAATGGATCAAAATGATGAGGCCGAAGATGAGATAATTCATCCAGAATTTGTTTCCGCTAACGTTCCAGATTATCCACTAGTCTTGAGGAGTCGGGAGGTTCAATTTCTCAAAATGTCGATAATTCACTTGTGACTGAGAGTATTGATGAAGAAATTGTTTGTCCTCCATTTTTTTTTTGCCAGGAACCCATATCAGTTCTCAAGCGCAAAAAATAAGATTGTTGAGTCTGGATGACAAGATGCACATTCTCAAGGGAATTGCTTACTCTGTGATAGAACGAAGCCATAGGTATTAAAAATAAGAACCGAAGGAAGGATTAAACAACAATGCGATACAGAAATGCAAGAATGCAAGAGGCAATGAACCATACATTGTTCGCATAGATCTTATAGAGTTGATTGAAAGACATTTTCCCACATGAAATTAGTTTGATGAGATATGAATTCAATGTCGTGTGAGTCAAAGAAGGTGGTGGAGTTTCCAAAATTAAATGCTAGAGTTAATAAATTTTTGGAAACAATACAAAAGTGTGGAAAGTTAATCAATTGCACCATACAATGGAGAATGTTTCCTCAAAAGGTTGAAGAACGAAAAAACATGGCAGTGTTTCCACACAAAATGAGTGTCATGTCCGATTTTATGCCGAGTTGGCCGATAAGTGAAAATCATGCCATATCTTTGGTTGTCTTGGAAAAGGATACGACAACATTAAATGCAACAAGGCCTTGTGACAACACAATAAATGTGATAGATGAAGCCGTCAGGTGCATGAAGTGTAATGTAGAACTATTGGAGGACTGACTTCGGAAATATGTAGTTGGCGAGCAAGGATGACAATATGGATCACTATGTAAGGAGTGATGAAGCGTTGTGATAGGAACATGAAATAAAGATGAAGGAACAATGTAACGTCTATGTCAAAAATACAATCAAAGATAATTATGAAAAGACATCAGTATAGAATCAATGAAGAATGAAGCAGAAGAACAAACAACATAAGGTGCAGTAGCCAAAATCCAAAAGAACTCAGAGGGATCATTGCAACCAAGTACATATGAAGCATACAGTTCAAATAAAAACACTAAAAACTTCATAATATGTTGACATCAATGCCAAAAGAGGAGATTGTTGAACTTTGGTTGTCATTGATGTCAACTAATGTCAAAGAGAATGTCAACTGATTCAATATAAGTCATTGATATCAACTGAACTCAAAGTGGATACAACATTCCTACAGTAGTATGAAGAAGTATATGGAAGCCACTTTGAAGAAGTATATGTGCAATATGGTGAAGGTGACAGATATGGATGCTAGTTTGAAGAAGTATATTCAGAATTGCATCTAGTCAGACGACGTGTGTCCAAGGATACATCATGCATGATGATTTTTAAGAATTACATAACAAAGACACATCATGTAGATCCAATTCAAAGAAAAACATAAGTAATGTATCCTACTGCATGTGGTACATGTTCCAATATCAAGTCCACCAATTCATACTCTATCATGGTAGCAATCAAGGGAGTTGGTTGGAAAAAGGTACAAGTGCACAAGCATCCAAGGATTTGGTTGAGAAAATGGTATAAGTGTGCAAACATATTGAAATAAGTATCCAGTATGCGCAATATTTGCTTGGTAAAAGGCATGAAGTGCAAAAGCAATAAGAAACAACTTATGGTTGGAAAATCTTGAAAGCGGCCAAGTCTAGCCAATTAGAAGATGCTTTCAGTTAATGGAACATGCACAAGTTACTAGAAGGGTACAATGGTTGAAGCAATTATATGAGTAAATTCCACAAACGATGGTACAATAGGTGTGCAAGTACAACTAGTGATAACAAGGAAAAGTTCAAAGTCCCACCTAGTATAAGTTCGAGTATGCGTAGAACCCACAAAGCATCAATACATCAAGTGCGCATTACCCACAAGTGATGAAGTGGCAAGGGTCAAAATACCACCAAGTAGAAGTTGGAGTATGCATAGATTCTACAAAGTATTAATACCGCAAGGGAACAATACACATAAGGGACGATACAACAAAGGTTATAGACTCAGCAAGATGAAGAGTAAGGATGCACACACACCTCAAAGAATTGGTACATAAAGGGCGCAAAGATACAACACCAGGGTGTAAAGTCACACTAAGTTGTGGACCATGAAGGCGCTTGGCATATAACATATGACACATAAACAATGCAGAAGATGACACATGGCATATGGATAATCCGTGAAGTAGGGAAGAAGGAAAACCATGACCAACTTGTGAACATACAATCCGTGTAGGACCTGTATAAATAGAGATGCAAGTTGGAGATTTGAAGTAAGCTTAATTGAGAGAGCGTAAGAGATTCAAGTAAAAGTTTCAGTTTGATTTTTTGGGCATCAAAGGGCTCGTGGAAAGAACAATATGATCTAGCAAGGATGCAGATGTGCACATGCAACATAATGAAGTTTTTGGCGGTGGACATAATGATGTTGTAGATCTATGACATATGCGCAAGTACTGAATGGAATAAATATTGAAGTATGCGCAAGTGCTCACTATTTTGAAGGACAACATTACATTCAACACGCCGCTAGTCACAGATGTTGTAAATACGCAAGAGCATAGACATAACCAAATTTTATTAGATAATGTGCAGATGTCTAGCTGATGCATATGAGTAGAAGTGAAAGTGTGTGCACTAGAAAAGTCCATCTGATGGATGTCAACAAAACAACAACAAGATCCGACACGCGTGTCGACAGAACAACAACAGGATCTGACATGCGTGTCATGATGCAGATGAGCTCAGACAAGTGCATTAAATGGAACAGATGAATCATTTGATGCACAAAACATCACAAATTGTCTAAGACACTGTAACACTTTAAAAGAACGGACACATCAGTAAGTGCGTAGTTCCATCTATTACTTGTGCATTATTTTAGATCAGCAAACTATCAATTGAAAGCACATTATCAATTGGTAATTGCATTAATGCTGTAGCAGAATGTTGAGATAACCAGTGACGCAGACTGCCGTATCATCGAGCACACAATACATGAAGAAAAACATCAGCAAAAGTATGATTTGAAAGGAATGAGAAGTCAAGTGATGTATGTAGCATAGTGGCAAAGAATCGACTACATACAAAGGTAGCGCACAACAAAAGTATTATCAGAAGATTAGAAGAGTGTGAGGAGTTGGATTTCAGTAAGACCGAATAATACTTCGGACATTAGTGTGGTTAGACGGGGAAATGAGACATGGAGTTGGATCTTCCTTCAAGTTGGTTCCTGTAAAAAACAAGGAGACATGGAGTCAAAGCTTCCTCCAAGTTGGTTCCTATAAAACAAAAAGGATATAGGTAGTCATTGCTTCCTTCATGTTGGTTCCTATTAAAACAATAAAGAGACAGGGGGTCAGTGCCTCCTTCCACTTGGTGCTGGAGAAACAAAGGGAGTTGTAGCTTCCTTTAGGTTGGAGCCTGTAAAACCAGTGGGTTAGTGCCTCCTTCCAGTTGGTGATGGAAAACACAAGAAGTTGGTGCTTCCTTGAGTGTATTATTTCTCATTATAAAGAATCATTCCATGGTTTTCTCCTGTTTGGGTTTCCACGTAAAAATCCCATGTGTTATGTGTTGGTGCATAAACGTGTGGATGTTTATTTACTGATGCATAACTGAATATAAAGGTTAAGTAAAGCGTAATCTATTAAATAAAGTAAAAATTATTGATAACTGCACTAATACTGATTCACCCCCCTCTCAATATTAAACTGATCTTAACAAACTTAACATACATAATGCTTTTTTTTTCTAAGTATTACATGCATAATATTCATAAGCATTATTTAACCTAATGCCCAACAATGCATATCAAAACATTATAAATAAATATTTTAGTGGAATCCTAATTTAATTATATGTCGCACATTTATCAATTCTAGTTTTTACTTCATCATTAATTCACATAATAAATATTTCCCATTAAAAATACCTTATAATGAACCCATGATAAATTAATACTTGGACCAACTTTTCTATTAAATCCTTTACTAAAACTGAGCAGTAAATATTCTAGTAAAAACTACACAGTAAACCACACAATAAAACACTCATATGAATTGCACACTAAAGGGCATCTCGGTTTATTAGACTAGCAATTACAATCTTCATGTTATGAATTTTCCCTATGTAATGGCAAGGAAAACCTAACAAAATCATATTCATAACATAAGTTATAAATAACATAATTATTTAAGGTTACAGCATAGTAATAACTATGCAGTAAGAACTATGCATATAATAACATATCATAAGAATTAGCCTATCTATCTTAAAAATTGTGCATAAATGGAACAAGGAAAATATAAGTTTATTTCAGTATCATTATGACCAATATCCATTTAATATTTTTGCGCAGTAAGAAGTAGTAAAACACTATAAATAGTCTGCAATAATTCTAAGCTTATTGTGTAGTAAGAAGCAATAAAACACTATAAGAATTGCACAATAATTCTAAGTTTATTACACAATAAGAAATAGTAAAACACTATAAGAACTTCACAATAATTCGCAAAAAGGTTTTATACATTGATAAGGATACAATTACAAACATTTCCAATACATGAAATATTATGATACACTCCTTATTAATCCAACCCATACAATTCCAATTCATCTAAATTTTACAAATTAAATATCAATCATTATTGGCACCAGGTTTTTGGAATAAGTAAACAAGGCTAAATTTAACTTAGAAGGAAATTAGCCTATGGTTTTTAAATACCATTCATTACAAGGCATGTTAATTAAACCTTAACACATTGTATTTTTTTTCAATTTACCAATTAAGTAAAAATGTTAATTATGTGCATCTCAATGCAATTACCACATATTACCTTCATGTGGTTTATAATTTTAGCCCGTGGTTTACCAAAACCATGATACCATTCATGCTAAGCTTAAATAACAACCTTTAACAAGGGTTAATTATCTTCTTATGTATTTAATAAAAAACAATAGTTCATGGTTCAAACATTGCGCAAAAGATAATCACTTTATAAATATTTCATTTTCTTAATGAATTGAGATATGCCCAATAAACCAATGGTTTACAAAAATTTCATTTTTTTCTTAATGAATTGTACTATGCACAGTAAATTATTCCATGGCTAAGTAAATTAATCATTACGCAAGAAGGGTCTAATTACTGCGTAGTAATAGTTAAACTTTTATGAATAACAACTATTTCATATATTTCATTTATGAACCCGAAATTTAGCAATTACAATTTGTTTTTCAATTTAAGTAAATTATTCCCCACCGAGAATAAATTTCCTAGTCTTTACTTTCATTAATGAATTGATATTCATAGAATTTAATTTCATCATGCAAATTAGGAATTATTTGTAGGCATATGGTAGAAATTACAATTCACACCACTTCCATTCACAGGAAATTTTAATTAAGTTATTCAATAATTTTCAACACTCATATTGATACGATTGATTTAGGCATTATTATTCAGCATAACGCATAATTCAACTTGTACTCATTCCATAAACATGAATTCAACTAAGAAACACATAAAATTATTCTTTATATATGATTTCATAAATTAAAAATAGGAATACCATGGAAATTGTTTTACCATTCATCAAATAAATAATACTGAGAAATTAAACATTATTTCCAGAAATTGAAAACTTATCTAGAAAAATATTTGAATTGGGAAACTGGATCTGTGTGAGGCATGATCCACCCAACCATAGGTAATTATGTTCATTCATTTCTCAAAAAAACACCACCAACGAGCTAAGACTCATGCATTCACCAAAGAGTCCCCTCTCCAATTCTCAGAGTCTTTTAGAATTAACACTTGTCATTTAGGAAAATTGTGTTGAATCCAATTCCATTCCAAATAGTGCACTTAACCTCTTTGATTTCCTTCTAACTGCACAACAGTGAAACCCATCACTGCCATCTGTGCTCAGAAATCCATCAACTCAGCTGCTTGCACCATTTTCTACTTCACTGGAATGACTAGAGACAAAATGGCCTGATTGCACAATAGTGAAAACACATCACTGTCATATGTGCTTAGAATTTAGTAACAGTTTTCTTCCATAGACCAAACTCTTCTTTGATTGGTCTTCACATCGGACATTAGTAAAAATTGGTAACAGAGATCATATTTCCTCTCTCTTGATCAAAACTCCCACATGCACAGATTATTCTTCCCTAGAATGAAGGAATGAATAATAATCCCCTTTTACATTTGCATGCATTACTTTAATGCATGGAAAGAGGGAACCATGTGGGTTCTCCAACGGACCCACATTTCCTCACTTTATTATTTTTATTTTTATTTTCAAATAAAAACATTTAATCTCTCCCCCTAATCCTACTTAAATCATAATTAATTGATGATTATGATTTTAAAAACATAACTAAATTCATTTAAATGGGTTTAATACTTAGGATAACTTTAGGGATATTTTAAGGGTCTAAATGTGAAAATCTTCATAGCAGATCTAAGAGATGATGTGTACCTCACAAGAGTAATTATGATTAAGCAGAAAAATAGAAGAAGAGTGAACAATACAGTATAATGAGCAACAGAATAATATGGTACAGTAGAACTCAGATAGAAGCAATAATACTTCACACGCACTAATTAATTAATCACAGTATGGACAAATATATAGTACAATGGTAGAGAGGATTCGAATGCCTAAGGTGGCAATTCGAATTAGCCTCTCAGAGTGATCATAAGATCAATAGAGTGTCATCAGAGCACAACTAGGTGTCCTCATGATCATCGGAGCGCAACTGGAAGTCATCATCATCATCAGTGGAGTCATCAATGCTCAAGTAACTGTCAACCATTAGTCGAACTAACTCTAGTAGGTGTAACTGAGTGTAACTCAATGTAACTGAGTGTAACTATGTGTAACTGAGTGTAACTGAGTGTAACTGACTGTAACTGAGTGTAACTAAGTGACAACTGGACTGGTAGGTGAAGAAGGGTGAGTTGCTCCCTAAAATCAAGGAAGAAGGGTGCATTAAGCAACTGGAGGGCTAAAATTGAATAGTGAGAATCTCCTGGGGTCTAGCTAACTGAGGGCTAGGTGCTAGATTGATGACTGGTATGCATTCAAAATGCATGCAAACCCTAGAATGCATGCAAACCCTAAAGGTGCATGCATGACTGAAAATGTAAATGATCAAAATACTGGTGGGACTAGGATGGAGTATAGGAATATCCTAACACTAAAATGTACCTAAGGGTCATGGCATAGTTTCCTCTTAGGCCACTTTTAACCCCCTTACAAACTTTGGTGAATACATGAGTCCCCAATCTCTTCAGCATTCCACCTCAGCACACCTAGTTGTGGATTTTAATATTAATAATTACAAAAATACAATATGTTCAGCCTTGTAGCCATTCATAAACAATGGCCATCATCAGAATAGGGGTTTCAAAATAGGTGTCTTACATTCTCCCCCCCTTAAATTTTACACCGTCATCGATGTTCTAATGCTTATAGACATTTATACAATGTTTACATACATCAAATATTCAAAAAATGCAAGGTTGTCCTATCATTTTAGCTTTCAAGATTTTTCTTCAAATATGATTCAAGTTAACCAAACTCTAACATACTTCATCACATTGTTTCTATTTATGACATCAGGAGCTTGTACCACTCCACTTTAAATTTTAAGACAACAAAAGCCAACTTCCAACTGAAATTTTTCCAATGAAATTCAATCACCATGTATTCATTAGGCCAACATATTAAAAATCAGCCAATTTATTTGCTTAAATAACCAACAATTTTCAAGCTTTTCTCATAATACATTTATGCATGTCATGCTTAGCTCAGCATATGCATATAGATAGAGATTATTCCAATCTTCATTTCTTTTACATAAATTTTTAACTACTTCAACATTCATTATTTATTTCCAACAAAAATAAACACAACAAATTTTCAGTTGTAACATGCATTTCAACAACTTTCTCTTACTAGAAATAAAATAACATAAATTAAAAGAGAAGAGTAAGAGTTCCTCCCTCTTAGTTTTGTCCCAATCTGGAGCTCCACAACTATGGCTTCCCTGCTCCTTGGTCTCTTTCTCTTTGAAATGCAAGTGCTCAACTTGCTTAGTATTTATCTAGGTTGGGATCCACATTATCTGTCCCACACAACACCAGGAAGGTATTCCTTCCTCCAATGCTATTAAGTGTGCGCATAAAAGGATCACCCAAGCTTTGTTCATATTCCAGCCAAGACAATTCATATTTGAAATTTACCCATAGGACTTACAACCCAAAGTGCTCTTCGTGGTTTGTTCAAAGGTTTCTTAGCTAACATGATCATCATAAATACCACATCATCAATCACTTTTATTATTATTAGGTTCATTCTTTAGACCGGGAACCTCCCTCCCCCTCTGGATTTTGTTAGTAGGTGAGTTTTTTTTATAATTAATTTATTATATTGCTTCAACCTTTACTACAACAAAAACTTGCAAAGTCTTCTTTCCTTTTAGAGAAGTCACATCCTCAGTGTATGCGCTTGTGTAACGTCCTCGGTGCCCTTTAGGGGTGATGGGGGAAATTCTTATAATCAACCTACTAATTTTTTTTCCAAACTATCCACAACACTGCAATTTTACACAGCTGTAACAACTTCAGTCCGCAATCCAAAATCCGCAAGCAACAATCTGCAAGACGCAAGTCGGAAGTAGGAAGTTGGAACTCCAAAATGCACAATGTCGAAGAAATACACCTCTAACTTTCGTATTCTGCAATCTGCAGTGCAAGAGTTGGAATGTCGGAATTTCAATTACATGACATCGAATAAATATGCCTCTGACTTCCGCATTCCACAATCCGCAATGCAGGAGTCAGAAAGTCAGAATTCCAAATACACAATGTCGAAGAAATACGCCTCTGAATTCCGCATTCTACAATCCGCAATGCGAGAGTCAGAAATTCAGAACATCCAAATTCTCTGCTTCGCCGAATCACTCCTCCGACTTCCATATTCCACAATCCACGATGCGGGAGTCGAAATTCGGAACTCCAAATTTACAACTCTGGTAAAATTACTCCTTCGACTTCCACAATCTGCAATCCGCCTTGTGGGAGTCGGAAAGTTGGAACCACAGCATGCAACTCCGAATATTTATGCCTTCAACTTCCGCAATCCACAATGCAGGATTTAGAATTTAGAACCCCCAATTCACAGCTCCAGGAAAATTACTCCTCTGACTTTTGCAATCCGCAATTCACCATGCGGGAGTTGGAAGTCGAAACCCCTAAATGCACAACTTTGGAGAAATTACCTCTCCAACTTCCGCAATCCACGATACATCTTGTGGAAGTCATAAATTCAGAACTCCAACACACCATTCCGAGAAATCATGCCTCCAACTTCCGAAATCCAAAATCCGCACTGCGGGTTTGGAAGCTCGGAAGTTAGCCATATACCCCTGTTACTACCAACTTCTTAGGTTGATAAATTTCTCATACTAAGTCCATTTTCGGAAAACTTGGTACCTATGGAAAGCTCGCAGCAATCCCTATGCAACTACAAGATCCTATTCCACACCTGAGGACTCTGATCCAGTCTATCATGGCCCCTCCCTTTATCTGACCTATAGAGGGAACATGAACACAGCAGGGGGGAAGTGTCTATTTCTCCCCAAATCCCTGACTAAACATTATGAGCCCCTTGTGCCTCAACAAGACTTATCCCTATTCATCAATGAACAATTCATAAAAACACATGGATGCATATGCATACTCAATAAACACAGATGAATGAAACATGAAAAATTGAACATTTAGAACATGATATAAATCACAGAGAACACTTATCCTTTTATTGAAATATCCAAGCAACTGGATATGGAATGCAACATTCCAACCCAACCATAGGTCTTTTCCCAACCTATATTATTTCAGCACTCAGAGACCACCCCCAATATGGGGCTATGTATCCACTAAGGAGGAACTACTTAGGTCCACTCACAGCCTTAGGCACAGTAAATCAGGGTTATCCAATATAGAGCTGGCTCTGGAAAGAAAGTGGGGAGACATGGAAGAAGTTTCCTGAGCCAATGAGCTCAACCATAGATCTACAGACATATACACTTGGCTTCAGACAATCCAAGCACTCCCATCACCTCCACTCTCAGCCTAAGTAAGGTCCCCTTCTTTGTTGCACAGTCCCTCGGGCGCCCCTCCCCTAAGTGCTTAACTAGGTTGGTATGGCTGGTCCTGACTGCTAAACCATGGATAATTGAGCCCTCACTATCTCTACCATGAATTATAACCCCCCATGTTCTCTCTCCCACTGCAATATGTTCTTGGATCTTCCTCGACGTTGCGGCCGAATGGATTTGTCCCGTGACTAGGTTTTCATCTATCAAATTTGGGTTTCTCTATGGATTCATGGACATCCAACACTCTCAAAATATACCCAAGGTTCAGGTCTATGGATCCCCTAACGGATTTCACTTCCCACGCATATTTATGAGTGATCTTGGCTCTAAAAATCGTTTCTTCATTCCAAGTTGTGATTTCCGGTTCTCTTCCCTGCTGGCCCACGTCCTCCATCCCCCCTAAAGCTTGAATGACCCCCCCAGAATGGGGATGAGGGGAGAACGAATTCTCATGAGGTAGGGTGACTTATGGGTCAAGCCAACCAAGCCCATACCCTGCCTTACAAATTTTAGGGCTTCCCATACACCATCAATCTCATGGAATAATCTCTTCAACCACTTCCTTACAACAAAAATAAATGACAACTAGAATAGTCAAAGGTGGGTTCTCAAGGTGACATATGGAAGCCTAGGGTGCAATCCCACAACCTCCTCACCTCTCCCTGGTGGATACACAATCCCCCTCATTTAGTTACATCTGTAGCCATCCCCTTGGTATTTTTATTTGCATTATATTAATTTACATGTTTTTACAATTTACATGGCTTACTAGCACACGGATAACACAATATCAAATGCTTTCCTCTTAAAGATGAGTATTCACTAGTGGGGCCTTGGCCTTGAGCTCCACGCTGGGAATCATACATCATGTATATACAATGTTTACATTACAATCCAACACATCCGAAGGGTCAAAATGGGGGTATTACAATTCCCTCCCCCTTAGAATAACACCATCCTTGGTGTTCCGATACTTAAGAATACTTACACATGTCCAAAATTCACAAAATGTAGTAGGTGTTCCTGCATTTCATCTTTTACTTTGGGTTTTAAGGACCAAGTCCCTTGGCGTCTACAAGATGCTCCTAGTGGCTTTGACCTTCCAGCTCCACATGTGGGCATTGCTCCACAACAATCCCTTCATTTTATTTACCTTACAGCTGATCCACAAGTTTAGAAAATGTATGGATACTATCTTTCTTGTTGTCCTTTGTTGGGAAGTTACAGAGGCAATGATTTCCTCCATTTCCTTTGAGTCTTCTAGCCTTGAGCATTTCTTAATGGAATGATTGGATGAATGCCTCTTCATTGACCCACTATCCTTTCCACTGCTAATAGCTTCCAGAATTCCTTTTACCCCATTTTGCAAACAAATAGAGTCCTGCAAAACCTTGTGGTTCATCTCATTCTACTTCCTTTGTAGCTTGAGAATTTCCTCAAGATTTTCTTAGGTCTTGGAAATTGTTTGAAGAATATTTTCATCCAAATCAAATAAATTGTGGTCTACTGCCATGGTCAATGTGAAAAACTTCCCACACTTTGCTTACTAGCAACACTTTTCTTGTAACAACTGCAACCAATTGATTTAATTTTCACCTATAAAATTCATCATTGTAAATATTGTTAGGCCAAGCATAACATAAGAATTAAGATCAGTTAAGAACTTGCCCAATTGACATGGAAAGTTCATGCTTTATCCATGAGACTTCCACACATTTCATGCTTTTCCAACATACAATTGAACTCATTCATGTTCATCCTTTCACAGGGAATTAACTAATTCAGCATTCATAATTTATTTCAAGCATGATAAACATAATCAACTTTCAACCATAACATTCATTCAAAAATTTTGTGTTCTCTAAAATTGCATCAATCAAAAAGGAAAGAGAAGAGTAAGAGTTTCCTCCTCTTAATCTTGTTCGAATCTAGAGCCTTGCCACAACTGTGGTTCCATGCTCCTTGGTCTCTTTCACTTCAAACGTGAATGCTTGACTTGCATTTTCCTTGTTTTGGAGATGAAACTTGGTGTCTAAGGTCTGCCCAGGGCTTCTCAACCAGGGAAACCCTCCCCATGGTTGCCTATAGAACCTTCGGCTGCTAGGACCCACACAAGTCCACTAGCACCACTTTTAATTGATACTCATACTGATCTTTCTAAGAAAATCACATGTCCACATGCACCCTTAGGATTCCCTCAAGCTCCTTGCATCCAACAATACCTACACTCAAACATTGAGTTAATTCACATGTCAAGTTCATTTTCGTAGGATTTATCTCTTAGCAAGAGTTTAAAAACCATAGACGAATCATATACACTTGTATATTCACATTAAATAAGCAAGTATATGCAAGACAGACCAAATACTTATCTGCATGAGCATCTTCTTTTAGCTCCACAGGTATCCCGCATTGACTTCAGACAACTATGGCACCCACAAGACCTTCCCCACCTAACACAAGGATGGTACCTATTCTATGCTACAAAGTCCCTCGAGCATACCCACCCCTTCCAGTGCTCTTCAGGTTGTGCATTGAAAGGTAACCAAGTTTTTGCAAGCCTCGAATCACCTGTGCATATGTATAAAAAAATGTTACGCTAGCACACTAGTTGCACCACATCATTCAAATAACCAATGCCAAGCTAGTACATCGATTGGGTTTATCGGGCATTCCATTAACCAGTATGCTAAGCCAGTTCTCCAACTGGGTTTGTCAAGCATACAAAAATAGTATGCTAACGCAGTTCTCCGACTGGTTTTATCAAGCATACATTAACCAGTATGTTAATCTAGTTCTCTAACTGCATTTATCAAGCATACAATAACCATCCACACACATAGGGATGGTACCCCTTCTTCACTTTTCTTCATAGTATGAATTGCCAAATGGCATGATATAAAATTGTAACATAATTCATAAAAATTCACTCTCTAATATTCAAACACCAGGAATGCGTCCATTCCCTTAGGGTGTATTCAATGTTGACAACCATAACACAACAAAGCACCCAAAAGGTGTGCACCCCTTTCTGATGTGAGCCATGTAGGCCCTAATCACACTCAAGCGGTCTAAAAAAAAATGCTCTGTATATTAATTCTAATAATTAGACATGCATATTCTTAGCAAGGGTTACAACATACTTATTGATTTGTAGATGTATTTTCTCTTCCTTTTGCTAGGAATGGGGCCCCCTTCTCTGAGTTAACATTCCCTTGATATTGTTACCCCAATCCCTTTTTGTTTCATAAACAACATATGCTCAATTGGCATAACTTCACCATCTCACCCGCGTTGTTTACCAACATGTAGTTCTCATGATATGTTATCATAATAATTTCAAGAAAAATTTAAATCTGAAGCAATACATGTTCCATCTCATTGCCATGAGATATTTATCATAAGAATTTCACTTGGAAATTCTCAATTCTATTTTGTACGGAAACCATATATTGAAAACATGAGGTTCTTCTCATGATATTTGGCTCTTGTAGGACATATCGCATGGTATTCCTGCAATGTGTCCTTCTGACACAATTCACAAATAGTCAACCAATCAATGACATTAATAATCAAATTCAAATATGAAATTACAATTATGTTTCCTACAGAATTTTGATTTATTTAACCATGAGGCCATCCTCATATTGTTTGGCTCTTGTAAGTGGTGGAACTCTATCCATTATGGTTTTACACTTGCTTCCATAACTTGGACATCCACCTACAACATGTTCTCTTGACACAATTCTATATTAGCCAAACAACCATTAGCAATTAGTAGCAAAATTTCAAATCTGAAACTTACAAATTCATTCTCTATATAAATTAGATTTTGCAAAACTGATATCTTTCTCATACATTTAAATCGAAAATTTCAAATCTATTTCATACAAAAATCAGATTTCAAATCCATGAGATCCTTCTCACAATGTTTGGATTTTGCACATGGTAGATTCCATTCTTTATTAGCGACTTTCACACATTTCTATGTCCAATACAATTCTACCCGCAATTGGAATTCTTCGATCATACAAACAAGTTGTGAATACCCACGCATATGATTTTTTCGTTGCAGCATTTACAACAACCACTGAAGTGATCTCAGAATTACAACGTACTATAATTCAAACACTATCAGCTATTAATATTTCAAATGCAATGAAATACGATCATTTTATATGCATCATTATCACAATAAAATGCAATATACAGTCACATTATCTATGCCATCAAATAAAACTTTAAACAATCATGATTTCACAATCATATCCTTTCATACAACTATGTCCTCTCAACAGAGCATTATGGTAGCCCATCAAACACAACTACCTTCTTCATGCAATTCTTTTCCCATAGCATCTCATGAAAGGATCTTATAATTTTCAATAATTCCACCATTTCATCTATCAACGAATTGTAATGAAGTATACACCACAATTATGCATTCACACTATGCATCTTAACATGTGCACCTACACATATGCATGCAAAAATATATTCATATGCACTACCACAACAGGACTATAAGTCCTCACTTTCTTTGGTTATTAAACTCATAACTAACATATACAAATGGCATGATATATTTTCATATGAATGCATCTACAATTCAAAACAGCTAGGTGGTGTAAGGATCCTTTTCCTTACTACCACATACCTCTCCGTACCCGGTGGAATAATGTTTGCATGAATGCATTCATCATCGCATAGATACCAATTTATGATTACTAAATATGGTTCAAGGGATTCTTACCCAATCCCCTTTTTGTATGAAATCCACATAAATAAACCATTACCTGTAGGGATCCCATGAACATATTATATGATGTTACCTGATCAACGTGGCCTCTTACCAAGGACTACACAGTCCTTCCACCAACCTCTTGATCATCGATTTGTTGCACCAACCTTTCTTCATAAGGTTTCTAGTCACATGAAACCACATCATCAACATCTTTAGCCATTATTCTGTTGTCTTTGGTCTTGCACAAAAATATTCACATGCACTGTGCATTGTTTGTTCATATGCCAACTAGTGCATATTCACTTCACCCATCTAATCTCTTGCATTTTCAGCATTCCTATGCCATAATTTTCTATACATAAATATCATAAAATATAAATACAAGAGCAAGAGAGGAGTTAAGGAATTCTCTCTTTCAATGCCTCATCATAGCATGGAATTCCTCTTCAACATCATAGCTGATCCAATTTCGTGGCCTCTAGCAAGTACACAAGGAATTATTAGCTATGATTTTCTCACCAAGCAGCAATTCAATACACATACTCATGTATAACATTCCTACTTGCTACTTTCCAAGCATACAATTCTTATGCTATAAACATAAATAGTTTAAGGTGAGAAATTTCCTTCTTTATTAACATTTCCCTTCGGAGATTATTCTCCAATTTTAAGATGCAACCATCTTGTCATCCCTATGTAGCTTTTCTTGATCACTGCAATAAATCTCATTGCACTATGTTCACATGATTTGCTGCTCACATTGTTTTAAAAAATTATGGCCAAGTCCAACTTGGACTTTCTTGGACTTCCCTGCACTTATGAGCACTACAATTTGTTCAATTCTAAATCCATATGGAGTCCTTCAAGGTACATTGTATGCCATTGCAATTCATTCAAATGTGATACTTTCCTTTCCATTCTCATGGAAATATTTGCCACAATTCTGAGCCACACAATTGATTCACACATGGGAATGCCTCATTCCCCTATTAGCAGCCTTTGCATGGCCACCGTGTCACTATCATGAGCCACATGAAAATTCCACATACTGGTATGTCTTATTCCTATGGGTGACAACTTTTGGGAGAATGGAATTGCATTACCCATTCTCCCTACTTACTCGTAGCTTTCAACTTCTCTGATCATGCATACACTTGGACATAAGGATGATTCACCCATCACTTTTACAAGTTACATATCCCTTACCTGATAACCTATTCCAGTAATTGTTGAGAATTATTTCATGGAATATAATAGTGTCACATCCCCTTCCATCAATCTGGTGCAAGGAAGGAAACATGGCCAAACATACCGGGCTTATTGGCAATCTTAGCCCCATACATTACTAAGAAATTCATAATAATTAAAAACTTTTGTGTGCAATTCATACTCAATATAAACATAGCGGAATTAAATCATATTTACACACACAATTGCAATGCATCAACATATCTACCACAGGTAGATGAATATTCAATATGTAGAGAATCAATCCCCTTCTCATGCTATGCACAGACTTCATATCAATTCCATTAACATGAATAATTACCATTCATCATTAACACATTGCAAAACACAAAATGCATATAATTAAAACAGAGAGAACACTTATCTTTGAGATGAAGTTGTCCAAACAACTGGCTATGTGAGAGCAATGTTCCACCCAAGTATAGATCTCTGTCCATCCTATATTCTTTCAGCTCAGAGATCACCCTCGAGCTGGGTTATGTATCCACTAAGGAGGAACTATATGGGCTCACTCACAGCCATGGTTTCACTCAGCAGCTATGCTAAGCCAACACACAGTTGGGCTTATCAAGCATATAAAAGACAAAGGAGGGAAATGGTAAGCCAGTGAGCTCAACCACAGAGGCGCTTCCCTTGCCATGTCCTCTACTGTGGCTGCTCCCTTTAAGTTGTGTAAGCTACAGGGATTCCCTTTCCGATGTGGACAATCCTTTAGCATGTGATTTTATCCACATCCCCAACATTGAAGTGGTCCTTTTGATGCTTTATCTGTTGCTACTGCTGGCTTGAATCCACTCCTTGCTTGCTGCCCCTGTGGAAAGGTTCTTGGTTGGTTTTTGAATGGTGGTTTGAAGCCACTCTTCTTTTGATCAAACCTCCCTCTTGGATTTCCTTTCCATGTTGGGTTAACCTTTGATCTTCCTTTATTATGCTCATAGTAATGCATTTCCATCCTAATGGCTTCATCAAGACTTGGTGGATTAACAAACTCAATTCTATCTCTGAAACTTTGAGGTAGGCCCCCAAGGAAGCATTGGATTTTTACTCTCTCATCTTTAATGTAATCCACATACCTCAGTAATTCCAAAAATTTATGGACATGTTCTTCCATAGATTTTTGTCCCAACCTGAGTTCATTGAACTCTTTTCTATTACTATCATAATACCTAGTAGAAAGGTATTTTTTCTTGAAGTACTTCTTAAATCTCTCCCAGTTGACCTTCCTTTCACTGATCCCTTTCACTTGCAAGAGATTATCCCACCAAATTGAAGCTCTTCCATTTAGATTGTAAATGGCAATTCTAACCTTTTGATTTCCTGAGTAGTCCTGAATTATGAAGTATTTCATCATTCCAAGAATCCATGCCTCTGCCTCTTGGCCAGTCTTGTCTTCTCCATCAAATGTGGGAGGCCTTGCCTTCTTGAATTCTCCCCGTGGGATTCCCTTGAACTTCTTTCTTCCATTAAAACTCCTGGGCATATTCTTTGGAATTCTTTGAGAACCTCTGGAGTCACATGATCTGCTGGAAGAAGATCTAGATGAAGGTGTTCTATGATTTTTACTCACATAACTCTTCCTTGGGCTTGGAGTCCTCTTCTTTGAACGACCTCTAGAGTGAATTTTTGCATCTCTTCCTTCTTCACCTATATTGCTTGGGTTGGAACCAAAGTTTATCTTTTGATGCATATCAGTGAGGATTTTCAAAATAGCAGCATTGAGTTGGTTTTGTTCTTCTTGAGCCTTCATCAACCTTTCATTGAAGCTCACCATGGTTTCAACCAAATTTTGAGTTACTTGCTCCCTTCTCCCATTGGATTCAGTCTCAACATTCTCTTCTTGCACATTTTCTCCTAACACATCTTCATCATGCTCATAAGGATCCTGAGCATCATTTATGGTCACTATTTTTCTTTGGAGACTCTCTTCCCTGTATGCTACTTCTGCTACACTATCAAATCTTATGAGCTGCAAGCACTGTGCATTATGAAAATATTTGTTAGACATCATAAGAATGCATATAGAAATATACAACAATCAATAGTTAACATAATCAACTCATGGAATAATTCACATAGCTGTTATGCATTCATTTATTTTTCCCATTCATGCAATTATAGAAATTGCCCATATTGTCAACAATTTGACAAAACAGTCATTGACACTTTTCTGCTCTAATTATCTATGGTGTATGATAACCCCATTCAAATTATGATTATGTGCCATTATTACCTGCTGGATAAGCTTTCCAATGCCTATCCCCGTGCTCCATTCCGACGTCGGGTGTGGAAACTACATTACTTAAAAAATGACAACTTTTACCAAAATTCTACACTTTTACACATTTGTATTTTTGTCTGGAATGCCAACTTCAGCCACCTGTGGAAGACAATATATGAAGAATCACGAAAAAGTTTCTACTGGGATAATTTAGTCCATATAACAAGGAACACTCAACAACTCGTGGATCTCTGTTTCGATGCTCCATTCATCTTCTATAACATTCTGGGTTTGACTACTTTCCACTTTTCACATTTTTCCAAAATTTCAAATTTTGGGCCAAAAATGGCTATTTCCCAAACTGTGCATTTATGGAAAATCTCTGTCTAACGAAAAATGTCTGTTTTCATGAGAATAAGAAATTTTGAGTTCAGTAAATTTCTTGAATCCTAATTACAGGATCACTTTCATCCACTGCAAGCTTTTCAAAATCCCAAAAAGTGGCCCGGAATAGTGCTTTTTGGCCTTCTTGCACACCCCAACTCCACATCCTTTGGAGTTTGGCTCCAAAATTCCAAACTTAACAATGTGCCTACTCCATGACCACTCCATATCAGTTTCGGCTCAATCTGACCTTCTATCAAGCGTCGGGACATCGATTTGTAAAAACCATTAATCCCAAATTTATGCCAAATTCAAGCATAATGGGCTCGGGATCCTCACTGGACCTTCCATGGCCTTCATTAATGGCCTCACAATGCCACTGAACTCATCCAATTATTATCCTGCACGCTCCTGCAATCCAAAAATCAAATTTCGGGCTTTATACTCAAATTTCGGAAATCCAAAAATCAAATTTCAAAATTTTGTGTTACCGCAACCCGCAACCCGAAACCCAAAATTGTGGGTTCAGAATTGTGGAAATCCAAAAATCAAATTTCAAAATTTTGCATTCCCGCAACGCTCCACCCGAAACCCGAAATTGCGGGTTCGGAATTGCAGAAATTCCCAAACGCAAAATTCAGAAATCCTCGTTCCCGCAACCCGAAACCCAAATCCGGAATTGCGGAAATCCAAAATGCCAAATTTGGAAATCCTCATTCCCACAACCCAAAACCTGAAATCCAGAATTGCGGGTTCAGAATTGCAAAAATCCAAAAGGCCAAATTTGAAAATTCTCGTTCCCGCTACCCGAAATCCCGAAATCTGCAACTGTGGAACACCTCCGGCCTTGCAACTTGCGGGTTTCATAACTCCTTCGTTCCTTGGCCAAATGAGGCGAGTCTGGTGTAGCTGGAAAGTTGTTGAAGAGCTCTATGCAATGGTGTGATCCTATACCACATCTGATAACTCTGATCCTGCCATTTTTCCATATCAAAATGACTCCCCAAACTTCTCCAATACCATGTTAACACATTTTGTTAGTTGCCTGTAACTCAATGTTTGGCCCAAGCAGGCTCAGTGCTGCAACATGGGCTCTGATACCACTCTGTCACATCCCTTTACATCAATCCGGTGCAAGAAAAAAAACATGGCCAAACATATCGGGCTTATTGGCAATCTTAGCCCCATACATTACTAAGAATTTCATAATAATTAAAAACTTTTGCAATTCATACTCAATATAAACACAGCGGAATTAAATCATATTTACACACACACAATTGTAATGCATCAACATATCTATCACAAGTAGATGAAGATTCAATATGTAGAGAATCAATCCCCTTCTCATGCTATGCACAGACTTCATATCAATTCCATTAACATGAATAATTACCATTCAACATTAACACATTGCAAAACATGGAATGCATATAATTAAAACATAGAGAACACTTATCTTTGAGATGAAGCTGTCCAAACAACTAGCTATGTGAGAGCAACGTTCCACCCAACCATAGATCTCTGTCCAACCTATATTCTTTCAGCTGAGAGATCACCCCCGGGCTGGGTTATGTATCCACTAAGGAGGAACTAGATCGGCTCACTCACAGCCATGGTTTCACTCAACAGCTATGCTAAGCCAAAACAAAATTGGGTTTATCAAGCATATAAAAGACAAAGGAGGGAAATGCTAAGCCAATGAGATCAACCACAAAGCTACAAGAATCTCAAGATAATTCAAATAGTCAAGGCACCCATAGTACCTACCACACCCAACACAAGGAAGGTACCCTTCTCTGCTGCACAGTCCCTCAGGCGTCCCTTCCCTCTAGTGCTCTTCAGGATGGGCATAGAAAGGTCCAAACTGCTAAATCCTTGAGATTCCATCCTTCACTGGGTTTATCAAGCATTCCCAACCTCTGCTTAGTCATTCACACTTGGATTTCTCACAATTCTGTCATCAATTTACTCAATCCCGTCATTGGGTTTATGGGCTATAAAAACTGGATTTTTCTATGGATTTCGGGGTATCTAATACTCTCAATTTCACCCCAAGGTTCATATTTATGGATCCCCCATTGGATTTTACTCTCAATACGAAATTCTGGGCATTTATGGCTCTTCAAAACGTGGGTTCTTGCAAAGTTGCGATTTCTGGTTTTTCTCACTGTTGGGAATTCGTTATGGATGAAAACTGATGCTGGATCTTCCACAATGGAATGGGGATGAGGAAGAATCAACTCCCATGAGGTAGAGTGACTTGTGGTACAAGAAAAATAGAGCCCATATCTACCATATGAATTTATGGGCTTCCCATGCTCCATTGAAGCCATGGACTGAATTCTTCAACAACTTCCTTACAACAGAATTAAATGTCAGCAAGAAAAGTCAAATGAATTCTCACAATGACATTTGGAAGCATATGGCTCATCCCCACAACCCCCTCACCACTCCCTAGTGGATACACATGGCCCCTTCTCATTCATTGCTTCCATAGCCATTTTTGGTATTTTATTGCAATATCAAATATTTACATCATTTACAATATTCCATGGCTTAATAGCTCATGGGTAATAAAATATCAAATACTTGCCTTTCTAAATCAAACCCGAGCATACACTAGCGGGGCCTTGGCCTTGAGCTCCATGCTAGGGAAACATACATCGCATGTATACAATATTTACATTAAAAGCCAATGTTTCATGAGGGTCAAAATTGGGGTATTACAAACAGTCACTTTTGATAACCAAGAGCTCCCATGGTTCCTGTTTGCAATTCAATTTCCCTACATTACTGACAATAGTACTTTGGAAGCATTCTTATCCAAGGCACCAACGTCCATTATTGGTCCCTTTCATCTTCTAATGGTTAGGCATGGATATCACTCCTCCATAAGGCATATCACAACCAATTAATCGTATTGAGGCTTCCACAACCCCTCTAGGAAATTCATATTGCACATCCTGAGCATAGAGAATGCATTGCCTGCATTCTAGATAAGGAACCGTCACTTTTTCTTAGTTGCTTGTTCCATCTCGTGCAATTCTGGAAATTTCCCATATTGACACAACGATTTTTTTTTTTTTTAACATTCTGCAACTCTAACAAGCCTATAATCTCTTGCTTTGGACCAAGCATCCCTAGTGCTGCAACCTTGGGCTCTGATACCATCTGTAACGTCCCTGATCCCCTTAGTTCCCTTTAGAGGTGATGGGGGAACTTCTTAGAATCAACCTGCTAATGTTTTTTGTCCAAACTATCCGCAACACTGCACTTTTACATAGCTATAACAATTTCAGTCCGCAAACTGCAATTCACAAGTAGCAATCCGCAAGCCGCAAGTCGGAGGTTGAAATTCGGAACTCCAAAATACACAGCATCGAAGAAATATGCCTTCAACTTCCGTATTCCGCAATCCATAGTGCAGGAGTCGCAAAGTCAGAAATCCAATTACACGGTGTCGAAGAAATACGCCTCTAACTTCCACATTCTGCAATCCACAGTGCAGTAGTCAGAAAGTCGGAACGCCAAATACACGACGTCGAAGAAATATGCTTCCGACTTCCACATTCCACAATCCACAGTGCGGAGTTGGAAAGTCAGAACACCCAAATTCTCTGCTTTGCCGAATCATGACTCTGACTTCTGCAATCCGCGATGCGGGAGTCGGAAGTCAGAACTCCAAATTTACAACTTCAGTAAAATTACTCCTCCAACTTCGACAATCCGTAATCTGCCTTGCGGGAGTCTAAAATTCAGAACCACATCGTGCAACTCCAAACATTTATGCCTCTGACTTCCTCAATCCACAATCTACGATGCGATATTCGAAAGTCGGAACCCCCAATTCACAACTTCGAGCAAATTACTCCTTTGACTTCCACAATCCGCAATCCATGATGCGGGAGTCGGAAGTAGGAAACCCTAAATGCACAAATCCAGAGAAATTACCTCTTCGACTTCCGCAATCCGCGATCCTCCTTATGGAAGTTGGAAAGTTAGAAATCCAACGCACCACTCCCATAAATCATGCCTCCGACTTCCGAAATCCGCAATCCGCACTGTGGGTTCAGAAGGTCGGAAGTTGGCCATATACGCCTGTTACTGCCAACTTCTCAGATTGATAAATTTATCATACTAAGTCCATTTCTGGAAAAATTGGTACCATTGGAAATCTCTCGACAAGCCCTATGCAACTGCATGAGCCTCTGCCACACCTGAGGACTCTGACCCACTCTGTCATGGCCCCTCCCTTTATCTGACCCATAGAGGAAACATGAACACAACAGGAGGGAAGTGTCTATTTATCCCCAAGGCCCTGACTGAACATTCTGAGCCAGCTAGGCCTCAACAAGACTTAACCCTATTCATCAATGAACAATTCATAAAACCAAATGGAATCATATGCATACTCAATAAACATAGCTGAATGAAACATCAACAATTAAACATTCAGAACACAGAATGAGCATGATATAAATCATAGAGAACACTTATCCTTTTATTGAAATATCCAAGCAACTGGCTATGGATTGCAACATTCCAGCCCAACCATATGTCTCTTACCAACCTGTATTATTTCACCACTCAGAGACAACCCCTGAGATGGGGATATGTATCCACTAAGGAGGAACTACTCAGGTCCACTCACAACCTTAGGCACAGTCAGCCAGGGTCATCCAGCACACAACTGGCTCTGGGAAGAAAGTTGGGAGATAGGGAAGAAGTTTCCTAATCCAATGAGCTCAACCATAGAGCTACAAGCATATCCAATTGGCTTAAGATAGTCCAGGCACCCCCATCACCTCCACCTTCAGCCTAAGTAAGGTCCCTTTCTCTACTGCACAATCCCTCGGGTGCCCCTTCCCTCAACGCTAACCTGGATAGGTATGGATGGTCCCGACTGCTAAAATATGGATAATTGAGCCCTCACTGGCTCTACCATGAATTCTATCCCCCCTATTCTCTCTCCCACTGCAATATGCTCTTGGATCTTCCTCAACGTTGCGGCCGAATGGATCTGTCTCGCAACTGGGTTTTCGACTATAAAATATGGGTTTCTCTATGGATTCCTGGGAATCCAACACTCTCAAAATCGCCCAAAGGTTTGGGTCTATGGACCCCCCAACGGATTTCACTTCCCACGCAGATTTATAAGCGATCTTGGCTTTGTAAATCGTGGCTTCATTCCAAGTCACGATTTCTGGTTCTCTTCCCTGCTGACCTACGTCCTCCATCCCCCCTGAAGCTTGAATTACCCCCATTGGAATGGGGTTGAGGGGGGAACTAATTCCCGTGAGGTAGGGTGATTTATGGGTCAAGCCAACTGAGCCCATACCCTGCCTTATGAGTTTCAGGGCTGCCCATACACCATAAATCTCATGGATTGATCTCTTCAACCACTTCCTTACAACAAAAATAAATGACAGTTAGGAAAGTCAATGGTGGGTTCTCAAGCTAACATATGGAAGCTTAGGGTTCAATCCCACAACCCCCTCACCTCTCCTTAGTGTATACACAATCCCCCTCATTTAGTTGCATCCATAGCCAACCCCTTGGTATTTTTATTTGCATTATAATCATTTACATGTTTTTACAATTTCCACGGCTTACTAGCACATGGATAACACAATATCAAATACTTGCCTCTTAAATCTAAGCATTCACTAGTGGGGCCTTCGACTTGAGCTCCATGCTAGGAATCATACATCACATATATACAATGTTTACATTATAAACCCATACATCTGAAGGGTCAAAATGGGGGTATTACAACTCGACTAAGCATAATTTTAGTTTGAGGAGACACATTCTCAATGAAATCAACCGAAGGAAACCCATCCTTGGCTTGCATAACTTTAATCATAGGAATCATATCCTCAATGCAACCACCCTAAAGAAACCCATACTTGGCTTGCATAAATTTTATAAGAGGAATCATATCCTCAATTCAATTGGCCAAAGGAAATTCATCCTTGGCTTGCATAGTCTTCTTCTTCTTTAGCTTTTCTCCTTTCTTCACTTCTCTTCTTCAATATGTAAGAACCAACATGCATATATACCTGATAAACACAAAATGTCTAACAAAGCTCATCAATATCATACATTTATCAAAATTTATTATCATAAAACTAAAAACATATCATTTTAGATGACTAACTTCTTGTCATTGAAACACTAGGAATGCGTCCATTCCTTTAAGGTGAAATCAATGTCGAAAACCAGGACACAATACAACACCAGGAATGCATCCATTCCTTTCAGGTGCATGACATGTCGCTTGGATGTTATAGCTTAAGTATCTTTTCAAAGTGAATTTTTTTTTGAATATTATCTTCTGTAAAAAAATCTTTTCAATATTAATTGAGGTTAGGGTAAAGATATCTCCCTTCTTCCTCAAGGATTGATAATTTTTTTAATTTTTTTACTTGTGCCACATTCTCCAATCAAACAAGATGAAGAACCTCTTAGATGACCCCATAGAACTCTAATATTGCAATCTCTTTCTTTGCATCCAAAGTTTTAGTTTTGCAGTTTTATTTTCTGCATCACTTACATGTAATAACATTATACAAATAAATCATATCGGATAACTTCAGTTAACAACCAGTAACAAGTTATAACAAACTAACAACTTTACCAGATAACAACATTTAACCGTTTGTAATAAGCTGACAACTTATCTCAGTTAGCAACATATTCTTAGCTTTAACTTTTCATAAGTTGGCATAAGTATAGAAGTATTAAAAATTATTTTACGGTTGACACAAGCATGGTGAACATGAATTCAAGCATTCATACCTACACTGAAAAATGTGAGTGCACCAGTCTTATTAAGAAAATATCCAACAAAATTCAAACACTTACTGTTGCTTCAGAGTATCTTGCATATTTAATATTGCATTGAAATATATAATTATGCAATTACACGAATTGTCATTAAATAAAAGCATGCCAATGTTGTATCAACATAAACCATTCTTGCCCAAATGGACTTAGGCATAGGCCCATCCAAAGGATTTAGCTAGTTGTCCAATATGGCCATCGGACTTAAACACAAACCAAGCATAAGCTTCAAATAGTCAATGAGGAATCCAATATAATCCAAACACAAGTCACATACTGTCTTCAAATACTAATACATAGGTCACACATAGGCCACAAACAATCACCAAGGACTCAACATGACAAGAACACCTTGTCAAATAGACATACATCATTCAACATTCAACATACCATTTGGTAATCCATACATAGAAACCATAAAATTTAGCTAGAGATACCACTCTGAAAGCATATACTAATATGCACTCATACTCAGCCAGAAGGATTATTCTAACTAAGCAGAATACCATGAAAATAATTTTTTAATAAGACATTTAATGTTCATGTAGTGCATGCATATACAACATATACATTTTCCAACACCTTGTTGTACCTGCTGCGCAACTCTGACACTACTCTAAAATAGAGTACATGAGTAAACCATTCGTAAATAACCATGCTGCTTAGTCATTCACATCAAGAGATAAATTTCAAAATTCAATAATAAAGGCAACCAATCAATCACTAGATCTACATATTCATACACCTCGATCCCAATTGATTAGGATATACATCCATGATCATTATAAATCAGGTTTATCCCTGACTACAACATGTCATAATTGAAACAAGCATCAACATGCTTAACATACTCATGCATTAGCATGCTCTAAATAATTCCAAACACACACCAACTGGATATCAAGCATTCACACATTTAACTAATAATTGAAGATCATTTGACATATCCCCAACCTACTACTAGTTGGAGACTTGAGGGAAAATAGGGATACAAGAAATACAAACAATGCACCGAAAACTAAGCCTAGGTTAACATGCCTAAAATAGACAAACCAGTCAACCTTATTATGAGTTTTAATGCAACTATCAAGCAATTAGTATAGGTTATTCAATCTATGCATTGTTAATTTTTGAGCATTAATTCAACATACTCTAGGATCTTTACTGAGAGAATAACATGTACAGCATATCAAGTATAACAATGCATATCAATCACATCAAGCAATCACATGAGACAATAGACACACATAGTGTCACTGGGGAAAACCATAAAGGTGAAAAACCCCACAACTTCCTCGGATATAGAAAGAGCAATGATACAACCAAAGTACACATAGATAGTCCTCCTAGTAGCTGAACCTCCTCCTCCACTAGTGCGCCACTTTACGAGTAGTGTAGAAGTGAATAATGAGATGATCAAATAGAGTGCCTCCCTCACTCTATTTATACATGACCTAACCTGCCTAATAACCTAGCAGGGCCAACTTGTCTAACTCAGTCTAATAACCCGTGGTTATACTAATCAGGGCGAACCCCACACTTGGTGGTCTAATAACCCATCACATGCAAGTTGCAACACTTGTGACACTTTTCAATACAAATGACGACACTTCCGTATAGAGAAATAATAACATCTCTATAGGAGTACAATATACATAGGTGAAATACATTTCGAAGTTACAATTACATCAACACTCCCTCTGAACTAGGAAGGTATTTCTCAACACAGATCTGCTAGCACAAGTCTTCTTCTAGGGATCATCGTCACTGGATCATCGTCATCGTCATAGCTGCTGCTATCTCAATCAATCTCTGATCTACTCATCATAGGAAGTTATACAAAGTGAGTCCTTTTTCATACTGGATCTAGGCCCACAACCTATAGGTCTTCATCATCACTGGTCATACTGTGGATCCTCAGGACTTATTATGTGCATCAACAAAACCTAGCAAGAGCATCTCAGGACTGATTACGTGCCCAACACAACATAGAAGATCTCCCATGGAGCTATTACATGTGACCAAGCAAAACCTAGCAACAACATTTGACAAATCTACCAGGGAGCTATTATATTCCATAGGAAAAACCTAGCAAGAGCATCTGCAAATCTCCCAGGGAGAAATTATATGCAACCGGAAAAACCTAGCAAGAGCATCCCAGGACGGATTACGTGCCCAATACAAACTGCAAGATCTCCCAGGGAGAAATTATATGCCATGGACAAAACCTAGCAAGAGTATTTACCAGATCTCCCAGGGAGCTATTATATGCCATAGGAAAAACCTAGCAAGAGTATCTGTAAATCTCCCAGGGCGCTATTATATGTCCTTCCAAGCAAAACCTAGCAAGAGCATTTGCTAGGCCTCCCAAGGATCTATTATATGCCATTGACAAAACCTAGCAAGATTGTTTGCAAATCTCCCAGGGCGCTATTATATGCTTATCTACACAACCTGTCCATGACCACAGAATATCAACCTGATACTCACCATACATCATCCTGATGTACATCACATGATCATCTTGATCATCATCATAACATCATCTTGATGCGTATCATCTGGAGAAACATTCTGAAGCTCATCATCTATGATCATCCTGATCATACAATGCATCCACCTGATGCATATCTGATACATATCATTTGGAGCAACATTCTGAAGCTCATCAACCATGATCATCCTGATCATATAGTGCATCCACTTGATGCATATCTAATACATATCATCATCCATGATCTACCTGATCATACAATGTATCCACCTGATACATATCAAATACATGATCCAACTGATAATCACAAGAATCCAACATGATGCGTGTACATATACATGATCCAACTGATCATATCCAGCATCCAACATGATGCATATACATATACATGATCCAACTGATCATATCAAACATCCAACATGATGCATATACATATACATGATCCAACTGATCATATCCAACATCCAACATGATGCATATATAGAGCAATAACTGGAGCATCATAATGATGCTCATCATCCAGCGCTTACATCCACAGCCATGGGAAGGATCCTCCTTTCACCATTCTTGGAATGGCTCCGACAAATGTGTCCATCACTTCTTCCTCGAAGTGTCATCAATCTAAAGAACACCAAGCCTCTCTCTGAAGTATTCAAACTTCACTCTAGCCAGTGGTTTCGTCAACACATCCACAACATGCTCATCCGTCACAACATACAGGAGCTTCACTGCTCCTCTCTGCACCATATCCCTGATATAGTGATATTTGATCTCAATGTGCTTCGACCTGTCGTGGAACACTGGATTCTCAGACAACTTCACACAACTCTGGCTATCACAAAAGATACCAGTAGCATCCAATGGGAGATCAAATAACTCAGACAGTAGCTTCCGAATCCATACTACCTCACAACTAGCCAAACAAGCTGCAACATACTTTGCTTTGGCTGTACTCAATGCTACACAGGACTACTTCTTGCTAAACCAAGAGATAACACCTGATCCCATACTAAAGCAGCACCCAGAAGTGCTCCTCCTATCTGCAACATTGCCTGCCTAGTCTGAATCAACATAACCCTGCAGGTTAAACTTTTGATTCAATTCATACTTGAGCCCATAATCAATTGTACCCTTCAGGTACCTTAGAATATGCTTTACAGCAAGTAGGTGAACACTTCTGGGATCCGTCAGGAACTGGCTCAATGTGTTCACCACAAATCAAATGCCTGGTCTCGTGTTCGTCAGGTACATTAAGGATGCAATCATTTGACGATACACTGTGACATCAACCGGCTCAGATGAAGCATCACACAAAAGCTTTAGGTTCGATGCCATAGGTGTGGCCATGGCCTTGCATTCCATCATCCCACACCTCCATGCCTAGAAAATAGTGCATCATCCCCACGTCCTTCATCTCAAACTCAGCAGCAAGCTTCCTCTTGGTATCAGCAATCAAACCATCCTCACCTGTAACAAACAGGTCATCCACATACAAGAGTAGTATCATAGGATTGCCTTCCTCAGCCTTGTACTAAAGGTTGGAATCCGCTTTACTCTTGGTAAAGACCAAAATAGATAGGAGGCTATCTATCCTACCATACCAAGTCCTAGGAGCTTGCTTCAAGCCATACAAGGATTTTTTCAACTTACACACATATGAATCCCTGTCATGTGTCTCGAAACCTAGTGGCTTCTCCACATACACTTCCTTCTCAAATAAACCGTTCAAGAAAGCTGTCTTGACATCCATTTGGTGTATCTTCCATTTCATCACTGCAACCAGAGCAAGTATTGATCTAATGGAAGTGTATCTGGACACAGGAGCAAAAGTCTCTCCATAATCAATCCCTTCTTTCTGGGAGAAGCCATGAGCTACAAATCTCGCTTTGTATTTCTCTATGCTGCCATCTACAGCGTGCTTGATCTTGTATATCCACTTGGAAGTCACCACAGACTTCCCTTTAGGTCTTGGGACTACATCCCAAACATCATTCTTCATGATCGATTGGTATTCCCCGATCATGGCATCCTTCCATTCTTTCTTTTTCGCTGCTTCTTCATAACTGGAAGGTTCTTTGTTCATAATGTCACAGAGTAAGGAAACATAGCTGGTATGAGATATAGTTATCTTCCTTTCTCTGTGTTCTTCTTCTGGAATGCCATACCTTTCTGCATCTTGAATGAGCTCTCTAGCCCATGCAGGTTTCCTCTTGTGAGAGTTCTTCTCACGGGGTGTATCTACAGGTATTTGTGGATCTTCAACTTCACGATCTGCTTCTGGAATTTCCTCATTCATGGTGGTGTCTTGAAATCAGGTTTCCTTTGGTTCTTCATGATCTTCAACAGGTGCCTTCCTTGACTTGATGAAAGCCGAGTCTTCATCAAATGTTACATCCCTACTAGCATCAATCTTCTTGAACCCTGGAAAGTATATTCTGTAAGCCTTCAAGCTTTCACTGTACCCCACAAAGCTGCCCTTCTTTCCTGAAGGATCTAGCTTTGTCCTCTTTTCCTTTGGAACATGAGTGTATACTGGACAACCAAATATTCTGAGATGGTTTACTTCAAGTTTCTTACTAGAGAATACCTCTTCTGGTTTCTTGTTATCTAATATCTTGTGACATGTTCTATTCTGCACATATACAGCTGTCCTAGCTGCTTCTACCCATAGATGCATAGGTAGATCCTATTCATGCAGCATTGCTCATGCTGCTTCCATGATTCTTCTATTCTTCCTTTCTACAACTCCATTATGTTGTGGATTGTAGGGAGCAGTCAACTCTCTCTTACTCCCTGAATCACTGCATAACTTCTTGAAATCACCTGAAATGAATTCTCCACCATTGTTAGATCTGAATGTCTTTATCTTTTTATCAGTTTGATTTTCTATCAAGGCTTTAAATTCCTTGAACTTATCAAACACTTCATCTTTGTTCTTCAAGAAATAAACCCAAGTCTTCTTAGAGAAATCATCAATGAAAGAGACATAGTATACATACCCACTTAGAGAACTGGATGACATCGGACCGCATACATCAGAGTGGATAATTTCCAAGATTCCTTTAGCTTTGCTTTCACTACTTGGAAATGCCTTCTTAATGTTCTTTCCTTTTGCACATCCTTTGCAAACCCCTTCATGCTTTGTCTTGATTCCAGGAAGACCCTCTACAGCTTTGCTTGCAATTGGTAGTGCTCTATAGTGCACATGTGCAAGTCTTCTATGCCAAAGTTCACTTGGCTTCATGGATTCATGTACCATGGCATGTTCAGGTTGTCCCTTCAATTTGTACAATCCTCCCTCTTGCTCTCCAATCACTACTACATCATCTATGGTCTTACCCTTTGGCCACATGAGTACTTGGCCATCTACAAATGAAACCCTCATTCCTTTTGCATCCAATGCAGATATGGAGAGTAGATTCTTCTTGAGCCTAGGTACATATAGAACCTCTTTCATCTTCAAAGACTTCCCAGAGTCTAGGTTGTAGGAAGCTTCACCACTTCCTTTGATAGGATATTGGTAGTCATCCCCAAGTTTCACCTTATGGGGTGACTCATGTTCAGATAGATTTACAAAAGTTTCTTTAAACCCAGTCATGTGTTTGGAATCCCCACTGTCAATAATCCAATCATTACATCCATGAGAGATAGTATCTATGAGAGCAGATATTAGAACATATTCATCCTCACTTGATGAGTCATCACTTTCTGCTCTAGCCTTCTTCTTGGGAGGTTCATCATCCTCAGTAGCATGAGCATGATATCTTTTCTTGTTTCCCTTCTTGTTATTGATGTTGGAATCTATTTTGTTCTTTGGACAATCTCGGGCAAAGTGTCCCTTCTCATTACATGTGAAGCATCTACCATGGGAGGTATTCTTAGAGTTCTCCCTATGTGTATGGTGAGAAGATTTCCTATGAGATTTCTCCTTCTTGAATTTGTCTTTCTTGGCATGTGCTGTGAGAGCTTGAGCTTCAATACCCATCTTTTCTTCTCAGGCCACAAGCCTAGCTTCTTCTTGAGAGCATTCTTCCCACAACCTACTAAAGGAGATTAGTTTTCTTCTTGCATAGATTCCTTGGATGAAGGAGTCCCATGACCTAGGTAGGCCACTCAATGTGGTCATGACAACTTCACCATTTTCCACTACTTCATCCATAGCTTCAAGTTGTTCCTTGATTTGAGAGACCTTAGATAAATAGGATTGAATGGTCTCTCCATTTTGAAGCTTTACCCCTTTCAATTGATTCCATAGAGTCATCTTCTGATTTATGTTCTTTCCTTCAAATAGCTTGGTCAGAGAATCAAACATCTCCTTGGGTGTCTTTAGAGATGACACATGTGGTATGAGATGGTCTTTGATAGAAACAGAAATGATCCTCTTTTCCTTGACCAAGTTCTTCTTATGCAAGGCCTTAGCCTCTTCTTCCTCTAGGATAGCGACCTCATAACTTATGTAGGTGTCCAATTCATTTTCTTCTAGAATTAACCCAATCCTATATTTCCATGCTCGGAAGTTATCATCCCCTTCAAGCTTATCCTCAAGCTTGGTGTGGTGAGACATCTTAAAGAGTACTTCAAATGGAAATAGAAAAGATTTAGGTCTTACCACTTGATTTGCAGAAATCTGGATCTGGTGCTGAATTAGGGTTTGTCAGAGAAACCCTAAAAATTCAAAGTGTGAATTTCAAACTTATGAAAGGATAGAAAGATGTGCCTTGATGAGCTGATCATCCTGGTATACTCAGAAATTGAAAACTGCAAAGTTTCACCGTTCAGAAATGCTTTTCAATTTCCCAGATTCACTTAGGAGGACCCTGAATTAGGGTTTGAGTTTCCTAGAGCTTCACCCAACCTAAAATATTGATCCAAATCTCTAAAATTCGATTTTTCCAAGGAGCTTCCAGCTATGTCCTCAGATTTAATAAATTCCTATTTTTGTGGAAACCCTAAGTTTTAGGGCCAAAAATGAAAGTGCCCAGAATTGAATTCTGATTGGACAGAAAGATGAGCCTTGATGAGGAGAGTCAAAATACCCTACTTCCTTTCAATATATGTGGAGAGAAACCCAATAAACAAGAAACTCTAGTTTCCGCAACTACACAGTGTCTTCTTCTCAGGTTAGCTCCGATACCATGTTAATTTTTTAGCATTAATTCAACATACTCTAGGATCTTTACTAAGAAAATAACATGTACAACATATCAAGTATAACAATGCATATCAATCACATCAAGCAATCACATGAGACAATAGACACACAGAGTTTCACTGGGGAAAACCATAAAGGTGAAAAACCCCACAACTTCCTCAGAGGTAGAAAGAGAAATGATACAACCAAAGTACACAGAGATAGTCCTCCTAGCAACTGAACCTCCTCCTCCACTAGTGTGCCACTTTCAAGTGAATAATGAGATGATCAAATAGAGTGCCTCTCGCACTCTATTTATACATGACTTGACCTGCCTAATAACCTAGCAGGGCCGACTTGTCTAACTCAGTCTAATAACACATGGTTATACTAATCAGGGCCGACCCCACACTTGGTGGTCTAATAACCCATCACATGCAAGTTGCGACACTTGCGACACTTTCCAATACAAATGACGACACTTCCGTATAGAGGAATAACAACATCTCTATAGGAGTACAACATACATAGGTGAAATACATTCTGAAGTTACAATTACATCAACACGCATACCACATCTTTATAATTTATTCAGCTTGTGAAGACAGATAAATACAAGCGACACATGCTACTCAACATTTCAGGGGATTGGCTACAACTAGATTCACGCCAAATAGCGCAATTCCTTTCCTTGGTTTCCTTCTAGAAACACAATAGTGAGACACACCATTGTTTCCAATGTTCAGGAATTCCATCTGGGTCAATGCATACACCATTCTCCATATCATTGGCCATTAGCTCTAGTTTTGAAAATAGTAGTCAACATCCACCATAAAAATTAATTGTTTCAAGAATACGATTAAAAGAACAACCAAAGACATCTTACAAAATAGTGACCATACATAATAATCAATGGGATTTAGCCAAGGAACAATAAGGAAAATATCCCTCACCATGAACAACCTAAGACAAGGGTCCACTAGAGACTCCAAGCAACAAATTTTCTTACTTTGAGAAATCATCTTGCCAGTTATAGATAGTCCTGGAGCTTCACTCTTCAAGAGACAAAAAATCTTATATTTGCAATTAAAAATTCTATCATACGGTTACATGTACAAACATGAACCATCATAAGATATTTATATAATAAATAGATAAGCTGAGAATGTACATAACATTCCAGCAAGGGCCCAAAATCTTGTTTGGTATCTTCCTGTAGAATGTTCTTTCATAATTTCAAAAAATAAGAAATTATATTTCTATCTAGAAACATAATACATAAAATATCTTAAACTTCAAGTTTTTTCTTAAATTTCTCAAATTATTCAAACATATTGTCTCACCAATATTACCAGATGGAAACTAAGTTAATCCATACTTTCACATGCAAGATAACCATACAAGGTTTGTCTTTACTTTGCAACTCAATAAGATGAGAGATGTAACCTCAACTACTATTTTACCTACATGGACTATTAATTAGCTCATTCGATAATACAATAGATACACATTTATGCGTACACTTTCTTTCAGAAAGCAAACAAATCACCCTAAGGTTCGAGAGTTGTAGCCTCAGCTCTGATACCAATTTGTAACACACCCAATGTCACATTAACTTAACATACATAATTAATTTTTTTTCTAAGTATTATATGCATAATATTCATATGCATTATTTAAGCTAATGCGCAATAATGCATAACAAAAACATATTAAATAAATCTTTTAGGGGAAGCCTAATTTAATTATATGTCGTGCATTTATCAATTCTATTTTTTACTTCATCATTAATTCAGATAATACATATTTCCCACTAAAAATACCTTATAATGGACCCATGATAAATTAATACTTGGATCAACTTTCCTATTAAATCCTTTACTAAAACTGCGCAATAAATATTCTATTAAAAATTGTGCAGTAAAACCGTATAGTAAAACCGCACAATAAAACACTCTTATGATTTGTGCACTAAAGGGAAGCTAGGTTTATTAGACTAGCAATTATAATATTCATGTTATGAATTTTTCTTATATAATGGCAAGGAAAACTTAAGTACATAATCATATTCATAACATAAGTTATAAATAACATAATTATTTAAGGTTGCAATGCAATAATAACTATGCGGTAATAAATATGCATATAATAACATATCATAATAATTAACCTATCTATCAATGCCTATTTCATTAAACTTGGACATTTTCTAGTCCAATTCACTTTGAAGATGGGCCAAAAACAACCTTTCTAAACCCCACAATCAAGGTTTCTAAAGTGCAAAATCGGGTTCCAAAAGTGCCAATCCAGTTCCAAAAGTGCCAAATCAAGGTTCCAAAAGCATACTTTTGCTTTTGATATCCCCACTTTTGAAATTGGTTTTTGTGCTTTTCCGATATGATAAATATGATAGTGGCACTTTTAGAACCTGATTTTTCCCTTTTGGAAGGCTACTTTTGACACTTCCAATACTTAAATTTGCAATTTTGAAAACCAATTATGGCACTTTCAAGCTCTGATTTTGCATTTTGAAAAACCAAACTCGACAATTTACAAGTATTATAATAACAGTGAAATTGAGCGTACTAGTACAAACAAACATAAGTGTATTATTTAAGAAAATACTTTCATTTTCATTTTATTCACAATTGGCCTCACATCACTCACGCCATTTAGGTGCAGCAAGCAAGGCCATAATCAATCTAACAAGAATGTGTCATTGACATATTGGAAAGTATACGTTTTTGTTATAATACAGTTCCCTTCCTCGTTACAAACATGTTTTTCTTTTGAGTTATATACAATCACTCTATTTGTAGCATCCCAACCATGGATCAAAATGTCCCAAACTTTGTTTAAATGCTTGAGAAATACATAAGGATTACCATCACCCTGATAACTCTCTCTGGCTATGCAAGGACAATATTATTGTGTTAAAATTAATCTAAATTGTTCCCTTTGCAATCTCGTTCTTTGTAATAATGTTGGAAAATACTCATCAACGTTTTTTTGTTGTGCAGATGTCCATACCACAACTTCAAATATATTAAATCATTTTTCAAAAAATTCCCTAAATCCTGGATGTATAAAATAATACTTTGCGGTTGATTCGATATCCGATGTTCGTGGCAATCTAAATTTCTTTTTTTTTATGAACTATGTGTAACAAAACTCCATTGAAATTGAAAATAATCAATGGCTTACTAGTAACAAACCTTCTAGTATCTGGAAACAAAAAAAACACACACATAACCCAGTCAATAAAATATTATGTTTCAATGTTTCTAATTATATTTCTTTCATGTTCTACAATTTTTGAAACACATCATTAGATACATGATACGATGCCCATAAATAATATGAGAATTGTCCAATAAAATTTACATCAATTAAATGTAGAAGTTGTCAAAAATATAAAAATCACTAAATGAATTGTTGTTTGTATAATATGACAGTCATTTGAAGTTGAATGTATTTAACCAACACCCCATTTTTGAACGAAGCCCGAGATAATTCAATAGAGAACACAACATTGTTTTAATAGTTATTTCTCTATCTTGTGAACCATCAAATGTCTAACTAGTTGGCATTTTCAAGCAGTTTTCCTTGATATTATATGTTGAATGATATTTCCCTTCATCTATAAACAACATGTCGGTTTTTTATATATATCTCCATATTGGATAAGTACATCCTTGAACGACTTTTTGTATATGTGCAGTACTTCACCAACATTATAATATGCAGACATTGAGTAGTTATAAATAGTATTATGTTTACATTTCTCTTGACCCCAATTAAATACAAATTCTTCATTCTTCAACCATTCAAATATACCGAGGAATTTTTTAATTTGCATGTTGTCGAGCGTGGAAAACCACAGAGAAACATCAAAATGTTCTCTGGAAACACTGATAATATCGGGGCTGAACATCCATGCATAATAACTATATCAATTATGGACAAAATGAGGTTGTTTGGAATATATTCAATGTTGGATAACATCCGAACTCCAAAGAGCAATCCCTCTACTTCTAGGACCAATAGTTTCTTTTTCGGTGATATCCGGACTGCATACAAAAACCGTGACTATATATATAACCACAACAACAACACTTCATTCATGAAGTTAACGATCACAAACATACAATTGCAAATGAATATTTTGATTTCCAAATATTAACAGAAAAATCACACAAAATTTCACATATTCAAATGATGTAATAAAATCACCACACTGAAAAAATAATATGTTAGATTCTGACAAAAATAGCAACGTCACCGAAAAAAACATAAAACACATTGAATGATTTAAAATTTCCATAGGTTACATCTAGTGTTTCCCGCTCTTGAAAGAGGAAATGATAGGTTACATTTGATGGATGTCACTCACCTAGAAGAAGGAAATGAAGGTTCTGATATCATTTGAATCATGCATTTTACTAAGACCCTGCTAGAGTTGTGTACCAATTCACTATCTGTCCTAGAGGATGATGCAATAAAGGGCTTACTCAAAATACAGTTTTCACAAGGATGTGCTTTCACATCATCACCCTGCAAAACAATCATTGATGTATTACTTTGCGGATATTCCACTGGGAAATCCTCCCACACACTCTCCGTATTTTTTTGTGTATTTCCTTATTTATCATTGGTACATCTCTCTCGAAACGGTAAAAATAAAATTTGTTCCCCATATGTTTTTGTTGTAGGGATTTCTTCCTACAGATAAGAAGAATCCCTCTTAGGATAAAGTGAGAAAGACTGACTCTATACTAAGACAAAAAGGAAACAAATGTGATATTGTTCCCTAGATTAAACAAGTGTTTCAAAATTACTTTATTTGAAGAGAATGAGAGAAAGCGACTCACCTTCACTCTTGATGTTTCGTCCCGCTTGTCATTCCGATCCTGAAGTCCTCGCGATGAACCTGTTGAGATCAAACAATACACAAGCATATACAATTCTCCAATATCTCTAAATCATGAGTTATAATCTAAATCCACATAGATACAAACCATGGAATTGAAATACAATCAACACACATGAGTTGGGAAACAAGGCAAGTTAACTTTATTACAACTTGAAGATTCTTACAAAGGTTGCTTGATGTCCAAGCCAAACTCTAGCTCCAATTCCTTCCTCTGGCTATCTCTACAAAAGGATTATGATCATAGGTTTGATGCCCCAAAATTCCTCTCCTTAGCCCATGGAAGGCCTATCCTTTATAGTGTTGGGAAGGGTAACCACAAGGAGTGTAAAATGGATATAGAGAGTGTTTAGTGGATTAGGCCTACTAAACAGAGAGATAGGTTGGGATCGAATCAGAGTTGGAAATCCAAAAAAGATCTCTCGAAAGGTAAGTTCCAAAATCCATGGAAAAAGGCTAAAACATGATTACCGCACCCCTAGGTCTAAGCATAATGCGGTATTATCATGTCCTAGGGTAGGAGCATAGCATAATAACCTTAATTACCGTGCCCCAATAGGTGTGCAGAGCACGATAATTCCTGCAGATGGAGTCAGCTTGGGTGACACATGGCAAGTAACAGGTTGTCTTCAGTGTTCAGGCAATAGACTTCACTCTTGGGTATCCAGATGATCATCAAGGGGAAGTGTCGTTTAGGTCACTTGGTATAAGAATGCGACACTAGGGTTCACTGTGTAATATTGAAGTATAACAGATTCCCCCTAAAATGTGAGGTCAGAAGAGACTGATGGCCAAAAGAATTTATAAATACTTTGCGGAGATAGCATCGAGGAGAGCAATGAGGAGCTGAAACAGAAACAAAATGTCATGTATACCACCGAGGCAGGCATTCCCATCCTTGGAAACAATTGAATCAAAGCATGGTTGCCGACCAATACATTGCAGATCCATGAGTATTGAGATGATATAGACTATAGACAAATCATGACTACTATGAACAATCATAGGTCCATGAGACAATATTGACACAGCCGCGACCAATACATAAGTGGATATGCGTGACAATACAAGGGCGAGGTCTTCCACATGATGACTAGGTGGAAACCTGACCAGAGAAACGCCATTGCATCCTGGACGTAATCAATATACAAAAAGGTGTCTAGGGTCTTCTACCTGATCGCAAACAATACGAATCTATCCATGTGATTACAAGGTGTTAAAGTCGAACATGGTAGAAACCATTTGATTACCGTCAATGATGTGAACCGTTAACAAATGTGAGGGAAATCACCAATGATGACAATGATCCCCAAGGTATTTGTAGTACATCTAAATGAAATGCAAATAAAATATTTGATGTTGAGCACTCAAGAGATTATTCGATCATAGGTCAATGATGAAAACCTATTGTCGAATACGAGGAAACCTGCCATTGAGGCATGCAGGTACCAAGGTACTAGTGGTTGAATCCTAAGCCAAATTCCTGGATAGTTATTTGGCGTTAAAAGGAATAGACTCGTCGAAGGTGGACCATAATGATTCCCACATCATCAACACAAAATCGGAACAAAAGATAGTATGTAACGATGGAACAAGAGAACATGTACTGACACAGTGGAAGACTTGACATAGTGGATGACTTGGAGCAATGCAAACCCTTTGAACATGTAATGACATGAAACAGGACCTGGAAGTAGGGATTGTAAATAGCAGAGAACAAACACATGACAAGTAGGCTCGTGGCCAAAGAGATGACTCGAGATGATGACCATAACTCAGTAGAAGAAGATAAATACCCAACAGTAGACAAGGGATAGATGCATGCCATGTTCAAAGGTGATGACTGACAAGCTGCCAACAAGATAAACTTGAATCATTTCCCATTTTCCCCTGACATGATGGGCATGTACCTCTTTGTTGTTTTATGAGCTTGAAGAGGATAACATATGCTTGGTATATCTCACCTCATAGATGATTCTGATCTCACATGTTTTACGAACCTGAGAAAGGAGGGGTTCATCCCAAAGTGGGCCCTTCGATGTTGAATTTTAATGAGTCCAAGGAAGGAAAACTCGACAGTTTTTCATGTTTAGAGAGCCTGAAAAACTTAAAGAAGGCTCTAGAATGTACATTTTTGTAAATTTAGTCCCTCAGTCCCGAAAAAGTGTAAAACAATACCTGAGAGAACTCTCCCAACCAAAAGTTGACTGAGGTATACCTTTCTCGTAAATAGTCTAAATGGGATGAAAAAGGAGTAACCTATCACCGAATAGACAACCTTTCAAATACTTTTACAAGTGTGAAAGAGACAAGTGCACTTGGTAATCTTTTCAAAACAAGGGAGTCTGAAAAGAGCTTAAAGAGAACTACGATGGTCTTTTTCGTAAATTTTTTATCATTTCGGTCCAAAAAAAGAATAAAATAATGCCGAAACGATACTTTCCTCATCGTTTTATGAGCACGAGTAAAGTCGACTAAGCTCGACACCGTTTACTTGATTTTAACAAGCACGACACAGGTGTGAAAAAGCACTTGGAATCTTTTTCAGGTTTTAATCCATAGTGTGAAAAAGATAAGGTTAGCTCAAATGAAGGTTAAAACATTAACATATCGCCAGTGTGAACAAAGTGTAAAGATCCTGTCAAAAATGGTTACTGAAACCTTGGAAAAAGATATTAGTAATGGGAAGTATTTGACCTAAAAAGATATTTAATAAAATAATGAGCAAAAATGTAGTCATGTAACTTATATAATCAAGAGTTAAAAATAGAAAGTCACCATTTTACTTTTCTATTTTTTCTCATAGAAGGATTTCACCTATTGAAGGGAAAAACTTCAAGTGACCATATCTGGAGATCCGAGGCACCATTTTGACAACCGTCTACACTAGGTAAGAGCTCTTAAGCTCCTCTTTCAATTCATGCCCTCATTTTTTTTATTTCCCATCAGTTTGATAATTTTTTGAGGAAGCCCTAGGGTGTCATTTTCGACCCTGTAATTATCGCGGCCCCCCTCTGTCAGGAAACACGGTAATCCTGAGATAACCGCCCTGTAGCTCCATGTGGGGGTGTGGTAATTCCTCTTTTCTGTACAGTCAGGTGATACCCAGGCGCGATAATCATGAAAAAAGGAAGAAAATTTTTAATGTTTCCTCATGTTTGGGATGAGATCAGTCTTCCAACTTGTTCATGGATGCTTTACTTGTCTTTTTACAGGGATTTGCATCTCTTTTTGAGGCAAAAATGGTTGATTGGAAGGAAAGGGAACATGAAGCTGATGATTAAGTGGATGTAAATGATCAAAATACACTAAATGAATTGCGAGCATGCAGGTTGTTGAAGTTTTTCAAGACCAAAGGTATCCGAAAACAGGAAAAACTTCTCACTCACTTAATACAATTGTGGGAGAGTGATATTCAGGATTTCTGAGTTGGAGAGCATATTCTTGAGATTGGAATTGAGGATATCTTCTTTATCATTGGCCTCTCTAAGAGAGGGGCATGAGTGACTCTGACGGGACACAGGGCCTCAGAGGATAGTACCAATGACTTGGTTGCACATTATTTCGGATAGGATTCCCTGAAGAAAAGTGGGAAAGTGGCCATCAAGGATGTAATAGATCTCCCGCTGAGAACTGTATTGTTTACCATAACATGAGTAGTAGGTAGTATGATCCCTCATCAGGCATCTCAGGCGCAAATGAATCTCACCATAGAGTGTATGGCGCCAACTGTGTTCAATTGGTGTGAGGGGTTGTTATTGAAACTCAAGGAACAAATAACCAAGTGTAGAAACGGAGATACTCGCCAATTTGGGTATGGGAGTATCTTAGTCACCTTCGTTTTGGAGAGGGTTCCATTGTTGTGTCCACAAATATCAATGCATATCTGCCCTGTGACTAAGCCTCGGATGGGTCTATGGAGTGACTACGCAAGACAGCATGGGGGACCACAAGTTTTATCCTTCGGTGAGAACTTCTTCTCGTGGCTTGAGGAGCAGATCATGATGATCGAGGAATACCCCAATGCAGGGGTGGATTTCTGAGAGGATATTGAATTGGCATTTCCCGATGACAAGGATTGGTATAACTCAGGTATACGACCTTCACCAATGTGTTTTAAAATTTTCAAATTTATATAAATTTTACTGGTTTTTTAATGTGTAAAAAAGATCTAATGTATGCACGTGTGCATGTTGCAGATTGTGGACCAAGGAGACTAGCAGGATATTCACCGTTGCACCGAGGTGATATCCAACACCAGGCCACTGCGGAGGAGGAAGAAGAGGATGAGGAAGAAGCAAGAGGTCTCTGCGATGTAGAGCAAAATATTACGGGTTTGAGCTTTGGAGTTCCTTCTATGAGGATAGATGACATCCCTCTCCATCTCCAGCAGCATACTGTGGGTGTGCCTAGGCGTATCAGCCTACTCCTCCATAGGGTGGCTAGAGCCGTGGTATGCTACCATGAGCAGCATGAGGAGCGTGGGGATCACGAGAGGTCTCCTTAGATAGTAGTATTTTATTTTTATGGCATGTACACATTATGTAGGCCTGAGGGCCAAATTTTGTATGGGACGAGATGCCCACTTTTGTCTTTTAGACACATCATATGTATTTAGAAAAACACTTTTATATGCGATTATATACATGTGGACTTATTTCTATGACTTATTCATTTACAATGGCTTGTGTGTTTGATTTATGATGTACTTTTTATGTATGAGCTAGATGCCAATCCAAAATGTAGTTAGCCAATGAGTCAGCTACAAAATTAAATTCTCTTGGTATATGTTGATATGAAATGTAATCAAAATATCATGCCAAGAGGCGTACCCTTCTAAATAAGCAAAGTAATATGGGATCGTGAATAGTGTAGACACGATTCAATTGGGACACCATGAGTTGGGAGTCTAGAAAGACTGATAAGGAGTTGATTCGAAGGGAAGCAACTTTAGTTAAGAGTCCAATGACTACATTGTACTCTGCAATGTTGTTGGTCGCGGGGCCCAAGCAAGTGCCTCCTGAAGATACCAACTCGCCGGCAGGAGAATAAATAACCCATGCTGCAGAAGCAAGGTTTCGGGTGTGTCAGCTAGCACCGTCAGTGAATCAATAGTAGGAAGACATCTACGCATAGAAGCACAAGTCAAGGTAAATGAGGATACATGAAATAAAATCCATGCACACACACACAAAAGAAATAACCGAAATCAAGCTAAGTACATTATGTACAAAATGTCCCACGTGGGATAAACCTACATGTAGAAACATTTTAGGTACAACCCATTACGGGGCCGTTCCAAAGGTGTATTGTCACAGTCGACTAGCTCATAGGCTCCTTTTTCCAATACATGCTTTATAATGAAAGGACTATACCACATGGACTCTAGCTTTCCTTTTCCTAGTTTGTCATGCATCTGGTCATATGTGAGTATGAGGTCACCTTCATTGAAAATCCAAGGTTGAAAGGATTTGTCATATTGTGCTTTGATGCATTTATTATGGGCTTCGTTAGCTAAAGCAACGTCGCAGTGGGTTTCATCTAGTTTAGCTATATATAGAAACCGTTCCTCTTCGGAAGTCGTATTGGGAAGTAGCTCTATGGGTATTTTTAGTGATGGAATTTCACATTCAATCGGAAAAATGGCTTCCAGGCCATACAACAGTTGAAACGGTGTAAACCCGGTAGCACTTTTCACTGAGGTTCAGTAGGCCCATAATGCCGAGAAGAGAGCTAAGTGCCAATTGGACTTATGAGTACCCACAATGCGTTGTATCATGTGCTTCAAAACTTTGTTTATGGCTTCGACTTGGTCGTTGGCCTGTGGGTAGTATGGGGTTGAGGTTTCATGACAAAAACCCAACTTGGCACTGAATTATTCAATCATATGGTTTCTAAAGTGGGAACCGTGATTGGTCATGATAGACTGTGGAAATCCGAACCTAGCTACGATGTGGTTGAATATGAACTGCGCTATTGTTTTACTGTCTTCTACAAAAGTAGGCATCGCTTCAGCCCATTTTGTGAAATAAGTGACAACTACTATGACATAGCTATGCCCCCCGGTTGAAGTGGGATTACAATGCATGAAATCAATGCCCCATTTTGTGAAGGGGCCGATGGAAACAACAGGGTGAAGTGGAGCAGGATGCGAGTGTTTCTTGCTATGGAAGAATTGACAGGGTGGACATTTCTTGACCGTTTCAATGCAGTCTTTGAAAATCGAGAGCCAGAAATATCTCGCTCGTAAAATATTCTGGGTCGTAGCCATCCCAAAGAGATGACCACCACATGCTCCAGAGTGATAGTCATTAAGAACGTGTTCAACCTTGTCTAAAGTTAAACAACGTCGGAGGACAGTATCAACACCATGGTGATAAAGGGTATCATTTAAATGATGAGGTAATACTTGGCATGATGTCGGATGCGTCGACGTTGATCGCGGTTGAGTTCGGACCAAAAACATTGGGTTTGGAGATAGAGTATGATATCCCCATACCACGGATCGAATGTGCCAATGAGGAAAAATGATTCATCGGGAAGAGAATCGATGGGATCTGGTTGCTCAGTGACACGGGGCAAAGTACAAATCAATTCTGCAAAGACCAAAGATTTCTTGGATTTTGATTTGGAAAATTCCAAGTCAAATTCTTGAAGGACAACAATCCAATGAGAGTATTTTCCCCCAAGCACTTGACGCATGAGGATGTAGTACATTGGATTGAATTAAGCAATGATAGTGGTCCGGCAGAGAAGAATGTAATGATGGAACCTCTGGATAGCAAAACCTGTAGCCAGAGCTAGTTTTTCAACATGCGAGTAGTGGGTTTCGGAGTCGAGGAGACTCTTACTAAGATAATAAACCGCATATTATATGCCGTTGGTGTCTTCCTGGACTAACACCATGCCAATGGTGGAAGTGGAAGCTGCGAGATATAAGATGTAATCCTGTGTGTAATTGGGGGGTTGAATTACGGGATCCTCAGTGAGGGATGCCTTTAGATTATCAAAAGATCATTGGGCTTCGTCGTCCCAAAAGAAAGGGATGTTCTTTTGAAGAAGCCTCATGTATCCCTTTGGGATCTCGTTGAAATTGCACATGAAACGATGTAGAAAGTTTGCATGCCCCTGCAAACTTTGAAGTTTTGGTATGTCCGTGGGTGAAGGTAGAGCTAGAATGGCTTCTACCTTCACTGGGTCTAAATGTATACCATATTTGGAGATTATTGTTGATGTATTTGTAACTTCGGAATATATTTCATATATTTATATTGTATTCATATAGAGATGTTATTATTCCTCTATACGGAAGTGTTTGTATTCCTATAGAGATGTTATTATTCCTCTATACAGAAGTGTCATCATTTATATTGTAAGTGTCGTAACTTATGCTTGATGGGTTATTAGACCACCTTGTTGGGGTCAGACCTGTATAAGTCATGTGGGTTAAAGGTTTATTATACCACCCTATTGGGGGTTTGTTGGTATAATTTTTCCCTACGGATAAGTCAAAATTTTCTTAAGTTAAAGCAGATTCCTAACTGACTCTAAGGTAAGAACAAAACAAAACAAATGCTACCTTGAAATTCCTGAACTAACTTTCACAACAAGATTACATGTATTCAGAAACAATGAAAGATATGACTCACCTTTCAATCTGATGTTTGTCCCACTTCTAGCTCTTAATCCAAAGTTCCAATGAAGAACCTGTTGAGATTAAACAAAGAACAAGCATACCAACTTCCAAATACCTTGAAGTAAAGATTAGATTCAAATCTAGATTAGATACATTCCATGCTAAAGACTTGTACAATACACATGAAATGGGAAAAACAAGACAAGTTATCTTTATTACAAACTTGAAGGATGCTTACAAAGGTTGCTTGATGTCCAAGCCAATCCTCCAGCTCCAAGTGCTTCCTCCTCTAGCTATCTCCACAATGCTGCAAGATCATAAGTTTGGTACTTCTAAGAGTCCTCCTCCTTTCCCATGGAATGCCTCTCTTTTATAGTGTATGGTAGGGTTAACCAACAAGAGAGATGGGTGGATCTAGGGAGTACTTAGTGGATCAGGGTTTCTAATCACAGAAAATGAGTTAGGATCGAATCAGGGATCCCAATCCTCCAATATCTCTCGAAAATCCAAAATCCCACAAGCCATGGAAAAAAGGCTATAAAAAGAGTACTGCGCCCAGCAACTTGAGCATAGCGCGGTAGTACTGCGTGGCAGGGACAAAGCATAACGTGGTAGTACAGACTACCGCGCACCTATAACTGAGCAAGGCGCGGTAGTTAGGGTAAATACAGTCTCAGCTAGGTGAAAACTTGTCAGGGTAAGTTTGCCTTCAAGGTTCACTCATCATTTTTCTCTTCTGAGTGGTTTAAAGCAATAGGGGAAGTGTCGTCAACTCTTTTCATGGTGCAGATGCGACACTGTGAAATATAGAGGTATAACAGGGTTGGCCCTGTCAGCATTATGTTATGTGGTTAAGTTAAGGCCGACCTAGGAAAGGCTATTAGGCAAGTCAAGTCAAGTATAAATAGAGTTCGGGAGGCACTCTATTTGATCATTCACTTTCTCACTCATACTCTCATTGGAGAGTGGCGCACTTGTGGAGGAGGAGAAGTTGATACTAGGAGAAGGATATCTCTTATGCTTGGGTTGTATCATTTCTCTATCTATCTCTGAGGAAGTTGTGGGGTTTTTCACCTTTATGGTTTTCTCCAGTGAAACTCTGTGTGTCTATTGTCTCTTGTGTGCTTGCATTATTATGTCCATGATTGATATGCTATAGATATGCTGTACATGTTGTTCTCTTAGTTAAGATACTTGATCAGATTGAAGTAAATTCTGAAAAACTAACATGGTATCAGAGCTAGCTTGAAAGAAGGCATGGTATGGCATTTATGACACTTGCTGCACTTGCGAAGCTAGGGCTTGATATAGCAAAAAACAATCATCATAGCACTTTCGTTATAAATCCAGTTTGGCAAAGTTTCAAGATCAGAAACATTTACAGGTCGAATATAAGATCCCAATGTACCTTGTGTCCAAAGCACAACTTCTAATTCATTGTACTTTGTGTTTTATGATCTGTACAATCTAGGGTTTCTGCCTCTTCCAGATCTCAGTCATAAAAAGGTGACCTAGGAAAAGAGGTCACAACTTGTGCTAGGAAGATCCAACTGAAATTTTGTAAAATGAGACAGGTAGGGAATGGACTGTAGTTTCTTAGGTAAGGTGTTTAGAGGCCGAAATTGAACTAGTGACACGTGTCACTCCATACAAGTTCGCTCTTCTATTTTATCCCATAAACAAGTCACGTTGCGACGCATGGAATAACTCTCTCTCAGAGAATCCATTTGAGGTCAGACCTATGAGGTTGTAAACTTAATAGGTCCATCTACCACAAGTAGAGTTTTCAGACCATATAGATATGAAATTTCGGAGTTACACCAGAAACAATAAGGTGCATATTTCTGTCAAAACAGAATTGGATTTTGAGCACCTTCATTCATGGCTCCGAGAATTTAGGGTTTCGAAGAATGTTGGAATTTTTTGTATCAGAGACCACGGCTGGATACTCCTCATCAAAATTGAAATTTAGAGACCAAGATCAAATTTTTTGGTTGGGTAGAAGGTCGGGCTTGATGAAACCCTAGTTCGGGACTTTGATCTGAAAAATGAAAAATTAGGGCTTCTACAAAAATGGAAATTTTTTAAATTTGTGACCATAGCTGGAAGCTCCTTGGAAAAATTGAAGTTTAGAGATTTGGATCAAACTATTTGGTTGGGTGAAGCTCCAGGAAACTCAAACCCTGATTCAGGGTCTTTCTAGTTAATCTGGAAGGTTGAAAAGCAAATTTGAGGGGTGAAACTTTGTAGTTTTCAAATTCTGAGTATACCAGGTTGATCAGCTCATCAAGGTGCATCTTTCTATCCTTTCAGAAGTTTGAATTTTTAGGGTTTTCCTCACAAACCCAAATCCAGCTCCAGATCCAGTTTCTGCAAATCAAGTGGATTGGGTTAATCCTAGAAGAGAATGGATTAGTCACCTGCATAAGTGAAAAAGTTACAGTTTCAGAGGGAGATGAGGCTAAGGCCTTACATAAGAAGATTACAAGCAATCTCGACAGGTATGACTTATCCAGGTATGTTTCGAGATCTATTCATGATTAAGTTTATGGTATGTTTGTCTTCATTAAGATTAGTACAATCTTGATTAATTTTAGACTTGTCGTATCACCTTAATAAAATATGAATGCAGATATTGATTGATTAGGGTTTTGACACTTATGATTGTACTAATGCATTGTGGTGTTGTATGAGGATTATGTTATCCGCTAACATGAAGGTGCAAATCAAGTTCTAAGATCAAGACCATGGTGACATGAAGACAAAAACTCATCCATTGTCATGGATCACATAGAATATCTACTTACGAGGTATGTATAACTTGGTTCTATAATGGTTAACCTATGAGATATGCAGGTTACTAGCACAAGTCATTGAAGAGAACAAGAATACATTGCTAGACATAACTAGCAAATATGATAACCAAGTATGTTTTTCCTATATCAAGTTAGAATCCTACCTTGTGTTAGGATCTTATACTATTGTAGGGTTGATAATGATTATTCATGAAGTTAGAAATGTAAGTAATCAAGGGTTTATGCATATTATGTCTCTTACCTTGATTGATGATATGACTAACCAGAAAAGTCCTTTGGTCAAATAAGAATATGCATGAGTAAAAGAAGTATTCCCTGAAACCTTGAATACTAATGTTTATTATCTGTGATCGTGACTATACATGTTTAAGATTATTGTGTTTTGAGAGTATTGAGATTATACTAATGAATGTATGTATGAGACCTCCAAGATAACACAATGATGATAATAGTAAGTATGCATAAGTGATCAAGGATGGATATAAGTTCAAGGACAGGTAATCAAGGAAGCAAAGATCAAGAGGGGGCACACTCTAGTAGTTCATGCAAGGAAGCAAATATTGAGAGGGAGTCCACCCTACAAACCAAACAAAGATAAGTATTTGAATTGTCATTTCTTGCATATTTGTTTGTTTAAATAATATTTTTCAATGATGCATATGCTTATGTTCCTAGACTTAGGGTGTGTGTTATGCATATTAGAATAATTGCATTAATGAACAATATACTACTAAGATGCATGTGATGGGCAAGTGGCCTATGGCACTGTACAACATTCCATTGCTACTTATCTAGAATGAAACCTCTTTGCTGACATGTTGGGAGTTGTGCACACTCTTAACAATGTTCTGGTAGAGATTGGAAGGAATCTAGAAAGTTACGGGATATGGATAAATGTTGTATTGAAGCATTGGCTAAAATAATTGCATGACTGGTTGACATATTTCTTTATGTGTAAGAATTTGTTCTGAAAACTATGAGATGTTTCTAATCATGCAATTTAACTTGCTTTGTAGGAAAGATCGTATACAATCACCTACAAAAGAAGACTACAACATTTGTTCCAACAATGAAGTTTATAGAAATCTATCTATTGAAGATATTGAAGAATCTGAAGTTTCTAGAATACGGGATGCAGTAATGGAAGGATGCCATGATCCGTCGATCATGAAGAATGATGTTTGGGATGTGGTCCCAAGACCTGAAGGGAAGCCTGTTGTAACTTCCAAGTGGATCTATAAGATCAAGCATGCTGCATATGGAAGCATAGAGAAATATAAAGCAAGGATTGTAGCTCATGGCTTCTCCCAGAAAGAAGGGATTGCTTATGAAGAGACTTTTGCTCTTGTGGCCAGATACACTTCCTTTAGATCAGTAATTGCTCTGGCTACAGTGATGAAATGGAAGGTACACCAGATGGGTGTCAAGACAACTTTCTTGAATGGTGTAGTTGAAGAGGAAGTGGATGTGGAGCAGCCACTCGAGATTGAGACACATGACCCAGGGTCACATGTGTGCAAACTGAAGAAATCCTTGTATGGTTTGAAACAAGCACCCAGGACCTCGTATGGCAGGATAGATGGCTTCCTATCTAGTTTGGGCTTTACCAAGAGTAAAGCAGATTCCAACCTTTACTCTAAGGTTGAGGAAGGGAATCCAATGATACTACTATTGTATGGGGATGACCTGTTTGTAACAGGTGAGGATAGATTGATTGTCGACACGAAGAGGAAGCTTGCTGCCGAGTTCGAGATGAAGGACATGGGTATGATGCACTACTTTCTTGGTATGGAGTTGTGGCAGAGTGCAGATGGAATCTTCCTTGGACAAGGGAAGTATGCAGTAGAGATGCTGAAGAGGTTTGGGATGATGGAATGTAAGGCCATGGCCACACCTATGGCATCGAACCTGAAGCTTCTGTGTGATGCTTCATCTAAGCTGGTTGATGCTACGATGTATCATCAGATGATTGGGTCCTTGATGTACCTAACGAATACGAGACCAGATATCTACTTTATGGTGAACACCTTGAGCCAGTACTTGACAGATCCAAGACATGTTCACTTGATAGCTACAAAGCATATTCTGAGGTACCTGAAGGGTACAGTTGACTATGGGCTCAAGTCTGAGGCGAATCAAAAGTTTAACCTAGAAGGTTATGTTGATTCGGATTGGGAAGGAAGTGCTATTGATCGGAAGACCACTTCGGGGTGCTGCTTTAGTATGGGAAACAGTATGATCTCTTGGTTTAGCAGGAAGTAGTCTTGTGTGGCACTGAGTATAGCCAAAGCAGAGTATGTCGCAACTTGTTTGGCTAGTTGTGAGGCAGTGTGGTTTAGGAAGCTACTGTCTGATTTGTTTGATCTCCAGCTGAGTGCTACTTGTATATATTACGAAAACCAGAGTTGTGTGAAGTTGTCAAAGGACCTAGTGTTCCATGACAAGTCGAAGCACATTGAGATCAAGTATCACTATATTAGGGATATGGTACAGAGAGGAGCAGTGAAGCTCCTGTATGTTGCGATAGACGAGTAGATAGCCGATGTGTTGACCAAGCCGCTGGCCAGAGTAAAGTTTGAATACTTCAGAGGGAGACTTGGTGTACTTCAGATCGAGATACCTTCCAAGGGGAAGTGATGAGTCCAGAGACACAGATGCACATGAGCCATTCTCACATAGTGGTAGGAAAGTCCTCCTATGGTGTAGATGTAAGGGCTGGGGCCATTCTGACATGGTGGTAGGTTGGTCCTCCCATGGTCGTTGATGTAAGTGTTGTGTCATTCTGACATGGTGGTATGTTGGTCCTCCCATGGTCGTTGATGTAAGTGTTGTGCCTTTTCGACATGGTGATAGGTTGGTCCTCCCATGGTCGTTGATGTAAGTGCTGTGATCCTTTCCCAAATGGTGGTAGGAAAGTCCTCCCATGTCGGTTGATGTAAGTGTTGTGTCTCACATGCTAGTAGGAAAGTCCTCGCATGTTGGTAGACAGGGTCTTGTATGGTGGTAGGAAAGTCCTCCCATACTGGAGATTGTGTGTGTGCATCTGGGTTGTGCTCTATGGATGATGCCGATGATCTGAAGACGATGATGTGACAGTATGGTACACAGGTTTTGCAGAGGCATATGATCAGTCCTGATATGCTCTTACAAGTTTTGCAGAGGTAGTGTAATCAATCCTGGGAGATCTTGCAAGTTTTGCAGAGGCAGTGTAATCAGTCCTGAGGTGTACCTACTTGATGGCTTGCTCGCTGAGATGACATGATCAGTATGATCATGAGTATCAGGATGATACTATGTGGCTGTGGATAGGTTGTGCAGTTGCATGTAAAAGATCCTGGGAGATCCGATAGGTTGAGCAGTATGCTCGTAATCAGTCCTGGGATTCTCTTTCGAGGTTTTGGCTTAACGCATTTAATCAGTCCTGAGGATTCCATAGTATGGCCAGTGATGATGAAGACCTATAGGTGGTGGACCTACATCTAGTATGAAAAAGGACTGTCTCTGTAGAATTTCCTATGAAAAGTAGATGAGAGATTGATTGAGATAGCAGCAGCAGTGACGATGACGATGATCAGTGATGATGATCCAGAGAAGAAGACTTGTGATAGAATACATGTGTCGAGAAATACCTTCCTAGTTAAGAGGGAGTGTTGATGTATTTGTAACTTCGGAATGTATTTCATATATGTATATTTTATTCCTATATATTTTGATGTTATTATTCCTCTATACAGAAGTGTCGTCATTTATACTGTAAGTGTCATAACTTATACTTGATGGGTTATTAGACCACCTTGTTGGGGTCGTCCCTGTATAAGTCATGTGGGTTAAAGGGTTATTAGACCACCCTATTGGGGGTCGGCCCTGTCAGCATTATGTTATGTGGTTAAGTTAAGGCCGACCTAGAAAAGGTTAGGCAAGTCAAGTCAAGTATAAATAGAGTGCGGGAGGCACACTATTTGACCATTCACTTTCTCACTCATACTCTCATTGGAGAGTGGTACACTTGTGGTGGAGGAGAAGTTGCTGCTAGGAGAAGACTATCTCTTATGCTTGGGTTGTATCATTTCTCTATCTATCTTTGAGGAAGTTGTGGGGTTTTTCACCTTTATGGTTTTCCCTAGTGAAACTCTGTGTGTCTATTGTCTCTTGTGCACTTGCATTATTATGTCCATGATTGATATGATGTAGATATGATGTACATGTTGTTCTCTCAGTTAAGATCCTAGATCAGATTGAAGTAAGTTTTGAAAAACTAACAATTATGAATACCAATAGTTTTCCGGCTTCGACATAAAAGACACACTTGTGCGGATTTAAATGAATATTGTAGTGGTGGCACTTGGAGAAGATGGAGCTTAAATTATATGGGTGATCCTCCTGAGCCTGTGAATGGGTGGGGAGGTCATCAAGATATGGTTCTAAAATATATTTAATGTAGTGAAATGCGTATGACATCGCCCGTTCGAAAGTTTCCCCGGCATTCTTGAGGCCAAAGGGTAGCTTTTGATACGCAAATGTCCCCCATGGGAAAATGAAGGCTATCTTATGTTGGTCGGCGGGGAGTATCTCTATCTAATTATAGCCAGAGAAGCTATCCATAAATGAAAAGATGACACTTCTAGCACAGTTATCGATAATCTTGTCAATAAACGGAGTTGGATAGTTGTCTTTTGGACAAGCTTTGGTCAAATCTCGGTAATCGACACAGCCTCTAATCGTACCCTGTTTCTTGGCTATGGAAACGATGTCAGACACCCATTCTGTCAATGGGATAGGATAGATAAAACCACCACGCAATTTCAACTTCTGCTTTGATAGTTGTTGCCTTGCAGGGATGAATGGGCCAGAGTTTCTTCTGGACTGGTAGGGCACCAAGAAAAGTTTGGATCTCATGGACCATGATGGAAGGGTCTATTCCTGGCATTTATTCATAACTCCAACCGAACATGTCGTGGAATGTTTTAAAGTAGGTAGTATAGAACTCCAACTCAATGGGAGTACATGTTTTTCTGATTTGGATATTCTCCACAACACCAGGTTTCATTGAAATGTTAATAGGAGTAGTTTCCATGAGGTTGGCCAAGTTTCCTTCAGAAAATATATCATCGAACGAAGTGGGAAACTTGGGTTTAACAATTTCAAGTGAATTGCTGGGTTTGGTTTCTTACTCAATCCCCTGGATGGTAGGAAAAGATGATCGATGATGGAAATCTTCCCAGGGTGGTTCATCGACGCACATAACCTCTATGATTGATTTTTCGGAAGGAAAAATCAGTGTGAGAGGATCAATAAGTGACGATGATGGACCAGCCTCAGACGAGAGCTATGCCATGGCATGATGCATAGTAGGATCGACCCAATCTGTGGCTTATTGGATTGCCTGATAAGTTGCAAGGTTCCTATTTAAAGGCATGGAGTCGCCGTAGGTTTCAAGATCTGTAGGACTCGGTATCACCCAAGAATGAGTAGATCTATTGGATGGGGTGATAACTAACAATATCATGTTGATGGCCCGAATAGGGGATATGAGCTCCGGGAATACTCCTATGAGGGAGGAATCCTTCATAAGACCAACACCAACATCTTCAAGATGGTACTAAGACTGACCCAGTAATGGAACAGTGTTGGGGGGGTTTGAATGAGTGTCTAGAGTATAGAAGTCTAACTGATCTATAATGACAATCTTCCCTTGGTGAGGAAATTGTACTAGTCGAAAGACGGAAGATGCAATGGCGGTCATGGCGTAGAACCAATTCTGTCTGAGTAGAAGATTATAATCCAATGGTACATCTACGACTTCGATGTGTATAGATACTGTCTTTCCCCCTAGCTCAACTCCAATTGCAGGAATGAGTCCATGTGGCTGAAAACTGTGTCTATCAAACGCTCTGAGAGTAGTGGGAGAAGTTGTAACTTCAGGTGAGCCTATGTCTCTCCAACAAGTCAAGGACATGATCGACGTGGAAGCACCTTCGTCTAAGACAGTGCGATGAATGTTGTCTCCATGGATCTTTGTTTGGACTTGGAAGGCTAACTAGTGAGAAAGCCGAGGTTTAAAATATTCCAAGTTCAACATAATCATGTTTGAATTATCCAGGTCCACTGCCCCCAGTGCTGAGAGTAAGGTTCTGCGCTACGTGGGGCAGTTTTGGACAATATTGAGAGTCGACATCGCACATCGTGCTTGAGCTAAGTCCTCAACAATATTGTAATTTTGGGCCGCTCACGCGTTAGGATTAAATGTCGCCTTTTGGATGGTTCCCTTGGGTGGGCATAGCACTGTGTCTGTGACAAGTCTCTCAATGTGGAGATGACCATTGGGGGGAGGGATGACAAAAGGATCTTCAGAAGGAGACTTGCCATTGGATGTCTTTGGTTTGTTTTAACTTGAAGAGGTATCGTATGTCTGTTCTCGAGTAGATAGATTAATCTCTTCATTACTTGTCACTAGAATTTTGTGGTTTGCAAACGTTTCTCTGCGGGGTGGGTTGTTCGGATTGCCCCCTTGTGGGGGATCATGGGAAACCGTCTGTTGTTGCTGCTGGGGGAAAGGATCGATTAACATTGTCGGGTGGGAGGATCCTTTAAAAAATTTATTGACTTCGTCCTTGTATGGACAGTCATGTGTGTAGTGATCTTTCTGGAAAATCAGGCAGGGGAACTTTGCTTTTCAACGTGGTTTGGAATCGTTGTTGGTTGGTTGTGGCTTGGGGTTCTCCTGTTGGTTAGAAGGTTTCTTATATTTTTCACGGTTATTATTGTTCTTTCCCCCAAATGGTTGTGATGTGGATTGAACCGCGTTCACCTTAGGGGAAAGAGCAGGAGAGGTAGAAGCTTTGGGAGTAGGCTAGAGTGGAGAGGGGGAAGTAGTAGCTTGCTTCCCACTTGATTTGGTGGTAGGATAAGCCTTAACTTAACCGACGATACCGTCAATAGGGGGTTCAGTGGTAGGCTTGGTAGGATTAGTAGTGGTGCGGGTGACATGGGGAATAAGCTCGTATAAAGTTCTGGATTGGGTATATACCAAATCCATATACTGAGCATGAGAAATCGCTTGTTCCTCCGTGACAGGTCCTCCCATGGCAATATCCCTGGCAATGGGAGGCAAAAATGACTTCGTGAACTAATCAGCGAGTAACTGGTCTGGAATGGGTGCCTTAATTAACCTACAGCATCGATGCCACTCATGACTATGATCCGAGATATTGTAGAAGTGGTTTGATGTAATGAGGTCAACATGTCTGTTCCAGTCTCATATCAGATGGGGAGTTGGAAATGTGTCAGAAACTGCATGGCCAAGGTATTGAAATCGTGAGAGTAGTGTTGTGGTAGCTCGATATACCATTTTGTTGTCGTGTTGATGAGCATACGCTGGAAGAGCCATAACCGAATGGAGTCATCCATCAATGAGTTGGAAGAACACCAAAGATGGAAGGTCATTATGTGGTTTTTGGGGTCTTCCCCGGGTTTGGCATCGAACTTGGGAATGTCCGATGGTAGTTTGGCTGGGATGGGTGGCCAATGTGGTTCATGCCATATGGGATCATTGATAAGCCTCGATAAATCGAGTAAGTCTAGCGTGGCCAAGATGGGAAGTTGACGATTAGGTTGTGGGTATAAGTAGTAATTGTATGGCGTAGGGATTCCCGTAGGACCCTGCACAGCATACTACTGCGTGTTGTACCCATACATGTTTCCCGCAGGATACTGTTGGAATTTTTGAGGGTAGTAGACCATCTGGTCAATCGATTATGTGTTCGAAATCATGGGATTGACTGTCTGATTCAGAATCACAGTAGTAACTAGTTGTTGAACGTTCTGTTGGGTAGGGATAAAGGGTATCGTAGCCTAGGGTTGTTGTGTCCCATGAATGTTTCTTATTCCTTGTTGGGGTATAGTTCTCTGGGATTGTTGGGTCCCGAGAATGTTTCCAGCACCTTGATTGGGTGGAGGATTTCCCATACCAGGGTTAGGGGATGCCTGGAAGAATGGTGTCCATGGAATATTGGTTCCACTTTGATGAAGAGGTGAAGGTTGAAGAGGTGGGTTCCATGGAGTATTCATAGCTGAAGAATAGGGAATGTTGGAGTTCAAGTTGGGGGGAATGAAAGGTTGAGTAGTTTTCCCCCCAGCTTGATTCCATTTTTCGAACAAAGAGTATCCCCCACTCTGTGGGATTTGGGATCCCCAAGAAGGAAATGTACCTGACGAGGGATGTTGGAAATGGGGTCCGATAGGGATACCGACGTGAGGTTGTCCACTACCAGGTGAATTATATGTGCCTAACTGAGCAGATGCTGCTGATTGAGAGGGTTTTTGGATGGTTCCAGTGGGGGCGTTAACAAGTGGGAATCCTCCAAATGAAGGGATTTTTTGAGCCGATGGAAAGAATGGAGGTGTTTGTTGAGTAGCCCCACTTTGGATGGTAACAAGAGGTTTCCCTCCAGTAAGTGGATTGGATGGTCCAGTGGGAGGAGGTTGGTGACTGGGACCAGTGTTCCCAAGAGATGGTTGTCCTCCCACAGGCGGTTTTGATGGTCCACCCGGAGGGGGTTGGTTGTTGGGTTCAATAGTTCCAGTAGTCGGTTGTCTGCCTCCTAAACTGGTATAGATGGTGGCCGAAGATGAACCTCTGGTCAACATGGATGATCCAACAGTATGACTTGATGTTCTTCCAACACTAGAAAGGTGGGGTAGTGTCGATTGGACAATAGCGCCAAAGGTGCCGATTTGTGGAGGGGGTCTTCCATATGTTTCAAGTGGGGATGGAGAGAACACTGGGTTATCCCTCATAAGCGGTGTGTCCCTTGAAGGTACGCTGAACATATTGTACGGTAACAAGTGTGGGGAATTTAACCGAGGGGTATCAGGGGTCACATCCATGGGGTCTTGAAAAATAGGAGGATCGTCGAGGGCTTGGCCTGGATTTGTATCCTGTGAGGGGTAAAAAATGTGAGCTATTTGATCGGGGTTTGGAAAGAGATCAAGTAAAGTAAAATCTGAGGGTTCGAATCCGTCAGCATAGGAGTGGTGAAACTCTGTGCTAGACAGAATATTGGGAGCTCGGTAACTAGGAGGACGGGTGATAGGGGGTATTGGGAAGTTGATGAGAGCATTTTCTCGGTATCACATTTGAACTGTTCCGATGATAAAGGAGAGTTATCTAGACTAACCATGCTAGATTGGATAGATGCCATAATCTCTTGTCCTGAGGGGAGATAAGGGAGGGACACGGTGAATGGTATATTGCTAGAAACACTTGTTTCATGAGTGTGAACACCTGATGGTGTAGTGGTGGCAAGCGGAGGTTCCTCCTGAGAGGTAAAAAAGTAAAACTCAGTTTGAAATGGTGTGTTAGGTAGTTCAGTTTCTTCAATAGCTTCAACGTATCCATCTGGTACTGGAATCAACTCGGACGTATCTTCGTCAAATCCTTCAATGGTTCCAACAGATCCGTCAGGAACATCGTAGAAAGTGTATGTTGGTGGGGTAGTGCTGGCATCTGGGAGGGTGATGACCTCCGGGATAGCATCATGTGCGGTACTAACGTCAGCAACTGATGTGTTGTCCACTATGGGGAGAATTTCTGGAATGACAGTGGGTTGTGGGATAGCTGGAATCTCAGGTGTATTACTGGTTTCAAGAACTATAAGAGGTTCTGAGATAGCGCTATGAGTTATGGGTATAGAAGGAGCTGAAGATGTAGCATGGACAGGTGGTGGAACATTCCCTCGGCCAGCGCTGCGGCCGGCAGGGGCAGGGATACGTGATGCAGGTGGAGTAGAAGTCCATGGTGGTGGTGGTGGGATTCGTCCATGTACTCATCGTGATCTTTGTGGTTCAGACATAATGATGGGAATACAAGTTCTGGGGACAGTCTCCTAGAAAAGAACTCAAAAACCCTAAAGCAGCTGAGTGTGCAAAAGGGGAGCTAGAAAAATACAAGGCTCACAAGCCAAAAAAACAAGCTCAAAAAACTATACTGAGACTAGCGTCACAGTAAGAGAGCTGGAACAAAGATGGACAGAATGCCAACAAGCAACACTAAAAGGAAAAATGACCCTCTAAGAAGATGAAATAGCAAGCAAAACCTCCTAACTAAGAGCTGGAGACATCAACAATTTGTATCATTCACAAGGTGATGAAATCCAAGTCGAAAAATACAAAATGAGAGACCAATAATAGAAGGATATCCCCCTACCAAAATGGACCCTGGGTAAAGAGCCCTAGAAGAAAAGTTACTAAGCTACCTCGTTCATGGCACGTCGGATAAGGATACTGGCACTTCTGCCTTATCACCCTTGTATCACCTATACGGTAGAGTAAAAGGAAGACAATGGATCGATATGCCTTAGGAACTAAGTGGTGTGCGGTATTCCACAAGTCCATCCAGAACCAATCCTCGTGGCTTACCCCGAAGACGACGGCAAGCCCTCTCCACAAATTGGTTGATGACCGTGTCAAGAAATACTAGAGGATTTTAGCACCCTAGTGTTGGTTGTGGAGCCATATCTTCTAGTCTCATAGATGATATTGTATCAGCTGTGTTTGTACCCCAGTTTTATATGATATGTAGGTGGACTGTACACTCACCCCAGCGGGGAGGCATCGCCCCCTCATGGGGTTCCAGGGGGGACCATCCCCCCTGGCTGGGGATCTGGGGGCCAGCGGTCCCCTAGTGGGGGTTCGGGGGCAGTGCCCCTGAGAAATGGGGGTTTGGGGGCAACGCCCCCAAAGAAAATTTTTGGGGCTGTTTTCACCAGCTGTTTTGCGGGCCCATGGTTTTGGGTATCCCGTGGTATTTTCCCATTATATTTACCCTATAAAATAAAGACATTTTAATATGGCTAGGGTAGATGATGTATTAGGTTTTATGCATTGTAAAGATCTCTGAGATCAGGAGAGAGACTGTGAAACAGAGAAGAGGAAGTGCAGCAGTTGTGCTGCAGGTTGTATCCCTTCACCTTGCTGGACAGTAATAATAATAAGGACTGGAAAATTCAGTGTGGACGTATCCCAAGTTGGGTGAACCATGATATATCTGTGTCTCTCTTGTAATGTGTATGTGTGATTATATTTGCATTTATTTTTATTGTTATTGCTCTGCGATCCTATTTTTCTAACACCTAGAGGAAAACAACTATGTCTCAAATGAAAATGACAAGGGGGAATTATTTGGATGCCTATCCCCGGTGTCCTACCTAACTAACAAATTCTTTTTCTCCTCAAGTGAGGTTATAGTGTGTTGATTTAGGGAGTCTAAATTTTAGTGGTTGTATTACTCAATCGGGTAAATGGAAGTGAAACTTGTGGTGTTGTGATGACTCAAACCATGCAACTGAAGATGAATCGAAATGATCCTTTATGTTCGATGAAATCTAGATAAAGTAAAGGGAGAGTTCTTCGATCACAATGCATGAACTTTTTCAAAAACAATGAAAAAGCCACTTCAAAATTTTTTATTTTTTATTTTTAACAAGCCAAACTAATAAAAACTACTTTCAAAATGCAACTGATCTACAACTAATGACGCTTCAAAAGTGAGTAAAAGTATGTGACAAACGATGATAAGTGATTCACTTCCTAATATGCAAAAATTATAAATTTGATCTTTTCAACAAAAGCAAGACAATGTTCTAAAATAAATCTTTCAATATTGATTTTGATGATAAGAATAGAAAGTTATTGCCATAAGAACAATATAATCTTGAAAACTATATAATCAAGGAAAGGCAAACAGTAGCAAAAACTTGATTATCATGAAAGGACCAAGCAAATGCAAAAATGGTAAGGAGGTGATCAATATGGGTATAATGCCACTAACTCAAGAAATCCAAGCACAAAACAAATAAAAGAAAACCACAAAAGACTTGCAACTGATTGAACAATGACGGGGTATGTAGACAAGAAGCAATAGATAATGAATAAGCAGGTATAGTGATAACAATTACCACGAACCCAAAGATGTCAAAGGTGTCTACAAAGCTTTCAAAAAATGAAATGCAAGCACTGTATTGTAGCGGGGAAGGTTACATAGTTCTGATAAAATCAAAGCAACAACCAGGAGCAAAGAAATCCAAAAATTGACCAAAGGTAACCAAGCACACTAAGAAAATTTCCTTTTTTACAAATATTATCGCATGGCCATAATCATCCTAGGCGTGGTACTGATGGATTGTCGCACTCTGAAAAGAGTAAGGGTAGCGGTAAACGGGTAATTACCGCTCTGTAAGCAATGGTCGGGGCACGGTAATGGTTGGGGCACGTTAATGATCATGGACAGGGGTCTAATGCAGAGGGGAGGGGGGTGAAGGGAGGTCAAAGAGACCCGCTTTCACTACTGGTTTGAAGAAAAATAAAATTCACAATCAAGAATAAATGAAAGTAAAAGAACTCAAACAACAGGGGTTCAAACTAGCGGAGTCACCAGTTTTTTTTGTAGATATTTCTTCCTACGGATAAGAAGAAGATATCTTAGGATAAAGTGAGAAAGACTAACTCTATACTAAGACAAAAAGGAAACAAATGTGATCTTCTTCCCTAAATTAAACAAGTGTTTCAGAATTACTGTATTTGAAGAGAATGAGAGAAAGCAACTCACCTTCACTCTTGATGTTTCGTCCCACTTGTCGTTCCAACCCCGAAGTCCTAGCGATGAACCTGTTGAGATCAAACAATACACAATCATATACAATTCTCCAATATCTTTGAATCACGAGTTAGAATCTAAATCCACATAGATACAAACCATGGAATTGAAATACAATCAACACACATGAGTTTGGGAGACAATGCAAGTTAACTTTATTACAACTTGAAGATTCTTACAAAGGTTGCTTGATGTCCAAGCCAAACTCCAACTCCAAGTCCTTCCTCTAGCTATCTCTGCAAAAGGATTATGATCATAATTTTGATGCCCCAAAAGTCCTCTCCTTAGCCCATGGAAGGCCTCTCCTTTATAGTGTTGGGAAGGGTAACCACAAGGAGAGTAAAATGGATCTAGAGAGTGTTTAGTGGATCAGGCCTACTAAACAAAGAGAGTGGTTGGGATCGAATCAGAGTTGGCAGTCCCAAAAAGATCTCCTGAAAGGTAAGTTCCAAAATCCATGGAAAAAGGCTAAAACAGGATTACCACACACCTAGGTCTAAGCATAACATGGTATTATCGCGTGCTAGGGTAGGAGCATAGCACGACAACCCTAATTACCACGCCCCAATAGGTGTGCAGAGCATGATAATTCCTGCAGATGGAGTCAGTTTGGGTGACACATGGCAGGTAACAGGTTGTCTTCAGTGTTCAGGAAATAGACTTCAGTCTTGGGTGTCCAGATGATCATTAAGAGGAAGTGTCGTTTAGGTCGCTTGGTATAAGGATGCGAAACTAGGGTTCACTGTGTAATATTGAGGTATAACAGTTTTTCTGCACTACCCGCCCTCAAATTTTTTGTAAACAATGACTTCCTCTCATTGACCCCACATTTAGATGACCAAATCCCAACATTGAATTTGGAAATACATAATCCCAAAAATTGTATGGCATATGTTCGTGACTCATATGAAGTTTCTTTGTGTTTAAATTCAAATTCACCAACAGTACTTTCTTCGCCCTTTTTTACTTTTTTCCCTCCAGTGGTATTTTTTTGATTTCCCATTTTTTTTTATCTTTGGAGTCATTTTCTCTGACTTTCTTACGAAATAGAAAACCTTCCATTTCTAATATCAATAACATTTTTGTATGGGGAGATGCACATAAATATTTCTTGTCGTTATATATTTCAAAATAAATTTGTTTTATCAATTTAAGTAAAAAATAATCTTTGTCTTTTACCTGTCAATGTCAGACCATCATTTGAGTGGTGAGTAACATTGCTGGAGATGCCACGTTTTGACACCAATCCCTCTCCTGGTTCATTATTCTCCAATCTCTTGCTTGGTTCATTATTATCCAATGTGATTTGTTGGCTAATATCCACAGACATCATCGAGCCCAGCTTTGGTTGTCGATGATCCACATGTTGAATAGAAATACAGTCATCTTGACCTGGAAATTTGCAGGTATACATTTTATATAACTTTTTGCAAGTATTCAAGGTTACTATCCCTGTTCATAATTTAGTTAATTTAATCACGATCTTTGAAAAATATTTTTTACCTTCTTGTCCATCTTGTTCTCCAATTTGGTAGTTCTTTGTCGGTTCTCCATCACATTTAATTTCATCTTCGGATAATATAATTTTATTGGATGATACCTAAGTGTGCTCTTTATTTGAAGTTGTAGTATAATACGGAATTTGAAGAAGTTATTGAACATAACCGACCGAGAAAAGTAAAATACAATGAATTAAGGCATCTGAAAATGTTAATACAAATACCTTGGTTTAGACCCAATTCATGATAGAAACTGTTCATAAAGAGATCTTGTTGTACTGTTTCCACAATAGAAGAAACTATTCTATTTGGCGACTTGATCAACGAACGGAGAACTCTACATCCTGCGTACAAAAAAATAACTATACCTCGAGAAGAGACCAGTCTGGAAACTATGTAATCCCAAAATTCCTGTGTCCTTTCTTTTGAAAAAACATGGCTTTTCGAACTATCATTGTTAACCTTGGGAAAAGTTAAATCAATCATTGGTAGGTCCTCATCCTTCCAATCCGTAACTATTTGAAAAGTAGACAAATTATCCTCATCCCTTCCAATTCTCCCACACTTTATAAATAGAGAATCCTATAAATAATTCCTTGGATAAATCTCTATAAACTCCCTTGGTAGGATTCCGCGTTACCTTTTTTTATTTCTTGCTGAAAAGTGTGAAAGCTTTAGAAATCAAACAAGATTTTTCCATATCATCCAAAAAAATACAAGTACATGCCGCTTCATTTGATTCTAAGTAGTACAACAACGCAAGCATATCTTCTTTTGTCCAGGGACTATCACAATTACACATATCAACAACAACAAATTCATAGTTGATTGCTGCACCAAAAAATGCAATGAATCTTAGTGTGTTGACCAAAGACACAGGATAACAACATTGATAAGAAAACTATGAACTATCTTTGATGGAGTTAATGGACATGCCCATCCCCTCTCTATTGATATATATGTTCAATATTTTCTCAGCATCATTTGGTAATTTGGTACCATTATCCTCTTCAGATTCTTTCTTTCTCTTTTTACCCATATATTTTGCTTGATTTATGGAGCATAAAATACTACACAATTGCTGGAGATGATTTGGTGCAATTTTATAGATTTCAATGACATTATCGTCAGTGATAATCTATGATTGAAAAGTTTGAACATCATGAACTTTGAAATATTCAAAGATCGAATGCCTGGTTGACCTCTCGTCCTCGATTCGCTTGCAATATTGATATAAAGGCTCTGCGCAAACATTGTTATCGACTGATGTGCTCATCCAAACCGATCCATTGATTATATTTTCCACCATAGCTGTCAATTCATATTCATCAAGATCACACAATGGTCTAAAAAATTAGATCCATGATTGTTTATTTTATTTTGAACAAAATCTACTTGAGTGATGCTCTTAGGTGAGCATGGAAATGAACCACTTTTGTAAAGCTCGAATACAGACATCCATTTTCTCCAAATTAGATCCGAGGTCAAAACAAGAGTTAGCTTGTATTTAAGGTTTTCCTTTGTTTGAACAACAAATATATTCATACATTCACCTTGGAAAGACTGCAAACATATAAAATTAAAGATGATATTTAATTTTCTAATTTCATAACACAGGCAACAATCTAAAGACTTTGACTGATAAGAAGAAAAATTATACACCTTCCAATCATCACTGGAAGCATTTCCCTTTCCCGGCCGGGATGGCCTACCGCAGGATATCCATTTCTCCCTTGCTTTTACAACTTGAGAAATGAATGGAGTGTCTGCAAATTCCTTGTTTGATAAATTTTGTTGTTTTTCACAATTTGTTGATAATGTGTCGATGAACATATTTTTTTATAAGACGAGTTGTTCAATGCCGTTACCTTGAATGGACCGATTGATATTTATGAGTTTCAATGATTTTTTTTCTGTGCATAAATAGTATGTTGCTCATCCAATATATACAAATTTACTAAAGGCAAATTAATTTCGTCTTCATTTCTAGGAAGAAATCCCAATGTGGTCTCCTTATCGAAAGACAATAGAATAACATCTCTCAATGTTGTTGTAAAAGTTAAGAGAAGAGATAAAACCATCTTTTCCATGAACTCCTCATCAACTTTTTGGTATTGCAAATGCGGAGGCACAAAAAAACATCTTGTTACATTAATAGAAAAAACTTTCTCATTGAACCAAAAGTATTTGATTCATTCTTGTTGAACTTCTTTTCAACTTTCGAAGCTCTTATTCGCTTTCCGCATCATCGCTACAGAAGGACTTGATTTGAGTGCTTTGAAGGAATATTTGGTCACATATTTTTCAATATGATTGAGAAATGTTCTTCTTAGGTAGAAAAAAGTCTTTTCATGGTCTACATTTGTCAACTTCTTTTCAATATTCATGCAATGCAATACATACGAAGTTTTCGTAGCGAGGATTCTTTTCTTCCATATCGACAAAATTCCTTTCTTCAAAGATGACGTGGTATTAATTATAGACCGATTACAAACATCATACGAGAGAAAAAACCACCCTTGCTTCACACAGGAAACTAGATCTAAATTGGGACCACTTTTCATTAGATCTGGCCAAAAATTACAAACCATAAGATAAACTTGTAGAAGGAAACATCAGTCTCTCTCGACCACTTCAACTTGAACACACAATAAATTGTTAGAAATGGGATTTGCACATGTCAATATTCCAACTCGAGTTGGAGCTCCTTCCTCATCCAAGCATAATATATATAAACCTGGGTACAAATTATCTGGTTCATCCATCTCAACATACCATCCATTCTTGAATAAACCAAGGTTGTGATATTTTAACAAATAAAGGAACGAGATTTCCTGGTATTGACTACGACTAAAAAATGCAAACATGTTTTATCTTCAAAACAATAAATATTGTGTAGTTACTATAAGAATGCATACAATGTTTATAATTATCAATTAGTGTTTTAATATTATATGTACACTTGCAAATGTTTAGGATAATGATCGATGGAGAAGGAACAACTGATCATTTCCAAAATCAATTGATTGATTAAGAACAAATCTCCTAGCATTATCCATGAGAGATTGAATGCACACTTTATATAGTCATTTGAGATAGAATCGATCATAGAAGGAGCGATCATCATAGAAGGGGCGGCCTATCATTCTTTTTGGAAGTTGGAAATCAAGATAAATATTGTTTATATGTTATAACTTAGCCAATGTCCTAATCCCTACTATTTACTGCGGAAGTCAGAAGTCAGGAATTGTCAGACCAACCTTCGTAGATTAAATATTTTTACATTTCTCTTGTAAATGAAGGGTCGACCGATCCTTCTTGTCAGAAGATGAAAGTTGGGATAAATATTTTGTATATGTTATAACTTAGTCAATGTCCTGATACATACTATTTACTGCGGAATTCATGCGTTGGGAATTGTCGTCCCAACCTTTGTAGATTAAATATTTTCACATTTCTATCTTAAATGATGGGTCGAATGACCTTTCTTGTGCTCAATATTTTTCCAATGTTCACGATTTTGGATATACATGAATTGATGGCCTAGCCTTCATAGGTTGAATATTTTTACAATTTCCTCATAAATGAAGGGGCGGACGACCCTTATTCTTCCCAATATTATTTTCACAATATTTCTAGACTACAAGAAGGGTCGGTCGATCCTTCTTGTGTTCACCATTCTGGATACGTGTGAATTGTTGGATATTGGTGTTCACAATTATCTACTAAACGAAGGGGTGGCCGATCCTTCTTGTAGTAATTCGGAAGTTGGGATAAATAGTGTTTATATGTTATAACTTAGCCAATGTCCCGATCCCTACTATTTACTGCAGAAGTCGGAAGTCGGGAATTGTCGTCCCGACCTTCGTAGATTAAATTTTTTGCATTTCTCTCTTAAATGAAGGGTCGGCCGACCCTTCTTGTGCCCAGTATTTTCCATTGTTCACCATTCTGGATATACATGAATTGATGGCCTAGCCTTCGTAGGTTGAATATTTTTACAATTCCCTCATAAATGAAGGGGCGGATGACCCTTATTCTGCCCATTATTATTTTCATAATAGTTCTAGACTACAAGAAGGGTTGGTCGATCCTTCTTGTGTTCATCATTCTAGATACAGGTGAATTGCTGAATATTGGTGTTCACAATTATGTACTAAATGAAGGGGCAGTCGTTCCTTATTGTCGGAAGGTGGAATTCGGCATAAATATTTTTATATGTTATAACTTAGCCAATGTCCCGATCCCTACTATTTACTACAGAAGTCGGAAGTCGGGAATTGTTGTCCTTGCCTTCTTAGATTAACTATTTTTACATTTATGTCTTAAATGAAGGGTCAACCGACTCTTCTTGTGCTTAGTATTTTTCCAGTGTTCACCATTATGGATATACATGAATTGACGGCCTAGCCTTCGTAGGTTGAATATTTTCACAATTCCCTCATAAATGAAGGGGCTATTAGTTTTTCAGTATTTAATTCAATCTGATCTAGGATCTTAACTGGGAGAACAACATGTACATCATATCAAACATAAGAGACAAGAGACACAAAGAATTTCACTGGGGAAAACCAAGAAGGTGAAAAACCCCGCAACTTCCTCAGAGATAGAATGAGAACCAATGCAAAGATCACAAAGATGAATCCCCAAAAGATATATGTCTGCAATAGCTACTCCTCCTCCACTTGTGCGCACTCATCCATACTCTCACTAATGAGAAGTGAGTGAGTGAATGAATAGAATGAAAGACACACACTCTCTATTTATACAATGACTTGACTTGCCTTTTACTCTAACTAGGCCAACCTCCCTTAGGAGAGTCTAATAACCCATTACCACTTGTCGCTAGGCTGTGTTAGTTTTTCAACATTTAATTCAATCTGATCTAGGATATTAACGGAGAGAACAACATGTATATCATATCAAACACAAGAGACAAGAGACAAATCATTTCACCAGGGAAAACCAAGAAGGTGAAAAACCCCGCAACTTCCTCAGAGAGAGAATAAGCACCAATATAAGGATAAAAAAGATGAAGCCCCAAAAGATAAATGTCTGCAGCAGCAACTCCTCCTCCACTTGTGCGCACTCCTCCTCTCTCTCACTAATGCGAAGTGAGTGAGTGTGTGAATGAAGAAATGAGATAGTCACATTCTCTATTTATACTTTACTTCACTTGAATTTTAACTCTAACTAGGTCGGCCCCAACTTAACCACTTAACATAATGTTGACACTGGGCCGACCCCTATTGGGGTGGTCTAATAAACCTTTAACCTACATGACTCATACAAGGCCAAACCCACCAAGGTGGTCTAATAACCCATCAAATATAAGTTGCGACACTTACAATAATACTTGCGACATTTGAAAATACCAATGATGATACTTCCAATTGGAGGAATAATACATCTCCATTGGGGATACAATAAAGTACAAATGTAATACATAGGAGAATATATTCCGAAGTTACAAATACATCAACACTCCCTCTTAACTAGGAAGGTATTCTCTTGACATGGGTCATTAATACATATCGGCACAAGTCTTCAATTCTGGAACTGGATCATCGTCACTGGATCATGGAGCATCATCATCACTGCTGTTGTACTCATCATCTCGATCACTAGGCTAACTCTCAATTCTTCTCGTCATAGGAAGTTCTACAGAGCCAGCCATCTTTCATGTTGGTTGTAGGCCTAGCCTCCTATAGGTCTTCAACATCTCTGGCCATCTTGTGGAATGTGCATCAATTTAACCTCAAAAGAGCATCCCGAAACTTTTATGAGCACACAGCTCAACCCATCGGATCTCCCAGGATATTTTACATGTAACCACCAAAAAACGTTGAAAGAGCATCCGAGCTCAAACTATCCGATCTCCCAGGATGTTTTACATGTGGTCAGAAAAAACCTTAAAAGAGTGTCTTGCAACCTGCAAGATCTCTAAAGAGCATCCTAGGACTTTTACGAGCACACAGCTCAACCTATTGGATCTCGAGGACTGATTACATGCCTCCTGTAGAAAAACCTTGAAAGAGCATCCGAGCTCAAACTATCGAATCTCCCATAATCTTTTCTATGCTACCTGTAGCAAAACCTCGAAAGACCACTAGTACAAAATGAGAGATAAGTGACCAGGCGACCAAAAAATTTGGTCACCATAGCTTTTTCAAGGGATAAATGACCAAAATTGTGAAATTTTAAGTGAGCTGACTAAAAATGACCAAGATAAATGACCAATTTGGTCATGGGATAAGAACTAAACTAAAAATGACGAATTTGGTTAGGAGATAAGAACTAAACTAAAAATGACCACATAACAATTGGTCATTTTTAGTTGTGTCATTTTAGCAATGGAAAATTATAATTTTGATAATGAATTTGTACAATTTACTAAATTTTAACACTGCAGATGGATTCAGAGACAGGGGGTCTCCAAATCCATCTGCAGTGTTAAAATTTAGTAAATTGTAACATGAATAGTACACAATTTAAATTTTTTTCAATTCATGTCTTCTAAGGGATCATTTATTGGAGGCCATCCCGATACATATTGTGTTAGATGATAGGAGAATCATTGAGATACTCATTTAGGGGTTTCTCTACTAATTAGTGCCTTGGGTGTGGTGAGTTGATATCTAGATAATACATCATGTCTTGCATATAATTTATTAAGTGATAGATGAGTTCTTGTACATGTGGTTGAGTCGAGTCTTAGATATTTGTCGTCTTTCCCTTTTGGGATTGTCATGTCTTGAATTTAGTGTCACTCTGTTCAGTTTATTGTATTGGTTTTGTTCATATTTTATTTCAATAAAACCATCACCATTTGACCATCTCGGCAGTCTCTTAAAGTTTCGACATACACCAAATTAATATGTGACTTGGTTGTGGTCTTAAAAATAGATTATTATTATTATTACTCACATAAAAAACAACAACATAAATATAAATATAAATATTTCCATACACAAATTCATAAAATTTTAAAAATTTAATTTTCTTAAATAATTTTTTACTATGAAAAACACAAGAAATGATTCCAATGCACTATTAAGTCCCATCATAATTTTTTAACCAAATAAAAAAATTCAAATCATAAAATTTAAAAATTCACAAAACTATTTATATTTTTCATAATAATAATAATAAGGTCAATATAAACATTAGGAAATGTTTAAGCGAGGGGATAAAGAAATAAGAAGTCAAGCTGCTTTGATTTGCCTACCTAAAATAAAATGAAGGAAATCAAGATGGTCTTTTATTGCTTCAAGAATTTACCTTCTCCATTGTGATTAAAACTGGGAAATCATGCATTCTCTATAATGGTTAGACATGGGAACTTAGAAGTCAAATAAACATATTAAATTAATTATATTTAAATGATTTTTGGAATATATGAATGTCCCTCCAAAAATGCAAACCCAACGTAGAAAGGGATTAATAAATTAATTATATTTAAATGATTTTTGGAATATATGAATGTCCCTCCGAAATTGCAAACCCAATGTAGAAAGGGATTAATAGAGAGAGAGAAAGAAGCAATCGAAGGTTAAAAGTCTAGAGTTCGATTCCATAGATCGTTGAGCCCCCTGTTCGTTCTGCAACTTTGAAGGAATTTCAACTGGAATTGGCTCCATTACAAGTGAATCTTCGAATTTACCCTTCTATTTGCGGTTTTTTGTTGTATAATAATTATTTTTTCAACAGGTCGATGATTTGAGGATTATGTCTCTATAAAATATGCTAATTATTTCTTGAATCAAAGCAGATCGATTAAAAGTTTGGAGGCCCTTGTTCTATTTGCTTTGGTTTTCAGGGTTTAATTTTAGGGTTTCAAGAATTTAAGTGTTACAGGTTGCTTTAGTGATATAAATTAGGGCTTATGGCCTACCTTTGACGCATTTGATATTTTTTTTCTTTTCTACCCATTAAGCCTTGTTATATTCTATGCTATTAAGGTTATTTTTATTTTTGTCTGGTTTTCTTTATTTGACAGTGTTAGGGGTTTTGGTTTTCTTTATTTGATAGTTTTAGGGGTTTTAACACTAGTATCTGGCACAAAACTCTTGTTCTAAGACATATTTTATGCATCCTAAAATTTATTAGCTGATCAGCTTATTCCACTATTTTTTGTACCTTTGTTAGCTCGATCTCCAGCTCCAGAGTTGTAGGAATCAATTCACAGACATTTACAATAAACAACAACCCTTGCACTAGCGAATTTACAGTCTCGATGGATAGGCCAGCTCTCTCCATCATCTTTATAGGCTACCTTTTATTTCTGAATTTACCATGTTACACATACTGTACACCCTTGTACATACCTCTACACACTCCCAACAACATCCTACACTATTCTATGATCTCCTACGACCCCGATTTTACCTGTAGCTTATAAATCAAAGTCTCTTAGAGCTATCTACTCCCTTATGGGATAGGAACACTCTAGACACACATCTAGCCATTGTCCAGCCAGTTCCTCAAGCAGTTGGCTTAGTTAGCAACTGATCATCAAGTAGATGACTACTTAGTCGTTGTTATAACCATGCGAGAAACTGCAGGGTTCAGGTATTTGAGGAGTTTTTATAAATAGATAAACTTCATTCTCAACTGCTCCTGATACTTATGTTCCCATAAACCAGTCATACCCCAGAAGTCATCCAGATGACTAATCCTGATCTGCCCATATCCCTTTATTTCCAGGATGAGGAGACCTTAGGACTAGTATTGATCCTGTTGTTTTTGTATCCCTGTCCTAAAGAAACCACTGTCTAAACCCCATATCAGCTTCTTCCTATACTGATACTAGTGCTGATAGGATGCTGGGTAAACTCAGGTGCTGCTGAAACAACTGAAGAAACTGCAACTGGTCTAGGATCCATTCTTTTGTTTTTTGTCCATATCTATTTTGTGTGAATCTTTTGTTCTATATTTGTCTGCAGCTTGTCTTTGTAGTATATTTTTGTATTTGCCATTGGTTGCAATTCATAGCAGACTATGTTTGAGTAACATTAGACAATGAATCATTATCTGTTGTGGAGACACTGTTTTCCCAATACACCAGCTGTGGTTTTGGTTTTTCATAGAGATGGGGATTTTGCTCACTTTTGTATTCTTTGAAATATAAAATGCCAGATATGATTATCAACTGTGTGTTTTATGCAAGCAAGATGTCTTTTAAGTTGTAACTATAACTGTACTATTATAATTCCAGTATGGGGTTCTTGATTTCTTATAATATTATATTAGTAAAATATTGTCTATGAATCTTTTAAATGTGAGCGTGTGCTTCTGTCAGGTTGGTTCAACTATTGCTGCACGGATATATGAGCTTGATGCGGAAGCTCCATTCAAAACATCTGACATATTGGACATGCATGCAGTAGCAAAGCACTTTGCCCCTATTTGTGCCGATGCCCGTGATCTTTGTTAAGAATGCATTTTTAAAATTTTGCATTGAATTTTCTTTCCCTTTCCGCACGTGCATACTTTACATATTTTATGTTTTGAGGTGTAATCCTAGAATCCCTAGGATATTGTATTGAATTTGTGGACATTTTTCCTGTATATTAGGGGAGGCTTAATGAGGCATACGAGTTCTCTAAAGCATTTGCAATTCTCCAACAGGTTTGTATGGCCTTTCTTTGGTGCAATTTTACTAGAATCAGTTGTAATATATTTTCTTTAGTCTGTAAGCTAGATATATTTAGTAAACTAGAATTTAAGGTTTCATGTGACATTTTTTTATAAATGCAGGTTTCTGGTCCTATGCATCAAGAGGTGACAAATTGTTGCTGGTACTTTTCTTTCTTTTTGGATTTTACTGACCATATAGGAAATGGACTTGTTATTAGTAATGTTTATTGCGATATGGTCTGAGAAGAAAGAGTCATCGTTGTGTGGGATTGAAGTGATATTATGGATGTTTGAAATTCTCATTAGATGTTATGGTGGCATTATGTTTCAAGATAAGATATATCCAAGTGTGATTTACGAAAGGAAAATATTTATTGTGTGGGATACCAAAGATGCCAATGTCCCAATGATTATGCAACACCGTTGTACTGAAATATTTGTTGGGATCAGTATCAAAGTTGTTGTTTGTTGGAAGCATATTGAAAGATTATTAGTCTTATTTCTTTACAGAGAATTTTTGACTTTTTAATTCTAGATGTTCTGATCATTAACTGAGGAAAGATGTAATGAAAAGCAGTTCACTCCTGGACTTCATATGTTTTATCTTCAGTTTTGTCTTTTGCATCTAGGGCACCTGTAAATTGTGTATATAATTTTACCAATATATAAAGTGATACCAATGAGTTCCATCAATGATTGAAAAGATGTTGCTTATTACACTGCAGTTATCATAGGGATTCAGTAAGCCTAGGGGCATGTGCAAAATCTTCTTGTACATAAAACATATTTGATGAGCATTCTAAAAACAAGTCGCCTCCTCTTCCACCATATTACAGCTATAAGTCTCCTCCACCGCCACCAGTCTACTAATTAGAAGGTACTTTTGTTATTGTTTCCAAATTCTATTAATTAATTTGGGCGCAGCCAGCAAGCCAGATAACATCTTGGATTTCAGCTGGCTTACGGTAGAATTTCTCAGTATATAATTGTGTAAATGGTTTCATCGAATCTTTGTTAGTGTAAATTAATTGGCGATATTTTTCTTTTGCAGTGACTGCCCGATTCTCCTCCAGAAAGAGAGGAGATCAAATGAAATTAGGGTTGGAGTGAGGACATACTTGTACTACGTCTTAAATTAATCAAAATAAAAGCTGCGCGATCTGTCGAGATGAGATGGATGGACAATATTTGACCATTTCTACCTGCTATTTATTTATCTGGTTCATGTCATGTTATCACAACAGGAAGCAACTTCCAAGTTCTATTCTTTAATTTAGATTCAATTGATTTTATTGCAGATTGCAATAATTGAGTGAGGTTCACTTTGTAGTGATTCAAATAACTTTGAGCAATAAAACAATGATTCGATTCTTCGAAGCCGCCAACTTTTGGAACAATAATTTGTTTCATTTCATTTCATTGATGGGATGTAGTAGACTTATCAAATTAAAAAAGCTAAACAATCCAGTGCCAGCGACTTCGAATTCGATTGGTTTGCTTTTGGAACGAAATGTTTGCGTCTACAAATTCACTTTCACTTTTATATTTTCATGAAATATGGGACAAACTTACTTAGTTCACTTTTTTATCTTGCATGAATTCATTTATACATAAAATATATTGTGTTCTTTATGCATATGATCATGCTAAAACAATTTGTATGAGAAAACTAAAACAATAAGACCGAAAAGTTCCTCACCAAATCAAAGTTCCCCATTTCACGTATAATTCATTTTCTTAATGATCCGTATTTTCTAATGTTAATATGATTTGATTGCATGTTGGAATATAGTATATCCAGTAACATCTTTTATTATATGTAATACCTCTTTGCATGTAACCTCTGTTGCATGGGAGCACCCCTCCAACCTTCCTTTGAAATATAAAATGCCAGATATGATTATCAACGGTATGTTTTATGCAAGCAAGATGTCTTTTAAGTTGTATTATATTAGTAAACTATTATCTATGAAGCTTTTAAATGTGAGCCTGTGCTTCTGTCACGTTGGTTTAACTATTGTTGCATGGATATATGAGCTTGATATGGAGGCTCCATTCAAATCATCGGACATATTGGACATGCATGCAGTAGCAAAGCACTTTGCCCCTATTTGTGCCCGTCCCCGTGATCTTATAGAAACTGGAAAACTTCACTTAGTAGAGGTATGATATTTTTTCAAATTGCAATAGACTAGACCTCTTTGTTAAGAATGCATTTTTAAAATTTTGCATTGAATTTTCTTTCCCTTTCCAGAAGTGCATACTTTACATATTGTATGCTTTGAGGTTTAATCCTAAAATCCCTAGGATATTGTATTGAATTTGTGGACATTTTTCATGTATATTAGGGGAGGCTTAATGAGGCATATGAGTTCTCTAAAGCATTTGCAATTCTCCAACAGGTTTGTATGGCCTTTCTTTGGTGCAATTTTACTAGAATCAATTGCAATATATTTTCTTTCGTCTATAAGCTAGATATATTTAGTAAACTAGAATTTAAGGTTTTATGTGACATTTTTTTATAAATGCAGGTTTTTGGTCCTATGCATCAAGAGGTGGCAAATTGTTGCTAGTACTTTTCTTTCCTTTTGTCTTTTACTGACCATATAATAAATGGACTTGTTATTAGTAATGTTTATTGTTATATGGTATGAGAAGAAAGAGTCATCGTTCTGTGGGATTGAACCCAAGTGATATTATGGATGTTTGAAATTCTCATTAGATGTTATGGTTGCATTATGTTTCAAGATAAAATATATCCTACTGTGATTTACGAAAGGAAAATATTTATTTTATGGGATACCAAAGATGTCAATGTCCCAATGATTATGCAACACCATTGTACTAAAATATTTGTTGGGATCAGTATCAAAGTTGTTGTTTGTTGGAAGCGTATTGAAACAATATTAGTCTTATTTCTTTACAGAGAATTTTTTACTTTTGAATTCTAGATGTTCTGATCATTAAACCAAGGAAAGATGTAATGAAAAGTAGTTCACTCCTAGACTTCATATGTTTTATCTTCTATTTTGTCTTCTGCATCTAGGGCATATGTGAATTGTGTATATAATTTTACCAATATATAAAGTGATACCAATGAGTTCCATAAATGATTGAAAAGATGTTGCTTATTGCACTGCAGTTATCATAGGGATTAAATACGCCTAGGGGTATGTGCAAAATCTTCTTGTACATAAAACATACTTGATGAGCATTCTAAAAACATATCGGCGTTTTATAATATTAGTATGTTCTCATTGCATATTTTAATATTGTATATTCAGTAACATCTCTTATTATATGCTCCATCACTTCATATTTGGACCATCATGAATTATTGCATACCTCTTTGCATGTAACATATTAATATTTTCTAATGTTAATATGATCTAATTGCATGTTGGAATATAGTATATCCAGTAACATATTTTATTATATGTAATACCTCTTTGCATGTAACCTCTGTTGCATGGGAGCACCCCCCCAACCCTCCTTTTCTCCCCCTTCATGGAGCTTGCTCCCTTCACGTTCCCTTCGGAAGCTAGCCCCCGAGGCACTCCCTATCTCTCCTATACTAAAAACTCCTTTACTAGGTTGATAATTTGATGACAATGTTATGGTACCCCCCTTCTTTTCCAAGATCCTATAAAAGCTATTATGGTTGATCGTTTGATGACAACATTATAAGTTATAACTACTAGATGATTGATGTTATATGGTTTAATCCATGTTTTTTATAGCTATTTCAACATTCTACATGATAGAATGACTGTTGTTATTGGAATGGCAGTCTTCACACAATTTTGGTATTGGAATTTGGTATCCACTTATCTATTTTTTGAGTCTATCTTTCACACCAACTACTTTTATCGGGCTTAAATATGACTTGAAGACCCCAAAGTTTGAATTTATATCTAATGCAAAACCTTCACTGTTTGACTATCCTCGCCCAATGGCACCTCCCACAACTACCTCAGCTACAAAGCTACCAACAACTGTTTTGTCAACACCAGCAAGGGATTAAACCAGAGGAAAAAAGAAGCAGATCATAAAACTACAATTGAAAAATTATCTAGTGATGATGGTAATACATCTATATCTGCTAATGGTGGTGCAGGCTCTGGAAAGGGCCCAAACTCTAGTTATAAGGATGGAAAACCAATGGAGGTAATTAATGTTCATGTTAAGGTGCTTTTTGTTATGAGGGGTTTCTTTTAAAAATGAACCATAAAAGTACTAAATAACATATTGGTGGCATTCAATACAGAGATAATGGTGATTTTTGTTTGTTTGTTTCTCAGTTTACTTGTTTTTTGGTAAATAGTAATGTTCTTCCTCCTATTTTGATTTGATAATGGTCATTTGGATACAAATTTGGAGATTATTATTGATAACAAAAGGCTAAAAATTTGATTCATCCTATGCATAAATCATCCCATATTTTTTATCCGGTGTCTTGTACATTACTGCAGATGCAGTTGCTAGTGCCCTTAAGCAGTACCACTGTCAGCCCATATTTACTCTGTATGGTTGTCCATATAAATCAAAATAAATATCCACACATCCTCTGTCTCAGAAAAATGACATTCCACCCACCCGTACCCCTCTTCTAACCATACCTCCAAATCCTTATTCCAATTCTTTCCTACCATCCATCTTCCTCATTTGGGTCTATGGGTACTTGGAGTCTTCAAGAAATATGGCATTTTTTGGTTCGTGTGTGTGTATGTCTAAGTTCTAACCAATAGCATGTGTATCTAATAACAACAATTTCGATCACTGCTCTCTTTCCATGGATAAACACACACACACACACACACACACATTACATTTTTCAATCTTGATTTATTGGTTATTATTGTAGGTTGATGGTACATCTAACAAGAAAACTGAAGTGGAGCTATCTTCAGAGGCTCTCACAAATCCAGCTAGGGTTGTACCAGCACAGGAAAACTATATCAAATTTTTTATGGGAGTAGATACATGCCTATTAAGCCAGCACGCTTGGGTTTTGTTCTACTAAGGGACATGCATCAATATGAACCAGAAGTACTTGTTTCAAGTGATGCACCTAATGTATTCAAAGTTGGAGACAATAGTATAATTGCTAGATGATTGATGTTATATCAATATGTGTACTAAGTGGTAATTTTTTTAATGATCATCATTAATCCAGTACTAGTTACATCTATATTTTCATTTTTTTTTACAATCAATTTGACATTCTGGAAGTGTTTTTCAAATATAAAAATATATATTATATAAATAACACTCCCAGAAGCTTTTGAAAATTATGCTTTCTGCTCCCGCTCCCATGCCCATGCTATCCGCTCTAATAACTTTATTTTAAAGAAATATTGAAGTTGCATTGTGATTGAGGACAGTGAGGGGCTTTAAGGGTGCTAGCTCAATGGTAGATCACCTGCCTTATAGGCAGGAGGTTGGTGGTTCGATTCCACCATGCCCTATTTATATTCTGAAACCACTAAAAAGAGATAAATGACTAAAAAAATGACCAAAAAATTGCATATAAACGACCACCAATACAACATGAGAGATAAGTGACCAAAATATTCATATAAATGACCACTTTTGAGTTCGCAATCGCTGGTACCAAATTCGCGGTCATTTATCACGTGACAAAAAATGTGGTCATAAATTTGGTCATTAATTGTGACAATTAATGACCAAATATATTACCAAATTAATGACCAAATATATGACCAAATATATGACCACAAGATAAGCTATAAATGACCAAGCTAAATATGGCCACATATTTGCTACCAATGGTCACCAACTCAAAAATGGTCATTTATATGTGGATTTTGGTCGTTTTTTGGGTCATTTATCTCTCATTTTGTACTAGTGGAGTCTCCGAGCTCAAACTATCGGATCTCCCAGAATATTTTCTATGCTACCAGCATAATCTATCCATGACCAACTTGTAGCAAAACCTCGAAAGAGTATCTGAGCTCAAATTATCGGATCTCCCAGGATATTTTCTATGCTACCTGCACAATTTTTCCACGGCTAACCTATAGCAAAACCTCAAAAGAGTATCTGAGCTCAAACTATCGGATCTCCCAGGATCTTTTCTATGCTACTTGCACAATCTGTCCACGGCCATGGAGTATCATCTTGATACTCATGATCACACTGATCATCATCATATAGTACAACATACTGATGCACATCATCATCACATGATAACCCTGATCATGTACACAGCATCATCCTTATTCATATCATCTGGAGCATCGTCTTGATGCTCATCACACATGATCGTCCTCTTCAAATCATCTCATCGTCCACAGAGCACATCCCAGATGCACATCATATAGTACTTACACCAATGACATGGGAGAACACATCTACCACCATTGAGGGAAGGCTCCAGCCCTAAATTTTTCACCATGGGAGAACACATATACCACCATGTGAAAAATGGATTCAACCCTTAAATCTACACCATGGGAGAACACATCATCCACCATGTGAGAATGGCTCCAACTCTTACATCTGGACCATAGGAGAACACATCTACCACCATGTGAGAATGGCTTAGCAATTACATCATGACCATGGGATAACATTTCTACAGCCATGTCAGAAAATCCCATGTGCATTTGTGTCTTTCGGACTCATCACTTCCCCTTGGAAGGAACCTCGATATGAAGTACATGAAGCCTCTTTCTAAGGTACTCAAACTTCACTCTGGCTAGTGTTTTGGTCAAAACATCTGCAATCCCATCATCCATCGCAACATATAGGAGATTCACTACTCCTCTTTGCACCATATCCCTAATATATTGATATTTGATCTCAATATGCTTTGACTTGTCATGTAACACTGAGTTCTCTGACAACTTCACACAACTCTGGTTGTCACAATAGATACAAGTAGCATCCAACTGGAGATCAAATAAGTCAGATAGTAGATTCCTTATCCATACTTCCTCACAACTAGCCGAACAAGCTGCAACATACTTTACTTCGGCTATACTCAGTGCTATGCAGGATTGCTTCCTGCTAAACCAAGAGATCACACTTGATCCCATACTCAAGCAACACCCCAAAGTGCTCTTCCTATCTGCAGCACTGCCTGACCAATCTGAATCAACATAACCCTCCAGGTTAAACTTTTGATTCACATCATACTTGAGCCCATAATCAATTGTACCCTTCAGGTACCTCAGAATATGCTTTACAGCAATTAGTTGAACATGTCTAGGATTTGTCATAAATTGGCTCAAGGTGTTCACCTCAAAGCAAATATCTAGTCTCGTGTTCCTTAGGTACATCAAGGACCCAATCATTTGGCGATACATAGTGGCATCAACCTACTATGATGAAGCATCGCTCAATAGCTCTGGGTTCGATGCCATAGGTGTGGCCATGGCCTTGCCGTCCATCATCCCGAACTGCTTTAGGATCTCTACTTCATAATTCCCTTGTCCAATGAAGATTCCATCTGCACTCTGCCACACCTCTGCACTCTACCACACCTACATACCTAGAAAGTAATGCATCATGTCCAAGTCCTTCATCTCGAACTCTGTAGCAAGCTTCCTCTTTGTGTCAGCAATCAATCCAATCTCACTTGTCACAAACAGGTCATCTACATATAGTAGGAGTATCACTGGATTTCCTTCCTCAACCTTGCAGTAAAGGTTGGAATCCGCTTACTCTTGGTAAAGCCCAAACTAGTCAGGAAGCTGTCAATCTTGTCATACCATGTCCTGGGTGCTTGTTTCAAACCGTACAAGGATTTCTTCATAGTATATCCCTTCTTTTCATGAGCCACAAACCTTGCCTTGTATTTCTCTATGCTTCCATCCGCATCATGCTTGATCTTGTAGATCCACTTGGAAGTCACAATAGACTTCCCTTCTTGTCTTGGGACCACATCATAAACAGCATTCTTCATAATCGACTGGTACTCCTTGACCATGGCATCCTTCCATTATTGCATCCCAGATCCTGGAAACTTCAAATTCTTCAATATCTTCAATAGGTAGTTTTCTTAAACTTCGTTGTTGGAACAAATGTTGTTGTTGAGTCTTCGTTGCTTGTTGTTCGAAACAAGTCTCTCTTGTAGGTGATGGTACATGGTCTTTCCTACAAGACAAGTTCAATTGCATGATTAGTAACATCTCATAGATTTCAGAACAAATTCTTACACATAAATATATATGTCATACAGTCATGCAAATATGTTAGCCAATGCTTCAATACAACATTTATCCATATCCCATAACTTTATAGATGCCTTCCATCTCTACCAGAACATTGTTAAGAGTGTGCACAACTCCCAACATGTCAGCAAAGAGGTTTCATTCTAGATAAGTGGCAATGGAATATTGTACAGTACCATAGGCCACTTACCCATTACTATATTTAGTAGTATCTTGTTCATTAATGCAACTTTTCTAAAATGCATAATGTACATCCTAAATCTAGGAACATAAGTATGTACATGAATGAACAACATCATTTAAGCAATAAGAAATGACAATTCAAATACTTATCTTTGTTTGCTTGTTGGGTGGACTCCCTCTCAATATTTGCTTCCTTGCAGGAACTACTGGAGTGTGCTCCCTCTTGATCTTTGCTTCTTGGATTATTTGTCTTTGAACTTATATCCATTCTAGACCACCATGAATGCTTAAGTGTGCACTATTGTCATCATTATGTCATCCTCAAGATCTCATACATAATCATACATTCATTAGTATAATCTCAATACTTTCAAGATATTTTGATTCTAAATAATCTTAAACATCTATGGTCATGGTCATTTCATACACAGGTAATTTGTCACAAGTGTTAGTATTCAAGGTTTCAGGGAGTACTTCTTTTACTCATGCATATTCTTATTTGACCATAGGACTCTTCTAGTTTGTCATATCATCAATCAAAGTAAGAAGTATAATATGCATAAACCCATGATTACTCAAACTTATAACTTCATGAATAATCATTATCAATCATACAAAAGTATACTTATCTAAGATCCTAACACAAAGTGGGATTCTAACTCGATACAGGAGAACATACCTAGATTATCATGCTTGTCTAACATACCCAAACAATGTCTTCTTTGTTCTCTTAGAGACCTTGTGCTAGCAACCTACATATCTCATAAGTTAATAATTGAAGAACCAAGTTATACATACCTCGTAAATAGAGCTTCTATGTGATCCATGACTATGGATGAGTCTTTGTCTTCATGTCACCATGGACATATGTTCTTGATCTAGAACTTGGTTTGTCTTTCTTGATGTACCCTTCATGTTAGTGGACAACATCATCCTCATACAACACCATAGTGTATTAGTACAATCATAAGTGTCATACCCCTAATCAATGAATGTCTTCTATCATTCACATGCATTCATACTTTTACTAGGGTGATAAGACAAGTCTAAAATTAATCAATATTGTACTAACCTCAATAGTATCAAGACAAACATATCATAAACTTAATCAATGAATGTCTTCTATCATTCACCTGCATTCATACTTTTACTAGGGTGATAATACAAGTCTAAAAATAATCAAGATTGTACTAACTTCAACAATATGAAGACAAACATATCATAAACTTAATCATGAACAGATTTCGAAACATACATGTATCTCAAGTCATACCTATCAGGATTGCTTGTAGTCTTCTTATGTAAGGCCTTAGCTTCAACTCCCTCTAGAATTAGAATCTCTTCACTTATGTAGGTTTCCAAATCATTCACTTCTAGGATTAACCCAATCCACTTTGATTTGATGAGGCTAGATCTGGAGCTGGATTAGGGTTTGTCAGAGAGACCCTAAAAATTCAAACTTTGAACTTCAAACTTCTGATTGGATGAAAATATGTGCCTTACTGAGCTGATCAAGTTGGCATACTTCAATTTTGAAATCTCCAAAATTTGACCCTCAAAATTGACTTTGAAAGTTTTGGATCTGCAGCTTCTGCCAAATTCTGGTTTTCTGGTCAAAATCTCGAACTAGGGTTTGATAGAGCCCGGGGTTCTACCCAACCAAAAACTTTGATCTTGGTATATAAATTTCAATTTTTCTGAGGAGCATCCAACTGTGGTCTCATATTCAAGAAACTCCAACTTTCTCTTAAACCCTAATTTCCCACAACAGTGACAAACCAAAAATGAAAGTGCTCAGAATCCAATTCTGTTTGGACAGAAATATATGCCATATTGTTTCTGATGTATCTCTAAATTTTCAAATCCTTAGGGTCTGAAACTTCGGTCTGTGGTAGAATAACCTGTTATATTTCCAACCCCACAGATATTAGCTCAAATGGATTCTCTAAGAGAGAGATATTCCAAGTGTCTCAACATGACCTGTTTATGGGATGAAATAGTATAGAGAACTTATATAGCGTACCATGTGTTATTGTTTCAACTTCGGACTTTGACACCTAGACCTGTGAAACTACAGTCTTTTTCCTAATTGACACTTTTTATGGAATTCCATTTGGAGATTCCTAGCCCAAGATATGACCTTTTTTCCTAGGTCACCTGTTTAGGATTGCATTCTGGAAGAGGAAGAAACCATAACTTGTACAGATCATATCTCACAAACTAAAACGAATCTGAGGCTGTCCTTAGGACACAAGGTACATGGACATTTCATCCTCGACCTGTAAAGTTTTTAAATCCTGAAATGTCGCCAAAACTGAGTTGTAGAGAAAGTGCCACGATGACTGGTTTTTACTATACCAATCCCTAGTTTTCGATTTGTCGCAAGTGCAACAAGTGTCATAAATGCCATACCATGCCATCCTTCAAGCTAGCTCTGATACCATGTTATTTTTTTAGAATTTAATTCAATCTGATCTAGGATATTAACTGAGAGAACAACATGTACATCATATCAAACACAAGAGAAAAGAGACACAAAGCATCTCACCGGGGAAAACCAAGAAGGTGAAAAACCCCACAACTTCCTCAGAGAGAGAATAAGCACCAATACAAGGATCATGAACATGAATCCCAAAAAGATAAATGTTTGTAGCAGCTACTCCTCCTCCACTTGTACGCACTCCTCCTCTCTTTCACTAATGCGAAGTGAGTGAGTGTGTGAATGAAGAAATGAGAGAGTCACACTCTCTATTTATACTTTACTTCACTTGACTTTTAACGCTAACTAGGTCATCCCCAACTTAACCACTTAACATAATGTTGACACTGGGTTGACTCCTACTAGGGTGGTCTAATAACCCATCAAATATAAGTTGCGACACTTACAATAATACTTGTGACACTTGCAAATACAAATGATGACACTTCTAATCGGAGGAATAATACATCTCCGTTGGGGATACAATAAAGTACAAATGTAATACATAGGAGAATATCTTCCGAAGTTACAAATACAACAATAGGCCGACCCCACTAGGGTGGTCTAATAACCCTTTAACCCACACTGGGCCGACCCATCTAAGGTGGTCTAATAACCCATCAAATATAAGTTACGACACTTACAATATAACTTGCGACAATTGCAAATACAAATGACGACACTTCCAATTTGAGGAATAATACATCTTCGTTGGGGATACAATAAAGTACAAATGTAATACATACAATATACAAGTGAATATCTTCCGAAGTTACAAATACATCAACACTCCCTCTTAACTAGTAAGGTATTCTCTTGACACAGGTCATCAAAACATATACGCACAAGTCTTCAATTCTGGAGATGGATCATCATCATTGGATCACAGAGCATCATCATCATTGCTGATGTACTCATCATCTCGATCACTGGTGCTATCTCTCAATTCTTCTCGTCATAGGAAGTTCTACAAATCCAACCCTTTTTCATGTTGGTTGTAGGCCTAGCCTCCTGTAGGTCTTCATCATATCTGGCCATCCTGTGGAATCCTCAAGGCTGATTATGTGCGTCAACAAAACCTTGAAAGAGCATCCCAATACTTTTACGAGCTTACTACTCAAACTATCGGATCTCCCATGATATTTTACATGTGACCTTCACAAAAACTTAAAAGAGTGTCTTGCGACCTGCAAGATCTCTAAAGAGCATCCTAGGATCTTTTACGTGCCTAGTACAACCTTTCTGGATCTCCACGACTGATTACATGTGAACTCGCAAAACCTTAAAAGAGTGTCTTGCAACCTGTAATATCTCTAAAGAGCATCCCAGGATCTTTTACGTGCCTAGCACAAAATGTCCGTATCTCCAGGACTGACTACATGTGATTTTTGCAAAACCTTAAAAGAGTGTCTTGCAACCTGCAAGATATCTAAAGAGAATCCCAAGATCTTTTACATGCCTAACACAACCTGTCCAGATCTCCAGGACTAATTACATGCACCTACACAACTTGTCCATTGCCACGGAGTATCATCTTGATACTCATGATCATATTGATCATCATCATACAGTACATCATCCTGATGCACATCATCATCACATGATCATCCTAATCATCGTCATAGCATTGTCTTGATGCATATCATCTGGAGCATCATCCTGATGCTCATCACACAGCACTTACATCATATCCATGGGAAGGATCCTCGTACCACCATGCTTGGAATGGCTCCTGCAAATGTGTCCCATCACTTCCTCCTCGAAGTATCTTCTATCTTAAGAACACCAAGCCTCTCTCTAAATTACTCGAACTTCACTCTGGCTAGTGGTATGGTCAACACATCTACAATATTCTCATATGTCGCAACATATAGGATCTTCACTGCTCCTCTTTGCACCATATCCCTGATACAGTGCTATTTGATCTTGATATGCTTCGACTTGTCATGGAACATTGGGTTCTCTGACAACTTCACACACGTATGGTTGTCACAAAAGATACAAGTAGTATCCAACTGGAGATCAAATAAATCTAACAGCAGCTTCCTTAGCCATACTGTCTCACAACTAGCCAAACAAGCTGCGACATAGTCTGCTTCGGCTGTACTTAGTGCTACGCACGATTACTTCCTGCTAAACCAAGAGATCACACCTGATCCCATACTGAAGAAGCACCCCGAAGTGCTCTTCCTATCTGCAGCACTGCCTGCCCAATCTGAATCAACATACCCCTCTAGGTTAAACTTTTGATTCACATTGTACTTGAGCCCATAATCAACCGTACCCTTCAGATACCTCAAAATATGCTTTACAGCAATCAGGTGAACATTTCTAGGATCCGTCAGGAACTGGCTCAAAGTTTTCACCGCAAAGCAAATATCTGGTCTTGTTTTCATCAGGTACATCAAGGACCTAATCATCTGACGATACATTGTGGCATCAACCAATTCTGATGAAGCATCACTCAATATATTCAGGTTCGATTCCATAGGTGTGGCCATGACCTTGCAGTCCATCATCCTGAACCGCTTCAGGATCTATACTGCATACTTCCCTTGTCCAAGGAACATTCCATCTGCACTCTTCCACACCTCCATACCTAGAAAGTAATGCATCATATCCAAGTCCTTCATCTCGAACTCGGCAGCAAGCTTCCTCTTCGTGTCAGCAATCAATCTATCCTCACTTGTCACAAACAGGTCATCTACATACAGTAGGAGTATCACTGGATTGCCTTCCTCAACCTTTTAGTAAAGGTTGGAATCCACTTTACTCTTGGTAAAGCCCAAACTGGACAGGAATCTGTCTATCCTACCATACCATGTCCCGGGTGCTTGCTTCAATCCATATAAAGATTTATTTAACTTGCACACATATGACTCCCTGTCATGTGTCTCAAGAATGAGTGGTTGCTCCACATACACTTCCTCTTCGACTACACCATTCAAGAAAGTTGTCTTGACATCCATCTGGTGTATCTTCCATTTCATCACTGCAGCCAGAGCAAGTATTGTTCTGATGGAAGTGTATCTGGCTACAGGTGCAAAGTTCTCTTCATAATCTATCCCTTCTTTCTGGGAGAAGCCACAAGCCACAAACCTTTCCTTGTATTTCTCTATGCTGCCATCTGCAACATGATTGATCTTGTAGATCCACTTGGAAGTCACAACAAACTTCCCTTCTGGTCTTGGGACCACATCCCAAACATCATTCTTCATGATCAACTAGTATTCCTTGACCATGGAATCCTGCCGCTTCTTCATAATGGGAAGGTTCTTTGCTCATTATGTCACATAGTAAAGCTACATAGATGGTGTGTGACCTTGTCCTTTTTCTTTCTCTGTGTTCCTCCTCTGGAACACCATATCTTTCTGCATCTTGGAAGAGCTCTCTAGCCCATGCTAGTTTCCTCTTGTGAGAGTTCTTCTCATGGGGTGGATCTACAGGTTCCTGTGGATCTTCTATCGCATGATCTTCTTCTCGATTTACTTCATTCATTATTGTATCTCGATTCCGGGGTACTTCTGGTTCTTCAGTGTCTTCATGTGTTATGTAGAATTTTGTCCTACGGATAAGCCAAAACTCTCTTAACTTTAAAGCAGACTTTAAACTAACCTTAAAGCAAGAAACAATTCAAAACAAATGCTACCTTGAATCCCTAGATCTAACAAACATCTCAGGATTAAAATGCTAGAAAGAGTAGAAGAAATTTAACCGACCTTCTATCCAGACGCTTGTTCTCGTAGTTGCTCCAATTTCCAAGCCCTCACAAATGAACCTGTCAAAATGGAACCAAGACACAAGAATGCACTATACTCTAGCAACCTGAAACATGAGTTAGAATCTAAATCTATGAAAGATACAAATCATATCATTAAAACAAGATTAACACAAATGATTTGGGAAAACAAGACAAGTTATTCCATTACAACTTGAAGAATACTTACAAAAGGTGCTTGATGCCAAGCCAATCCTCCAGCTCCAAGTGTCTTCTCCTCTAGCTATCTCCACAATGCTGTAAGACCATAAGTTTGGTACTCTCAAGAGTCCTCCTCTTTCCAATGGAATGCCTCTCTTTTATAGTGAATGGTGAGGTTAACCAACAAGAGAGATGGGTGGATCTAAGGAGAGATAAGTGGATCAGGTTTTCTAATCGAAGGAGATGAGTTGAGATCGAATCAAGGACCCCAATCTTCCATTATCTTCGAAAATCCAAAATCCCACAAGTCAAGGGAAAAAGGCTATTAAAAGAGTACCGCGTTTTGTAAAGACTGCAGAACGTGGCACTGCCGCGTCTTGGGGAAATATCATAGCGCGGTAGTGTCTAGTACCGCGTTTTGACAAACTAGCAAGGAGCGGTAGTGTGTGTAGATAAAGTCTAAGGTAGGTCAAAACTTGCCAGGGTAGATTCACCTTCAAGGTTGACTCATCATCTGTCTCTTCTGGATGGTTTAAAACAGTAGGGAAAGTGTCGTCAAATGGAGATGCGACACTGTGAAACATAGAGATATAACAGATGCCCCCTAAAGTGTGAGGTCAGAAGGGACTGATGTCCGAAAGAATTTACGAATATAATGTGCAGAGATAGCATCGAGGAGAGCGACACCGAGCTGAAAATAGAAACAAAGTGTTAGATATACCACCGAGGCGGGCATTCCCATGCTCGGAAACAGATGACTCAAAGCATGGCTGCCGACCAATACATTGCAGATCCATGAGTACTGAGATAATGTAAACTGCGGATAGATCATGGCTACTATAAACAATCGTAGATCCATGAGATAATAATGACACAGCCACGACCAATACAATAAGTGGATCTATGTGACAATACAAATGACATCTCCATTGCAACCTGGATGCAATCAAAATGTAGAGGGGCGTCCAGGGTCTTCTACCCGATCGCAAAAGATACGAATCTAACCATGTGATTACAAGATGTTGAAGTCCAACATGGTAGAAACCATTTGATTACCGGTCAATGAGGTGGTCCGTTAACAAATGCGAGGGAGATCACCAATGATGACGATGATTCCCAAGGTATCAATAGTACAGCTCAACGGAATGCGAATGAATGAGTTGATGTCGAGCATCCGAGAGATTGCTTGATCAAAGGTCAATGATGTGAACCTACTGTCAAACACGAGGAAACCTGCCGTTGAGGTATGCAGGTACCAAGGTACTAATGGTTGATCTCTAAGTCTAATTCCTGGATAGTGATTTGGTGTCGACAGGAATAGACTCGTCGAAGGTGGGCCATGATGTTTCCCACATCATCGACACGAAATTGGTACGAATGATAAGATGATGAAACAATGGAGTATGTACTGACACAGCGGAGGCCTGACACAATGAATGACTCGAAACAATGCAACCCTTTGAAAATATAACGGCATGTAACAGGACTTGGCAGCAGGGATTATTGATAAATAGAGGATAGACACCGGATGAGTGGACTCGTGGCCAGGGAGACGACCCATGATGATGACTATAACTCAGTGAAAAATGGATACCCAATTATAGACAAGAGATGGACACATGCCATGTTCAAAGGTAACGACTGACAAGCTGCCATAGATAAACTTGACTTATTCCCCCATATTTCCCCGACATGATGGACGAGTACCTCTTTCTTGTTTTGCGATCTTGAAGAGGATAACCGATGCTTGGTGTAGCTCATCTGATGGATGAGTCCAATCTCACATGTTTTATGAACCTGAGAAAGGAGGGGTTCATCCCAAAGTGGGTCCTTCGATGTTAAGATTTTAACGAGTCCAAGGAAGGAAAACTCGGTAGTTTTTCATATTTAAAGAGCCTGAAAAACTTTTAAAGGAAGCTCCATAATGTACTTTTTCGTAAGATTTAGTCCCTCGATCCTGAAAAAGTGTAAAACAATTCCCGATAGAACTCTCCCAGCCGAGATTGACTGAGGTATACCTTTCTTGTAAATAGTCTAGACGGGCCGAAAAAGGGGTAACCTATCACCGAATAGACGACCTTTCAAATACTTTTACAAGTGTGAAAGAGTCAAGATCACTTGGCAATCTTTTCAATTTTAAGGAGTCTGAAAAGAGCTTAACTATGGACTCCTATGGTCTTTTTCGTAATTTTAAATTATTCTGGCCCGAAAAAAGAATAAAATATAACCAGGATAATACTTTCCTCATCGTTTAACGAGCATGAGTAAAGATGACCGTACTCGACACCATTTACTTGAGTTTGACAAGCATGGCACAGGTGTAAAAGCGCTTGGAATCTTTTTCAAGTTTTAAACCCAGAGCACGAAAAAGATAAAGTGGGCTCGAAATGAAGGTCAAATTATGAATAGACACCAGTGTGAATGTATCGCATTTTTACCAAGGATCCTGTCAATAAATGCTCAAAAACTGGACATTAGCAATGTGAACAAGGGTTTATTTCAACTCATTTAAAATAGTAATTAATTAATTAATTAATTAAAAAATGTGAAAAAATGCTATATAAGGAATGGTAAAAATAGAAATTACTATTCATTTGTGTTTTTTACCCAAAGGAGACATTTTCACCCATTTAGGAGCAAGATTTCAAGGATCCATACCGGGAGTTCTGGGACACCATTTCGACCGCCGTCTGCGCCAGGTAAGAGTGCTTGAGCCCCCCTTTCATTTCATGTAAGAAATTTTTGCTTTCACCAGGAAAAAATTGATTTTTTAGCAAGCCCTTTTGAGCAAGAATCGCCCTTCACACTACCGCGTGGGGTCCCTATCGAAAAATGCGGTACTATCTAACAGTACCGCGCTGTATCCCCAAACGGAGGCACGGTAGTGTGGACTGCCGCGCGGTAGGATCTCCCTCAGACGCGGCACAGGCGAATTTTGAGTTCAAAAAATCAAATTTTCTCCAATTTTTTGCTGGCACTAAGTTGTTAAATAGTTACTAATTGTTTTGCTTGCCCTTTTGCAGGGATTTGCAACTTATTCGGAGCAAAATGGTAAGCTGGAAAGAGAGAGAGCACAAAACGGATGATTTTGCAGCCGAAAATGACTTACCAACCGTGACTGCATTGCGAGAATGTGGTTTGCTAAAGTTCTTCAAGACCAAAGGAATTCGCCAACAACCAAAGCTCCTTACTCATCTTATCCAATTGTGGGACCCCGACATTCGAGCTTTCCGAGTGGGAGAGCATGTGCTTGAAATCCAACTCGAAGATATTTATTTCCTCACGGGCCTCTCGAAAAGAGGGGCCCGGGTGAACTTTATCGGATACTCAGCTTCAGAATCAAGCACATATGACTTGATTGCTCGATATTGCCAGGCGGGTTCGAGTAAGAAAAGTGGGAAGATAGCCATAAAAGAGGTCATAAATCTTCCTGTAAAAACCGTGCTATTCACTATCACGCGTGCAGTGGGAAGCGTGAGTCCACATCAGGCATCCCGTACACAAGTAAATCTCGCAGCAGAGTGCATGGGAGGAACAGTTTTCAACTGGTGTGATGCAGTGTTGTCCAATCTGAAAGAACAAATGCATAAGTGTACGACTGGGAAAAATACCCAGTTTGGCTATGGGAGCATCCTGGTCACTTTCTTTTTGGAAAGGGTGCCACTACTGCGTCCACAGATATCTATGCGCCCTCGTCCACCTACCGAGCCATGGATGGCTCGATGGAGTGACTATGCTGGACACCTCGGGGGACCTCAGCGGCTAGCCTTTGGCGAGGACTTCTTCTCTTGGCTAGAGGAGCAGATAGTCATGATTGATGAATATCCCTATTCGGGGGTAGATTTCCGTGAGGACATCGACCTAGCATTGCCGGAAGATGACGACTGGGATGACTCTGGTATGACCTTCATGGATATGTATTTTTTTTTTTTTAATTTTTTTTTTTTAAATATTTAATTTTTATTGCTTTTTTTTTTTTAGAATGTGTAAAAGACGCCTAATATATACTCGCATGCATGTTGTTGCAGACCGTGGACCACAGAGGCCAGCTGGATACTCTCCACTACGTCGTGGTGGTGTCGATCGTCAAGCTGTTCCTGATGAAGAGGAAGATGAAGACGAGGCAGGAGGCATTCGGGACATCGAAAGGAACCTGCAGGGATTGACCCATGGTATCCCTGCTATGCGGATGGATGATGTCCCTTACTACCTCCAGCGGCATACTGTGGGTGTACCTGGTCGTATTAGTCGACTTCTTCGCAGGGTAGTTCGAGCTGTGATGTGTTACCACTAGCAGCGGGAGGAGTCCGATGAGGGACATGATAGATCTCCTAGGTCTCCATAGATGGTCCTTTGATCTTTTTGTGGCATGTACACGATATGTAGGCTTTGAGGGCCAATTTTTGTATATGGGTTTTGATCCCCAATTTTGTCTTTGACACAAACTTTATGTATTTTTGAAAAAACACTCTTATATACAGTGATATGGACCTATTTATGATCTAAATATTTACAATGACTTGTGCATTTTGTTTTTTATGATGTTTTTATGTATGGGCAAGATGCCAATCCAAAATGTAATTAGCCAATGAATTAGCAATACAATTGAATTCTCTCGGTATGTGATAATATGTAATAAAATTGAACAATCGTTCCAAGAGGCGTACTCTTTGAAATAAATGAAGTAATGTAGGATCGCGAACTGTGTAAACACGGTTTAGATGAGAAACCACGAGTTGGGAGTCTAAAAAGACTGATAAGGAGTCAATGCCGAGTGAAGCAACCTCTGTCAAGAGACAAATGACTGCATGGTACTCCGCGATATTGTTGGTTGCAGGACCTAAACAATTGGCTCCTGAAGAAATCAACTCGCCAGTGGGAGAATAGATCACCCATGCTGCGGAAGCGAGGTTCTGGGTATGTCGGCTTGCACCGTCGGTGAATCCAAAGTAGGCAGACATCTGCGCATAAAGTCACGAGTCAAAGTAAGAGTGGATACATGAGGTCCACGCGCACACCAAAAAGAAAGCAAAAAAAAAACTAAGTACATTTTGTACAATAAGTAACCCGCGTAGGGTAACCTCATGCGTAGAAACGTTTGAGGTATAGCCCGTTGCGGGGCCGTGCCAATGGTGTACCATCACAATCGATTAGTTCATAGGCTCCTTTTTCTAAGACACGTTTTACAATGAAGGGGCCATACCACATAGATTCAAGTTTACCTTTTCCAAGCTTGTCATGCATTTGATCATATGTAAGTACGAGGTCACCCTCATTGAATATCCGAGGCTGAACGGATTTGTTGTATTGAGCTTTGACGCGTTTTTTGTGAGCTTCATTAGCCAAAGCAGCGTCGCGGCGGGTTTCATCTAGCTTAGCTAGGTGTAGAAACCGTTCCTCTTCGGAAGTAGTGTGTGGAAGTAGCTCTATGGCTATCTTGAGTGATGGAATTTCACATTCAATCGGGAGAATGGCTTCTAGGCCGTACACCAGTTGAAATGGTGTAAACCCAGTAGCACTTTTCACTGAGGTCCGGTAGGCCCATAGTGCTGAGAATAGAGCTGAGTGCCAATTAGATTTCTGGGTACCCACTATACGCTGAATCATTCGTTTCAGGACTTTGTTAATGGCTTCAACCTGGCCATTAGCTTGTGGTTAATACGGGGTTGAGTTTTCATGGCGAAAACCCAGTTTGGCACTTAGTTCTTCGATCATATGGTTCCTGAAATGGGAACCATGATCGGTCACAATCGACTGTGGGACACCGAATCTGGCTATAATATGATTGAATATGAACTGTGCTGCTGTTTTGCCGTCTTCAGCATACGTAGGCATCGCTTCAGCCCATTTTGTAAAATAGTCTACAGCTACTATGACATAGCTATGCCCCCCGGCTGAAGTGGGCTTACAGTGCATAAAATCGATGCCCCATTTGGAAAAGGGGCCGACGGCAATGACAGGATGGAGTGGAGCAGGATGCGAGCGTGCTTTGTTATGAAAGAATTGACATGGCGGACACTTCTTGACTGTTTCAATGCAGTCTTTGAAAATTGAGGGCCAGAAGTATCCTGCTCACAGTATTTTCTGGGCCGTAGCCATCCCAGAGAGGTGACCACCACATGCTCCAACGTGGCAATCGTTGAGAACGCGTTGTGCCTCATCTAAAGTCAAACAGCATCGAAGGACAGTGTCGACACCACGTCGATACAGAGTATCGTTTACTATAAGGTAGTATTTTGCGTGATGTCTGATACGTCGCCGTTCATCGCGGGTGAGATCGGGACGGAAGCGTTGGGTTTGGAGATATAAGAGAATATCCCCATACCACGGATCAGACGTGCTAATGAGGAAAAATGATTCATCGGGAAGAGAATCAATGGGCTCGGGTTGCTCAGTAGCATGGGGCAAGTTACAAATTAACTCCGCGAAGACCAAAGACTTCTTAGATTTAGCCTTGACAAACTCTAAGTCAAACTCCTGAAGGATGACGATCCAACGAGAGTATTTTCCCCCAAGCACCTGACGTGTGAGGATGTAATACATTGGATTGAAGTCGGCTATAACAGTGGTCCGGCAGAGTAAGATGTAGTGGCGGAATCTCTGGACAGCAAATACTGTTTCCAGAGCCAGTTTTTCAACATGTGAATAGCAGGTTTCAGAGTCAAGAAGACTCTTACTGAGATAGTATACCACATGTTCTATGCCGTTTTGGTCTTCCTGGACCAGCACCATACCAATGGTGGAAATCGAGGCTGTGAGATAAAGGATGTAGTCCTGTGTGTAATCGGGGGGTTGAATCACAGGATCTTTAGTTAAGGCTGCCTTTAAATTGTCAAAGGAGCGTTGGGATTCGTCATCCCATATGAAGGGAACATTCTTCTTGAGAAGCCGCATGTAGCCTTTTGTTATCTCGGACACATTGCAGATAAAACGGCGTAGAAAGTTTGCATGCCCTTGCAAACATTGAAGTTCTGGAATATTGGTAGGTGAAGGCAGGGCTATGATAGCTGCTACCTTTGCGGGATCTAGATGTATCCCGTCTTTGGAGACTATGAAGCCCAACAGTTTTCCGGCTTCTACACAGAAGACGCACTTATGTGGGTTCAAACGTATATTGTAGCACCGGCACCTTTCGAAAATGGCCCTCAAGTGGTCTGGATGTTCTTCCCGAGTTCGAGAATGAGCGGGAAGGTCATCAAGATATGGCTCTACGATATGTTTGATGTCATGGAATGCGTAGGACATCGCCTGTTGGAAAGTTTCCCCAGCATTTTTCAGGCCAAAAGGTAACTTTCGATATGCAAAGATCCCCCAAGGGCAGATAAAGGCCGTTTTGTGCTGGTCGGCTGGGAGGATATCGATCTGATTATAGCCAGAGAAGCCATCCATAAATGAAAAGATAACACTTTCGGCATAGTTATCGATGATCTAGTCGATAAACGGAGTTGGGTAGTTGTCCTTGGGACAAGCTTTGTTCAAATCACAGTAATCAACACAGACCCTAATCGTTCCTTGTTTCTTGGCTATGGGAACGATGTTGGATACCCATTCTGTCAATGGGACAGGATAGATAAAACCAGCACGCAAAAGTTTTTCAACTTCTGCTTTAATGGCGGCTGCCTTACGAGGATGAACGGGTCGAAGCTTTTGCCGAATAGGTCAGGCGCCAGGGAAAGTTGGAATTTCGTGGACCAAAATCGAGGGGTCAATTCCTGGCATCTCTTCATAACTCCAAGCAAAAACATCACGGAAAGTTTTAAAGTAGGCATTATAGAACTCCGTTTCGAGGGGAGTACACGTTTTGCCAATGTGTACATTTTCCACGATACCAGGCTTCACTGAAATATCGATGGGAGTGGTTTCCATAAGATTGGCCAAGTTGCCTTCGGAGAATATCTCGTCGAGAGAAGTGGGGAACTTGGTTTGAATCATCCCAAGTGAAGCACTGGGTTTAGTATCAGGCTCAAGTGACTGAATGATGGGGAATGAAGATCGATGATGAAAATCTCCCCATGGTGGCTCAGCACCGCACATAACCTCCATGATTGATTCGTCAGTAGGAAAAATCAAGTTGAGAGGATCAAAAAATGGTGGGTGTGGATGAGTTTCAGTCAAGAGCTGTGCCACGGTGTGATCAGTAGAACAGTCGACCCAAGCTGTGGCTGATTGGATCGCGTCATATGCTGCAAGGTTTCTGTTCAAAGGCATGGAATTGCCATAGCCTTGGATCTGAGTAGGACTCGGAATCACCCATGAATCATCGGAAGGGGTGACATGCGACGAAATCATGTTGATTGGTTGAAGATGGGTTCCCAGCTCTGGAAAAAATCCAATGAGGGAAGAATCCTTCATGAGACCAACACCTATGTCTTGGAACCGGTACCGAGGTTGATCCAATAACGGGACGGTATTGGTGGAGTTCGGATGGGAGTCTGGGATACAGTAATCCAGTTGATCAATAGTGACAATTTTCCCTTCATGTGGAAATTGTACGATCCGGAAGACTGTAGATGCTATGGAGGTCATGGCATAGAACTAGTTCCGACCAAGTAGGAGATTGTAATCCAAAGGTGCATCTACGACTTCGATGTGTACGGATACTATTTTGCCCCCCAGTTCAACTCTGATTGAGGGAATGAGTCCGTATGGTTGAAAACCATGTCCATCAAACGCCCTGAGAGTAGTGGGAGAAGTTGTGACCTTGGGTGAGCCTAAGGCTCTCCAGCAATTCAAAGACATAATCGACGTGGAAGCACCTTCATCTAGCACGGTGCGGTGGATGACATTTCCATGGATTTTTGTATGCACCTGGAAGGCTAACTGGTGAGAAAGCCTAGGTTTAGCGTGCTCCAAGTTAAACATGATGGAGTTTGAAGTGTCTGGGTCCAGTGCCCCCAGTGCTGAAAGTAGGGTTCTGCGCTGCGTGGGGCAGTGTTGGAGAACCTCGAGAGTCGACATAGCGCAAGGTGCTTGAGCCAAATCCTCAACAATGTTGTAGTTTTGGGCAGCTCGCGCATTTGGATTAAATGTTGCCTTTCGTATGGTGCCCTTGGGTGGGCGTAGCACTATGTCCATGAGTGGTCTCTCGATATGGAGATGACCATTAGGGGGGGGAATAGGAATTGGATCTTCGACGGGAGATTTTCCTTTGGCTATCTCCGATTGTTTGTTTGAACTTGGAGGATTGTCATACGTCTTTGAACGAGTGGTGATATTAATCTCCTCATTACTTGTCATTAGGATTTCGCGGTTTGTGGATGTCTCTCCATGGGAAGGATTGGTCGGGTTGCCCCCTTGTGGGGATTCTTGGGCAACCATTTGTTGTTGCTGTTGGGGGAAAGGGTCAGTTAGCACTGCTGGACGAGAGGATCCTTTAACGAACTTGTTGACCTCGTCCTTGTAGGGATAGTCACGCATATAATGATCATCTTGACAAATCAAGCAGGGAAACTTAGCTTTCCGACGTGGTTTCTTGTCATTCTAGGTAGGTTGTGGCTTGGGGTTCTCCTGCTGGTTCTTTTTGGTTTTGCCACGATTGTTTTTCTTCTTTCCTCCGGATGGTTGTGACGTAGATTGAACTGCATTCACTTCGGAGGAGACAACAGGAGAGGTGGAAGCTTTTGAAGCGGTCTGGGTAAAAGCGGGGGAAGCAGAAGCTTGTTGTCCCGTCGAGTTGGTAGCAGGCTGAGCCTTGACTGAACCAACAATACCTTCAATGGGTGGTTCAGTGGTAGGCTTTGTAGGATCAGTGTGAACGCGGGAGGCATGTGGAAGAAGTTCATGTAAAGTACCGGATTGAGTATATACCAAATCCATGTATTGTGCTGCCGAGATGGCTTGTTCTTCTGTAACCGGTCCGCGCATAGCAATATCTCTGGCTATGGGAGGCAAAAAGGATTTTGTGAACCAATCAGCAAGTAGCTGATCCGGAATAGGTTCCTTTATTAGCCTACGGCGTCTTCGCCACTCATGGATGTGATCCGAAATATGTGTAGAAGTGGTTTGACGTAGCGAAGTTAGCAGTTCTGTTCCAGTCTCATACCGGATGGGGAGCTGGAAATGTGTCAGAAACTGCATAGCCAAAGTGTTGAAATCACGAAAAGAGTGTTGTGGCAGCTCGATATACCATTTTGCTACCGTTCCGGTGAGCGTGCGTTGGAAGAGCCGAAGTCGGATGGAATCATCCATCAAGGAGTTGGATGAACACCAAAGATGGAAGGTCATCACGTGGTTCTTGGGGTCTTCCCCAGGCTTGGAATCGAACTTAGGAATGTCCGATGGTAGTTTGGCTGGGATAGGTGGCCAGTGAGGTTCATGCCATATAGGATCGTTGATAAGCCTCGACAAATCAGGTAAGTCAAGTGTGGCCAAAAAGGGAAGTTGACGGTTGGTCTGCGGGAGCGAGTAATAACCATGTGGTGCAGAGAACCCTGGAGGGCCCTGCATAGCATGCTGCTGTGTGTTATACCCATATGTGTTTCCCGCGGGATACTGCTGGAAGTTCTGCGGATAGTAAGCCATCTGGTTAACCGGTTGATTGTAAGCAGCCGGTTGGTAAGTGTTCTGCTGAGTGGGTATGGTACCCTGAGGTTGTTGATACCCAGGAATGGTTGGTGTTCCTTGTTGGGAAAAAGTTCCTTGGAATTGTTGTGTTCCAGGGATGTTACCACTATATTGTGTAAGTGGAAGATTGCCCATAGTAGAGTTGGGGGGTGGCTGCGGCGGTGGTGTCCATGGAAGGCTCGTTCCTGCTTGAGGAGCGAGTGAAAATTGCAGTGATGGGTTCCATGGAGTTGTAGCAGCTGAAGGGTAAGGGAAGCCAGAAATCAAGTTGGGGGAAATCTGAGATTGCCCCCCAGCTTGATTCCAGTTTCCAAAAAGTGAGTACCCCCCACTCTGTGGGATTTGAGTATCCCAAGAAGGAAGTGTGCCTGACAGGGGTTGTTGAGAGTAAGGCCCGGTTGGAACACCGGAATAGGGTTGCCCACTGCCAGGTGGATTGTACATACCGTACTGAGTAGACGCTGCTGGTTCGGAAGCTTGTTGGATCGAGCCAATAGGTTGTCCGCCAGCAGTTAGGTTGGATGGCCCTATATGAGGAGGCTGTTGACTGGGAACTGAGTTCTCAGCAAAAGGTTGTCCTCCAACTGGTTGGGTTGATGACCCTATGGGAGGAGTTTGTTGACCAACAATGGGGTTCCCAACAAAAGGTTGCCCCCCAGCTGGTTGGGTTGATGGTCCACCAGGGAGGGTTTGTATGTTGGAGTTAGGGACCATTGTAGTCGGTTGTCCACCTCCTGAAATAGTATAAATGGTGGCTGAAGGTGATCCTCCGGTCGAAACGGAAGATCCAGCAGTGTGACTAGGTGTTCTTCCGCCGCTATCCAGATATGATAGCATGGATTGGCCAGCAGCGCCAAAAGTACCGATTTGCGGAGGAGGTCGTCCATATTGGACAGGTGAGGACAGAGAAAAAACTGGGTTATCTCTCATAGAATGTGCACCAAACATAGGTGATGACAGCAAATGTGGGGAATTTACCCCAGGGGTATCGGCGTCGTCCATAACGTGTTCAATGATTGGAGGACCAACGAGTAATGGGTCCGAGTTCATATCCTGAAAACGATTTTGGGGATCCGGCGGGAACCTAGGTCTAGTAAAGTCCGAAGGTCCTGAGCCGTCTGCAAAGGAGTGATGAAGTTCTGTGCTAGACGGGACGTTGGGAACCCTATAGTCAGGAGGACGAGAGACAAGGGGGTATCTAGACGCTGTCGAAAGTATTTGCTCTGTGCTGCGTCTAAGTTGTGCCGATGCTAACGGAGAGTTCGTTAGGCTAACCATACTAGACTGGATGGAAGCCATGATTTCATGTCCCGGTGGGAGGTTGGGTAGATGTAAAGTACGAGGTACGTTGCTAGAAGAACTTGTCTCCTGAGGATGAACACTGGGTGACGTAGTAATAACAGGCGGAAGTTCCGCCTGGGAAGTAATGAAGCCATAATCAGGTTCAAAAGGTGTGTCAGGTAGACGAGTATCTTCAACGATTTCAACGTATCCGCCTGGGACTGAAATTAAGCCAGGTATGTCCTGGTCGGACCCTTCTGTGGTGCCAATAGATCCGTCTATATCATCGTGAAAAGTGTCTGATGGACGGGAAGTGTTGGAATCCGGTAGAAGGATGACCTATGGTCTAGTACTCTGGGTTGTGCTAGGTTAAGCTACTGTAACTGTGTCCACTGTAACAGATAAATCTGGAATAACAGTGGGTGAGGTGACAGTGGAAGTCTCAGACATGTTAGTGGTTGCAGAAGCTGCAATAGATTCTGAGACTGTGCTGTGTATGGCAGTTACGGGTGTAACTGAAGATGTTGTACGTATCGGCGGTGGAATGTTGCCTCGACCAGCACCGCGGCCAGGAGGAGCAGGAATGCGTGATGCAGGCGGACCAGTAGTCCGTGGCAGTGGTGGTGGTGGAGGGCTTTGGCCCTGTTGTCTTCGTGATCTTCGTGGTAGATCTGACATGATGACAGGAAAAAGAAAATTGGGGGCAGTATCGTAAACAAAGAACTCAAAAACTCTAATGCAACCGAATGTGCAGAAGAGGAGCTAGAAAAAGCAAGGCTCACAGGCCAAAAAAGCAAACTCTAAAATCTATACTGAGACCGGTGTCTCAATAAGCGAGCTGATCAACAAAAATGGCCAGAATGCCAACAAGCAGTCCCTATAAAGAGAAAATGACCCTCTACAAAGATGAGACGCCAAGCAAACTCCTAACTAAGAGCTGGAGACCTCAACAGGTTGTATCCTTCGCAAGGTGATGAAATCCAAGTCGAACAATACAACATGAGAGACCGATATAAGAAGGATATCCCTCTACCGAAAGGGATCCTGGGTAAAAGAGCCCTAGTAGAATAGATACTAAGCCACCTCATTCATGACACGTCGGAAAAGGTTTTGGGCACTTCATCCTTCCGAAGAAGACAACGATCGATGTTGCCTTAGGGCTAAGTGGAGTGCGGCATTCCACGGAGTCCGTCCGGTTCTCAATCTCACGGCCGTTTAACCCCTGAAAGTTGGAAACAGTCAGGAGGCCCCTCCAAAAACTAGCTGTGACCGTGTAAATAAGTACTAGAGGATTTTAGTTCCCTAAAGACAACGACTATGTCTCAGATGAAAGCGACAAGGGGGAATTATTTTGATGCCTATCCCCGGTGTCCTACCTAACTACCAAATTCTTTTGATTTCCTCAAGTGAGGTTAAAGTTGGTTTAATTAGGGTGGTTAATTTTAGTGGCTGTCTTACTCAATCAGGTAGTGGACGTGAAAATTGATGGTGTTATGACGACTCAAACCATGCAAATGAGAATGAGTCACAAATAAGCCTTTGTCTTCGATGAAATCTAGCTAAGGTAAAGATAGAGGTTCTTCGATCAAATATGCATGAAAATTTTCACAAGCAATCAAAGTAAAAGATTTTTCTTTTCTTTTTGATTTATAAACAAAGCCAAACTGAAATAAACACTCTTTTCAATGCATTGATTTTACAATCTACAATGCTTCTACAATGAGAATTTCTGTGGCTAAATCAATGGTTCATTTCCCTATGCAAAATACCACTAGACTTTGTCAATTTAAAAATTGCTCTCAATTAATGATCTTTTTAATTTACTGAAAATGATAATGATAATGTGACTGTAAAAACTACAGTATTCAGTAACAGAGAACAGTGGTGTTGAGTTAGTTGTGGTGAAAAAATCAAGTCGATGCAATCCAATTGGAAAAATGACCAATATGTCAAAAGTGCCACTAATTCAATCAACAATCAAGCTCACAAACTGGGTAATAAGCACACCATACAGACTGGAAATTAACCAGGATGCTAACAGGCAACAGTAAAGACTACCTAAGGCAGAGAGAAATTCAGGAAACCAAGCAAAGGTAAAAAATTTAAAAGCTTGCAGACACTACCGCGGGTGATGGTCTGGCTGAAGCGCGGCACTGTGACAGTACCACTCTGGTACTAAGGCAGAGAGCGCGGTACTACCGCGCTGGAATCAGTTATGAGGGCGCGGTACTGTAGCAAGGGAAGGAAAAAGCGCAACTTGAGAAGAAAAAATAAAATTTTCAGGGTTGTTGCTAACCCAGGGGACTCGGTGATCAGACAGGGAGATAAATACTGCGAGGAGGGGTGAATAAAGGTCAAAAAGGACCAAGATTCAAACTGGTTTGAAGTGCAACAAAAACTCACAATGCAAAGATAAATGACTGTGAATTGAATCAATCAAGCAGTAATCAAAACTAGCGGAGTCGCCATTCTTGTTATGTAGAATTTTGTCCTATGGATAATCCAAAACTCTCTTAACTTTAAAGCAGACTTTAAACTAACCTTAAAGCAAGAAACAAGTCAAAACAAATGCTACCTTGAATCCCTAGATCTAACAAACATCTCAGGATTAAAATTCTAGAAAGAGTAGAAGAAATTTAACCGACCTTTTATCCAGACGCTTGTTCTCGTAGTTGCTCCAATTTCCAAGCCCTCACAAATGAACCTGTCAAAATGGAACCAAGACACAAGAATGCACTATACTCTAGCAACCTGAAACATGAGTTAGAATCTAAATCTATGAAAGATACAAATCATATCATTAAAACAAGATTAACACAAATGATTTGCGAAAACAAGACAAGTTATTCCATTACAACTTGAAGAATACTTACAAAAGGTGCTTGATGCCAAGCCAATCCTCCAGCTCCAAGTGTCTTCTCCTCTAGCTATCTCCACAATGCTGTAAGACCATAAGTTTGGTACTCTCAAGAGTCCTCCTCTTTCCAATGGAATGCCTCTCTTTTATAGTGAATGGTGAGGTTAACCAACAAGAGAGATGGGTGGATCTAAGGAGAGATAAGTGGATCAGGGTTTCTAATCGAAGGAGATGAGTTGAGATCGAATCAAGGACCCCAATCTTCCATTATCTTCGAAAATCCAAAATCCCACAAGTCAAGGGAAAAAGGCTATTAAAAGAGTACCGCGTTTTGTAAAGACTGCAGAACGCGGCACTGCCGCGTCTTGGGGAAATATCATAGCGCGGTAGTGTCTAGTACCGCGTTTTGACAAACTAGCAAGGAGCGGTAGTGTGTGTAGATAAAGTCTAAGGTAGGTCAAAACTTGCCAGGGTAGATTCACCTTCAAGGTTGACTCATCATCTGTCTCTTCTGGATGGTTTAAAACAGTAGGGAAAGTGTCGTCAAATGGAGATGCGACACTGTGAAACATAGAGATATAACATCATGTTGAATTCATAAATATTCTTGAATATTATAGCTAAATCATCATCACTTGTTCTTCGAAACAAGTCTCTCTTGTAATACACGATCTTTCCTACAAGTCAATTTAGTTGCATGATTAGAAACATTTCATAATTTTCCAAAACAAAATCTTATGCATAAATACATAGTTCACACAGTCATGCAACTATTTTAGCCAATGATTCAATACAACATTCATCCATATCCCGTAACTTTCTAGATGCCTTCCATCTCTACCAGAACATTTTTAAGACTGTGCACAACTCTCAACATGTTAGAAAAGAGGTTTCATTCTAGATAAGTAGCAATGGAATGTTGTACAGTACCATAGGCGACTTACCCATTACTTGTATATTAGTAGTATCTCGTTCATTAATGCAACTTTTCTAATATGCATAATACACATCCTAAATCTAGGAACATGAGTATGTACATGACTGAACAACATCATTTAAGTAATAAGAAATGACAATTCAAATACTTATCTTTGTTTGGTTGTTGGGTGGTCTCCCTCTCAATCTTTGCTTCCTTGCAGGAACTACTGGAGTGTGCTCCCTCTTGATCTTTTCTTCCTGGATTATATGTCTTTGAACTTATATCCATCTTGGACCAGTATGCCTGCTTAAGTGTGCACTAGTGTCATCATTGTGTGATCCTCAATATCTCATACATAATCATACATGCATTAGTATAATCTCAATACTATCAAAACATTATGATTCTAAATATGTATGGTCATGATCATTTCATACACAGGTAATTTATCACAAGCGTTAGTATTCAAGGTTTCAGGGAGTACTTCTTTTACTCATGCATATTCTTATTTGACTATAGAACTCTTCTAGTTTGTCATATCATTAATCAAACTAAGAAGCATAATATGCATAAACCCATGATTACTCAAATTTATAACTTCATGAATAATCATTATCAATCATACAAAAAATATACTTATATAAGATCCTATCACAACGTAGCTAATACATACCTTGATTATCCCAAACAATGTCTTTTTTGTTCTCATCAATGATTTAGAGACCTTGTGCTAGTAACTTGCATATCTCATAAGTTAAGCATTGTAGAACCAAATTATACATACCTTGTAAGTAGAGTTTCCATGTGATCAATGGCTATGGATGAATCTTTGTCTTCATCTCACCCTGGTCATATGTTCTCGATCTAGAACTTGATTTGTCTTTCTTGATGTCCTTTCATGTTAGCGGACAACATCATCCTCATACAACACCACAGTGCATTAGTACAATCATAACCCTAATCAATGAATGTCTTCTATCATTCACATGCATTCATACTTTTTCTAAGGTGATAAGACAAGTCTAAAATTAATCAAGATTGTACTAACCTCAATAATATGAAGACAAACATATCATAAACTTAATCATGAACAAATTTCAAAACATACATGTATCTCCTCAAGTCATACCTATCGGGATTGCTTGTAGTATTCTTATGTAAGGCATTAGCCTCATCTCCCTATGTAACTAGAACTTCTTCACTTATGTAGGTGTCCAATTCATTCTATTCTAGGATTAACTTAATCCACTTTGATTTGTTGAAGCTAGGTATGGAGTTGGATAGGGTTTGAGAGAGAAACCCTAAAAGTCCAAGATTGGAATTTCAAACTTCTGTCTAGACAGGGAGATGCATATGACTGAGGAGGGCAAGCTAGTGTGCTCAGATTTTTAAAAATTCAAAAATTGACCCCTCAAAATTGACCTACGAGTTTCGGATCTGCAGCTTCTGTCAAATTTTGGTTTTCTTGTTTTTCTGGTTTTCTAGTCAAAATACTGAGCTAGGGTTTGAAAGAGCCCGGGATTTTACCCATCCAAAAACTTCGATCTTGGTATCTAAATGTTGATTTAGATGAGGTGCAACCAGCCATGGTCTCAGATTCCAAAAATTCTAACTTTTGCAAAAACCCTAATTTCCCGCAGCAGTGACAAACCAAAAATGAAAGTGCTCAGAATCCAATTTTGTTTTGACAGAAATGTATGCCATATTGTTTCTGATGTATCTCTGAAATTTCGAATCCTCAGGGTCTAAAACTTTGGCCTATGGTAGAATGACCTATCACCTTTCCAACCCCATAGATCTGAGCTCAAATGTATTCTCCATGAGAGAGATATGCCAAGTGTCGCAACATGACCTATTTATGGGATGAAACAACATAGCGAACTTGTATGGAGTGCCATATGTCACTGTTTCAACTTCGGCCTTTGAAACCAGACCTGTGAAACTAAATTTTGTGCCCTAAATTCCACATTTTATGGAATTCCATTTGGGGTTTCCTAGCCCAAGATATGACCTTTGTGCCTAGGTGACTTTTTTAGGGCTTCATTCTAGAAGAGGCATAAACCCCAACTTGTACAAAATCATATATCACAAAGTAAAATGAATATGAGGCTGATCTTCGGACACAAGGTACATGAACGTTTCTTCTTCGGCCTGTAATAGTTTCATATCCTATACCTTCGCCAAAATTTATTTATAGCGAAAGTTCCATGATGAATGGTATTTACTATACCAAGCCCTAGCTTCCAATTTGTTACAAGTGCAACAAGTGTCATAAATGCCATACCATGCCTTCCTTCAGGATAGCTCTGATACCCTGTTAGTTTTTCAGCATTTAATTCAATCTGATCTAGGATCTTAACTGAGAGAACAACATGTACATCATATCAAACATAAGAGACAAGAGACACAAAGCATTTCACCGGGGAAAACCAATAAGGTGAAAAACCCCGCAACTTCCTCAGAGATAGAATGAGCACCAATGAAAAGATCACAAATTTGAATACCCAAAAGATAGATGTCTGCAGCAGCTAATACTCCTCCACTTTTGCTAACTCCTCCTCTCTCTCACTAACACGAAGTGACTGAGTGAATGAATAGAATGAGAGACACACACTCTCTACTTATACAATGACTTGACTTGCCTTTTACTCTAACTGGGCTGACCTCCCTTAGGAGAGTCTAGTAACACATTACCACTTGTCACTAGGCTGACCCCAATAGGGTGGTCTAATAACCCTTTAACCCACACTGGGCCAACCCCTATAAGGTTGTCTAATAACCCAACAAATATAAGTTACGACACTTACAATATAACTTGCGACACTTGCAAATACAAATGATGACACTTCCAATCAGAGGAATAATACATCTCTGTTGGGGATACAATAAAGTACAAATGTAATACATACAATATACAAGTGAATATCTTCCGAAGTTACAAATACATCAACAGGGACGACGAACCGTTCTTCTTCTCCAGTAAATAATCACTATGTTGAATTGATGGCATGAATTTTTTGTTTTCTGTTATTTAAACTATGATCCAAAATAAATTCAAAACTTTATTTAAATTGAAACAGAATCCATAAATCCAAATATAATCGATAAATAAGAGAGGTTAAGAATTTAGAGAAGAAAAAAAGAATTAAGAAAATTAATTTTCAAAAAACTGCAAATATTTTATACAGGTTAATATCCCTACAATAATGTTTTTGAAAATTAATAACCGGTCAAAAATACGTTTTAACATCTAACTTGGCAGTCAAGCATAACGGTCACTAAATTATTTTGGACGTAAAAGACGAGAAAAATAATTTAGTGACCGTTATTTCATCATACCCAACATAAAGAAAAAAAATAATTGGTATGTAGCGAATGAATTGCCGATCAATTGTCAATTGGATTTATTGCCACCATTAAATTCGCATTTAATACAACCAACCACTACGATCCCACTCGTGCCTCATGATTTTTCTATAAATACTGAATTGGAAGAAGCTTGGATGTTATTCTACCAAATATTCGAGAAAGAAAGCATCGATACTCTCTAAAATACGGAACTAACCACCGAAACAGAAAATCCTGCAAACAAAATGGCTCCCGGGAAATGTCAAGCAACCACACGATCTGAAACGTTGAAATTTTGAGAATTGGTAGAAGCAGCTACACCATTAAAATTTTGAATCTAGAATGTCCGCAACGCAAAAATTGTGGAACAACAATGGAAAATAATATGGAATGAAATTTTGGAATGGGGAAAATAACCTAATGGCTGATGGCGAGAGGAAGCTCAAAAAATCTGAGGAAGCACCATATTGAACTATATTTATGCACCCTTGGTCGATATCTTTGGAGGACTCAAGGAGGTGATAGCATAGTTCATTGTGAGAAGATACCACAATGGAAAATTCTACTTTGACAAACTAGTCGAGATCAACGACAACCTAATCTCTCAGATTATTGGATTATCCAATAAAGGGGATAGAGTACCTGTTCGACCAAACCCTGCCCTAATTCAAGAGTTTACATGTACCCCCGCAGGAACAAAATCTAGAGGGTTAGTTTTCAAATAAATCATCTATGGCACACATAAAATAGTGGCAAAAATTGTGTCATCTACGCTAACTAGTATTGGTCGAGGATCCGACCTAAAAATAGAAATGCTTGAAGTCGTGTTGAATGTAGAAACAAAATAAAAAATATACTGATGGGATGAGCACTTGGAGTATATTGTCCGACATATATTCCATAAATTCCAAGAGGAGGGATCCAACATTTGTTATCCCTCACTGATCATTTGTATTTCCATGGCTCATCTTCGACCCAGAGGCAAAAAAGAGTTCATTACATCCTCAGTGCCAATAATGTGGAAACTCCATTCATTCTTACAAGGTGGAAGTCGACTCGGTGTGAGGAAAACCAAAATTTATCTTGAAAATTGGTTCTAGGCATTAAAATTCTAAACACTTAGATGGAGAAGAGTCCCACAAAATCTTCGTCGAAGTCTACCTCCGAATGCACAAATCCAGCTAGCGCTCGACCACACGTTGGTATGGTATCTGCAAGGAGTAGTTGGAGCAGCAGAGGAACTTGAATTTTATCCTATTGTCAAAAAAATATTTGAATAACTATGCCGACAGTCCAATACTATCAGTCAAATACCACCACTAGAAAAATTGGTCGACCAACCAATAATTGAACCTTTGACAGATGCTGAGAAAGAAGAAGACTACGAAGTCTGAATCTACCTCAACACATTCACAATGATTCCTGAGCTAATTGTTGACATCAATCCTCTAAGGATTGCGATGAATCCTCTTTAGGAGCCATTGAATACATATGACCCGTTGGATGATAATAATAAGTCCGATACTCCACTTCTGAAATACGCCTTCATAAAAGAAAACATATGTTGCATAGTCGACGAAATATTTAGGGCACGACAGACCATAAAGAACACAAAACAAGGAAACGACAAGCATACGCTTATACTCCAGGATCCAAGAGAAGAAGATAAGGATGAAATTTTTGACTACACATCACAAATATTGGAAGATGCTGCCAAAATCAAAATATTTGTCGACGAGCATCTAGGAAAATTCCTTACAGAAGAAAATCAACATCAGGAACAGACACCACCAAGCAATAAAGTTAAATTCACAGACATAACACATGTCGACCTCACTAACAGTCCACCACCACCATCCCCAACTAATATTATGGAAGAATACAGATCGACTGCTTTGATTGTTGTCACCCCACCACTCACTACTGCTTCAGGTTTTATCCCTAGTTTTGTACAACAGCTCCCCGCTCCCCTTAGAAAAAAATACAAGATGAATTTGACTTACAATAATTCACTGATCAACTACCGACGATTCTCCCTGAATGGAAATGACTTATAAAAAATAAACCAGTCATAGCCGACTCCAACTCACCACCCAACTTACCTCCATTAGCTGTCCATATAGCTAAACAAATGCCACCACCATCAACCTCCATTCCAACCATCATTAGATATACCGAAACAATCATAAAGAAAAACCATGGCCCTACAAATGAGGTTGAACCGCAAAAAACATCCACCTTTACACCCCTACCAATGGACCATTCCACTATGATTCCATCACTAATCCACTTAGTTCAGGAAGTCGTCGACCAATTGGATACAACTGAGATACCACTGAAAAATTTTGAAACTCCCCAACCACCTACTGAAAATGACGCAACAAGTAACCAAGGTTCACCTCCGTCATAGGAAAACTTGACCTCGACCGATAGTTATGATATACCTCACTCCCCACAGCAAGAACTTAGCACATCCACCCCACCAACTTCACCAGCGACTGCTTCCACACTACCACCTACTTCCCCACCACCTGCCACTTCCACACTAGCGCCTACTTCCCCACCACCGAATCAACCAAAAACAGTCGATTACCCAAATATAGTATCCGAAACAGAAAGACCACCCTCGCCTAGTGTTGACTCAACTCCTGCAACACCAACATAACAAAAAAAATGAAGAAACACATTCGGCACGAGTTAAAGAAGTCACTGAAAAAGGAAAACCCACAGAAAAATACATAGAAATTCAGAAGCCAAAGGAAAAAGAGTCAGAAAATAAAAAGAAAAAGGATCGAAGAGAAAAGAAGAAGAAAGAAAAAGAACAACAAAAACAACAACATCATCTGCAACATCTTCAAAAGAAACCACTGCTCACTATCCATCTAGATCAGCTGGGTCCTATTCCCACTTTTGACCCCTGACAAGAAAAAGAGGAGAAACTGGATCTACCTATAGACGCTATCAACTGAGAACGTAGGTAAAGAATAAATGAAGACACAGAGCACTTTGAAAAACTTCAAGTAGAGAAATCTTCATTTTTGGCTAAGTGTGAAATCTTACTCCAACAATTAGTACCGCAAGTAATACCACCCTCGTCGAGAACTGACATTGAAAAACCACTAGACAAAACATATGCCTTGTTCGAAAAGGTTGTATCGACTCTTCAAACACAGTTGACTAAGGAATGACATGATCGATCAGAAGAAGCATCCATCTTCAAGACAAACCAATATACAACCTTCATAGAAGCACATAATATGTTAGCAAAGTATTCCATAGAAGCTGCTACGACCACATAAGTATTACGCAACTGGTATACACATTATGGCAATGTGTTTGTTGAAATGCAGAGAACCCGTGATATTATTAACAAAATACAAAAAAAATGACAGACCGCTGATGAAGCTCATACAAAAATCCTTGATGGCCTAATCAGTATGGAGCATAAGAAGCTAGAAAAGTTGGAGAAGAAAGAAGATCAATGGATCGCACAAGCTCTAGTAATTTTGACAACATTCGATAAGATCAGACTACAGCTTCAACGACTGCTCTCTACTGCCGACAACGAAACACTCCTATTAAGGAAAGACATGATCAATCTTTGAGACTGATCGGTTCATGACAAAATGGAGAACCTATCTAGCCTTACCACCCTTACTATAGATATTCAGAATGCACTCCATGAGTGGGAAAATTTTCAACATCACCTAACAATATCTGCAGAAGCCATTGTCGAAAACTATGTCCAATAGAAACTGTCTACAAGAACCAATCAGTCCCAACAGTAATGACAAAAATATTCTCATTACTCATTTTTATTTTATTTTGTCATTTTAGTTAGCATCTCTCTATTTCTTCAGGGAGATGTTGGAGGATCCTAGGTCGGCCGCCCGACTAGGTGCACCATTCTACCACTACGGAGAACATGTCGAACCATTGTGTCGTACGCCTCATGTCGAGTCTATTAGTCACATCTGTTAGTGAACCGACGGACCGTTGTATAACTGTTTGTAAACTATATATAGGATGGAGAGCCGGATACATGCATTCCTATCTATCTAATTGCTTATTTATTATATATCATGTATCACTGGTAACTATGAAATCCACTTGACTACAACATTGCGGAATTCGGAAGTCAGAAATTTTTGTCCCAACCTTCATAGATTAAATATTTTTACATTTCTCTCTTAAATAAAGGGCTAGCTGACCCTTCTTGTGCTCAGTGTTTTTTCAGTTTTCACCATTCTGGATATACATGAATTGACGTCCTAGCCTTCATAGGTTGAATATTTTCACAATTCCCTCATAAATGAAGGGGCATTCGACCCAGTATTGTTTTCATATCAGTTCTAGACTGCAAGAAGGGTCGCTCGATCCTTCTTGTGTTCACCATTCTGGATATAGGTGAATTGCTGGATATAGGTGTTCACAATTATCTATTAAACGAAGGGGCGGCTGATCCTTGTTGTCGGAAGTCAGATGTTGGAATTCAGGATAAATATTTTTTATATGTTATAACTTAGCCAATGTCTCGATCCCTACTATTTATTGGGGAATTTGGAAGTCGAAAATTGGCATCCCAACCTTCATAGATTAAATATTTTTTCATTTCTATCATAAATGAAGGGTTGAATGACCCTTCTTGTGCTCAGTATTCTTCAATTGTTCACCATTTTGGATATACATGAATTGACGGCCTAGCCTTCGTAGGTTGAATATTTTTACAATTCCCGCATAAATGAAGGGGCAACTGACCCTTCCTCTGCCCAGTGTTATTTTCATAATAGTTCTAGACTGCAAGAAGGGTCGTTCGATTTTTCTTGTGTTCACCATTCTCGATACAAGTGAATTGTTGGATATTGGTGTTCATAATTCTATACTAAACGAAGAGGTGGTTGATCCTTCTTGTCACAAGTCAGGATACATATTTTTTATATGTTATAATTTAGCCAATGTCCCGGTCCCTACTATTTACTGTAGAAGTCAAAAGTCAGAAATTGTCGTCCCGGCCTTTGTAGATTAAATATTTTTACATTTATCTCTTAAATGAAGGGTTGACTAACCCTTCTTGTGCTCATTGTTTTTCCAGTGTTCACCATTCTTGATATACATTAATTGACGGCCTAGCCTTCGTAGATTGAATATTTGTACAATTCCCTCATAAATGAAGGGGTGAGCAACCTTTCTTCTTCCTAGTATTATTTTCATAATAGTTCTAGACTGCAAGAAGGGTTGGTCGATCCTTCTTGTGTTCATCATTCTGGATACATGTGAATTGATGTATATAGGTGTTCACAATTATCTACTAAAAAAGGGACGACTGATCCTTCTTGTTGGAAGTCAGGATAAATATTTTGTATATGTTATAACTTAGCCAATGTCTCGATCCCTACTATCTACCGCAGAATCCGGAAGTTAGGAATTGTCGGCCTGGCCTTCGTAGATTAAATATTTTTACATTTATCTCGTAAATGAAGTGTCGAGAGACCCTTCTTGTGCCCAATATTCTGTTCATAATAGTTCTAGATTGCAAGAAGGGTCGGCCGATCCTTTTTGTGTTCACCATTCTAGATACAGGTGAATTGTTGGATATAGGTGTTCACAATTCTCTACTAAACGAAGGGGAGACTGATACTTCTTGTCGAAAGTCGGAAGTCGAAAGTCAGGAAATATCACCTGGGACAAATATATTTATCCAAATACGGTGGTTAGTTGGCTTTGATCGGTGAAGAAGGTAAAATATCAGAGCTCTGTTATCTGAATGGGATTAGTGGAAACCATCCCTTTTCTTCAGCAATGGCTTTCCTGGAAAACTGGAAATGGTTTCCATACTGTGGTTGGTAGAGATCGGATTTTGGGCACAAAACATTTGGGTATTCTTAGAGAACATATCCTCAGTTGTATTCAAAGGACGGGAAATTAATTTTGAATATATATGTTATAAACATCTGATCAGGATCTATAACATGAAGGCATGTAAGCTATCAAAAAGTGGTCTCATTATGGAGGAAGGAAGGGCTCATATCTGCCTTTTTCACAAACAATAGGTGTTGGATGAAATTGACATAAATATCTACTAAGAAGGGAAGGCTTTTTTGGACAATATTATTTTGATACATTACTTAAAATAGTTGTATAATACGGTAGAATATTATATAAATTGCATAGATAAATAATTTTTGGTTTATTGATTGTGATATGGAATGCTAAGTGTCGATGTGGATGGAAGATGACAAACATGGTTATTATGAGATAAAAACCTATGTAACATGTCGAATAGTGGCCATTTGGGAGACAAGTATGTTTCACATGTAACAAATGATTATCATGATCATTGACTTTTATGGACAAGAATATGTGTAGTTTCTTTGATTCATAATATGAATAGCAAGAGGCTCTCTTTCTTCTGGGAAAAAAAAGAGCATCTAAATAGGATGGATTCTGCATTAATTTGGAAGAAATAACATTGACAATATTTAAATGTGTGAATCAAAGCATATAAAATGAATTCTAACTCACATAGTACAGTCAAATATGAGGCAAATGTTGAATATTGTAACTTCTAAGAATATTATATTTATAAATTATTTATTCCGGAGATGTTCCATCCCTTCGAGGTGATTTTATTATGTATCCGGAGATGTTTATTCCTCCGAGAAGTTGTGGTAACTAGGGTTATTAGACCCACCATGTGGGGGTCGGCCCAGTCAATTATAATAGGGTATTTAACCTAATGGTTAAATACGAGCCTACATGTACTTGTGTAAAATATATGTCAGAGTAGTGTATAAATAGAGGAGGTGTGTTCCTCATTTGATACACTCACTCACTTATGAAAAGAGGCGCACTTGTCTGGGAGATTTGCTAAGGAGGATTAGAAGGAGGGAGCACATCTTGTATTTTGGTTTATCATCTTATTGAGGAAAGCTTTGCTGGGTTTTCTACCCCATGAGGGTTTCCCAGGATAAATCTGTGTCTCTTGTGTTTATGCTATGCTTGTTGTTTCTTCAGTGATCCTGTATATGCTATTATTGTGAAATGGAATGTAATGCTGCTATTTTCTGTCTTAGCATATTGAATTTTAACATGGTATCAAAGCTAACCTGAAGGAAGGCAATGTATGGCACTTACGACACTTGCTTCTCTTGCGACAATTTGAAGGTTAGGGTTTTATATAGCAAAAACTAGTCATCATGGAACTTTCGCTATAAATCCATTTATGCGAAGTTTCAGGATCTGAAAACGTTTACAGGTCGTAGATAACATCCCCAGGTACCTTGTGTCCAAAGGGAACCCTCAGATTCGTTGTACTTTGTGAGTTATGATCAGTACAAGTTAGGGTTTCTGCCTCTTCCAGATCTCAGCCAAAATCAAGTGACCTAGGAAAAAAGGTCATAACTTGGGCCAGGAAGCTCCAAATGAAAGTTCGTAAAAAGTGACAGGTATTAAACAGACTGTACTATCTCAGGAAACATTTGCAGAGGCCGAAACTGAACCAGTGACACATGGCATGCCGTACAAGTTAGCTCTCATGTTTTATTTCATAAACAGGTCACGTTGCGACACTTGGCATAACTCTCTCTCAGAGAGTCCAATTGAGGTCAGACCTATCAGGATGGAAAGATGACAGAGCGAGCTATCTCAGGAAAAGGTTTCAGAGGCCGAAGTTCAAACAGTGAGACATGGAACGCTGTACAAGTTTTCTCTCCTGTTTTATCCCATAAACAGGCCACGTTGTGACACTTGGCATAACTCTCTCTCAGAGAGTCCAATTGAGGTCAAACCTGTTAGGATGGAAAGATAATAGGACAGAATATCTCAGGAAACATTTTCAGTCCCTGTGGATCAAAAAATGAAGAGTTACAGCAGAAACAATCAGGTACATATTTCTGTCAAAATAGAATTATTTTTTTGAGCACATTCATTCATGGCTTCCGGAATTTAGGGTTTCGTAGAAAGTTGGAATTTTTTGAATCGGAGTCCACGACTGAATGCTACTCAGGAAAATTGAAATTTAGAGACCAAGATCGAATTTTTTGGTTGAGTAGAAGACCGGGCTTGATCAAACCCTAGTTCAGGATTTTGATCAGAAAGATGGAAAATTAGGGCTTCAGCAAAAGTCAGAATTTTTGAAGTCTGTAACCACGGCTGGAAGATCCTCAGAAAAATAAGATTTTAGAGCCTTGGATCGAACCTTTTGATTGGACAGAAGGGTGGGCTTCATCAAGCCCTAGTTCGGGTTCCTGTCAAGAAGATCCAGAAATTTTGAAGGCAATTTTGAGGGGTCAAATTTTGGAAATTTCAAAATTGAAGTATGCTAGTTTGATCAGCTTAGCAAGACACATCTTTCCATCCATTCAGAAGTATGAAAGTCAAAGATTGAAATTTTAGGGTTTTTCTAGCAAACCCTAATCAAGCTCCAGATCAAGTTTCAGGGGGAGTTGAGGCTAAGGCCTTACAGAAGAAGACTACAAGAAGTCTTGACAGGTATGACTTAAGGAGGTTCAGGTATGTCTTGAAATCTGATTCTTGATTAAGTTCATAATGTTTTTGTCTTCATGTTATTTAGTACAATCTTGATTAATGTTAGAATTGTCTTATCACCCTATCAACAGTATGAATATGATCGAAGACATTCATTGATTAGGGCTATATGATTGTACTTATGCATTATGGTGTTGTGTGAGGTTGATGTTGTCTGCTAACAAGATACAGGTACATCACAAAAGACAAATCAAGTTCCATGACCATGACAACATGAAGACAAAGACTCATCCACTTACGAGTGGTACAGAATGAATAGAAGTTCAGAAGACATACAGATGATCAAGCGGGAGGCAACCACACAAACATAAAAGATAAGTATTTGAGTTGTTATTAGAAATAGTAAATGATATTGCTTGTATGCATATTTGTATTCCTAGAATATATCATGCTACTAATATGCATATGATTGGTAAGTTGGACAAGCATTCCATTGTTGCTTGTCTAGAATGAAACCTCTTTGCTGACATGCTGAGAGCTGTGCACACTCTCGATAGTATGTTCTGGTAGAGATGGAAGGCATCTAGATAGCCACTGTATGCATACAGAATATGGGAAAGTGTTGTGCCAAAGTATTGGTCAAAATAGTTGCATAACTATGTAAATGATATCTGTATGCATAATAGGTTATCATGTCAATATGATTTGATGATTATGAAGTGTTACTAATCATGTACTTAATTTTGATTTGTAGGAAAGATCATGATGAATGATGAACATTGAACAAGCGATGGATGTTCAACAAAAGTTTTACAAATCAAACACACTATAGAAGGCTTGTGGCTAGAAGATTCTCTTAGAAAGAGGAAGAGAATCATGATGAGATGTTTTGATCCAAGTGGCTAGATAAGACCATTCTCTTAATGGTGTAATTAAAGAAGAAGTGTGAATCAGGTTCTGTATGGGTACCCAGGATTGGTAGTCAATTGATGAGCTTAATGATCATCATGGGTAATGTGGATCTCAACCTTTGCTACAAGGTTGAATATGGCTTGTATACACATATGACATGGATGCAAGAAGGAACTCACCGCAGAGTTCGAATGATTTTGAGGCTCATATTAGTAGACCCATCTGACGAGAGATGGAACAGATAGATATGCAGAAGATCACTCAATGCAGAGTGTGAATAATGGACAATTGACAACTTCATGACAAAGCTTGGGCTTTACCAGAAGTAAAGTTGATCCTAACCTTTACCTTAAGGTTGTGGATGATGAACCTATCATACCATTATTGTATGACGATGATCTATTTCTGACAAGGAATGAGAAACAGATCATGAAAATGGCTGTAGAAATGAAAATGAAAGATCTCGGATTAATGCACTACTTCTTAGGTCTAGAAGTATGGAAATATCCAAAAGGAATCTTTTAAATCAAGGTAAGTATGCTGTGAAGTTTCTAAAAAGATTTGATATGTTGGAGTATAAAGCCATGGCCACTCCCATGGACTCCAACTTGAAGTTATTAGTTAATAACTCATCGGATTTAGTGGACCTAACCCTATATAGACAATTCATTGGGTCATTGATGTATTTAACAAATACTAGGCCAGATATATGCTTTGCTGCAAATACCCTAAGTCAGTATCTAGTAGAACCTAGAAAGGTTCACTTAATAGCTACAAAGCATATAGTGAGGTACCTAAAAGGTACATTAGATTTTGGTCTATATTATCTTGGAGGTCATGAACTCCGTTTACATGGTTACTCATATTCTAATTGGGCAAGAAGTGCCTCAGACAGAAAGAGTACATCAGGTGGATGTTATAGTCTTGAATCTGCCATGATCTCATGGTTGAGCAAGAAACAATCTAGTGTGGCTCTCAGTACTGCTGAAGCAGAATATATATAGCTGTCTGCTCTGCCAGCTGTGAATTAGTGTGGCTTCAGAAGCTATTATATGGAGTGTTTGACTTAGAAATGGATTCCACTATGATTATGTGTGACATTCAAAACTGCATCAAGATAGAAAATCTTGTATTCCACGATAAGTCAAAAACACATAGAGATCCGATACTTCTATATACGAGATATGGTGCAGAGAGGAGCTATCAAGCTCGAGTATATAAGCACTGAGGATCAGATTGCTGATATATTGACTAAACCTCTGTCTCGAGTAAAGTTTGAATACTTCCGAGACAAGCTTGGTATAGTCTAGAAGGACCCTCCTCGAAAGGGGGAGTAGCATAGTATCTGATAACAAGTCTGTCTCATCAATGATGAGGTTACCTATTTACTGCACCTAGTTACTTAGAATTATTTAGATTTAGGAATCTTATATTTTTTCTTTTGATGATAGATGTATACATGCTTTTGATGATAGATGTATACATGCTTTTGATGTTAGATATACATGCTTTTGATGATAGATGTATACATGCTTTTGATGATAGATGTTATGCATGTTTTGATGATGAGGATACATGTTTTGTTATACATGTTTTGATGATGAGGATACATGTTTTGAAGATGACGATACATGATTGACACATGTTTTGATGAAGTTCTTGGTGAACATGTGAAGGGATTGGATCATCCCTGGACTTCAGTCCGAAAGAAGAGTCGTAGACGTATGTCTTCATGAATGAAGTTCTTGGTGAACATGTGAGGGGATTGGATCATCCCTGGACTTCAGTCCGAAAGAAGAGCCGTAGATGTATGTCTTCGAGAATGAAGTTCTTGGTGAACATGTGAGGGGATTGGATCATCCCTGGACTTCAGTCTGAAAGAAGAGCCATAGACGTATGTCTTCGTGAATGAAGTTATTGGTGAACATGTGAGAGGATTGGATCATCCTTGGACTTCAGTCCGAAAGAAGATCCGTAGACGTATGTCTTCGTGAATGAAGTTCTTGGTGAACATGTGAGGGGATAGGATCATCCCTGGACTTCAGTCCGAAAGAAGAGCTGTAGACGTATGTCTTCGAGAATGAAGTTCTTGGTGAACATGTGAGGGGATTGGATCATCCCTGGACTTCAGTCTGAAAGAAGAGCCGTAGACGTATGTATTCGAGAATGAAGTTCTTGGTGAACATGTGAGGGGATTGGATCATCCCTGGACTTCAGTTCGAAAGAAGAGCCGTAGGCGTATGTCTTCGAGAATGAAGTCCTTGGTGGACGGTTGAGGATTAAGTCATCCTTGGACGTAGTCCTAAATGTACAGTTGATGATTAAGTCATCCTTGGACGTGGTCCTAAATGTACAGTGGAGGATTAAGTCATCCTTGGACGTAGTCCTAAATGTACGATGGAGGATTAAGTCATCCTTGGACGTGGTCCTAAATGTACGGTGGAGGATTAAGTCATCCTTGGATGTAGTCCTAAATGTACGGTGGAGGATTAAGTCATCCTTGGACGTGGTCCTAAATGTACGGTGGAGGATTAAGTCATCCTTGGACGTAGTCCTAAATGTACGGTGGAGGATTAAGTCATCCTTGGACGTGGTCCTAAATGTACGGTTGAGGATTAAGTCATCCTTGGACATGGTCCTAAATGTATGGTGGAGGATTAAGTCATCCTTGGACGTAGTCCTAAATGTACGGTTGAGGATTAAGTCATCCTTGGACGTGGTCCTAAATGTACAGTAAGGATTGGATCATCCTTGGACTTTGGTCCTGTGAACTAAGTCGTAGACATGAGGTCTCCGAAAATTGATAGGACTGGATCGTCCCTGGACTTCGGTTCAAAAGGTACATGACTGGATTGCATCATCCTTGGACATAGGTCCTAAAGAGAACTGGATTGATCGTGTGATGACGATGCTGCTGATCGTGTGATAACGATGCTGCTGATCATATGATGACGATGCTGATGATCGTGTGATGACGATGCTGTTGATCGTATGATGACGATGCTGATTATGATGTTGATGATCGTGTGATGACAATGCTGATGATGATGCTGATGACCGTATGATGACGATGTTGTTGATCGTGTGATGACGATGCTGATGATTGAGTACTATCAACTTTGATGATGTTGATGTTCCAGTAACTAGTCAAGTTACTGATGATGATGAATTGAAGAAAGCTTTCGATGATATATAGATGATGTAATGAATGACTCCTTGCTCCTGCAGATGTTGTTATAATATCCTTCTCGTTAAGGGGGAGTGTTGAATATTGTAACTTCTAAGAATATTATATTTATACATTATTTATTCAGGAGATGTTCCATCCCTCCGAGGTGATTTTATTATGTATCCGGAGATGTTTATTCCTCCGAGAAGTTGTGGTAACTAGGGTTATTAGACCCACCATGTGGGGGTCGGCCCAGTCAATTATAATAGGGTATTTAACCTAATGGTTAAATACGAGCCTACATGTACTTGTGTAAAATATATGTCAGAGTAGTGTATAAATAGAGGAGGTGTGTTCCTCATTTGATACACTCACTCACTTATGAAAAGAGGCGCACTTGTCTGGGAGATTTGCTAAGGAGGATTAGAAGGAGGGAGCACATCTTGTATTTTGGTTTATCATCTTATTGAGGAAAGCTTTGCTAGGTTTTCTACCCCATGAGGGTTTCCCAGGATAAATCTGTGTCTCTTGTGTTTATGCTATGCTTTTTGTTTCTTCAGTGATCCTGTATATGCTATTATTGTGAAATGGAATGTAATGCTGCTATTTTCTGTCTTAACATATTTAATTTTAACAGCAAAGCGATAAGATGGTGTAACATGAAATACATTCACAAAAGAGAAATGAACAGAATGAAGAAAGTGACAACATATGAATCTATGTTTCCCATAGACTTGTACTTATGCTCTTCATTAAAGTCTTCAAAAAAGATTACATCACTATAATTTTTTCTCTCAGATCCAACCCCGATTACTTTGTAAAATCAAAATTTATACAAAATGTTCTTTGAATAAACCCTAACTAATTCTTCGCTAAAAATATAAATTTCAAAGAAATCTCTAAACTTCAGGAACATTTGTTTGTTGTCGACCAAGATGGTATATTGTTTCTTTGATTTGGGTTGATGTAACACTTAGGCAATTAACAAAGGAACCACAACTTCATTTCAAATTAAGACACCCGAATATTCATTCTTGATATAACTTGTATTTTGTTTTCCCAAAATTTTCAACAATTTTCCATTGCTCTTGATTTGGGATTTCATAATCCATCATGTCTTTCACTATCACATCCAATTCTATGCATGCTGTGTAACATACAACTGGCAGATCCTTATTAATCATTAGAAATTGTTCAAGTATTTCAAAATCATCAGTCAATTTATCAATTAATGTCTTTGCAGTTAATACTTTGACCAAACCTTCAAATTTCAAGTGATCCATACGAGCCTATAGTATCAAACTGTGATAATTTTATTGAGTCATTAATTTTCCATTATCACTTTAGCTAGAAGGTAGACCATTTTAAAAAATCCCCAGAAATAATTTCTTAAAATTTTCAACTTCAAGGACCCTCTGTTGCGCTTCGTCTTGTACTTCTTTAACACGATCATGCTTTCCAATAATTATTCTTGCACAAATAATGTTTGATGGTCTGTATTTGATTCCAAAACTCTACATATCTACTTGAGTTAGAGTGTTTAAAAATATGACTGTATTTTGAGTTGTTTCTGAAGGATTTTTGCATGATGTCTTGTTTGTCACTTTACACCTCTAGAGAGCTATGTTTGCTATAGCATTTTATCTTCCATAGAATTCAAATGTGACCAGAATTTGGTGACTTCCAATGATATCACATCCCATATAAGGTTTTTAGATCCTTGTAATGGAATCTTACCTATCAATCTATCTTTTAATTCATCAAATTTCTTTTGCAACTATTTTCTATCACTCAAATCTTTTTTTTTTCTTAGAATTTTGAATGACTTCCTATTTCAACTTCTGGTTTTCTTCTTTCAACTCTTCTATCTCTACATATTTTAGAATAATTTGTGACATAGCACTGGTTAGTTTCTCTGTGGAGTAATTTTCCATTTTTCCTTCATCCATACATAGAGATTGATCCCTTGGCTTCTCTCGCACTTGCACATTTTCAATCTGATTGGTATTTAACACTGAAATTTGTGACAATAATTCAATCCTTTCTTTTTCCCATGCATGCTTTTCATCTTGTAACTTTAACATTTTACCTTTATGATCCAACATTTCTTGATATATGGATTCATTTTCTTGTTGTGATGTTGTCAACGCTAGAGATTGCACATGTTGATTATTTGGCACCTTCAATTTTTTCTTGAATATTTGAATGGTATTTTATTTTTCATCAAGGATCCTTTTGGTACACTAAGTGTTCCCTGGTTCGACTCCCAAAGTCACAAGGTCCATTTGTATTCTTTTAATATGGATCAAATTTGCTTTGTTTTCTTCCTTCTCTTGCCTCAATTGACTCTCCATCTTTGTTATCACAGATTGCAATTTAGAAATTTTTAAAGTGGATTGTAATAAATAAGAATACATGACATCTCCTGTTTGTCTATGCAATTGAATCTTATTAGGTATATTAATCACATCAACTTGCTTAAATTCCATTTCATAAACTTTCTCATCGTTCACCACTGCAAACCTTATAATGTTTATTTTTGGATCCTTAACTATAAGAAGGGAAACATTTTTTTCTACCAACTTTCTTACTTGAGGGAACAATTTTAGAGTTTCTTCCAAAGACTACTGCTTCTTTTTTGCATATTGTGAAAGGAAATCAAATCTGGACTTAGACTGAGAGTTACTTCCAGATTCCTTTATTTCTGAAAAACAATATTGTTGCATATTTACAGGTGGTTGCAAAATCAAAGTAGTTTTTTTTTGGAACAATTAAATCTCGTTCCTCCATACTAATAATTTCCTTCTCTTGTTCCACTTTTGATTTCTTGCTTGAAACTTCTTCATCGACTTCCATACTATCAAATTCTTAAATAGTTCTCTTATTGGTGATATTAGATTTAGATGGTGTCTGAACCAGCATTGCCAAATTGCTTATTTGTTCCATATTCACTTCTTTCTTATCTTGTTCAGATTTGAATAAATTTTCCATTTCTTTTAATCCTTCAACTGTTTGATGATCAAAATCCGTGTTTCTAATTTGTTGTCTCCTTTGCGATATCATTTGATGAGGATCATAATTAATCCTTTCAGCATCTTGGAAATCCATGATATTCAATAATTTTTCTGCTATAGATAGGGTTGCCTTAGTCTTAATAATGAATGGACCAACTTTAAAAGGGAATTTCACATTTGATGATTTTTTGAAAACACCAAAATGTTCTTCTTCTGAATGCAACCTATGTCTAATAAATTCCAAGGAAAAAACCCTTTGTGTTAAAAAGGATGGAAATAGATATGGTGCTACAGTAAAACCATACACTCTAATTATAGTATGTTCTTTATATAAGAACCAATCACCTGTTTGGCCTTTTGGTGTAGGCTACAACATTTCCTTTATTTATTCTAACACGTAGGGAATTCAACATTAAAAATAATTATGTAAACTTCTTCCATGATTGTATTTGTGAACTCAAACATATTGATCTGTTTAGTAAGGTCGTGAGGAAAGATGGTACCAAGAAACATCAATTCTGAAATATTTGAACATAAGAACAGGTTCAGGAGATAAGATTGATATCTGAAATTCTTCAACTCTTGGAAATTCACCAACTGGACATGAATCACTTCGGCTAGGAATTCATCAAAATTAAAACAACAAACTAGACTCGACTGTGACTCAAGTGAAATTACTTGCAAAAGGAAACCTAACATAACTTCCGTGATTGACTTATCACTATCTACACCTAAAATTTGACTCAACAAGGACAAAAATAACTAGGTATATTGCTGAAAGACATCAATACTCAAAGCGAATGATAGGTTTTCATACGACTGGCCATCTTTCAAAACTTGTAATAAAAACTTGTATTTTTCTGTCGGACTGCAATTTCTATAAAAATTTACCAAATTTACTTCCTTAAACAACTTAGGGTTTTTGGGAAATGTTTTAGGTAAACCTAGAACCTCGCGGGAAGTCTACACATTGAATCGACATAGAATTTTGGTCATATTTACATTAATATTTACCCTTTCGCCCTACAAATAATTTGTTGCGGACCAACCAACAAATTCGGGAATGTGTAGTGTCTATTCAACACAAAAATAATACAAGAAGAACCAAAAAATTTAAATACATCCTTTCCCTGCGACTTAAAATCCATTAATTTCTCTTTAGACTGTGAAATACTACACACATAAAAAACATGGTCAAAAATATCCCTTTCCCTGTCAACTACAAGCTCCTCGGCTTCATCTAAACTTTCATTGAACAAAACAAGGTCTTCAATTTTCTCCATTTGGGAAACAAACTCTAAAAAATGAGGGTTTTGAGCTACCTATGAAGTGATCTTGTTGACTTCTTTTCTTGTTGACTAAGACAAGTGAAGTGTTTCCCACGGCTTCTTTTCCTCCAAGTAATAATCAACAAATGCATTTTTTCAAAATTCGAACAAACCTTTTTATGTAACATATGCTTAGGTGGTTTCGGAACTTGCGATGAGCGGTTTAAATTTAATGCTTTTCATAGGGGACTCCACCAATCCTTGCCACATGGTAAGCTGTTTAATTTTCGTCCACCTTTCCAAGTTTAACCACCGTGCACTTTATAGCACTGAAACCCCTTTCCATCGTCGATTTTTTACTGGGTGGGTCTGCATCATTATTTTGCCATGGGTTTACACATTTGCAACTTTTGGTGTGTTTTTCAATTGTTTAACACCTTTTACATATCCTCCCTTGGTCATTTGAAGCCCCTCTGTGTATTTGAAGCCCCTGCGTGCAATCATGAATCCAATGGAGTTGAATTGCAAAGAACACTGTCAATCTCAAAGGAATCAAATCCAACATATCACACACATTTCATTGGGTTAACATGCATGAAGTTCAACCCAAGAATGTGACCTGAAATCCACTTTTAATCAAGGCTCATAAAATTTTCAAGTCCACTATCGATCTTGGATGGGGTGATCGAATGGTACGGGACAATTTCACTGGGTTAAGTTGTTCATAGTTTAAAGCTCGGGATGTGATGCGAAATCTTTATGAAATCTAGCTAAGCGCATGTTGAAGTCCACCATTGATGTGGATTGACAAAGATCCAACAGTTTTGAATCATTTCGCTGTTGAAATATGCTCGAGGGTTCATTAAAAGGATCGGACATGAAATATTTGTAAATATTAGTTGACCACCAGTTTGACATCCACTCTGTTGAACAAAGGTTTGGAAATAATATATTTGGAGAACAATTTGGCCAAATTGCCAACTTTGGAGAATGCCAAAATTGGTTAACTCTGCAAAATAGTAATTCCTTATTAATTAAAACAAGATTGAAAGACTATGAAGATCAATGATGAATCGATTCCATTATAAGGATACAATATTTTTTATGAAGATGCATTATTTTCCTAAAAATACACAATGTTTCAAATAATAAAGTTCTTTGAAATTTGGATATATAACCATACAAGTCAAATGTATGAAGAGGACCAAAGATGTCTATGAATTTTTGGTAATTGCATATCAGAAGCAAGAAAGAGGCCATCGAGATAAATGAAGAATTACTAACGTGCGCGTTTCCATTGAAGATCTAAAAAACTGAAGTTAAAACTATTATAAATTAGAGGGTGGTTGGGTGGTGCTTGGGGCAGGTTGAGGCTTGCTAAGGGGGTTGTTTCCTCCTTCCAGTCATGGCTAGAGAATTAGGGTGTTGGGGCATCCTTGTTTGTTGAGTAGGCCCAAAAACCTAGGGGTGTAGGTGCATCCTTTCTATAGTGGAAGAAGAATCTAGGAGATTAAGTTCTCCATCAAGTTGGTGCTTGTAAAACAATTTTCTATAAGATTAACTTATTAATAAGAAAGCGTTGTTGGTTTTAACTTATTAAATCCATGTGTTCAAATTGTTAATTGTATTATTCTTGTTACTTATGATTATTTAACTTGTTCTTAATATTAATTGTTTACAAAAAGGTTTGAAAAAGTAAATAATGATTTGCCCCCCCACCTCTCAATATTGCTGGATAAACTTACACCTATCGCATAGTTCCCTGGTCATCGGCTAGGCTCTTGTGTAGTTGATGTTCTGGCACCTCTTCTTAATATTTTAAGTGCTTGGGCCTATTGGCATAAATTTGTAGGATACCTAAGGTAAGCTTACTTCCCTTACACTTTTTAATCCTTCTTTGGACTCCAAACCTCATGAACTATTTACCTGATCTTCTTAGGTACTTGGGACAAAAATAATGCTAACAATGGGGTCCCTTTGTGCAGCGATTTTGTACCTTGTCCTATATCTATTTAGATGATGAACACTTTCCAACTTTATCTTTCACATGATCATATATTCCATGCAAGATGATATCCATTTCCATTCAATTATTATTTCTTAGATCCTTCATGGTTGTGTTTTTTGTTGTCTTTTTGGAGTGATGTAACCATTTACAACAGATTTCTAGATATCAAAACCGTGTCCATGTACATGGATTCTCATTCTTATAATCCAATGATCAAAATTTTATCCATAGTACAGTCGAAACCCATCGGTAGAGTAGATACTTTCATGTTCATCCATGTGCTCTAAAGATCTTCGTTCCAACTATGAGACTCTCTTGAAGGAAATATTGACTCTAATACCAATTGACTGTTGGAAAATTATACTAAGAGGGGGGGTGAATTAGTATTTAGCAATTTTTAACCTTAAGTACAACATGTAACATTAACCACTAACACAGACAAGAGAAAACCACATAATGCTTTTCTTATATAAAAATAACAAGATTGCATTCATAGGAAGCACCCTAGCACCAATTGGAAGGAGGCACCAACCCCCTCTTTTATAAGATCCAACTTGAAGGAATATCCAACTCCCTGATTTACCTACACCAACTTGAAGGAGGCTCCAACCCCCTAATTTATAGGCTCCAATGTGAAGGAAGCTCTAAATCCTCGATTTACTAACTCCAACTAGAAGGAGGCTAAAACCCCTTGGTTTTCATAATTTCCAACCTATAGATAGGAGTCCAGTCCTCAGTAAAATACAACTCAATAGTTTTACTAGAACCAACTGGAAGGAATCCCCAAATCCCTAATATCACAAGCACTAACCTAAGGGAGACTTTAATCTCCTATCCTTGCCCCATCCTTCCACCCTGATATGAATAAGAAGAACAATATTCCACTTCCATTGTATCATTGTCTCCATCAACCTATGCATGTATCAATGTCCTTTTACTTGTATCACTGTCCCTGTACCTATATCTATCATTGTCATTGTATTGCTGCCACTATCACAATCCCTGTTCTTCACAATGACATAATCATTGTCTCTGTTACAATGCCACAAAAACTATCTTTGTCACAATGTCAACCTATACATGCCTCAAATCTGTCCTCCAAGGATGCCAACAAATTATTCCAAGATATAATTCAAATGTATATCAAGACCCGAAATATGCCTTCAAAGAGTGTTATCAAATCCTTGAAATAATCACCAATAGAATTCATCTATTTGCACCTTCAAACCCTTACATCATAGACCTCATAGTACATTCCAAAATCTTAGATGGATCTCATGCCAATAACATTACCATAGAATATTTCAATACAATCACCAATAATATATATGCCAATATCTCATACAATGTGCCAAGATAATTACCAAGATCATCATTAAGTATGCTGATCCAACGTGCCAACAAGTTTGTGATTCTGATACCATATGAGAAACTTATGCAAGATTTTGTCAACCTTCTTCTCTTGAATTTTCATTGTCTCTGTCATTGTCACAAACCCTAACATTCAACATGTATAAATCTTAACATATAATGAATAAAGATATGAAACATTTACCACATATTCTTCAATATCTCTACGAAATCTTCTCTAAGGGTCATTCTCTGGAAAGTCATGGATAAAAATTTATAGTGAAAATGCAAAACTAACTTGTTTAAAGATGATTTTTGAGTCATTTAAAATCCTTGTCTTCCTAGGTTCATATATTCGAAAAATATAGTGAACCAAGATCTAAAACTTTAACCATATGTCCTTAAAGATCTGTTTTGCATCTCCTCCAAAGGGAATTATCTTAAACATTCTGGATCAAAACTTATAAGGAAAATTCCAAATCGACATGTTTGAAGGTTAATAAAAAACCCTAACTTTCTAAGGTCATATCTATGGAACTATAGAAAATCAACATTTGAAATATTTACCATAGGCACTCACAAGTCTTGACATGTCTCCATCCCATAAACATTTCACGATCTGAAAATCCCAAAAACAAAGATATACTTAAAATTCCAAGATGACCTAAAACATAAAAAAACCAAGTAGAAATCATCGCAAGATTTCATCTTCCACTAGAATTTCGTCCTTCTTAACTTCATCTTTCCCTTAAATTTGACCCTCTAATCTTGCATCTGAGCTCTTCAATTTTGGATGATGAGGATGAAAATTTTCCTCTCCTATTTATACTACTCTAAGAGCATGATTTAGATTAATATTTTACTGTTACCCTTTAAGAGCCTTTGGCTTTAGCTTGAGTAACTATTCACCCTTGCTCGTGAACTTGAAAGTGAACAACAAAGTGCAAAGGTACTGATGATCAAGAGTCAACGATAAATGAATTAAAAAGTCAAATTACCAAGATGCAACTAGATGTCCAGGGTGAAGAGTTGTTGAGAATAACTAGAAAGACCCATTAGGAAAAAATATCAGTTGGAATGCTAGATAGATGGGATTATTTTGATCTTCTACAATATGAGTTAGAGATGTATTAAACATGTCAAAATGAAATCAAAGATGTTGAAAAGAAGCTTGGAGAAATGACTGTGTAGGATGCTGAAATAATAAATTTCCTGAATACTAGTATAACTAAGAAGCAATTTGGAGGACTTGTAGGTTGAAAACATGACTCATATGATAAAGATATCCAACCAAATGATTACCAAGGAGGTCTTGATGTCCAAAACTCAAGACAGAGCTAAATCATTGACTGAAGAGATTATTAGATTCAAAGGTCTTTATAAAGAAAAGTCTTGCATAATTTAGTCTTGGTTTACCTCATCCATGGGATGGGAATGGTGATATGTATAAGAAGGATGAGTACAAATCTGATCTATTAACTCAAAATAGAGATGAGGTTGCATAGTTTGATTATTTAGAAGGAATCATAATTGGTGATGCAATTGTAGAAAAATTGAGATATGGATAAATCTTAAAAGCACACTCAATTTAAATATTAAATCCCATATCTTATGAGAAGATTACTAAAGTTGAAATAACATTAGAGTACTTAAGGGACCACCAATTCCCAATTGGTAATTTGTGGCAGTCATTTGACAAATACCTTTGCACTTTGTCGTCCACTTTAAAGTTGCCAAAGGGATTGAGAGGAGTGAAGTTTGTTATTGAAGTGATTCAAGATAATAGTTTTTTATATTCATTAACATATTTTTTAGATTCACTCCCTGTTTTGTATTTACAGATATCTATATTCATTGGACATTGCATAGATTGTATTTCATTTCCATCCAACCGTGATTTTTCCATTAGAAGTTTGATTACTTGTCAATTCAATCTCCATGGTTATAAATGTTTTTCAATGTTTTTTTCATATTGTCAAGTATTTTTTATGTTTCTAAAATTTACTCTATATAGGTTCTTGGTTTATTTGGGTTAGACATTTCTTTTTAAAATCTATAGAGTGGAACAATGCAAATTTTGTCATTTTTTTGAGAAATTGGATGCAACCATGCCCAATACTCCAACTGCATAGGGGTGAAACTTGAAACATAGTTTATGTTGGGTAATTCGTGCCCATTGTCGTTTCCACCTCATTTTCTTTACTATGCATTCACGATTCGTCCAAACGGATCCTTACAAACATATTATGCAACATTTGCATTCATGATTAGTCCAATGGGCTCCTTATATGACTAGGTTGCTGTGAATTTATAGGTATGTGTAGAATTTTGCACTATGGATTGGATTTTCAAATATATGTAGCATTTTGTATGTGGAGAAAAAAATTAGATGTAGGGTTTTAACTTTCCACAACCAAATTGTTTGAAATTTGTAATGCATTATGAGACTAGTCTATGGAGGCAAAGTCTCAAATGAACCACACTAATGAACCAACAAAAAATCACACTTCCCAGATTGTACAACCTCACTGCCATTTTTCGCAATTTCCAAAATTTGAATGGTAGAATTATGCAGATAATATGAAATGGGTCGTGTAAAAAATTAACACCAACCTTAGATTTTATTCCTACGACATGTTATCTCTCCTTCTTTTCCTAATTATGTTTCATCTCACTGCCATCTTGGAAGATTGATCTTGTTGTTTAGAATTCTCTTATCTCTCATGGTCATCTCTCCCTCTTCTTCATCGACTTTTTCCCATGTTACTCTAGATCTTCTACAAACCCATCTACAAACAATGTCTAGAATTGGTATAATTGATCAAACAAGTGATTTCTTCATATTGTTACTTTTTTTGTCTTTATGTTTTTTAAATTTATTCTATATGGATTCTTGGGTTATTTAACGAGCACATATTAATATCAAATTGCTTATTAAAGTTTATAGAGAGGAACAATGAAAATATAGTCACTATATTCAAAAATTTGTAAAACCGATAATGAAATTTTGATGTACTATTACATTTTCAAATGAAAAGAATGGTTCAATATCTCATAGCCCTTCAAAGTGAAATGGGGCCCTACTTTTGATTATATCGACAAAACCTAGCAGTCAATCTGTCCCATTAGTTAATCCAAAGGTTGTTGATGTATATGTAACTTCGAAATGTATTTCATATATATATTTGTTGTACCCTTATAAGAGATGTGTTATTCATCTATAAGGAAGTGTCGTCATTTGTATTGACAAGTGTCACAAGTGAATTAACTTGCCGATGGGTTATTAGACTACCTGATGTGGGTGTCGGCCCGAAATATATGTAACTGGGGTTATTAGGCTGAGTTAGACAAGTCGGCCCCATAAGTAATTAGGCAGGTCAGGACAAGTATAAATAGAGAGTCGGGATTCTCTATTTTGATCATCCAAAACTCACTCTTCTCTCACTCAGAAAGTGGCACGCATTGGAGGAGGAGGATCAGCTGCATAGTAGGAGACTATCTATTGTATTTGGTTGTACTTTGGTTGAGCCATTGCTCTATCTATCTTTGAGGAAGTTGTGGGTTTTTTAACCTTAGGGTTTTCCCCACGGAAACTCTGTGTGTCTATTGTCTCATGCTTTTGATTCTTGTGATGCTTGACATGCTTGATATGATTGTTATGCATTGATATACTATACATGCTATTCTCTCAGTAAAGATCCTATAGCATATTGAATTAATGCTAAAAATCTAACATGGTATCAGAGCTAGCCCGAGAAGAAGACATTGTGCAGGTTCAGAAGCTAGGGATTCTTGTTTTTCGGTTTCTCTCCATAGATTTTGGAAAAGTAATATGATGGATTGACTCTCCTCAACAAGGTGAATCTATTTGCCCAATCAGAATTCAATTCTGAGCTGTTTTAGTTTTGGCCCTAAAAATTAGGGTTTCCACAAAAATAGGAACTTCTGAAATCTGAAGAAATAGCTGGATGCTCCTTGGAAAAATCGAAGTGTGGAGCTTTGGATCGATATTTTTGGCTAAGTAGATCTCCGGGAAACTCAAACCCTAATTCAGGGTTCTCCTTAGTGAATGTGGGAAGACTAAAAGACATTTATGAAGGGTGAAAATTTGCAGATCTGAATTTCTGAATACACCAGGTTGATCAGTTAATCAAGGCGCATCTTTCTATCCTTTCAGAAAGTTGAAATTCAAAGTTTGAAATTTTAGGGTTTCTCTGACAAACCCTAATCCGGCACTAGATCTAGTTTTCAGCAATCAAGTGGTAAGACCTAAATCTTTTCTATTTCCATTTGAAGTACTCTTTAAGATGTCTCACCACACCAAGCTTGAGGATAAGCTTGAAGGTGTTGATAACTTCCGAGCATGGAATTATAGGATTGGGTTAATCCTTGAATAGAATGAATTGGATACTTATATAAGTGAAGAGGTCCCTGTCACAGAGGGAGAAGAAGCTAAGGCTCTTCACAAGAGGAATTTGGTTAAGGAAAAGAGGATCATTGCTGATTCTATTAAAGATCATCCCCTACCCCATGTGTCATCCCTAAAGACACCAAAAGAGATGTTTGATTCCTTGACCAAACTATTTGAAGGCAAGAACATAAATCGGAAGATGACCTTGAGGAATCAATTGAAAAATATCAAGATCCAGAATGCAGAGACTATGCAGTCATATTTCTCAAGGGTCTCCCAGATAAAAGAACAACTTGAAGCTATGGGTGAAGATGTAGAAAATGGAGAAGTGGTGGTGACCACTCTTAATGGCCTCACTAGGCCATGGGATTCCTTCATCCAAGGAATTTGTGCTAGAAAGAAAATTATCTCTTTCAGTAAACTGTGGGAAGAATGCTCACAGGAATAAGCTCGAATTGTAGCCAGAGAAGGGATTAAAAGGGAGTTGACCACTCCTTATAGTCCACAACAGAAAGGTTTAGAAGAATCTACTTCAGAATAGGACTCCAGCAGCTCCTACAAGGAAGCAAAGATTTAGAGGGAGTCCACCCAACAAACAAACAAAGATAAGTATTTGAATTGCCATTTCTTGTATATTCTGATTAATGTTGTTCAATGATGTATGTACTTATGTTCCTAGACATAGGTTGTGTATTATGCATATTAGAATAATTGCACTAATGAACAATATACTACTAATATGCATGTGATGGGTAAGTGGCCTATGGCATTGTACAACATTCCATTGCTACTTATCTAGAATGAAACCTCTTTGCTGACATGTTGGGAGTTGTGCACACTCTTAACAATGTTCTGGTAGAGATTGGCAAGCATCTAGAAAGTTACGGGATATGGATAAATGTTGTATTGAAGCATTGGCTAAAATAATTGCATGGCTGTATAATATATTTCTTTATGTATAAGAATTTGTTCTGAAAACTGTGAGATGTTTCTAATCATGCATTTTAACTTGTCTTGTAGGAAAGATCGTATACCATCACCTACAAAAGAAGGACTACAACATTTGTTCCAGCAACAAAAGCTATCTATTGAAGATATTGAAGAATATGAATTTATTCCAGAAAGAAGGGATTGATTATGAAGAGACTTTCGATCCTGTGGCCAGATACACTTCCATTAGATTAGTACTTGCTCTAGCTTCAGTGATGAAATGGAAGGTACACTAGATGGATGTCAAGACATCCTTCTTGAATGGTGTAGTTGAAGAGGAAGTGTATGAGGAACAACCACTCGGGTTTGAGACACATGATAGAGGAACACATGTGTGCAAACTGAAGAAAGCCCTGTATGGTTTGAAACAGGCACCCAGGACCTAGTATGGCAGGATAGATGGCTTCCTATCCATTTTGGGCTTTACTAAGAGTAAAGCGAATTCCAACTTTTACTACAAGGTTGAGGAGGGAAATCCAGTGATACTACTATTGTATGTGGATGACCTATTTTTGACAAGTGAGGATAGACTGATTGCCAAGACAAAGAGGAAGCTAGCTGCTGAGTTCGAGATGAAGGAATTGGGTATGATGCACTACTTTCTTGGTATGGAGGTGTGGCAGAGTGCAGATGGAATCTTCCTTGGACAAGGGAATTACACAGTAAATATCCTGAAGAGTTTTGGGATGATGGACTGCAAGGCCATGGCCACACCTATGGCATTGAACCTGAAGCTTCTGTGTGATGCTTCTTCTGAACCGATTGATGCTACGATGTATCGTCAGATGATTGGGTCCTTGATGTACCTGACGAATACAAGGCCAGACATTTGCTTTGCAGTGAACACCTTGAGCCAGTAGTTGACAAATCCAAGACATGATCACCTGATAGTTTCAAAGCATGTTCTAAGGTACCTGAAGGGTACAGTGGATTATGGGCTCAAGTATGAGGTGAATCAAAAGTTTAACCTGGAGGGTTATGTTGATTCGGATTGGGCAGGCAGTTCCATTGATCAGAAGAGCACTTCAGGGTGTTGCTTCAGTATGGGATCAGGTGTGATCTCTTGGTTTAGTAGGAAGCAGTCCTATGTTGCACTGAGTACAACTGAAGCAAAGTATGTCGTAGCTTGTTCTGCTAGTTGTGAGGTAGTATGGCTTAGGAAGCTACTGTCTAATTTGTTTGATCTCCAGTTGAGTGCTACTTGTATATATTGCGACAACCAAAGTTGTGTGAAGTTGTAAAAGAACCAGTTTGAATACTTCATAGGGAGACTTGGTGTACTTCAGATCGAGATGCCTTCCAGAGGGAAGTGATGAGTCCAGAGACACAGATGCACACTGTGCCATTCTTGCATGGTGGTAGGTTGGTCCTCCCATGGAAAGATGTAAGGGCCGGGCCATTCTTGAATGGTGGTAGGTTGGTCCTCCCATGGTGAGATATAAGTGCTGAAGCCTTTCCGACATGATAGTAGGTTGGTCCTCTCATGGTCGTTGATGTAAGTGTTGGGCCTTTTCGACATGGTGGTAGGTTGGTCCTCCCATGGTCGTTGATGTAAGTGTTGTGCCATTCTAACATGGTGGTAGGTTGGTCCTCCCATGGTCGTTGATGTAAGTGTTGTGCCATTCTAACATGGTGGTAGGTTGGTCCTCCCATGGTCATTGATGTAAGTGCTGTGAGCCTTTCCCAGATGGTAGTAGGTTGGTCCTCCCATGCTGGTGAGTGTAAGCGCTGTGTGTGTGCATTTGGGTTGTGCTCAGTGGACTATGTGGTGATTTGAAGACATTGATGTGACAGTTTGGTACACAGGTTTTGCATAGGCATATAATCAGTCCTGAGATGCTCTTGCAGGTTTTGCCGAGGCAGTGTAATCAGTCCTGAGAGATCTTGCAGGTCTTGCAGAGGCAGTGTAATCAGTCCTAAGGTGTACCTACTTGATGGCTTGCTCAGATGATGATGATCAGGATGATCATGTGATGATATACATCAGTTGGATGTATGGTGAGTATCAGGTGGATACTCTATGGTAGTGGACAGGTTGTGTAGTGGCATGTAAAAGGTCCTGGGAGATTCGAGAGGTTGAGCTGTGTTCTCATAAAAGGCATGGAATGCTCTTGCGATGTTTTGCAGATGCACGTGATGAGTCCTAAGGCTTCCACAGTATGACCAGTGATGATGAAGACCTACAGGTGGTGGGCCTACATCCAATATGAAAAAAGACTGGCTCTATAGAAATTGCTATGACGAGTAGATTCAGAGATTGGATGAGATAGCAGTAGCTGTGACGATGATGATGATTCGATGACTATGATCCAGAGAAGAAGACTTGTGCCTGATGATCTTTGTCGAGAAATACCTTCCTAGTTAAGAGGGAGTGTTGATGTATATGTAACTTTGGAATGTATTTCATATATATATTTATTGTACCCTTATAAGAGATGTGTTATTCCTCTATAAGGAAGTGTCGTCATTTGTATTGACAAGTGTCGCAAGTTGATTAAATTGCTGATGGGTTATTAGACTACCTGATGTGGGTTTCATCCTGAAATATATGGAACTGGGGTTATTAGGCTGAGTTAGACAAGTCGGCCCCATAAGTTATTAGGAAGGTCAAGACAAGTATAAATAGAGAGTTGGGATTCTCTATTTTGATCATCCAGAACTCACTCTTCTCTCACTCAGAAAGTGGCGCACATTGGAGGAGGAGGATCAGCTGCATAGTAGAAGACTATCTATTGTATTTGGTTGTAATTTAATTGAGCCATTGCTCTATCTATCTCTGAGGAAGTTGTGGGGTTTTCCACCTTAGGGTTTTCCCCACAAAAACTCTATGTGTCTATTGTCTCATGCTTTTGATTCTTGTGATGCTTGACATGCTTGATATGATTGTTATGCATTGATATACTGTACATGTTATTCTCTCAGTAAACATCCTATAGCATATTGAATTAATGCTCAAAATCTAACAAAGTTCGGTCAGCGTAAGGTATCTAACTCATAATGTCATATAACCCTCTTTCAACCCTTGATTATATCGGAGAACCCTAGCAATCAATTTGTCCCATCAGTTAATCCAAATGTCAGTTAGGGTAAGGTATCAGACTCATAATGTCATATAACCCTCTTTCAAGTACTTTGATATGTAATTTCGACGGTTCTGGAGATTTCTTCCGATCCGTGTTTAGGTTTTTTGTTCATTCAATATTTAATTTCAACAGTTGTGGAGATCTGCCCCTGTTCCTTGGTGTTTTCTTAAAACGCTGTCTAAATTAGCCCTTTCTTCGACCGTTTCTCCCTCCAATGGCCCTCATCATTTGGTTATTGAAGTTTTAGAAAAGGGAAGGCACCTAATTCCGACCAGTGCTCTGCTTAGTGGCGACAAGCTTCCGTACGAGAATATTTGTTACAAAAGTTCTTTAGGTCTATATCCTTGTTATATAATGGCGGAAGGTAGCAGTCACGACCTTATTGGGAGGACTAGCGGCATTAATGCATACAACCGAAGAGTGGAGCAGTTAGAAAAGCATATAGTAGAGCTTCGACAGAAGTTGGAGGTGAAATGTGACAAAGCAGACTTGGAGTCAATGGAGAAGAGAATTGAGAATACCATTGACCACAAGTTCAAAAATAACAATGATGAACTGATCGAATAGTTGCGAAGTCTCCTTTGTTGACACATGGTCTTTTGACAGGGGTTCACTCTGTCGTCAACAAAACCAACAACCCATTATTCACCGGCCCAGAAAGGAGTTACCCTTCCTAGAAACACTTTCAAAGCAAGTGAGGTCTCACCCGAGGCAGATAAGGGTGCTGCAGGATCCAAGCTTCCGCAGTTGCAAAGAAGATATGTGCTCATTAACCAGATATTAGAATATTTATGATAGTCTATTTAACCAAACATGCTCATATTTATCTCAAAGCATATTCATATTAACAGACAACATGTATCAATACAAATCAATAGAAAGCATTTAAATAACCCATCATCACATAACAACAGAATTCATAACCGAACATCTTCATTCATTAACATCTGCGGAACAAACCTCGCAGGGAGCAGAATCCAAAAGATCGCATTAATATCTAAAACTCCAATGCCCTTTAGGATTACAATATACTTCTATTTGTATGCTTCTATCCTATTACAAAAACGGCCCATGTTGGCCGACTCGGCAATTGAATATTCTAAACTATTCTTGTGATTCCTTAGACTTCGTGGTAATTCCTTCTTTCGTAAGATTTGGCTTTCTTGTTTGTCAGCTTCTTCACTTCTTGTGGATCTATCTCGTGCCAACAGGCCTCCAACACAAACTTGTGTCTCGTCTTGAGCCACCTCAGCCAGAATCTGTTGTTGTATGTAATGTCCCCAGTTCGACCACATAGCATTAAAATCGTAAATGATATAATATTGTTATAAAATCGTGGTGAGGAGCTCAAGGCCAAGGCCCCACCATCGATTTATCAATGCATATGGTTCACGTGCTAGCCATGCAAAATGGAATTGCGAATATTATGTAAATATGCATTTTAAATAAAATACCCACAACTAGCTATGCAATGCAACAAGAGATGGGGGCATGATTTTACAAGGAATTGGGAGGGAAAACATTCAAACCCTTGGAGCCAATCAAGTCAAGACAAGTGTCAATGAGAGAACTCATCAAACCCTCAACTATCCATGTTGACCTTTGTACCCAATCATTGATTTCTCCCAAGAGTTGGTTGAGGTAGTTATTGCCTTGGGGAATGGGAGGTATGACTATCCAAATTCGAGTATGGGCAAGCCACCCTGCATGGAAAAATGTGTTTTGCTTCTTGGGAAAGAAAAGAGCCATGAATTGCTCCCCAAGCCATTATCCATCAACCAGTTCCTCTTCCTCACGAGTGGGGAGCTACCTGGGCATTTTCCAGCTGCGTTTTTATGTGTTTTTCCTTGATCCCCAGCTGGGAGAAGGGTGTTTTTGTGTTGTATACCAATGGGGAAGAAGGGGAATAAAATGAGGGTTCAATAGAGACCATTTGGATTGTGAATGCTGGGATATTTGGGGAAGAAATCGTTTTTCCTCCCTGGGGTTGTTTGCCCCATCCCACAATCCATTTTTGGTTGGAAACGTTTTGGGGAAAAACCCATGGCCATATTATTTGTAAATCCCATTGTTTAGAATGTGTATCCATGCCCAATGTTTGTGCTTGCTGTGTGAGAGAAGAGTATGTGGGTATGGGTTATGAGTATCCATTGCTTTGGCTTGATATTGAGTGCAAGCATCCAGGGTTCAAATGTATCCTGATAAACTGAGCTATGGACTGGCTTGGCTCAGACGAAATGATTAATTGGCTGTGAGTGTGAGCTTGAATGTCCCATAATCCTTGTAAGAATCATGCCCAGCTCGGGGGTGGCATTTGTGTTGAGAGATTGATGAACACAACTGGCCTATGGTTGGGTGGAACATTGCAGCAACATAACTAGTTGTTTGGGACAATTGCACCATGAAGATGAGTATATCCTTATGTGTATTTAATTCTGCAATGTCATTTCATTATTCACTGTTATGTTTATGAAGAGTAACGCATGTTGTATATGCATGTAGTGGATCTTGCTTCTGCTGTGTTTATTTGTATTATACACTTGCACATGTGTTTTTGGTTTTATGAATCTAATGAGTGGGTTGAGTTTTATGAAAATCCCCATCTATTGGCAACGTGTTCCCTTCCTCGAATTGGGTCCAAGGGCGGGGACATTACATTGTACTTTTCCTATCTCAGTGTGCCGGGCATTGGTTCGTTGTCATGTACTTCTTGCACTCATCTTCCAGTCCCTTGGAACATTCATCATCTACCTCTTCGACCGCTACCACCCTACCTGGTGCATGGTCCTGAATATAGAAAAGTTCATCTACATCACCAAGGTGGAAGACAATCCAACTGCTCCGACACATATGTTTCACGCCTTGGGAAGCCTTCTACCAGGGCTGTGGAGCCTCTACTCCTGGCATACTAGTGGTCCTTGGGACCACGAAACTTTGCACTTCCACCACGTACTTAGAAATCTTGGATGATACCTCAATGGTATTTTCCCAAAGTCTCTGCGCTACTTCCCTCACTGGTTGTGTATGGACACTCATCATTCTAGCTCTCAGTGCACCTGGTGTGCTGCCATGCGAAATGAAATGAACCATTTCCACAACCTTCTTGGAACTCCTTAGTCAACTAACTGTCTGACCAACTTGCAACATGTAGTTTCCTAAACGGTCTCTCCCTATTCATCAATACCTTGTTGTTCTAGCGGTCTCCTCCATCAGTATTTATGCTTGTGCTTCGTGTCTGCGGGGGTCGGTTACCATCTTCATTCGTACAATCCCGACCATCCTCTCACGGTTCAATTGTCCTTTCCCTTTACCGTCGGCTGCGGTCGCATGCTCGGATGCAATTCGATCATCATTTCCTTCATCGTCTTTTGGTGATACTTATCTGTGGTCGCATGCTTAGGTGTGGAGTCACACATGCCAAGTGGAACTCCGCATGTAGTGGAGATATGTGATCTGACTGGCCGCCCCCTCTCTTTCCACTATCCTGGTTAGAGTCTAACTGGCTTCATGTCTTTGCGTTGTTCAATTTCTACGTCTTTTTTTTTTTTTTTTACTGTGGCAGATCAAAGCGATAGGGATTTAGCCTATTGTCGTTCAACATGTGAGGAAACAATGCCCCATCTAAGGTCTATAACTGCATTGCACCACCATTAGTGACAAAATTGATGATGTAGGGGTCCTAACCAGTGCATTTGTAATTTACCCGGGTGTTTCATGAACTTGCTTTCATATAGCAACATCGTGTCACCTTTTTGAAAGTATCTCTGCTTAATGTGATGCTCATGCCATGCTTTCTGGCGATCATTTTCAACTTGCTGGTGGAATTGCGTTGAACCGATCTTCTTCTAAGTGTACTAATTGTGCTAGTCGTTCTTCCAACCCACTGTCATCGCTCATGTCTTTGGCGACTGCAATACGCAAACTTGAAGTGATGTATTCCATCGGCATAACTGCTTCTTTACCGTAGACTAGTTTGAATGGAGTTTGGCCAGTTAATCACTTGCATGTGATTCGATAGGCCCAAAGGACTGCTTGAATTTTAAGGTCCCAATCATCTCGATTTGTGTTGCATACCTTTGTGAGTGCGTGTTCCAGGATTTTGTTGAATGCTTCTACTGTCCCATTTGCTTGAGGATGGTAGGGAGTACTCTTCTTATGCTGAAACTGAAACTCCTCCATTAGTGCTGCGATTGTATTGTTCACAAAGTGCACCCCTTGATCACTTAGTAAAATATTTGGGCATCCGAATCGGGTGACCACGTTGTCGAAGAGGAATCTGGCATCTGTTGATGCGATGCAATCCTTGACTGGTGCGGCCTCCACCCAACGTGTCAAATATTATGTTGCGGCTATTATGTAGCGTGATCCGGTGCATTTTCCTGGAGGGTTAATGGGTCCTACAAAATCTACCACCCATTTGTCGCATTCTTGTAGCATGACCTGTGCTACTAATGGCATCTCGTCCCGTCTCGATGGTTTCCCTATGCATTGACGAATGTTGCAGGTTTTAGCATAGTCAGTGGCATCACTATGCAAGGTTGGCCACCATAACCCGGCTATCAGGATCTTTTTCGCAGTGGCTCGACCTCCATAATGTCCTCTGGAAATGCCATCACGTGCCTCGGCTAAAATCTATTCCTGTTTGTGTGAGAGAACGTAGCGGCGTAATATCTCATCGGGGCCCATCTTGTACAACTATCATGCAATTAGTTGGAAATCCACAGCTTTGACAACTAATTGTTCATTCTAACTGGTGGTGAATTACTCTAGTGCCCTTCCTGTTGCTAGGAACTGAATAATTGGTTCATAGTAGTCGTCGATCATTCCAACTCGAAATAACTGAGCGTCTAGTAATCCTTTGTCGATGATTCACAGTTCTTCCCCTGACTCGATTCTTGATAGGTGGTCTGGTCTTGCATTCAATCATCTTGGCTTCACGATGATCTCAAAATCAAATTCCTGAAAGAGCAGTAGCCATCGGCAAATCCCCCCCCCAACACAAGCTTGTTCACCAAATACTTCAGTGCTGAATGGTCGGTGAACATTTTGAAGTGGTCCCCTAAAAGATAATGTCAGAACTTCTGTAGGGCATAGAACATCACTAGTCCTTCTCGCTCAGTGGTTGTATAATTCTTTTATGGTGTCGACATCTTCCTACTTGTGAAAGCTATCAGATGGTCAATGTCACCTTCACCTAGTTGGGCCAAGATAACACCGAGTGCAATGGATGACGCATATACATGGACATGAAACTCTTTCTTCCAATATGGGAAGGCAAGGATGGGTGCTTCCACCATCTTTGTCTTCAAAACATCTAAGCTCTTCTGGCATTCTCCGTTCCATTCGAATTTCGCATACTTCTTTAGTAGTTTCTCCATGGGTGTTATGATTGCGGCGTATCCTTTGATGAACTTGTAGTAATAGCCTATGTGGCCCAACGTTTCCCTGAGTTTCTTAACTATTGTTGGTGGTGAAAGGTCAACAATGATGGAAATCTTTTCCAGATCAACTAACAGGCCCTCCTTGCAGACAATGTGTCCCAGCAGTATCCCGAATGGGGCACAAAAGATGCATTTCTTCAAGTTAAGATATATATGGTGGTGAAGACATCGTTCTAACATTAGTCTGAGGTTCGTAATGTTTTTCTTGAATATCCCATAGACTATCCAATCGTCCATGTATACAGCGAGAAATTTATGGATATAGTCTTTGAATGCTGCAACTACCAGTCGGGAGAATATTGCGGGGGCATTTTTCAGACCGAATGGCATCACTGTATATTGGTAAAACCCCCATTCCATGACAAATGTGGTCTTATGGTTATCCTCCTTCTCAATCCTAATTTGGTGGTATCCTGAGAACCCATCTGTAAATGAATAAATTTCCTGACCTCCAACTCCTTTGAGTACTTCATCTATGAATGGTGTCGGAAACGGGTCGTGTAAACAACCATCGTTCAACTTTCGTAGGTTGACACAAATTCTTACTTATTTGGTTTTATTATTTTGGATGACCATCAGACTAATCCATTCTGACTCTTCGACTAGTTCAATGATGTCAGCTTCTAGCATTCTCTCAAGTTCATCCTGTACTCGTTCCTTGTGTCGCGAGTTTAAGCGACATGATCTTTGTTTAACCGGTTTCGCACCAGATTTCAGGGGAATCTTCATTTTGTCGAGGTCCCCAGAGATTCCCTTCATTTCTGATAATTTCATTGGGAACAAGTCCTGAAACTCGTGCAACAGATCTGTCATATTCGCGATAGTCGATTCGTCCCAATAATATCCAATGCTCACCAATTTTGGGTTTTCTTCCGACCTGATGTTTACCTTCGTAATCTTCAGCGGCTGGTTGTAGTTGTCGAATGGAAGCTTAGGTGCCTTCACGTTACGACTGCCTTCGGACTTTGGCACATATGTGGCTCTTGGTTCGTCATCATCATTGTTTCGTTCTCCTGAGATGTTGTAGTAGTCTATCATTATTTCGGGTGTCATGGTCCATTGGAGTTCTGATAACTGTGTTGTTGGTTCCACCTAAAAAATCTTCTTCTTGATTTCCTGACGTGCATTATGGATGAAGGGATTTTCGTTTGAGAAGGAGAAAATTTGGATAAATCCAATTGTTAATTGATCCCAAGAAAGTGTACCGAGTCGCATCTCTGTCGCGACATACCAACTCCGCGATACTTCATCCAACGTATACACGAAGGCATGCACCCACTCCTGTTCTGGTTGTGCTGCCCATTCGTGCTGACAAGCCTTCACATATTCATTTGAGTTACCCTGGCCATTGTGTATTTGTCCGCTCCATGCTGTGGTGTCACCAAAATGTACCTCTAGGAAGCGTCGACATAGTGGCTAGTTTGATATCCTTTATTTATGCGCTGCCCACCAGCGCGCAAGGGTAGCCTTCAAGGCTTCCTCCAAGGGAAAGAGACTTTGTGGTTCCACTACCTTTCCTTTGAATTCTATTAAGAAGGTGCTCAAATTTGGTAACCCCTCGTACGTTGGTAATGTGCTCTCCTCAGTAGCCACCCAACACACGGACTGTGTAATCCTTGCACATCTGTTAAACGATACTTCGTGAAGTCGGTTTTGCCAATTTTCTAGTGCCTCGTCTGAGTCCGAAGATGCTGAGCTAGAGTTGCGCCATTCCAACTCCACTCCATCATTTGGATTGATGTAATATTCAGAAATATAATATAGGCTATCCCATCCTTCCCTATCTTCGTCTTTGGTGATCTATACATATCGTTGTCTTTCCGCAGGGTCTAGTGGTGCAACAACTCTTATTTCTCAATCTTCAAATGACATTATCCGCTTCTTGAAATTGATGATTGTCTGATTTTCCATTTCCCAATTGATTCCCAATAGTGTTGTATACAGACATGTGTTATCTACTATCTTTATAACATCAAAATCGGTATATGTTCAAATTCCTTCGATTTCGACGGGAAGTTGACACACTCGGCCAAGAGGGGTGACCTTGCTCTGGTTTTCCAATCGTAGTTGTACTGGTGACCAAGTCATTTGTGGTTTTCCCATTTTTTCCCATGTTCGTTTTGTCAGAATGTGTTAATTTTTCAGAATTTACTTCAATCTGATCTAGGATCTTAACTAAGAGAACAACATGTACAACATATCTACAACATATGAATCATGGACACAATAATGTAAGCACATAAGAGACACAGAGTTTACTTGGGAAAAACCATAAAGGTGAAAAACCCCAATAACTTCCTTAGAGATAGATAGAGCAAAGATACAACCCAAGCATAAGAGATAGACATCTCCTTGCAGCAACTTCTCCTCTCCACAAGTGCGCCACTCTCCAAAGTGTGTGTGAGAGAATAGAATGATCAAATAGAGTGCCTCCCGCACTCTATTTATACTTGACTTGACTTGCCTAATAACATTTACTAGGTCGGCCTTAACTTAACCACATAACATAATGCTTCCTGGGCCGACCCCCAATAGGGTAGTTTAATAACCCTTTGACCTACATGACTTATACAAGGCCAATCCCAACAAGGTGGTCTAATAACCCATCAAGTATAAGTTACGATAGTTACAATATAAATGACGACACTTCCGTATAGAGGAATAATAACATCTCTATAGGAATACAAACACTTCCGTATAGAGGAATAATAACATCTCTATAGGAATACAATATACATATATGTGAAATACATTCCGAAGTTACATATACATCAACACTCCCTCTTTACTAGGAAGGTATTTCTCGACATAGATCTGCTAGCACAAGTCTTCTTCTCTGGATCATCATCAACGAATCATCGCCATCATCACTGCTACTGCTATCTCAGTCAATCTCTAAATCTACTCATGATAGGAGGTTCTACAGAGCCAGTCCTTTTTCATACTGGGTGTAGGCCCACCACCTGCAGGTCTTCATCATCACTGGTCATACTGTGGAATCCTTAGGACTTATTACGTGCGTCACAAAACCTCGAAAGAGCATCCTAGGCTGTTACGAGTACACAACTACGACCTATAGGATATCCTAGGAGCTTTTACATGTGACAGTCACAAAACCTTAAAAGGCTGTCTTGACAAGCAAGAACCCTAAAGAGCATCTGAGGCCTTTTTCATCCTGTCCAGATCTCCAAGTCTGATTACATGTGTTCATGGAAATGCCTCGAAAGAGCATCTAAGGCCTTTTTCATCCTGTCTAGATCTCCCAGGTCTACTTACATGCCATAGTACAATGCATCGAAAGAGCATCTGAGGCCTTTTTCATCCTTTCTAGATCTCCTAGGTCTACTTACATGTCCTCCTAGAGCAATGCCTCAAAAGAGCATCTGAGGCCTTTTTCATCCTATCCAGATCTCCCAGGTCTACTTACATGGTCACGTGCACAACCTGTCCACGGCCACAGAGTATCAACCTGATACTCACCATACATCACCCTGATGTACACATGATCATCCTGATCATCAACACTGCATCATCCTGTTGCATGTCATCTAGAGCAACATCCTGAAGCTCGTCATCCATGATAATCTTGATCATACAATGCATCCACCTAATGCATACACAGTATATTCCTGATACATATCATCATACATGATCTACCTGATCATACAATGTATCCACCTGATACATATCAACATACATGATCTACCTAATCATACAATGTATCCACCTGATACATCTACAGATACATACCCATGATTCAACTGATCATATCCAGCATCCAACATGATGCATACATACATATACATATAAATGATCCAACTGATCATATCCATCATCCAACATGATGCGTATATACACATACAGAGCAGTAACTGGAGCATCATCCTGATGTTCATCATCCAGTGCTTATATCCACAGCCATGGAAGGATCCTCCTCTCACCATGCTTGGAATGGCTCTTGCAAATGTGTCCATCACTTCTTCCTCGAAGTGTGATCAATCTGAAGAACACCAAGCCTCTCCCTGAAGTACTCAAACTTCACTCTGGCTAGTGGTTTCATCAGCATATCTACAACCTGCTCATCCATTGCAACATACAAGAGCTTCACTGCTCCTCTCTGCACCATATCCCTGATATAGTGATATTTGATCTTAATGTGTTTCGACCTGTCATGGAACACTCGGTTGTCAGACAGCTTCACACAACTATGGTTGTCACAAAATATATGATTAGCCTCCAACGGGAGATCAAATAACTCAGACAGTAGCTTCCAGAGCCATACTGCCTCACAACTAGTTGAACAAGCTACAACATACTCTGCTCAGCTGTACTCAGTGCTGCATAGGACTGCTTCCTGTTAAACCAAGAAATCACACCTGCTCCCATACTGAAGCAACACCCAGATGTGCTCTTCCTATTTGCAGCACTACCTACCCAATCTAAATCAACATAACCCTGTAGGTTAAACTTTTGATTCGCATCATACTTGAGCCCATAATAAATTGTACCCTTCAGGTACCTCGGAATATGCTTTACAGCAACCAGGTGAACACCTCTGGGATCCATCAAGAACTAGCTCAATGTGTTCACCGCAAAGCAACTATCTGGTCTCATGTTTGTCAAGTACATCAAGGACCCAATCATTTGACAATACACTATGACATCAACCAGATCAGATGAAGCATCACATAGAAGCTTCAGGTTTGATGCCATAGGAGTGGCCATGGCCTTGCAGTCCATCATCCCAAACCTCTTCGGGATCTCTACTGCATACTTCCCTTGTCCAAGGAATATTCCATCTTCACTCTGCCACACCTCCATGCCTAGAAAATAGTGCATCATCCCCAAGTCCTTCATCTTGAACTCAACAGCAAGCTTCCTCTTCGTGTCGGAAATCAATCTATCCTAACCTGTTACAAATAGGTCATCCACATACAAGAGTAGTATCACAGAATTTCCTTCTTCAACCTTGTAGTAAAGGTTGGAATCTGGTTTACTCTTAGTAAATCCCAAACTGGATAGAAAGTTGTCTATCCTACCATACCAAGTCCTAGGAACTTGCTTCAAGCCATACAAGGCTTTCTTCAATCTGCACACATATGACTCTCTGTCATGTGTCTCAAAACCAAGTGGTTTCTCCACATACACTTCCTCCTCGACTACACCATTCAAGAAAACAGTCTTGACATCCATCTGGTGTATCTTCCATTTCATCACTGCAGCCAAAGCAAGTACTGATCTCATGGAAGTGTACCTAGCTACAGGTGTAGAAGTCTCTTCATACTCAATCCCTTTTTCTGGGAGAAGCCACGAGCGACAAACCTCATTTTGTATTTCTACATGCTACCATCTGCAACATGCTTGATCTTATAGATCCATTTGGAAGTCACAACAGACTTCCCTTCAGGTCTTGGGGCTGCATCCCAAACATCATTCTTCATGATCGACTGGTACTCCTCGATCATGGCATTCTTCTCGAATCCTGGGAACTTCAATATCTTCAATATCTTCAATAGATAACTTTGTTGCTGAAACAAATGTTGTAGTCCTTATTTTGTAGGTGCTCGTATACGATATTTCCTACAAAACAAGTTAGATTGCATGATTAGAAACTTCTCATAGTTTTCAGAACAAATTCTTACACATAAAGAAATATGTCATATAGTCATGCAATTATTTTAGCCAATGCTTCAATACAACATTTATCCATATCCCATAACTTTCTAGATGCCTTCCAATCTCTACCAGAGCATTGTTAAGAGTGTGCACAACTCCCAACATGTCAGCAAAGAGGTTTCATTCTAGATAAGTAGCAATTGAATGTTGTACAGTGCCATAGGCCACTTACCCATCAGATGTATATTAGTAGTATACTGTTGATTAATGCAATTATTCTAATATGCATAATACACAACCTAAGTCTAGTAACACAAGTGTATACATCATTGAACAATATTAATTAAATATACAAGAAATGAAAATTTAAATACTTATCTTTGTTTGTTGTTGTTGGGTTGACTCCCTCTTAGTCTTTGCTTCCTTTCTGCAACTCCATTCTAATGTGGATTGTGAGAAGTGGTCAAATCCCTCTAAATGTCTGCATCCTTACAGAAACTACTGGAGTGTGCTCCCTCTTGATCTTTGCTTCATGGATTACCTATCCTTGAACTTATATCCATCCTCGATCACTATGCATGCTTACTAGTATCATCATTGTGTTACCCTCAAGATCTCATACATAATCATTCATTCATTAGTATAATCTCAGTACTATAAAAACACAATAATCTTAAACATGTATAGTCATGATCATTTCAAACACAGATAATAAGCATTAGCATTCAATGTTTTAAGGAAGACTTCTCTTAGTCATGCATATTCATATTTGACCAAAAGACTTTTCTGGTTAGTCATATCATCAATCGAGGTAAGAGACATAATATGCATAAACCCTATATTACTTAAATTTCTAACTTCATAAATAATTATTATCAATCATGCCATGTATACTTATATAAGAGATCCTAACACAAGGTAGGATTCTATCTTGATATAGGAAAAACAAACCTGAATTAGCATGTTATCTAGCTATGTCTAAGATACCCACATGATGTCTTCTTGTTCTCTTCAATGACTATTGCTAGTAACTTGCATATCTCATAAGTTAACCATTATAGAACCAAGTTATACATACCTCGTAAATAGATCTTCTAAGTGATCTATGACAATGGATGGATCTTTGTCTTCATGTCACCATGATCATATGTTCTTGAACTAGAACTTGATTTGTCTTTCTTGGTGTATCTTTCATGTTAGTGGACAACATAAACCTCATACAACACTATAATGCATTAGTACAATCATAAGTGTGAACACCCTAATCAATGAATATCTTCTATCATGCATGCACAATTTTATTAAGGTGATACGACAAGTCTAAATTTAATCAAGATTGTACTAACCGTAATAATATGAAGACAAACATACCTAAACTTAATCATGAACAAATCTCGAAACATACCTGGATAAGTCATACCTGTCGAGATTGCTTGTAATCTTCTTATGTAAGGCTTTAGCCTCATCTCCCTCTGAAACATGAACTTCTTCACTTATGCAGGTGACAAATCCATTCTCTTCTAGGATTAACCCAATCCACTTGATTTGCAGGAACTGGATCTGGAGATGGATTAGGGTTTGTCAGAGAAACCCTAAAAATTCAAACTTTGAATTTCAAACTTCTGAGAGGATAGAAAGATGCCCCTTGATGAGATGATCAAGCCGGTATACTCAGAATTTGAAAACTGCAAAGTTTTACCCCTCAAAATTGCCTTTGAAACTTCTGGATCTTCTAGACCATAGTAGCATAATTTAGTCGTATTGGTAGTTCGTTTACAGAAATTCGGAACAAATTCGAATTCGTCCAATATTCGGTCTAGTGTAATACGGATATGGGTTCTTAGATAATTAAATTTTGAAAACCAATTTCAAAAAAACAAAATTTAATTATTTAAACACTATAAGAATACCATTCCATTTCATACTTTCTTATTAAAATAATTGTTAAAAAACTAGTTGTTGTCTTTCACACTCACTAGGTTTAGGTTGTTGAAATTTTATATCTTTTGTTTTTAAATATATGTTTAATTTTATTATATAAGCCTTTAAGTACATTTTTTTACACCATATAAATGTCTACCTACATTTATGGTATATTTGTGAATATTTAATTAAAACTATTATATATAAGCATTGTATATTTGTGAATATTTAATTAAAACTATTATATATAGGCACTGTATATTTGTGAATATTTAATTAAAAGCATTATATAAGTAGACTACTTCCGTATTTTATTCATACTAGGTTTTTTCATTACGTATTTTTCCGTATCGAATCATATTCGTATCCGTATTTGTACTCGAATTATGCTACTATGTTCTAGACAGGATCCCGAAATAGGGTTTGATAAATCCCACCCTTCCTCCCAACCAAAAGGTTCAATCCAAAGCTCTAAACTTTGATTTTTCTGAGGAGCTTCCAGCCGTGGTCACATACTTCAAAAATTCCAACTTTGCAGAAGCCTTAATTTTCCATTTTTCCGATCAAAGTCTCGAACTAGGGTTTGATGAAGCTCGGCCTTCAACCCAACCAAAAAAATTGATCTTGGTCTCTAAATTTCGATTTTGATGAGTAGCATTCAGCTGTGGTCTCTGATTACAAAAAATACCAACATTCTCCGAAACCCTAATTCCCAGAGCCATGAATGAAGGTGCTCAAAAAATAATTCTGTTTTGACAGAAATATGCACCTGATTGTTTCTGGTGTAACTCCAAACTTTCCGATCCACAAGGTCTAAAACGTTTTCCTGTGGTAACCTAACCTGTCATATTTCTAACCCCATAGGTCTGACCTCAAATGGATTCTCTAAGAGAGAGTTATGCCAAGTGTCGCAACGTGACCTGTTTATGGGATAAAACATGAGAGCTAACGTGTACGGTGTTCCACGTGTCACTGGTTCAGTTTTGGCCTTTGAAAAATTTACTTGAGAAAGTAAAGTCCATTCACTACCTATCACATTTTACAAAATTGCATTTGGAGCTTCCTAGTCCAAGTTATGACCTTTTTTCCTAGGTCACCTATTTATGACTCAGATCTGGAAGAGGCATAAACCCTAGATTGTACAGGTCATAAAACACAAAGTACATCGAATTAGAAGTTGTCCTTTGGACACAAGGTACATGGGGATCTGATATTCAACCTGTAAAAGTTTCAGATCGGAAACCTTCTCGAAAAGGGATTTATAACGAAAGTGCTATGATGAGTGTTTTTTGCTATATCAAGCCCTAGCATCGCAAGTGCATCAAGTGTCATACATGCCATACCATGCCTTCTTTCAGGCTAGCTCTGATACCATGTTAATTTTTCAGAATTTACTTCAATCTGATCTAGGATCTTAACTAAGAGAACAACATGTACAACATATCGATAGCATATGAATCATGGACACAATAATGCAAGCACACAAGAGACACAGAGTTTACTTGGGGAAAACCATAAAGGTGAAAAACCCCAATAACTTCCTCAAAGATAGATAGAGCAATGATACAACCCAAGCATAACAGATAGACATCTCCTAGCAGTAGCTTCTCCTCCTCCACAAGTGTGCCACTCTCCAAAGTGTGTGTGAGAGAATAGAATGATCAAATAGAGTGCCTTCCGCACTCTATTTATACTTGACTTGACTTGCCTAATAACCTTTACTAGGTCGTCCTTAACTTAACCACATAACATAATGCTGACTGGGCCAACCCCCAATAGGGTGGTCTAATAACCCTTTGACCCACATGAACGACCCCCAATAGGGTGGTCTAATAACCCATCAAGTATAAGTTACGACACTTACAATATAAATGCCGACACTTCCGTATAGAGGAATAATAACATATCTATAGGAATACAAACACTTCCGTATAGAGGAATAATAACATCTCTATAGGAATACAATATAAATATATGTGAAATACATTCTAAAGTTACATATACATCAACAGAATGTTCACGTCTGACCCTAAATCCAAAATGATGGAGTCGACATCGAACGCTCTGATTTGTGCCGACATCCTCATTTCTCTACCTGTCTTCCTTTTCTTTTGGATTAACCCTGGTTCCTGATGTGCACCCTTCTATCGACTCAGTAGCCTGGATATCTCCTCCAATGCCTCCTCATCTTTCACTAATTCTAAACAAATCCCGATGAATTCTCTTATGGCAGCGGCCTTCCATCGCGATTTCGTTCGATCAAACATCGGTGGAATATCATAAGTCTCCTTTTGAGGAGATGCGTTCCTCTACTGCCCCAACATTCCTTGTCGTTCCTTTGAGAAGACATACTTTGCGGCCTCCAAATCAAAGGTGACATGTTTCAATGGTCAAACGGTATGGTGCGGCTGGTCAGCTCTTGTTGTTGCTTTTCCTTGTGTCACTATTCCCACTGTCACAGATTGCTTTCTAGCTTCCACCGATATCTTCTATACTGCCGGTTGGTTCTGGTTCTGATTCTGGTTTTGGTTAGGTAGAGGTGGTAGGTTCCTTGTCTTCCATCTGGAAATGAGCTGTGGGAAATATTCAATGCTATGGTCCACTCCGCTATAGTACATGCATTGCGGAGCTGGGTTGGGGCAATCCCTTGCGAAATGTCCTTGTTTCCCACAATTGTAGCATGTAGGAGATCCTTGACCCTGTCTAGTGGCTCCTCCCCTTCCAGCACCACTACCATGTCCTCCCCAGAATCCTCCACCAAATCCTCTGTGTGGAGGTCCATACTACGCCTGCTGGTACTGTGGCTGCTGATACTGCGGTTGTGGGTATTGTTGATATAGCGACTGCTAGTACTGTAGTTGCGTGTACTGCGGTGCACGATACTGTAGTTGGCCACACTGTCCTTGGTCAAATTGCAGCATCTGCATAAACTTCAGTTGTTGCTGGGCATACTACAGTTGCTACAGTACCAACTGTTGCTCTTCTCCCTTTACCAGGTATGCGTCCATGTTCCATTCTTGCAACAAATCATGTGCTCTGCAATCCTTTTCCTCATGCCCCACTGATCGATAGAATTTACAATATAGACTCGTTGGTTTCGAAACCATATTCTATAAGTATACGCAGTCCTCTGGTCGATGTCCCCTGGTCTGGAAAACAGGACACCATGGTAGACCTTCCTAAAACACTGAACAGTTATCCCTATGATGGGCTTCCGTCCTACATCTAGTGCACCATACATCTACGCGATTATTTTTACCTTGCTTCATGTCCTCCAATTGGAGCATCAATGTAGCTAGTTGCGCTTGAATCTTATCCATTCTAGCCCCAGTCTCTCTGCTTGGTGAAACCTCTAGATTCATTGTGATTTCTAATGCTTCGGCTTGATCCGCAACCTTCTGCTGCATAAATGGTCCTCTAATATGTGGTACCAGCCTGGCAATAAACCACTCTTTATGCTACAGGTCGTTTATTGGAAAACTGACTTTCGTTATTAGTGTCTTGTATCTCTGATCAAACTCCCATACTGTTTCATTCGGTTATTTCCTAATATCTTTGAGCTCAGTAATGTATTGTGCTTCTAACTTGGGTTTTTTAAATTCCTAAATCATCGCTTCTTTTATTTCTGCCAATGTTTTCCCTAGAACCTTAGTATATTTTATGAACCAGTCCAGCGCACGACCCCAAAAGGTTGTCGCCAACTGCCCCTTTTTGATATCTTCATTTTGGACCTGCTTCATGGTCCACAATGCTTCACATAAAAACCAAAATTGTTTGAGATCCTCCGTCCCACTTCCTACGAAACTCGACATCTTTGTATCGTCCACCATCACGGTGTTCCTGCTATTGTTACTTACTGATGCGCTACTTTTCCCACTACACGTGGGGAAGCTCTACGAATTACTTGTGGTGTTTCCTTTAAATTGATAAGTGGTGTGCGGCATCGAAGGTATGTGGTAGCTTACGATCCATCCTTCTTCTGGGGTAGCCTGGTCACCACCTTCCTCCTTGTAATAAGGGAGCTTTGTCCTCTATGGCCCTGTTGCATAGCCTTCCCTTTCGGTCCTCTCGAGGGACTCTTCCTCAATCCTCATCCTCTTGTCAGGACGCCAGAATATCGTTCCACTTCTCAAGGTACCACAGTATTCCTCAACTTCCCTTATAAATTCGTCGTCACTCATGTCCATCTACCCTACATCTTTCCAAGCGGATCCGTAACCATGTGATACCTACAACCCCTGCACACCAATTTGTCTTCTTGTCGGAGGTCATTTTCATCATTCCTTTTTCGCACACCAACATCTTATTCCACAGGTTCAGCAACAGGTTGAACCTACCCCTTGGTCCCCTGAAGAATCATCTCTTCACGTCGCTGTAGGAACCTTTGGTATTTACCGCAAACTTAGTGATGTACCCCTCTAGGATACTATCGATCCAGAAATCAACAGCCCTTGATATTGTGTTGTTGACTTGCTTTAGCTGTCGAATTAGTTTTGAATTCCACTGATCTGATCCAATGTTCTGGTTGGTATGTCCTTTGAATGTCAACTGTGTGAGCCACTCCTGTAGTATTATTGGAAATTCAGCAAAGAATATCATGTGGATGTTCGAGTATATGTGATTTTGTAACCAACTTTCCACTGTCTCTACCGAGTTCCTCCTTTCTTCATTCGCAAACTCTTCTTCTTTCTGACTGAACCACTCTTGGATCTCTGGCTTCATCAGATGCCACAACATATCCTCTTCTTTCTTCTTAGGGTCCCGGAAATGAAACCATTTGTTGACACAGGGTCTTTCGACAGGGGTTCACTCTGTCGTCAACAACACCAACAACCTCTTATTCACCGACCCAGAAAGGATTTACCCTTCCCAGCAACACCTGCAAAGCAGGTGAGGTCTCACCCGAGGCAGATAAGGGTGTTGCAGGAACCAAGCTTCCATAGTTGCGAAGAAGATATGTGCTCGTTAACTAGAGATTACAATATTTACAATAGTCTGTTTAACCAAACACTCGCATATTTATCTCAAAGCATATTCATCAACATATTAACAAACAACATGTATCAATACAAATCAACAAAAAGCATTTAAATAACCCATCATCAGATAACAACAGAATTCATAACCGAACATATTCATTCATTAACATCTATGGAACAAACCTCGCAGGGAGCAGAATCCAAAAGATCGCATTAATCTCTAAAACTCCAATGCCCTTTAGGATTACAATATACTTCTATTTGTATGCTTCTATCCTATTACAAAATGGCCCATGTTGGCCGACTTAGCAATTAAATATTCTAAACTATTCTTGCGCTTCCTTAGACCTCGAGGTAATTCCTTCTTTTGCGGGATTTGGATTCCATGTCTATCGGCTTCCGCACATCCTGCGGATCTATCCCGTGCCAAGATCCTTGACAAACGTGAAGAAGCCACCTCAGTTCAACATGATGACAGGAGGAGCCCTACGACTTCGGTAGGTTTTGGATAGTCCCCTGTTACACCCAAAATATACACCTTTATAAACTCAATGCATAAATCCCTGATGTCCCAAGATCAAGTTATTCATATATGTTGATGTATATGTAACTTCGGAATGTATTTCATTTATATATTTATTGTACTCCTATAGAGATGTATTATTCCTATATACGGAAGTGTCGTCATTTGTATTGACAATTGTCGCAAGTGTGTTAACTTGCCGATGGGTTATTAGACCACCTTGTAAGGGGTCGGCCCGATATAATGTAATATGAAGTTATTGTACCTATCTAGACAAGTCGGCCCCATAAGGTTATTGGGCAAATAGGACAAGTATAAATAGAGATTGGGAGATCTCTATTTGCATCACTTCAGAACTCAGACTTCCTTCACTCCGAAAGTGGCACACATGTGAGGAGGAGGATTAGTTGCTATGAGGAGTCTATCTCTTGTACTTTGGTTGTGCTATTGCTCTATCTATCTTTGAGGAAGTTGTGGGGTTTTTCACCTTAGGGTTTTCCCCACGGAAACTCTGTGTGTCTATTGTCTCTCATGCTTTTGCTTCCTGTGATGATTGACATGCTTGTTATGATTGATATGCATTGATATTATGTACATGTTATTCTCTCAGTAAAGATCCTAGAGTATTGTGAATTAATGCTCAAAATTTAACATGGTATCAGAGCTAACCTAAGAAGAAGACATTGTGCAGTGACGGAAACTGGGGTTTCTTGCTTATTGGGTTTCTCTCCACATATATTGGAAAAGCAATATAGTAGATTGACTCTACTCATCAAGGAGAATCTATCTGTCCAATCAAAATTCAATTTTGATCATTTTCAAATTTGGCCCTAAACATTAGGGTTTCCACAAAAATAGGAATTTATGAAATCTAAAGACATAGATGGAAGCTCCTTGAAAAAATCGAAGTTTAGAGCTTTGGATAGAGATTTTTGGCTGTGTAAATCTCCAGGAAACTCAAACCCTAATTTAGGGTCCTCCCAAGTAAACCCGGGAAGACTAAAAGGCATTTATGAAGGGTGAAGCTTTGAAAACCTCAAATTCTGAATACACCAAGCTTATCAGACCATCAAGGTGCATCTTTCTATCCTTTCAAAAATTTGAAATTCACTTTTTGAATTTTTAGGGTTTTTTTGACAAACCCTAATCCAGGACCAGATCCAGTTTTCAGCAAAGCAAGTGGTAAGACCTAAATCTCTTCTATTTCCATTTGAATTACTCTTTAAGATGTCTCACCACACCAAGCTTGAGGATAAGCTTGAAGGGGCTGATAACTTCTAAGCCTGGAAGTATAGGATTGGGTTAATCCTGGAAGAAAATGAATTGGACTCCTACATCAGCTCTGAGGTCCCTATCCCAGAGGATGAATAGGCTAAGGTATTGCATAAGAAGAACTTGGTAAAGGCAAAGAGAATCATTTTTTATTCTATAAAATACCATCTCATACCACATGTGTCATCTCTAAAGACACCCAAGGAGATGTTTGACTCCCTGACCAAGTTATTTGAAGGGAAGAACATAAATCAGAAGATGACTCTGCGGAATCAATTGAAAGGGGTCAAGATGTTGAATGGAGAGACCATTCAATCTTACTTCTCCAAGGTCTCTTAGATCAAGGAACAAATTGAAGTTGTGGATGAAGTAGTGGACAGTGGTGAAGTTGTTATGACCACTTCAAATGCCCTACCTAGGTCATGGGACTCCTTTATTCAAGGAATATGTGCAAGAAAGAAATTGATCTCCTTCAGTAGACTATGGGAGGAATGCTCTCAAGAAGAAGCTAGGCTTGTGGCAGAAGAAGAAAAGATGGGGAATGAAGATCAAGCTCTCACAGTTCACACCAAGGGAAGCAAGGTTAAGAGGGAGAAATCTCATAACAAGAAACATTCTCACCCTTATCACAAGAAGAAAGATCTATCTCATGTTCGATGTTTCGAATGTAATGAAATGGGACACTTTGCTTCAAATTGTCCCAAGAAGAAGAAAGACAACAACTTCAACAAGAAGAAGAAGAATAAAAAAAGAAGATATCATGCTCATGCTGCTGAGGATGATGAACCTTCCAGAAAGAAAGCTAGAGCAGAAAGTGATGATGATGACTCATCAAGCAAAGAAGAGTATGTTCTAATCTTTGCTCTCACGGGTACTATCTCTCATGGTTGTAATGATTGGTTAATTGACAGTGGGGCTTCCAAACACATGACTGGGTTTAAAGAATCTTTTGTAAACCTATCTAAACATGAATCACCCCATAAGGTGAAACTTGGGGATGATTATCAATACCCTATTAAAGGAAGTGGGGAAGCCTCATACAACCTAGAATTTGGAAAATCCTTAAAGATGAAATATTTGCTATTTGTACCTCGGCTCAATAAGAATCTTCTCTCCATCTCTGCATTAGATGAAAAAGGTATGAGGGTTGCATTTGTAGATGGCCAAGTCCTAATGTGCCCAAAGGGTAAAACTATTGATGATGCAGTGGTGATTGGAGAGCAAGAGGGAGGGTTGTATAAATTGGGACAACCTGAACATGCCATGGTGCATGATTCCATGGAGCCAAGTGAACTTTGGCATAGAAGACTTGCACATGTGCACTACAGAGCATTACCAATTGTAAGTAAGGTGGTAGAAGGTCTTCCTGAAATTAAGACCAAGCATGAAGGTGTTTGCAAAGGATGTGTAAAAGGAAAGAACATAAATAAGGGATTTCCAAGCAGTGAAAGCAAGGAAAAAAGTATCTTGGAAATTATCCACTCCGATGTATGCGGCCCGATATCATCCAGCTCTCTAAGTGGGTATGTTTACTATGTCTCTTTCATTGATGAATTCTCCAGGAAGACTTGGGTTTACTTCTTGAAGAACAAAGATGAAGTGTTGGATAAGTTCAAGGAATTCAAAACCTTGATGGAGAACCAAACTGATAAGAAGATCAAAACATTCAGATCCGACAATGGTGGAGAATTCACCTCAGGGGACTTCAAGAAGCTATGCAATGATTCAGGGATTAAGAGGGAGTTGATTGCTTCTTACAATCAACAACAGAATGGATTTGCAGAAAGAAAGAATCGAATAATCATGGAAGCAGCAAGGGAAATGCTGCATGACTAGGATATACCTATGCATCTATGGGCAGAAGTAGCTAGGAAAGCTATATATGTGCAGAACAGAACACCCCACAAGATATTGGACAACAAGACACCAGAAGAGGTCTTCTTTGGTAAGAAACCTGAAGTCAACCATCTCAGAATGGTTGTCCAGTATACACTCATGTCCCAAAAGAAAAGAGGGCCAAGCTAGATCCTTCAGGGAAGAAGGGTATCTTTGTGGGTTACGGTGAAAGCTCGAAGGCTTATAGAATATACTTTCCAGGGTTCAAGAAGATTGATGTCAGCAGGGACATAACATTTGATGAAAACTCAACATTCGTCAAATCAAGGAAGACACCTGTTGAAGTTTATGAAGAACCTAAGGAAACTAGATTTCAAGACACTACCATGACTGAAGCAATTCCAGATGTTCATTTTGAAATTGAAGATCCGCAACAACCAGTAGATCCACCCCGTGAGAATAACCCTCACAAGAGAAAACCTGCATGGGCTAGAGAGCTCATTCAAGATGCAGAAAGATATGGCATTCCAAAAGAAGAACACAGAGCAAAGAAGAGAACCAGATCACATACCAGCTATGTTGCTTTACTCTATGATATCATGAACAAAGAACCTTCCAATTACGAACAAGCAGCGGGAAAGAAAGAATGGAAGGATGCCATGATCAAAGAATACCAATCAATAAAGAAGAATGATGTTCGGGATGTTGTCCCAAGACCTGAAGGGAATTCTATTGTGACTTCTAAATGGATCTACAAGATTAAGCATGCTGTAGATGGAAACATAGAGAAATATAAGGCAAGGTTCGTAGCTCGTGGCTTCTCTCAGAAAGAGGGAATAGATTTTGAAGAAACTTTTGCTCCTATACCTAGGTAGACTTCCATCAGAACAGTACTTGCTATGGTTGCAGCGATGAAATGGAAGATACACCAAATGGATGTCAAGACCGCCTTCTTGAATGGTATAGTTGAAGAGGAAGTGTATGTAGAGAAGCCACTCGGTTTTTAAACACATGACAGGGAGTCATATGTGTGTAGATTGAAGAAAGCCTTGTATGGCTTAAAACAAGCTCCTAGAACTTGGTATGGTAGGATGGACAGTTTTCTATCTAGTTTGGGCTTTACCAAGAGTAAAGCGGATTCCAACCTTTACTACAAGGTTGAGGAAGAAAATCCTGTGATTCTACTCTTGTATGTGGATGACCTGTTTGTAACAGGAGATGACAGATTGATTGCCGATACAAAGAGGAAGCTTGTTGCCGAGTTTGATATGAAGGATTTTTGGATGATGCACTATTTTCTAGGTATGGAGGTGTGGCAGAGTGGAGATGGGATCTTCCTTGGACAAGGGAAGTATACAGTAGATATCCTGAAGAGGTTCGGGATGATGGATTACAAGGCCATGGCCACACCTATGGCATCGAACTTAAATCTTCTATGTGATGCTTCATCTGAGTTGGTTGATGTCTCTATGTATCGTCAGATGATTGGGTCCTTGATGTACCTGAGGAACACGATACCAGATATTTGCTTTGTGGTGAACACATTAAGACAGTTCCTAATGGATCCAAAGAGTGTTCACCTGGTTGCTGTAAAGCATATTCTGAGGTACCTGAAGGGTACAATTGATTATGGGCTCAAGTATGAAGCGAATCAAAAGTTTAACCTGCAGGGTTATGTTGATTCAGATTGGGAAGGTAGTGCTGCGGATAGGAAGAGCACATCTAGGTGCTGCTTAAGTATGGTATCAGGTGTGATCTCTTGGTTTATCAAGAAGCAGTCCTACGTAGCACTAAGTACAGCTGAGGCAGAGTATGTTGCAGCCTGTTCGACTAGTTGTGAGGCAGTATGGCTCTGGAAGCTACTGTCTGAGTTATTTGATCTCCCGTTGGAGGCTACTGGTATCTTTTGTGACAACCATAGTTGTGTGAAGCTGTCTTAGAACCCGTTGTTCCACAACAGGTCAAATCAAATCGAGATCAAATATCACTATATCAGGGATATGGTGTAGAGAGGAGCAGTGAAGCTCCTGTATGTTGTGACAGATGAGCAGATTGTAGATGTGCTGACGAGGCCACTAGTCAGAGTAAAGTTCGAGTACTTCAGAGAGAGGCTTGGTGTCCTTCATATAATTGACACTTCGAGGAAGAAGTGATGGAGACATTTGCTGAAGCCATTCCAATCATGGTGGAAGGAGGATCCTTCACATGGCTATGGATGTAAGCGTTGGATGATGAACATTAGGATGATGTTCTAGTTTCTACTCTATATGATCAGTTGGATCATTTTTATGTGTATATGTATGCATCATGTTGGATGCTAGAGATGATCAGTTGGATCATTTATATGTATGTATGTACACATCATGTTGGATGCTGGATATGATCAGGTAGATCATGTATTTGTATATGTATCAGGTGGATACTTGTATGATCAGGTAGATCATGTACTTATGTATGTATCAGGTGGATGCATTATGTATATCAGATGGATGCATTTGTATGATCAGGTAGATACTTTGTATGCATCAGATGGATATACTGGTTGATCAGGATGATCACAGATGACGAGCTTCAGGATGTTGCTCCAGATGATATGCATCAGGTTGATGCTATGATGATGATCAGGATGATCACAGATGATGAGATTCAGGATGTTGCTCCATATGATACGCATCAGGTTGATGGTATGATGATGATCACGTTGATCATGTGATGATGTACATCAGGATGATGTATGATGAGTATCGGTTTGATACTCTATGGCCGTGGACAGGTTGTGCAGGTAGCATAGAAAAGACCCTTTAAAAATCAGACAGGTAGAGCAGTGTGCTCATAACATCCTGGGTTGCTCTATCGAGATCCAAATAGGTAGAGCGGTGTGCTTGTAACATCCTGGGATGCTCTGAGTAGGTTTTGCTACAGTTTTGCATAGAAAAGATCCTTTAAAATCTGTACAGGTAGAGCGGTGTGCTCATAACATCTTGGGATGCTCTATCGATATCCAGACAGGTAGAGCGGTATGCTCGTAACATCCTGGGATGCTCTGAGTAGGTTTTACGAAAGTTCACATAGAAAAGATCCTTTAAAATCCGGACAGGTAGAGTGGTGTGCTCGTAACATCCTGGGATGCTCTATCGAGATCCAGACGGGTAGAGCGGTTTGCTCGTAACATCCTGGGATGATTTGAGTAGGTTTTGTGAAGGTCAACATGTAAAAGAACCTATAGTCTACGCTAGGTTTTGTTGACTCATGTAATCAGTCCTAGGTTCCATAGTATGGCCACTGATGATGAAGACCTATAGGTGGTGGGCCTACATCCAGTATGAAAAAGGACTGGCTCTATAGAACTTCCTATGATGAGTAGATTCAGATATTGATCGAGATAGCAGCAGTAGTGACGATGATGATGATTCACTGATGATGATCCAGAGAAGAAGACTTGTGCTAGATGATCTGTGTCAAGAAATACCTTCCTAGTTAAGAGGGAGTTTTGATGTATATGTAACTTCGAAATGTATTTCATTTATATATTTATTGTACTCTTATAGAGATGTATTATTCCTCTATACGGAAGTGTCGTCATTTGTATTGACAAGTGTCGCAAGTGTGTTAACTTGTCGATGGGTTATTAGACCACCTTGTAAGGGGTTGGCCCAATATAATGTAATATGAAGTTATTGTACCTAGCTAGACAAGTTGGCCCCATAAGGTTATTGGGAAAATAGGACAAGTATAAATAGAGATCGGGAGATCTCTATTTGCATCACTTAAGAACTCACACTTCCTTCACTCGGAAAGTGGCGCACATGTGAGGAGGAGGATCAGCTGCTAAGAGGAGTCTATATCTTGTACTTTGGTTGTGCTATTGCTCTATCTATCTTTGAGGAAGTTGTGGGGTTTTTCACCTTAGGGTTTTCCCCACGGAAACTCTGTGTGTCTATTGTCTCTCATGCTTTTGCTTCTTGTGATGATTGACATGCTTATTATGATTGATATGCATTGATATACTGTACATGTTATTCTCTTAGTAAAGATCCTAGAGTATTGTGAATTAATGCTCAAAATTTAACAATATAGAGCAAGTTTATTGCCTTTATATTCACTCCTAATTAGGCCAGTGCAGGTTGTCTTTGAGCAATATGTGACAGCGTAGGTTGACCTCATGCAACATGCGCCGAAGTCAGTTTCATGGGATAAAGGTAGCTTTCGAGTGAGTTCTAGAAGTTGGATGAGGTGGATCCCTATCCCTAACTCCTAGGTGAGCTGGCCTTCGGTTCCCTAACCTAATGGGAGGATCCCTTAACCCTCTCCCCATGATCCTCAACCTACTCTATCCACTTGGTCCTATAAATGCAAGAGCCCTCTCCATCCCAAGGGAAAGAAGTCTATGGTACTCTTATGCTGGTGAAATTAGCTCAGTAGTTCAACACTCTAGTCTTGTAGGCACCTACTTCTCTCTAGGAGCTTCGGTTTGGATTGTCGGAAGGAGATTGCGACATTGAGGCATCAGTTGTAATCCTCTCTTCTATTGTACTTCCCACTTTTTATACAGTAATATAAATACTTTCCATAAATTTTATTGTGTTAATGATATTTATAGTTCACCTCCTCAACTGTTTACTTATACTAGTCAGTGTTTAGGCATGTTTTACTGCTTGTATTGTTCCTATGCATCTAGACAGGTTTTGTAGTTGAGATCTGACGACCGTGAAGCTCAGAACAACAACAAGGATAAAGATCTATGAATCTGAGGTAAGATTTCTTAATTACTTGATATCTAACTAGATCTAGGAGAGTAGTTTCATATTCAGTCTCATTTGTTCTAGACTTACATTAAGCTAGAGATATCACACCTTAAGTCCGCTTTTGGTAGATTATCTGATAACATCCCCTCCAGTTTATAGGCCTCCATCAGGGACAAAATAAATGGAGCTTGAATGAGGGAACCACGCATCCCACCCACCACAGTATCTTTATATTTTCAAGATACCTTCTATTCTTTTCGTTTTCTATTAGGTTTACTTGTCTGTTTTTAGATTTGCGTTTTTTATTAGTTTAGGGAAGCGCTATTGTCGTATTTTCCAAGTCCCTTCTATTCATATTTTATAGGAAGGTCTTTTGTAAGGGTTGTAATTTTAGAGGGACAATAGAAGAATGGAAGGATACTCTCAGATTGACCTATTTTGCAGAGGGTCTTCCATTCATCATTTGTATAATTGGGATAAATGACAATTTAACTGATTTATCTAGTTGTCCGGTTCGACTGACAACCTTTATGATATTTATCGGTGTTATCGGATGGATATATATATAATGTAACTTTAACATGATCAATTTGCACTATTTTGTTGTATGTGTTCTTTTATGAATCCAATATTAACTTATTTTGTTTTATGCGTTCTTTTATGAATCCAATGTTAACATATTTAGTTATATGTGTTCTTTTATGAATCCAATATTAACTAATTTTTTGTATGTGTTCTTTTATGAATCCAATATTAAATTTAGAAGAAATTTTTTGTTAATACTTGAATCCTATGAGCCAGAGCATATCAATATGAATTGTGGCTCAACATAATCTCATTCACAATAGATAACAACAGGATAATCTCTGCTCACATATAAAACACAATGGAAATAGATAACATGAATAACATTCACATAAGGAGAATCGAGCATCTTTTTTTAACATTTCTTTGCCGGTTCGGTCGAGCATCTTTGTTTAACATTTCCTTAACATAAAACATCTAACAGAACAAAATAACATTTTAACTAATATTTTTGGTGCTAAAGTGAAGAAGAGATTTGGATAAAAAGAATTAAAATAATACAAGATGTGCATTACATCATGTTCTCACATGAAAATGAAGAAATGAGGAATACTTAGAAGAATAAATGCAAGTTTTCAAATGGAAGATATTTCATGCAATTGTGACAATAAAAAGAAAATCTCTTAAAATCAATAAAAGGGCAGTTTTTGTAAGATGTTCGTGGTTCAATGGTTTAGATCAAAGAAGCGATGAGATCGATGGTGGATATAGTTTTCGCTGGAGAAAGAAGCAGGGTATTTAATACATAATAAAGTTATGAAATGACCATTAACATAATGTTAAAGCGATAAAGAGATCAATGGTAATCAATCAATCGACAAGAAGATGAACGGATCACAAGGATTTTGCATCACCAACTTGCACGAACAAAGGAAGTGGTGGCTGGTTGCAAAATCTAAAACCACCTACCATGTGTCGATATAGTGCCATTTCGTTGGTTGAAAAAGTAGTAAAGGAAACCACCTTCTAGGGTTGCGAAACTGCTTTGGGGGGTTATAAAAGACAAAGTGCACGAGATAAACGACACTTGTCATTTGGCATTGAATGGTTTGTATGTGTCATGTGTGGTTGGAACATGATAGAGTAGACCTCTTGTCCAACTCACGTATTTACAGGTAGGATTTCAAGACTCTTACAGATATTTTAGACACTTATTTCAATGGAATATCAGAGTGAAGTAGGGGTTCAAAGTGGGGAATGTGCAAAATTGGAGGAATTTCTTGAAGACAGGGACAGAGATGGGTTTGATATGATTATGCCTAGAAACACAATTAATGAGATTAAAAACAGGTTGGGATATTTGCAGAAGCAGGGTATAGACGTACATAACATTCATAAGTTTCATTTATTTTCTTTTGTGCAGAACAAACCCTATATTTCTCGGACTTTGTTTCCTTGTGTGCCCAAAATTATTCCCAAGCGGAAAGAGTCGTCATGGATTCAAAAAGACCGAAAATCCTGTGCCCTATCAATTCCTCGGTGATTAAGAAATCCATATGTTTATATTGAAATGGTACCACTTTAGATGGTGCAAAATTCATTATATTTAAAAAAAAATTGGAGTTACCATCTATAATTATGACAGAACACACTATTTCCAGAAAATATGAATTTGGAGGCAGATTTGTATCGACCCATGATATGCATATTAAACTTAACTTCTGAAACATATCAACCACTACAATCCATCTCTTCATCTATGGAGTATTTTCTTTGAGACCTTGCATGATTGGGTAGTTTTACAAAATATGCTTTAGAAACAGAGTCAACATGGTTTGTATCCCTAATAGATATGTGTGACACTGATGTTTTTTTCCTTCCTTTGTGGGCCAAATTTTGAAATACAGGGTTTATTTTCTTCTTTTGGATGAATCTTTTACTTACATATGTACTCACTTTGTCTTTTGTCGGTATTTCCACATCACAGTGGTTTCCTCTTCTTCACTATCATCAACATATTCATCATCATCTATGGTGGAACTCCAATCTAGTTCAAAATATTATCACCACTTGGTGATATTTTAACCCTTTTATTGCATGATTTCTTGGTTTTTCCCTCGATTCTTTTTCTCTTCCATTGGATTTACTATAACTTAAATCGATATGTTTATATCGAAATGGTACCATTATTATTCTTTTATACAATCTTTAAACTAATTTTAAAAATCAAATATGCCACGTGTCTAAATCTAAGCATTACACGTGTCACCCTAGAAACTAGATATCGAAATTTTAACAACAAAATTTATAGAAATTTTGCTTCAAAGAGTTTGTTGGCAAGTCGAAATTTTGTCATAGAAAGAGAGGTCACTCTTTCCTTAGGTTGTTCTATTTTGGGGTGTTGGACGTAGATGCTGAGGAGAAAGAGCGTCCTCTCCTTCCTCCAGGGATGTTTTTTAGGAGTGGGGAAAGTAGATATCGACACTCTAAACACAAGTTTCATAGGAACATTGCTTTGCACAGTTTGCTGGCAAGTGGAAATATCTCAAAGAAAGAGAGACTGCTCTTTCTTCAAGTTGTTCTATTTTTACAATTCCCTCATAAATGAAAGGGCGGCTGACCCTTCTTCTATGTTCTCCATTCTATATATAGGTGAATTGTTGGATATAGGTGTTCACAATTATCTACTAAATGAAGTGGAGTTCGATCCTTCTTGTAGGAAAACAGAAGTTGGGACAAATTTTTTTTTATATGTTATAACTTAGGTGATGTCCAGATCCCTACTATTTACAACAGAAGTCGGAAGTCAGGAATTATTGGACTAGCCTTCGTAGATTAAATATTTTTACATTTATCTCGTAAATGAAGGGTCAACCAACCCTTATTGTGCTCACTATTCCTCCAATGTTCACCATTTTGGATATACATGAATTGGCAACCTAGCCTTTGCAGGTTGAATATTTTTACAATTCCCTCATAAATGAAGGGGCAACCGAACCTTCTTCTGCCCAGTATTCTTTTCATAATAGTTCTAGACTATAAGAAGGGTTAGCTGATCCTTCTTATGTTCTCCATCCTTGATATAGGGAATTGATGGATATAGGTGTTCACAATTATCTACTAAATGAAGGGCCAACCGATCCTTCTTGTCGAAAAATGGAATTCAAGAAAAACATTTTTAATATGTTATAAATTAGCTTTTGTCCGGATCCCTACTATTTACAGTGGAAGTGGGAAGGCAGGAATTGTCACCTAGCCTTCGTAGATTAAATATTTTTACATTTCTCTCATAGACCCTTCTTGTGCTCAATATTCTTCCATTGTTCACCATTTTGGATATACATGAATTGATGCCCTAGCCTTCGTAGGTTGAATATTTTTACAATTCTCTCATAAATGAAGGGGTGGTCGACCATTCTTCTGCCCAATATTCTTTTCATAATAGTTATGGACTACAAGAAGTGTCGGTCGATCCTTCTTGTGCTCAGTATTATTCCAGTGTTCATCATTTTGGATATACATGAATTGAAGGCCTAGTCTTCGTAGGTTGAATATTTTTACAATTTCCTCATAAATGAAAGTGCGACCCACCCTTCTTCTGCCCAATATTCTTTTCATAATATATCTAGACTACAAGAAGGGTTGATCGGTCCTTTTTGTGTTCGCCATTCTGGATATATAGGGAATTGTTGGATATAGGTGTTCACAATTATATACTAAACAAAGGGGTGAATGATCATTCTTGTCGAAAAACGGAAGTCGGGACAAACATTTTTTATATGTTATAACTTAGATGATGTCTGGATCCCTACTATTTACAATGGAAGTTGAGAGTTTGGAATTTTCGTCCTAGACTTCACATATTAACTATTTTTACATTTCTCTCGTAAATGAAGGGTCGGTCGACTCTCCTTGAGCTCATTATTATTCAATTGTTCACCATTTTGGATATACATGAATTGATGGCCTAGCCTTCGTAGGTTGAATATTTTTACAATTCCCTCATAAATGAAGGGGCGACCGACCCTTCTTCTGCCCACTATTCTTTTCATAATATTTCTAGACTGCAAGAAGGGTCAGTCGATCCTTCATGTGTTCGCCATTCTAGATATAGGTTATTTATGGATATTGGTGTTCACAATTATCTACTAAACAAAGGGAAGGTCGATCCTTCTTGTCAGAAAACAGAAATAAGGACAAACATTTTTTATATGTTATAACTTAGCTGATGTTCGGATCCCTACTATTTACAGTGAAATTCAGAAGTCAAAAATTGTCAGCCTAGCCTTTGTAGATTAAATATTTTTACATTTCTCTCGTAAATGAAGGGTCGGACGATCCTTCTTTTGCTTAGTATTCTTCCAGTGTTCACCATTTTGGATATACATGAATTGACGGCCTAGCCTTCGTAGGTTGAATATTTTTATAATTCCCTCATAAATGAGGGGTGGAAGACCCTTCTTCTGCCTAGTATTATTTTCACAATAGTTCTAGACTACAAGAAGGTTCGGTCGATCCTTCTTGTGTTTGCTATTCTGGATATAGGAAATTGCTGGATATAGGTGTTCATAATTATATATTAAACGAAGGGTTGTTCGATCCTTCTTGTTGGAAAATGGAAGTCAGGATAAAAAAAAATTATATGTTATAACTTAGATGATGTACAGATCCCTACTATTTACAACAGAATTCGGAAGTCGGGATTTGGAGGCCTAGCCTTTGTATATTAAATATTTTTACATTTATCTCATAAATGAAGGGTCGACCGAACCTTCTTATGCTCAATATTATTCTAGTGTTCACCATTTTGGATATACATGAATTGACAACCTATCATTTGTACGTTGAATATTTTTACAATTCCCTTATAAATGAACAAGCGACCAACCCTTCTTCTGCCCAGTATTATTTTCATAAAAATTCTAGACTACAAGAAGGGTCAGTCGATCCTTCTTGTGTTTTCCATTCTGGATATAGGGAATTGATGGATATAGGTGTTCACAATTATCTACTAATTGAAGGGGCGACTGATCTTTCTTTTCGTAAAATGGAAGTCGGGACAAAAAAAAATTTATATGTTATAACTTAGATGATTTCCAGATCCCTACTATTTACAACTGAAGTCGAAAGTCGGGAATTGTCGGACTAGACCTCGTAGATTAAATATTTTTACATTTCTCTCGTAAATGAAGGGTCAGTCGACCCTTCTTATGCTCATTATTCTTCCAGTGTTCAGTATTTTTAATATACATGAATTGACGGCCTAACCTTTGTAAGTTGAATATTTTTACAATTCCCTCATTAATGAAGGGTTGCCCGACCCTTCTTCTGCCCTTTATTCTTTTCATAATAGTTCTAGAATGCAATAAGGGTCGGTCGATCCTTCTTGTGTTCACCATTCGGGATATAGGGAATTTCTGGATATAGGTGTTCACAATTATCTACTAAACAAAGGTGCAGCTGATCCTTGTCGGAAAATGGAAGTCAAACAAACATTTTTTATATGTTTTAACTTAGCTGATGTTTGGATCCCTACTATTTAGCTATTGTGTGTGATATTTTATGAATCCAATATTAACTTATTTTTTTATATGTTTGTGTTTATGAATCCAATATTAACTTATTTTTTTGTATGTTTTCTTTTATGAATCCAATATTAACTTATTTTTTTGTATGTGTTCTTTTATGAATCCAATATTAAATTTAGAAGAAGTTTTTTTTGAATACTTGAATCCTATGAACCAGAGCATATCAATATGAATTTTGACTCAACACAATCTCATTCACAACAGACAATAGGTAACAACAGGAGGATCTCTAGTCACATAGACAACACAATGGAAATAGATAACATGAATAACATTTACATAAGGAAAGGAAATAGAGACTGCAAAATAACGACAAGAGAATCTATGCTCAGAAAAGTCTTTGCTTAACTCTACAATTTTTTTATTACTCTTGAAATTGCTCATTCAAACAAGTCTCGCTCTCATGGGTTCCAACCCCAATTTAAAAGATGATATCTAAGTGATTGCTTAACTATTTGCTTGCAAATAGGAATTTTATAACTACTTATTACATCTGTCACAAAACTGAATCTTCATAATCCTTAAAATGATGAAAGACAATTTGATGCCACATTGAAATGGATTTTGGCATAACCTTTGCTTGAGTATCAATGACAGGTGTTCTCATTGGTTCATTGTGTACTTCATCCTCTCAAACTTTTCAACGGTATTCCATTGCTCCACATAGGGGACTTCATAATTAATCATATCTATTGACACATTTTTTTTTTAATAGAAATGAATAAATTTTGTATTATCAAAATCCAAATGTGGGAACATTTGGAAAATTATAGACTAGTCTTCAAAATACCACAGATATGTATCAGAGAGTAAAACATAACTTGCAAGTTCCAAACTGTTCATGAAAAGGAAAACTAGAAGCCTAACTAAATATCTAAATACTAGGGGACTTATTAAACATACAAACTGCCCCAGGAGGAGACTAAAAAAATATATTAAAGACCTGTTGATTTTCCAAGGATGTCACTGGAATTTTCCGATCAACTTGATTTGGGACAGATTTGAATTCCTAGCAGACATGGGCTTCAAAGGTCATGGTACCCGGCTGAATTTCCACCTGAAGAAGTATTTCAGAAAGAACCTGATTCACCTGGTACTGATCTTTTCTCTGGGCCTCTACCAATGCTACCTGTTCATTCTGAATTACTCGGGTCTCATGGACTGATTCCTCCACTTGTTCCATCCTTTCCTCGATTTTCTCCAACCTTACCTTCACTTTCTCCTTTATCCTTTTTATGCTTTTTTTAGCTTTTGTGGTTTATTTTAATGCCCGTAGACGTCTCTCCATGACCGCAAATTCATGTTCTAGACAACAATATAAGCTCTCATCGCTTGATTCCATATCCTTGCTCCTTTTTCCACCCAAGTTCTCTATGTGCCCAACAAAAAGGCTCTGCGGAAAGACAATCATGGAGTGGCCTACCTCTAGTATAAGGATGGCCAAATGCTACTCGACTCCTTTCGAAATAGCCCAACAAGTTTGGAATGGAGAATGGTAAAACATTCGGGTTTGGTATCCCATTAATACCTCGTCTTCCACTGAAACATGCCCATACTCTCCCAGATCCCAAATTAAAACTAAATGTACCTTTCTAACGTCAATCTGCAACGTCGTGCAGAAGTTCGGATAGAAGGCATACCAGAGAACCTGAAGGTACATTTATTCTGCATTCTTCTCACGAGTTGAAAGAATTCCCAAACTGAAGTTTAAGTCCAATGACTCCAAATTGACGTAACTTCGTATGTGCCTTTTAATGCTCCACGTGCTAGCAACTACTTCCCAGTTCATCCACCTGTTCTGCCTTTGTTTTGCAATCTCCCACCCATCCTTTAGATCCCTCCACTCATGTGGATAACCGCCAACTGGCCACTGTGCATCGTGACTCCAATTAGGGGAGTGGGTCCAACTCCAAGGTATGCTCATTAAGGATTGGTCTAGGTGCTAGCGCCACTACCCTATTGGAAGCTAGGTCAGCCTCCTTGTTGTTCTTATGTATCACACGGAATAACTAAAGATTATGGAAGAGGGAGGCTAGATGTAGAATTCTAGTGACTATTTGATTTAACTGGATTTCGGTCGGATTTATGTTTTTGATCATAATATTGATGAGACTTTGAGAGTCTCGAATAATTATTGCTTGCATAATTCTTTTTTTATTTAGTTTTCGAAGACCTTGTAGGAGATCCAAAGCTTTTGCTTGGTTATTGGTTCTTGTACCCAATCCCCAAGAGTATTGTAGTTCTTTTGATCCATAGGGACAAAGGATTATAACCTTCTCTTGAGTATCACTGATAGGTGTCCTCATTGGTGCAATTTGTAGTTCATCCTCCCAAACTTTTCAATATTTCAACTAAATCATCATCATCACTATCAATTGTTTGTGACAAGACATAATGTTGACTAAATCATGATGAGATTATTTTCTTCACACAAATGATACAAGCCATCATTCACTATTAGCACCGTTAGGACTAAATCATCATCATGATTATCAATTTTTCGTGGCAAGACATAAGGTCGACTAAAGCACAATGAGATCATTTTCTTCACACAAGTGATACAAGCCATCATTCACCATTAACACCATCAGGATAACTGGCATTTCAGAATTTCATCATATAAACCATCACCATGTCAGCATACAATCCTTTCTCAAGGCATTGATTGGAGTGATACATGTACAATTACTCCAACAAAATCTGCAGTCGCTACAGATGATATCTATGACCACCATCCCTCCATATTGTGATAATTACCGCTCCCCATCCATCCCATCCCAGTCAATTCACCATTTCACTAGCCACTCACTGTATATAGGCTAAACCATACCCCATATCAGAGCAAAATGAAATCTTCGAGAAGTCATGGCACTCTTCTTTACCACCTCTGTTCCCTTTCCTTTATTGTTTTATCAGAAATACTTGAGTCTTATGGTCTATCCCCAGTTCTCTTCATGATATATGAGCATTTCGACATCATTTCCCTGGAAAATCCTCACCACACCATGATATATGGGAATTTCGAGCACTCTTGAGGCCCCAAGACCAAGATTTGTCATTATTTTCCTTGCCACCAATCATGTTTTTCGTCATTATTCTTTCACTAACTGATTGGTGTAGAAGTTGGAATGGATGTGAGAAGATTAGTGGTCCATGTACCTTTTTTCTTGGACACTTCCTTCCCTAAAAATACATGATATTCCACTATCATCAATGTTAGGCTTGCAACAGTCGTACAGGAAAAGCCATGTTTTCAGCTTTCGTCTACCAGCTCCCAAACTTGATGACCCATTTCCATCCATGATAGTAGCCGGTACCAACTGAAAGTCATCAACTATCTACACTTAGTTACAAGACAAGCCTCGGTGAAGTTCATCTGTTTATCCAGCTCTAGTTATTTTATGATTTATTCGAGACGAAGATATATCTTTTTCATGGGGGATATGTTGGAGGAGCCTAGGTCTGTCGCTCAACTAGGTCCTCCGTTCGACCTCTTCGAATAACATGTCGAACTGTCATATCGATCACCACATGTCGAGATGTTGGAGGATCCTAGGTCAGCCGCTCGACTAGGTCCTCCGTTCAACCACTTCAGAGAACATGTCGAACCATCGTGTCGACCACCACATGTTGAGTCAGTTAGTCACATCGGTTAGTGAACCAACGGGTCGTTTTGTAACCTTTTATGTCACGTCTCTTCTACATGATTTTTTTTTTAATAAAGATCCTAACCAATCAAACGATGCGGAAATATAAATACAGCTATCGCTACAGCCTACTTAGTGATATTTGGAATGTGCATTCATTAAACGTCATTATTTATTCTGTCGCTTTCCAATAAAGTGCCAACTACGTCCCTGTTCCTGTACTTCACTGCGTTAGTCACTAGGCACAATTCCAATACCCATCAACACTATGATGACCATAAGCTGAACAATTGCGACAATAAGAAGACATGCAGCATCAAATATACTTTGATTGATATCTATATTAATATCATCAATATGTTATTACTTACTATTTGCAACTCATAAAAGTATTAGTGTGATTATGAATGTAATCCACATGGTTATAAGCCTTGTCAAGGTACTAACATACAGCCTATGCATTAATATTATCCTAATCCCTAACATTAACCTTGTAAGGTCTAGGCCTTAGCATAATACACCATAGTCACTTGTATTATACCCATGCATGAAAACATAATGGATAATGTAAAAAAAAATTAATGATATAACTTAATGAAATGTAAACTATATATATTACAAGCTAATATATATATATCTACAACCTAAGTGCTTTAGGTTGATCCAAGTCTAACCTAAGCCCTTGGAATAAAATGTAAGCGCTCATACCAAAAGGACATAGGATAACCTTATATGATAACCTTATCGTAGATCAACATTAATAAAGTATGGAATGAAAATGTGATTACATATGTATTAATGTAATATATATTTTATAACATCGTTTAAGTGTTGGCTAAGCGCCCATGGTTGACTTGGCGTCGAACCTAGGTCTTATGCATAAACCAACACATTATCCCGACCAAAGGAGTGTGAATCCAACCTTGGAATGATCATGATAACTCATACGTTGTAACATATATATATATATGAATGTTGGTAAACTATACAGTAATGTATTATGCGCTTAACATGATTATCTTTGTATGACTGTGTTGTTTGACTTTTCAATCTACCACGCAGATTGATTTTTGTGAACCAATGTTTTAACCCGACTGAGGTGCCCTCAGGCATGTGATCCAGCTAGTTCATGCTGGTCCTCAAATGAGGTTTCCAACCTCGATATCTATTGCATTAAAACTCCTTTGTTGTTTCATGAATGCGAATGATCCACGACCATCGATTACGATCTGGGTAACACCCTGGGGTGTTGCGATTACACTTAGCACCATTGATTTGGTTGAGGTGGTTGGTTCCTGAATTATACGTTGTACCATGCATTGAATGGCTGGGGTAACCATGCTCAGAGGTCACCCTCTCCTCAATCTGGTTCCCTCGTGTTGTCTAAAACCCTTACATTGGTTCCAGTCAATTCATTTGCTGATGCGAAGAGTTTCTTAGAGCACCTCTACTCAGAGCAGAGGGCTCATGTCTGAAAATAGAAGAATGGTGCTCTTCAGTGTAGTTTGGATAACCAGGAGGAAGCTAATTGCTCTCCCACATCAAGTAGTTAAGAAAATGAATACTTACTCTTGTTACAGGGTTTCGTTTCTAGTTTCACTTGTAAAGATTCTGTCTACAAGTGAGCCATCATGTCTTGGTCCTCAGGGAGCCATCATGTCTTGGTCCTCATGGCTTTCCCCATCCAACGGTAAGCAATTACAACCATGAGGTTTTTTACTTTTAATCCCTTTAACCTTGACTTATTATTGCACGATAATGATTATTGTTTTAACCTGGCATTGCAGATGCAACGACCTTCGAGGGAGTGTTGTGGTAGAGAACAGCTGGTGCCACGGCTTTGGGGAGAAGCTCGATCTCCACAAAAACTATGTAACCCATGCACTCTATGTCCCTTTGGGTTAAAATCCCTACGGTTAGAGATGAGTTACTTAAGACTTGGTCTCACCCTGTCTGCGTTGTGAAACAAAAATGGGCTCTCGGCCTTACTCTCCAGTGCATGCAACTGTGTTTTTCTTTTGTTGATGGCTCGTTTCAGCCTGTAGGTGAATGCAAGTGTTAACAGTTCAAAATTATGTTGTGGGAGATACATTGTTAATATTTGTTTTATGGTTCGACCCCTACGGGGTTCGCTGGTTCTTAAACACTGAATCAATGTGTCTCCTCCCATGAAGGGATTTCTGTTTGGAAAGTATAAATATACAGAGACTTTGAATTAAATGCCTTTTGTTTATAAATAATGAATGCATGAATGAAATGCGTAGAAACCTTACCCAGGTGCCTACGCAGTGTGGTTTACCACTATGATTTGTTCCTAATCATTAAATTTCTCTTTTATTTAAAGAACATGGTCATTGGAAAAATATGTAAATGCATCCTGAATTTCAACAAGTGTTGAAATAACTTTAGTTTTTCCGGCATATGTTATGCAGTTGTTTAACTTCCCGCAATGGTGCATGTTTGTAATGTTTTCCTCCTACGCTGCCTACGCAATAAAATAATGGATTCATAATCTGAAATGAAAATTTTTCAGCATTCAAAGGTTTGTTTGGTTTCGCTGCTCCTCAAGACCCATATCTCTCTCTCTCTCTCTCTCTCTCTCTCTCTCTCTCTGTATATATATGTGTGTGTGTGTGTGTGTGTGTGTATAGGTTAAAGGAGTAACCAACAACATAGATTTGCATTATGTTGCTTCGGCGAATCGTTTCGGTATATATATAGCCCAACGTCTGCATAATATGCCATGAAAGCTGTGGCCATATCGCTCCCCGAGCATGACCTCCTACATAAATGTTTTAAGGTAGTTGTATTCTATGAAATCGTTCTTAATGGTTATTGATGCAACATTAATCGTTTTAAATGCACTTACAGTATGAAATCATGGGTGTGCATGCTCTATACAATTTTTATGGGAATATAACTTGCTTGATTAAAACGTAGCTATGTAAACCGTTTACATGGAAATATGGAGCCGTAATTTTAACCCTTAACTGTATAACACTTCACTCATTAATATAAGGGTTAGTATAAGCTCCATTACATAGACCACAAAATTGTTCTTAATCGAGTAACTTGACTCGAAGGCATTCATATTAAAATATAATGCATTTTTCAATAACATGCATTTACACAAGCATTTCGTAGTAACTTAGAAAAATTATATTAGGTATGCAAAACCCTAATCGAGTATAACAATGAAGTTTGGATCTCTGTGCATGTGCAACAAATAGCTTAGAATACAATCTTAAGATATCATCTAGAATACAAGTCGTGTCCATACATATTTACATAGTTATATAAGCAGATACATAAATGATCATTTCATTTAAACAGTTAGGAAAAATAACATATTCGTAAATATCCCCTTTCTAGGTTAATCTATAAAAATAGAAAATGAGTGTTTATAAAATTCATGGCATGACATGTAAACCTCTTGGTTTACATGTCTGCTTGATTTTCCCAATAAAATATATAAAAAGAGTTCTGAAAGTAGGATAGAAATAAATGTACTTTGCATAAAATGCATACATATAACCATAGGCTAACATTTAAACCATATTCACCCTAGGGTGCCTCTTTCAGGATTGCAAACCCTAGTTTAAACAATATTTCTGTCTAATTAAATGCATCAGAACTATGTCCCTTCATACATCAAACATGAGCTATGAATATTTAAGGTATTTCAGTCAGATCATAAACTTATATCTTATTACACAGATCTAGCAACTTAAGGAAGATCTGTATTCAAAAATCAATATAACCTTTTACACAAAAGCATATCTGAATAGTAAATCATTCAACAATACTTCTAGGAATAAACTTATACAAATTCCATTACTATCCATAAAAATTCATGAAATAGGTGCATCAGATAAACTTATTTGAAATATAAAGACAAGTGGAACCAAGCACAAACCTCCCATCCTTTGACCAAAAAATTATCCTTGCTTTTAGGTACCCCCGAGCTGAGTTCACAGTACCCCAGGTCAGAGTGTAGATTTTAAGTTACCCTTAACTTGTTTCCCCAACTTATTTTGGATATTTCAGTGGCATCAGGCAACCCAACATCCAACTGAGTACTTCAGATCTCCAGGATGCTCTAGGGGATTTTAAGCCTCGACCATTAAGAGAATCAATTTAAACACATCCTATTCAGAGTAAATGCAGTCCTCGTGCAATCTTGGGGTAGTTATCCTACCTGCACACAATTAAGTGGCCAAGCCAATACCCAATTGTACGATTCCTCTCAATCTGGACCAGTTTGGTTCTCCAAAATCTGTCCTCCTTCACTTATCTTCATTAGTCTCAGTTTATTGTTCTTCCCAGCTCCCATTTCTCTTATTTGTTTATGATCATGAGAATGTGAATAATAAAGTGTTTTCAATGATTTTCACTTTTTATTCTCTTAGGTGTGAAATTCCTTATTTTATGAATTATTTTATTTCATTAGTATCTCAAATCTATTCTTTAGGGTTTTCGATTTTTCTCCAATAATAATTTCTTACTATTATTTTAATTGGCATTTTCCCTCCAACCCTTAGGGGACTGTGACTCCCATCTTATTAATGTGTTGGTCCACATGGTCATTAGAAATCAATTTATCAGATTTCTAAACTCACCTAAGTAAAATGAAATAATACTTGGCAGAAATATAATAGGGGTTCAAAGTCCAAAATTGTGGTATTACATTTCCCCTCCCCTTAAGTTTTCACCATCCTCGGTGTTAAACAGTTTTGTAAAACAAAAAAATAACATAATAAGAAATTTCAGTTTATGTCATGTACTTCTTCGAACAAGAAAGTGTATGTTGCTCACATTTCCCTTTCCATTTTCCAGGTAGCCTCTTCAGGCTTATAGTGCTCCCATTTCACTTTTACCTGAACGATGGTTTGATTCTGAAGTACCACCTCTTTCCGATCTAGTATGCATATAGGGTCTGTCTGGAAGTCTCCTTTTGATTCCACCTGGATCACATGCCAGTTTACAATATGCTTAGGATCATATACATATTTTTTCAGCACTGAAACATGAAACACATCATGTACTTTAAAATTTGCTAGTAAAGCTAACTGATAAGCAACAGATCCTACTCTAGTAAGTTTTTGGAAAGGACCACAAAATTGTGGTGCAAGTTTGGAAACCTTTCCCAAGCTCAAAGAAATTTTCTTTGCTTTTACTCTTAGGAATACATGATCCTGAACTTCAAATTCTTTATGTTCTCTATGCTGATCAACATAGATTTTCTATCTATCTTGGACAGTTTTTAAGTTTGTTTTAACTTTCTGCATAATGTGTTCTAGTTTAGCTAACATTTCGGGACCCATCATAATCCGATTCACCGGATCATCCCATGTCATAGGGGTTTTACACTTTCTGCCATACAACACTTCGAATGGACTCATTCCTGCAGAGGTTTGATAACCATTATTGTAGGAAAATTCAGTTAGGTGTAGGTAGTTCTCCCATTGTTTTGGGTTATCCATGGCACATAAGCGAATCATTTACTCAAGGATTTGGTTCACCCTCTCAGTATGTCCATCGGTTTGCGGATGGTAGGTTGTACTAAAACTCAGTTTAGTCCCCAAACCTGTAAACAAATCCTTCCAAAAGTGTGAGGTGAACTTTGTATCCCTATCGGATATAATCACCTTGGGAATTCCATGGAATTGAAAGTCTTCTTTCACGAAAACCTCCACAATGTTTATTTCCTTGAACGTGGATTTGACTGGTATGAAGTGAGTTGGCTTAATCAACTTGTCCACTACCACCATGATGGCATCATGTTGCTTGTTATTTTTAGGCAACCCAGTGATAAAATCCATAGAAATGGTCTCCCATTTCCATTTTGGTACTGGTATAGGCTACAACAAACTAGCCGAATTTTGATGTTCCACTTTCACCCACTGATAGTCCATACATTTTGCGATATACTCAGCAATTTCAGATTTTAGTTTAGGCCAATAGTGTTGTTTTTTAACAGTTGTTAGCATTTTCTGATAACCTGTATGACTAGAATATGTCCTTTTGTGAAATTCATCCAGAATCAGTTGTTTTAATTCTTCTTGATCCAGTATGTACAATTTGTTTTTAAATAGAAGCAACCCATCTTTCGATATGTTGTAATGTGTTGCTCGCTAATCTGAATTTTCTGCAAGACATTTTTGTCTTAAATTCAAATATTTTTGGTCTTTTTCAATTGCTGTCCAGATCTGTGACATTAAATCAGATTTAAAACTGTTAACTGATGCCATAGTTAGTATGTGCATGTGTCTACTAAGTGCGTGAGCTATTTTATTTGCTTTGCCTTTGATATGCTGAATTTCAAAGTCAAACTCACTTAAGAAATCCAACCACCTTGCTTACCTTCCATTCAGATTTGGTTGTTCAAAAATATATTTCAGCCCAATGTGATCAGTTTTCAGAATAAACCTTTTTCCAAGAAGGTAACATCACCACATTCTTAAAGCATGAATTATGGCAGCCAGTTCTAAATCATGTGTTGCATAGTTTACTTCATGCGTCATTAACTTTCTAGATTCATAACCAATTACTGAACCATCTTGCATTAACATGCCTCCAATCCTTCCTTGCATGCATCTGTGCACACAACAAAGTCACCATAAGCATCAACCACTTTTAGAATAGGAGTGAAAGTGAGCAACTATTTCAGCTTTGCGAAACTAGCTCCACACTTAGATCTCCAAAGAAACTTGACTTCCTTCCTCTGAAGGGAGGTAATGGGATGGGCCACTTAGGAAAATCCTTCAATAAATTTTCGATAGTACCTGGCTAGTCCCATAAAAGAGTTGAAATCGCTTACATTTTGTGGATTAGGCCAACTCATTATGGCCTTGATCTTATCGGCAATTTCTTGGGCTGATATAATGTGACACAAGTATTGTATTTGGTCCCACTAAAAGTCACATTTGGATAACTTTGCATAAAGATGATTTTCTCTTAGAACTTACAGCACCAACCTTAGGTGTTCCTCATGCTCGATTTCGTTCTTCAAATGGATGAGGATCTCATCAATAAACACTACAACAAATTTATCTAGGTACTTGTTGAAAACATTATTCATCAAGCACATAAACGTGGCTGGTGCATTCGTCAAACCGAATGGCATCACCACAAATTCATAATGTCCATAACGAGTACGGAAAGTTGTATTATGCACATATTCTTCTTTAATTCTGATTTGATGATAACCCGACCTTAGATCAATTTTTGAAAAGACAGTAGCACCCCCAACCTGATCGAATAGATCGTCAATCCTTGGCAAGGGATATCGATTTTTTATGGTTACTTTGTTTAGCTGTCTATAATCAATGCCCAGTCAGAATGTGCCATCTTTATTCCGTAAAAAGATCACTGGTGCTCCCCACGGAGACAAACTTGGACGGATATAACCTTTTTCCAACAACTCCTACAATTGTGCTTTCAACTATATCAATTCAGGAGTGCTCATCCGATAAGGTGCCTTAGAATTTGGTATTGTTCCCAGGGACAGGTCTATGGTAAAATATAGTTCTCTCCTAGTAGGTATATCAACAATGCCCTTGGGAAACACATCGTCAAATTCAGCCAAAACAAGATGTTTTGTGAAACCTGAAATTTCAATTTTATGATTTTCTGACATGTGGAAAGCATAAATTTTACACCCTTTCTGTGCATTTCTTTTCAATTGAAGAGCATAAATTTCTCTTAATTTCACTACTCTTACTATCCCTTGAATCTTTTCAGGTTGTTCCACATCATTGATAAATGTAATAGATTTTTGATAGAAGTCTATGATAGCCCTATGCTTTTCTAGCCAATCCATACCGATAAGAAAATCATATGATCCTAAAGGAAAAAACATTTAAATCTGCACTAGTGTAAGATTCATTCAACTTCAAAGGATACTGATTCACTACTTCAGAAACCTTCCTTTTTCTCCATGTGGCCATTTGAACTAGCTAAGGCTGCATGTATTTGTTTTTACTAAGTTTGCATGACTCACACAGTTTTGGGTCTATGTAACTTTTACATGCACCAAAATCAATCAAGATAGACACGGGTGTCCCGGAAAGCATACCTTCAACCTCACTTACAGAGACTTGGTGTTCTACTTGATGGTTGTTCAATGCAGCATAGATTTCCGGGCTCCTTGCTATATCTTGAACCGTAGAAGCCTCTTGCAGATTATGCATTGGTTTGCTTATATCCTTCTTATGAGGACAATCGTACCATCTATGACTTTCTCCACATCCCCAACATTTGAGTGGTGGCTTAGATGGCGTATGTTCCGGTTTTATGGTGCCTTCAATTTTCATCTTCTTGTTTGGTGTAAAAGTGTTAGAGTGTGTCTTGATGCCTTCAAATCTGTTGTTGAAGGGTGCCAACGTAACTTGATTTCTGAATTGGTTGGGATTATGGCCTTTCTTCCTTCTCTCAGATTTGTTCTTCTTCTTTTCATTCCACCGCTTACATACTCCATCCCTGTTCTATCCTTGTTCAAAACACAACCTAGACTTTTTGAATGCATCTTCCAAAGTCTTTGGATCATCAAATTCAATCCGGTCCTTGAAACCAAACGGAAAACAATTCAGGAACCGCTGGATCCTGAATTTTTCATCTTGGATATAACGAATGTACTTGAGAAATTCTTGAAATTTACTGATTAATTACTCCATGTTTTGTTGTCCTAACTTAAGTTCGTCAAATTATTTTAACTTTCTCTCATATTACCTTTCAGAAAGGTTCTTATGTTTGAAGAATGTTGCAAAATTTTTCCACTTTACCTTCTTCTCGTTGATAGAGCGGGTTAGCTTGAGATCATCCCACCAAGCCGAAGCTTTTCCTTGCAGCTTGAAAACAACAATCCTAGCCTTTATGAGGCTAGAATAATCGAACATGCATAAATATTTTTCCATGTCCCTCAGTCAAGGTTCATCTTCTTCTCAGGTTTTAATTTCTCCGTTAAAAGTAGGAGGCTTGATCTTTCTCAACTCTGAGTGCAATTGATTTACTTTCCCAGTTTTCTTCTTCTTCTTGGGAATATACTCCTCAGAATATTCGCCATGGGACTCTTCGTCACTTCCATCCATATTATAGCTTGCATAATTCCTTGGGGGTGTAGTCTTAAATTTTGAATTTCTTTTTGTGACTGACTATTGAGGCCTCGGATGTGTATGGTATGCAAAGTGTTGAAATGAGGTTCCTAAGCTCTCAACAGAGGGTGAAAAGCCAGACTGAAAGGCTTCGAAAGTCCCTACACAAGGACATTTCTATCTCCATCCTATTTGGTGTAGTAATCTCCCACGGACATTCAGCCTCCGCTGGAAGTCTAAGAGTTGATAGGTTTTGATCCAAAGTATCAGTTTTCATATGAAGAAAACCTAAGTGTAAAAGTCTGCAAACACTAATCTACTTAAAGGAATCTAAGCTAAGTTAGATCTATTCTAAGAAGGTGTTTATGAATAGGTGCAAATCAACTTGATATATTAAATAAACAGATCATTTATCAATTACACAGAAATGTATAACAGGTTTAGTGATTTGTTCAGCTCAAATTGTAATTAATTAATGAAAATCAACTAATGGAAAATTGATTTTGTTAAACACTCAAGACTTGATCTGTAACTTGATATGTTAATTGAAAAATTAACACCATTTGTAACTTACTAAAAGAATCATTTGCAGAAATCGATAAAAGATTTTAATAGAATAAACTCTTTAAAACCTTTATGAACACATGAATCATGCGTAATGATAAACTAGAACTGTAGATTGATATGTTTAATAAGTTGCAAAGATTAAAACAGTGTCAGATAAACAACTTCGAGAAATATCATTCATCAAATAAACTTGACAAAAGACAAAAGTAGATCTGAAAAATAAATTTACTGTATTCAATAACTAGTTTGCAAGAAACTACAAGCTTGCATCAAAACAGAGCATCTACAGCCTCTCCTGCAGATTTTGTCTCCAAGTTCCATCCTCCTTTGTCTATGAGGAATCATATCTTTAAATAAGAGTTTACAAAACAATAATACAAACAGTAAATTCCCACAAACCGGGATTACAAAATCAAAGATAAACTATATAACACCTTTCAAGGCGATTTTCCTCCAACAAAATTCTCCAAATGAGAGTTATCTTCTAATTTCGAGAAGAATCCCATTACAAAATGTAGAATTCATCAATGAATTACTTGCTGTCTATAATAGGCAACAAAAGATCCAAAAAATATTCTTTAGGAATTTCTGAATGATTGACAATGTCTTCAAAAACAGAGAAATCATCCAGCGTGTCTTTCTTAACAGAGGTTGATGGAGTGACAGGAACCTCATTGATTATAAAATCATGGATAATGGTATCATCTCGATCAATTGACTCTTTGGGAATTTTCTTTTTCTTCTTCTGAAGGAGTTGCATGTAGATGGATGGAACTTCAGAATCGTCGTATTTGCTGCCACTGCTCGTATCAGGAACACTAGCATCAAAAGGTGGTGACATAGGTTCTTAATACAACAAAGACTGAAGTTCCTCATCTATACTGAATCTATCCAATGATTTGTGATATGTCTGCATATTGCTCACACAAGATTATTAAAAGAAACCTTTGGAAATCAAATATTGAACAGTTACACATAATCTAAAAGCCAAACTAATTGCCTCATAGTTGTTCCCGTATTTAAAAGAACTGATAAAAACTGTAATGATTGAGCATAATGAACTGCTATGATTAAAATATTACGATATGGGAATTGCAATAATTACGAAGCAAATCGCAACATGTATTAATCAGATTTAGATTAGGATGAAGTACAAATTTGGTTAAATCATGCATGACCAGAAGTTGCATATGAAAACTCATCATTACGGCTTAATCCAATCAACAATTATGACTTCGAATTTGAGCCGAAGGTGAAAACCACAGCCAGAAAGCTGGCTACCAACACGACAAAGAGCAGAGAATCTGCACATTCGAACAAACGACGCATTGCCAACCTAATAACAACTGAAAAAACCGGATAACAACTGAAAAAACCGGATAACAACTGAAAAAACCGGGAAGGTGACCTTGGTAAGAAAATGGCAGTAAAATCCACGTAAAGTGTAAAATTCCGACGGTAAAAATAATATTGAAAAATAGAAAAAACACATTTATATTGTTTTTTTGGTCGGATCAAATCTGGGCCGTAGATTTAAAAGAAATGGATGGCTAGGATTAACCCCTGCAGGATGCGGGATCGAGTTCAAAGTAATCTTTATTCAAAATTTCCGAAATTCCAGGTTGTGGGTTTCGGGTTTTACAAATTTTTAAAAATAAACAAACATGTTTCTTAAATCTGCAACCCGAGATTCTGGGTTTCGAGTTTCGGAAACGAAAACAAAAATCAAAATCAAATAACTTTTTTCGCAGTCCACAATCCGCAATTTGCGGGTTGCGGGTTTCAGGAACACACAACACAACTTATTAGCTTAACGAATTTTTGGAACCCGAAATCCGAAATTTTCGGGTTTCAGGTTTTGGGATCAAAAACTCTAAAATATTTACATGGTCATTCCACAACCCGCAATTTCAGGTTGCGGGTTTTGGGTTGACGAATTTCCAAAAGATAAACAAACGATTCCCGCAATGCAGAATTGTGGGATTTCGAGATTTGTAGTAAGAAAATGATTTTGGGAAAATCTAAGGTTTTCTGCAAATCCAGAAAAAAACCAGAAACTTAGAAATTTTCAAAGGAAATAATAATGATAACTAAGCAATCCAAACAAAGGGTGATATGCCATAGCAAATTTAAAATTTAAAACTTACCTAATTACCTCTATATTTACAATAATGGGGCTCCCATGATTAGCATGAAGCATGGGATCTGTTGTAGCTACAACACTGACTTTTCTGCATGTTGTTCCTTTGGTGTTGAGAGGTGATTGTTTTCCTTTTTAGTCAACTTTTGCAGTAGAATAGCATTTATTTCTCGTTCTTCAAATTTTTTAATGTTGTCTTCTTTAATGCTGATCAATTCAACCTTGAGACTTTTGACTGTTTCCATCGTCTCACTGGATGTTGTCTCTATTGAGATATTGTAACTTCTAAGAATATTATATTTGTACTTTATTATTCCGGAGATGTTTTATTCCTCCATGAAGATCTTATTGTATATCCGAAGATGTTTATTCCTCCATCGGATTGTGGTAACTTGGGTTATTAGACTTCCCTAGTGGGGGGTTGGCCCTGTATGTGTTATGTGGGTCAAAGGGTTATTAGACCACCCTAGAGGGGTTAGCCCAGTCAGTTGTAATGGGGTTTTTAGCCTAGTAATTAAGTTGGGGCCGACCTGGCTTGTATAAAAGTTAGTCGGGGAACAAGTATAAGTAGAGGAGGATGTTCCTCACTTATCTCACTCATTCATTCACTCAGAAAGTAGTGCACTTGTGAGAGAGAGATCTGCTATGGAGGAGGAAGAGCTCATGTCTTTGGTTTACATATTTGTATTTGCTAGTCATCTATATTGAGGAAGCTTTGCTGGGTTTTCTACCCCATGAGGGTTTCCCAGGATAAATATGTGTCTCTTGTGTTTATGTTGTGCTTGTTCTTTCTTCAGTGATCCTGTATATGCTATTGTTGTGAAATGAAATGTAATACTGATATTTTCAGTCTTATCATATTGAATCTTAACATGGTATCAGATCTAACCTTAAGGATGGCAAGGTATGGCACTTAGGACACTTGCTTCACTTACGACAATTTGAAGGGTAGGGTTTTATATAGCAAAAACCAGTCATTGTGGAACTTTCTCTATAAATACATTTTGGAGAAGGTTCGGGATCTTAAAATTTTACAGGTCGAATACAACATCCCCATGTACCTTGCGTCCAAAGGACACCCTGAGATTCGTTGTACTTTGTGAGTTATGATCAGTACAACTTAGGGTTTCTGCCTCTTCCAGATCTCAGTCATAATCAGGTGACCTAGGAAAAAAGGTCATAACTTGGGCTAGGAAGCTCCAAATGAAATTTCATAAAAAGTGACAGGTATTTCACAGACTGTACTATCCCAATAAATGTTTTCAGAGGCCGAAGTTGAACTAGTGACATGTGGAACGCCGTACAAGTTCGCTCTCCTGTTTTATCCCATAAACAGATCATGTTGTGACACTCGGCATAAATCTCTCTTAGAGAATCCAATTGAGTTCAGACCTATAGGGGTGGAAATATGACAGGTCGAGCTACCACATGAAACTTTTTCAGACCCTGTGGATCAAAAAGTTGGGAGTTACACTAGAAACAATCAGGTACATATTTATGTCAAAACAGAATTATTTTTTATCACCTTCATTCATGGCTTCCGGAATTTAGGGTTTCAGAGGAAGTTGGAATTTTTGGAATTGGACTCCATGGCTGAATGTTACTCAGGAAAATCAAAATTTAGAGACCAAGATCAATTTTTTTGGTTGGGTAGAAGACCGGGCTTGATCAAACCCCAGTTCAGGATTTTGATCGGAAAGGTGGAAAATTAGGGCTTCAGCAAAAGTTGGAATTTTTGAAGTCTGTGACCACAGTTGGAAGCTCCTCAGAAAAACAAGATTTTAGAGCCTTGGATCAAACCTTTTGATTGGGCAGAAGGGTGGGCTTCATCAAACCCTAGTTCGGGATCTTGTCTAGAAGATCCAGAAGTTTCGAAGGCAATTTTGAGGGGTCAAATTTTGGAGATTTCAAAATTGAAGTATGCTAGTTTGATCAGCTCAGAAAGACACATCCTTCCATACATTCAGAAGTGTGAAAGTCAAAGTTTGAATTTTTAGGGTTTCTCTGACAAACCCTAATCGAGCTCCAAATCCAGTTTCAGGGGGAGATGAGGCTAAGGCCTTACATAAGAAGACTACAAGAAGCCTAGACAGATATGACTTAAGGAGATACAGGCATGTCTTGAAAACTGATTCTTGATTAAGTTCATAATATGTTTGTCTTCATATTATTTAGGTTAGTACAATGTTAGAATTGTCTTATCACCCTAATAAAAGTATGAATACATGTGAATAATAGAAGACATCCATTGATTAGGGTTATATGATTGTACTAATGCACTATGGTGTTCTATGAGGATGATGTTGTCTACTAACAAAAGATAGGTACATCAAGAAAGATAAATCAAGTTCTATGACCATGATGACATAAAGACAAAGACTTATCCATAGTCTTTAAAATCTCTACTTACGAGGTATGTATGATTTATTTATACTATTCTTAACTTATGAGGTATGCAGGTTACTATCACAAGGTCTCTAAATCATTGAAGAGACTAAAGATATTGTTTGGGTATGTTAGAAATAAGCATGTGTCTAATCCAGGTATGTCTTCCTTGTTGATGTATATGTAACTTCGGAATGTATTTCACATATTTGTATATTGTATTCCTATAGAGATGGTATTATTCCTCTATACGGAAGTGTCATCATTTATATTGTAAGTGTCGTAACTTATATTTGATGGGTTATTAGACCACCTTGTTGGGGTCGGCCCTGTATAAGTCATGTGGGTCGAAGGGTTATTAGACCACCCTATTGGGGGTCGGCCATGTGGGTCAAAGGGTTATTAGACCACCCTATTGGGGGTCGGCCCAGTCAGCATTATATTATGTGGTTAAGTTCGAGCCTACATGAGTTAGGTAAAAAGGCAAGTCAAGTCAAGTATAAATAGAGTGCGGGAGGCACTCTATTTATTCACTCTCTTCTCACACATGCTCTTAAGGAGGAGAGGTGCACTTATGGAGGAGGAGGATCTGCTGCTAGGTTATGTCTATCTCTCATGGTTGGTTGTATCATTGCTCTATCTATCTCTGAGGAAGTTATTGGGGTTTTTCACCTTTATGGTTTTCCCCAAGTAAATCTTTGTGTCTCTTGTGTGCTTGCATTATTGTCTCCATGATTGATATGCTGTAGATATGCTGTACATGTTGTTCTCTCAGTTAAGATCCTAGATCAGATTGAAGTAAATTCTGAAAATTTAACATGGTATCAGAGCTAGCCTGAAAGAAGGCATGATATGGCATGTATGACACTTGTTGCACTTACGATGCTAGGGCTTGATATAGCAAAAACCAGTCATCGTAGAACTTTCGCTATAAATCTGTTTTGGCGACATTTTCGGATCTGAAATTGTTACAGGCCGAAGCTAAGATCTCCAGGTATCTTGTGTCCAAAGGACAACCTCTAATTCGTTGTACTTTGTGATTTATGATCTGTACAATATAGGGTTTCGGCCTCTTCCAGATCTGAGTCAAAATCAGGTGACCTTGGGAAAAAGGTCATATCTTGGGATAGGAAGCTCCAAATGAAATTTAGTAAAAAGTGACAGGTAGTACACAGTCTGTAATATCTCAGAAAACGTTTTCAGAGGCCGAAGTTGAACCAGTGACACGTGGAACGCCGTACAAGTTCGCTCTACTGTTTTATCCCATAAACAGGCCACGTTGCGACATTTGGCATAACTCTCTCTCAGAGAATCCAATTGAGGTCAGACCTGTCAGGATGGTAAGGTAACAGGTCAGGCTATCTCAGGAAACTTTTTTCAGACCCTGTGGATCAAAAATTTCGGAGTTACACCAGAAACAATCAGGTACATATTTCTGTCAAAACAGAATTATTTTTTGGTACCTTCATTCATGGCTTCCGGAATTTAGGGCTTTGGAGAAAGTTGGAATTTTTGTAATCGGAGACCACGGCTGGATGATACTCATAAAAATAGAAATTTAGAGACCAAGATCAGAATTTTTGGTTGGGCAGAAAGCCGGGCTTGATTAGACCCTAGTTCGGGACTTTGATCAGAAAAGTGGAAAATTAGGGCTTCTGTAAAAATGGGAATTTTTGAAATCTGTGACCACGACTGGAAGATCCTCAGAAAAATAGAAGCTTAGAGCTTTGGATCAAACATTTTGATTGGGAAGAAGAGTGGGCTTCATCAAACCCCAGTTCAGGGTCATGTCCAGTGAATCCAGAAGTTTCATAGGCAAAATTGAGGAGTGAAACTTTGCAGTTTTCAAATTTTGAATATACCAGCTTGATCAGCTCATCAAGACACATATTTCTATCATTTCAGAAGGTTGAAATTCAAAGTTTGAATTTTTGGGGTTTCTCTGACAAACCCATATCCAGCTCCAGGTCTAGTTCCTGCAAATCAAGTGGATTGGGTTAATCCTAGAAGAAGATGGATTGATCATCTGCATGAGTGAAGAAGTTCCTGTTTCAGAGGGAGATGAGGCTAAGGCCTTACATAAGAATATTACAAGCGATCTCGACAGGTATGACTCATCGAGGTATGTTTTGATATTTGTCCATAATTAAGTTTATGGTATGTTTGTCTTCATGTTATTACAGTTAAGTACAATTTTGTTTTTAGATTTGTCGTATCACCTTAACAAAATTATGAATGCATGATAGAAGATATTCATTATTTAGGGTGTTGACACTTATGATTGTACTAATGCATTATGGTGTTGTATGAGGTTTATGTTGTCTACTAACATGAAAGGTACACAAAGAAAGACAAATCATGCTCCAGTTCAAGAACATATGATCATGGTGACATGAGGATAAAGACTCATCCATTGTCATGGATCTCATAGAAGATCCATTTACGAGGTATGTATAACTTGGTTTTATAATGGCTAACCATTGAGACATGCAGGTTACTAACACAAGTCATTGAAGAGAACCAAAAGACATTATACGGGTATGTTAGACATAACTAGCTAGCATGCTAATCCAGGTATGTTTTTCCTATATCAAGCTAGAATCCTACCTTGTGTTAGGATCTTATACTATTGTGTTGTTGATAATGATTATTCACAAAGAGTCATAGGTTTGAATAATCATGGTTGTATGCATATTATGTTTCTTACCATAATTGATGATATGACTAACCAGAAGAATCATGAAGGTATAGCTTTTATGCATATTATATCTCTTATCTTGATTGATGACTCAACTAACCCGAAGAGTCATAGGTTTGAGTAATTACAGGTTTAGACATGTTATGTTTCTTATGATTTGACTAACCATAAGAATCCCACATAAACCTTGAAAGCTAATGCTTATTATTTCTGTTTGAAATGATCATGACTATACATGCTTTAGATTATTGTATTTTTGATAATATTAAGATTATTCTAATGAATTTTTGATTATGTATGAGACCTCGGGGATAACAAAATGATGATACTAACAAGCATGCATAGGGATCAAGAATGAGTATAAGTTCAAAGACAGGTAATCCAGGAAGCAAAGATCAAGAGGGAGGACACTCCAGTTGTTCCTGCAATAAAGCAAAGGAGCACACTTCAGTAGTTTCTGCAAGGATGCAGATATTCAAAGGGAGTTGACCATCTCTCTACATTCCACAATAGAAAGGTGTAGAAGAAGCTACTTCAGATTAGGACTCCAATAGCTCCTGCAAGGAAGCAAAGACTCAGAGGGATTCCACCCAACGAACAAAGAAAGATAAGTATTTTAATCATCATTTCTTGCATATTTGTTTGTTTTAAATAATACTGTTCAATAATGTATATACTGATGTTCCTAGAATTAGGTTGTGTATTATGCATATTAGAATAGTTGCATTGATGAACAGTATACTACTAATATACATGGGTAAGTGGCCTATGGCACTGTACAACATTCCATTGCTACTTATCTAGAATGAAACCTCTTTGTTGACGTGTTGGGAGTTGTGCACACTCTTAACAATGTTCTGGTAGAGATTGGAAGGCATCTAGAAAGTTATGGGATATGGATAAATGTTGTATTGAAGCATTGGCTAAGATAATTGCATGACTGTATGACATATTTCTTTATGTGTAAGAATTTGTTCTGAAAACTATGAGATGTTTTCTAATCATGCAATTTAACTTGTTGTGTAGGAAAGATCGTATGCCATCTCCTACAAAAGAAGAACTACAACATTTGTTCAGCAATAAAGATATCTATTGAAGATATTGAAGTTCCCAGGATCTGGGATGAAGAAATGGAATGATCCGTCGATCATGAAGAATGATGTTTGGGTTGCAGTCCCAAGACGTGAAGGGAAGTTTGTTATGACTTCCAAATGGAACTATCAGATCAAGCATGTTGCAGATGGAAGCATTGAGATGAAATAGAAGATGCACCAGATGGATTTCAAGACAGCATGGTGTAGTCATTTATGTGTGCAGAACTTGGCATGGTAGGATAGACAGCTTTCTATCCAGTTTGGGCTTTACCAAGAGTAAAGCGGATTCCAACCCTTACTACAAGGTTGAGGAAGGAAATCTAGTGATACTACTTTTGTATGCAAATAACCTGTTTGTATCAGGTGAAGATAGATTGATTGCCGACACGCAGCGGAAGCTTACTACCGAGTTTGAGATGAAGAACTTGGGGATGATGCACTATTTGTTTTTGGCATGGAGGTGTGGCAGAGTGCAGAAGGAATCTTCCTTGGACAAGGTAAGTATGCAGTAGAGATCCTGAAGAGGTTCGGGATGATGGATTGCAAGGCCATGGCCACACCTATGGCATCGAATCTGAAGCTTCTATGTGATGCTTCATCTGAGCCGGTTGATGTCTCTATGTATCGTCAGATGATTGGGTCCTTGATGTACCTGACAAACATGAGACCGGATATTTGCTTTGCTGTGAACACATTGAGACAGTTCCTGACGGATCCGAGGAGTGTTCATCTGGTTGTTGTAAAGCATGTTCTGAGGTACCTGAAGGGTACAATGGATTATGGGCTTAGGTATGAGGTGAATCAAAAGTTTAACCTGCAGGGTTATGTTGATTCAGATTGGGCTGGCAGTGTTGCAGATAGGAAGAGCACATCTGGGTGTTGCTTCAGTATGGGATCAGGTGTGATCTCTTGGTTTAGCAGGAAGCAGTCCTGTGTAGCACTGAGTATAGCTGAGGCAGAATATGTTGCAGCCTGCTCAGCTAGTTGTGAGGCAGTATGGCTACGGAAGCTACTGTCTGAGTTATTTGATCTCCCGTTGGAGGCTACTGGTATCTTCTGTGATAACCAGAGTTGTGTGAAGCTGTCTGAGAACCCAGTGTTTCATGACAGGTCGAAACACATAGAGATCAAATACCACTATATTAGGGATATGGTGCAGAGAGGAGCTGTGAAGCTTCTGTATGTTGCGACGGATGAGCAGATTGCAGATGTGCTGACGAAGCCACTAGCCAGAGTGAAGTTCGAGTACTTCAGAGAGAGGCTTGGCGTTCTTCAGATCGAGGACACTTCGAGGAAGAAGTGATGGACACATTTGCTGAAGCCATTCCAAGCATGTTGGAAGGAGGATCCTTCACATGGCTATGGATGTAAGCGCTGGATGATGAGCATCAGGATGATGTTCTGGTTTTTGCTTGGATATGATTAGTTGGATCATTATATGTATGTATGTACGCATCATGTTGGATGCTGGATATGATCAGTTGGATCATTCATATATGTACGCATCATGTTGGATGCTGATGGATACATTGTGTGGATCATGTATCTTTGTATGATCAGGTAGATCATGGATGATGATGGATACATTGTGTGGATCATGTATCTTTGTATGATCAGGTAGATCATGGATGCTGATGGATACATTGTGTGGATTATGTATCTTTGTATGATCAGGTAGATCATGCATACTGATGGATACATTGTGTGGATCATGTATCTTTGTATGATCAGGTAGATCATGTATGCTGATGGATACATTGTGTGGATCATGTATCTTTGTATGATCAGGTGGATCATGTATGTTGATGGATACATTGTGTGGATCATGTATCTATGTATGTATCAGGTGGATACTTGGATGATCGTGGATGACAAGCTTCTCCAGATGACATGCAGCAGGATGTTGCAGTGATGATGATCAGGATGATCATGTGTACATCAGGATGATGTTTGATGAGTATCAGATGATACTTTGTGGCCGTGGATCAGGTTGTGCAGGAAAGCATGTAATTTGTGCCCTGGGAGATTTGCAGATGGTCTTTCGAGGTTTTGCCTATGGCATGTAATTCGGTGCCCTGGGACATCTGGAAAATGCTCTTGCGAGGTTTTGCTTGGGAGGACATGTAATTTGTGCCCTGGGAGATTTCAGGTCGGAGTTGTGTACCCGTAACATCCTGAGATGCTCTTGCGAGGTTTTGTCCTATGGCATGTAATTTGCTCCTGGGAGATCTGGACAGGATGAAAAAGGCCTCAGATGCTTCAGCCAGGTTTTGCCATGACCACATGTAATTTGCTCCTGGGAGATCTGGACAGGATGAAAAAGGCCTCAGATGCTTCAGCCAGGTTTTGTGGTGGACCACATGTAATTTTCTCCTGGGAGATCTGGACAGGATGAAAAAGGCCTCAGATGCTTCAGCCAGGTTTTGTGGTGAGATCACATGTAATGTGCTCCTGGGAGATCCGACAGGTAGAGCCGCGTGCTTTTAACAGCCTGGGATGCTTCAGCCAGGTTTTGTGATGGGTCACATGTAATGTGCTCCTGGGAGATCCTACAGGTAGAGCTGTGTGCTCGTAATAGCCTGGGATGCTGCAGCCAGGTTTTGTGACGCACGTAATAAGTCCTGAGGATTCCACAGTATGGCCAGTGATGATGAAGACCTGCAGGTGGTGGGCCTACATCCAGTATGAAAAAGGACTGGCTCTGTAGAACTTCCTATGACGAGTAGATTCAGAGATTGATTGAGATAGCAGCAGCAGTGACGATGATGATGACTCGATGACGATTATCCAGTGACGATGATCCAGAGAAGATGACTTGTGCTAGAAGAACTGTGCTGAGAAATACCTTCCTAGTTAAGAGGGAGTGTTGATGTATATGTAACTTCGGAATGTATTTCACATATATGTATATTGTATTCCTATAGAGATGGTATTATTCCTCTATACGGAAGTGTCATCATTTATATTGTAAGTGTCGTAACTTATATTTGATGGGTTATTAGACCACCTTGTTGGGGTCGGCCCTGTATAAGTCATGTGGGTCGAAGGGTTATTAGACCACCCTATTGGGGGTCGGCCATGTGGGTCAAAGGGTTATTAGACCACCCTATTGGGGGTCGGCCCAGTCAGCATTATATTATGTGGTTAAGTTCGAGCCTACATGAGTTAGGTAAAAAGGCAAGTCAAGTCAAGTATAAATAGAGTGCGGGAGGCACTCTATTTATTCACTCTCTTCTCACACATGCTCTTAAGGAGGAGAGGCGCACTTATGGAGGAGGAGGATCTGCTGCTAGGTTATGTCTATCTCTCATGGTTGGTTGTATCATTGCTCTATCTATCTCTGAGGAAGTTATTGGGGTTTTTCACCTTTATGGTTTTCCCCAAGTAAATCTTTGTGTCTCTTGTGTGCTTGCATTATTGTCTCCATGATTGATATGCTGTAGATATGCTGTACATGTTGTTCTCTCAGTTAAGATCCTAGATCAGATTGAAGTAAATTCTGAAAATTTAACATTCCTATGTTAAAATCCTACTTTGTGCTAGGATCTTAGTATACCCATGTATTGAATGATCATGACCATACATATTCAAGATTATTTAGAATTATAATGGTTTGATAATATTGAGATTATACTAATGAATGTATGTTTGTATATGTGATCATGAGGATGACACTAGTGCACACTTGAGCATGCACAGTGGTACAGAATGAATAGATTTTCAAAATACATATAGAAGATCAAGCGGAAGGAAACCAAACAAACATAAAATTCAAGTATTTGAATTGTTATTTGAAAAAGTAAATGATATTGCTTGTAATAGTTGTATGCATATTTGTATTCCTAAAATATATCATGATGAGTGTAAACATTCATATAGCATTGAACAGTATACTACTAATATGCATATGATTGGTAAGTTGGACAAACATTCCATTGTTGCTTGTCTAGAATGAAACCTCTTTGCTGACATGCTGAGAGCTGTGCACACTCTCAATAGTATGTTCTGGTAGAGATGGAAGGCATCTAGATAGACACTGTATGCATACAGGATATGGAAAAGTGTTGTGCCAAAGTATTAGTCAAGATAGTAGCATAACTATGTAAATCATATCTGTATGCATAATAGATTATCATGTCAACATGATTTGATGATTATGAAGTATTACTAATCATGTACTTAATTTTGATTTGTAGGAAAGATCATGAAGAATGATGAACACTGAACAAGTGATGGATGTTCAACACGAAGATTTACAAATCAAACATAATATAGAAGGCTCGTGGCTAGAAGATTCTCTTAGAAAGAGGAAGAGAATCATGATGAGATGTTTGCTCCAAGTGGCTAGATAAGACCATTATCTTAATAATGTAATTGAAGAAGAAGTGCAAATCAAGGATTCAATTGAAGAAATCTCTGTTTGGGTACCCAGGATCGATACTAAATTAATGAGCTTAATGATCACCATGGATGATGTGGATCTCAACCTTTGCTACAAGGTTGAATATGGTTTCTATACCCAGATGACATGGAACTCACCACAGAGTTCAAATGACATTGAGGCTCATATCAGTAGACCCATTTGACGAGAGATGGCACAGATAGATATGCAGAAGATCACTCAAATGCAGAGTGTGAATGATGTTCAGTCACAAAGGGAGAATTGACAGTTTCTTGATAAGCTTGGCCTTTACCAAAATTAAAAGCTGATCTGTTACGAATGATGAACCTGTCATACTATTACTGTATGTGGATGATCTATTTTTACAAACAGATCATGAAAAGAAAGAAGAAGATGGCTGCAGAAATGAAAATGAAAGATCTCAGATTGATGCATTACTTCCTAGTTCTGGAAGTATGGCAAGGCTCAGAAGGAATCTTTCTCATCTCGAGAAAGTATGTTGTGGAAATCTTGAGAAGAATTGATATGTTGGAATGTGAATCCATGGCCACTCTCATGGGTTCCAACTTGAAGTTATTAGCTGATACCTCCTCAGAGTTAGTTGATGTGATTATGTACAGACATTTATTGGGTCAGATATATGCCTTGCTATGAACACCTTGAGTCAATATCTAGTGGAAACTAGATGTGTTCACCTGATAGTTGCAAAGCATGTGATAAGGTACCTAAAGGATATGATAGACTTTGATCTATGTTATCTTGGAGATCATGACTTCATATGGTTACACAAATGTTGATTGGGAAAAAAGTGTATTAGACAGGAAGAGCACATAGAGAGGATGTTATTGTCTGGGATCAGCCATGATCTCGTGGTTTAGCAGGAAGTAGTCTAGTGTGGCTCTCAGCACAAGTGGAATATATGGCTGCTTTCTCTAGTTGTGTAGCGGTATGGCTTCAAGATTGTTTGACTTAGAGATAAACCCAACTGTGATCCTATGTGACAAACAGAGTTGTATCAAGATGGCAGAGAATCCAGTGTTGCATGATAATTCAAAGCACATAGAGATTTGACATTTCTATATACAAGATATGGTGCAGAAAGGAACGATAAAGTTTGAATTTGTAACAAGTTGCCGATGTACTAACCAAACCTCTACTTCAAGTGAATAAGTTACCAATTTACTAGCCTAACCTTTACCTCAAGTAAAGTTTGAGTATTTTTGAGACAAGCTTGGTAGGACCCTCCTCGAAAGGGGGAGTGATGTGGTCACTTATGATGAGATTGCCTGCATCAACAGTGAGGTCAATGATGTGGATACCTATATTGGTGATTCCAACAGAGAGGTTGGTGGATGGTCCTTAGACAAGGTCTAAGTTGACAAGGGGATTGCATCATCCTTGAACACATGTTCTAAAATGATCCGTAGACAAATGTCTTCGAGAAAGAAGAGGGATTGCATCATCCTTGAACACATGTTCTAAAAGGATCCGTAGACATATGTCTTCGAGAAAGAAGAGGGATTGCATCATCCTTGAACACATGTTCTAAAAGGATCTGTAGACAGATGTCTTCGAGAATGAATTCCTTGGTGGATAGGTGGGGATTGTATCATCCCCAGACTTTGGTCCCTTGAATTGATCCGTAGACAGATGTATTCAAAAATGAAGTCCTTAGTGGACAGGTGGGGATTGTATCGTCCCCGGACTTCGGTCCCTTGAATTGATCCGTAGAAAGATGTCTTCGAAAATGAAGTCCTTAGTGGACAGGTGGGGATTGTATCGTCCCTGGACTTCAGTCCCTTGAATTGACCCATAGACATATGTCTTCAAGAATGAAGTCCTTGGTGGATAGGTGGGGATTGTATCATCCCCGGACTTCAGTCCCTTGAATTGATCCATAGACAGATGTCTCCGAGAATTGATGATATGACTACATCGTCCCTAGACCTCGGTTCAAAACATGTGTGATAGGACTACATCGTCACTGGACCTCAGTTTAAAAGGTACGTGATAGGACTGCATCATCCCTGGACCTCGGTTCAAAAGGTACGTGAGAAGACTGCATCATCTGTGAACATTGGTTCAAAAGGTACGTGAGAGGATTGCATCGTCCGTGAACATTGGTTCAAAAGGTACATGATAGGACTACATCATCCCTGGACCTTAGTTCAAAAGGTACATGATAGTACTGCATCGTCCCTGGACCTTGGTTCAAAAGGTACGTGAGAGGACTGCATCGTCCGTGAAAATTGGTTCAAAAGGTACGTGAGAGGGCTACATCGTCCGTGAACATTGGTTCAAAAGGTATGTAAGAGGACTGCATCATCCGTGAACATTGGTTCAAAAGGTACATGAGAGGACTGCATCATCCATGAACATTGGTTCAAAAGGTACGTGAGAGGACTACATCGTCCGTGAACATTGGTTCAAAAGGTACGTGAGAGGACTGCATCGTCCGTGAACCTTTGGTTCAAAAGGTACATGAGAGGACTGCATCGTCCATGAACATTGGTTCAAAAGGTACATAATCGGGATTGCATCATCCCTAGACATGGTCAGATGTCTTAAAGTGATAAGGAATGATCCTTCTGGAAGTTGATCGGGATTGCATCGTCCCTAGACATGGTGAGATGTCTTAAAGTGATAAGGATTGATCATCCTGGAACTTGATCTGGATTGTATCATCCATGGACCTATGTCCTAAAGAGAGCGGGATTGATCATCCTGTAATATGATCGTGTGTATTGCAGAGTATGCTACGCTGATGATCCAGATATTGTAGATCAAGATGATGATCCAACTGTTGTAGATCGAGATGATGATCCAGATGCTGTAGATCGAGATGATGATTTGGATTTTGTAGATAAAGATGATGATCCAGATGTTGTAGATCGAGATGATGATCCAGATGCTATAGATCGAGATGATGATCCAGATGTTGTAGATCGAGATGATGATCTAGATTCTTTAGATCGAGATCATGATCCAGATGCTGTAGATCGAGATCATGATCTAGATGTTGTAGATCGAGATGATGATCTAGATGATGTAGATCGAGATGATGATCCAGATGTTGTAGATCAAGATGATGATCGTATGAAGATGATGCTGATGATCGTATGAAGACGATTCTGATGATCGTATGACGACGATGCTATTGATCGTGATGATCCAGATGATGATATTGTTGTAGCTATTCAAGTGCTACAAAATATTCATTATTGAAGATGTTGATGTTCCAGCAGGGAAATTTTTAGGGGCGAAATTTAGCCAATTGGCTATTTTTGGGACTTTTTTTCAAAAAATAAATTCGCTATTTGGTCATTTTTGGCCTCTATTATCGCCTATATTTACATAAAATATGTTTTTTTAGCATAATATTCGCCAAAATTTACAAGTTTCAGTAGTAAATCGTATGTTTCATATTTAATATTCTCCTACCAATCTATATATATATGTTTTTTCAATCCAAAATAATCGCCTAGAATACTCTACTTAGGTATACTTTTATAATCCTTAAAAAATACCCTGTGTTCCAGTATTGAAGATCTTGAAGATATTCCAGTAACTGGTTGAGTTACTGACGATGTTGAGAAAGCTTCCAATGATTTATAGATGTATCATGTATGATGTTGATGACTCCTTGCTCCTGCAGATGTTGTTATAATATCCTTCTCATTAAGGGGGAGTGTTGAGATATTGTAACTTCTAAGAATATTATATTTGTACTTTATTATTCCAGAGATGTTTTATTCCTCCATGAAGATCTTATTGTATATCTGGAGATGTTTATTCCTTCGTCGGATTGTGGTAACTTGGGTTATTAGACTTCCCTAGTGGGGGGTCGGCCTTGTATGTGTTATGTGGGTCAAAGGGTTATTATACCACCCTAGAGGGGTCGGCCTAGTCAGTTGTAATGGGGTGTTTATCCTAGTAATTAAGTTGGGGCCGACCTAGCTTGTGTAAAAGTCAGTCAGGGAAAAAGTATAATAGAGGAGGATGTTCCTCACTTATCTCACTCATTCATTCACTCGGAAAGTAGCGCACTTGTGAGAGAGAGGTCTGTTATGGAGGAGGAGGAGCTCATGTCTTTGGTTTACATCTTTGTATTTGTTGGTCATCTATATTGAGGAAGCTTTGTTGGGTTTTCTACCCCATGAGGATTTCCCAGGATAAATCTATGTCTCTTGTGTTTATACTGTGCTTGTTGTTTCTTTAGTGATCCTATATATGCTATTGTTGTGAAATGAAATGTAATGCTAATATTTTATGTCTTATCATATTGAATCTTAACAGTCGTTCCTTGTGGAGATTTCTGATTCCTCTCCTTCTTACTTGCCATTTCTCCTCGCTGACTGGATGTTTCCACAGCCAACCTTCCTTCCTGTTCTGCAGAATTCATTTCTGCTACTTACTGTTTCAACCACTGTGTTGTCTAAGTGTGGTCAACAACTATTTGTTAGAAGTCATAAACATCAATGTAATTATTATAAAAAAATTACAAAACAGTATGCTACAGAAATTTTAGTTATTTAACTCTAATTAAAACACAACATTCGCGCAAATGATCCTAAGGTCCTAGTGTAGTGACCGTGCTCTGATACCAATTTATCACGTATCTTCTACATGATTTTTTTTTTGATAAAGATCCTAACCAGTCAAATGATGTGAAAATATAAATACAGCTGTCGCTACAGCCTACTTGGTGATATTCTGAATGTGCGTGCATTAAACATCATTATTTCTTCTGTCGCATTCCAATCAAGTGCCAACTATGGCCACATACCTGTACTTCACTGCATTAGTCACTAGGCACAATTCCAATACCCTCAACACTATGACGACCATAAGATGAACAATTGCGACAATAAGAAGAGATGCAACATCAAATATACTTTGATTGATATCTATATTAATATCATCAATATGTTATTACTTACTATTTGCAACTCATCAAAGTATTAGTGTGATTACAAATGTAATCCACATGGTTATAAGCTACGTCAAGGTACTAACATACAGCTTATGCATTAATATTATCCTAATCCCTAACATTAACTTTATAAGGTCTAGGCCTTAGCATAATATACCATAGTCACTTATATTATACCCATGCATGATAACATAATGGATAATGTAAAACAAATGCAATATGATATAACTTAATGAAATGTAAACTATATATATTACAACCTAATATATTTATTTATAAACTTGATATATGGTAAACTATATACTATAAAATTAGTCACAACAGATATAATGAACAAGTAAATCAATCACAATAGATGAAACTCAGAAAATATGGTGTAAACTGTGCAAAAGCATGCATCAATGCTCTATAATCATAATCAGGGTGAAAATACAATACAATACTGTCACAATGAGTGAGCAATTTGAATTGCCTAAGGAGGTTATTCAAATTAACTGAATGGGATATCTGGGCTCCAACTAGGATTCCTCATCATCAATCTGTGGTGGTCATCAATGCACAAGTCATTGTCAAACAGGTGTCAAACTGAGTCTAACTGAATCTAACTGAGTGTAATAAGTGTAATTGATGGTAAGTGGCACTAATATAGGGATGGAGGCACAATGGAGGGCGCATGAGGGATTAATTGCACTTAGAACTGTTAGTCATGTCTCATTGGAGTTCAATCGGAGTGATACCATCAGTTATGGGTCAATCAGGGGTAAATCGGAGTGATAACTGAAGTGTAATTGGACTAGTAGGTGAGAAAGGTGCCCTTCTTTAGTGGTAGGTGAGAACTGGGTGCATGACAGGCTAGGAGGGCTTAAACTGAGTGGAAAGTAGCTCCCGAGTGCTGGAAGACTAAGGACTAGGTATTGGAGGTACCATACTGATGACTGGGCAGCTTGCGGGTGCATGCAATGCATGCAAAGCACAAAAGTGAATGATGAGATATCCTAACATATAAATATATTACAACCTAATATATATATATATATATACAACCTAAGCGCTTTAGGCTGATCAAAGTCTAACCTAAGCCCTTGCAATAAAATGTAAGCGCTCATACCAAAACGACATAGGATAACCTTATACGATAACCTTATCATAGAGCAACGTTATAAAGTATGGAATGAAAATGTGATTACATATGTATTAATGTAATATATATTTTATAACATCGTTTAAGTGTTGGTTAAGCGCTCATGGTTGACTTGGCGTTGAACCTAGGTCTTACGCATAACCCAACACATTATCTCGACCAAAGGAGTCCAAATCCAACCTTGGCATCATCGTGATAACTCATACGTTGTAACATATATATATATATATATATATATGAATGTTGGTAAACTATATAGTAATGTGTTATGCACTTAACATGATTATCTTTGCATGACTGTTTTGTTTGACTTTTCAATCTGCCACTCAGATTGCTTTGTGTGAACCAACGTTTTAACCCCACTGAGGTGCCCTCCTAGAAGATGTCTTTAATCTTGGTGACATAGTTGTGTCAATCAGAAAAATCTTTGTCAGCTGTGTGCTCCAGCTAGTCCACGTTGGTCCTCACACGAGGTTTCCAACCCTGATATGTACTGCATTAAAACTACTCTGCTGGTTCATGAATGCAAATGATCCACGACTGTTTTGTTGTGGATCTTTTACAGGTAGGGAGCCATCATGTCTTGGCCCTCACGGATTTCCCCATCCAACGGTAAGAAGTTACAACCATAAGGTTTTTTACTTTTAGTCCCTTTCACCTTGACTTATTACTGTATGATAATGATTACTATTTTAACCTGGTGTTGCAAATGCAATGACCGTCGAGGGAGTGTTGGGGTAAAGCACAGTTGGCACCACGGCTTTGGAGAGAATCTTAATCTCCACAATAACCAAGTAACCCATCCACTCTATGTCCCTTGGGGTTAAAATCCCGATAGTTAGAGATGGGTTACTTGAGACTTGGTCTCACCCTGTCTGCGTTGTGAAACATAGATGGGCTCTCGGCCTTACTCTGTAGTGCATACGACTATGTTTTTCTTTTGTTGAAGGCCCATTTCGGCCTGTAGGTGAATGCAAGTGTTAACAATTCAAAAGTATGTTGTGGGCGATACATTGTTAATGTTTATTTTATGGTTCGACCCCTATGGGGTTCGCTGGTTCTTAAACATTGAATCAATGTGTTTCCTCCCACGAAGGGATTTCTGTTTGGAAAGTATAAATATACAGAGAATTTGACTTAAATGTCTTTTGTTTGTAAATAGTGAATTCATGAATGAAATGCGTAGAAACCCTACCCGGGTGCCTACGCAGTGTGGTTTACCACTATGATTTCTTCCTCATCATTAAATTTCTCTTTTATTTAAAGAATAGGGTCACTGTAAAAATATGTAAATGCATTCGAAATTCCAACAAGTGTTTTTCCAGCGTATGTTATGCAGTGGTTTAACTTCCCGCAATGGTGCCTGTTTGTAATTTTTTCCTCCCACGCTATTTGTGCAATAAAGTAATTGATTCATAATGTGAAATGAAAATTTTTCAGCATTCAAAGGTTTGGTTGGTTTTGCTGCTCCTCAAGACCCATATATATATATAGGTTAAAGGACTAACCAACATCATAGATTCACATTATCTTGCTTCGTCGAATCGTTTTGGTATATATATATATATATAACCCATCGTCTGCATACAATGCCATGAAAGTTGTGGCCATATTGCTCCCCAAGCATGACCTCCTGCATAAATGTTTTAAGGTAGTTGTATTCTATGAAATAGTTCTTAATGGTTATTTATGCAGCATTAATTGTTTTAAATGCACTTATAGTATGAAATCGTGGGTGTGCATGATGTATACAATGTTTATGGGAATATAACTTGCTTGATTAAAACGTAGCTATGTAAACAGTTTACATGGAAATATGGAGCCATAAGTTTAACCCTTAAATGTATAACACTTAACTCATTAATATAAGGGTTAGTATAAGCTCCATTACATAGACCACGAAATGGTTCTTAATCAAGTAACTTGACTCGAAGGCATTCATATTAAAATATATTGCATCTGTCAATAACATGCATCTACACAAGCGTTTCGTAGTAACTTAGCAAAAGTATATTAGGGATGCAAAACCCTAATCGAGTATAACAATGAAGTTTTGATCTATGTGCATGTGCAACAAATAGCTTAGAATACAATCTTAAGCTATCATCTGGAATACAAGTAGTGCCCATACTTATTTACATAGTTATATAAGCAGATACAGAAATGATCATTTCATTTAAACAATTAGGAAAAATATGATATTCATAAATATCCCCTTTCTAGGTTAATCTATAAAAATAGAAAATGAGGGTTTATAAAATTCATGGCATGACATGTAAACCTCTTGGTTTACATGTCTACCTGATTTTCCCAATAAAATATATAAAAAGAGTTCTGACAGTAGGATAGAAATAAATGAATTCTGCATAAAATGCATACATATAACCATAGGCTAATATTTAAACCATATTCACCCTAGGGTTCCTCTTTCAGGCTTGCAAACCCTAGTTTAAACCATATTTCGGCCTACTTAAATGCATAAGACCTATGTCCCTCCATGCATCAAACATGAGCTATGAATATTTCAGGTATTTTAGTCAGATCATAAACCTGTATCATATTACACAGATCTAGCAACTTAAGGAAGATCTTTATTCAGAAAACAATATAACCTTTTACACATAAGTAGATCTAAATAATAAATCATTCAACAGTACTTCTAGGAATAAACTTATACAATTCCATTACTATCCATAAAAATTCATCAAATAGGTGCAGCAGATAAACTTATCTGAAATCTGAAGACCAGTGTAACCAAGCACAAACCTCCCAGCCTTTGACTAGTGAGTTCTCCTTACTTTCAGGTCACCCCCGAGCTGAGTTCATAGTCCCCTAGGTATGAGTGTAGATTTTAAGTTACCCTTAACTTGTTTCCCCAAATTTTTTAGGATATTTCAGTGTTACCAGGAAACCCAAAATATAACTCAGTACTCCCGAGATCCAAGATGCTCTAGGGGCTTTTAAGCCTCAGCCATTAAGAGAATCAATTTAAACACTTCCTATTCAGAGTAAATGCAGTGCTCCTGCAAGCTTGGGGTATTTCTCCTACCTGCACACAATTACGTGGCCATCCCAATACCGAGCTGTATGATTCCTCTTAATCTGGACCAGTTTGGTTCTCCCAAATATGTCCTCCTTCACTTGTCTTCATTAGTCTTAGGTTGTTGTTCTTCCCAGCTCCCATTTCTCTTATGTGTTGATGATCATGAGAATGTGAATAATAAAGTGTTTTCAATGAATTTCACTTTTTATTCTCTTAGGTGTGAAATTCCTTATTTTATGAATTCTTTTATTTTGTTAGTCTCTCAAATCTTTTCTTTAGGGTTTGCCATTTTTCTCCAATAATAATTTCTTATTATTATTTTAATTGGCATTTTTTGTCCAACCCTTAGGCGACTATGACTCCCATCTCATTAATGTGCTGGTCCACATGGTCATTAGAAATCAATTTAGCATATTTCTAAAATCACCTAAGTAAAATGAAATAATACTTAGCAGAAATATAATAGGGGTTCAAAGCCCAAAATTGGGGTATTACATTTCCCCTCCCCTTAATTTCTCACTTTTCTCGGTGTTAAACAGTTTTTCAAAGCAACAAAATAACATAATAAGCAATTTTAGTTTGTGTCAAGTACTTCTTCGAACAAGAAAGGGTATGTTGCTCGCATTTCCCTTTCCATTTCCCAGGTAGCCGCTTCAGGCTTATAGTGCTCCCATTGAAATTTCACCTAAACGATGGTTCGATTCTGAAGTACCACCTCTTTCCAATCCAATATGCATCTAGGGTCTGTCTGGAAGTCTCCTTCTGATTCCACTGGATCGTATGCCAGTTTACAATATGCTCTAGATCATATACATATTTCTTCAGTAATGAAACATGAAACACATCATGTACTTTATAATTTGCTGGTAAAGCTAAGTGATAAAAAACAGGTCCTACTCTAGTAAGTATTTGGAAAGGACCACAAAATCGTGGTGCAATTTTGGCAACCTTTCCCAAGCTCAAAGAAATTTTCTTTGCTTTTACTCTTAGGAATGCATGAACCCCAACTTCAAATTCTTTATGTTCTTTATGCTGATCAACATAGATTTTATGTCTGTCTTGGGAAATTTTTAAGTTTGTTTTAACTTTTTGCACAATGTTTTCTAGTTCAACTAATATTTCAGGACCCATCACAATCCGATTCACCAGATCATCCCATGTCATAGGGGTTTTACACTTTCTGCCATACAACACTTCGAACAGACTCATACCTGCAGAAGTTTGATAACCATTATGGTAGGCAAATTCAACTAGGTGTAGGTAGGTCTCCCACTATTTTGGGTTATCCATGACATATAAGCGAAGCTTGTCCTCAACGATTTGGTTCACCCTCTCATTCTTTCCATCAGTTTGTGGATGGTAGGCTATACTAAAACTCAGTCTACTCCCCAAACCTGTAAACAGATCCTTCTGAAAGTGTGAGGTGAAATTTGCATCCCTGTCGGATATAATCACCTTTGGAATTCCATGGAGTCGAAATTCTTCCTTCATGAAAACCTCTTGGTGGCAGCATGTAATAAAGGTTAATTTTGTCTTAAATTACTTAATTTGATGCATCTACTTTTCGTGGCCATTGTCTAGCTACCATCATATTTACCTGAATGCCAAAATATTTGCAGTAGTTCCGGGAAGTAGTTAAAAGATATAATTTTTGAGGGTTTGGGTTCCAGTTCCCCTGCAACAGCAAGAAATATCTAGTGCGGAAGTTGAAGCTCGAGTAACAGTTCCACGCAGTGGGCTCTGTTTTACGCTCTGTCCCATCTACGCTTGATGCAACTCAATCCCTATGCAGGTTCCATGCTCGGTCTAGAATCTGGTCACACGCTGCCATACTCCAGTCGAACGTGTCCACACTCTAGTTCCCATTCTAGGATCGGTCTACTCCAATGTCCACGCAAGTTCCAGTCTATTGAAGTGTTATATAAATGAATCTTTGAGATGGGGTTAATTATTATTTTCGTTGCAACTTTATATACAAGAACTCATTGATTTATATATATATATATATATTTTTATAAACATGATGAACATATTTTTCATAAAATTTAATGCTAAGCCGTGTAGCTCATAAATTTAACCTTAAACATGAGATTTATCATAATACTGTCTAACTAGAACAATAAGCCAAAATTACACATACTGTTGATTCCATACCAATACTCCTTACATAACATCATATAATCTAAACTACAAGACATGACCCAAACACTAGTACTTCTGATCTTTCCATTCATAAAACATCTAACAGACCAAAATAATAGGGGTTATCTGAATGGAGTTGTAGTTATATCAATAAGGGAGACATAATTGTCCATAGGATCAATTTTAGTGGAACAGTTTGTTATATGTTCCTTATTAAGCTGGGTGGCATGGAATTGTTAGAACTCACTTTCTTTAAGTGTATGCAGGAAATATGTAATGTATTACTCATATCTAGTAATATTTTATTTTGCATTTTTTTTAATGAAACATTGAGTTAATTTATTATTGTCAATTGAAGTGTAATTTTTTTAATTAAATCCCTTCATTCTAGAAAGGTGGTATGAATATATAACCTTCAACCTGAAATTAATTTCATCCCTTCATTCATCGACATAAGTGGAACTAAGTATACACACACTTGACTTTATATGAAAACAGAGAGGGTCGATCCGCATAACTTTGAAGGTTGCAGGGTTCTTACGCATTTTTTTTCCTAATTGTCGTTGGGATGACTCGCAGTCAAGGGGGGCACAAACCCTCCTCTCTCGCAAAGATCATAAAAATGTCAAGGGATCCTCAATCAACAACAAATGAAGTTGGAATCGTAGGAGAGGGATCAACAGGCTTCGCTACTTAGCAGCCACCACCTCAAGGGATTCCTAGTCTGGGCTCCTATATTGAGAAATTTGTCATTATCCCTTCCTTAACAGTGGATCCTACGAAAATCAAAGAAACGATCCAATACATGACAAACCATGCCCTAATCGAAAATTTTATTGGCATTTGTTCATCCGAAAAAGCACTAATCTGATAGATTAACACTATTTGGAAGCTGAAGGCCCATTACGACCTACGGCTGGGCTCCAATGGTTTTTTCACAGTCGTTTTCTTTAATATTGAAGATCGGAAGAGGATACTGGAAGGAGGACCTTATTTCTATTATTCGGCTGGCCTCTGCCTCAAAGTAGGAGAGAGACACTTCAATCCATACGAGGAAGATCTATCCATTTCCCCTGTTTGGATCCGATTGTACTCTTTTGCTACTAAATATTGGGATTCAGAGATATTGGAATCCATAGGAAATTCCATTGGACAATTTGTAAAGATCTCATACCTCACCAAACAAGGAAGGTATGTCTCTTATGCCAGAATCTACATTTATATTAATATCTCTAAACATCTCCCTGAGGGGATAAACCTTACTTGGGAATACTCTGAGTGTTTCAAACCCTCGACTATGAGCATATCCATTTTCGATGCCACCGATGCCACGTGCTTGGGAATCTATTTCGGGATTTTCATCTTCTAAAATCAAAACAAACCCCAAAAAGAGAAAATAAGACAATAGATGTGGAAGGGTATTTTAGGGTCACCAATAGAAAGAGGACAGGAATGAAGCAGAATGGTCCAGACTTAAACAATAAATAGAATACGTCTAATAGCTTCGTAGTATTGGAACATATAGACCTTGACTCATTGACTACCCCAGGGGAACAATAGACACACAAAAATACCTTGGAACCTTCATCCCCCCAAAAAAGAAGGAACCAAAAAGACTATTCAACAACTTGAAACGCCACCTTAAGGGGATAAGATGGAAGCAGATGGAGATGAAATGGAAATGGGGGAGATGGATCTGGATGGAATTGACGAAGCTTGCGGAAAGAAGGATGTTAAATCTATACGAAAGAAAAAAAATCCAACTCCTAAAGGAATTTATCCTTAAACTCAAACCTACACCGAACCGGGTCTTGGAATTGGACCCCTGAAACTTAAAGAAACCAAGTGAAAGAATAAATATGGAGGAGCGAAGAGGGGAAGGAAGACTAACAGAGAACACATTAGGGAATTAGTTGGGGCACAACTTGTGGACTCAGGTCAATACCCAATGATTCAGGAGTCCCTACTTTCTGTTTGATATCTTGCCTAATGAAGATTCTATCCTGGAACATTCGGGGGTCCAATGGCCCTTAAAAGATCAAATCCTTGAAAAGGAAGATTTATTGGAGAAACGGTCTATATTTTTTTTACAGGAAACAAAATGCTTTGAGGGACAACTAAAAGTTAGGGCTAGAAATGTTTGGAGATATTGTCAAATTATGGCACTAGACATAGTAGGACAAGCTGGTGGTATGGCGATCCTTTGGGATCCAGGACATATCCTTGTAGAAAATTTTGTTTCTATGACCTTTAGTCTGTTGGCTGAGTTTCACATCTTGGGGACAAACACTTGGGGATTCATTAATAATGTTTATGGCCCTAGAAGCTACCCATTAAAGAGAAAATTCCTCAGTTCTTTGAACAGAATGCAGGATGGTTTTGAAGGGAAACATTGGATTTTTGGAGGCAATTTCAATCTGATTCGCACTCTCACCGAAAAAAAGGAGGCCAAAGACTTCTAACCCAAGAGAGTAACATGTTTGATGAATTTATTGAGTCTGGCCACCTGGTTGATATAGGCATAGGAAGTGGCAACCTCACCTGGAACAACAGAAGGGGATGTGAACATCAAGTAGTAGCTCGACTTGACAGATTCTTAATTTCTGAGAGTATAATGTTTTTCGGTGGGGCTCTAGCATCTCGGTCCCTTCCAGTGGCAGGCTCATGTCATTGGCCGATTAATCAAGTCTGTAGTAACATAGGGATCAAATCGAAATTCCCTTTCCATTTTGAACAATTTTTTCTAGCCCATCCTGACTTCCACGCCCAAATGGAGACCTGGTGGCATTCACTAGTTCCTCCCCAAGGCACCAATATGTATCAATTATAAAAAAAATTGAATCTTCTTAAGGGAAAATTGAATACCTAGAATAAAGAGGTCTTCAACAATATGTTTCAAGGAAAAGTCAAGTTGGAACAACAAATGGAATAAATTCAGAAATACATCATGACAGAGGGTCTCACAGATGACCTCTATTACAAATACAAGTTTGTTTCAGAGCAACTCACCAAAAGGGAAAATCAAGAGGAAATTATCTGGAAACAAAAGTCACGGAACCATTGGTTGAAGGATGGGGATAGAAATACCAAATTCTTCCATCAATCAACCATTCAACATAGGAACCATAATAGAATATCCATTATGAAAAACCAAGACGGATAGACAGTGGACAATCATGATGAAATCAAGAAGGAACTGATTTCCTACTTCAAATCCCTACTTACTGAACCTAATATCGACAAGGTAGAGGCCATCAATGAAATTATGAGGGTCATCCCCAGGATGGTTACGACGAAGCAGAATGAGATGCTCATCAGGACAGTAGTGATGCTGGAAGTTGAAGATGCAATCAACCAAATGGAAGACGGAAAATCCCTAGGCCCTGATTGTTTCACTACAAATGTTTTTCACCACTTCTGGGATCTGATCAAGCATGAAGTATGGGAAGTCGTGGAGGAATCCCAGAGAATGCGGGGATTTCTTCCAGCTCTTAAATCTACCTTTATAACTCTAGTTCCTAAAACCTTAATGGAAGACAATCCAGGTATGTTTAGACACATATCTATTTGCAATACTATCTACAAAATTATCACTAAAGTTATGGCTAATCGTCTCAAACCCTTGCTTCCTACACTGATCTCTCCTTAACAATCAGGGTTCATGGATGGGAGACAAATCTTGGATGGGATAATTTTAGCTCATGAAGTATTACACTCCCTCAAAGTGATTAAAAAAGAAGGAATAATGTTGAAACTCAATCTTTCTAAAGCCTATGATAAGATCAACTGGAATTTCATGAAGAAGATGATGGCCTCTTTTGGATTAGGAGAAAACTGGATTAGATGGATAGGAAATCTAACATTTTTCGTCCTTCTTCTCCATTCTAATTAAGGGAGATCCTTCGGATGTTTTTAAAACTTCTCGGGGTATCAGATATGGATATCCCCTATCCCCTTTCATTTTTTTTTTGATGACTAGGGTCTGAGACGTCTTATCACTCATATGGTGAACCAACGGGCCCTCAAAGGCCTCTGCTTCCCTCCTTATGACCGACCTTTAACTCATAAAAAAATCATGGATGATACGATCCTCATGGGACACTCATCGATGTAGGAAGCCAGACAGTTGAATAAATGCTTAAATCTCTTCCTCAAATCTTCAGGGCTAACCATCAATGAGGACAAGTCCTAGGTTTTTTTCTTCAACACCCCTCCACTTACCCAACGAAATATACTTCGGATTTTGGGTTTCCAAAGGAGCTCGCTTCTGTCCAAATATGTTGGAGCACCCCTATCAGTCTTTGTTTTGAAAAAGGTTTCCTGGGAAGAACTCCTAAACAAGATGAAGGAGAAACTTTCGGGTTGGACCTTATGGGATTTAAATTTCCCTAGCAGAATGGTCTTAGTAAATTCTATCTTACATGCAATGCCTCTTTATTTGTTCTGAGTTCTTACAGCTCCAAAATCATTGATGAAAGAAATTTGCAATGCCTCTGTGGAGGCGCAAAATATCATCACAAATGGCCCCTTGTGGACTAGGACACTCTCTGCCAGCAAAAGAAAGAAGGGGATTTCTGCCTACGTGATCCTGAAAGGCTCAACAAATTCTATGGGGCAAAAGTGTGGTGGAGGTGGATTAACCATTCCGAGGAACCCTGGGCAAGACTTTGGTGCAGCTAATATGCTCAGGATGTACCCCAAAAACATTTGATTAGAATTGATGGGCTGGAAGAGGGATCACATATCTAGAAGATGACGAGGGTTGGGAGGAATTTAATCTAGAAACACAATATTTGGGAAGTAAGGGATGGCTCTGCAGCCAACTTATGGACAAATTCTTGGAAACAATAGCCAATATTATAGAATATTCTACCAAATCTCCAAACCCCTATGTTTCTTTAGTATCTAGGTTGGAGAAACATTAACCATTATTGGCAGGAGGAGGAAGATGACCGTGGCTTTCAAAAATTGAAACCGATTGAATGGTGGAGAGATAATTACATAAATGAGGAAGGGGAAACCATCTATGATCACCTATTGCAAAGGAGAATAAAATCCTAGGAAGGACTTGATATTCTTTGATGGGGTTACTCCACTAAAGGTATGTTCTCTCTCTAGGAAGCTTACTCCCTGCAGGATGTGATTGGGGATCAACCACCAAGCCGTGAATGGAAGAATATGTGGTCGAGTAACCTATGGCCCAAAATAACTCTGTTCCTATGGCTTGTTCTCAAAGGCCGTATCTTGACTTTGGAAAACCTAATGAAAAGGGGTTTTGCGGGGCCATATTTCTACATTCTGTGCATAGAAAACAACGAGACGATATCTCACCTACTATATGCATGCAGTTTTGTCTCTAACCTATGGGATCTAGGATCCGTGATATTTTGTATATTTGACAGGGTTCGGAATAACCCCGCAACATCTATCAAGGAATGGAGAACTAAACCTTTCCAAGGCCAAATCACTAACAGAATCTGGCAGTTGTTCTTGGGCTTCCTCCTTTGGGAGACTTGGAGGGAATGACATAGGAGAATTTTCTCAGGAAAATGTAAGGAAAAACAGTATGTATGGGAGCACATAAAAAAGGCCATTCATAAACATCTATCTCTATCTCCCTGGAATGATCAAGACATGCAAATACCTGAAAGTGAGAAAGCTATCTTGCGTACCTGGGGAGTGCATAACCTCCCTGTCTATATTCGTCATATTCAGCATGGAGAACGCACCCTTGTGAGTCCAACAGTTTGGGCTCTGCCACCTCGTGGATGGGTGAAGCTGGATTTTGATGGTGTCTCGAAAAGAAATCCTGGTGAGGCAGGATATAGAATATCTTTTCTTGATGAGCATGGAAATGTCGTGGGATCTCTTTACGGATACCTAGTTTTGGAAACAAACAATGTGGCTGAGATCGAAGATTTATTGCAAGGTGTTAACATGGCGAGAAGACGAGGATACTCTAAACTGCAAATCGAAGGTGACTCACAGGTGGTGCTTCATATAGCCTCCAAAATATATCACAGATCCCAAGCTCATAAGGTTGCGAAGTCCTAGCGCCTCGCTTACCATATCCGTTTCCTTCGAGAAACCCTGTTTTCAATAAATGCTATATCCTTTCACCACGTTCTTTGCCAAGATAAAAAAACTAGTGGATAGGCTTGCCAACTAAGGGAAAGAATGTCGTACTGGAGGCTGGGAAGGCATCCTAGATGAAATAACTGAAGAAACATGCCATGTGTTTTGCATGCGGAAAGAAAGAGAAGATATGGAGGCTCAATTCAATCATTCTGACACCGAGGTACTTCATCCAGATCGAGTGGTTTCATGTACTGAGGTTTCCACATCATTGGAAGGTCAGGTGGATCCGGCCTGACGCAGTTATAAATGAGAAAGATCGCTCAGATAACTCTCACAAATTCTGAGAATTATAATATGATGCGGGGGGGTACGACGATGAGGACTAAGCTGCCTTGAATGAATTTGCAAAGGGTGTAAATTCGAGAAGTGATGTATGACAAGATCGATCAGGATGACAGGAATACGAAGAAAGCAAAAAAATAGATGGAAGTTATTATGGTAGTCATTGGACCTAGTCTATTTAATCCCCATTTTCGGTGGTGTTCCACACATTCATTCCATGATTCTACATGATTATCCTCTTTTCTATTTCGCTCCGTGTCTTATCTCTGGGAAGGTACTGATAGGAGTATTGAGAGGCTCATCTATTGTCGAGGTTGACCAACGAGGGTGGAGATGGAGGAGCAGGGAGGTTCCACTTGGGGTCAATGGCAAGCAGCAGCCACGACCACTTTCTTCCATCCTATGGTTCGGCAGGAGACCGAGAAGGAAATCAAGGAAATCAAGCAGAACCTTTGGTTGAGCATGGGGGAGGAAGAGCCCTAACTGGAGGTGGTTACAATGTCAGATTGGATCCAAGATCCAGACAACACCAGAGAAAGAATGGCTCTATATAACCAAGTGTTGGTGATGTACTGGTATCAATCACTATGTTGGATCGAGACATGGAGGGCATGGATTATTTCTTGTCCCAATATCAGATTTTTAAAGAGCACGATGACGTCTCTAGATTCATGCATATGAAACTGGACACGAGTGCTGAGCACCTTGGCGTTTCTCTCCTTCTGAACCTGCAAGCGATGGGTCCAATGGGAGGAGTGATATTAAACCAAGAAGGCACTACTCACCTGACAAGGGCTGACTTGGTACACAAAGATACAAAGAATTCTGATGATCTAAATAATTCTGAGGACCCAAAGAAGTCTTAAGGTTAACATTGGTCATACGACTGTTCTTTTTGTGGTCTTTCGTAAGTTGATAATATGTATAATGTGCCAGTCTTACAGTCATAGATCCGCTTATGTAATGGGTTGTTTAGTTACCTTTGGTCTGTTCGGCTTTAATCTTTTGAATATGTGTCCTGGTGCTCTGTATGTGGGAAGGAAATTCCAGGAATGGGATCTTCATTGGATAGAGGGATCATCTCTGAGAATTAATGTTTTGAAATCTAAGGGTATTGCACTTTACCTGTTTGTTGGGGTTGATAAGCCATGAGAAAGCTATAACTCGAATGTACTCGAGACAAGGGTCTAATGTAATATTTTTTCCCTCTTATTAATATATATAGTTCTCTTTTGCTTAAAAAACAATTCAGCCATTCAAATCTAATCCCTGATACCTATTCCAAAAATTTATATTATTTAAATCCATATGTTTATATTGAAATGGTATCATTAATATCCTTAATATTCGTTTATACAATCTTTAGAGTAAATTTAAAAATCAAATATGCCTGTAATGTCCCCTTCTCCATAGAACAACAGGGAAGGAAACATTAACAACATACCGGGCTTTTGGGTAAACTTAGCCCCAATATTTTTGCACATAAATAACTAACATTTTAAAACTTCTATATGCAGATTCGTTTCAATATAAACACAGCGGATAAACATACTAGCAAGCACACAAATAGACCGTAATTGCATAACATATTTACCACAGCAGAGAATGATTCAACATAAAGAGACCCATTCTCATTTGTATGCCATGCACAGACTTCATTTCAATTTCATTAACATGAAGAATAATCATTCAAATAACACATTGCAGAACCCAGATATATATATCCAAATTAAAGTCATGGAGAGCACTTATCTTGCAACGCGATATCCAACGAATGGCTACGTGAGAGCAACGTTCCACCCAACCATAGATCTCTGTCCAACCTGTATTCTTTCAGCTGAGAGATCACCCCCGAGTTGGGCTGTGTATCCACTAAGGAGGAACTAGATGGCTCACTTACAGTCAGGATTCCACTCAGTCAACCATGCTAAGCCAACACACAGTTGGGTTTTTCAAGCATGCAATAGGAGATGGAGGAGGATGCTAGTCCACTAAGCTCAATCCCAGAGCCACATACTCTTCAAGCTAGACTCAGCAATCCCATCCTTTGCTCATACATCCACAACTGGATTTCTCACAACTCTGTTACAAACAACCCAAATCCGTCACTGATTTTCTGGGCCATTGAAACTGGGTTTTCCCATGGCTTTTGGGGTAGCTATTGCTCCCAAATTCGCCCCAAGGTTCCTACCAATGGATCCCACATTGGATTTCTCTGTCCAATACCAAATCGGGACGTTTTTGGCTTCCAAAAACGTGGGTTCTCTCACAGTCGCGATTTCTGGATTTCTCACTGTTGGGAGCTCGTTTTTGGATGGAGAATGATGTCCCCTATTTCCACAATGGAATGGGGATAAGGATGGAGCAACCCCCCAAGATGTAGAGTGACTTGTGGGACAAGTCAAAAGAGCCCATACCTTCCCATACGAATTTCAGGCTGCCCATACTCCATCAAAGTCATTGACTTAATTCTTCAACCATTTTCTTACAACATGAATAAATGTCCTCTAGGGAAGTCAAAGGGTTCTCATAATGACATATGGAAACCTATGGTTCACTCCCATAGCCCCCTCACCACTCCCTAGTGGATACACGTGGCCCCTTCTCATTCGTTGCCTCCGTAGCCAGCTTGGAATTTTATATTGCCTGATGTTTATTTACATCCTATTACAATTTCCATGGCTTAAGAGCACATGGTATCAAAATATCAAATACTTTCCCTTTAAATAAAATTCGGCTTTCACTAGCGGGGCCTTGGCCTTGAGCTCCACGCTAGGAAAACATACATCACATGTACACATTATTTACATTAAAGGCTAATATATCCTAAGGGTCGAATTGGGGGTATTACAATGCCATGTGTCACAATCTAAGCATTACACATGTCACCCAGGGAAACTAGATATCAACATTTTAACAACAAAATTTATAGAAATTTTGCTTCAAAGAGTTTGCTGGCAAGTCAATATTTTGTCATAGAAAGCGAGGTCACTCTTTCCTCAGTTTGTTCTATTTTGGGTTGTTGGAAGTATATGATGAGGAGAAAAATCATTCGCTCCCTCCTCCAGTGATGTTTTTAAGGAGTGGGGAAAGTAGATATCGACACTCTAATCACAAATTTCATAAGAACATTGCTTCACACAGTTTGCTGGCAAGTGGAAATATTCTTAGAGAAAGAGCAGTCGCTCTTTCTTAAATTTGTTCTATTTCTACAATTCCCTCATAAATGAAGGGGCGAACTACCCTTCTTCTGCACAATATTCTTTTCATAATAGTTTTAGACTGCAAGAAGGGTCAGTCAATCCTTCTTGTGTTTTTCATTCTGGATATAGGTAAATTGTTGGATATAGGTGTTCACAATTATCTACTAAATGAAGGGGCAACCGATCATTCTTGTCGGAAAACGGAATTCAAGACAAACATTTTTTATATGTTATAACTTAGTTGATGTCTAAGTCCCTACTATTTATAGTGGAAGTCAGAAGTCGGGAATTGTCATCCTAACCTTTGTAGATTAAATATTTTTACATTTATCTCATAAATGAAGGGTTATCCAACCCTTCTTGTGCTCAGTATTCTTCCAGTGTTCAACATTTTGGATATACTTGAATTGATGACCTAGCCTTTGTAGGTTGAATATTTTTACAATTCCCTCATAAATGAAGGGACGACCGACCCTTCTTTTGCCCAGTTTTTTGTTTCATAATAGTTCTAGACTGGAAGAAGGGTCGGTCGATCCTTCTTGTGTTCGCCATTCTAGATATAGGGAATTGATGGATATCGGTGTTCACAATTATCTACTAAACGAAGGGATGACCGATCCTTCTTTTCGGAAAATGAAAGTCGGGGAAAACTTTATTTATACGTTATAACTTAGCTTATGTATGGATCCCTACTTTTTATAGCGGAATTCGAAAGTCAGGAATTGTCGGCCTAGCCTTCGTAGATTAAATATTTTTACATTTCTCTCGTAAATGAAGGGTCCATCGACCCTTCTTGTGCTCGGTATTATTCCAATGTTCACCATTTTGGATATACATGAATTTAAGGCATAGTCTTCGTAGGTTGAATATTTTTACAAATCCCTTATAAATGAAAGGGCGGTCGACCCTTCTTCTGCTCAGTATTCTTTTCATAATAGTTCTAGACTGCAAGAAGGGTTAGTCGATCCTTCTTATGCTTTGTATTATTCTAGTGTTCACCATTTTGAATATACATGAATTGACGGCCTAGCCTTCGTAGGTTGAATATTTTTACAATTCCCTCATAAATGAAGGGGCAGTCGACCCTTCTTCTGCCCATTATTCTTTTCATAATAGTTCTATACTGCAAGAAGGGTCGGTCGATCCTTCTTGTGTTCACCATTCTGGATATAGGGAATTGCTGGATATAGGTGTTCACAATTATCTACTAAATGAAGGGGCGAACGATATTTATTTTCGGAAAACGGAAGTTGAGACAGACATTTTTTATATGTTATAACTTAGTTGATATCTAGATCCCTACTATTTACAGTGGAAGTTTGAAGTCAAGAATTTTCGGCCTAGAATTTGTAAATTAAATATTTTTACATTTCTATCGTAAATGAAGGGTCGGTCGACCCTTCTTGTGCTCAGTATTCTTCTAGTGTTCACCATTTTGGATATAATGAATTGATGGCCTAGCTTTCATAGGTTGAATATTTTTACAATTCCCTCATAAATGAAGGGTCAGTCAACCCTTCTTCTACCGAGTATTATTTTCAAAATAGTTATAGACTGCAAGAAGGGCCCGTCGATCCTTCTTGTGTTCACCATTTTGGATATAGGGAATTTATCGATATAGGTGTTCACAATTATTTATTAAATGAAGGGGTGGTTGATCCTTCTTGTCAGAAAACAGAAGTCGGGACAAACATTTTTTATATGTTATAACTTAGCTGTTGTTCAGATCCATACTATTTACAGTGGAAGTCAAAAGTTGGGAATTGTCGGCCTAGACTTCGTAGATTAAATATTTTTACATTTTTCTCGTAAATGAAGGATCGGTCGACCCTTCTTATTGACTTATTTGATAATATATACTAGTGGAAAAAAATATTCTTTGTTTAAAATAAATATTATTTTTAATGTGCTCCTGTTATTTTATATTTCATAAATCGCTTCTAAAATTGATTTTGGTTCTCAACATTGTGTCCTATTATTTTATATTTCAGAAATCGCTTCTAAAATGGATTTTGGTTCTAAACAATGTGTGGACCTCCTTCTGAATGGATTGAAAGTTCCTGAAGGAATATCTTTTCTAGAAAGAAAAATATTTCATAATATCAGCATTCATGATGGATCTATCATTGTAAACGTTACTAAGAATTTAAATGCAACTAGTCTTCAATTTCCCTACCCATCAGAAGGTGCAGATACATTGTCAGAGGCAGTTGGTGGTTATATTCAATGGCCTGCATCTGAGATCGTTAACCACATTGGATATTCTCTTCATGAGAATGAGGTGAATGATATACCAGCTTCTACTTCGACGAGTGTAGAACATATCATAACAACTGAGAATAAATCTTCTTTTATTATGAGAAAATTTAAGTTGTTACATAAGTGTTCAAAATGCAAGGAATGCATTTCCATAGGTTTTGTAACAAATGTGAGTGGGACTGATTTTGTTGGGGGAATTTTTTTGGATGACTTCTCCTTTGGTATTCTGGTGGATGAAGTGGTTTTTCTTGTATGGCATTTGTCCAGGGTTAAGCAGTGGAGGTTTTTTAGTATGGACGATTAAACGAATCATAGATTTTAATATAGAAACATTGTTTTCTGTTGAAAGAAATTTCAACAATAATCAATCTGAAACTAGTTTTTATAGTGTTAAGAGAAAATCACAATATCAAGTTTGTGGGAGATAAATTTAATTTGATCCATCAATTTTCTTTAAAGCCACATTATGTTGCTCGGGGAATAGTGTCAACTATTTTTGAAGGAGACATTGTACAATTCAAACCACTAGATGTTGGTGAGTTTGGTATTTTAGTTCATAAAGTCTTCTACAATTGCGAGGATTGTGGTGTATTTGAAGGCTCTCTTGTAAGATGTTTTGCAAAAAAATTGCTTGACCTCAATGATGTTCCTTTGGATGTTATACTAAAAAAGAGCACAGACGAAGACATGGTCAACATTTGGAATATTTTTTAAGAATGTACTTTACATATGGTCCTTCTAGGTACTCCCCATTGTGAATATACAGATGTTAAAGGTAACGGAAAAAGACCATACAATTCCGTAAAGAGGCAAGCTGGAACTAAAATTTCTGAAATAAATTCAAGCTCGGTACCTTATAGGCATGGAATTGATCAGGGTGCATTCCTTTCAAAAATTGTCACTGAACATTGTTGCTCAAATATTTGTATATAAAAAATTTCACTTCAATCGATAGTTGAATGTATGAATAAATTTCATAGTATGAATGGAAATTCAAGAAGACAGTATGTTATAAATTCTATGGGATCAAATGCTCCTGTGGCCAAAAAAGGAGATGACATAAAAAGAAGCACGTTTACAATGAGATTAGACACAATAGACGTCTATCAAAATGCATGGTATAAATGCCATGGGATAAAAGGGAGCACTTTCTACAATTATAAAAGCATGTTCTTGAATGGTGATGTGAGAGCTGTGCATGGTAGCATTGGCTTGGAATAATCTAGGGCAAACACTATTGCACTGGTTGCTACTATTAATAAAGTTGTAGAAGAGAATTTCAACAAATATCCACATCTTACACGATTAATCAATGCATATGGAACAAGGAAAACCTTGAAATTATTTCCATCTAATATGTCCCATGGTTTGCTGTGAAAATTGGAAAATGAATAAATCGAAAGTATTGGTTTGCCTCCAGTATCACAATCCTCCTTTAGCAAGGTGATGAGAGAAGATTTTTGAGATGTTAAAATTTCTAAATAAAAGTCCTTTGCAAGGTGTAATGGGTGCATTACAATACATGATAGGATTAAGGGGACCACTGATCCAGCTGAGGTGGAAAGGTTGCGAGGACATCAGGAAACTCATAATAAATATATCGCAAGTTGTCGCCACATATATTATTCTCAAATATTAGCTTCATAAACAAATCCAAATACTTTTATGAGTATTGTTCATGACAAAATGGATAAGTCAAAGACTTCCATTCCAAGGATGGGTAATGTTGTGCGGTTTAATAACCTATGACTGAGAAAAGGATGTCACCAACATACATCAAATTTTATTGCAGAAACAGAAAAGAAAATACATGTAAAATTCAACACTTATTTCCGTTCATAAAATAAATGGGATTGAAGATGAGGTTCATACCTAGATAATCGATGGTTGATCTATTAGGAACCCATGTCAACCCTTCTATTTACTTTGTTAGTATATTGTTGTTGGACGCATATGCTTTGTAAGTCGTCCCATAGTATTTGTTGATCCATAGTTTGTATTATTGTTGTTGGACACATATGCTTTGTAATTCATCCCGTAGTAATTGTTGATCCATATTTTGTATTGGCCCATGGTTTGTATTGACACATGGTATTGACCCATGGTATTGGTGCCTATAATTAGTATATAAGTTTGTGTTGAGACCAATGAAGGTACTGTGAAGTTATTTGTATTGAGCTTGCTCAAAGGAGGTTTCCCCCTCGAAGTGGCCTTCGATCAATATAAAAGTGATTATGAGTTCTGTTATTTCTGCTATTTCATGTGTTTTCATTAATTAATTATTACAGGTTCTTCACATATGGTATCAGAGCACTTTCTTGGGCTCGCTAGGTGAAATTTCTGCCAATTTGTTTTTTCGCGTCTGTCACAGCTTCGGATATGGGAATAATCCCTATCCACTTAACTGTGGGAAGTATTTGGACATAAGCCCTAAAAATCATTGTGAGGAGTACCACAGGAACCCCAAAGTAGCTGGCCCATTGAGAGGACCTGCCAGCGAAAAGGGCAAGGACCCCTACCTGATTGACTAGTTCCCACCTGTGAGGTAAACCAAGAGCTGTCGTTTGTGGCAAAGCGGTTATCAATTTTACCTAAGCCATGGAGTGAGGGGTACTGCCCCAATACGCAAGCTGTCAGATAGCATTGGTGGTCGAGTGAATCCCCTGAACCGATAGGAAGCCACACATACCTGGGGTCCATATCTATTTTCAACTGAACTGTTTCCGATCACTTCCATGCCGTTTCAAATCCATTCCGATCTGTTTCAGGTCCATCTGTTTTAGATCCATTCTAATCCATTTCAGATCCATTCTAACAGTCATTCCATATCCAGCTATTTCAGATCAATTCTGAAATTCGTTTCAGATCCAGCCATTTTTTATCCATTCAACGTCATTTCAGATCCATCTATTGTCGATCCCTTTCACCATATCTCCCTTGTTTTAACTTCGTTTCCCTTTAAACTTCTCGGACACCCCTACAATCCCATTCTGCATTCCTGAAGACCATATCCCAAATTCTACTTCCCAAAGCCAGAAATCTCACATTTGTCTATTCTTAGGGTTTTCCATAACTTCTTCAATTTTCACCCACTCGCTGCAAATTTTGCCACCGTGTTCATTCCCTATTTCTGCTTCTTTGCCTCTCTTTGACAAATTTTCTCATTCTTTCACCCCGCTTCTGAAATCCCCATTTTTTACTTCCCTATCCATCAGAAAGTGTCCAAAACCTAGTCAAACCCCAATTACCCATCCAAGTTTTTCCCAAATCCAAATTTCCCTTTACTAAATAAGCTTTTGTTTGTGTTTTTCTATCCATTCCCAATAAAAAAAAAAAACTCCTGGTTATGGTTGTCACCCGCGCAAAAGCAAAAACCATGGAGGAAGCACTTGCATCCATCCAAACCAAACTCCAAGATCTGGATGAAACATTTTTCAGCCTCCATCTTCAGCATTCAGCCATAAATAATAACCGAAAGCAAGAATTTTATGCATCCAATGGGTTCTCTTCTTCCAACACTTTCCATGGTCCGAAGCTTGAATTTCCTCGCTTCAGTGGTACTGATCCGACTAGATCGATCTATCGTGCATAACAGTATTTCAGTCTCCATAATACTTTTAATGTCCAAAAAGGTCAACTTGCATCCTTTCATTTGGAACAGGAATCCCTTCAATGGTACTGTTGGTACATCAAGGCTCATGACGAGCCAAAATGGACAGATTTTTGCCAACTCCTTTTGCAACGATTTGGTCCTAGTGCTTTTGATGACTTCACCGGAGCACTCACTAAACTTTGTCAAATTGGCACTGTGAGAGAGTATCAGACAGAATTTGAGAAACTATCCAACCACACAGAAGGATTGTCTGATGACTTCTACAGGAGTTGTTTTATAAGTGGTCTTAAGGATGAAATCCGCCCATAGGTCAAAATGTTCTGTCCCAACACAATGATGGAAGCCTTGGGGTTGGTTAAGTTGGCAAAAGACAAGATTGTCCCCCAATAATGATCCAAACCCACCTTTATTCCCTTTTGAAATATGGGTTCTCAAGGACCTCCCATCTCGCCAGCTCCTCGACCAACTCCTATTAAGCATTTGTCCGAAACAGAGATGCGGGCACATAGAGAAAAAGGGCTTTGTTATAATTGTGATGAAACATTCACTTGGGGACATAGATGTGTTCAACAAAAGCTCTATCTCTTGGATGTGGATTCTTTGCCCACATTTGAAGTTCGTGAAGAAGCTCCAGATACACCGGATGAATAGGTCAACATTCAGGAGCCTCCTATTGACTTCCCAGCTCAGGAAGACCACCCAGAGATATCTCTCCATGCTTTATCCGGCGTCACCACCGCCCAAACAATGCAGGCAAGGGGTTACTTCAAGAAGCTTCCTCTTACAATAGTCATTGATTCTGGTAGCACTCATAACTTCATTGACCCTCGGATCGCCAAACATGCTGATTGTTTTGTCCATCCTTGCTCCAACTTTGAAGTCATGGTTGCCAATGGGGGAACCTTACCTTGCAAGGGAAAGTGTCACAATGTGCGTATCTCTCTGGAAGATTATAACCTGCGCTATGACATGTTTTCCTTGTCCTTAGGCGGATGTGATGTAGTTTTGGGTGTTCAATGGTTACGCACACTTGGCCCCATCTTATGGGATTTTGCTGAACTTTGGATGCAGTTTTTAGTAAATGGGACACAACAAAAATTTATGGGCTTACAACCAGGGTCTCTCCGCATCATCAATTCACATCGCCTAGAAAAGATCCTTAAGAAGATTTCACATGGTGTCATCGCTCAGCTCCATTCCATCCATATTCACCCACCAACGGTCTCCACTACTTCCTTGGATAGATATGCAGGTGTCGTTGTTGCACCAGTGGGATTTCCGCCTTCAAGAGACCTTTCCGGTAAGCATTTAGCCGCATCTACATCTTAGCAGGAAATAATGGCTATTTTTCCTGCAGTACAGAAGTGGAAGCCATCCCTACTAGGAAATTATTTCTACATCAAGACTAATCTCTAGAGTCTGGAACATATTCTGGAACAACGGGTCTCTTCACCAGCACACCGGAAATGGGTTATCCAACTCATGGGTTATGACTATGCGATCACTTACAAGCAGGGTAAGGATAATATGGTGGTAGATGCTCCTTCTTGCCAATTTGATGACCCAGTTTCTCTTACATCTATTTCTCTGCTTGTTCCAAATTGGTTGCAATCTATTCAACAGGGATATCTCTTCTATGAACTCCATGCTTCTTCATCGGTAGGGCACTCTGGATTCTTCAAAACCTATGACCGGGCACAATGTAACTTCTTTTGGCAGGGACTAAAAATGAAAATTCACCAGATGGTGGTTGAGTGTGATACTTGCTAGGTCAAAAAGGGTGAAACGACACTCCTTTCGCGATTGCTCGAACCCTTTCCCATCCCTACACAGATATGGACAACTCTTTCTATAGATTTCCTGGAAGTGCTCCAGTGGTACAATACCACATCTAAAAGGACACCATATGAAGTATTTTATGGATAGGCACCACCAGTTCTTCTTCCATACACGCTCAACAGCTCCCCAATTCAGGAAATTGACTCGATTCTTTGAAACCACAATCAGATTCTTCTCATTCTACAGGACAATATTCACATGGAAAAAATTCAACTAAAACAACAAGCCAATCAACACCATTCTGAGCGCACTTTTCACGCAGCTGATATGGTCCTTCTTCGTCTATAGCATTCCAAGCAATCCTCCTTGAAACTCAAAAGGCGTCAGTGGGATGGAATGCAACCCGAGGATGCTACAGGGGAACCACTCCTTCAGATTCTGCATCAATTTCCACATCTAAAGCTTTGAGGACAAAGCTTTTTCTAAGGGAGAGGGGATGTTAGGAACCCATGTCAACCCTTCTATTTACTTTGTTAGTTTATTGTTGTTGGACGCATATGCCTTGTAAGTCATCCCGTAGTATTTGTTGATCCATAGTTTGTATTATTGTTGTTGTATGCATATGCTTTGTAAGTCATCCCGTAGTAATTGTTGATCCATATTTTGTATTGGCCCATGGTTTGTATTAACACATGGTATTGACCCATGGTATTGGTGCTTAGAATTAGTATATAAGTTTGTGTTGAGACCAATGAAGGTACCGTGAAGTTATTTGTATTGAGCTTGCTCAAAGGAGGTTGCCCCCTCAAAGTGGCCTACGATCAATATAAAAGTGATTCTAAGTTCTGTTATTTCTGCTATTTCGGGTGTTTTCATTAATTAATTATTGCAGGTTCTTCACATGATCCAAGCTTTTGAAATCCAATATTCTCGATCCACTGCTCTAATTGATGGACCTGCAAACAGATAGACTAAATTTCTCAAAGCAATTTGACTACATAACAATAAACAATTGAAATTGAAACTCATATATAGATTCATATGACAGATTCAAACATCAAGTTTACACAAAGGCAAGTGCTATTGGAAGGGAAATATCTGATTTTATTTGCGTAAATAACAGTTGATTATACCTGTGTGTTGGAGAAAACTCACTATGGCTTGGGGTATACCACAACAGACATATGACTACCAGAAATCAACTCAATTCTCAGAACTATGCTATATAAATGACAATGCTAAGATAATGAAGAAGATAACCAACCTTGATCCAAACGTTTGATGTAGATCCCCGTTGGAGCTTTTCAATCCGTGCACTTGAATCTGCAAATTAGTCTTGACAGCCAATATACAACAAGTACATATAATATATAAATGGTATTAACATCATCAATAGCAATGGCCCATGATATAACAAGTAAATGCAACCCAATGTAAGATAAAACAACATTTATAACATTAATGGACGAGAATATGAGTATTTCTATTAATAAACAAGAAGAAGTACAAAGTGATATGACCTCTTGCCAGCAACGAATTTGAACCGAGATCTGGATCAATCCACTTGCGCCTCCACCACTTCAATCCTCCATGAATGGAAAACTCACACTAGATAGGAGTTTGGAAGGTGAACATAAAGGGTTCACAACTACAAGGATCAATGAGTGTAGACTCAAGATAGGGAAAAAATCCACTAGAGTTCTCTTGCTCTTCTTTCTCCTCCCGTCCATAACCCATATGTGCTCAATATATAGTCCTCGCAAAGGTAACTGAAAGGACACATTAAGACGTTACTTGGGCAGATGGAGAGCCAAGTGTCACCCAATGACCACTTTTTGGGAGTAAAAAGTAATAAACTAGTGATTTTTACCATTTTACTTGATACCTGCGGGCTATAGTGATGCAACTCATGGGTACGCCTTCTATAGTGATGCAATAAGCGGGTCAGAGGAAAAATGAGGAAAAAATATATCTGAAGGATATAAAGAGAAATCTGAGTCAGTGAAATGGATCCTATAGGCCAAAGAATGATGATGCTCACAAGGTGGAAGATTACGTTGTAACAACCTGTCCTGTAACTAGCAATGTTGTAATTAGACCCTGGGCTCCTGCTCGTCTCTCTTGAGTAAGTATTCCTCCAACATTTCTTTACCAAAGTGGGATATCCTTTCTCATGCCTCTCCCTTTGTATTTATGGCAAGGTTAGGATGGCAGGTTAGAAAGGAAGTTGGCTTGGGAAGTTAAGGTAGTTTGAATAAATACCCAAACTAATCCATAATTCATATTTTTATATATTTTTTCTATATTTTTAAAGATACCCGCAAGTATGCCTTTGTACAACTAGCGAGTGACTCGCGACTCTTATGTCATGGAGCTAGCAGGTGCAAAAATTTAGATGATACCCGTGGGTTGTCTGTATAGACACCTGCAGTTAACCTGTGTGTTGGCTAGTATCAAAGTCGTGGTTACGCTTCAAAATAATTGCAAAAAACTATGTTTATTGAGGAAAGGATTGCAAAGGTTCAGATCCAAGTCATCTAGGGTCAAGTAAGCTCTTCCATCCATAGTGTCCTTTCGTGTGACCAACATGGAAATGTGGTCACGGACAGAGAAGTTCTAATTTGACCGATAACAAATGTCCCCTAATGTATGAGTTCAGAGGGGAATGATGGCCGAAATGCATTACAATCTAGGAAGAGAAGGAGAAAAGAGACCACAAGATGAGATCACAAACAATACCTGAAATAGAAACGAGGTCAACAAGCAATTAAAATCTTGATATTACGAGATGTTCATAATGGTAGAACATGATATCCAATACATAACAAAAAGATGTATATAGCATGGCCACTTAAATTCAAGCGTGGATCCATGTCAAAATAGGATATCATAGCCATAACAAAAAACTAGATCTATGTCTCATCAAGAGCAAAAAAAAAATGGGTGTGGCTCAATCTTGCACAGCTTGGGAAAAAAAAATATGATGATGCTATTATAGGCCCAAGGTCTTCATCCAAACCATATCAAGGTATGAATCATAACCATGCGAATAAATGAATTGATGTCAAACATGGAGGACACCGTTTTATTACCGGCCAATGATGGAAATCGTTAACAAACGCGAGGACACCCACCAATAATGAAAATGGGGTCTAAAGTACCTAATACATTCTAACAAGTGTGAATAAAAGGTATTGAAGTTGAACAGCTGAAGAATCCATCGAGTATGAGACATTGATGTATTCCCACTACCAAATAGCAAGGGAAACTGCCACTAATGACTACAATTCCAAAGGTACTACCGAAAACTCTAAAATTCATCCCAGAGAAAGATGAGTTGAATTCGATGGGAAGAAGTCCGTTGGAAGGGAGGCCCTAAAGCATCCTCCATAATCCAACATGAGAAAAAATCAAAGGTTGATCTGATCTAGAGTAGAATTGAGTACATGATGAAACATATTGATACCAAGGAATGGCCACATGAGGTCAAGGAAACTGCAGAATGGCCGACACAGGTGGTATCCTTGAACAAGTAAGGACGACACAAGAGTGACTTAGGAAGCTTTGAACACTAGGGACCATGATATAAATCTGCAATGTAGGAGACATTAACAGATTCTCCATATGATTGGAAGAGTAACCAAGCAAAGGAGTAAAAAATCTGAGATCAAGTTTATTCTAAGGCCAAAACTAGAACCGAACTTGTTTGAAAGACTCAAAAAGGTGTTATGTTCAAGGATAGACTGCTTCCGTAAATGAATTGAAATAGCGTATGTTTCCCTTTCCTTTTCTCTTTTTGTTAAAGAATGTATTTTCTTAGTTTTAATGAGCATGAAAAGAGTGAAAGGAAAGCTCGATAAGATCCTTCTTGTTGATTTTAATGAGTCCAAGAAATCAAACTCAATAGTCCTTCTTGATTTTTGAAAAAATATTGAAGAGGGGAGAAAATAATGCTCGGTATAAGTCCAACCATGTGTATTTTAATGAGTCCATGGGAGGGAAAATCAGGACCTTCTTCATGTTTTAATGAGTTTGAAGAAGAGATAGACTAGTACTCGATAGTTTATGGATCCATGGATTTTAATATGAATTTCGGATCTGTTTGTGCTCGCCAGTGTTTTCATATTTAAGAATTGTAAAAAAATTAAACAAAAAATCCATACACCTACTCATGGATTTTAATATCGAGCTCGAGTTGGTATATGCTCGTCGGTGTTTTCATATTTAGGGAGTCTGAAAAACTTAAACAAGAACTCCATACTGTACTTTTTTGTAAAGTTAGCCTCCTCGCCCAAAAAAGTGTAAAACTATACGAGAGAGGACTCTTCTAGCCAAGTATGAATAGAGTATACCTTTTTCGTAAGTAATCCACAGAGATCTGGAAAAGGGGTAAAAGTATATCTAAGTAATCCACAGAGATAACTAGTTTGAACAAGACAAGTATGCTCGATTATCTTGTTAATTTTAAAGAGTTTAAAAAGAGCATGAAAAAAAATCATCGGAAAGGGGAACTTCGTATTAGGTAGAAATGATGTATAATGTATATGTTCCTTGATATATCAAATGATAGACGGGCTATAGATAGCATTAATGTCAACGGATTAGAAGAAAATGGTAGTTGAAAGCGAACAAAGGAGATTTCAAAATGACATGAAATGACAGAATATATCTAATGTGTTGAGCTAAAATGACATGTCAAAAAGAAAACAAACCTTTTTACTAGTTACCTTTTGCAACTGATAGTGAGAAAGCGCCTTTTAAAGCTTTACCTAATCAAAACAACTCAAAAAAGGTCATTAGGATTAAATAAAATTAAAGAAGGAATTTGAAACTATATAGAGGGGGTAAAAATTTGATTTTTTTTGTATAAATAGTGTCAAATTGGAAAATATAACTCACAAAACCATTTACCATTGGAGCAAAGGAGAAAAACCCTCTTACTTCAAACATCGATTGCGATCAATCCAGAACACGAAAACGAACACTGTCACTTGTAGGTAAGCTATCTATGCCTACTCTATCAATCCAATCCATTATTTTCCGTTTTTAATCATTTTTGGGTTTTTAAGCAAGTTTTAAAACATATGGATTCATACCCACGATTCTGTCTATGTAAAAGTTGCAGTCACGTGGAAAGTGCATGAGTTTACAATAGGAAGACTCATGGGTACCTGCCTCTTTTGAAGAGGGGAAGCCATGGGTACCGCATTTCAAATGAAAAAACGAAAAACCTAATGCATGGAATGAGCATAGTTGATGTAAGATGGTTCTAACTTGGAGAGAGAGGGAGCATGAGGCCATGGACAAGGATTCCATGGGAGATACTCTTACTTTAAATGCATTACGAAGGTGTGGGATCTTAATTTTTTTACGAACTACAAACATGCGTGCACAAACACATCTGCTCCAAATGCCCGTGGTATATTGGGATGTTGATCATGGCATGTTTAACATTCAGAGAGAGATGTTGGACATCACTATTGAGGACATTTAATTCATAACCGGTCTATCCTAACGAGGTGAGGTGATGAACCTCAAAGGGATATTTAGAGGATTGGGTGTATTTTCCATTCAGGATTATATCAACACCTACTGCTTAACTGGCACTGAGAAAAGCGGATCCAAGTTCCAATTGGGAAGATTGCAAGCTTCCCACTAAAGGTGATCTTAAGTACTCTCAACCGGATCAGGGGAAGTGTGGCACAACACTTAGCCTCATGGAACTATATATAGATAGGTGTAGAGTGTCTACGCAATGTCATCTTTGACTAGTGTTCAGGTTTGCTAGTGAACATGAAACATCAACTTACATAGTCTAAGATGGGGAAGAAAAAGAATTTTGGATCTGGGAGTATACTATGTACCTTTTTCTTCGAGCAATTCCCTGCTCTTAGTCCAGGGATGGCCCTACCAGTGTTGAACCCCCACGATCCATTGATGACTCATTGGGGTGATATCTTCCAGCGTCAGGGTGGTGGTGAAACAAGCTTGTCATATGCTGACGAGGATTATCTGGGGTGGTGGAGCCACCAAGTACCAGCACTAGAGAAATTTCCATATGCAGGCATGGATTTTCGAGGTGATCCTGAGCTCATGCTGCCTCTAGGAGAATCCTGGGGAGAGATAGGTACCAATGTGTTTTTTGAAAAACTATTTAATTTTTTATGTTTCTTTTATATATAATTTTTATAATGAGTATGAGTACTGACAAAACATAACTTATGCAGATGTGGGGCCCATGAGACCTGCTGAGAATTCTAGAGTGTTCCTCCAACCAACCGAGCCAAGTGTCGCGGATTCCATGCTGAGGCATATTGAGGAGAAGATGAGTCAGTTGAATCATGATATCCCAACATACAAAAATAGAGCAGATGTCGCTCGATATGAAAGAACATGTAGTAGGAGTGCCCCCAGCGTGTATCCGACTACTTAGGAAATTAGCTAGGCTAGTCATCTGTTATAGAGATGCCGTAGCAGAGCTAGTTGAGGCTCCTCCCTCTCCATAGGGAGAGTGACATATTATTTTTTGAGGTTGTTTATGTCCACTTTGTATATTTTGACAGTAGTTGAATCAGACTCATATGTTTTTTTTAGACCGAATATATATATATAGATAGTATCGACTATATACATGTTATCTTATGTGCTTTACATGTTATTGTGTATGATAAAAATTCCAGTCAAGAAGATAATTTGCATATGCATCAGCAAATCTTCCTCATTGATAATTACATCACTAGGGAACTCGAAGATAAGTTCAACGAACACCAAAGACTTTTTGACTTAGTAGATTGAAATGTTAGGTCAAATTATTGCAAAAAGACAATCCACTTATTAAATTTCCCTCTGATGATACATCGGGTGAATACATATTGAAAAGGATTGACATATGCTATAACTGTGGTGGTCTGCAACAAAATGTAATGACGTAATATCTAAATGACATAGACAACAGCTAATGCCAATTCTCGATGTGAGAATATTTAAGTTCAGGAGTTAACAATGCGCAAGAGAGATAACAAATGACATGCTCTTGGAGATTGTCATCCTCTTGAGCCAGGAATATGCCGATTGTGGAAATAGATGCCACGAGATATAGAAGTAAATCCTTAGTATAATTCGGAGAAATCAGCAAGGAGGCTGATAATAATTCTTTTTTCAAAGAGTCAAATGAGGTTTGTGCAACCTCATCCCAGAAAAATGGGTATCTTTCTTAAGCAATCGCATGAATCCTTTATGTAATGTCCCCATCCTTGACCCTTATGATATTTGGACTGTAATTTAAATATTGTATGCATATTTTGTATGACTCCTAGTGTGGAGATCAAGGCCAAGGCCCCGCTAGTGAACGTTCGACCTTGAAGAGGCAAGTATTAGATATTATGTTGCCCATGTGCTAGAGAACCATGGGAATTGTAAATATGCATTTTAATATAAAAATGCCCACAAATGGCTATGCAATGCAACAAGAGATGGGGGCATGATATTACAAGGAATTGGGAGGGAAATATTCAAACCCTTGAGACAATCAAGTCAAGCCAAGTGTCAATGTGAGAACCAATGAACCATCAACTACCCATGTTGACTTTGGTGCCCAATCATTCATTTCTCCCAAAAGTTGGGTGAAGTAGTTAATGCCTTGGGGATTGGAGAGGTATGGCTGTCGAAATTCAAGTATGGGAAATCCACCCTCATGGAAAATTGTGTTTTTCCTTATGGGGAAAGAAAACTCCCACGAATTTCCTTCCCAATCCATTCTTGATAGTCAGACTTCACCCTCTCACGTTTGGGGAGCTTGCTGGGCATTTTTCTTGAAGCCTTCTAGGCGTTTTTAGTTTGTTGGGAGTTTTTAGCTTGCTGGGACTTTATCTTGAAGCCTGCTGGTCATTTTTAGTTTGTTGGGAATTTTTGGCTTGTTGGGCATTTTTATTTGAATCCTGTTGGGTGTTTTGGCTTGCTGGGGTTTTATCCTCCACATTTTTACCATTTCCTGCATTTTTCCATGCCTGCAAAATCATTTTGGTTAGCACAGTGGCTAGGAGAAGAGATCCATGAATTGGGGGTTTAATGGAGGTCGTTTTTGCTCCTGGGTTGTCCCCAAACATTTTCTGAAAATGAAATTTTCCTTTCCAGGGTTGTTTTCCCATTCCTCATTTCATTTTTGGGTTTCCCACATTTTCCCTTCATACCCAATACTTGAGATTTTGCTGTTATGTGTACCCATGCCCAGTTTATGTGTTTTCTGTGTGTAGGAGATTATTGGGGTTGAAATGGGTTTCCATTTTTTTGGCTTGAACTTGAGTGGAAGCATCCACAATTGAAGAGGGTTCAGATTTAGCCTGATAAACCCAGCAGTGGTCTGGCTTGGCTTACATCCAAATGACTATTTGGATGTTTGGCTGTGTATGAGCTTAAAATTCCCTTTTCCTTATAGATATCATGCCCAACTCGGGGGTGGCCTTCGGACGAAATCAATATATGTTTTTGAAGAGCCTACGGTTGGGTGGAATGTTGCAGCGACATAGCTAGTTGCTTGGGGCAATTGCGAAAGGAAGATAAGTGTACTCTGTCTCTGTATTTTACTTCTGCAATGTTTAATTAAATGATTGTTATTGATACATTGAATGCATATGAGACTGTGTGTGTGGATGAGTTATCTCCGCTGTGCATATTTGTTGAATTTACATCTGCACACATGGGTATTTAATTGTATAAATTATAATGCATGGCTGAGTTTGCTTAAAAAGCCCCATAGATTGGCTTCATGTTCCCTCCATTGCCTTTGGTCCAAGGGTGGGTACATTACACTTTAGTGATCTTGTCATAGTTCATGATAAATCGTCGTATAAAATTAGACAAGCCTTGTAGGCTTTGAAAATTTCTAACGGTGCGAGGAGGAGGTAATTTGATAATAGCCTCAACTTTCAAGGGGTTGACCATAATTCCACGACTAGACACAATGAAACCCATTAAACGTCTGGAATCGACACAGAATACACATTTTTTAGGGTTTAACCGAATCTTGTCATATCTACATCATTCAAATATGATTCGTAAATGGTCAGGATGATCTCGTTCTTACGAGATTGAGCAGGGAGATCATCTAGATATGGTTCGACTACATGCTTGATGTCATGGAAAGCGAAGTTCATGGCTTGCTAGAAAGTAGCTCCAACATTCTTTAATACAAATGACATTTTACTATAGGAAAAGGTACCCCAGGGACAAATAAAATACGTCTTGTGTTGGTCTTCGGGTTTAATTTGTATTTGGTTATATCTCGAAAAACCTTCCATGAAAGAGAAAATTTCATGGCTTGCACACGCACCAGGACTAATTATCTTTTGGACATGCTTTATTAAGGTACCTAAAGTCCGTACATATGCATATGGTCCCTTTCTTTTTGTCGACCAGGACTAGGTTGGAAACCCATTCTGTCATGTCGATAGGATAAATGAAGTTGTCCTTAAGGAGATTTTCGACTTCAGCCTTAATGGCCGCAACTTTCCTAGGGTTGATCGAATGAAGTTTTTGTTGTATTGGTTTCGTGTTAGGATAAGTTGTGATAATATAATCAACAATAGAGGGTCGATGCCTAGAATCTCCTCGTAATATCAGGAAAAAAAGTTGTGGAATTCCTTAGCTAAATTAGTGTACAAAGTGATCTTTTGTGGAGAACAATTTGCTCTAATGAAAACGTTTTCCAAAACGTTAGGTTTGGTGGAAATATCGATCAATATAGTCATTGAAATGTTCTCCATATTACCTTCAGCATAAATCGTTTGTTTTGTAGGAGTGGTGGAAAAATCAATATTCCCACCAGGTCTCAAAGAAAACTCTCCATTCTCAATCTTGTTCAGATCTGGAAGACAATAGGATTTGTGATGCATATGTTCACATATATGATCCAAACCTACCATATCTTTCAGGATGGCTTTGTCAGAAGGCAGAACAATATCTAAAAAATCAAAAGAATGTGTGGAGTTAACTGGCCGTGCAGGTGCATAATCAATATCTGACTCTGTTGAGACTGACAGAGTTGAGATATAATCTATTGTAACATTTTGTGATACTTGTTAAGCCACTTATGCGATATACAAGGGCACAGTTGGTTCTTGTTGAGTAGGAAGGATCCACAAATCAGTTGTTTGAATAACCATAAAAAATTCCCGAGATTATATCTCGATGGTACTCATTGAACCAATGTAGTTTACAGGAGCAGGTAGGTCAAAATTTCCCATCAAAGATGAATGTATACCTACTCCTATGCTCTCACCAGGTGGACGAACTTGACCAATCCAAGGGATTTTTGAATCCAACGGATTTGTGTTTTTTTCCTAGTGAAGGATAGTTGATCGACTGTGACGATCTTAACTTCGTGAGGGAACATAAGCACTTGAAAAATGGACGAGGGGATGGCTTGCATAGAGTATGTCCAACTTATTCCCAACAACAAATTGTAGTCAAGAGAAGCATCTGAAACTTCTATCTCCATTGACACTACTTTACTGGAAAGATGAATCTTGAATGAGGGTAAGAATCCATGCGAAAGGATAGATCTTCCATCAAACGTAGTAAGTAATGTAATGGAAGGGGATAACATATGAGAGCCCAAGGCTTTCCAACAAGATATAGACATTACACATGTCGACGCGCCTTCATCTACTACCGTTCGTACAATGGTCATTTAACCATGGAATACTTCGATCTGGAAGGCCATGTGATAGGGAAATCGAGGTTTGATATTGGACATATCAAACATAGCAAGCATACTCGAAGAATACATGCTACCTATTTCCACTAAAAGTGCATTACGCTACAATGGGAAGCTTTGCAAGACTTCTAGTGCGGAAATAACATACAGTGTTTGGGATAAATATTCTACAAAGTAGTAGTTAGGAGCATCCCATGCATTAGGATTGTGCATTTCTCATTTCTAGACACCTTTCGGTATCTTCAACAAAGGGTCTATTGGTATCTCAATGTGGAGAGGAACATGGGACTCAAGAACTTATTTGTCTTTATGGTGCATATCCAGGTTATAATTCATGTCTTTCGTCTGTAGTACAGTGTGTTAGTTAACCATTTTAATATAATACTGATTAGCTGATGTGGCACACTGAGTGCACCCAGTATTAGAGCTTCCAGAAGTTGGGATTTTTCCTTGGGGAAAAGGATCCTTCAGGACAGTCAGTTTCGTTTCATGTATTATCTTCTAGGCTTCATCAATGAGAGGGAATTGATGAGTGAGGTGGTTTCCTTTACAAAGGTTGCAAGGAAACTTTACCTTCTTCTTATATTTCTTTCCCTCCTTGGAATTTTCAGTATTCTTGGGATTTTGTTGGTTCCCCTCCCCTTTCTTACCCTTTTTCTTGTTGTTGGGGTTTTGAGGACCCTTTAGGTTTGTCTGCACATTTTGTATAGATTTTTTTTTGTGAAGGGGAGGATGCAACCGTAGTTGCTTCCGCAACAGACTGCTTCACTGGAAGTGCATGGACTTGTTTCGTTAAATATTCTAGTGTGGATGAGTCAACTAAACCAACGATGCCATCGGCATGTGGTCCAGGATTAGGCTTACCGAGATCTATATTAGACCTAGGTGCATCAAGAATTATCTCATAAAAGATCCTAGACTGAGCGTAGATCAGGTCGATCTGTTGAGTCCTTAAAATTGCTTCCTCTTCAGAAGTGACCCCAGAAGTTGTAACATCCTTAGAGATGTAAGGTATTAGTGATTTTAAATACCACTTCAATAGAAATTATGGTGGAATCTCAACTTTGATGAGTCGTTTCCGTATTAGTCACTCCTAAATATGATCAGAGAGATGGGTGGCTTTGTTCTGTCTAAAGTTAGAGAGAAGATCCGTATCGGCATCATACCAGACGAGAAGCTGGAAATGATTCAAGAAAATTGTCTCTAAATCCCAAAAATTGTTATAGCCTGTAGCAAGAAATTTGATATACCACTTTGCTACAATGCTCGTTAAGGTTCTTTGGAAGAGCCTCAATCAAATTGAGTAATCATTTAACGAGTTAAAGGAGCACCAGAGGTGAAAAGTCATGACATGATCTCTAGGGTCTTCACTATTTTTTCCTTCAAATTTTGTAATGTCCGAAGGAATTTTGGTTGTGACCGGAGGCCAAGCAGGGTTGTGTCGCACTGGGTCATTCATCAATTTTGAAAGGTCTGGAAAATTTAAATTTTCCATAAAAGGAAAACGAGGTCGTGCGGATGGCGTGTAATTTGAAGGAGTCTGGTAAGGGGAACTACAAAAACCCAAGCTCTAATAAGGTTGGTTGGAGTTTCCCCCAGCCACCAGTTGTGAAGAAATAACATTGTGAAAGTTGCTCCATCCATAAGCTAACAGATTACTTCCTTGTGGCCCAATCCATTGAGGTTGGGTATAAGTGCCTCTGAATGGAGGGTTAGTGTAATTCTTACTTCGCCCTCCACGAAATAGTGAAAAGGGAGTACTCCCTACAAGAAAATTAGAGGTTTGTACATTAGAAGAATGTGCTACATTAGAAGAATGTGCTACATTAGAAGAATGTGCTACATTAGAAGAATGTGCATTAAAGCTTGTAAAGGGGTTAAAACCTGATATTGACGCAATGGGATCCTACAAATGGTGCATAAGGAGCAATGTGTCCTTCATTCCAAGGAAATACTTGATTGAAAGGAGCAGAGTTAGGATTGACCTGGAACTGATGAAAAAAAGGAGAAGATGTAAAGGACACTAAGGGTATCCCTGAAAAGGGAATACTAGATGGACCAATGGTGGATACAAAGGGAATAGATGCCATCGCAATTTGAGTGCTAAACACACCTGAAGATCCAACATTGAAACTGAAAGAGCTGCTCGGAGCAGAAGTGAACTGCAATGAACTCGGTATCAATGTGTTTAAGGGTGGGGGAGAGAAACCTCTCGACATGATAGCTGAAGTGGGAGTATGAGGAAATCCCTATGCATCCCCTATCTTATCCCTAGTAAGACTAGGTGTAAACCTATATACACTTAGCTCAGGGAGCCTTAAAGAGGTAACTCTTTCTAACAAAGGGTTGTTAGGTCCAATTAGTGGAGGGTTGAAGGGTCTTGCAAACTCTTCTATAGGAAAATATTCAACCTCGATGGTTTCTTGAACCGATTGAGTTTGATAAATAAGATGGGGTTCTCTAGGGGGTTCAGTTGTACCAGTGAGTTAAAAAGAACCACGCGAGTCTTTTCTACGTAGCTGAGGTGTCGGTGGAGGATCCACTATGAGTGGAGGAAGGTTTCTCAACCTTCGTGACCTATGCAAAGGTTGGTCATCCACAACTGCAAAAAAAATATTATAAGTGATCAACCTAGGGGCCACTAGAATAGCAGGAAAAAAATCAAACCACTATAAAAAATTTCCTATGGTAATCAAGACCAATAAAACATAGATGATACTCTCAAAGGGAAGTCTGGGATGATTAGGGCCAAGAACCAACCAGTAGAGTAGCAAAGGAAAGTTACCCGGGGTACACAATACAGATTCTTTGGTTGCAAGTGTTTGAATCACCAACCGCCCTCCCAAATAACTGCAAGGTATTTCCTCCCACGTCTGTCCTAGGTACAATGGAAATATCCTTCCACCGTGACCTGTGTAAATCCCTATAAGTTAAAGATACTAAGGTTACCATAGTTGCATAAAGCGTCTGTGGGGACAGTCTCAGGTCGAACCAACATGTATGGGAAGGGTAACTAGGCACAAAACCCAAAATCACACTAGGTAATAATGGATCCCCATACACTTGTTAGATTTTGTAGATGCTCGATTGAAAAGCGGGGGGTAGCCCCAACTGATTAACCTCACACGACCTCGTGCTTAACTCTAGTTTGAGTGGAGCTTCCCGGCACACCTCCACAAAAGTGGATTTACCTAAAGATAGTCTTACTACAATTTCGATATTTGAACGGTTTTGGAAAGTTTAAAGTGCTCTATTACAAAACCCTACCCTAAGCTAGTTGGTTTGTGTGATACCTAGAAAGAAAATTTACTAAATTTCTTTAGATTAATGATTCTTTTTAGGGTTTTTTCTTACTCAAAAGGGTAGTGTGTTTGTGTGCAATAGTTACACCTGAAATTAAAATGTATATATGACAATGCAATTTTTTTCACAATTTTCTTGTTGCTTAACTTTCAAAATGTAAAATCGTAAAGTAAACCTAAACCAATCTAAATATTTTTATTTTTATTTTTCAAAGATGATAGTATATACGATTACAACTACTTCAAAAAAATGAAAATTCTTGTTATAAAGCAAATGTTCTTTTGATTTGATTTTTTCTTTAAAAGTGAAAGGAAAGGAAAGTAACTATGAACAAACAAGAACAATCAAATGTGTAGGCAAAGGAAAGATGAACCTAAAGCAATAACAATCAAAACTTTGACCTTAACAAAGGACTGAAAAAGACCAACCCAAAAAAGTTGCTTCAAATGACCTAGAAGTAACTTAGGTTTGGAAACGAGATACTATAAGAAACAATTGATATATAGAACAAAAATCAAGGAATCAATGTAGATATCAGTCTTCCCTCTAAACACTAGTGACTCCAAAGGACCAATTCCAGGAATCTGCCAAACAAACTATGGGATAGAAATATTTAGGTACCTCTAGAAGCACAAAGAACCAAACATAAATCTCGTAAATGGATTTAAAAGACTCAGAAAACAATTCATAAGCAGTCAGGAGGTCTAAAATCCACAGGAGAACTTCCAAGACCAAAGCAACCAACCCCAAAAATCAAACCCTAAAAGAAGAAAAAAAATTCTCATGGAAAAGTCGCGACTGTGTCTGCAAAGTCACGCGAGTGACCCACGGGTACAGATAATCGAAACTCGTGGGTGAGGGAGGATAACCACAACTGTATGTATGTGCAACTCATAGGTAAGCTCTGAAAAATATTAAAGAAAAAGAAATATGAAGATCATACCACAACTAAGTCAAGCACAGGGATAGAAAATACCCTAGAAACCTTCACAGAGACCTAAAAAGTTGATAAAAACTAAAAGAAAGTATCTCAAGAACCCCCAAAGCAAAAATAGGTGCCCCCTAGTGGATTCATTTGTTTTGTTCTGCAGTTTAATAACCTATGACTGGGAAAAGGACGTCACCAATGTACATCAATTTTTATTACAGAAACAAAAAATAAAATACATGTAACATTCAACACTTCTTTCCATTCATAAAAGAAATAGGATTCAAGATGAGGTTCATACCTGGATAATCGATGGTTAATCCAAGCTTTTGAAATCCAATCTTCTTGATCCACTACACTGCTCCAAATGATGGACCTGCAAAACAATAGACTACCTTTCTCAAAGAAATTTGACTCCATAACAATAAACAATTGAAGTTGAAACTCATCTAAAGATTCATATGATAAATTCAAACATCAAGTTTACACAAAGACAAGTGCTATTAGAAGGGAAATATCTCATTTTATTTGTGTAAATAACAGCTGATTATACTTGTCCTGCAACTGGCACTATTGTAATTAGACCTTAGGCTCCTGCTCCTCTCTCTTGAGTAAATATTCCTCCAACATTTCTTTACCAAAGTGGGCTCTCCTTTCTCATGCCTCTCCCCTTTTATTTATGGCAAGGTTAGGAGGGAAGGTTTGAAAGGAAGTTGGCTTGGGAAGTTAAGGTAGTTTGAATAACTACCCAAACTAATCCACAATTCGTATTTTTATATATTTTTTTGATATTTTTAAAGATACCCATAAGTATTCCTTTGTACAACCTGCGAGTGACTCACGGGTCTTATGCCATGCATCTAGCGGGTGCAACATTTTAGATGATACCCGCAGGTTGTTTGTATAGACACTCGCAGTTAACCCACGTGCTAGCTAGTATCAAAGTCATGGTTATGCTTCAAAATAATTGCAAAAAAATATGTTTATTGAGAAAAGGATTTCAAAGGTTCATATCACGGTCATCTAGGGTCAAGTAAGTTCTTCCATCCATAGTGTCCTTTTGTGTGACCAACATGGCAATGTGGTCATAGACGAAGAAGCGCTGATTTGACCGATAACATGTAAGAAGGAAAAATATTTTAGTAATGTTATGAATCTTCCCATATCATTGACTGGAATGTCAACTCATGGGCACAAGATTGGGGGTTTCGCCCATTTCATCCTCTCATTTTTAGAGATGGGATCGAATTTCACTGTGACATACCTCGCTAAATGCTTGAAGAGTCTTGAAGAACCAGTGGTTGATAAATATGGTGGATTTCTCTACAAAGGAGGAACATCTAAGCACCAATTCATGATGCTCTATTGCAATCAGAGTCATATGAAAAGTGTGTGATATATAGACAAGATGTAATGCAACATGATATATTCCGTGTTGATGGTAATACTCAATGCATGCCAAATAGAAAACTATCACACATATTTTTGTTGCAAATGGATAATTGTTCAGGCGATAATAAAAATCGCTTTGTATTAGCATTTTTATCTCTTTTAAAAGTTAGGAGAGTGTTTGAGATAGTTGAAGTTGGATTCCTCCCGGTTGGACACACCCATGAATACATAGATGGAACTTACGGAAGGCTATAAGTAAAGCTAATGCACAAGGATATAGTTTCACTCTTGAAAATTATGGATACGTATAGGATATGTGAAGATCAAAATTTCTATGTCCCTTATATAATTGATGAACTTTACGATTTTAAGAGTTTTGTGAAACCCGACCTTTTGGATGGAAATGCCAAAATCATCGGTATCAAAAAATGCAAGTTTTTTAAATTTCAAATCATAGATAACATTCCAGTCATGCAATGGAGGGAATTGTTGGTTGTGGAGCCAGATATTCCAGTCTCATAGATGATATTGTCTCGGTCGTGTACTCCATCTTTATATGATATGCAAAAGGAATGTACACTCGTTCCCCAACCTTGGGATGTTTGTTGGCCAACAATTTTGTGGACCCATGGTTTTGGGTATCTCATGGTATTTTCCCATTGTATTTCCCCTATAAAAGAAAGACATTGTAATACGGCTAGGGTAAGATGTATTAGGTATTATGCATTGTAAATATCTCTAAGATCGTGAAGAGAGACTATGAGACAGTGAAGAGGAAGTGCAGCAGATGTGTTGCAGGTTGTATCCCTTCATTTGCTAGATGGTATAATAATAAGGACTGGCAATTTCAATGTGTACGTAGCCCATCTTTGGTGAACCACGATATATTGGTACCTCTCTTGTAATGTGTCTGTGTGATTATATTCTCATTTCTATTTATTTGTATTGCTTTGCGATCCTATTTTTCTAACATGATATAACCACGGCTTCCCTTTTGTAAGCCTAATTCTTCCTTAATTCACTTCGCAAGCTCCTTATATTTGGTTTTTCCTATGAACTCTGCTGCGGGATCAACACATCTTCTACTGAGATGTGTGATCTAGTAAATTAGATCAATGTTTATGTATATATTGCGGTCTAGCCACAAGTAGCCTTGATGCGTGCACGATAGTAAATTGCACACAACTGAGGTGAGTTTAGGACTTTGATCAAAGTGCGGGATGCGCAGAACGTTCAGCAACCCAGACGATATTAGTAGCATAAGCCAATATTGTGCGTGAAGAGTGGATTGCTTGGTGATTTCACTGTATTTTCGTCACATATATTGGTCACAATGAAACTGAAGGTACTTCGGTGCCTGAGAGTGTTAACACCCAAAAAATGCTCACTACCTCATCTACCCCATTACATGACTCATTTGTCCATATTTCCTACCATATTTACCTCCAGAACCTTAAAATCCCATTAAAAAGCCTCCAAAAGGCCAAAAAACCCCTTTTCCCCCAAAATAATCCAAAATTTCTCCAAAATAGAAAAAACCCTCTAAAAAGGGAATAAAAAATATAAAAAAAGAGGAAAAAGAGGGAAAAAGGAGGAAAAAACCCTATACAGCTGACCTAAACCATATGGTTCCCAAAACCATGGGCCAGCACTCCACCACTAAAAACCTATAAATAGGTGATGGAGGCCCCTCATTTCATATCCACAGTCAAATATACCCTTACTCTGCCAAAATCACTCTTGAAACCCTAGCTCACCCTTGAGCTACTTTCACCCTTGACTGCCCCTTTTGGCCCATTTCCAACCCTTTGGAGAAAGAGAAGGGGCAAAGTTGGAGTTTGGAGCAACCCTCTTGGACTATTGCAAGAACTTCACCAACCTCTACACCTAAGGTAAAATTTTAATACAAAAAAGAAAGATCTTCACCATATTTCCATGTTTTGTTATGTTTATGAATGCTCATGCTAGTTTAGAATTCGTATTGTTTTATTACTTTAATTTACTATTTATTGAACTGCTACTAAGGAGTCCATTCTCCTTAGTAGGTGCTCATTTGCACAAGCTGGGGTGAAAACCCTAGCTACAGTTTTGGTGACTCCCCTAGTGTTTCGTTGAATTTCTGGTTATAGTTTTAAAGTTTTAAACGTTTCTAAATATTTTCCTATTTTTTCCTTTCGGCTGTCGTAAACCGCGTCTTTTACCCCCCGCAGTTGCGTTTCGACCGCGTCTTTCAGGCATTTACCTGCAATCCGACCGCAGCTCTCAGACTATTTCCAGCGACCTGCCGGCGGATTCAAGTCTGTTACTTGCAATCCGACCATGGCTATGAGCTTGTTTTGTGCGGTCCGACAGCAACTATTAACCCTTTTTACCGCGTCCCGCCTGCGGCTTTCAACCATTTTTCTGCAACCCGCCGGCGTATTTAGCCCATTTTCCCACATCATGCCTGCAGCTTTCAGCCATCTTTCTGCAACCCGCCGGCGTCTTTAGGCCATTTTCCCGCGTCCTTCCTGCAGCTTTCAGCCATTTTTCTGCAACCCGCCGGCGTCTTTAAGATATTTTCCCGCATCCTTCCTGCGGCTTTCAGCCATTTTTCTGCAACCCGCAGACGTCTTTAAGCCATTTTCCCATGTCCCGTTTGCGGCTTTCAGCCATTTTCCTGCAACCCGCCTGCGGCTTTCGACCTGTTTCCAGTGGCCCGACTGCATCTTTTGGCCACAATCCCGCAACCTGTCCGTGACTGTTCAGCTGTTTCCCGTGGTCCGACCGCCCAGATTTGCCACAAACCCGCGGTCTTTTTTCTACATTTTTTCCTGTTTTGAACCCAGCACTTTGCTGCAATATTTTTTTGCACTTGCACAACCATCTTTCCTACCTACAGCCATCCTTCCCTATAGCCTTTTCTGCAGTATTATTTTTGTTCCATTTACAGAATATTTTTTAAATTTCAGCATTTTAATTGAAAAAGAGAAAATTTTGCATTTCAAAGTTTAAATTCAGTATTGTTATTTTTAGTTAGCAAGTTGCCCACCCCATGGCACTTTTTATTTGGGTTCATCATCTCACATGCACACACTCTGTCACCTAATTCAAGTGAGCCTTAAAAAACTACTTAACACAACCAACATTCTAACCCCACTTGGGGAACACATAATAATTTTTGTAGTTAGGTAGGATCGGGGTGATAGGCATCCAAATAACACCCCTCAGTTGCTTACACTTGAGACATAGCTTTTGTCCATTAGGGAACCAAAATCCCCTAGTATTTTTTGGCACGATCACAACCATTTTATCATAGGGCCTCTCCCCTAGGAGGGTTGAAGTCGCCAGACTGGTTCCGGAGGCCTGAGTAGAATACCGCACTCCATTCAGTAACCGAAGGCTACCATTCACAGTTCTTAGGGTATCACCCATATGGGGATACTGCGGCGATAGAACCAAATGGCAGATTCACCTTTTCTGGACGTGTCATGAACGGGGTACCTTAGTTGCTTTTCTTCTAGGATTGACTACCCGGTGTCCCTCCCAGTAGGGGGATATCTTTAGCCACTTGGCTCTACTATCCATATTGTTTGACTTAGATTTCATCACCTTGCAGAGGATATGTCTAGTTGAGTCATAATACTATTTAGTTAGGTGTTAGCATGCTCCCTTACCTCCTTTTGGTCTAGCGAGTCCACTATTTTCATTTTTTAGGAAACCTGCTGTTTGTTGGTATTCTGACCATTTCTTGTGATACTCCACTTATTGTAGCACAGCTGTTACAGTAAGTGTTTTGAGTTGGTTGTTGGCCTGAGTGCCATATTTTTTGAGCTCTCCTTCTGCACACTCAGTTGCATTAGGGTTTTTGAGTTGTTTTTCACTCAACACAACCCCCAGATACTTGACACCATCTGTCACCATTGAGTCCCTGAGACATTCTCGGTGCCTCCGGGGCGAGCCCCCACAACACGATTCACTTGACACCACCCGTCATAGACATAGGTATTCATCACTTGATACCACTCATCATAGATCTTGAGCCTTGTCACTTGAATCCACTTGTCAGCGGCATAGAACTCTTTCACCCGAGCTAGATGCCCCTTATTTTACCTCTGATTCTGAGGCAGAGTCCGAGAACCCCATTTACACTGCACCAACCAGCCCCATGGATGGCATGACTTCCACCCCTTTATTTGTAGGGACCATTGGTGGAGCATCCACCACCACACCAGCTACCACACCTGCTTTGGGTATGCCCTCGATGGGTCCCACATCTACCATTCTGATCACTGTACCCATTCCAGTAGCTGGCATACATGTCGCCACTCCATCAGTGACTCACACTACCCTGGGCGGTGCAGGACCGTCCCATACCACTTTCGTTCCTCCACTTGGGGGCAACATCCCAAACCCTGCCCCTACACTTGGGGGCATTGGCCCCAACATGGTCCAACCCACTAGTATGTCACATCCTTCTACTAGTTTTCCATTCATGGCTAGCCTCAACCTTCCTGACCTATCTAGACTGACTAACGATCCCATCAGACACGACCCTGCGTGGCCTCACATGCCCACCAAGCTCCCCTCTGACATCCCTAAGTTTGAGGGAAAGGCAGGTGAGGACCCTCAAAACCATATTATGTCCTTCCATCTATGGTGTTCCTCCAACTCCATAGTGGACAACTCTGTCCGCCTCTGCTTGTTATAGAGTACCCTCACTGGCTTTGTAGCTAAGTGGTACATCGAGCAACCCCATGGGACCCATGCCACCTTTACTTCCCTTGCCTCGACCTTCCTGAAGTTCTTTCAGTTACTTGTCCGCTATGATGCGGGAGTTGAGATCCTACTGTCTTGCAGACAGAACACGACTACCCACATCACTGACCACATTCATGAGTGGCGTCGACACCGCAGCCTCTGCAAAATCAAGTTAGATGACCGTATCTTCTTAGATTGGTTTCTAAAATCCCTCCTTCCTGTCATTTCCAAGGATGTGGCATCCGAACGACCCCAGTCTGAAGAAGAGGCCATCCTCAAAGCCCAGCAATTTGACCTCATTTATGCCCAGTCGGGTTATCTATACACCATCATACCTGACACCCCTCGCGATGATTCTTCCCAACATGATGCACCGGGGGCATCCCATGCCGCAGACGGCATCATTGGCCGTGTTGCCTCGCATCCTCAACCCTTTTCCATAGCACGTCCTGCCCCGACCTTTAGCGGGCTACATCTCAATCAGGAGCAACCAATTTGTATGCTCCCATGCAACATCACCACCATTCCCACGGACCCTCATGTCCACCTCAGTGCTTTGGTCATGCATCCCCTGCTTACGCCCCCCCCGGTCGCACCTCAACCCTATTACCACCCGCAGGCTGCACCAGCTCCTGTGTCCTCTCAAACCCAACATGCTTATTACCCACCATCGGCAGCCCCTGCAAAAAACCCACAACACTCTCCGTAGACGTATCAGCAACCCCCATAAGGTTTAGCACCTGCACAACCTCCCCCTACTTATTATCCACCGCAGCCTGCTCCCACACCTGCACAACCCTGAAACCCACCTGCTGCCCAAGGGCAAGTATATGCCTAACAGAATCCGCAGCAGAACCAAAAAAACCAACGCCAACAGGGCTAGCAAAACCGTGGCAAAGGTCGTAACTGTGGGAACAACCCCCCTCGAGACCAAGGTGGTCAACCTCCCAATCCCCCAAACAACAATAACGCGGCACCTGCCAACCAGAACCCTGATCGGCCGCCCAAGCAGACCAAAAATTCTAATTTACGAACAAACCATCCTTGTTCTATTTGCGGGGTCTATGGCCACTATACACATGCTTGCCCACATTTGGAGCGAGCTCGGCAACTCTGAACTAATGATTCCCATCTCCAAGGGCACGCGGCTCCTCAGGTGCCACCCAACCCCCCACCCCCTCAACAGCAACTTTTGGTGCTGCAAAACCCCTTACCAACCCAAGTCGTAGTGAACACTCAGCCGTTGGCTCCCCCTCAAGGCAACGCACCCCCACAACAACAGATCACTTATGCTACTCCTGATCAACCCATGTTCGAATCAGGTACTCACCACTTGTTAATGATGTCATCCACTGATGTCAACCTCCAAACCCATTGGAACCAATATGGCTCCACCCCTGAAGCCCCTCCCGTCGACAAAAACACTAACGTTCATCCCACCGATCAGATGTTGCGTATACATCTGGCTCCACTCGATGGCGCCTCCAAAGCACCTTGCTTCCCACTTCATCGTATCAACAATAAACCCAATGCTCGTGCTGCGTCAAATTACAACATTGTAGATGACTTAGCCCAATTTCCCGCGGCCATGTTTGCGTTATAAGTCTTAAAAAACTGTCCTTCACAGCACAAGACTTTGATCTTCTCCATTGGTGCTATTGACCCAAATGATTCACAATTGATGGCCTTTGATTTGGACCAGTCCGAACCACGCGTGCCTTCCACTTTAGCATTCCAAGTTTCTGTTTTCGTTCGGAATCTTGTCATCCATCGGTGTATTATCGATGAAGGTGCCTCTACATGCGTTATGTCCACATTCGTTTGGCAGAAGTTGGGATCCCCTACCCTCCAGCAATCCACCACTGCATTGTGATCCTATGACGGTCGTTCGGCTCAACCCCAAGGTCTCTTAGCCAATGTCCCCATCTAGCTAGCTGGTAAAACCGTGCTCATTGACATAGAGGTCATCAATGCCCAACTTGATTATAACCTCTTACTTGGCCGTAGCTACATGTATGCCATGCAGGCGGTTGCCTCATCCATTTTTCGTACCATGATGTTCCCCCATGACGGACGCGTGGTCAAGGTTGACCAACTCACCTATTATGATCCAAATGCCCCTGCTGCACCCGAAAATGTTCTCCCCATGGTTTAACAACCTGTTTGTGGTGCAACTACCTCATTTGTTTCCTCCGTGGGACCCAGAATTTACTCAGACACATCGATGACTTCCACATTCCAATCCATTCCACCCCCGTCACCCGCGACCGACGTCTCTGACCTCTGTACTCTTTCCCATAATACACGAACACCCAACAATCAATCGCCCTTGTTACCCAAACCACCATTGGTACCTAGTCACATTGGTGTTACACCCATCCACACAATCCCCTTCCTATTCCCTCCCTTGGGCGTAGTAAGCACCCCATTTATGGCTACTCTTAGCCTCCCTGAGTTAACCTTGGGATTACCTGTGTGGTATATTTCGCCTCCCATTCCCCTGCCGACACCAAATGTCGTCCTACAACTGGTGCAACCCATTGCCACTACTAGTCAACCACCTCCCGGTGTCACTACCCCTTTGTCATCTACGAATCCCCCTCCTCTCATCAAGCCCACTAAGGGAAGAGGTCCACAACCATACATTGTTGTACCTCCTCCCAAGGCAGTTAAAACCCCCTCCCCCCCCCCCCCCCCCCCCCCGTGTTTCGTGCTCCCCCGAAATGCTCGTTGTGTGACGAGTTAGGCCATCCGACTCATCAATGTCCACAATTACCTGCATTATAGGAACACATGCAAATTCTTGACGACAATCCCAACATCCCGGTTGTCGAACTCAATCCAATCCCTAAGCCTCGTGATAAATCACTACGTACCAACCACCCTTGTGCAATATGCGGTATTTACGGCCATTACTCACATCACTATCCTGATCTCCCAGATTACAGAGCAGCTCTCTACAATATGAATATTTTGGACCTTGAGATGGCACCACCCACAATTGAGGAGATCCACCCTCCAGTATCAACCCCATATGACAAGATTAACACCATTTATATGATCTCTTCGACTACCATTCCCTCATCAACTGATTTGATAACTCAAAGTTTCCTCAATGATGAGGAGATCCTCGAGGCTCTCACCGCCCTAGATTATCCCTGGGATGAGATGCACCATTGTTCCTATTTCCTTCTTGAAGAATCCTCCTCTACCACAGCTACCCAATTCACGGTTGAGTCCAAAGATTTCCTTCCCACCAAAGTCGACTGGTTTAAGGATCCTATTCCCTCTCCTGAGACCTTTGAGGAGGGTAACATGGCCAACATCTCACCCGTCATCCACATCGACATCTCTGACCCACCTGCTGCTCTTGAAATCATTACCTTAGGAGCCTCCTGCAATGAGTATGATATTAGAGAGTACAAGAAACTTCTCCAAGAGTTCCGTGATGTCTTTGCTTGGTCCTATACCGAAATTCCTAGTATCGACCCCTCTATTATGGAGCACCACATTGACACATGGCCAGATGTACCCCCTGTTCGCCAGAAGCAGCGCCCCATTCATCCTTCAAAGCTCCCCGCTGTTAAAGCAGAGGTTGAGAAACTTCACAAAGCAGGATTCGTTTATCCTATTGCATATACCACTTGGGTTTCAAACCCCGTTCTTGTTGACAAAAAACAAGGCACCATTAGAGTGTGTACTGACTTCCGTGATTTAAATCGAGCCTGTCCCAAAGACAGCTTCCCCAAGTCATTTATTGACCAAATCATCGATGCGTGTGCGGGGCATGAATTCCTATCTTTCATGGATGGTTTTTCCAGATACAACCAAATTCAGATCTGTAAGGAGGATCAGTACAAGACTGCCTTTACCACCCCATGGGGCACTTTTGCCTATTGCGTCATGCCTTTCGGCCTCAAAAATGCTGGTGCCACCTTCCAGCGGGCCATGACCTATTGTTTTCACGACTTGGTCCATATCTTGCTAGTCTATCTTGATGACCTTATAGCTCATTCCCGAAAACGATCAGACCACCTTAACGACCTCCAGCAAGTTTTTCTGCGTTGTCGCAAATATAAAATCCGCTTGAACCCACACAAGTGTGTATTTTGCATTCCGGCAGGCCGGTTGTTGGGTTTCATTGTTTCCCAGCAAGGAATTACTATTGATCCCCTGAAAGTCCAAGCCATCTTAGACCTTCCCTCCCCTCGCACGCTTCGGCAGCTCCAAAGTCTGCAAGGGCGATCCAATTTCCTTCATCGCTTCATTCCTCATTACGCCACTACCATTCATGGTTTCTTACGCCTACTTCGTACCCACATACCCTTTGTTTGGGATGAGCAGGAAGAAGCTGCATTCAGAGCCCTCAAGAAAGCTCTCACACAAGCTCCTTTGATCTCCCCTCCGGATTTCTCTCAGGACTTCATCCTTTACGTCTCGGCATCCGATTATACCTTGTCCAGAGTCCTTGTTCAAGAAGACGCCTCTCACCAAAAGCATGTCATTTATTACATCAGCCAGACCTTGTCTGGACCACCCCTACGTTACCCATATGAGGAGAGACTAGCCCTAGTTGTGGTCTTTTTCGTCCAAAAATTGTGACACTACATTTTGCTCAGTCATACCACAATTGTCGCCGACTCCAACCCCATGGTCTATCTCTTAAATCGGCGGCTCCTGCAAGGTCGTGTTGCTAAATGGGTCATTATCCTCCAGGAATATGACCTCACTTTCAGAACCCCTAAGAGCACCAAATCCCTCGCGCTTGCCTAGCTCATCACAGATCTCCCCTCCCTTCGGCCGTGCCCATAAATCTCCGATGAGTTACCCAACAATCACTTGTTCATCATCTCGTCTGATGACCCATGGTACAGTGATATTTTGTTGTACCTTCGCATGCAGAAGTTTCAACCCAACATCGGTCGTGATGGACGTCGTCATATCCGTCACCAAGCCTCTTGATATCTCCTCTTAGGCAATGTCCTTTACCGACGAGGGGTTGACACGATTCTCCGTCATTTCCTTACACACGAGGAAGCCGAACACGTCCTCAATGACTGTCATAGCGGTGCCTGCAGCGGCCATTTCTATGGGATGGCCACCACCCAAAAGGTCATCCACGCTAGATACTTCTAGCCCACACTCTTTACGGACTGCATCACAGCAGTCAAACATTGTCATAATTGCCAACTTTTTTCCCCCAAGGCCCGGACACCACCCGCTCCGTTACACCCAGTCGTCACCGTTGGTCCCTTTTGTAAGTGGGCCATTGACTTCATGGAATGTAGACCCCCATTTTCCAACGGCCATAAGTACATCATTGTCACCGTCGATTACTTCACCAAATGGGTGGAAGCCATGCCCACCTTCAATTGTACAGCTGACACCACTGCCCGTTTCTTTTTTAACCACGTTATCACTCGATTCAGGGTTCCCAAACAGTTTGTTCCCTACCTTATGGGCTTACCGTACATCCACCAAGACTGCACTTGGCTAGGTGTCCCCACCAATTGCCACCACATGTTGTTCCCTTTTTAGAGGGTTTTTGCTATTTTGGAGGAATTTTGGATTATTTTGGGGGGGAAAAGGGGTTTTTTGGCCTTTTGGAGGCTTTTTTAATGGTTTTGTGGCCTTTTGGAGGCTTTTTAATGGGATTTTAAGGTTCTGGAGGTAAATATGGTAGGAAATATGGAAAAATGAGTCATGTAATGGGGTAAATGAGGTAGTGAGCACTTTTTGGGTGTTAACAAAAGTATATTCCTGAGTATATTCCTTCATGAAGATCTGATGCACTGCCAGTGCAACTTCTGAAGAATCCACAATATGAGATTCCACTGTCGCCAATCTCAAGTCATGTGTTCATCCATGAAAATATGTTAGGAATAATTCTAGATTGTAAATTTTTGGATCATGACTTGCTGCAAGTGGGACCCACATATGGAGGAAGTGGGACCCACATATGGCTAGATTTCCCCACTACACTTGTCATCATTCTCTCACCAATTCGAATTCAAGGTGAATGGTAACATACTTGAGGGATTCCAAAAGGTATTATTCATGGCATGACTCATCCAAGGTCGAAATATAGAGGAAGAGTAACTCCCATGGAAGAGGAAGATGCAATTTAGAGCTTGTGAGACACTTGGGCTAGATTCCCTAGCTCTATGAAAACAATCATGAAGATTCTATGACACAAATCAGACCTGAAGGCTGACATATGACATATATGACATGTCAGGGATAAAACTAGACTCCAAGAGGGTGCTCAAGGGTGTTAGGGAAGCTAAGATGCTTACACATGTGATTTGGTGGAAGTGGGAGACTAGGAATTGTTGTACAAGTGGCATTCTTTGGAATCTCTTCCCAACTTGAGTTGGAATGAGTCTCTTGGAAGGAATTCGACCCATGGAGGACATTAGAAATTTATAAATGTCAATAACAAAGAATGAAACCAGCTTTTGATCATTTGTAGAATTTGCAATTGCATTTGTGAAGAGGGAGAGCTAGTGGATGACTAGTTTCTTGCCTTAGCCAATTTCGAGGGTGAAAGATTCCCATCCAAGTTGGTAATTGGAAATACCATTCAGACCTTTCATTTGGAGCTTTAATGGAGTCTTTATTTTCAGGTGTAAGCTACAGGGAAGCTCATGGTTTCTTCTATTGCAGCTCACTCCTTCAACCATTTCCAATTTTGATGGCATATTATTGATCCTTGAAGGAGGGCATTTTTGGTGAGATATTGTACTCTTTGGGGGAGATTCTAATGCCCCATTTATTTTTTAATATGAATTAAACACTCTTTTCTTCATCTCTAAAAAGTTTCAGGTCTAAATTCCAAGTAGAAATGTATAAATCTCATTTTTAATGAAAGAATAGTGCCATTTCCCACTACATTGATGTATAGCATGATAATCCTAATGATTTCAAATGAATGGATGCTTCTCTGATAAATTTATGATTAATAGACTTCCATGTATGTATTTTACAATTTTTATATATTGTACTTGAGCATTTGAAGTATTTTTACTCAGTTTAATTGCATCAGGAGAAGAAATAGTGCCATTTCCCCAAGGGTCGAATTGGTGATTTTTGCAGTTGAATGGGAGAGGGTTGGAACAGATATAAAAATAAATCAATGGTGAAAATGAGACCTTAATAACATAATTAATACATTCCCTACCTATTTTCATAAATTTGAGTGGCTTTGGAGGCATTTGGGAAGCCATTTTCAGTACTTATCCCAGGGGGATTTGAACCCCAAATTACTAGTAAAATTGCATACTTGGTCCAGAATCTTAAGAGAGTTTTCAGAGGTCTTTTGGAGGCCATATATTATCCCTGAACATCATATTCAAGTAATAATATCATTCATACACCTTCCTTTAATATTTTAAGGCATTTGGAGTGAATTTGAGACCTAGAGACCAATACTAGTCAAAGGGAAATTACTAGTAAAATTCCCTACATTGGCCAGAATTGAAAGAGGATTTGTAGAAGTATTTTAAAGGTCCAAAATCATCCCTGAAACACATATCTATGTTATAACATCATCCATATACCTTATCATAATATTTGGGAGCAATTGGAGCAATTTGGGGACCTAGAGCTCAAAACTAGTCAAAGGTCTAACTAGGGGGAAAAAGTGAAAATTGTCATTTTAATAAAATTCCTAACAAGGGATATTACAGTGGTATCAGAGCATGGTCCTTGCACCTATGGATTAGGTACATACATTCAAGAATAATTGGCATCCATGTCTTACTATTATGATGAATCCTATGAGTACAATTCTTATGAGGAATATGCAGATGCTTATGAGCAATATGAAGCAGAATGTGAATGGTACGAGGAAGAGGTGCCATCATGCAACACTTCTTACAATTTCAAGAGAAATGAAGATTACTCTTATGACTTTAAACCTGATGAATATGAGTGTGTCACACCAACCAAGGATAATTCTATGAGTGAGTTCCAAATATGGAGAGCAAAATATAAAACCTTGCCCCAACAATATCAAAAATATCAAGAATATCTTGCTTCGAGCAAAAATACACAAAATGCCATGTATTTTGAGTACTATGCTGAACATGTTTTTGAAAATAGGCCCAAAAATGAAGATGTGGATTTAGTAAAGAAAGGTTTATGCCCTTCTTGTAAAGAAACTTGGAGTGAGTATCATATATGTGTGCATGAAATTATGTCCCACTTGAGGAGAGCTTTTGGGAATTCTTCAAAAAGAGATTCCAAAGATATTGATCATAAGGAAAACAAGGGGAAAAACACATCAACTTGCTTGAAGGAGAAAAATGAAGAGACATCACAAGAGCATGAAGAATATTCTATTGAAAATATGGAAGATCATTTCGAGACACCTTCTAGCATAGACATGAACCAAAGAGAATCTACTGATGGATGTTTAAACTATGAAGGAGTACCTACTAATGGGTTCCCACACCTCTATGTTGGTGACATAGAGATCACTTTTGAAATTATTGCTGCAAGCTCAAGTTCCATTAAGCATGATAATGAAGACCTTGTAGCAGTTGAAGAAGAACCAAGATCAACTTCCCCATCACCACTTGAGCTTCATGAAGTTGGTCCAAGCAAAAACGAAAAAGATAAGGAGGTGCATTTGCAAGATCCTCATTTTCTTGAAAGGTCCTTAAATATGAATGAAAAGAATATCCAAGAGTCCCTTAGAATTCTCCATGACACTCAAGCATTGGTATCAAATTCTTGTTGGAGAGCTACTTCATTGGAGGAAATATCCTTCCTTGAAGACATAGAGAAGATTCAAAGAGCAATGTGCCACATCAAAGGTAATTTCATGTCTTTTCTTTTTGATAGAAACCATTTGTTTGAGATTAATGAATTGTTACATGATGCATACTTGAAGAATAATGAGGATATTAATAATCTCACAATTCAAAATGAGCAACTTCTTGAAAAGTTGCAAGATACTTGTTTTTCCTCTTATGTTTCAGATTGTCAAATGGTAGACTATTTGAAGGATTCTCATGACATGGTGGATCATGGGAAATGTGGAAATTTGAATGTTCTTAATGTGTTTGAAGAGGAACTTGATGAGATCCAAACACTTGATTTGGTGGAAGAGGAACTTGAATTGTCTCTTGATGAAGGTTATGCAATTTTTAAAGAAGAGCATGATTCCTCTATATTGGAACCCATCTATGACAAATGTTTCACACTTTTGAAGGAGCTGCATGATACTACCCATATGTATCCTTCCCATGATGAAACTTATCCACTTTTTTATCATTTGGGTGAGTTATTTGATTATCCTACATCCTACAATTCCATGTTTTGCAGCATTAGTCTCAATGAAGTATGGGTGAACGGGTTTTTTTTATGGTGCCACATGAGGAGTATGGAACTCCTAGATTTACCTTTTATGATGACATGGTTGGAGAACATTCTTATTCACATTTGCAGCAGCATCCTTTTTTACTTTATGATGATGCACATCTACACGGATGGACCTATGATATGCATTTGAGTCACTTGAAGACTCATGGTTTTTCTTGCTCAACACTTGATTCATTTGATGTTGGAGGAACTTCATCCAACACTTGGGTGAATAGATTTATAATTGGAGAACATTTTTGTTGCAAGCCACATACTTTGTTATATCTTTATGATTCTCAAATTCATGGATGTATGGGTGAGACTTCTTTGAGTCATTTGAAGTCTCATTGTTTTTTCTGCTCATTATTTGGTTCATATTTTAGTGGAGATTCTTCATTCACTTCTTGGATGAAAGAATACATGGATAAATATTTTGATGCATATCACATCCTTTTGGAGAAGCTTTATAGGACATGGGATCCTCACCTATGTCATTGGAGTAGATTATATTGGTCACTTGAAGCTTGTATGCACTTGGGAAATGGTGGTCTACTTGCTTAGAGGTATAAGCACTTTCATGACTCTTTGATGAAGCATATCCTTGATGTACATTTTCATTATGTTGTTACGTAATTTGATGATATATATTTGGTACTCATGATTTTTGGAAGGATGCATACAAGAAAATGGGATCCATGAATCATCTTATCTAATGGTGTGGGTTGGAGAGCACTCTTAATTGTTGGGGTGCAATACAAGCAATGGGACGTTGGAATCATTTTTATCTCATTGGTTTCAAATTTTTTGGGGAAACAAGTAGTATGGGAGATGGATTCCCCACTTAATAAAGTGATTTTTATCATAGTAGTGCAGAAGCAAGCATGGTGGTTCCTCTCTAAAATATTCATGGAAACTCAAAGACTCAAGGTTGGGCAATTCAATGGCAACTTCAAAGAATTATACAGAAAATAGGTTCTTCAACACCCATGTTTAAAATTGCTTGAGGACAAGCAATATTGGGAAGGGAGTATTTGTAATGTACCAAATTTGGAATTGAGTCACAATGGCCTAATCACATTGGCCCTATTCATTAGAGTTCGTCAAATTGATGCTAAAGGTCAAATAATTGCCAAGGAGGAAAATTACTAGTTTCTTAGGTTTGGGGTGGAAGCTTTGGGATTTGGAATAATGGGGATAATAAATGATGTTTGAACATTAGAATGGCATAAATATTTAATAAAGGATCTAAATAAATATATACAAGTGAAAATCAAAGTGGCATTTGATCATGAAGACACATGGAGGAAGTGTGACCCACATATGACTAGATTTCCCCACTACACTTGGCATCATTCTCTCACCAATTCGAATTCAAGGTGAATGCTAACATAATTTGGGGATTCAAAAAGGTATTATTAATGTAATGAATCATAAAAGGTCTAAATATAGAGGACGATTAACTCCCATGGAAGAGGAAGAGGCAATTTGGAGCTAGTGAGACACTTGGGCTAGATTCCCTAGCTCTATGACAACTATGATAAAGATGCTATGACACCTATGACACAAATAAGACCTAAAGGCTGACATATGACATATATGACATGTCAAGGATAAACATAGACTTCAAGAGGGCTCTCAAGGGTGTTAATGCAGCTAAGATGCTTCCACATGTGATTTGGTGAAAGTGGGAGACTAGGAATTGTTGTACAAGTGGTGTTCTTTGGAATCTCTTCCCAACTTGAGTTGGAATGAATCTCTTGGAAGGAATTCGACCCATGGAGGAAATTAGAACTTTATAAATGTCAATAAAAAAGAATGAAACTATCTTTTTATCATTTGTAGAATTTTCAAATGCATTTGTGAAGAGGGAGAGCTAGTGGATGACTAGTTTCTTGCCTTAGCCAATTTCGAGGGTGAAAGATTCCCATCCGAGTTGGTAATTGGAAAGACCATTCAGACCTTTCATTTGGAGATTTAATGGAGTATTTATTTGTAGGTGTAATCTACAGGGCAGCTGATGGTTTCTTCTATTGCAGCTCACTCATTCAACCATTTCCAGTTTTGATGGCATATTCTTGATCCTTGAGGGAGGGCGTTTTTGGTGAGATATTGTACTCTTTGGGGGAGATTATAATTCCCCATTTATTTTTTAATATGAATTAAATACTCTTTTCTTCATATACAAAAATTTTCAGGTCTAAATTCCAAGTAGAAATGTATAAATCTCATTTTTAATGACAGAACAGTGCCATTTCCCCACTACATTGATGTATAGCATGATAATGCTAATGATTTCGAATGAATGGATGGTTATATGATAAATTTATGATTAATATAATTCCATGGATGTAATTTATAAGTTTCATGTACTGTACTTGAGCATTTGAAGTATTTTTACTCAGTTTAATTGCATCGAGAGAAGAAATAGTGTCATTTCCCCAAGGGTCAAATTGATGATTTTTGCAGCTGAATGGGATAGGGTTGGAATAGATATAAAAATAAATAAATGGTGCACATGAGAAATTAATAACATAATTAATACATTCCCTACATATTTTCATAAATTTGAGTGGCTTCGGAGGCATTTGGGAAGCCATTTTCAGTACTTATCCTAGGGGGATTTGAACCCCAAATTACTAGTAAAATTGCATACTTGGTCGAGAATCTTAAGAGAGTTTGAAGAGGTATTTTGGTGGCCATATATTATCCATGAACATCATATTCAAGTCCTAATATCATTCATACACCTTACTTTAAGATTTGAAGGCATTTGGAGTCAATTTGAGACCTAGAGACCAATACTAGTCAAAGGGAAATTACTAGTAAAATTCCCTATATTGGCCAGAATTGAAAAAGGATTTGCAAAAGTATTTTAAAGGTCCAAAAGATTCCCTGAAACATATATTTATGTTATAACATCATCCATATACCTTATCAAAATATTTGGGAGCAGTTGGAGCAATTTGGGGACCTAGAGCTCAAAACTAGTCAAAGGTCTAACTAGGGAAAAAAGTGAAAAATTGTCATTTTAATAAAATTCCTAACAAGGGATATTACATAGTTTAAAAGGTGTGTGCCTTGTAAACTTCTTGCAAGTTGTCCTATATTCCCATAACACCACTGGTATTCGCAATTCCCAATCATCCGTATTTGTATTGCATACCTAGTTCAATGCATTTTCCAATGCTTTGTTAAAGGCTTCAATAGTTCCATTATCTTGTGGATAATATGGTGTGCTATTTTGATGGTATATTTGAAATTATTTTGTCATGGATTCAATAGTCCTGTTCAAGAAAAGAGTTCCCTAGTTGCTCATTAGGATCCTCGGACATCCAAACCTTGTCAAGATGTTCTCGAAAATGAACTATGCGACAGTAACTGCGCTACAGTCCTTTACTAGTTTTGCTTCTCCCCATCTGGTTAGATAATATGTAGCTGTGATAATATACCTTGAATGTGAAGAAACTGCAACAATTAATCAATGATAATATGCAAAATAGCATAAATAACAGAACTCAGAATCACTTTTATTGATCGCAGGCCACTTCGAGGGGGCAACCTCCTTTGAGCAAGCTCAATACAAATAAATTCACGGTGCCTTCATAGGCCTCAACACACACTTATATACTAATTCTAGGTGCCAATACTGTGGGTCAAAACCATGGGCTAATACAAACTATGGATCAAAAATACTACGGGCGACTTACAAAGCATATGCGCCAAACAACAATAACACAAACTATGGATCAACAAATACTACAGGACAAATTACAAAGCATATGTATTCAACAACAATATACTAACAAAGTAAAGACATGGGTTCCTAACATCCCCTCCCCCTTAAAAAAATCTTTGTCCTCAATGCTTTAGATGTGGAAATTGTTGTTGGATCTCAAGGAGTGGTTCCCATGTAGCATCATCTGGTTGCATGTCATGCCACTGAATTAAGACCTCCGTGATAGAGCGAGAGTGAAGATGATGAGTGTGATTATTGAGGACAACCTCTGGCTCCAAAAGGATGGATCCTTCATTATCCAGTTTGGGTAAAATAGTTTGTCCTCTGATGTTGGTGCCCAGAACTTTCTTCAGCCAAGAGACATGAAATACTGGATGAATGCGGGAAGAAGGAGGAAGTTCCAATTTATAAGCAACAGAACCAATCTTTTGAAGAATCTGATATGGCCCATAGAACTTTGGAGCAATCTTATGACGCCCTTTGAGTTTCAGGGAGGATTGCTTGTACGGTTGGAGACAAAGAAAAACCATATCACCTACTTGAAAGTGCGCTCAGAACGGTGCTGATCGGCTTGTTGATTCATGCGATTTCTTGCCATGTGAATATTGTCCCACAAAATGCGAAGAATCTGAACGCATTTGCGAAGGATTGTGTCAACTGCCTGAAATAGTGAAATATTGGGGGTGTATGGAAGAAGAACTGGCGGTGCCTGACCATAGACTGCATATGGAGTCATTTTAGAGGCAGTGTGGTAAGAGGTATTGTACTACCATTCAGCGAGAGGGAGCCACTTTTCCCACTGATGTTGTTTTTCAAAGGTGAAGCAACGAAGATAAGTTTACAAGCATTTATTGATCATTTCAGTCTGACCATTTGTTTGTGGGTGATACCCTGAACTCATATTCAGTTTGGTGCCAGTGTGACGAAATAGTTCTGTCAAAAAATGACTGGTGAAAGTCGCATCACAAATGAGACAATGGAAAAAGGGATGCCATGAAGACGAAAGATCTGATCTAGGAAAATTTGAGCAACTAAGGAGGTCGTATAGGGATGGTTGAGAGCACAAAAATGACTATATTTGGAGAGGAGATCAACCACAACCAAAATCACTGTCTTCCCTCCAGACTTAGGGAGCCCTTCAATGAAATCCATAGAAATATCTGTCGAAATCTGTGTAGGTATGAGAAAGGGTTCGAGCAATCCCGGAAGGAGTGTCATTTCACCCTTATTGCACTGGAAGGTATCACATTCAGACACCATCTATTGAATTGTCCTTTTCATGCCCTGCCAAAAGAAGTTATGCTTTGCCCGCTAATACATTTTGAGGAACACAGAGCGCCCTGTTGATGGAGAAGCCTGGAGTTCATAGAAGATAGCCTGATGAATATCTGGGCTCTGGGGGAGCACTAGACGACCCTTATATCTCAGGGAAGCACCATCGCAAGATTAATGTGGTACAACAGAAGGGTTGTTGGACAAACATTGGATGATTTGAGATAATGAAAAGTCATTGACATAGCCCTATTGAACAGATTGCAACCAATTTGGTATAGGCATAGAAATAGTTGAAAGAGAACCTTGGTCATCAAATATGAGAGAAAGAGCATCCACCACAATATTGTCCTTACCCTTCTTGTAAGTGATCTCATAGTCATAACCCATGAGTTTGCTAACCCATTTCTGTCATGCTGGGGAGGATACACGTTGTTCCAGGAAATACTTTAGACTCTGGTGATCAGTCTTGATGCAGAAATGATTCCCTAATACGTATGGGCCCCACTTCTGTACTGCATGAAAAATAGCCATCATTTCCTTCTCATATTTAGAGGAAGATAAATTCCTACCTGAAAGGGATTTGCTGGTGAACGAAATGGGGTGTTCATCTTGAAGGAGAACAGAACCAATTCCATTGCCGCAAGCATCACTCTCAATAGTGAATGGCTTGGAAAAATACGGCATAGCTAGAATAGGTGTAGTACACATAGCTTGTTTCAATTTGTCAAATGCACACTCAGTAGCATGTGTCCATGTAAAAGCATCATTTTTCAATAGAGAATTTAATGGAGCTGCAATCTTCCCATAATCCTTGACAAACTTGTGGTAGTAGCTAGTCAACCCCAAAAAACCACGAAGGCTCTTGAGTGTCTGAGGACGTGGCCAATTGTTCATGGCAGCGATTTTGGCAGGATCCACGCGAACCCCTTCTGCTGAGATAATGTGCCCAAGATACTCGACTTACTGCTGTCCAAAAACACATTTAGACTATTTGGCATGTAGATGATCGTCAAAGAAAATTTTCATTGCAAGATCCAGATGCTGGAGATGTTCAGCTCGGGTTTTACTGTAGATGAGGATATCATCAAAGAATACCAGAATGAATTTCCGCAAATAGGGCCGAAATATTTTATTCATCATGGCCTGGAATGTGGAAGGATCATTAGTGAGTCCAAAAGGCATGACCAAAAACTCATAGTGGCCATCATGTGTGCGGAAAGCTGTTTTAGGGATATCATCCTGATGAACCCAAATTTGATGATACCCAGAACGAAGATCCAACTTGGAGAAAAATTGAGCACCATGAAGCTCATCACGAAGCTCATCAACAACAGGAATTGGAAACGTGTCCTTGATAGTGAGGTGATTCAGTGCTCGGAAGTCAATGCAAAGGCACCATGACCCATCGTTTTTGCAGACGAGAAGAACTGGTGAAGAAAAGGAACTAGTGCTTGGGCGAATAATACATTGCTTCAGTAAGTCCCAAACGAGCATTTCAATCTCTGTTTTTTGGTGAAATGGGTAGTGATAGGGCCTGATGTTGGGAGAAATGCTTCCAGGAAGGAGCTGAATACGATGGTCCTCTGGCCTTGAAGGTGGCAATCCCACTGGTTCAACAAAGACACCGGTATATCGATCCAGAATTTGTTGTAGATCCTAAGGAGTAGTGGAGACTGCTAATGGTTGCATATGAATGGAATGGATCTGAGAGATGATGCCATGTGAATTCTTCTTAAGGAGTTTTTCCATGCGATGTGAGCTGATGATGCTAAGAGACCCTGGTTGTAAGCCTGTCAATGTGTGTTTTTTTCCATTGGGGGAAAACTTCATCCAAAGTTTGGCAAAATCCCATAAGATGGGGCCAAGTGTGCATAGCCATTGAGCGCCCAAAACCACATCACATCCGCCTAAGGTCAAGGAAAACATGTTAGAGCGTAGGTTATAATATCCCATAGAGAGACACACATTATGACACTTCTCTTTGCAAGGTAAGGTGCCCCCATTAGCAACCATGAATTCAAAGTTGGAGCAAGGATGGATAAAAAAATCATCCTGTTTGGCGATATGAGGGTCAATGAAATTATAAGTGCTGCCAGAATCAATGAGTATTGTAAGAGGAAGCTTCTTGAGGTAACCTCTGACCTGCATGGTTTGGGGAGTGGTGATTCTAGCTAAAGCATGGAGAGATATCTCTGGCTGGTCATCCTGAGATGGAGGGTCAATAGGCGGCTTCGGAATGTCGACCTGAGCATTTGTATCTGGAGCTTCTTCACCAATTTTAGAGGCAGGTGGAGAATCCATATCCAAGAGATAGAGCTTTTGCTGAACACATCTATGTCCCCGAGTGAATTTCTCATCACAATTATAACAAAGCCCTTTTTTCTCTGCATGCCTGCATCTCAGTTTCAGACAAATTCTTGATAGGAGTTGGTCGAGGAGCTGGCAGGATGGGAGGTCGTTGAGAACCCATATTTCGGAAGGGCACAAAAGTGGGTTTAGAGCGTTGTTGGGCTGCAATCTTGTCTTCTTCCAACTTAGCCAACCCTAGGGCTTCCATCATTGTGTTGGGATAGAACATTTTGACCTCAGAGAGGATTGCATCCTTTAGACCACTGATAAAACAACTCCGGTAGAAGTCATCAGGCAATCCTTCAGTGTGGTTGGCTAGTTTCTCAAATTCGGTTTGGTACTCTCTCATAGTGCCAATTTGGCGAAGTTTAGTGAGGGCTCCTGTGAAGTCATCAAAATTACTGCGACCAAATCATTGTAAAAGGAGATGGCAAAAATCCTGTCCATTTTGGCTCTTCATGAGCCTTGATGTACCAATGGTACCATTGAAGAGCTTCCTATTCCAAATGAAAGAATGCAAGTGGAACTTTGTTGACATCAAAAGTATTATGCATACTGAAATACTATTCTGCACAATAGATCCATCCAATCGGATCAATACCATTGAAGCGAGGAAAATCAAGCTTCGGACCACAGAAATTGCTGGAAGAAGAGAACCCATTGTCTGATGAAGACTCAAACTGTCATTTGTTGTTCATGGCTGAATGCTCAAGATGGAGGCCAAGAAATTTTTCATCAAGATCCTGGAGTTTGGCTTGGATGGCTGCAAGTGCTTCTTCCATGGTTTTTTCTCTTGCACGGGTGACAACCATAACCAGGAGGTTTTTTTTTTTTGAGTGGGTAGAAAAACAAAAAACAAAAACTGTTTCAGTAAAGGAAAATTTGGATTTGGGAAAAATTCTGAAGGGTAATTGGGGTTTGACTAGGATTTGGACACTCTCGAATGGACAGGGAAGCCAAAAAGGAGGATTTTAGAAGTGGGGTGAAAGAATGGGAAAATTTGGCAGAGGGACAAAGAACCAGAGTTAGGAAAGGAAATATGTGGTAAAATTTGAAGGTGATTGAGTGAAATATGAGGAAGTTATGGAAAACCCTAAAAATAGACAAATGTGGGATTTCGGGCTTTGCGAAGTGGAATTTGGGATAGGGTCCTTAGGAATGAAATATGCAGAATGGGATTACAGGGGTTCCAGGGAATTTTCAAGGGAAACAGAGTGAAAACAAGGGAGACAGAGTGGAATTGTATTTTTTTTTCATAATGGAGCCGCTACGGTGTGGAACAGATCTGAAACAGATAAATCTGCAACGACGCGGAAGTGATCAGAAACAGACGGATCTGAAACGACGCCGAATGGATCGAAAATGGTTGGATTTGAAATAGATCTGAAATGGATGGATCTGGAATGACTTTCAGAATGGATCTGAAATGATTGGATCTGAAACGACGCAGCAATTATCGAGAATAGTTCAACTGAAAATAGATATGGACCCCAGGTATGTGCGGCTTCCTAACAGTTCAGGGGTTTCACTCGGCCACCAATGTTGTCTGACGACTTGCATATTGGGGCAGTACCCCTCACTCCATGGCTCAGGTGAAACTAATAACCGCTTTGCCACAAACAACATCTCTTGGTTTACCTCAAGGGTGGGAACTAGTCAATTAGGTAGGGTTCGTTGCCCTTTCCCTTGGTAGGTCCTCTCAATGGGCCAGCTACTTTTGGGTTCCTGTGGTACTCCTCACAATGAGTTTTAGGGCTTATTCCGAAGTACTTCCCATAGTTAAGCGGATAGGGATTATTCTCAGATCCGAACTTGCAATAGATGCAAAAAAAAATTTGGTAGAAATTTCACCCAACGAGCCCAAGAAAGTGCTCTGATACCAGATGTGAAGAACTTGCAACAATTAATCAATGAGAATATGTGAAATAGCAGAGATAACAAAACTCGAAATCACTTTTACTGATCGCAGGCCACTTCGAAGGGGCAACCTCCTTTGAGCAATCTTAATACAAATAACTTCACGGTGCCTTCATAGGCCTCAACACACACTTATATACTAAGTCTAGGCACCAATACAATGGGTCAAAACCATGGGCCAATACAAACTATGGACCAACAATACCACGGTCGACTTACAAATCATATGCGCCAAACAACAATAACACAAACTATGGATCAACAAATACTACGGGACGACTTACAAAGCATATGCCTCCAATAACAATATACTAACAAAGTAAAGACATGGGTTCCTAACATTGAACCAATTCATTTTCCTAGTGGGTTAATAGGTCCCACAAATTCAATAGACCACTTATCAAATTCTTTCAAAGTTAGTTGTGGCATCAATGGAATCTCATCTCTACGTAATGGTCTTCCTGTCCTTTGGCAGACATCGCAACTTAGGCAATGTTCTTTTGAATCCTTCTGTATTGTAAGCCACCATAGTCCTGATCTTAAAATTTTCTGCCCAATATCCCTTCCTGTGTAGTGTCCTCCAGATACTCGTGAGTGTGCTTCAGTAAGTATCATAGGTTTCTCATGTTCCAATACACATCTTCGCAATACTTCGTTCGGTCTTAGTTTGTATGATTGTCCTACAATTAGAGTAAAATCAATTGCTTTTACAACCAATTGTTTCTTCTACTACGTAGTAAACTCTGTAGGTTCTAGGCATGTAGTCATTAATTCTATAATATCCTTATAGTATTCATCTTCTATATGAATAACAAACAACTACGCATCTGGTAGACTATCTTCCAAATTACTAGGTTCTTCACCTGACTCAATTCTGGAGAGGTGGTCAGGTTCAATCTTCCTAGATTAACAATGATTTAAAAATAATACTCCTGAAAGAGTAATAGCTGTAGTGATCTAGTTTTTACAGCACAACACTAAGTAAAATTTCTAAGTTAATTTTCTATGTATTAACTTATTCAGGTATATGTGAGTAAATTTCTAATGAAAATTCTATGCTTTTAAATGATATTTAGTATATTGTTTTGTCTTCAATAATCATACATTCGTATTTAAAAATAAACTAACATATCAATTATTTCCTTCAACAATTTGTGTTTTTAGCATAAGAATATGTTTCACAGCAATAAACCAATAAGTAGCAAGGTATATGCAGGTTTCAGAGTATGTTTCCACATAATAATTAAATAAAATAAATAATCAAGGAAATTACCTGATGCTGATGCTAGTAGACCATAGGTTGTAGCACGTTATGTTTATATTCTCTTAGTCAGCCAAGACGATGTGTCCACCCTACCGACCAGCTATTATCTTGCTGGCCCTTGGAAATCAAAAGATTTCCAAGCCCCCGAGCTCACAAACTGATAATCCCGAGAGCAGTATTTACCAAGTTCTCAAACCTTTCTCTATTCACGAACCTTCTCTCCACTTAGAGCTATCCCTTCATTACCTTCAACTTTCTCCCAATATCATTTCTTCCCCAAAAATCCTCCCTTTCTCCTCCCTTCACTCTTCCCTATATACCTTTCTTTCCTTGAGAAGACCTTGGGGCTTACTCCACCGCCCCAAACTCCCCCTCTCGAGCCCCTCAAACATTTAATCCTTTCACTTAGTTCATTCATACACGTTATATTATAAAAATGTATTTTTCACACTCAATGTACCGAATAATCAATTACACTCATGGTAAATTTATTTGATTTTGATTGATGGTCGTAAGTATTTATTACGATGGGAATCCTTACCCAAAGGTTATCCATTCGGGACAAGGTTTATTAATTACAAGTCTATTCACCACCTTTGTATTTAATGTTATTAATGTTATTAATAAAATATTATATAAATATTTGACCCTTTTCAACTTGGACATGGTGTGTCTTAATGGTCTACCACATCCGTCAAGATAACTTATCTTGACATTTAAATTCTAAGATTCGTATTGAATAATTAAATAGTAATAAACCATTTTCCATCACATCACATCCATTCCAAAATTGTTATCCTATTATGTCTGACTTAGATATGGAAATAATCACACTCTAATCATTTATTAATCAATATTTAAATTTTACCTATATTGCAATTGTTATGACATGGATAGTAATATTATTAAAATAACATTAATTAAGTAATAATATTAATTAAATCACCACAAAGTAATAATAAATGGTGAATTTAATAAAAATGTCTTTTAAATCATTTGTTTATCACATGAGTACCCTAACATCTACACAGTATCGTCGTTCTTCTAAACAAAGCACCCTTAAGGGCTTAAACAATCTTACTAATTAATTAGACAGTACCATTACCTTATTTACAACAATTCTCAGATGACAATGTGAACTGACGACACTTGTCCCAATTGTTTATCACGATGTTTACCAACAAGTAATACATAGCTTAATTGATTTGTTTTACACATCTTAAATAACTTTATATTCATTATCTGAGTTCGATCAATGCATGATTAACATAATTACTTATGACGACTTATACATTTATTCAATATGTTAAGTGTTTGTATATCGATACTAGTGTACATGTGCAAGGTGTGCATGCGTGGCCAGTGTATGCACAGATCATAAATGTACTATAGGAAAACCCCATCCCTCCTATGCATACCTGCTAACTAATAGTAGTATTTATCCCCCATGTAGAAGAACCAACATAATATATATAGTACAATTACTTTAGCATCCTCAGTTATTTAACAGTTAATTCTTTACGATTTCACGTCATTATCTTTATCTTTACATTAGTTTAATCAATCATGTACAAGGAAGGGTACCTACTACCACTAACTCGGAATCAAGGAATACTCAACCCTCAATAGTACTAACTAACACATCCTCCCATCATAACCTACGTCCTGCATCCTCCCTATCCTTCCTCTGCTAGTACAAAAGTGGATGTCGGACTCACCGACCTGACCACATAGAACTTGAGAGCGATCGCGTCGGCTGAACAGCGGACCTATCCTCCCATAGAAAGCATCTGACCATCGTCATCACAACAACAAGGGGATCGTGTCTCAGCACGGCCCTCCCACAACCTCGGGTCTCATGGAAACATAGGGTGGGAAACACATCCATCCCTCTCAACATACTAGGCCTATGCCCTTATCGACTCATACTTTGCTGCTATCGAGATTATCAGTTTGTGTTATCGTATCATCATTTTTGGCTACTAAGGTTTACTGTACGAACAAGTTTTTTTTGTGTCCCATATCAGATCAAGTAACTGGCTATCCCATAGCCCTTGTGTCCTGTAGGTTAGTATTTCGCAAAATACAAATTTATAGAAAGCATTTCCCATTGATCGCTAAATGATCCATGTTATCAAAATCATTTTATTTCATGTAACCTTTTTGATGTGTATGACATATAACACTTCAATAATATATATAATAAGATGGTATCCACGTACCAAATCATATATTTCACATCTTATTAATGAAAACATATAAACATATACTGTAATCATAAAATAAAGAAATCATATGATAATCATGACATCGTAACCGCATGACATAGTAACATCATAATCATAGTGAAATCATAAAACAAAGTAACATCATATAATGAGGTCCATCATATCGTAATATAGTTTACTCAGTCGAGCTGAGTTCAACAGAATATAAGAAAATAAATTATAGCGTGTTTAATTGATAAATATGCCTAATCAAAATATGGGGTGTTACATACACCCACCCTTCAAGAAACTTCGTCCCGAAGTTATGGTCAAAATAGTGAGGGAAAATCTCGACGCATGGTCTCTACGTCCTCCTAGGTAGCAGACCCTAGGCTATAATTGTCCTACTGGACCTTAACTTGGTCCATGCTGCTATAGTTTTCACATTTGCTTCTAGTTCAATGTTAATATTTATCTCAATGATGCAAATTTCTAATAAATTTATATTGTTTTATGTTTCTTTGTTTTCCTTGGGGCGGTTATAGGTTAGTAATTGATGCTATCTTTCTCTTTCTTCCAACCAAGTTTAGTGCAATATTGAAATAGACACTAACTTCACATTAATTTGGTAGCTACATGTTGTCATTCATTGTGATTATCACTACATATATTTAGTATATATTCTTACTCCATTTAAAACATATATGGACTCCACGAAACAACATATGTATACTAACATATACCCCTCATTATTACATATATATATACTATTTCCTCAATTTCTTCCCCTTATATATATATTGGTATCCATTTACCACATCCTATATATATCATATTTTATAAAGGACGACAATTAAACATACACTGCGAGCATGAAAGAAAATGAATTTCATGATAAAAACAACATCATAACTACATATCATAATAACATTATGAGAATAGTAACATATTAACATCATAATCATAGTACCAATGTAGCATAGTAACATTATCACCATAGCATCCACATATAATCAGGTCTAATGTACCAAAAATATGGTTTACTCAGTCTAGCTGATTCCAACATAAACTAAGCAAATAAAGTACAGTAGGTCTAACTGAAAAGCATGACTAGTCAAAATATAGGGTGTTACATATACCTAACCTTCGGGAAACTTCGTCATTGCATCAAATATATCTAATATGGTTATGATTTCTATAGAATTACTTTGTCATGCTTATACGGTATTTTGTTAATTATTTTTACATAGCTCTCATTTGTACCCAAGGTCATTACTATATAAAATAGGAGTCACTACCAAATTGGAGACATCCTCCCGTGTCCTTATGTCTTTTATTAGTTACAGTTAATACATTTTCTATTAATGTTTATTCTTCCTAAGTGTTATGATGAATTTACCATTTAATACAAGGTTCTCATCTAACCATTTGCTAAATTCTTATATTCTCGATTAGCACCTATATTGATTTAAGTTATTTCTTCAATTTGATTATCACTCTAGCTCCTTCAAGATCTCCCTCTAACTAAGCCTTCATGGAAGTCCAACACCAAAGTGAACCGCCACATGTTGACCATGTGGATTTTGCAACTATTTTAATTTACGACCATTAATTGTTTTAGGTTTAACATATAGAAAATATCCCCTTGGGTGAGCATAAAATAAATAAAATCATATATGACTATCTTCTCGAGGTTAATATTTAACCTAACCACAAGTTTATATGCTCGTAAGGTTGTGGACACTATTATTTAATTTATGCACTATCCACAATCATATCTCAACAAATTAAACAAATTAAAGTTCACGTATTTCTTAGCAATTAAAATTAAATAGCATTGATAAACTAAGATGTTTACTACCCAAAATCCTCACTTCTATTTTATTTAAGCATAGTTCACTATTATACAATTATACAATAGATCAATAACTACACTCATTCAAACAATTCCATGTGTTAGTCACTTTGATAGTTCGATCATTGATTTGATGTGTATGCCAAGATTTGATGTTTGATCATTATTTCATAATACTATAACCATCAATTGTGTTCTTAGGTCTAATAACATATAAATCCCTTTCACAATGGTTCGTCATGTAAAATTTTAGTATGCAATACAATAGAGATCACGCCTTTTAAAAGTTATGTGCAAAACTATTTAATTTACTTACCATTTGCAACCTCAATCTTTAATTATAACTTAATCATCATTGGGTAGAGTCCTCTCAAGTAATTTAAAAGTATAGTACATAATATTCATGTATATAGTGATCAATTATATAGTTTATCTTCTATTTACTGTGAAATAATCAAGCTTAAGAGACAAGGTTACTCCAAGGTTACTGTGAACTAGTCTCGCAAGAGCCATACGTCATTCTATTAATTAAAATTTCCATTTAACAATAGGATATTTACTTTTAATGATAAAGGGTCTTGACGGGTTTTAATTAAATCTTTATAACTCGAGTGGATTCCAAAATAGAGTAACCTAGTCCTTACTAAGGTGAAGGTAATTTTAATTTTAACATATCAATCCCCAATCATAGGATTGTATCTTTTCAAAACCAAGATCTTCTTTCTATTATGAACTAATATTCACCTAGTTTAGTATTAATTCTATAAATGCATACTGTCGTGAAACCAATATCTCGATCAACTATCATTGTAATGCACCATATTAAAGCTACATTTTTAAAATTTTCCAATATTATTATTTGAAATATATTTATTTAAAATTTTAAAATTATGGTTTAAAATTAATGTTTTTATTTAAAAATTAAATGATATTGACCTAACCTACTCTAACCCTAGCCAACACACCTTCCTTCAGCAACACGCCAACCTTTCCTTCACCTCTCCTTTTCCTCGCCACGCCCTCCTAGCTCCTCCTCCACCCAGCACCAACCCTAGCCTGCTGCTCCACCAAGCTGCAGGCCTCGAGGCCACCCACTCGATCTTCCCTCTCCACGCGGCATGAAGCATGTCTCTACCGCTCGCCAGTCCAACAGGATCAAGAGAACCACGAGGAGGCCTAGATGCATGCCAGCCACGTGGGATACATGCATGCCCCTCCCTATCTACTACCGCAGGGTGCCTCCTTCTTCAAAAAGGGGCTTAGACTCTCGTGCACGGGCCTGGCCTCTTTCTCTGGCGCTTAAGATCTTCTGGTCTTCACGATGGGTGTGGGCCTTCTTGCTCAAAAGATGAGGGTTCCCATCAAGATGGCTACTGCAACAATAGGGGCCTGTTGTGTTTTGCACAATATGGTTGTTTATTGGAATGAAGAGCTAGAATTAGAAGACAATGGGCTACTCCAGTCCGAACAAGAGACAGAACAAGAACCTTGTGGAAATTGATTATGAAATAAGCATTCGAATTGGGGATGCTAATGGTTGACATGGATAAAATGCAAACCAATGTGGGAAGGCTATCGCATGAATTTGAAGAGGAGTATCACAGTAGAAGTCATGATCTTTCTGGGGTTGCGAGGGAAAATGCACGTCAATGGTCTGTAAGGACCTCAGCATATTCTGCATACTATAGGTATCCATAGAACTCTTCCATGGTCAATCCTAGTGGCATACGTAGCTTCAACAGTGACTAAAGTTACAGGATAATCGCAGCAACTAACTGGGGTACATGTGACCTGTCACAACCACTATTTCTAGCACAAATTTCATCCAACTCCAACAGGTTCGCAATATCGGGGCCTCTTTCCAGAATGGACAGTAGAACGTCTAGAGTCTGGACTAGTTACTAGAGAGTTCTGCATATGGTTTCTTTAATAGTATGTTCAGGATTCTTGGGCGGACTCAATTGGTTGCTTGAGTGTTTCGATCAGGAAGAACTCTGCAATAGGATATATTCTGTGCTATTTATGCTATGTTGTCCATAATGTAATGATGTTTAAAGTCAAAAATTGCTTCTCTAACAACTATATTTACTACATGTTAGGTGACAATGCTAAATGAATAGCTTCATGAGTTAGATATGATTTAGTGCATCCGTTGTCCTACAGTTGAGTCAACCCTGCCTTAAGTTACTTCGTTTCCAGTTGTGAACTCTCAAATATAAATTTTCTTATTTGTTCGCTTAAAAATTAATTGGGTGTCAGATGATGTTCAGACCGAATTTCTACAGATATAGTAATTATGTTACTCATTAAACCTGTAAACACATAGTTTCTTCCCATACGGTCATGGCTTTGCTCGGCCAACTTGCCATTTCATCGCAGGCCATACTTGCCATTTATTCGTAGGCCATTTTTACATTGGTTGGTTGCGTGTGAATTTTCTATTTGAAGGGGGGCTTGGATAGTAGTTCTCTGCTTTCAACAAAATAAGAGAATCTCTTAGCCAAAGAAGAGGCTCTTAGCTAGGATCGAAGTCGACATGTCTTCGAAGTTCAGGGCACGCGATCCCTGTACCAAACAATGCAAGCGAAGAATTTCCAGAGGAGATAATAACTCGCATGTCCCTTCTTTTTGTGTGCTTCAGCCGAGGGATTTCAAATCTCAACTGGTAATGATTCCTTGTAGGAGTATCATCTCGTTTTTTTTATTGATTGCTGATTAGTTTATACAGTTATGCAATTTAGTGCTATAATTGTTTTCTGATTTTTTTGTATTTTTAGTATACAAATTGGCATACATTCCGTAGGGTAATTGAGAGTGAGGTAAAGGTTCAAGGGTAGAGGTTTCAAGGTCTAGGGTTCGTAGGCATATATGTATCTGGGTTGATAACTCTATTTTGTCTATAGACAAGTAACTCTATGCATTTCCTAATTCCCTCCTGCTTCGCCTGGCCTGCTCTCTTATTCACATGTTTTTTTTTCCTTTTTCATACCAGCTATCTGAGCAATCAATCCCAGCGTTACTAGCTATTGAATAAGAGCTGCCTAACTGGGCACCCAACCTCCATTGGCTCACACAATCAAATCACCATGCCCCCTATTAAGGGACCACAGAAGATCTCGTATCCTGCAGCTAAAGTACACGCATGCTAAAACTATTAATGAAAACTACGGAGCATCCACCGGGGCTTCAAAATTTTATTTTTAAATAGTCAAATCAATTAGCAGAGCATTTCAGTTCCTTCCAATATTGATATACAAATATATTAATTATTATTTACCTCGTCCCTCCTTTAAAGCATTCAATTTCAGTTGCTATCCTTCTTACTACTATTTCAGTGGCTATCTATATCCCCCCCATACAATTGATATCACAGTCCATTATGTTGGCAGAGCTAGATTCATCCACATGTTCATAATACATCTTAAGGTTTCTCAGCTGGGAGGCTTATGGTTTCTCTTCCACGTTTTCTCTCTAGTAGAACAAATATTTTATTTATTTAGGATATATATATATTTGTTTCAACTACCTCCATTGCTACTCCTTTTACCAAAGAATATAGGAAAGCATCAAGCAAATCCTGGTCAATTTTTAAAGCTTCTATTCCCTTTCCAAGAGCACGTGTTGTTCTTGTCCTCATTTCTTTCCATAAAATCAAGATACTGAAGTGCCTCTCTGCTGCACAATATCCATGAACTAAAGATAAATAGATATGTACATTTGGTTTGAATCAAAGATGGAGGCGCCATTTCTAAACACGCTAAGATACTAAACACGCTCTCAACCTAGTGGGTTAGATTGAGATTGATACGTGTGAAACATACTCCGTTATCAAGTATATCATCCTTCTATGGAGAATGATTGGGACCTGCAGCCTCGACCTATTGTTGCCATACCAACTCCACGATTGTTTCCTAGGTTCTCCCTTGTTTCTTATGCTTTCCAAGTTCTGCAGTTATTTTAGTATTTAGAAGATCCGTACTGAAACGCATCAAATATGGCATTATTTTAAATTTGGGGATCATAATCAACATATTGAATTTTGGTTTCTTTATATTCTGTTTCTACCCTATATCAGGATCAGGGAGCCTTTGCTCTGGCGGCTTGGTTTAAAAATGAAAAAAATAAACTATTATTTTACTAAATAGTATTTATTTAAATGACAAAATCGAATTTGCCCTAGGTTATAGATCCTGCTGTCCAAATTTCAGGAAATGAATGAATAATAATAATGATCATTCGTGTTTGCAAATATAGCTGATTCTAGTCGCACACAAGATCTGGGCAATTTTCAAAGAAGAGTACTCTTTGTTGCAACAATTTATGTTGTCTGTGTAGTGGTTTGTGCCTGGAAGACGTTTCACTTGAGGACCACTTTTCTGGTCATTTTGGGTAGTTTTGGTGTAGTGGTTTAAGCGTCTGAACTGTTAATAAGATTAAATTGCTTTAATATCCGGTTTAAAGATTATTATTATATATATATATATATATTGGACATTTGGTTATCTATGGATAGGGATTTTGGCTTCTTGCTAAGAGTCTGAAATTATATATATATATATATATATATATTACGCCCCTTTATTGATCTTAACATCTGATAATTTTTGTTAGAATTGTTCTTAAAATGATTTAAGATTCAATCTGTTCTGCTACATCAGCCAGCCTGGTTTAGGTTCCACTAAGTTTTACACAAAATAATTATGCTATCTCTAAATTCACGTAGCCTTCAGTATATATATAGTCTTTCAACTATGTAGTATATATATTTTGATAGCTCTTAAGCTTATTTAGGCTAGTTTAAAATATCTGCATAAAATCCTATGTTTTAAAAAAATATATCAGCATTTTTTTTTTTTAAACTATAGATTTTCTGTCTTAGATTTCTTGCTATCTAAATATTTAGGCTCCTTGATTTTCGGTTGCACAAATTTTACAGAAATTTATCACTTCTAAATTTGCTCGGTTAGTTTATTAATTTTAACACAAGCTGTATTATGATAAAAAAAATACTGCTTGCTCGTGTTTTTTTTTTATTTCTAAATATATTTCAAATATGTATCTATTTTGAAATACAAACACATATGTATAAACATGTACTTTTCTAACATATCCATATTTTCTAATGGTGTTTCAAATTTGTGTTAGTGCAGGTAAAAGAGGCTGAAGTTTGGTGTTGTTCATACTTTAATTCTATCCAGGTTTATGTTCTAAGTTCTTGTAGGATTTAACATCTTGAATATTCACGGTGGTTTAGGCATGTGCAGGCCCGAAAGGTCTAAAGTGTCTGAGCCTTAAGCTCTGATACCATCTGTAGTGCTCTAGTTTTTATAGCAGAGCACTAAGTAAAATTTCTGAGTTAATTTTCTATGTATTAACTTATTCAAGTATATGTGAGTAAATTTCTAATGAAAATTCTATGCTTTTAAATGACATTTAGTATATTGTTTTGTCTTCAATAATCATACATTCGTATTTAAAAATAAACTAACATATCAATATTTTCCTTCAACAATTTGTGTTTTTAGCACAAGAATATGTTTCACAGTAATAAACCAGTAAGTAGCAAGGTATATGCAGGTTTCAGAGTATGTTTCCACATAATAATTAAATAAAATAAATAATCAAGGAAATTACCTGATGTTGATGCTAGTAGACCGTAGGTTGTAGCAGGTTATGTTTATATTCTCTTAGTCAGCCAAGATGATGTGTCCACCCTACCGACCAGCTATTATCTTGCTGGCCCTTGGAAATCAAAGGATTTCCAAGCCCCCGAGCTCACAAACTGATAATCCCGAGAGCAGTATTTACCAAGTTCACAAACCTTTCTCTATTCACAAACCTTCTCTCAACTTAGAGCTATCCCTTCATTACCTTCAACTTTCTCCCAATATCATTTCTTCCACAAAAATCCCCCAAAAATCCTCCCTTCACTCTTCCGTATATACCTTTCCTTCCTCGAGAAGACCCTGGGGCTTACTCCACCGCCCCAAACTCCCCCTCTTGAGCCCCTCAAACATTTACTCCTTTCACTTAGTTCATTCATACACGTTATATTATAAAAATGTATTTTTCACACTCAATGTACCGAATAATCAATTACACATGGTAAATTTATTTGATTTTGATTGATGGTCATAAGTATTTATTACGGTGGGAATCCTTACCCAAAGGTTATCCATTCGGGACAAGGTTTATTAATTACAAGTCTATTCACCACCTTTGTATTTAATATTATTAATGTAATTAATAAAATATTATATAAATAGTTGACCCTTTTCAACTTGGACATGGTGTGTCTTAATGGTCTACCACATCCGTCAAGATAACTTATCTTAAGATTTAAATTCTAAGATTCGTATTGAATAATTAAATAGTAATAAACCATTTTCCATCACATCACATCCATTCCAAAATTGTTATCCTATTATGTCTGACTTAGATATGGAAATAATCACACTCTAATAATTTATTAAGCAATATTTAAATTTTACCTATATTGCAATTGTTATGACATGGATAGTAATATTATTAAAATAACATTAATTAAGTAATAATATTAATTAAATCACCACAAAGTAATAATAAATGGTGAATTTAATAAAAATGTTTTTTAAATCATTTGTTTATCACATGAGTACCCTAACATCGACATAGTATCGTCGTTCTTCTAAACAAAGCACCCTTAAGGGCTTAAAAAATCTTACTAATTAATTAGATAGTACCATTACCTTATTTACAACAATTCTCAGATGACAATGTGAACTGACGACACTTGTCTCAATTGTTTATCACGATGTTTACCAACAAGTAATACATAGCTTAATTGATTTGTTTTACACATCTTAAATAACTTTATATTCATTATCTGAGTTCGATCAATGCATGATTAACATAATTACTTATGACGAGTTATACATTTATTCAATATGTTAAGTGTTTGTATATCGATACTAGTGTACATGTGCAAGGTGTGCATGCGTGGCCAGCATATGCACAGATCATAAATGTACTATAGGAAAACCCCATCCCGCCTATGCATACCTGCTAACTAATAGTAGTATTTATCCCCCATGTAGAAGAACCAACATAATATATATAGTACAATTACTTTAACATCCTCAGTTATTTAACAGTTAATTTTTTACGATTTCACATCATTATCTTTATCTTTACATTAGTTTAATCAATCATGTATAAGGAAGGGTACCTACTACCACTAACTTGGAGTCAATGAATACTCAACCCTCCACAGTACTAACTAACACATCCTCCCATCATAACCTACGTCCTGCATCCTCCCTATCCTTCCTCTGCTAGTACAAAAGTGGATGTCAGACTCACTGACCTGACCACATAGAACTTGAAAGCGATAGCGTCGGCTAAACAGCGGACCTATCCTCCCCTAGCAGGCATCCGGCCATCGTCATCACAACAACATGGGGAGCATGTCTCAGCACGGCCCTCCCACGACCTCGGGTCTCATGGAAACATAGGGTGGGAAACACATCCATCCCTCTCAACATACTGGGCCTACACCCTTATCGACTCATACTTTGCTGCTATCGAGATTATCAGTTTGTGTTATCGTATCATTATTTTTGGCTGCTAAGGTTTACTGTACGAACAATTATTTTTTGTATCCCATATCAGATCAAGTAACTGGCTATCCCATAGCCCTTGTGTCCTGTAGGTTAGTATTTCGCAAAATACAAATTTATAGAAAGCATTTCCCATTGATCGCCAATTGATCCATGTTATCAAATTCATTTTATTTCATGTAACCTTTTTAGTTCATCATAGATGCGTATGACATATAACACTTCAATAATTCATATAAGAAGATGGTATCCACGTACCGAATCATATATTTCACATCTTATTAATGAAAACATATAAACATATACTGTAATCGTAAAATAAAGAAATCATATGATAATCATGACATCGTAACTGCATAACATAGTAACATCATAATCATAGTGAAATCATAAAACAAAGTAACATCATATAATGAGGTCCATCATATCGTAATATAGTTTACTCAGTCGAGCTGAGTTCAACAGAATAGAAGAAAATAAATTATAGCGTGTTTAATTGATAAATATGCCTAATCAAAATATGGGGCGTTACAATAGCCATCTGCATATTCTTCCCCCTAAAACTGGTTTATTGACTAGGCACTTCAAAGCTGAGTGGTCTGTAAACATTACAGAAATGTGAACCTAGCAGATAGTGTCTAAACTTATGCAATGCGTACACCATAGCTAAGCCTTCTCTTTCTGTCGTGGTATAGTTCTTTTATGTTGAAGATAACTTTCTTCTTGAAAATGCGATAGGATGATCGATGCCTCCCTCACCTGGTTGAGATAAGAAAATACCAATTGATATAGATGAAGCATCTACATGTATGTGGAATGGTTTACTTCATTCAGGAGGAAGTTCCAATTTATAAGCAACGGACCCAATCTTCTGAAGAATCCGATATGGCCCATAGAACTTTGGAGCAATCTTATGACGCCCTTTGAGTTTCAGGGAGGATTGCTTGTATGGTTGGAGACAAAGGAAAACCATATCACCTACTTGAAAGTGCGCTCAGAACGGTGCTGATCGGCTTGTTGCTTCATGCGATTTCTTTCCATGTGAAGATTGTCCCACAAAATGTGAAGAATCTGATTGTGTTTGCGAAGGATTGTGTCAACTGCCTGAACTAGTGAACTGTTGGGGGTGTATGGAAGAAGAAATGGCGGTGCCTGACCAGAGACTGCTTCATATGGAGTCATTTTAGAGGTAATGTGGTAAGAGGTATTATACTACCATTCAACGAGAGGGAGCCACTTTTCCCACTAATGTTGTTGTTCAGAGGTGAAGCAACAAAGATAAGTTTCCAAGCATTTATTGATAATTTCAATCTGACCATTTGTTTGTGGGTGATACTCTAAACTCATATTCAGTTTGGTGCCAGTGTGGCGAAATAGTTCTGTCCAAAAATGACTAGTGAAAGTCGCATCACGATCCGAGACAATGGAAGAAGTGATGCCATGAAGATGGAAGATCTGATCTAGGAAAATTTGAGCAACTAAGGAGGCTATATAGGGATGGTTGAGAGCACAAAAATGACTATATTTGGAGAGGCAATCAACCACAATCAAAATCATTTTCTTCCCTCCAGATTTAGGGAGCCCTTCAATGAAATCCATAGAAATATATGTCCAAATCCGTGTAGGTATGGGAAAGGGTTCGAGCAATCCCGAAAGGAGTGTCATTTCACCCTTATTGCGCTGGCAGGTATCACATTCAGCCACCATCTATTGAATTGTCCTTTTCATGCCTTGCCAAAAGAAGTTATGCTTTGCCCGCTCATACATTTTGAGGAACCCAGAGTGCCCTGTTGATGGAGAATCATGGAGTTCATAGAAGATAGCCTGTTGAATGGGCTCTGGGGAAGCACTAGACAACCCTTGTATCTCAGGGAATCACCATCACAAGATTAATGTGGTACAAGATAAGGGCTGTTGGCCAAATTTTGGATGATTTGAGATAATGAAGAGTCATTGACATAGCCCTGTTGAATAGATTGCAACCAATTTGGTACAGGCATAGAAATAGTTGAAAGAGAACCTTGGTCATCAAATGTGAGAGAAAGAGCATCCACCACAATATTGTCCTTACCCTTCTTGTAAGTGATCTCATAGTCATAACCCATGAGTTTGCTAACCCATTTCTGTTGTGCTGGGGAGGATACACGTTGTTCCAGAAAATATTTCAGACTCTGGTGATCAGTCCTGATGTAGAAATGTTTCCCTAATACGTATGGGCCCCACTTCTGTACTGCATGAAAAATAGCCATCATTTTCTTCGCATATGTAGAGGAAGCTAAATTCTTACCTAAAAGGGATTTGCTGGTGAACGCAATGGGGTGTTCATCTTGAAGGAGAATAGAACCAATTCCATTGCCACAAGCATCACTCTCAATAGTGAAGGGCTTGGAAAAATCAGGCATAGTGTTAACACCCAAAAAGTGTTCACTACCTCATCTACCACATTATATGGCTCATTTGTCCATTTTCCTACCATATTTCCCTTAAAATCCCAAAAAATCCCATTAAAAAGCCTCCAAAGGGCCTAAAATGCCTCCAAAAGGCCACAAAACCATCAAAATAGCCTCAAAAAGGCTAAAAAACCCCCTTTTTCCTCCAAAAATAGCAAAAATCCCCTAAAAAGGGAATAAAAAATATAAAATAATGAGGAAAATGAGGAAAAAACCCTATACAGCTGCCCTAAACCATGTGTTTCCCAAAACCATGGGTCAGCACTCCACCACCAAAAAACTATAAATAGGTGATGGAGATCCCTTATTCCAGATCCACAATCAAGCATACCCTTACTCTGCCAAAATCTCTCTCGAAACCCTAGTTCACTATTGAACTATTTTCACCTTGAGAGCCACCTTTTGCCCATTCCCATCATTGGAGGAAGAGAAGGAGCACTTTGGAGCTTGGAGCAACCCTCTTGGACATTGCAAGGAGCTTCATCAACCTCCACATTGGAGGTAATATCAATACCAAAAAACCATTATTTAAATTTGTTGTTTATGTTTCATGCATGTTAAGAGTAGTTTTTATATCTTTGTTTTAGCTTAATAATTTACATTTACTGAACTGCTACTAAGGAGTCCATTCTCCTTAGTAGGTGTTCATTCGCACAAGCTAGGGGTAAAACCCTAGCTACACATAGCTAGAACAGGTGTAGTACACATAGCTTGTTTCAGTTTGTCAAATGCACACTCAGTAGCATGTGTCCATGTAAAAGCATCATTTTTCAATAGAGCATTTAATGGAGCTGCAATCTTCCCATAATCCTTTACAAACTTGCTGTAGTATCCAATCAACCCCAAAAAACCATGAAGGCTCTTGAGTGTCTAAGGACGCGACCAATTGTTCATGGCAGCGATTTTGGCAGGATTCACACGAACCCCTTCTGTTGAGATAATGTGCCTGAGATACTCGACTTATTGCTATCCAAAAACACATTTAGACTGTTTGGCATGGAGATGATGGTCAAAGGAAATTTTCATTACAAGATCCGGATGCTGGAGATGTTCATCTCGGGTTTTACTGTAGATGAGGATATCATCAAAGAATACCAGAATAAATTTTTGCACGTAGGGGCGGAATATTTTATTCATCAAGGCCTGGAATGTGGAAGGATCATTAGTGAGGCCAAAGGGAGTGACTAAAAAATCATAGTGGCCATCATGTGTGCGGAAAGCTGTTTTAGGGATATCATCCTCATGAACCCGAATTTGATGATACCCAGAACAAAGATCCAACTTGGAGAAAAATTGAGCACCATGAAGCTCATCAAGAAGCTCATCAACAACAAGAATTGGAAACATGTCCTTGATAGTGAGGTGATTAAGTGCTTGGAAGTCAATGCAAAGGCACCATGACCCATATTTTTTGTGGACGAGAAGAACTGGTGAAGAAAAGGAACTAGTGCTTGGGCAAATAATACCTTGCTTCAATAAGTCCCAAACGAGCATTTCAATCTCAGTTTTTTGGTGAAATGGGTAGTGATAGGGCCTGATGTTGGGAGGAACGCTTCCCGGAAGTATCTGAAGACGATGGTCCTCTGGCCTTGAAGGTGCAAATCCCACTGGGTCAACAAAGACACCGGTATATCGATACATAATTTGTTGTAGATCCAAAGGAGTAGTGGAGACTGTTGATGGTTGCATCTGAATGGAATAGATATAAGAGATGACACCATGTGAATTCTTCTTAAGGAGTTTTTTCATGCAATGTGAGATGATGATGCTAAGAGACCCTGGTTTTAAGCCTGTCAATGTGTGTTTTTTTCCATTGGGGGAAAACTTCATCCAAAGTTTGGCAAAATCCCATAAGATGGGGCCAACTGTGCGTAGCCATTGAGCGCCCAAAACCACATCACATCCGCCTAAGGTCAAGGAAAACATGTCAGAGCGTAGGTTATAATATCCCATAGAGAGACGCACATTACGACACTTCTCTTTGCAAGGTAAGGTACCCCCATTAGAAACCATGAATTCAAAGTTGGAGCAAGGATGGATAAAATAATCAACCTGTTTGGCGATCTGAGGGTCAATGAAATTATGAGTGCTGCTAGAATCAATGAGTATTGTAAGAGGAAGCTTCTTGAAGTAACCCCTGACCCACATGGTTTGGGGGGTGGTGATTCTAGCTAAAGAATGGAGAGATATCTCTGGCTAGTCATCCAGAGACGGAGGGTCAATAGGCGGCTCCGAAATGTCGACCTGAGCATCCATTGTATCTGGAGCTTCTTCACCAATTTCAGAGGTAGGCGGAGAATCCATATCCAAGAGATAGAGCTTTTGCTGAACACATCTATGTCCCCGAGTTAATTTCTCATCACAATTATAACAAAGCCTTTTTTCTCTGCATGCCTGCATCTCAGTTTCAGATAAATTCTTGATAGGAGTTGGTCGAGGAGCTGGCGGGATGGGAGGTCGTTGAGAACCCATATTTCGGAAGGGAACAAAAGTGGGTTTAGAGCGTTGTTGGGCTGCAATCTTGTCTTCTTCCAACTTAGCCAACCCTAGGGCTTCCATCATTGTGTTGGGACAGAACATTTTGACCTCAGAGAGGATTGTGTCCTTTAGACCACTGATAAAACAACTCCGGTAGAAGTCATTAGGCAATCCTTCAGTGTGGTTGGCTAGTTTCTCAAATTCGGTTTGGTACTCTCTCACAGTGCCAATTTGGCAAAGTTTAGTGAGGGCTCTTGTGAAGTCATCAAAAGTACTGCGAATAAATCATTGTAAAAGGAGATGGCAAAAATCTGTCCATTTTGGCTCTTCATGAGCCTTGATGTACCAACAGTACCATTGAAGAGCTTCCTATTCCAAATGAAAGAATGCAAGTGGAACTTTGTTGCCATCAAAAGTATTATGTAGACTGAAATACTGTTCTGCACAATAGATCCATCGAATCAGATCAATACCATTGAAGCGAGGAAAATCAAGCTTCGGACCACGGAAATTGCTGGAAGAAGAGAACCCATTGGCTGATGAAGACTCGGACTATCGTTTGTTGTTCATGGCTGAATGCTCAAGATGGAGGCCAAGAAATTTTTCATCAAGATCCTGGAGTTTGGCTTGGATGGCTGCAAGTGCTTCTTCCATGATTTTTTCTCTTGCACAGGTGACAACCATAACCAGGAGTTTTTTTTTTTTTGAGTGGGTAGAAAAACAAAAACAGAAACTGTTTTAGTAAAGGAAAATCTAGATTTGGGAAAAAATTTGAAGGGTAATTGGGGTTTGAATAGGATTTGGACACTATCAAATGGACATGGAAGCAGAAAAGGAGGATTTCAGAAGTGGGGTGAAAGAATGGGAAAATTTGGCAGAGAGGGATAAAGAAGCAGAATTAGGAAATGAACTATGTGGTAAAATTTGAAGGTGATTGAGTGAAATATGAGGAAGTTATGGAAAACCTTAAAAATAGACAAATGTGGGATTTCGGGCTTTGGGAAGTTGAATTTGGGATAGGGTCCTCAGGAATGAAATATGCAGAATGGGATTACAGGGGTTCCAGGTAAGTTTCAAGGGAAATAGAGTGAAAACAAGGGAGAGAGAGTGGAATTGTTTTTTTTTTCATAATGGAGCTGCTAAGGTGCGGAACGGATCTGAAACAGATAGATCTGCAACAATGCGGAAGTGATCAGAAACAAAGGGATCTGAAACAACGCTGAATGGATCGAAAATGGTTGGATCTTAAACAGATCTGAAACGGATGGATCTGGAACGACTGGATCTGAAATGACGCAGCAGTGATTGGCAACAGTTTAGCTAAAAATAGATATGGACCCCAAGTATGTGCGGCTTCCTAACAGTTTAGGGGTTTCACTCGGCCACCAATGTTGTCTGACGGCTTGCGTATTGGGGCAATACCCCTCATTCCATGGCTTAGGTAAAACTGATAACCACTTTGCCACAAACGACAGCTCTTGGTTTACCTCACGGGTGGGAACTAGTCAATCAGGTAGGGTTCGTTGCCCTTTCCCCTGGAAAGTCCTCTCAATGGGCCAACTACTTTTGGGTTCCTGCGGTACTCCTCACAATGAGTTTAAGGGCTTATTCCCAAGTAATTCCCACAGTTAAGCGGATAGGGATTATTCCCAGATCCGAACTTGCAACAGATGCGAAAAAACAAAATTGGCAGAAATTCCACCCAACGAGCCCAAGAAAGTGCTATGATACCAGATGTGAAGAACTTGCAACAATTAATCAATGAGAATATGTGAAATAATAGAAATAACAGAACTCGGAATCACTTTTACTGATCGCAGGCCACTTTGAGGGGGCAACCTCCTTTGAGCAATCTCAATACAAATAACTTCACGATGCCTTCATGGGCCTCAACGCACACTTATATACTAAGTCTAGGTGCCAATACTATGGTTCAAAACCATGGGCCAATACAAACCATGGATCAACAATACTACGGGCGACTTACAAAGCATATGCGCCAAACAACAATAACACAAACTATGGATCAACAAATACTACGGGACGACTTACAAATCATATGCCTCCAATAAAAATATACTAACAAAGTAAAGACATGGGTTCCTAACATTGAACCAGTTCATTTTCCTAACATCTTCGCAATACTTCGTTCGATCTTAGTTTGTATAATTGTCCTACAATTAGAGTAAAATTAGTTTCTTTTACAACCAATTGTTTCTTCTACTACGCAGTAAACTCTATAGTTTATAGGCATGTAGTCATTAATTCTATAATATCCTTATAGTATTCATCTTCTATATGAAAAGCAAACAACTATGCATCTGGCAGACTATCTTCCAAATTACTAGGTTCTTCACCTGACTCAATTCTTGAGAGGTGGTCCGGTCTTGAATTCAATCTTCCTAGATTAACAATGATTTCAAAATAATACTCATGAAAGAGTAATAGCCATCTACATATTCTTCCCCCTAAAACTGGTTTATTGACTAGGCACTTCAAAGCTGAGTGGTCTGTAAACATTACAGAAATGTGAACCTAGCAGATAGTGTCTAAACTTATGCAATGCGTACACCATCGCTAAGCCTTCTCCTTCTGTCGTGGTATAGTTCTTTTATGCTGAAGATAACTTTCTTCTTGAAATGCGATAGGATGATCGATGCCTCCCTCACCTGGATGAGATAAGAAAATACCAATTGATATAGATGAAGCATCTACATGTACGTGGAATGGTTTACTCCATTCAGGAAAAAATAGAATCGGCGTTGTAACCATTCTCTCTTTTAATGTGTCCAATCCTTTTTGACAATCTTCGGTCCAAGTGTACTTCGATTATTTCTTCAATAATTTCTCCATAGGCGCAGTGATCTGCGCATATCCTTTGATGAACTTCCTATAGTACCCTATGTGTCCCAATGTAGTGCATAGTTGTTTTACTGAATTAGGTGTTAGAAGATTCACTATAACTGTGATCTTTGTTGGATCAACCATCAGTCCTTGTTTACATACAATGTGTCCCAATATTGTACCATAAGGGACACAAAAGATGTTATTCTTTAGGTTTAGAGAGATATGATGTTGTCTACACTTTGCTAACATCATTCTTAAGTTCTCCTAATAGTTCTTCAGTAAACCAAATACTGTCCAGTCATCAAAATAGACTTCTAAGAATTTATGGATAAACTCTTTAAATGCAGCAACGACTACTCTTTAAAAAATAGCAGGTGCATTTTTCAAACCAAAGGGCATAACTGTATACTGAAATGAGCCCCATTTAGTAGCAAAGCTGGTCTTTTTTCTGTATTTTGTAGCAATTCTGATCTGGTGATATCCAAAAAATCCATCAGTGAAGGAGTATGCTTCATTTCCTACAACATTATCTAGCACTTTGTATGTAAATGGAGTGGGGAATGGATCATGCAACTACGCATCATTTAAATTTCGAAGATCTATGCAGATTCTGATCTCGCCTTTAGCTTTCTTGTCTTGAATGACCATGGGACTTATCCATTCTGATTCTTCTATTGGCTCAATAATTCCCGCGTCAAGCATTTTATCCAGTTCCTCCTTTACTCTTTCTTTGTATCTAGGATTCAGTCTGTAGGGTCTTTGCTTAATAGGCTTCGCATCAGGATTCAGAGGTATTTTCATAACTCCCAAGTCACCTAACATGCCTTTCATTTCAGAGAACTTGGTAGGGAATAAGTCTTGATATTCGCTCAGTAGGTCTACTATATGTTCCCTTGTTTCTTCATCCCAGTAATCCCCAATAGAAGCAAAATTTGGTTCTTCGCTGGTACTAATATAGACTTTTCGAGTTCTTACAAGATTACTTAGATATGGAATTTATAAATCAGGTCCCTCTACATCACACTTTCCTTCAGACTCAAATATTTTTACATCGTTCATATATTCATCTTCATCTTTATCTAATGTGAATTTGTAACATTACAGTGCATGTTCTAATTGTATTTCCCAATCTAGTTGTTCATACACAGATAACGGTGCATTATTAAATAAATTATTTTTAATGATCTGCAAATCCTCATGGATACTTGGGCAATCATCTTCAAAGCTGAAGGTTGTTTGGAAGCTATTTACCATACTGGACCATTATGTCGTTCCTCTGCGAATTATGTGTCTGTGTACCAATTCTTTGGAATTTTCCCTAGTGTAGGCACAAATAGATGAACACATTTCGCTTGTGGTATGTGTGTCCAAGTTTTCAAACAAAGTTCTATATGATATCTAGGATCAGTCTATCCATTATACTTTACTTGTACAATCTTAGTTTGTTCTACGTGCAGTTTTGTATCCAAAGCTGCTAACTTATGTTCATCTAAAACAGATACAAGATATTCCTTAAGGAATGCATATATATTACCCAAGCCATCATGAGTAGGAATTGAACTTACCTATGTTCCACTCCAGCACAGTGACTTAGTTAGATTCGCACATCGTCTTGATAATACTTCATGCATTAGAATATTCCAATTCTCCAATCCTGTGTCTGATTTTGATAGGAAAGAACTATCACATATCCAGCTCAATGTCCCATCATTAGTAGGGCTTATGTAATCTGTCTTATTTATTGTCACCTTGTAGATATTGTCAATATCTTGCACTCTGCATTCTTCTCCTATTGGTTCAACATATCTAGGTCCTTGTAAATGGTCAAAGGGTGCAATGACCCTTATATCTGGTCCTTCAAATATCATTTGTTTCTTCTTCAAGTTGATAATCATGAGGTTATCAATTTCCCAATATATTCCCAAAAGTGAAATATGAATTGATATCATCTATGATTCTAATAACTTGGAAGTCTGCATTACTTCACAGTCCATCAATGTCTACAAGGACATTTGATAATCTCCCAAAAGGTAGAACCTTTTGTTGATTAGCTAGTCTCAACTATATTGGTGACCATGATAACTTCAGATTTCCCATTTGTTCCCATGTATGATTTGTCAAAGCATTCACCTCTAAGCCTAATTCAAGAATGATTTGGTGCATTTAAAAATCTATGATCTGCACATTTAGTCTCATTTCTCTTCCGGTCCTTCTATGACTCTTGATATGGTGAACTGTGCTATGTTATTTGTTTATGAAATTACATTGCTCATAATGGCCTAATAGGTTTCGTAATTATGCTAAGGCATTCTCATGTTTTAACAGCTTCATGAAACTCTGTAAGAAATGCATGATAGGAATTGTCTGCTCGTATGAGGTGCGTGATCCATCATATGAAACTGGCATATCGATCACAGGCGTTGCTTCACTTCGCAATGGGGTTTTCTGGATTTTATGAAGACTTCTTTTTCTTTGTTAAGGTTGAAAGCAAGAATTTTCCAGTCGCTTTTCTTATCCAAGCCCCTTCAGTAGGTTTTTGTCTGGCTATATGGTATTCAAAAGTTAAAGCTTCACTTCTGTGGTCTCTACCTGTGGTGGCTCCACTTCGCGTCACAACATGAATGTTGCGATATTTGTTTCATTTTTCAGCGTTGATCATCTGTATGTTCTGATTCTACGCTTCTGGTCTTCTCTCTTGCATTTTTCCTTTAAAAATGGGACATGCTTCAATGAAATGGTCAAATGACTTACAATATTTACAAGTAGTAAAATGGTTCTGACCATATTTAGCTAGATGTTCAGGTTGAGCATAGTTATAACATATAATCTGACCTCCATTCAAATATTTCATATTCTGATTTGGAAGAGGATATGGAAACTGATATGCAGTTCATGAAACCTCCCACAACATTTCCTCAGCCATTGGATGCACAAAATACCCTACAACACCCAAGTTTTCCAGTTAAGAAACCTCAAAATTCCATGGTTTTCTATAGTGTGTCACTTGTCTCTATTGTTCTTATGTCTTTCATATATTTAATTGGTTAGATATACATGTATTGGGCCATAATTGGATTGTTTTTATACCTGTCTATACCTGATCTCACCACCCATGGTTCAAATTTCAAGTCCTCAAATCCTCCAAACTTGCTCAACTATCAGTGTGATCCAATTGCTCACTCTTTTCCTACTGTGACCCTATTTGATCATGGAGACACTATACCATTGTTGTTTGATTCTCCATATGACTCCTATTCTAATATTTCAAAGTCTCATGAGATCCTTTAAAGAATTAGGAAGCTGCTACATTAGATTGAAAAGAAGTTACATGATTTGATTCACCATATTGCAGTTGCACAAGAAATTGATCTTGATGAGTCCACTGATGCTCTTTGTGAAGGATTTTTCACATATCTCTTTTCCATAATTGATTATGTATTCATATAATATCATGTATGTTTTAACAACAAGAAGGATTCATATTATTCTCCTCCGTCACCAGATGATGATTTCCATGGGGCCTCTACACATATTTTTTTCCTACACTACATTGATACATTGGTGTATGATCATGGAATCCACAACATATTCACCAGTATGTTACCCAGAAGCAGTTCATTCATCTCATCCAAGTGAAGAACAATACCGTGTGAAAACATTCTATTTATTTCTATGCCATGTCCATTCTTGAAGGGGGGTTTTATTCCCAAGTGATTTTCCTTCTTTCCTCATTTTACATGGACAAATAAATTTTCTTTTGTAAAGGGTGACCATAAGACTTTGATGCTTGGGCAGACAGGATATAAATTATTATTCATTTTGATACTTTCCTAAGTTTTTTGACTAGGTAGTTGGCCACCTATTGCCTCTTTTGGATCACACTTTCCATCTTTATCCACACGAGCGCACTTAAAAATATTATGGATAATATTATGATGCTTTTATTATTATCTTGAGTTAGTAAGAGTGCATTCCTTCCTTTACACAGTTTTTTCCTTCTTTTTTTGCTTTTTAGTGGATAAGGATAAAGCTAGGTGCTTTTATGGACTAGGCAAGCTGTCTTATTTTTGGACAATGCATCTTCCATCTTTTATTCACAAAAATACATCATCACATTCATTTTTCATCACCCATTAGCTTCCATGCCTGATTTAGTTAATTTGTGAGGTCTTTGACTGATTTGGAAAGTGATTTTTCCACCTTGGGTTTTGGGTTTTTTTAGCTTTTAGTAAGCCTGCCTTTTGTGAGCTTTCAAACTTGCTTCCAAGGCATTTGAATTCTCTCTTGAGGATGTATTATATATTGTAATCGTATTGATGAAATATACGGTGATTTTTTCTCAAATTTCCTTCTATATTCTTCTTCTCATATTCTCTGAAATATTCTAAGTTGTCTTATTGAATCTAGATCTAGGTAATCTACATTCTCATAACCCAGTGATCTGTAGGCCTTAGAGATGTGATGTAATATGATGTAATGAATAAGTATTTGTTGTAATGAAAATTATTGTTGCACCGCCCATATTTTCTATGTTTGGATGTTGTTAATAAATTTTTCCTATGGATGGGGTGATGCCACCAACATACTAGGATTTGAAAAATTAGACATCTAGTGTTCTACAACAAGCAAAGTAAACAAAGATTTTGAAAGTTAAGAGAGTTTGTACCTTATTTATAAAGGTTTATCCTAACCTTATATTTGAATCCTTGAACTTCACTCTTGATATTCAATCAAATAACTTGCAAAAACAATTCAAAACCTTTCTCAAACATATTTGACTACAAATAAATGATTGAAGTTCGAATAAATCATGAAAAGTTAATCTAATGAACAACAACTAGCAATCAAATCTGAGATAAACATAAAAAAATATGCTTGGAAAGGGAAGAATGTATATTATTTCATTAATGAATGAAGCAAGTACAAATTTAACTTCCTTCTCTCAAGCACCTCACAAAACCTTTGATTCGAGATCTCTTGCTTCTCTTCTCCAAGAATCCCAACCTCAGATCTAATGCATTAGGGTTTGATAGCAACTAGGGAATAAATGGTGGGGAAGGGAGTCATAATTTCTCTAGAATAAAAATACTTGGGCTAGTTATCCTCTTCATGGAAAATATCCCTCTCTTTTATAATGTAAGAATAAGGTTGGGTCAAGGAGGGAGCAGTTGTAACCGAGGAGGAGGTTTCCAAAACCACCCAAACTTCCCATAATTTGTTATTTTTTATATTTTTGGGTTTTTTTAAAGGCACAAGCTAATGTTAAAGTGGAAAGGTGCACACCACACATAGGTGAGCCATGTGAAACAAGCGCGTGGGTGAAAAAACATGCAAAAAATGCCATTTTAAGGGATTTTCAGTGGGTGTTTTGGACTCCAAATATGGTCAGAAGCTCCAAAATAGTTAGATAAACCATGAATAAGTTAAGGCTACCTTACTGAGCTCCCAAATATGTATCTTCCATCCATAGTGTATTTTTTGTGACCAACTGTAACTACATGAAGTGTCATCATGAGAGCATCAACAAATAAATGTCTTCACAGATAGAGAAGTGCCAAATTTGGTTATAACATATGTGCTTATTTCTGTCTACTATCATATTATGTTTGAATGAATAGTGTATTTGAATAAGTAATGTCGCAATATACTTGGATGAATGGTTTTGTGATGGATATTATTGTGATATGAATGATAGAAACCCATGTTAGAATATTAAAAACCCATGTTAGACTTAGGATATAAAGTATTATTCATTTTGATACTTTCCTAATTGTTTTGACCAGGTAGTTGGCCACCTATTGCCTATTTTGGCTCACACTTGCCAACATTATCCACAGGAGCACACTTAGAAATATTCTAGATAACATTCTGCTACTTTTATGACTATCTTGAATTAGTAAGAGTGCATTCCTTCCTTTACACAATTTTGTCCTGTTTTTTTATGCTTTTCAGTGGATAAGGAAAAAGCTAGGTGCTTTTATGGACTAGGCAAGTTGTCTTCTTTTTGTCCAACTCATCCTCCATATTTTTTCACCAAAATCCATCATAACATTCATTTTTCATCACTCATTAGATGCCATACCCGATTTAACTAATTTGTGAGGTCCTTGACTGATTTGGAAAGTTATTTTGCCACCTTGGGGTTTTTTATCTTTTAGTAAGCCTGGCTTTTGTGAGCTTTCAAACTTTCCTCCAAGGAATTTGAATTCTCTCTTAAGGATGTATTATATATTGTAATCTTATTGATGAATAATATACAATGATTTTTTCTCATATTGTCTTCTATATTCTTCTTCTCATATTCTCTGAAAATATTATAAGTAAAGTTGTCTTATTGAATCTAGATCTAGGCAATCTAAATTCTCATATGGTATCAAAGCTAGTCTAATTCAAAGAAATTTATATTTTTTTTTTGCAGGTAATTTCCATCACCAAGAGTGCACCAACATGGATCGAAATCAAGCTATGATTCTTACTCCCTTCAATTACTTCGACTAGAAGGCCCACTTGATCATCCAGCTTCGAAGTAAAGGTATTTATAGAGTCACTAGGGGGCTTGAAACTGAGCCAAATTGTAATACATCTAATTTTGAATTGGAATGTATTTAGCCAAAATTATGTAAATGATGTAAATATGCTTGTGTGAATTCCTAGTGCGGAGCTCAAGGCAAAGCCCCAACTAGTGAATTCCTAAGCATGTGTGATGTATATATTTTATTTGCACTATTTGGTTGGATTTTATGCTGATTTAGAATGTATGTAAATATTATGTGCATAAATATAAAATGTTCAAAGCATTGTTGTGTAAAGAGCACCAAAGGGGCTATGATTCCACTACAGGGGAAGAGGAAAGGGGGTCTAAGGGATACTAAATACTTTCTTCCAAGTGTCAACTTTAGAACTCACCCAAATTCACTCATGTGCCTTGAATAAGCCAATTATATTATTTTTTACTATTCTCCAATCATTGAATGCATGTGTGAGGTTGGTGAGAAAAGTCACTTCATGCAATTATTGAAGCATGGGGCTGACCGCACTTTTGTGACAGTTTTGTCATGACAAAAGTCAGTCTGCACTGTCAAGCATCCTTTCTTCTACTGTCAGAAGTTATGTCAGTTGTATTTTCACCATTTTCTCATATCCCTTAGATTCAACCCTCATTCTCTCATTCTGTCATGCAAATCTACACTAGGAATAGATCTCCATTGTTGTCCATGAACTTACCATGCTACGTTTAACTCAAAAATTCCAATTTGGAGGATAGGATGCATATTTGGAGGTGAAAATTGATGGATGTAGGTGAGAAGATAGGTTGGGAAAGCTAGGAACCCTTACCCATGGAGTTTTGTTTCTCATAGGTGCTTGAGAAGCCACGAATTAAATCTACAAACTATTCTATAGTAGCACATATTATATTAGAATTCTTCTATGCACACACTAGAATCACTAGGAAAGATGGATCTCCCAAGATAACCGTGGATTGGTGAAGGGGATTCATGATCCAAGAAGGGTGTTGTGTGGGGTAGGTATTGTGGAATACAAGGTTGTTATCACTGTGTAATACCCCCAATTCGACCCTTAGGATATATTAGCCTTTAATGTAAATAATGTGTACATGTGATGTATGTTTTCCTAGCGTGGAGCTCAAGGCCAAGGCCCCACTAGTGAAAGCTCGAATTTTATTTAAAGGGCAAGTATTTGATATTTTGATACCATGTGCTCCTAAGCCATGGAAATTGTAATATGATGTAAATAAACATCATGCAATATAAGATACCAAAACTGGCTACGGAGGCAACGAATGAGAAGGGGCCATGTGTATCCACTAGGGAGTGGTGAGGGGGGGGCTATGGGACTAAACCCTAGGCTGCCATATGTCATTATGAGAACCCATTGACTTCCCTAGGTGACATTTATGACTGTTGTAAGGAAGTGGTTGAGATTTCAGCCCATGGCTTCAATAGAGCATGGGCAGCCCTGAAATTCGTATGGGTAGGTATGGGATTTGTTTTCTTGTACAAGAAGTCACTCTACCTCTTGGGATTTGCTTCATTATCCTCCCCATTCCATGGTAGAGGACCCCAGCATTATTCCCCATCCAAAAACGAGTGCCAGCAGTGAGGAAACCAGAAAATCGCGACTGTGGGAGAACCCACGTTTTGGGAAGCCAAAAACGCCCAAAATGGGTATTGGGCAGTGAAATCCAATGGGGGATCCGTTGGTATGAGCCTTGGGGCGAATTTGGGAGCAATAGCTACCCCAAAATCAATGGGAAAACCCAGTTTTAACTGCCCAGACAATCAGTGACGGATTTGGGTTATTTGCTGAATAGAGCTGTGAGAAATCCAAGTGTGGATGTTCGAATGGAGGCTGGGATCATTTGAGTGTAGCTTGATGTGGACCTAGCTCTAGGATTGAGCTCAGTGGACTAGCATCTTTCCCCATTTTCCTATTGCATGCTTGAAAAACCCAACTGTGTGTTGGCTTAGCTGCCTAAGTGAAATCCTGACTGTGAGTGAGCCATCTAGTTCCTCCTTAGTGGATACACATCCCAACTCGGGGGTGATCTCTCAGCTGAAAGAATACAGGCTGGACAGAGATCTATGGTTGGGTGGAACGTTGCTCTCACGTAGCCAGTCGTTGGACATTTGCATTGCAAGATAAGTATTCTCTGTGGTTTACCTTATATACAATCTATGTTATACAATTATTGTCTGTTTGTGTGCTTGTTAGTGTACTTATTCCGCTGTGTTTATATTGAGATGAATCTGCATATAGAAGTTTTTAACTGTTATGAATTTTATGAGTAGAAATATTGGGGGCTAAGTTTGCAAAGGCCCGGTGTGTTGTTAATGTTTCCTTCCCTGCATTTGATGATAGGCGAAGGGGACATCACACACTGAGTGAGATCCCTGTAGAGCTTTATATGATTATTTGTCTAAGCACAGAGAGAAAAAGGGTTGTGGGATGAGAGATAGAAGCATGTAGATGTTTCCTTTTCCCTAGTGGCCTCATAACATAGCTTGGTGCTAGCCTCTTAGCAGAAAGTGTATATGTTGGATAGAGAACCTATTGTTGAGTGGAAAATCTCTCTTACAAAGCTAGTTCCTTCGATATGCGTTGTATAAAGATAAGTATTATCATGCATTTGAATCCGAAACATTTTTTTAATGCATGTAATGATAATGCTTGTATTTGCAAGCTATATGTGTGTGGATAGATTTTAATTTCGTTGTGTATGTGTAATTGTATTTTTGCACACATTTTTTTATATCTTGCAATCCATATTATGTCTTTGGGGAAACATTTGAGAGCCTAAATTCAGTTAATGTCCCCTCCCGATGGTCGGATTGGGTGAGGGGGATGTTACACAAATTGTTTTGCACAAAACGCTAAGTGGTTCAATAGTCTTTATGAAGCTTATGGTTTTCTTTGCATCTCTATCTCTCAAGATATTCTATTCCATGTTGATAGTTTGACAACTCCAAATCAAGTGTGGACAAATTTGGAGTCTCTCTTTGGAAATCAAGATGAGATTAGAGGAAATATATTGGAAATTGAGTTGATCTCACTAAGTCCAATAAATTTCAATTCAATGGAAGAATTCATCTCAAATTTCAAGAACCTAGTGCTTCATCTCAAATAGTGTGGTGTTGAGAATAAATAAGAGCAGCTTATCCTTTCCATTATGTAAAAAATAAGTCGTGATTACTCAGTATTTGTGTCTACATTTCATCCTGCAAAGCTTATAGTTCCCAACTAGAAGATGCCAACCTTGGATGTATTCATAGACACACCCACTCAAGAGATGGACAAGCTAGTTCAAATGGGGGCTCTAAGTATCTCTAGGGACCATGCACTTGCTTCTCATGGGGAAAAGAGTTCCAAAAATATCAAATCCAAAGGAAATCAAAATATGAAGGAAAATATTATATCAAATGAATAGGACTCCAATTCAACTGATGAAGATTCCAAATCCAAGAATATGAAGAACACGAAAGAGAGATCCAAGTGCTCTTATTGCTCCAAAGATACCCATTTTGAGAAATCTTATTTCAGGAATAAATTGGACATCATGGCCAAGATTCTTGAAGAACATAATATTGATGTTCCTAATTTTTTAAGAAAAGAAGAAGGTAAGCTTTATGTTGAACAAGAACAATGTCTATGTGCTACTCACAAAGGTAACCATCTGAATCTGTATCTTCTGAGTGCTCAAGTAAAAAATATTTCCCATGTATATAATTTTGATTTACATTATGATATATCATAATCATAAACCTTCCTCCCTTCCTTGGAAGAATCTCCAAGTAGTTCACAAAAGTCTCCTCCCAAACCTAGTTATTTTTCACTAGTTTCTGATTTCTCTTCTAAAAGGTCCTTCCACCCACATTCACATCTTTCATATTCTAATTTGGAATATGATATGAAAACTGATATGTAGTTCATGAAACCTCTCACACCATTTACTCAACCATTGGATGCACAAAATACCCTAGAACCCCCAAGTTTTCCAGTTGAGAAACCTCACAATTCCATGGTTTCATACACTGTGTCACTTGTCTCTGTCGTTCTTATATAGTTCATATCTTTCATTGGTTGGACAACCATGTCTTTGGTCATAATTGGAATATTGTTCCACATGTCTGGACCTGATCTCATCACCCATGGTTCAAATTTCAAGTCCTCAAATCCTCCAGACTCACTCTAGTTTCTCTGGTGATCCAGTTGCTCGCTCTTTTCCTACTCTGACCCTATATGATCATGGAGACACTATACCATTGTTGTTTTCTTATCCATATGAGTCCTATTATGATATTTAAAAGTCTCATGACATCCTTTATAGAATTAGGAACGTTCTACATTAGTTTGAAAAGAAGGTACATGGTTTGATTCACCATATTGGAGTTGCACAATAAATTGTTCATGTTGAATCCATTGATGCTCTTTGGGAAGGAGTTTGCATAGATATCTTTTCCATAATTCATTATGTGTTCATATAATATCATGTATGTTTTAATAGCAAGAATCATTCATATGATGCTTCTCCATCACCAGATGATGAGTTTCATGGGGCCTCTACACATATTTTTTTCCTACACTACATTGATATATTAGTGCATGATCGTGATCTCCACAACATCTTCACCAAGTTTGGTACCCCCAAGCAATTCATTCAACTCATCCAAATGAAGAACGAGATAGTGTGAAGAAATTCTATTTATTTCTATGCCATGTCCATTCTTGAAGGGGGGTTTTCTTCCCAAGTGGTTTTCCCTCTTTACATTGACAAATAAATTTTATTTTGTAAAGGGTGACCATAAGCCTTCGTTTCTTGGGCCCTAATTTTTTTTTCTTATCACTATAATTCAGGCTTAAGGGGGGGTGTTAGAATATTAAAATCCACTTTAGACTTAGGATATAAAGTATTATTCTTTTTGATATTTTTCTAAGTGTTTTAACTAGGTGGTTGGCCACATATTGCCTCTTTTGGATCACACTTGCCATCATTATCCACAGGAGCGCACTTAGAAATATTATGTATAAGATTCTATTTCTTTTATAACTATCCTAAATTAGTAAGAGCACATTCCTTATTTTACACAGTTTTGTCCTGCTTTTTATGCTTTTTAGTGGACAAGGATAAAGATAGGTACTTTTATGGACTAAGCAAGTTGTATTCTTTTTGGCCAACTCATCCTCCATCGTTTTTCACCAAAAACCATAATCACATTCTTTTTTCATCACTCATTAGCTTTCATAACTGATTTATCTAATTCATGAGGTCATTGTTGGATTTGGAAAGTGATTTTTCCACCTTGGGGTTTTTTAGCTTTTAGTAAGCCTTCATTTTGTGAGCTTTCAAACTTGCCTCCAAGGCATTCAAATTCTCTCTTGAGGATGTATTATATATTGTAATATTATTTATGAATAATATACAGTGAGTTTTTCTCAAATTTCCTTCTATATTCTTCTTCTCATATTGTCTGAAAATATTCTAAGTGAAGTAGTATTATTGAATCTAGATCTAAGCAATCTGAATTCTCATAACCCAATGATCTATAAGGCCTTAGAGACATGATTTAATGAATAAGTATTTGTTGTAATGAAAATTATTGTTTCCCCCCCATATTTTTCGTGTTCGAATGTTGTTTCTAAGTAATTGTTAGTTTTTCATAATTTTCAATCTGATCTAAGATCTTAACTGATAGAATAACATGTACAGCATATCAATCATGGACATAATAATGAAAGAACACAAGAGACACAGAGTTTCACTGGGGAAAACCAAGAAGGTGAAAAACCCCACAACTTCCTCAGAGATAGAAAGAGCAATGATACAACCAAAGTACAAGATATAGTCTTCTCCTAGCAGCAGATCCTCCTCCTCACAAGTGCGCCACTTTCCGAATGAGAGAAGTGTGTGTAATGAGATGATCAAATAGAGATCTCCTGATCTCTATTTATACTTGTCATGTCCTTCCCAATAAACCAGTGGGGCTGAATTTTCTAACTTAGCCTAATAACCCATGGTTAACTTAACCCGGGCTAACCCCACACTTGGTGGTCTAATAACCCTTTTACCCACATGACTCATACATGGCCGGCCCCATCAAGATGGTCTAATAACCCATTGGCAAGTTACAACACTTGTGACACTTGTCAATACAAATGACGACACTTCCGTATACAGGAATAATAACATCTCTATAGGAGTACAATATACATAGATGAAATACATAAGTGAAATACATTCTGAAGTTACATATACATCAACACTCCCTCTTAACTAGGAAGGTATTTCTCGACACAGATCTGTAGGCACAAGTCTTCTTCTCTGGATCATCATCAGCAAATCATCGTCATCATCACTACTGCTACTATCTCAATCAATCTATGAATATACTCATCATAGGAAGTTCTACAGAGGCAGTCCTTTTTCATACTGGATGTAGGCCCACCACCTGTAGGTCTTCATCATCACTGGCCATACTGGGGAATCCTCAGGACTTATTACGTGCGTCAACAAAACCTAGCAAGAGCATCCCAGGACTGATTACGAGCACACTGCTCAACCTATCGGATCTCCCAGGGAACTATTACATGTGACCAAGCAAAACCTAGCAAGAGCATCTCAGGACTGATTACGTGCCTAGCACAACCTGCAAGATCTCCCAGGGAGACATTATATGCTACCAAGCAAAACCTAGCAAGAGCATCTCAGGATTGATTACGTGCCCAGCACAACCTACAAGATATCTCAGGGAGAAATTATATGCCATGGACAAAACCTAGCAAGAGCATTTGCCAGATCTCCCAGGGAGCTATTATATGCCAGCGGAAAAACCTAGCAAGAGCATCTGCAAATATCCCAAAGCACTATTATATGCCCTCCAAGCAAAACCTCGAAAGAGCATTTGCCAGATCTCCCAGGGAGCTATTATATGCCAGTGGAAAAACCTAGCAAGAGCATCTGCAAATCTCCCAGGGCTGAATTATATGCTTATCTACACAACCTATCCACGACCACAGAGTATCAACCTGACACTCACCATACATCATCTTGATGTACACATGATCATCCTGATCATCATCATTGCATCGTCCTAACGTATGTCATCTGGAGCAACATCCTGAAGCTCATCATACATGATCATCCTGACCATACAATACATCCACCTTATGCATATCTGATACATATCATCTGGAGAAACATCCTGAAGCTCATCAACCATGATCATCCTGATCAAACAATGCATCCACCTGATTCATATCTGATATATATCCTCATCCATGATCTACTTGATCACATAATGTATCCACCTGATACATATACAAATACATGATCCAACTAATCATCACAAGCATCCAACATGATGCATATACAAAGTAGTAATTGGAGCATCATCCTGATTCCCATCATCTAGTGCTTACATCCATAGCCATGGGAAGGATCCTCCTCTCACCATGCTTGGAATGGCTCCAGCAAATGTGTACATCACTTCTTCCTCGAAGTGTCATCAATCTGAAGAACACCAAGCCTCTCTCTGAAGTACTCAAACTTCACTCTGGCTAGCGGTTTCGTCAACACATCTGCAACCTGCTCATCCATTGCAACATACAAGAGCTTCACTGCTCCTCTATGCACCATATCCCTTATATAGTGATATTTGATCTCTATGTGCTTCGACCTGTCATGGAACACCAGGTTCTCAGACAGCTTCACACAACTCTAGTTGTCACAAAAGATACTAGTAGCATCCAATGGGAGATCAAATAGCTTAGACAGTAGCTTCCTTAGCCATACTTCCTTACAACTAGCCGAACAAGCTGCAACATACTCTGCTTCGGCTATACTCAGTGCTATGCAGGACTGCTTTTTGCTAAACCAAGAGATCACACCTGATCCTATACTGAAGCAGCGCCCAAAACTGCTCTTCCTATCTGCAGCACTGCCTGCCCAATCTGAATCAACATAACCCTGTAGGTTAAAATTTTTTATTCGCATCATACTTGAGCCCATAATCAACCATACCCTTCAGGTACCTCAGAATATGCTTTATAGCAACTAGGTGAACACTCCTCGGATCCATTAGGAACTGGTTCAATGTGTTCATCGCAAAGCAAATATCTGGTCTCGTGTTCGTCAGGTACATCAAGGACCCAATCATCTGATGATACACTGTGAAATCAACTAGACCAAATGAAGCATCACATAGAAGATTCATATTCGATGCCATAGGTGTGGCCATGTCCTTGTAGTCCATCATCCCAAACCTCTTCAGGATCTCTACTACATACTACCCTTGTCCAAGGAAGATTCCATCTGCACTCTGCCACACCTCCATGCCTAGAAAGTAGTGCATCATCTCCAAGTTCTTCATCTCGAACTCGGCAGAAAGCTTCCGCTACGTGTCGGCAATCAATCTATCCTCACCAAGTCCTAGGAGCTTGCTTCAAGCCATACAAAGATTTCTTCAACCTACACACATATGACTCTCTGTCATGTGTCTCAAAACCAAGTGGCTGCTCCACATACACTTCCTCCTCGACTACACCATTCAAGAAAGTTGTCTTGACATCCATCTGGTGTATCTTCCATTTCATCACTGCAGCCAAGGCAAGTACTGATCTGATGGAAGTGTACCTGGCTACAGGAGAAAAAGTCTATTCCCTCTTTCTGAGAGAAGCCACGAGCTACAAACCTCGCTTTGTACTTTTCTATGCTACCATCTGCAGCATGGTTGATCTTATATACCCACTTGGAAGTCACAACAGACTTCCCTTCAGGTCTTGGGACTACATCCCAAACATCATTCTTCATGATCGACTGGTATTCCTCGATCATGGCATTCTTCTCGAATCCTGGGAAATATATTCAATATCTTCAATAGATAACTTCGTTGCTGAAACAAATGTTGTAGTCCTTCTTTTGTAGGTGCTCGTATACGATCTTTCCTACAAAACAAGTTAAATTGCATGATTAGAAACTTCTCATAGTTTTCAGAACAAATTCTTACACATAAAGAAATATGTCATACAGTCATGCAATTATTTTAGCCAATGCTTTAATACAACATTCAACCATATCCTGTAACTTTCTAGATGCCTTCCAATCTCTACCAGAACATTGTTAAGAGTTTGCACTACTCCCAACATGTCAGCAAATAGGTTTCATTCTAGATAAGTAGAAATGGAATGTTGTACAGTGCCATAGGCCACTTACCTATTACATGCATATTAGTAGTATGTTGTTCATCAATGCAATTATTCTAATATGCCAAAATACATAGCCTAATTCTAGGAACATCAGTATACACATCATTGAACAGTATTATTTAAACAATCAAATATGCAAGAAATGATCATTCAAATACTTATCTTTGTTTGTTTGTTGGGTTGACTTCCTCTCAGTATTTGCTTCCTTTCTGCAAGTCCATTCTGATGTGCATTGTGAGAAGTGGTCGACTCCCTCTGAATATCTGCATCCTTGCATAAACTACTAGAGTGTGCTCCCTCTTGATCTTTGCTTCCTGATTACCTTTCTTTGAACTTATATCCATCCTCGATCACTATGCATGCTTACTAGTATCATCATTGTGTTACCCTCGAGATATCATACATAATCATACATTCATTAGTATAATCTCAGTACTATCAAAACACAATAATCTTAAACATGTATAGTCATGATCATTTCAAGCACAAATAATAAGCATTAGCATTCAATGTTTTAGGGAATACTTCTCTTACTCATGCATATTCATATTTCACCATAGAACTCTTCTGGTTAGTCATATCATCAATCTAGGTAAGAGACATAATATGCATAAAGCCTAGATTACTTAATTTCTAACTTCATAAATAATCATTATCAATCATGCCATGTATACTTATATAAGAGATCCTAACACAAGGTAGGATTCTAACATGATATAGGAAAAACATACCTGGATTAGCATGCTAGCTAGTTATGTCTAACATACCTGCATAATGTCTTCTTGTTCTCTTCAATGACTGGTGCTAGTAACCTGCATATCTCATAGGTTAACCATTATAGAACCAAGTTATACATACCTCGTAGGTAGATCTTCTATGTGATCCATGACAATGGATGAATCTCTGTCTTCATGTCACCATGGTCATATGTTATTGAACTAGAACATGATTTGTCTTTCTTGATGTACCTTTCATGTTAGCGAACAACATCAACCTCATACAACATCACAATGCATTAGTACAATCATAAGTGTCAAAAACCCTAATCAATGAATAACTTCTATCATGCATTCATAATTTTATTAAGGTGATACGACAGGTCTAAAATTAACCAAGATTGTACTAACCGTAATAATATGAAGACAAACATATCATAAACTTAATTGTGAACAGAATTCGAAACATACATGTAAGTCATACCTGTCAAGATTGCTTGTAATCTTCTTATGTAAGGCCTTAGCCTCATCTCCCTCTGAAATAGGAACTTCTTCACTTATGCAAGTGACCAATCCATTTTCTTCTAGGATTAACCCAATCCACTTGATTTGCAGAAACTAGATCTGGAGCTGGATTGGGGTTTGTTAGGGAAACCCTAAAAATTAAAACTTTGAATTTCAAACTTCTAAAAGGATAGAAAGATGCGCCTTGATGAGATGATCAACCTGGTATACTCAGAATTTGAAAACTGTAAAGTTTCACCCCTCAAAATTTCCTTTGAGACTTCCAGGTCTTCTAGACAGGATCCCAAACTAGGGTTTGAGAAAGCCCACCTTTCTGCCCAACCAAAAGGTTCGATCCAAAGCTCTAAACTTTGATTTTTTTTAGGAGCTTCCATCCGTGGTCACAGACTTCAAAAATTCTAACTTTTGCAGAAGCCCTAATTTTCCACTTTTCCGATCAAAATCCTGAACTAGGGTTTGATCAAGACCGCCCTTCTACCCAACCAAAAAATTTGATCTTGGTTTCTAAATTTCAATTTTGAAGAGTAGCATTCATCCGTGGTCTTTGATTACAAAAATTCCAACTTTCTTTGAAACCCTAATTCCCAGAGCCATGAATGAAGGTGCTCAAAATCCAATTCTGTTTTGACATAAATATGCACCTGATTGTTTCTAGTGTAACTCTGAAACTATGAATCCATAGGGTCTGAAACTTCTACCTGTGGTAGCCTGACCTGTCATCTTTCCAACCCCATAGGTCTGACCTCAATTTGATTCTCTGAGAGAGATTTATGCCAAGTGTCACAATGCAACATGTTTATGGGATCAAACAGGAGAGCAAACTTGTACGGCGTGCCACGTGTCACTGGTTCTGTTTCGGCCTCTAAAAATGTTACCTGAGAAAGTAGAGTATTTTCACTACCTTTCACTATTTATGAAATTTCATTTGGATCTTCCTATCCCAATTTATGAAATTTTTTCCTAGGTCACTTGTTTATGACTCAGATCTGGAAGAGGCAGAAACCCTAGATTGTACATATCATAAAACACAAAGTACAGCAAATTAGAAATTGTCCTTTGGACACAAGGTACATTAGGATCTGATATTCAACTTGTAAACGTTTCAGATCTGAAAATTTTTCCAAAATGGATTTATAGTGAAAGTTCTACGATGACTGGTTTTTTCTATATCAAGCCCTAGCATCGCAAGTGCAACAAGTGTCATACATGCCATACCATGCCTTCTTTCAGGCTAGCTCTGATACCATGTTAGTTTTTCAGAATTTTCAATCTGATATAAGATCTTAACTGAGAGAATAACATGTACAACATATCTACAGCATATCAATCATGGACATAATAATGCAAGCACACAAGAGATACAGAGTTTCACTAAGGAAAACCAAGAAGGTGAAAAACCCCGCAACTTCCTCAGAGATAGAAAGAGCAATGATACAACCAAAGTACAAGAGATAGTATTCTCCTAGAAGCAGATCCTCCTCCTCACAAGTGCGCTACTTTCCGAATGAGAGAAGTGTGTGTAATGAGATGATCAAATAGAGATCTCCCGATCTCTATTTATACTTGTCCTGTCCTTCCCAATAAACCAGTGGGGCCGACTTGTCTAACTTAGCCTAATAACCCATGGTTAACTTAATCCGGGCCAACCCCACACTTGGTGGTCTAATAACCCTTTTACCCACATGACTCATACAGGGCCGACCCCATCAAGATGGTCTAATAACCCATCGGCAAGTTACAATGCTTGCGACACTAGTCAATACAAATGACGACACTTCCGTATAGAGGAATAATAACATCTCTATAGGAGTACAATATACATAGATGAAATACATAGGTGAAATACATTCCGAAGTTACATATACATCAACAGTAATTTGTCCTATGGCTGGGGTGAGGCCACCAACATACTAGGGTTTCAAAAAATAGACATCTAGGGTTCTACAACAAGCAAAGAAACCAAATATTTTAAAAGTTAAGAGGGTTTGTACCTTATTTCTAAAGGATGATCTTAGCCTTCTCCTTGAATCCTTGAAATTCACTCTTGATATCCAATCAAAGAACGTTAAAAACCAGTTCAAAACCTTTCTCAATCATATTTGACTAAAAATAAATGATTGAAGTTTGAATAAATCATGAAAAGTTAATATAATGAACAACAACTAGCAATCAAATATGAGATAAACATAAACACGATTGTTTGGAAAGGGAAGAATGTTTATTCTTTCACTAATGAATGAAGCAATTAAAAAGTTACCTTCCTTCTATTCAAGCACCTCACAAAACCTTTGATTCTGGATCTCATGCTTCCCTTCTCCAAGAATCCTAACCTCATCTCTGATGCATTAATGTTTGATAGAAACTAGGGAATAAATGGTGGGGAAGGGAGTCATAATTTCTCCAGCATAACAATAAGTAGCCTAAGAGTTCTCTTTATGGCCAATCTATCTCTCTTTTATAATGGAAGAAGAAGGTTGGGTCGAGGAGGGAGCAGTTGTAACCGAGGAGGAGGTTTCCAAAACCACCCAGACTGCCCCTAATTTGATATTTTTTATAATTTTGGGGTTTTTTAAAGCCACATGCTAGTGGGAAATGGGAAAGGTGTGCACCACATGCAGGTGAGCCATGTGCCACAAGTATGTGGGTGAAAAAAAAGGCAAAATGCCATTTTAAGGGCTTTTCAGGGGGTGTTTTGGACTCCAAATATGGTCAGAAGCTCCCAAAATGCTAGATAAACCATGAATCAGTTAAGGCCACCTTACTAAGCTCCCAAATATGTCTCTTCCATCCATAGTGTCCTTTTTTTAACAAATGGTAACTACATGAGGTGTTTTCATGAGAGTCTCATTGTGAGAGCATCAACATACAAATGTTGTCACAGATAGAGAAGTGCCAAATTTGGTTATACTGTCATAATATGTTTGAATGAATAATGTATTTGAATCAGTAATGTTGTGATATACTTGGATGAATGGTGTTGCAATGGGTATTATTGTGATATGAATGATAAAAACCCATCAACCACATCCATAGAGTTAACCACTCCCTATGTTATGTCGGTCTTGACTATGCTTTGGGTGAGACCTTCCCCCTCAAGGGGATTGAAAATGACAACACAATAGACTACGGAAGAACCCTTTTGTTGGCCCGTGCGCAAGAACCCCAGTATCAGTTTTGATCCAACAACAAGTATAAATTCAATACATGTGTATATGTAGTGAATTGCTACTTGGTGACGAAATCATAGCTAATGATCCCTTATGTGATTGGTAGAGAGGCCATGAAATTATACAAGCTATGATGTGGGAGAGAAATTCCATGCTATGATGAGGAATTGTAAAAGGTGAACTCCTTAAACCTTCTCTTTCTAATATATTTATATTTTTTGAGCTTATATACAAAATGTTTTGGATAGGAATTTTGGAAATACAAGAGATTAGATAATCAGAATGCATATACACTAGTAGGCATACTAAGAGATAATTCATAGTACATGTGAAGATGTTTTTGTGTGCATATGATATCTCATATTAGTAAAGGTAGTATGGTTTTACATATTCAATGATCCATTGATGACAATTATTGTAGTTGATGATGATTTTTTTATCAAAGATGGTTGAAGTATGGCTAAAGATGTTGATGATGTTGTTGCATGTGACTAGTATCCTTGTGAAGAATGGTTGTGGCAGCAAATTTATGATGAATAGGTTGGTGGAAGGATTGTGCAGTTCTTGGTAAGAGGCCAAATGACCAAGTAACATCAGAGATGATGATGGAATCCATGCAGGTAATGTTTTATTTATGCCGATTGCATAAGTATCGAAATGGGATTGGGTATGAATCCATTCATACAAATATTAATCATCATAAAATGGTATGCCTATGATATTGAATGAATTTATGTGAATGACATATCATTGGGCATGGTGAGGTATGGTGTAGCAAAGGAAAGTACCCTTATACCATTTAATTGTTTAAAACTTAGAATGCATTCATAAGAAAGAAGAGCATGCCATGTGTGAGACCATAGAGTTTTGGGTTGTGTAGCTTATAGTGTTGCACAAGTATTCCATGAACTCCCTATTGGTGTTAATCTAGGATGACATCTCTTTGACAAAAATTAGGGAGTGAGTGAACTCCTAATGTTTTGTTTGAGAAAAGAAGGAACCCAAATAGTTAACCAAGTGATTGGGGAGATGGTTGGGTATTGTGTTGAAGCATTGACTAGGATATCCAAATTACCATGGTAGGACACTTGTGTAGGCGCATAAATTTTCTGGAGCAATGTCGGAGTGCATTGGGTGAATAATCATAATTGAATTATGCACATTAAAATAATTATTGGGAAGAAGTTTCATGTGCTCCTGAGAGACTATTAAGCTATGAAGGGAGTAGCTTGGCATGTGAGTATGCCAGTGTGAGTATAATGACATGATATTATGGTATTCATGAATCAATGCAGGGGTACAATGGGTGAATGTGCATTAAAATATTATGTAAATCTTGTTGATTATACATGCATATGTGTGGGTACATATGCTAAGATGCATTGTAAGAATGAATGGTTGTGTTATATATATAGATATATAGATATATAGATATATATCTATATATCTATATATATATATAGATAGATGTATATATATAGATAGATATATAGATATATAGATCTCTCTCTCTCTCTCTCTCTCTCTCTCTCTCTATATATATATATATATATATATATATATATATATATATCATTGCAATTACCTAGTATATGAAATGATGAACTTTTTATAATTCTTAGATCGTTGCATGATCTATGGATGCAATGGAAGGAATTGCATGAAGAAGGTAGTCATGTTTGGTGGGATATAGAAATGCTCTGTTGGGAGGAAATATTTGCATGAAAGGAGTATGATTGTGTAATCATGAGTATTGGAAGTTTTATTTAATTGCATATACAATGTCATTGTATCGTGCAATTTTATTGTGATAATGATGCATATAAAGTAAATGTGTTTCATTTCCTTTGAGATATTAATAGCTGGTAGTGTTTGAATTCTTGTCTATTATAATTCTAAGACCAATTAAATGACTATTGTAGATGTTGCAATGAAAATATTATATGCATGGGTACTCACAACTTGTTTGAATGATAAAAAAAATTCAAATTGTGGGTATAATTGTCTTGGACATGGCAATGTGGGTAAGTCCATAACAATGATTTGAAGCTACTGTGTGCAAAATCCAAACATTACGAGAAGGATATCATGGTTGAAATTTGATTTATGTAGGGAATATATTTGTAAATTTCATATTTGAATTTTTTGCTAATAATTGCTAATGATTGTTTGGCTAATCAAGAATTAGGTCAAGTAGGCATGATATAGGTGTATTTCCAGGTTATAGAAGCAAGTGTAAAACCATAAAGGATAGAGTGCTACCACTTACAAAATACAAACATTATGAGGATGGCCTCATGGTTAAATAAATCTAATTTCTATAGGAGACAAATTTGTAAATTCATATGTGAATTTGGTTATTAATGTTATTGGTTGTTTGTGAGTTATGTCAGTGTAATACCCCCATTTTGACCCCTAGAATGTATTGGCTTGATATGTAATTATTGTAAATATGAGATGTACAATTCCTAGCTTGGATCTCAAGCCCAAGGTCCCCGCTAGTGAATGCTCAGCATATGAAGGCAATTATTTTATATTTGGTGAATATGTGCTAGTAAGCCATGGAAAAATGTAAAAACCGTGTAAATATTTATAATGCAAATAAAATTCTAATAGATGGCTATGGAAGCAACTAAAATGAGGGGATATGTTTATCCTCTAGGGAGAGGAGAGGGGTGTGTGGGATTAAATCCTCTGATTTTAAGTGTCATCTTGAGAAAACATGTGCCATAAATGGTAAGAAACTACCCAAGTAGACTTGCTTGGTGATCTTTAATTCTGTTGTAAGAAGACTACTAATAAATCATCTCATGAATTTAATGGAGCATGGGATGAACCCACAAATTTGTATGGCTGAGTATGAGCTCAGGTTTATGTACCCAAAAATGAATTTCCTTCATGGGGATTCATTTACCTTCATTCCCATTCCATGGTTGGGAAATAGAACTTAGAATTTTCAACAAGCTATGAATTCCCAACAATGAAGAGAGAAAAAGTCATAAACAGAGGAAAAACCATGTTTTAGAGTGTTAAAGATGCCATAAATTCATGTGGGTTGTGAAATCCAGTGGAGATCCATAGATATAAACCCTAGGGCGATTTTCTAGGGTGTCAAAATCCCAAAAATCTATGGGAAAACCCATATTTGGGAGGCTCATAATTGAATTTTGTGGTTGAAAATTAGTGTGGCAAGAAATTATAAAATCCAACAAATAATTGAAGTTAGAGACATATCAGAGGTTGAAATTGCTTGATAAACGTATTGTAGGTAGATATCTCTAGTGGTATAGCAGCTTGGGCCTTTCTATGCCCACCCTAAATAACATTGGAAAATAAATTCCTGAGGGAATGTATGGTGGATAAGGGGACCTTCCTTGTGTTAGGTTTGGTAGGTAATGTGTGTGCCAAGGTTGGCTAAATCCAATTGATATTCATGTAACTATGTGGTTCAACTCACTATGTAGCATTCTCCTTCTTCACCTCTTTGTGTGCTTGATAAACTCAGTTCTTATGCTAGATTAGCCTGATAATTGACTATGTCTAGTTGTAAGTGATCCTGTGTAGTTCCTCCTTATGGATACATAGCCCAACTCAGGGGTGAACTCTCAACATCAAGATAAAGTGCTGGATAGAATGCTTATAGTTGGGTGGAACATTGCTCTTACATAGCCATTTTCTTGGGTAAATCCATTGAAAGGTAAGTATTTATTGTTCTATTTGAATGTGCAATCATTTTACAGTGTGCATGTGATGAGTAGTTTGTATATGCATGAATTCGTAGAGATATTTACACTATGTTTATATTTATGCATTTGCAAATGCATTTAAATGTTTGTGAATTTCATATTATGCTCATAACTGAAATATTGAACCCGATAATTCATAATTTTTCTTTCTTTCGATCGGATTGATGGGAGGAGACGTGATAGTCAAGAGTACACATTGCAACAAGACCATGTGATATGGAATACAAGAGACAAACATCATGAAAATGAGGACCTCATGTTTGGAAAATCTAATTTATGTATGAAACAGATTGAAATTTTTATGATGTTATCTCATGGTAAATGTATGTGTATAATATAGGTGATATGATAGATCTACACTACTAGATTTGGAGTCAAAATTGGACATTTATACCAATGTGTAAAGTGAAAATTCACTTTACATGTCGAAAAAACATTAATTTATCGGGTTTTTTTGGAAGGTGCTTCAATAATATATGCCTAGCATCGCTTAAGCGAATCCAAACAAGACATCTCTTAAGATACGGTCTATTGTGTCGCTTAAGATATGTCCTACAGGCAAACATCATCCAATAAAACTATGCTTTCTTAATGCTTAAGGGACGAGTAAAATTCGAATGTATTTTCCTTTGTTTCGATTAAAGTTGGCAAGTTTTAAAACATATTCAAACACACATCTATTTAGGTTTTTTCCAGTTCAATTGGAGAAAATTTAACACATATCTAGGTTTTTGGGGGGAGGTTTTTTGCAGTTCAATTGGGAAAACATTAACACATATTCAGGTTTTTTGTGGGTTCAATTCAGCAAGAATACTTTGTGGAAGAATATTGGAGGGAGAACTCTGATTTTAGGTAAACAAATTGTGGATTAATGAGATTATCCCTTGAATAAATTTGTTTTCTTTTGGTTAATGATTTTTTTGTCTTTCTTCTTACTTTGATAATGTATTGTATTGAAATAGATAACAATTTCATACAATCATGTCCACCGATTTGCTAGTAGATTCGAATGAATTGCTTCTATGTGTAACATACCCAGTGTCACATTAGACTTAATACACAATTTTTTTTAAATAGTAAAATATATTTATGCTCTTTAGCCAGATGCATATTTCATATATGCAAATCTATAACCAAATGCATAACAATTGCATTTGAATGCATAAAATATATACAAATAATTAGCTGAAGCTTCAACTTTATCCATAAGACCCATAATTTCTGTTAACAATGCATAGTAAAACCTATGCAGTAAAAACTACTTGCACAATAACACCTGCGCAGTAAGAACCGTGACATGGGAACTTTGCACTATCGCTCTCCTAAATTATTTATGATAATAATTATTAATGTTGGTTTTTAAAGCATAAATACCATTCATGCAAGTAACATTAACAAAGCTAAAGCTTCGACATAAACCTTATTTCTATTTAGCATAAACTAATTCAACCTGTGGTTTTCAAAAACCACCAAACCATCCAATACTAAGGTCATTATACGAGCTTTATCATATGAAATTTTTTTATATTATGATATTATTACAAATTTATATTTGACATAAATAAAGAGATTCGACATAAATATATCTTCGACAAGGTTGGCATATGGAATATGTTTATATTTATTAATTAAAAAAAAAATAACTTCGACATAAATAAATATCTTCGACGAGGTTGGCATATGGAATATGTCTATATTTATTTATTAAAAACAAATTAACTTCGACATAAATAAATATCTTCGACAAGGTTGGCATATGGAATATGTTTATATTTATTTATTAAACAAAAATTAACTTCAACATAAATAAAACATATAACTATGCACCCATATCAATACCAATAATATATTATTTTTACTAAATACTAAAAGTGGACCATAATAAGTTTTGGCTTCTATGAGTGAACTATGACTTAGTGAGATTCCACGAGTGAGTTGTGACAGAGTGAGCTTCAACGAGTGAGTTCTGACAAAGTGAACTGTGGTGGAGTGAACTGTGACGGAGTGAACTATGACAGAGTGAACTACGACGGAGTGATCTACGATCGAGTGAACTGCAATGGGAAAATGAAATTCACACTATGAACTTCCTTAGAAAATTATCCAATATATTTCATAAAGTAAATAAGGTAATATTAGTTTCATACTTAAAGATTCCTCGAGTTTGTTTTTTTTTCATTTTATTAAGACAAAGAAAAATATAATTTCAACATAACCCTTTTAAGCTTACTAACCGCGAAACAAGAATTGTCCTAAAAGTGCGAAGTAGGGTTTCCGTAAATAAAATAGGAAAAACATTTACCATTTATTCCAATGCATGGAATGAATCGCACATTTTGATTCACACCAAAGGAATAAGGGAAACTAAGGTTATATACATAGTCACTCCTCAAATACTGTATTACATATATAAAACAAGGAAACAAAAACATATATTCCCTACATGTTCCATAAACTTACTTCGCACTAAGTACTGCACAGTAAAAACTTCACAGTAAAAACTTCACAGTAACTGCGAAGTGGGGTTTCCATAAATTTTTAGGCAAATATTTACCAATCTTTCTTAACATAAAAAGTAATTGTCATATTGTATTACATACCATATACTAATTCAACTCATTGAATTTGTATATAATCCTATAAATCCAATACTTATAAATTAAAAACCAATTCCACTCATAATTGGTTCATGGTTTTTATAAAATAATCAAAGTTGTACTTGGACTTCGATGGAAACATTCGAGGCATTTAAAATTAGAAATTTTCAGCCCATGGTTTTCAAACAACAATACCACTTAAGGAAAGACACCTAAAAACATGCCTTAACACATGGCTTTGTTTACAAATTAATTAATAAACAAAATTAGGACTTATATATTTACTCTGCTTTGGAGCTTCGACATAAAAATTTAGTCTTTTTCAAATAAACCAAATCAACCTGTGGTTTTAATTAACCAAATCAGTTGTGGTTTTAACAACCAAACCAACTTGTTGTTAACAAATTTCCAATTAATGCAAAGCACTACAATCAATTTTAACACATAATATTGTATTTAACTTACCTAATAAGATAAAATAGGACATGAACATTTAATGCGTAGTAAGAACTTATTTGGTACTAGTTTTGAACACAACATTTGAACATTTAGGAATTATGTTTGTCCAACTATATGAAAAGTAAGAATTTAAATATTTATGGAATATTTGCATAAATACATCACTTAATTCAATAGAACTGAGTAGTAAAACATTTCATCTAACTTAGGTGTTGCACAGTAAGAACACAATTGTACAGTAGAACTAGCAATTTAAAGTAAGCCTTTGCAATAAAATTTAACTATTTGCAAATAATGATGCAACTTAAGAAAAAATAACAAAATGAATGGGATTCCTACTTATTTATCCATTCATAATATTTTTTCGGCATTATACTCTTCGACATAATCCCAACAAACATTTCAATTATAAACCCAGAAATTTAAATAGAAAACCATGGAAATTTTTTATCACAAATTATTATTGAAAGTTAATAACACCATTCTCATGAAATAAACTTATATGTTGAACACTTGAATTGGAAAATGGTTGTGTGGTTTCCACGCTCCACCCAACTATAGGTAATTCTTCTCATTAATATCTCAGTAGAACACCACCCTCGAGCTGAGACTTGTGCATTCACCAGACAGAGTTCTCACCAATTCCCAGACTTTTCAAAATTTACACTTGTTAATCAGGAAAATTGGATTGAATACCAATTCCATGCCAAACAATGCACTTAACCTCCTTGATTTCGTTCTAACTCCACAATATTGAAACACATCACTTCCATTTGTGCTCATAATTCCACCAAGTCAGTTGCAATATACACCATTTGCCACTTCACTGGAATGACCAGAGACAAAATGGATAGATTTGCAGCATAAATATATCAACAAATTGGCTCATGGGTTCAGGGATTCATTTTAATTTTTCATTCTGGGATAATAATTATCTCCCATGTTCTCTCTAAATTCAATCTTCTTCCACCACCTTCGCACATAATGGTCCACCATTACTTTTCTCGTCCATGCATAATTCATGCATGCAATTTTGGAACCACGTGGGCTCTCTCTCTCCCCCCATTTAATCATAATTAAATAATAATTATGATTTTATAAATATACTATAAAGTCATTTAAATGGTTTTAAGACTTAGGAAAAAATTTAGGGGCCTAAATTTTTAACAGGATCATAACATGGTCTCCCACCTAATACATATAACCCCCTTACTGTCTCTGGTGAATACACAAGTCCCCAATCTTTTCAACGTACTACCTCCGCACAGCCAATTTTGTATTTTTAGTATTAATATTTACAAAATACAATATGTTCATCCTTGTAGGCATTCATAAACAATGCCCATCATCTGACTAGGGGTTTCAATTCAGTGGTGTTACATTCCCTTCCCCCTTAAAGTTTACACGGTCCTTGGTTTTCTAATTCCTATAGACATTTATACAATGTTTACATACATCAAATATTCAAAAATATGCAAGATTGTCCTAGCATTTAGCTTTGAAGTTGTTTCTTCAAATATGAATCAAATTCACCAAACTCTGACATAATTCATCATGTTGTTTATGTTGATGATATCAGGAGCTTGTGCCACTCCACTTCAACTTTTGATACCACACCAACTGACTTCCAACTGAAGTTGTTTCCCTGTGAAATTCAATCATCATGTATTCATTAAGCCAACATATTAAAAATCAGTCATCTCATTTACTTAAATGACCAGAAGTTTTCAAGATTTAATCAAAATTATTTCATGCATGTCATGCTTAACTCAGCATATGCATATATGTTACTCCAATCATCTTTATTTATCTCTACAGAAATTTAACTATTTCAGCATTCATTGTTTATCTAAACAAAATAATAGTTTCAGTTGTAAGTCAGTGTGTTTCAACAAATTTCTCTTTCTAGAAATTAAATAAACATAAGTAAAAAGAAAAGAGTAAGACTTCCCCCTCTTAGTCTTGTCCCAATTTGGAGTTCCACAACTGTGGCTTCACTGCTCCTTGGTATCTTTCTCGTTGAAATGAAAGTGCTCGATTTGTATAGTATTCATCTAGGTTGGGATCCACATTACTTGTCCCACACAACACCAGGAAGCTATTCCTTCCTCTAGTGCTATTCAGTGTGTGCATTAAAGGATCACCCAAACCTTGTCCATATTCCCGCTAAGACACTTCATATTTGAAATCCATCCATAGCACTTACAACTTGGGGTGCTCCTCATGGTTTTCTCAAAGGATTCTTAGCTAAGAGGATTAACATAAATACCACATCATCAATCACTTTTATTGTATTATTATTATTATTAGGTTCATTCGTTAGATAGGGGGGATCCCTCCCCCTTCGGATTTTGTTAGTAGGTGAGGGTTATTATTAATTTATAATTCTTTTATTAATTTATTATATTGCTTCAACCTTTATTGTATCACCAAATTCCAAAATATTTTGTTCTTTTAGAGAAGTCGCGTCCTCCATGCAATCGGTCGAAGGAAACCTATCCTTGGCTTGCATAACTCTAATCAGATAAATCATATCCTCAATGAATCATCCAAAGGAAACTCATACTTGGTTTGCATAACTTTAATCAGAGGAATCGTATCCTCAATGCAATCGGCCAAAGGAAACTCATCCTTGGCTTGCATAGTCTTCTTCTTCTGTAGCTTTTCTCCTTTCTTCACTTTTCTTCTTCAATATGCAAGCACCAACTTGCATATATACCTGGTAAACACAAAATGGATAGAAAATCTCATCAGTATCATACATTTATCAAAATGTATTATCATAAAACTAAAAACATATAATTTTACATGATTGACTTATCGTCACCAAAGCACCAGGAATGCGTCCATTCCTTTAAGGTGTAATCAATGTTGACAACCCGGTCAAAACACAACACCAGGAATGCGTCCATTCCTTTCAGGTGCGTGCCATGTCGTCTGGACTTGTATCTTAAGTATCTTTTCAAAATAAAAAAACATTTTCTGCATATTATCTCCTATAAAAATTCTTTTCAATATTAAATCAAGGATAGGGTGAAGATATTTCCCTTCTTCCTCAATGCTTGAGCAATTCTTTTGTTTTAATTTCTTTATTTGTGCCACAATATTCAATCAAACATGATGAAGAACCTCTTGGATGACCCCAGAGAACTCTAATATTGCAATCTCTTTATCTGCATCCAAAGTTTTAGTTTTGCAGTTTCATTATCTGCATCACTTACAAGTAATAGCATTAGATACATACAAATAAATCACATCAGATAAATTCAATTAACTAATAGTAACAATTTATAACCAACTAACAAATTTACTACATAACCACAGTTAACAATTTATAATTAGCAGAACAACTTATCTCAATTAGCAACATGCTCTTAACTTTAAGTTTTCATAAGTTAGCATAAGTTAGAAGTATTAACAATTCATTTACATCTCACAAAAACAGAATGAACAAGAATTCAAGCATTCAGACCTGCACCAAAACATGTGAGTGCAACATTCTTATTAAGAAAACATTCAACAGAATTCAAACACTTATTGTTGTTTCAATTAAGTCTCTTGCACATTTAATATTGAATTCAAATATATAATTCTGCAATTACACTAATTGCCATTAAATAACAACATTCTAATATTGTATCAACATAAACCATTCTTGCACAAATGGGCTTGGCATAGGCCCATCCAAATTATTTAGCTAGCTATTCAATATGGCCATCTACCATAGGACTTAAAAAAAAACAAGCATAAGCTTCAAAGAGTCACTGAGGATTCCAGCATAAGCCAAACACAAGTCACATACTATCATCAAAGACTAAGACACAGGCCACACTGTGAAGAACCTGCAATAATTAATTAATGCAAATACACAAGATATCAGAAATAATAGAACTCAGAATCACTTTTATATTGATCACGGGCCACTTCGAGGGGGCAACCTCCTTTGAGCAAGCTCAATACAATTAACTTCACGGTGCCTTCATAGGCCTCAACACACACTTATATACTAAGTCTAGGCGCCAATACCATGGGTCAATACTATGTGTCAATACAAACCTTGGGCTAAGTCTAGGCGCCAATACTATGAGTCAAAACCATGGGACATATAATACTATGGGACAACTTACAAAGCATATGTGTCCAATACTATGGGCTAATATAAACTATGGATCATCAAATACTATGGGATGACTTAAAAAGCATATGCGTCCAACAACAATATACTGACAAAGTAAAGACATGGGTTCCTAACATCCCCTCTCCCTTAGAAAAAGCTTTGTCCTCAAAGCTTTAGATGTGGAAATTGATGCAGAATCTGAAGGAGTAGGTCCCCTATAGCATCCTCGGGTTGCATTCCAAGCCACTGGCGCCTTTGGAGTTTCAGGGAGGATTGCATGGAAGGCTGTAGACAAAGAAGAACCATATCAGCAATGTGAAAAGTGCACTCAGAACGGTGCTGATCGGCCTATTGTTTCAATCGAATTCTTGCCATGTGAAATTGTCCTGTAGAATGAGAAGAAGCTGATCATAGTTTCAAAGAATTGAGTCAATTGCCTGAACTGGGGAGCTGCTAAAGGTGTATGGAAGAAGAACTGGTGGGGCCTGTCCAGATACTGCTTCATATGGTGTCCTTTGAGATGTGGTACTATACCCCTAGAGCGCTTCTAGGAAATCCATAGAAATAGTTGTCCAAATCTGTGGAGGGACAGGTAAGGGTTCGAGCAGTCCCGAAAGGAGGGTCGTTTCACCCTTGTTGACCTAGAAAGTATCATAGTCAACCACCATCCGTTGAACTGTCCTTTTGAGTCCCTACCAAAAGAAGTTACATTGTTCTTGGTCATACGTTTTGAGGAACCCAGAGTGCCCTACTGATGAAGAAGCATGGAGTTCATAGAAGAGATAGCCCCGTTGAACAGATTGCAACCAATTTGGAACAAGCAGAGAAATAGATGTAAGAGAGACTGGGTCATCAAATGTGCGAGGAGGAGCATCTTCCACCATATTGTCCTTACCCTTCTGTTAAGTGGTCGCATAGTCATAACCCATGAGTTGGATAACCCATTTCAGGTGTGTTGGGGAGGAGACCCATTGTTCCAGGAAAGTTTCCAGACTCTGGAGATCAGTCTTGATGCAGAAATAATTCCCCAATAGGGATGGCTGCCACTTCTGTACTGTATGCAAAATAGTCATCATTTTCTGCTGAGAGGTAGATGCGACTAAATTCTTACCAGAAAGGTCTCTTGAAGGCAGCAAGCTCATTGGTTCAGCAAAGACACCTACATATCTATCCAAGGAAGTAGTGGAGACTATTGGTGGGTGCATCTAAATGGAATGGAGCTGAGCGATGACACCATGTGAATTCTTCTTAAGTATTTTTTCCAGGCGATGTGAACTGATGATGCAGAGAGACCCTGGTTGTAAGCCCATAAATTTGTGTTGTGCTCCATTGACTGAAAACTGCATCCAAAGTTCAGCAAAATCCCACAAGATGGGGCCAGTGTGCGTAACCATTGAACGCCCAAAACCACATCACATCCGCCTAAGGACAAGACAAACATGTGAGAGCGTAGGTTATAATATTCCATAGAGATACACACATTGTGACACTTCCCCTTGCAAGGTAAGGTTCCCCCATTGGTAACCATGACTTCAAAGTTGGAGCAAGGATGGAAAAAACAATCATCCTGTTTGGCAATCCAAGGATCAATGAAGTTATGAGTGCTACCAGAATCAATGAGTATGGTAAGAGGGAGCTTCTTGAAGTATCCCCTGACTCGCATTGTTTGTGGGGTGGTGATGTCGGTTACAGCATGGAGAGAGATCTCGGGTGGGTCGTCATGAGATGGGGTGTCAACAGGAAGGTGTTGAATGTCGACATGATCATCTACTGTATCTGGAGCTTCTTCATCAAGTTCTGAGGCAGGCGGAGAATCCACATCCAAGAGATATAGCTTTTGTTGAACACACCTATGTCCTCGAGTGAATTTCTCATCACCATTATAACAAAGCCCTTTTCTCGGCGTTCCTGCATCTCTATTTCAGACAAATGCTTGATAGGAGTTGGTTGAGGAGCAAGCGTGATGGGAGGTCATTGGGAACCCATATTTCTGAAGGGAACAAAGGTGGGTTTGGAGCGTTGTTGAGATGCGATCTTGTCCTCTTCCAACTTAGCCAACCCTAGGACTTCCATCATTGTGTTGGGACAAAACATTTTGACCTCTAAGCGGATTTCATCCTTGAGACCACTGATAAACAACTCCTGTAGAATTCATCAGACAATCCTTCTGTTTGATTAGCCAGTTTCTCAAATTCTATCTGGTACTCTCTCACTGTACCCATTTGGTGAAGTTTAGTGAGTGCTCCTGTGAAGTCATCAAAAGCATTAGGACCAAATCGTGACAAAAGGAGTTAGCAAAAATCTGTCCAGTTTGGCTTGGGATGAGCTTTGATGTACCAACGGTACCATTGAAGGGCTTCCTGTTTCAAATGAAAGGATGCAAGTGGAACTTTCTGGACATCAAAAGTATTATGTAGACTGAAATATTGTTCTTCTCGGTATATCCATCTAGTCGGATCAGTTCCATTGAAGTGAGGAAAATCAAGCTTCGGCCCACGAAAATTGCTGGAGGAAGAGAACCCGGTGGCTGCAAAAGATTTTGGCTATCGGTTATTGTTCATGGCTGAATGCTGAAGATGGAGGCTGAGAAATTTTTCATCCAGATCTTGGAGTTTGGTTTGGATGGTTGTAAGTGCTTCCTCCATGGTGTTGGCTCCTGTGCGAGTGACAACCATAACCAGTAATTTTTTTTTTTTTTGTGGGGGGGGGGGGTCATGGATAGAAAAACACAAACACAAGCTTATTTAGTAAGGGGAAATTTGAATTTGGGAAAAACTTGGAGGGGTAGTTGGGGTTTGACTAGGTTTTTGACACTTTCTGAGGCACAGGGAAGCAAAAAATGGGGATTTCAGAAGCGGGAACTCTATGGTAAAATTTGAAGGTAATTAGGTGAAAATTGAAGAAGTTATGGCAAACCCTAAAAATAGACAAATGTGGGATTTTTGGTCTTGGGAAGTGGAATTTGGGATAAGGTCTTCAGGAATGAAATAGGCAGAATGGGATTGCAGGGATGTCAATGAAGTTTTAGGGAAAACAGAGTTGAAACAAGGGAGATATGGCCGAAAAATAGAATTTTATACTCCCTCTCTTTTTTTCTTTTTTTCCAAAAATGGATCGGCAACAGCGGCGCAGAAGGGATCCACAACAGATGGATCTACAACGGCGCAGAAGGGATCGAAAATGGCTCGATCTGAAACAGAGATTGGATTTGGAATGACTTTCAGAATAGATCTGAAACGGTTGGATCTGGAGCGGAAGTGATCGGCAACAGTTCAACTAAAAATAGATATGGACACCAGGTATGTACGACTTCCTAACAGTTCAGGTGTTTCACTCGGCCACCAATGCTGTCTGACGACTTGCGTATTGGGGCAGTACCCCTCACTCCACGGCTCAGGAAAAACTGATAACCGCTTTGCCACAAACGACAGCTCTTGGTTTACCTCACAAGTGGGAACTAGTCAATCAGGTAGGGGTTGTTTCCCTTTTTGCTGGTAGGTCCTCTCAATGGGATAGCTACTTTGGGGTTCCTGTGGTACTCCTCACAATGAATTTTAGGGATTATGCCCAAGTACTTCCCATAGTTAAGTGGATCGAGATTATTCCCAAATCCGAAGCTGCAACAGATGTGAAAAAAAATTTGGCAGAAATTCCACCCAACCAGCCCAAGAAAGTGCTCTGATACCAGATGTGAAGAACCTGCAATAATTAATTAATGCAAATACACAAGATATCAGAAATAACAAAACTCAGAATCACTTTTATATTGATCACGGGCCACTTCGAGGGGGCAACCTCCTTTGAGCAAGCTCAATACAATTAACTTCACGGTTCCTTCATAGGCCTCAACACACACTTATACACTAAGTCTAGGCGCCAATACCATGGGTCAATACTATGTGTCAATACAAACCATGGGCTAAGTCTAGGCGCCAATGCTATGAGTCAAAACCATGGGACATATAATACTATGGGATGACTTACAAAGCATATGCATCCAATACTATCGGTCAATACTATGGGCTAATATAAACTTTGGATCAACAAGTACTACGGGACGACTTACAAAGCATATGCGTCCAACAACAATATACTAACAAAGTAAAGACATGGGTTCCTAACATTGCATTCAAATATATATTTCTGCAATTACACTAATTGCCATTAAATAACAACATTCTAAACTTTTATCAACATAAACCATTCTTGCACAAATGGGCTTGGCATAGGCCCATCCAAATTATTTAGCTAGCTATCCAATATGGCCATCTACCATAGGACATAAAAAAAAAAACAAGCATAAGCTTCAAAGAGTCACTGAGGATTCCAGCATAAGCCAAACACAAGTCACATACTATCATCAAAGACTAAGACACGGGCCACACATAGGCCACAAATAGTCACCAAAGACTCAACATGACAAGAATTTTTTTTCAAATAGACATACACTATTCAACATTCAGCATACCATTCGGTAATCCATACATAGAAAACCATAGAATTTAGCTAGAGATACCACTCTGAACGCATATATTAATATGCACTCATACTCAAGAAGAAGGATTATTCTAACAGAGCATAATACCATGAAAATAATTCTTTAAGAGGATAATTTAAGGTTCATGTGGTGCATGCATATACAACTTATGCATTTTCCAACACCTGCTGGACCCACCACACAACTCTAATCTTACTCTAAAATAGATCACAAGAATAAACCAATCATGAGTAACTATGTTGTTGAATCATTCACTTTAGGCAATAAATTTCAAAATTCAATAACAAATGCAACCAATCAATCACCAGGTATTCATATTCATACACCTTGACCATAATTGATTAGGATAAATACCCATGATCATCCAGATCAAGTTTTAACTCGCTACAAATGACATAATCGAAATAAGCATCAACATGGTTAACATACTCATGCATCAACATGCTCTAAGAATACCAAATACACACACCAACTCACTATCAAGCATTCAAGCATTTAACTAATAATTGAAAATAATTTTAGATGTCAATGTCCCTACCATCAGTTGGGAACTTGAGGGAACATAGGGGTATAATAAATACAAAACAATGCTCATAAAAATGAAGACTGGGACAACTTGCCCCAAACACGAAAATCAATAAGTTTTTTTATAAATTAAATGTAATTACCCAACAATTAATATGACCCCACAGGTTATGCATACCACACATGTCTTTAAGCTATCCAGCTATGAAGACATATATATACAAGAAACACATGGTATTCAGAATGTCAAGGGACTGGCTACAACCATATTCATGCCAAATAGTGCAATTCCTTTCCCTGGTCTCCTTCTATCAATACGATAGTGATACACACCATTGTTTCTAGTACTCAATAATTCCATCTAGGTCGATGCATACACTATTTTCCATATCACCGACTGTTAGCTTTGGTTTTAACAATAGCATCCAACATCCACTAGAAAACAATTAATTGTTTCAAGAATATGGTTACAAGGGTAACCAGAGACATCTTACAAAATAGTGACCATACACAATAATCAATGGGATTTAACCAAGGGACAATAAGGTAAATTTCCCTCACGATGAACAACCCAGTACAAGGGTCCAGCCAGAGACTCCATGCAACAACCAAGTCCCATAAAATTTAGGATTTAAGGATAAATCCCTTAGACAGTCATTGTCATACAATTAATCAGAAACATACAACATCAAGCAACAATTTCTCGCTTGATAAAATCAACTTTCCAGTTATAGATAGCTCCATAGCTTCACACTCTCGAGGAGACAAACAATATTATAGTTGCAATTAAATTCCTATCATATAGTTACATGCACAAACATGAACCATTATAATCTATATATATATATATATATATAATTTTAATAAACTAAGAATGTACATAACATTCCCGTAAGGTGCCAAACTTATGTTTGATCTCCACCTGCAAAAGCTTCTTTCATAATTTCAATATTCAAAAAAAAAATTCTATCTAGAAACATAATACATAAATGTTCTTAAACATCAAGTTTTTCTTGAATTTCTCAGATTATTCAAACATCTTTATTTTTCACAATTAACCAGATGGAAACTAAGTTAATCCATCATTTACCATGCAACGTAACCATACAAGGTTTTCCTTTACTTGCAAACTCAATAGACCAGGAGTTGTAACCTCAGTTACTCATGGCCAACATGAACTATTAATTAGCTCATTCGATAATACAATAGACACATTTATGCACACACTTTCTTTCATAAAGCAAACAGATCACCCTAAGGTTTGAGATCTGTAGCCTCGACTCCGATACCAATTTGTAACACACCCAGTGTCACATTAGACTTAATACACAATTTTATTTTATTTTTAAATAGTAAATATATTTATGCTCTTTAGCCACATGCATATTTCATATATGCAAATCTATAACAAATGCATAACAATTCCATTTGAATGCATAAAATATTTACAAATAATTAGTGAAAGCTTCAACTTTATCCATAAGACCCATAATTTTTTTTAACAATGCATAGTAAAACCTATGTAGTAAAAACTATTTTCACAGGAACACCTGCGCGATAAGAACCATGACATAGGAACTGTGCACTATGGTTCTCCTAAATTATTTATGATAATAATTATTAATGTATTTAGTATAGGAAATTCGATATCCAATTCCTTTTCCATAAAACCCATGGTATTTAGCTTAATACAACCTATGGTTTTTCAAGCATAAATACCATTCATGTAAGTAATATTAACAAAGACAAATCCAAAGCTTCGACATAAATATATCTCCGACAAGGTTGGCATATGGAATATGTTTATATTTGTTAATTAAACAAAAATTAAGTTCGACATAAATAAATATCTTCAACGAGGTTGGCATTTGGAATATGTCTATATTTATTTATTAAACAAAAATTAACTTCGACATAAATAAATATCTTCGATAAGGTTAGCATATGGAATATGTTTACATTTATTTCTTAAACAAAAATTAACTTCAACACAAATAAAACATATAACTATGCACCCATATCAATGCCAATAATATATTATTTTTACTAAATATGACTAGTGTACCATAATACGTTTTGGCTTCTACGAGTGAACTATGACTTAGTGAGCTTCGACGAGTGATCTATGACAGAGTGAGCTGTGGCAGAGTGATATTCCACAAGTGAACTCTGACAGAGTGAACTATGGCGGAGTGAACTGCGACGGAGTGAACTGTGACAAAGTGAACTGCGACGGACTGAACTATGACGGAGTAAACTACGACGGAGTGAACTATGATAGAGTGAACTGCGATGTAGTGAACTGTAACAAAGTGAACTACGATAAGAAAATGAACTTCGCACTATGAACTTCCTTAGAAAATTATCCAATATATTTCATAAAGGAAAAAAGGTAATATTAGTTTCATACTTGAGACATTCCTTGAGTTTTTTTCATTTTATTAAGACAAAGGGAAATATAATTTCAACATAATCAGTTTACTAACCATGGAATAAGAATTGTCCTGAAAGTCTGAAGTGGGGTTTCTATAAATATAATAGGAAAAAAAATTACCATTATTCCAATGCATGGAATGAAGTGCGCACTTTGATTCACACCAAAGGAATAAGGGAAACTAAGGTTATATACATAGTCACTCCTCAAATATTGTATTACATATTTAAAACAAGGAAATAAAAACATGTATTCCCGACATGTTCCATAAACTTACTTCGCAATAAGTAAGAACTTCGCACACGAAGTGGGGTTTCCATAAATTTTTAGGAAAATATTTACCAATCTTTCTTAACATAAAAACTAATTTGCATATTGTATTACATACCATATACTAATTCAACTCATTGAATTTGTATATAATCCTACAATTCCAATAGTTATAAATTAAAAACCAATTCCACTCATAATCGGTTCATGGTTTTTATAAAATAATCAAAGTTTTACTTAGACTTTGACGGAAACATTCGAAGTCTTTAGAATTAGAAATTTTCAGCCCATGGTTTTCAAACAACAATACCACTTAAGGAAAAACACCTAAAAACACGCCTTAACACATGGATTTGTTTACAAATTAATTAATAAAGAAAATTAGGACTTAAATATTTACTCTAATTTGGAGCTTCAACATAAACATTTAGTCTTTTTCAAATAAACCAAATCAACCAGTGGTTTTAATAAACCAAATCAACATGTGGTTTTAACAACCAAACCAACTTGTGGTTTAAAAATTTTCTATTAATGCAAAGCACTACAAGCAAGTTTAACACATAATATTGTATTTAACTTACTAATAAGATAAAATAGGACATGAACATTTATTGCATAGTAAGAACATATTTGGTACTTGTTTCAAACACGACATTTGAACATTTAGGAATTATGTTCTTCCAACTATATGAAAAGTAAGAATTTAAAGCTTTATGAAATATTTGCATAAACAGATCACTTAACTCATTAGAAATGTGCAGTAAAAAATTTCATTTAACTTAGGAGCATCGTAGTAAGAACACAATTGTACAATACAACTAGCAATTTATCACAAGCCTTTGCAATAAAATTTAACTATTTGCAAATAATGATACAACTTAAGAAAAATTAACAAAATGAATGGGATTCCTACTTATTTATCCATTCATAATAGTTTTTAGGAATTATACTCTTTGACATAATCTGAATAAACATTTCAATTATAAACCTAGAAATTTAAATAGAAAACCATGGCAAATTGTTATCACAAATTATTATTGAAAGTTAATAACACCATTCTCATGAAATAAAATTATATGTTGAACACTTGATTTGGCAAGTAGTTGTGTGGATTCCACGCTCCACCCAGCCGTAGGTAATTCTACTCATTAATCTCTCAGCAGAACACCACCCCCAAGCTAAGACTTGTGCATTCACCAGACAAACTTCTCACCAATTCCCAAACTTTTTAGAATTTACACTTGGCAATAAGGAAAATTGGATTGAATACCAATTCCATTCCAAACAGTGCACTTAACCTCCTTGATTTCCTTATGATTGCACAATAATGAAACACATCATTTCCATCTGTGCTAAAAATCCACCAATTTAGTTGCATATTCCATTTTCCACTTCATTGGAATGACTAGAGACAAAATGGATAGATTTGTAGCAAAAATTTATCAACAAATTAGCTCACAGGTTTAGGGATTCAATTAAGTTTTTGTCTAGGATAATAATTATCTCCCATGTTCTCTCTGACATAGTGTAACACCTGTTAACACCCAAAAAGTTCTCACTAGCTCATTCCCTTATTCACATGACCCATTTGTCCACTTTTCCACCACCTGAGCCTCTGAAACCAACAAAAGGTCACCAAAAGACCTTAGTACACCCCTTTTTCCCACTCAAAAAGATTATTTTTCCTGAAAAGCATAAAAAACCCTCAAAAAGGGTCCAAATTTCCAAAAATATTAAAAAGGGAATTAAAATATTAATTTTATTCAAAAAAGGAAAAAGGAGGGAAAAGTACCTAAACCATGTTGGTCAATACCATTTGGTTTCCCCAAAACCACAAATGGTATTCCCCACCACCAAAACCTATAAAAAGGTGGTAGGGGCTCCTCATTTCACATCCATCCATTATCTCATCCTTATGCTGCTGAAATCTCCCTTGAGCATTTTAGCCATTGAAGCAACCTTGGAGAAGGAGACCTCTTGGAGTTTGGAGCTACTCATCTTGGGAGTTGCTCAACATCAACCTTCACCATTGAAGGTATTATCGCAAGCACTTGCTTGCCCCCCATTTTTCAATACAAATTCATTCTTTAATATTTTCTTGTTCTTGTTTTTAAATATTTACATTATTTGCTTAGATTCTTGCATAGATCCATGATTAGTTTAGTTTAGATTAGATTGTTATTTATTTCTATTGAAACTGCTGCTACTAGTTAGCAGGTGCCCATAGCACTAAGCCTGGTTGCAAAACCGGGCCAACAACACCCCTGTTTTCAAACCAACGGTGTTACACTATGCAAGTAGCTATCAATTCTGCATACGGTTACACAATCAACCCTAATAATGCAAATGTTTAGAATCAAGCCTTTAACGTTGAAGATGTAATTAGTGATGGAAAATGTTATTTCCCTTGTAAGAAATGTCGAGCGATGACAAGAAGAAGAGTTGTTAGGGAAATAGCCAGGAACCATTGCTATCAGTGTGGGCACTTGGAAGGTGGAACATAATATCATCCCTTGGTAACATATCAAAAAAATGATTTTTTCTTATTTAAAATACCATTAATATTGATGTACATTTTGATACTAATTGGAATTGTATTGTCGTAATTATTGCACAAACTAGAGCACCAACACTTACATATCCATTCTATACAATTCATACTAGATATGGTTAGGGTGGCAACATTTAGGTTGATAAAATAGAAGAAAATGTCCATAGCCTTGTTGAGAATGAAGGGATAAATAGGTTGATCAATGACACATTTGTTGCCACATATGGGAAGGTGGCTACAGATAAGATCTATGAAAACATTCATGGTGTACCTCTAATTGATAAGGAAAAAAAATCCTTATACAAAGACACAAAGATGAGTCTTCTCTCTGCTAGTTTGTTGCTAGTCAACTTGAAGGTCATCAATGGTATTTCAAACAAAACAATGACACAATTGTTAAGGTATGCAATATTTATACATTTATAATTGAAATTAGATGTTTTTTTTATTTATCATTGTCATATGTAATCTTAGGTAGTAATTACAATTGTTACATTGATTTGTTTGTTTAGATTGTTAGGTGATACTCTTCTACCACCATCAAATACGTTAATTTGCACATACAGAGAAATGTGTGTTGTCCTGAAAGATATAGGAATGGAGTATAACGCAATTGATGCATGTCCCAATTATCATATAATATATTATGGACAACATGTATCAAAGAGTAATTGCCTTGAATGTGGAATTAGTAGATAACATATTGATCATGTAACAAATAAGGTGCCTCGCAAAGTTCTTTGTCATATCCCAATAATTCAACGACTGTTAAGTGTAGAAACATTGCAGAATTTATGGATTACCATGCATGACACAAAAGTTCATATGGTGTCATGTGAATTCATGGATATGGATCTTCATTTAGAGACATTAAGGAAATATGGCCAATTTTTAAAGAAGAACCATGTAATGTTAGACTCTCTCTGGCAGTTGATGGTGTCAATCCATTTGGAGAGAGCCCAGAACCAGTACTCAGTTTGGCCAGTTTTTGTTGTAAACAATAACCTTCCTCCATGGATGACAATTAAAATGGAGCACATCATGTTGGCATTAATTTTTCTAGGTACTTATATTTTTTAGAATGTTAACACAATATAAGGAATCCATTTTTTTCATTATTGCATGCTCAAGAACTTATTAATTATATTTTATTTTAATATTCAAATATCTACCAGGTAAGCATCAAGTTAAAGATATGGATGTATATATTGAGCCTCTTATAGATGAAATTTTAAAATTATGGTCCGGCATTAGTATGTATGACATCTCCAAACCTATAGGCCAAAAACAATTTCAATTCCATCAAACGCTTACATGGACAATTCACGATGCGCCCGGTCTTACACATTTTTGTGGTATGTAAATTTTTCATGTATCACTATGCATCATTTATAATTTATGGAATTCTATATATTAATTGTTTATTCCATAACTTGTAGGAATTCAAACAAAGGGAAAATATTCATGACTTGTATGTGATCCAAGAACAATATCTAGACATTCAAGAAGTTTAGGAAAGGAGGTGTAACAATGAGTTTAGGAATTTTCTCCATAAGGACCATAGATATCGGAGTACTGAAATAAATGACATTAATGGGAAGGAAAAGAGTGGAAAAAACCATGAAGAATGATGCCTCGACTATGGAAATAAGCATTTTAAGAAGATCCATGGTAATGATTACTTATTTGTAGTTAATACTACATCCTTGTTGACTTGTATTTATTTTTTATATTTCCATACTTAGCATGAATAGTAAAAAGTTTTAATTTTTCATTGATACTTCTCATGGTCGTCACGGTCAGATTCCACGGGGTTTTAAAACGATACTCTGCCCAATTCAAATGGTTTCCATACTATGAGAACCTACAAGTAGCTCATTTGTTTGACACAATACATATTAGAAAGATTGTCACAGAGTGCTTGTGGAAAATTATACATGGGAGGAATAAGAAGGAAAAAATTTCAAAAATTATAAGTTACATTTAGGAATCCAACTCATTGCAACATTTTAAGGATTGCTATGGTAGTGGGAATTCCACCAATATTCCATGGTTATTAACAGAGCAAGAGAACCCTGCTAGAAAAATGTTGGATAGAAGATAAAACTTCCCACTGGTTTTGCTTCAAACATAAGAAATATATTAACAAAGCAATGTGATTTTGGTGTGGCTAAAACTCAAGATTGGAATACATTTATGAAGGTTTGACATTTTGCAATTTTGATTATTTTATGATATATAGATTATATGTTAGCAATTAATGGTTATCTACATATCAATTATATGTAATGATCTATATCTGATTTGTTAGTAATATGTGTTACGTCATTGTTGCAGTATGTTCTACCTCTATCTCTTCCTAATATCCTGGACAACAACATAAAGAAGGTTATTTATGACCTTGGCAAGTACATGAGGTATGTATAGTGTTATATATAATTGAATTTTTGATTGTTGTACTCAATACTTGATTTGTTTTCCTTATTTATATTAATGATGATACGTAACATTTATTTGCACTTGTAGGTGGTTTTCATCTAAAGAGATACATAAATAATATATCAAGTATTGGAAAAGATAAATTCCCCAACTAATGTGTGATATGAAAAAGTATTTTCCTCCAACATTTTTCAATGCACAGGAAAACTACCTCATACACTTGTTGGAAGAGATTGAAAAATGTGAACCCGTACACATAAGGTCAATGTGGTAGGTGGAGAGGCACTTGAAGGCATTGAAGGGATTTGTTATACAAAAAGCATGTCCCAGAAGGATCAATGGTTGAAGGATACATGCTATATCAATCCATTGTATGTTTTAGTGTGTACTTACCCCAAATAGTGGGTGATATGGATGTGCCTCTCCTTTGGGATGCCAATTCCACCAACAAATTTAAAGGGGAGGTATTGTTGGGGAAAGGTAGATGGAGAAAAGTGAAAGGTAAATCTTTAGATTGTATTTAATATTTTCATAAAAAATTTTTGGTAGATTGGATAGTAGCTTGGTTGTTTAACTAAAAAATAAAATTTAATTCTTATAGGTAATATAGAGTAGGATGCAATCCATTTATACATTGCAAATAATATTGATTGGATGAAAGAATGATGTGAACGAAGTTTACAATGCCTTGTCATGGAATAGTGTGGCATAGTTGATCAGAGAATCTTGTTTGGATCATGATACAATTTTAACCCAGTAGGAAATTGATATAGCATATGGTCCCAAAATATAGAAATGTAAGCAATATCTAACTTCAGGTTTTATCTTACAAATCCCATAATTCTTATTTTCTTGCAAATTATATTATACATATACTTACCAAATACTTGCATTCTATTTTTAACATGTTGAGAATGTAGGTGAAACATCATAAGTCTATGTGGCGCAATGGCAAAAAATATCCGCACCAAACAATTCAATGATAGGAGGAAAACATGTGATAGTGGTATAAATGCAATTTTTCAGGCGACTAATATTTCTCACAGGGTTGATAGACATCTGGTCACATCATATTTGAGGTACTATGGATATTTGGAAGACATATTGGATATAGACTTTATTTCCTAACCAATCATCATCATAGGAGGAAGATACTCAGTCAAAGAAAATGGAAAATAAAATTGGAGAAGTTCTTAATAATATTGAAAAACCCATAAATGCTATGTCAGAATTACTAGGTATCGATCCTAATGAAGAATGGGACATCAAAGAACGGAATGTTGTAGAATTTCCTACTTACTCTCCCAAACCTAATGATTCACCTCATGCACGTAAGATGTTGTTGGGTGTGGCCCAAGAAGAGGAAGTTACAAAGGCAAGTACAGTTAGGCGATGCCTGACATTAAACCATTTTTGGAATCGACTTCACAAATCCCAGGCAGAGGGTATGGAGCAAAGTTCTGTTGAGAATAAAGGACTTGTTCCCTTAGTAAAGAAAAAGTACTAAGGACAGTTAGAGGTGGTTGGCACAGTTAAGGATTGAGCGGCGACCTGACTGCCACAGGAAAAGGAAGTTATGAAGCGAACTGGTGTAAAGGACACGCCACTACAGAAGTTACAGGTGTGATGTCAGAGAAAGCATCAGAGTCAAAGGAGGCGACGCTAAAGGGACAACAGAGTTAAAGCTTAGCGTGGTCTACAGGAGAACCACAGGGGTTTGGGGGTTTTGGGTACTATGGGGGTTGGCCCATAATTACTGTTATATGTGACCTTTGGGCACATCTATATATCAGGGTAATTTTGTATAAGGAAGGGTTGTTGGTTGGTTGGTTTAAGTGTAATAGAAGAGTAGTGATAAGAGAGAGAACAGACTCTATAGTTGAGTGCATAGAGATTTGATTGTAGACAATAGTTTGTAGCTGAGTACATAGACTGGAACTATTACCCTTCCAAGATAATAGAAAGAAACGTTCATGTGGACGTAGCTCCCGCCTGGGAGGTGAACCACGTAAATCTGTGTTTATGTATTTGAGTTTATGATGTTCTTTGTATACGCGTTTATGGTGTGTTTATGTATTTTCTTTCATGTGTATGTTAATGGTAATTACATGCTGAGTAAATGGAATACATATGTATGGATGTTATGGAGGAAAAGTTAGAATGATGAATGAGTATCTAACTAGTGAATACAGTAGAGATTCAGCGTAGTTATGTATATTGTTGATTAGTTGCGAAGTAAGAAGTCGTATGTTTGTTCTATTCTGCTAGTAGATGTTAAATAGGTCACTTAGCAAGGTACATATGCACATTGCCACAGTTACAAAAGCTTGATTTTGTAACCCCCCATATTCGCTTCAGGTGAGACTTCATCATGTTTACAGGTTGATGTCGAAAGGGCCAGTTAAAAGGATTTTTGTTGTTGCTGCGATAACATCGCCGAACCCGGTTCTTCCCAGAGCAGCCAAAAAATGGATTCATTGCTGAATTTGGACTAACATTCTGGTGATGTTTCATGTTGATGTGGAATCCACAGAAGAGTGAAATACATAATTGGGTGAGTCAGACAGAACGCAAGTTTGATAAGAAAGAAAAATAGACATGCTCGGCTTACTACGGAACAATGGCTACATAGATACATATTTACTGAGTTGCATGAAGTTTTCTTCGCATATTTTTCTAACGCGTTACATGAGTGGATATCTAGGGTAATAGAAAGAAAAAAAAATTCAGGGTGGAGAACCTACAGTTTGGAATCCAGAGTCGATACAGAGGCTTAAAGAGATTAATAACCATATTTCATGAGCAGTAGACTTTTGGTTGGATAGCTTGTTGGAAGGTTACATTACATATTTTTTTGTGGACACTTTGAAGTCCGACAACGCAGTTGAAAGAAACTTTTTCAAGGGATTTAGACGTAAGTACTTAAAAAACCTGATTTTATGCATTAAAATGTTATTAGATGAAAAAGGTGTGTTAAGAATGCAGTCAGATTAATAGGGTTTGAATCTGTAATGTTAAAAAACACAAATAGTGACACAGACGAAGACATTGGCATTCTGCATAGTGTAAAAAGATATAAACTTAGCACTAGAAAGAGGTCTCGCGAAGTTGAACCTCGCACATTCCTAGAAACTGAATTAGAGAGTGATAGAAACTCATCTCAAGCTGAGTCTAATAGTGAAACAGAACCTAGACATATTGGCTATCAGCCTTTCACTCCGCAGAAACCTATAGTTGTTTAAAGAAATATTAATAGTTCGCATAACACTAGTAGTAGTAATACTGCAAGAACAAGTACAAAGAATCAGTCGAGTCGTGGTATACCTCCACCATTTCTCTCCACGGGTAGTATTATAGTGTTTCAGAACCATACACCTCCTAGAAGAAGGATGGAAGATGATATAAAGATACCTATTTTTAAAGGAAATGGTCTAGAAGATCCAAAGCAACATTGGTTTCTCGGCGATGTTGTCTGGAATGTTAAACAAGTATAAGATGATGATATAAACCAAGCCCAACTAGTCACTACATTCAGAAATAGAGCATTAAAATGGTTCATGAAATACTCTATTGGGAAGAACATAACACTAGATGACATCAAATTTTCATTGCTTAGAGAATTTAAGAAGCCTAAATCAGAGTCTCAATGCATCACAGAGTTGAAAGAGATAAAACAGAAACCTAATGAGACTGTGTGGGAATTTGATCAGAAGTTCAAAGCCTTGTTTGATCAAGTTAGCTTTGACATTGCACCGCAACAACACCAAGAGTGGTTTATAGTTTCCTTGTCTCCCCACATTAGATTACCATTGATGCAATAGAAGGTTGATTCACAAATAGAAGCATTGGAAATTTCAATGAAGCTAGAAGCTTCGCCCGTAGGAGAAACTAGCGCAGGTATGGTACAAATACAGACAACACTAGGAAACCTGACATTACAACTACAAGATGTACAAAAAGGAAAATAAGTAAGAGAATAGGTTTGGTGTACTAAATGTAAAGGAGAAGGAAATTCGAAGGAACATTGTCTTGTATTCAGAGATTACATCACTAGTGGGGCAACACACCCATTAAATAAACCTCAAGGACCATGGTACGATATTTTTTGATGTAGACGACACCGACTAGAGGACTATTACCTACTCCAGAAGTATGTATAGACACCAAAGAACATGTACTGCACATTTTGTAAGTCATTTGTCCATGATGACACCAACTATAGAGCATACGACCTCATGATAGAAAGAAAGCATGATGTCTACAGAGTCCAAGGAGAGATACAGAACAACAATGAGAATGCACAGTATGATCAGGGTGCATACAAAGGATGTGGTGAATTTAGAGGAAGAGGACGTAATACTGGCCCAGGATGAGGTAGAGGTCAGATTGTCTATTATAACTGTGGTCAACCTAGACATTTGGAAAGAGATTGTCAGAATCCTTGCACTACTTGTAAGTATTTTAAGTATTATGACCATATCATTTAATCATGTCCCATTTTTCTAGGAAAAATGCAAGAAAAAATACCAAAAGGAGAGAACCAGAATATTCAAATTATTGCAGCTGAGAAAAGGAACAAAGATCGCAACATCCATGTTGTGACGCAAAGTGGAGTTTCGACAGGATATGATAGGAAAAACGAAGCTTCGAATTCCAATAATCACATAAACAGACCAAAGCCTATTGATGGACCTTGGGTAAGGAAAGTAGTTGGAAAGATACGAGCATTCGAACCTAACAGAGAAAAAGAAGTATTCATGGAAGCAAGAAAAGAATTTCAGGACTTGGGAGCTTTGACTACAAGAATCCCTTTGCGAAGTGATCAGACACCTGTACTAGGTATTTTAGTCTTGTATGGAGGATCACAAGTTTCTCTGGAATAGACAAGACCTGTAACACAATTTATACAGAGTTGCATGAAGATGTTACCTTAGGGGAACTACAAAATGTAATGGGATATTACTAGCAGCATAGTACAGTAAACGACGCACATAGAGAAGTCCATCACATTAAGAACCATAAACGGACAGGAAGAGAAATGAGGTTAAGCACACAGATTGGAGATTTTGAAATGAACTAGGCCATTCTCGATCTGGATTCAGAGGTGAACGTACTGACAAAAAAACATGGGAGAAGATGGGGAAACCAAATCTATCTTGTTATCCTATACAATTGATATTAGCTAACCATCAGAAGTTTATACCTGTTGGGAAGCTATCAGGTGTTCATGTTGGAATTGATGGAGTGCAAAGTAAAGTAGGCTTTGAGGTGATTGAGATAATAAATGACAGTAATCCTTATCCTACACTATTATGGATTGAATGGGAAATTGATAACCTCGCAATTATCAACTTGAAAAAAAAACAAATGATATTTGAAGGACGAGATATTAGGTTTATTGCACCCTTGGATCCTTCACAAGGAATGAGGTATGTTGTTCCAATAAGAGAGGAATGCAGAGCTCAAGAACTAGATAACATATACAAGATGATAGTTAATCAAGGATATTACATTAATCCTACAGAAGATGGAATGTTGAGCTAGAGATGTGATAGTTCCTACTTATCAGAGTCAGACACAGGACTAGAGAACTGGTAGAGTAGAATGCATGAAGTATCAGCTAAACAATGTGAGATGATGACAAAGTCACTTCGCTGGATTGGAACAGAGGTAAGTCCAATTCCTACTTATGATGGTTTAAGTAGCATACATGCATTATTTCATTAATATCTAGCATCAGTTTCAGATGAACATAGGCTATCATCTCTAGATATAGCATTGCGAGCTACAACTGCTAGGTGGTGGGATGCGCACAAGAACAAATTGAGCACATGGGAAGAATGTAAGCACTTAATGGAAGTTATATTTGCTTAACAAAATGAGAATGTACAAGAAAAGTACAATGGATAGACTGATCCCAGAGATCAAATAGAATCTTGCTTGAAATCATGGAGCCATATACCGAAAACAGAGTGGGTCCACATGTTTGTGCACACATTGAATCCAATAGTAAAGAACTGGTATATAGAAACAAAACTTTGACATGGTACAATAGATTGGCACATGATGACAAAGATCTTTCAGCGAACTTTCATTTTTGAGGATGATTGTATGAGCATTAATGAGGCTCTACAGATCATTAAAAATAAGATATTTGATGATGTCCCGTTGCCTGTGTATAATCAACCAAATTGGGAAATACAATTGGAACATGCCCTTGAGTGTTATAATTTTACACTAGATGAAGATGAAAATGAAGACCCTCGTGATGTGAATATACCAGAATCTGAAGGAAAATGTGATGTACAAGGACCTGAATTGGAGATTACAAATATGAGTAACCCCATTAAGACTAAAAATATCAATATTAGCATGGATGAAGAACCAAAGTTCACCTCTATTGGAGATTACTGGGACGAAGAAACAGTGGGATAGATCGCAAACCTACTGTGTGAATATCAGGGTTTGTTTCCTACTAAGTTTTCTGAAATGAAAAGCATTTTAGGTGACTTGGGAGTTATGAAAATACCTCTCAAGCATGATGTGAAGCCTATCAAACAAAGACCTTACAGATTGAACCCCAGATGTAAAGAAAGAGTGAAAGTAGAAATTGATAAAATGCTAGAGGCAGGAATCATTGAACTAGTAGAAGAGATAGAATGGATAGGTTCCATGGTGATTTAAGACAGAAAACTAAAGGATAAATCATAATTTGTGTTGATATAATAAAATTGAATGATGCATTTGTGCATGACCCATTTCCTACTCCATTCATAGATGAAGTACTAGATAATGTAGGTGGACAAGTGTTACACCTAAATCTCATCGTCATGAGACCTATGTCAACTCAATGCCTTGATCCCTGAAGTCTCCCTGATTAGAAAGTCAACTAGAGCAAGTTGTTGACCTTTTTCCACAAGATCTAGCTAGGTTGGCACAGATTTTCTTCTAGCAAGGAGTGCCCAACTAGATCAAATGCAAATTGTCTTCTGGCAGGATGTGTTGTTGGCTCAAGTTGCCTTTGTGAAGCCTGCACTTTCCCTCTCAGACACAAGTTGCCCTCATATAGCATGTGTTGGTATTGGTTAAAATGGATAAAGGTGGCCTTCAAGCAAATTTTTGAAGCTTGGTGAGGTGGATCTCTATCCCTAACTCCTAGGTGAGTTGTACTTTGGTTCCCTAACCTCTAGGGATGATCCCTTAATCCTCTCCCCATAATCTCCAACCTACTCTATCCAGTTGGTATTATAAATATGAATCTCCTCCCCATTCCAAAGGGAGGAAGGTCTATAGTATTCTCATGCTGGTAAAATTACCCTAGGTGACTCTCACTCGTCCTTGAGAGACTTCTTTCATCTTTGGAGGTTTGGCTTGGTTTGGCTTGGTTGAGGAATATTGTAGCGTTAAGGCTTGGTTGTAATCATCACTCTTCTATGTATTTCCCATTTATTTACAATAATATAATCTCTTCACATAAATGTCTTTGTGTTAATGATATTTATAGCTTTCTTCCTCAACTGTTAGCTTAGATCAGTTAGTCTTTAGATGTGCTTTTATTGTTTGTTTGTCTCTATGTGCTTTGACAGGTTTTACAGCTTGAGATCTGACAACCACGAAGCTTGGAGAAACAAAGAGGAGAAGGATTCGCGAATATGAAGGTAAGACATCTATCTACTTCAATCTCTAATTGATCTAGGGAATTAGGTCTATATTTTGTATCCATTTGTTCTAGATCCACTTGTACTAGGGAGAACATACTCGCATTCGCTCAAGTAGATTGTCCAAAAACAAATATGGCGACCATATTGGGGAGTAATTAGCTTTGATTTCATTTTGAATGTGTTCTTCGTTGATTTCTTAGTGAACCATTTATTTGCCTCCTGCTCCCCTCCTTTCATCAGATCAACTTATTGGAGAGTCTGCCGACCTCCTCTGAGTCTATTTGAATCATTATCAGTCCATTTACTTATTCATTGTTTGGATATTTTTTACTTCTTGCATTGGGTTATTCTCCCAACACACATGGGTAGTGTATCTAGTGCATCATTCTATCTTGAGAGCTTACTTCCTTTTAGCATCCTGCTCCATCAACGCTTTTTCCTTTTTGAAATCTTGTGCTGTCGACGCTTTATCCCTGTAGAAAGTCATTGTCAGGAGCTCTGATCCTAACCACAGATTGCGTCAGCCCTTCAAGCTTGGTTCTTGGTCTATCCTCTCTCCAAATTTTTATTTTGGTCTAACCAACAGACCTCTCTGGGTTGTACCTTCATGTCAGAGACTTGGTTACTCGGCATTAATTGTGTTTGGATTTTTTTTGCGTTAAATTTTGGGTTCCATTTGGTCAAGTGAGAGATCCAGTGCTGGTGGGAAATTTCATCCCCCGCAATCATCCGCTAGATCTTGCATTCCCTAATCACCCTACCAGATCGATTCAGCACGCTGGATATGATTCCAAACCCTTCTTGTGATTGGACATTTATTTTTGCTTGCATTTGATTGATTTTGAGTGACTTGAGTGTCTTTGGTTTCATTTGAGTGCTTGTCATTTTTCTTTGAGAATTTTTGAGTTACTAGGGTGCTGTGATAGTCTCTTGTTTTCTGCTATTACATCTGAAAAGTATACTTGTTTTCAGATCTTGTTTTGATATATACATTGGAAAACTCAAAAGTGTCTCACTCCTTATGTTTTCAAAGTAATTTGGAAATTTTTGTAGGATTGTTTCATGCATTGGGATTCATTATTCACCAATCTTTGAGAAGTTTGAAAAGGAAATCCATTGATTGTATTTTTTCTTAAATTTTGAGTTATCCATATTTTTGAAAAATCAAGTGAATTCAATATTTTGCAAAGTAGTTCCAAGTTTGAAGCATTCTATGCACTTTTGGTCTTTTTATGCTTTTTAGTTCATTATCGCAAAAATTAAGAGTTCGTGCATGCTAGGTAGAAGTTCTCCTTTTTCATCAGTATTCAGTTTGTTCTAGTCGGAAGAGACAAAAAGAAAAGCTTTGATTTGGTGTGTTATTATTTTTTTGTATTTTGTTCAAAAAATGAAAAAGAGTGCTTTAATCATCTTTGGTAGATTTTGAACTTTTGGGATTTTTGTCTTATTGAAATCATTGGAAAAAGAAATTTATCCTTCCTTTACATAGGTTTCATCGAAATAAAAAGTGCACTTTCATGTAGTTAGGGTTTCATTATGTTTAAATTCCTATCTTCACCTCATGCATTCACCTAACCATCCAGATAAAATTTATTGATAGACCTAGGTTAAAATTTACTAGTAACTTTTGTGTTAAGTTAGTGATGTGTTCTGGAGTCATAAAACATGGCAGCTATCATTATTTTCCTACACTACATCCTGGGGGCACTGAAGTTCTTCCACATACCAACCGGTATACCAAATGCTCTTTCATGTACCTTAGGGTATATCGAAAGGCACTTCATGTACTCGGTAGTATATCGGAAGGCTCTTGTCGTACAATTGTGCATTAGATAGCACCACCATGGATTTGTGATCCCACGTACCTTGAGTATATCGGGAGACTTGTTAACACCCAAAAAGTGCTCACTAGCTCATTTCCCTATTCACATGACCCATTTGTCCACTTTTTCACCATCTGAGCCTCCGAAACCAACAAAAGGTCACCAAAAGACCTTAGTACACCCCTTTTTCCATTAAAAAAGATTATTTTTCCAAGAAAATCATAAAAAACCCTCAAAAAGGGTCCAAATTCCCAAAAATATTAAAAAGGGAATTAAAATATTATTTTTATTCAAAAAAGGAAAAAGGAGGGAAAAGTACCTAAACCATGTTGGTCAATACCATTTGGTTTCCACAAAACCACAAATGGTATTCCTCACCACCAAAACCTATAAAAAGGTGGTAGGGGCTCCTCATTTCACATCCTTCCATTATCTCATCCTTATGCTGCTGAAATCTCCCCTGAGCACTTTTAGCCATTGAAGCAACCTTGGAGAAGGAGACCTCTTGGAGTTTGGAGCTACTCATCTTGGGAGTTGCTCAACATCAACCTTCACCATTGAAGGTAATATCGCAAGCACTTGCTTGCCCCCCCCCCCCCCATTTTTCAATACAAAAAATTATTTCTTATGTTTCTTGTTCTTGATTTTGACATGTTTACATTATTTGCTTAGATTCTTGCTTAGATTCATGAAAAGTATTGTTTATTTAGTTTATTGTTTTTATTTCTATTGAAACTGCTGCTACTAGTTAGCAGGTGCCCATAGCACTAAGCCTGGTTGCAAAACCCGGCCAACAGTTTTTTGGCGACTCCGCTTTGGTTTGAACTTTAGATCTCTAGTTTTGCCTTTAAATCTTAGTTTTTATGAGTTTTTAACCTTTAGATCCATAGATCTGCCATCTTAGACAGCAGATCCATTGCTGTTCTGAGATTTGCCCCCATAAACAGCCCGAAATTTTCAATTTTCGGGTTAGTTTCTCGGTTTCCGTGCACGGCTTCCGCCTCGCGGATTTTTGCCAGACAGTCGCGCGGTCCATCGCGACTTTTCTGCCTTTTTCCGCGCGGTCCATCGTGGATTTTTTCCAGACAGTCGCGCGGTCCATCGCGACCTTTCTGCATTTATCCGCGCGGCTCATCGCGACTGTGCGGTCAAACCCCGCGCTGCTCATCGCGACTGTGCGGCCTAAACCCGCGCGGTCCATCGCGACTGTGCATCCAAAACCCGCGCGGTCCATCGCGACTGTGCGTCCAAAACCCGCGCGGTCCATCGCGACTGTGCGTCCAAAACCCGCGCGGTCCATCGCGACTGTGCGGCCAAAACCCGCGCGGCCCATCGCGGTTGTTCGTCCCAAAACCCGCGCGGCTGAATTTTTTCATTCGGCCATCCCGATTTTGAAAAATATTTTTTACTGTACTTTCTGCCCATAGCACATTTTTTACAGTATTTGCATTCTGCATATTTTACAGCTTTGAAAAAAATTTTACTATTTAAAAGTGCATATTTAGAAATCTTTTTAAAAATTTTCAAGAAAGTGAAAGAAAGACTCATTTTGCATTTTCATCTAGATTCAAATTTTTTCTTGTTTACTTCTTTAGAATCTTGCCCTTAGCAATTTTTCTTGAAACGAAGAAATCCATTTATTTCTTTTAAAAAAGGAGTTTATCATTTGCTTTCATAAATCCAAGAAATCCTTTATTTTTTGAGTTATCTTTTGAAAAGCATATTAATTCCTTTTAGTGAAAAAAGTCTTAAATATTTGCTTTTTATTTTCGAAAAATCCTTTATTTTTTGAAAATTTCCCTTAAAGCATTTAATTTTTTTAAAGTTCAGTTTACAACACCTCACGTGCACTCACACGATCACTTAATTGAACTAAGCCTTAAAACATACCTTAATTTGAACACACTTTTAACCCCACTTGGGGAACACTAAAAGAATTCTTGTAGCTAGGTAGTATTGGGGGGATAGGTGTTCCAATAACACCCCTCAGTTCATACATCTGAGACATAGAAGTTGTCCAATTAGGGAGCTAAAATCTCTTAGTACTTTTTGGCGCGGTCACAACCGGTTTGTGGGAAGGCCTCTCCCTTAGGAGGGTTGAAGTCGCGAGGATGGTTCCGGAAGCCTGAGTGGGATACCGAAACCCATTCAGTAACCGAAGGGCTACCATTCGCAGTTCTCGGGATATCCCTGTATTGGGATATTGCGATCAAAGGACCAAACGACAGATTTACCTTTTCTCGACGCGTCATGAACGGAGTATCCTAGTAGCCTGTCTTTTTAGGATTGATTACCCGGTGTCCCTCCCGGTAGGGGGATATCTAGCCGTTGTCTCAACATTCATATTGTCTGACTTGGATTTCATCACCTTGCAGAGGATATCGTCTGTTTGAGTCACAATACTTTTAGATTAGGTGTTTGCATGATCTTTACCACCTTTTGAGTCTAGTTACACCTATTTTTTCTAGGAGCCGCTTGCATGTTGGTATTCTGACCAGTTGTTGCATTCCTCCACTTATTGTAGCACAGCTGCTAGAATAAGTGCATTTTTTGAGGATTGATTTTTTGGCCTGAGAGCCTTCTTTTTTCACTCCCCTTCTTGCACCCTTGGTTGCATTAGGGTTTTGAGTCTTTTATATATATCACCACCTGATACTTAAATAATTTTTTTACCCAAACACATATTCTCACCATTGAGAATTTTAGACGCTCTCGTCGTCTACACGGCGAACTCCCAGAGTTTAGTCCACTTGGCTCTCCACGTCACGGACGCAGAGCCTTATCCCTTGATTCGACACATCGTCAATCAATTAGGCAGTCATCCGATTCTGACACACCTCACTTCACCTTTGATTTGGAGGTAGAATCCGAAAACCCCACAGAGTTACCACCAACCACCATTATGTCTGGAACACCATTTGATCCACTATTTACAACTACCATAGGTCAGACATCCGCAGACCCTTCTGCTGTAGTACCATCCACGGCAGCAACCACCCCCCTGGGTATGCCCAATATGGGAAACACTCCACATTTAGGAATGCCCAACACAGGGCCATCTCCTGTTATAGGAATTCCCAACACAGGTCCACCACCTGTTATGGGCATGCCCAACATAGGGGTCACACCCCCTCTGGTTCCCACACACCCTATCTCAGGAATCCCCACTGCTATTCCTAACCCAAGTGTAACCCATGTTGCACTTGGAGGCGCTGGCCCATACCAGACCACACCTATTGGAGGACACATACCTTCAATAACGAGCATACCCCTAGGCGCTACTGGACCCCTACACAATGACAACATTACTGGTTATGTCCCTGTCACTACGCCACACCCCTCGGCCAGTCTACCATTTCTAGCAAGTTTGAACTTGCCAGACTTGGCAAGACTAACTAATGATCCTATTCGACATGACCCCACTTGGCCTCCCATGCCCACCAAACTCCCCTCCGACGTCCCTAAGTTTGAGGGCAAGGCAGGTGAGGACCCCCAGAACCATATCATGTCTTTCCATCTATGGTGTTCCTCCAACTCCATAGTGGACGACTCTGTCCGCCTCCGTCTATTACAGTGCACCTTCACTGGCTCTGCGGCTAAGTGGTATATCGAGCAGCCCCATGGGACACATGCCACCTTTACCTCCCTTGCTTCGACCTTCCTGCAGTTCTTTCAGTTACCCGTCCGCTATGATGCGGGCGTTGAGATCCTACTGTCTTGCAGACAGAACACGGCCACCCACATCACTGACCACATTCATGAGTGGCGTCGACGCCGAAGCCTCTGCAAAATCAAATTAGACGACCGTATCTTCCTAGATTGGTTTCTAAAATCCCTCCTCCCTCTCATTGCGAAGGATGTGGCATCCGAAAGACCCCAGTCTGAAGAAGAGGCCATCCTCAAAGCCCAACAATTTGATCTGATCTACGCCCAGTGTGGCTACCTGTATACCATTTTACCTGATGCTCCCCGTGACGATTCCTCTTGGACTGACGCACCGGGGGCATCCCATGCCACCAACGGCATCATTGGACAAGTTGCGTCCCACAACCAACCATTTTCCATTGTGCGCAATAATAACGGCCCTGATCTTTCGCGGGCCACATCTCACTCTGGAGCTACAACTTCGTATGCTCCCATGGCCCACCCCCACCACACTCATGGACCCCCATGTCCACCACAGTGTTATGGTCATGCACCTTCAGCCTATCCACCTCTGGTTGCACCCCCTACATATTTCCATCAGCAGGCCACACATGCTCCTGTTTACTCACAAGCCCCAATGGCTTATTTCCCACCACAGGTAGTCCTTGCTGCACCACAACCTCCAATCGCTCAGACTTATCCTCCAAACAACAACAACGCTACCCCCGCCAACGAAAACCCTGATCGACCACCGAAACAGGGTAAGAACCCCAATTTACGAACAAACCACCCATGTTCCATATGCGGGGTATACGACCATTATACACACACTTGCCCCCATTTGGGGCGAGCACGCCAACTGTGGTCTGATGACGCCCAACGCCAAGGGCACGTGGAACAACCAGCGCCACCTCCTCAACCACAACCCATGGTGCTACAAAATCCTTTTCCCACACAAGGAGTGGTGAACACTCGTCTGTTGGATCCTCCTCAAGGAACCACAACACCACAACAACAAATCACATATGCTGCACACACAAACCAACCAACGGATTCAAATACTCATCATCTCCTTATGATGTCATCGTCCGACATGGATCTCCAAACGCGTCGAAACCCATACGCTCCCATTGCACCTACAAATGTTCTCCCTATGATTGAACAACCAGTTTAGAATGCACCTACATCGTTTGTCCCCACAGTCAGACCCGGATTATACTCAGATACACCAATGACCTCAACCTTCCAGGCCATTCCACCACCATCACCCGCGCCCGCGGTATCTGACCTATGTACCATTTCCCACAATGCACAAACACCCACAGTTCGCCAGTGATGGATACACTCAACCTTCCTGGCTTAACATTAGGGATACCCGTATGGTACTTACCAGCTCCTAATCCCCCGCCGACACCAACTGTCATCCTACAACCAATGCAACCCATTGTCACCACTAGTCAACCACCTCCCGGGGTCACAATCCCTTCGTCCTCAACGAATCCCCCTCCTCTTATCAAGCCCACTGGGGGCAGAGGTCCACAACCATACACTGTTGTACCACCTCCCAAGGTAGTTAAACCCCCCCCTGTGTTTTGTGCTCCTCCTAAATGCTCGTTATGTGATGAGTTAGGCCATCCGACTCATCAATGTCCACAATTACCTGCATTACAGGAACACATGCAAATGCTTGACGATGACCCCAACATCCCGGTTGTCGAACTTAATCCAACCCCCAAGCCTCGTGATAAATCATTGCGCACAAACCATTCTTGTGCAATATGTGGAATCTATGGTCATTATTCACATCACTGCCCCGATCTCCCAGATTACAGAGCAGCCTTGTACAAGTTGAATAACATCGACCTAGAGATATCCCCTCTTCTCATTCAGGAAATTCATCCCCTGCCATCTTCCTCCTCGGAAGAAATTAACACCATTTACACGATTTCCACTGGATACCCCTCTGTCCGGTCGGCCCCTTCCGTTAATCCCTTTGACACACATGTTCAACTCTTTCAAATCGATGAGGAAACCACATGTCCACAACATGGGGGTAGGCCCAAAACCTTGCCTACTCATCATCATCATGATTCTCGTCGGAGATACTGGGGGCATCCACCCCACAAGGGGAATCCCCCATCATCATATCATCACTTCAGTATGCCACCACGGCCCACAGCCTCATGGTACACTCCATCGCCAACAGTTGCTCAATGCCCTATTGATCCCTCTCTGAGACAACATCTGCACCACATTGACACCTCTAAGTTAGGGGGCATAATAGATTACCTCGACCCTGGGATAAGGGGCATGATCAATCATTTTGACCCTACCCCATCACATCTATCTCAGCACGTCAATGAACCCATCGTTCAAACCAACACATATGTGATCCACAATCACAAACCCCATGCACATCGCATGGGGGCAGGTCATTAACCTTGCTCACTTTTTCATATGCATGATCTCAACCATTTTTGAGGTCACATATCACTTGTATATTTGATTTGATTTGGTACACCTAATGTTCTTCCCCCACGGGTAATCATTTCTCCCCACCATTGCATCCTTGGCTTGGTTGGTGGGCTCACCTTTATTTACAACCATTTTTTAACTTAGTTATTTCCTTTGACCATTCCGGAGTCCTTATGACCTCCATTTTTTGCACCATGTGCACCGCCGGATTCATATTTCCGTGCCCGTGATGATGCTTGAGATCATTTCTCGCTCTCACCAGGACCAATATCAACATTGTGTCCCGACACCTTGTCACCTCGGTTTGCGTGCCACATCGGTCGTAGCCCGTTTTTGATATACCTTATATCGCCGGATTCAGTTTTCCGTGCTCTTGATGATGCTTGAGATCATTTCTCGCTCTCATCCCCAGATTTTCTGGGCATTTTTTCCATGCCCCCTCGTCCCCTCGATTTGCGTGCCACATCGGCCGTTCTTCATTTTTGGCGTGTCATATATCACCAGATTCAGTTTTCCGCACACATAATGATGCTTGAGACCTTTTCTCGCCCTCATCAATCCATTTTTGTTCGGTATAATTTTACCCCTTTTTCGGGCCGAGCAACCCCTTTTACGAAAAAGGCACTTAGGGAGTTTCTGTTAAGCTCTTTTCTGACTCTTAAAACAATGAAAAGATTTCCGAGCAACCTTGCTTCCTTTCATGCTCGCTAAACATATCTGAAAGGGCGTCTACCTGGTATAAGTTTACCCCTTTTCCGGACCTCGTAGACTAATTACGAAAAAGGTATACTCTAGTCACATCGGCTAGAAGAGTTCTCCATCTGCATCATTTTATGCTTTTTCGGGCCTTGGAGACTAAACTACAAAAAAGAACACCAATAGAGTCCACTTACTGCTTTCAGACTCTCTAAACATGAAAGCAACCATGAGCATGCGCCGTCCTGGGCTCACAAAATCCACAGGACCGTACCATTTCAGAGCACACTTTTATCCCTTCTTGGAGCTCATTAAAACTACGAAGAAGGAATCAATGGTGCCTCTTGGCGCTACAACACATCATGTCTACTCACATAGTAGCTTCCCCATTTTGGTCGCCTTTGTTCAGAGTATTCTGCAGTATGTCACCTTGTTAATCCCTCGACAGCACCTATCAGCTCGTCCTCCCCCCCAGAGTCAATATATACCATTCAGTCAAAGCAATGATCCCCACACCTACAAGTCAGTTCCCTACGCTGCCAGGTCAACCATGTCATCATGCTCTGAACAAAGGAATTTTGATTCTACCCATTTTTTTGGACCCAGTTATTTCCCTTCCCCACAAGTATGTCAGTCCTACCATCAGTACTACATCACTTCAGTTCTACACCTCGTACTCCTATCAAGGAAACATCATTGCCTTGTTAGTTGCTGGTCTCCCTCTGTCGACGACAACCACATTGATTCCAGAGGATAGACCTAGAGGTCCCTGTGTCTTGGACTCATTACCATTTATGATGAGTGCCTATGAATCATTTCGAGAGGAATCCTCAGTGCCTCTCCGAATGGTTGTTTCTCACATGCTCGACTTCAACACCTTGATCGCATCGTTGAGACTCGCACAGGGTATTGGTCCGTTCAGTTATTAGTCGAAGACCCCGGATACCTCCTGACTCCTCCACATTTGAGAGTCTACCTATGGATACAACCAGTTACATTTTTTCTATAGATATCCGGGTTGCGTATGGCGACAGTATTCCACATGGCTCACAGTCATTGAGTCCATACAGATGTTGGACACCTTCAGTTTCAGCAGTTCAACAGTTATTCCAGTGTATCAGTTATTGAGATCACCCATGATCATGAGTATATCCCACAATAATGTCCCCTATGGACCATTATGATGTACCAGTATATTTATTTATGTATTAGATCCCCCTTCTTGGGACTAATTGTTTTGTATATGTCTTGATACGAGCATGGGAATGCCCGCCTCGTCCTTTATCAGAGATTATACCTCATTCATATTGAGGCCATGTAATATTTTTTGTTTTTGCAGCTTCCAAGGGCCGTGGCTCCAGTCTCCAACCGGTCTCTTCTCTCCCCTAAACCCCAGAAAAAAGGACAAAAGAACTATGATGTCTATCGGCCATACGATGAGCTCCTGCCCTCACACATCAGGGGGCAATCTGTTAACACCCAAAAAGTGCTCACTAGCTCATTTCCCTATTCACATGACCCATTTGTCCACTTTTTCACCATCTGAGCCTCCGAAACCAACAAAAGGTCACCAAAAGACCTTAGTACACCCCTTTTTCCATTAAAAAAGATTATTTTTCCAAGAAAATCATAAAAAACCCTCAAAAAGGGTCCAAATTCCCAAAAATATTAAAAAGGGAATTAAAATATTATTTTTATTCAAAAAAGGAAAAAGGAGGGAAAAGTACCTAAACCATGTTGGTCAATACCATTTGGTTTCCACAAAACCACAAATGGTATTCCTCACCACCAAAACCTATAAAAAGGTGGTAGGGGCTCCTCATTTCACATCCTTCCATTATCTCATCCTTATGCTGCTGAAATCTCCCCTGAGCACTTTTAGCCATTGAAGCAACCTTGGAGAAGGAGACCTCTTGGAGTTTGGAGCTACTCATCTTGGGAGTTGCTCAACATCAACCTTCACCATTGAAGGTAATATCGCAAGCACTTGCTTGCCCCCCCCCATTTTTCAATACAAAAAATTATTTCTTATGTTTCTTGTTCTTGATTTTGACATGTTTACATTATTTGCTTAGATTCTTGCTTAGATTCATGAAAAGTATTGTTTATTTAGTTTATTGTTTTTATTTCTATTGAAACTGCTGCTACTAGTTAGCAGGTGCCCATAGCACTAAGCCTGGTTGCAAAACCGGGCCAACAAGACTCTCCTAGGATTTCTGAAACCAAACAAGCTAACCATTTGGTCATATTGGTAGAGAAATACACCGAGAATAGTACTCGAGGAGCTACTACGCATGTACTATCAGGTAGTTGGTTTATATGGTTAGGGGTATGGTCCTAATCCTCCCTGGTTAGTGCTCTAAAAAATTGGGCCGAGTATAACTGTTGGACCCTGGATTATATCGCGAGTTGTGAAGCCTTGAAAATCCTGTGAGGTTCCATACTTTTGAATCCACACCTATCACATAAGTTTTCTTGTGGCCTTAGTTTGTGTATATTTTTCTGGATTGCTTTTTCTTTTGTATAAAAGGCACTTAGGAGAAATTATGGCTGAACAACCTTTGAGAAGGTCCCATAGAATTTTAAACTTGCCACCCGAATTTCCCCTTAACTTGGAGGTACTTTCGAGGGAAAGCATGGATCCACCAACTACTGGCATATCACATGAAGCAGATAAATCCACCATGGAGTCGGGAATGAACTTTTCGCTTCCTTTGAGTCCACCTATCATTGACCCTCCAAGGTTTATGACCCTGGAACCATCTGCTTCACGAGACACATCCTTCCACCATTCGATGGAAGGAGAGCCTGGGGCTATAGAATGTTTCAATCAACCCCAGGATGAACCTGTATCCACGGCTTTTGATCCGTATACATATTTTTCGAAACCACTCTAGGGAAACAATGGGCTCATTTTTCCATCTTACCTCCCAGTTGGGCTTCCAATGACGAGCTTCTGGCACCCTTTCATGACTTCCTTAACTGGCTACGTACAACTAGCGAGGAACTTAGAAGACAAAGTCTCTCACAAAGGAATCAGGACTCGGATGTACACAAGTTTAGACATACCCCATTTCGTTCTTTATCTTATGATTCACCGGAAACACCCACACCCAATATGACCGCTTATGAACCTGGTCAACCCTCATTTCTTGCGAGTACACCTCTTAATCAAGAGACCGGTTCCATACCTCAAATGACTCAAAACATTGAAGGACAATTGTCCAACACCCCATTTACTACTACTGGAACACTACCCCCTCTCCCACCCCAAAATTCGAGGGGAGGATACTCTTTACATCCTAATTTCATCATAGTTAATTTTCCTCCACTAGTAAGTCACCAGCAACCTATTGTGATTCAACCATCAACAAGTGGTCAAAATATTGTTTTCCCCTTGGGGAACCCCCATTTGCTAACCATAATATAAGTGGAGGGCTCCTGACTGGTCATTCTGTTGGCAGATCTTTATCAGTCGTGGAACCTACCATGGTATTACTTCATGGTAGGGGACCATCCAACCTAAATCAATCACTATGGAGTCATATGTATCCAAAAAATTTCAATGTTGCGTCAGGACAATACCCTCCCAGGAACATATTTCTTGGGGTACCTTATCCCAGTAACTCAAACACTCCATGGGGACATCATCATATTATGCCAATTAGACCCCCACCAACTTTCTCTCAAGTCCCACCACCCCCACCACCTTTTGGTCCACCTCCACCTCCTTTCGGGGGAGGTGGTCCCCCACCTCATTATGGAGGGGGCATACCTCCACCTTCTTGCGGAGTCCCACCTCACTCTGGTGGTGACGACCCACCCTACTCCGGTGGAGGAGGCAGAGGACCACCTCATTCAAGTGGCGGGGTGCAGGACCACCCTATTCCGGTGGTGGAGGTGGAGGGCCACCTTATTCCGGTGATGGAGGTGGAGGGACACCCTATTCCGACGGCAGAGGTGGAGGTCCACCCTATTCCGGCGGAGGAGGTGGAGGTCCACCCTATTCCGTCAATGGAGGTGGAGGGACACCATATTCCAGTGAAGAAGGAGAGGGACCACCTTATTCCGGTCGTGGTTGATTCCCCCCTTCCGGTAATGGGCCACCCTATTATGGCGGTGGACCACCATCAGGTCCACCAACCAACCCAGGTGGCACACCCCCTTATGGCCAATTCCCTATGGGAGCGCCTTACAATCAGTCGATTTAAGGTCCAACTTTATAATAGATATAAGTGTAGGGTTAGATCTACATTAAACAAGCTATCTTACCAAGGATAATTTTAGGGGCGAAATTTAGCCCATTGGCTATTTTTCCATGTTTTTTCCAAAAAACGATTCGCCAATTTGCTTTTTTGAAGCCCCATTTTGCCCAATTTTGATGGGGTCAACTTTTTTACTCTAAAAATCACCAAATTATTATATAAACTATATAAAATCCTTAGAAATTGAAATACTTTTAGAAAAATATTGCCAAATATTTTATAGTTGACATTTTAAGAATTGGTAAGATTCGCCAAGGTTTATACACTTTTAAATAAGTACGGGTCCTTAAAATTATCCATGTATCTTGTTAGATTTTTTAGCATTAATTCAACATACTCTAGGATCTTTACTGAGAGAATAACATGTACAACATATCAATCACATCAAGCATGTATCAAGCATATCAATCAATGACATAAGACAATGGACACATAGAGTTTCACTGGGGAAAACCATTAAGGTGAAAAACCCCACAACTTCCTCAGAGATAGAAAGAGCAATGATACAACCAAAGTACAAGAGATAGTATTCTACTAGCAGCTACTCCTCCTCCTGAACTAGTGCGCCACTTTCCAAGTGGTGTAGAATTGAATAATGAGATGAGAAAATAGAGATCTCTCGATCTCTATTTATACATGACCTGACCTTCCTAATAACCTAGCAAGGCCGACTTGTCTAACTCAATCTAATAACTCGTGGTTATACTAATTAGGGCCGACGCCACACTTGGTGGTCTAATAACCCATCACAGCAAGTTACGACACTTGTGACACTTGTCAATACAAATGACAAAACTTCCGTATAGAGGAATAATACCATCTTTATAGGAGTACAATATACATAGGTGAAATACATTCCGAAGTTACATATACATCAACACTCCCTCTTAGCTAGGAAGGTATTTCTCGACATAGATAAGATAGCGCGAGTCTTCTTCTCTGGATCATCGTCACTGGATCATCATCATCAAATCATCATCATCATCGAATCATCGTCATCGTCACTGTTGTTGCTATCTCAATCAATCTCCAATCTACTCATCATAGGAAGTTCTACAGAGCCAGTCCTTCTTCATACTGGATGTAGGACTGCCACCTGCAGGTCTTCATCATATACAGATCCAGCCCTTTTTCATGCTAGATTAACATCATCAACATCTCTGCGAGCAAGCCATCAAGTAGGTACACCACAGGACTGATTATACTGCTTCTGCAAAAACTGCAAGATCTCCCAGGACTGATTACACTGCCTCTACAAAACCTACAAGAGCATCTCAGGACTGATCATATGCCTCTACAAAACCTTTGTACCATACTGTTACATCATCATCTTCATATCATCGTCATCGTCCACGGAGCACAACCCAGATGCACATCTCACAGCACTTACACCACCGACATGGGAGAACACATCTATCACCATTCGGAGAAGGCTTAGCACTTACATCACGACCATGAGAGGACTTACCTACCACCATGTCACCATGGGAGGACCTACCTACCATCATGTTGGAAACGCACAGCACTTATATCATGACCATGGGAGAACACATCTGTCACCATGTCAAAAAGGCTCACTCAGCCCTTACATCTCACCATGGGAGAACACATCTATCACCATGTGAGAATGGCCCCAGCCCTTACTTTTCAGCATAGGAGAACACATCTATCACTATCTAAAAATGTCTTCAGCCCTTACATCTCAACAAAAGAGAACACATCTATCACTATATGAGAATGGCTCCAACCCTTACATCTCAACATAGGATAACACATCTATCACTATCTAAGAATGGCTCCAACACTTACATCTCACCATCGGAGAACACATCTATCATCATGTGAGAAGGGCTCATGTGCATCTGTGCCTCCGGACTCATCACTTCCCCTTGGAAGGATTCTCGAGCTGAAGTACACCAAGTCTCCCTCTGAAGTATTCAAACTTCACTCTGGCCAGTGGCTTGGTCAACACATTGACTATCTGCTCGTCCTTCGCAACATACAGGAGCTTCAATGATCCTCTCTGCACCATATCCTTGATATAGTGATACTTGATCTGAATGTGCTTCGACTTGTCATGGAACACTGGGTTCTTCGACAAATTCACACAACTCTGGTTGTCACAATATATACAATTAGCACTCAACTGGAGATCAAACAAATCAGATAGTAGCTTCCTAAGCCACACTGCCTCACAACTAGCTGAACAAGCTGCAACATACTCTACTTCGGCTATCCTCAATGCCACATAGGACTGCTTCCTGCTAAACCAAGGGATCATTCCAGATCCCATACTAAAGAAGCACCCCGAAGTTTTCTTCCGATCAATGGCACTGCCTGCCCCATTCGAATCAACATAACCTTCCAGTTTAAACTTTTGATTCACCTCATACTTGAGCCCATAGTCAACTATACCCTTCAGGTACCTCATAATATGCTTTGCAGCTATCAGGTGAACATGTCTCGGATCTATCAAGTACTGGCTCAAGGTGTTCACCGCAAAGCAGATATCTGGTCTTGTATTTTTCAAGTACATCAAGGACCCAATCATTTGACGATACATCGTACCATCAACCAGCTCAAATGAAGCATCACACAGAAGCTTTAGGTTCGATGCCATAGGTGTGGCCATGGCCTTGCAGTCCATCATCCCAAACCTCTTCAGGATCTCTACTACATACTTCCCTTGTCCAAGGAAGATTCCATTTGCACTCTGCCACACCTCCATACCAAGAAAGTAGTGCAACATACCCAAGTCCTTCATCTCAAACTCGGGAGCAAGCTTCCTCTTCATGTCGGCAATCAATCTATCTTCACCTGTTACAAATAGGTCATCCACATATAATAGTAGTATCACTGGATTGCCTTCCTCAACCTTGTATTAAAGGTTGGAATCTTCTTTACTCTTGGTAAATCCCAAACTAGATAGGAAGCCATCTATCCTGCCATACCAGGTCCTGGGTGCTTGTTTTAAACCATACAAGGTTTTCTTCAGTTTGCATACATGTGACCCTCGGTCATGTGTCTCAAAACTGAGTGGCTGCTCCACATACACTTCCTCTTCAACTACACCATTCAAGAAGGCTGTCTTGACATCCATCTAGTGTACCTTCCATTTGATCACTATAACCAGAGCAAGTACTGATCTAATGGAAGTGTATCTGGCCACAGGAGCAAAAGTTTCTTCATAATCAATCCCTTCTTTCTAGGAGAATCCATGAGCTACAAACCTTGCCTTATATTTTTCTATGCTGCCATATGCAGCATGCTTGATCTTATAGATCCACTTGGAAGTCACTATAGACTTCCCATTTGGTCTTGGGACCACATCCCACACATCATTCTTCATGATCGACCGGTATTCCTCAACCATGGCATCCTTCCATTCTTTCTTTTTTGTTGCTTCTTCATAACTGGAAGGTTCTTTGTTCATGATATCACAGAGTAAGGCAACATAGCTGGTGTGTGATCTTGTCCTTTTCCTTTCTCTATGTTCCTCTTATGGAATGCCATACCTTTCTGCATCTTGGATGAGCTCTCTAGCCCATGCTGGTTTCCTCTTGTGAGATTTCTTCTCACGAGGTGGATCTACAAGTTGTTGTGGATCTTCCATCTCACGATCTTCTTCAGGAATTGCTTCATTCATTGTGGTGTCTTGTGTTCTGGATATTCTGGGTTCTTCATTGTCTTCAACAAGTGTCTTTCTCGATTTGATGTATGCTGAGCCTTCATCAAATGTTACATCCCTTCTGATGTCAATCTTCTTGAATCCTGGAAAGTAGATTCTATAAGCCTTCGAGCTTTCACTGTAACCCACAAATATGCCCTTCTTTCCTGAAGGATCTAACTTTGTCCTCTTTTCTTTTGGGACGTGAGTGTACACTGGACAGCCAAATATTCTGAGATGGCTAACTTTTGGTTTCTTACCAGTGAACACTTATTCTAGTGTTTTGTTGTCAAGTATCTTATGAGGTGTTCTGTTATGCACATATACAGTTGTCCTTGCTTCTTCAGTCCATAAGTGCATAGGTAGATCTTGGTCATGAAGCATTGCCCTAGCTACTTATATGATTGTTCTATTCTTCCTTTCGGCAACCCCATTCTTTTGTGGATTTTAAGGAGTAGTCAACTCCCTCTTAATCCCTGAATCACTGCATAGCTTCTTGAAGTCACCTAAAATGAATTCTCCACCATTGTCAGATCTAAAGATCTTGATCTTCATGTCAGTTTGGTTTTCTATCTAGGCTTTGAATTCCTTGAACTTGTCAAACACTTCATCTTTGTTCTTCAAGAATTAAACCCCAAGTCTTCCTAGAGAAATCATCAATGAAGGAAACATAGTATACATACCCACTCAGAGAACTGGATGACATCGGACCGCATACATCAGAGTGGATGATTTCCAAGATTCTTTTTGCCTTGCTTTCACTGCTTGGAAATGTCTTCTTTGTATTCTTTACCTTTGCACAACTTTTTCAAATGCCTTCATGCTTTGACTGGATTTCAGGAATACCTTCTACAGCTTTGCTTGCAATTGGTAATTCCCTATAGTGCATGTGTGCAAGCCTTCTATGCCAAAGTTCACTTGGCTCTACTGAATCATGGACCATGTCTTGTTCTGGTTAGCCCTTCAATTTGTATAAACCTCCCTCTTGCTCTCCAATCACCACTACATGATCAATAGTCTTACCCTTTGGCCACATTAGGACTTGGCCATCTACAAATGCAACCCTCATGCCTTTTGCATCCAATGTAGATATGGATATTAGATTCTTCTTGAAACCTAGAACATATAGTACATCTTTCATCTTCATAGACTTTCTAGAGTCTAGTTTATAGGAGGCTTCACCACTTCCTTTTATTGGATACTGGTAGTCATCCCCAAGTTTCACCTTGTGGGGTGATTCATGTTTAGATAAGTTCATAAAGGATTCCTTGAATCCTTTCATGTGTTTAGAAGCCCCACTATCTATAAGCCAATCATTACTTCCATGAGTAATGGTTCCAGTGAGAGCAGAAATCAAAACATATTCTTCATCACTTGAAGAATCTTCACTATCTTCTCTAGCCTTCTTCCTGGGAGGTTCATCATCTTCTGCAACATGAGCATGATGTCTTCTTTTGATGTTCTTCCTTTTGTGAGATCCATCTTTATTGTTTATGGGACAATCCCTGGCATAGTGTCCCTTTTCATCACATGTAAAGCATCGGGCATTTGATATGTTTCTTTGAGATCTGAAGTTGCCCCTTTGATTTTGATGGTGATGTTTTGCTTTCTTACTGTGGTGATGTCCCTTCTTATCCTCATGTATTTTGGAGTGTGTCGTGAGAGCTTGGTATTCATTCCCCATCTTTTCTTCTCGAGCTACAATTCGAGCTTCTTCCTGTGAGCATTCTTCCCACAGTCTACTGAAAGTGATAAGTTTCCTCCTAGCACAGATTCCTTGGATGAAGGATTCCCATGAACTAGGAAGGCCATTAATAGTGGTCATCACCACTTCTCCATTCTCTATATCTTCTCCCACAGCTTCAAGTTGTTCTTTTATCTGGGAGACCCTTGAGAAATAAGATTGCATAGTTTCCACATTCTGGATCTTGATATTCTTTACTTGATTCCTCAAGGTCATCTTTTGATTTATGTTCTTCCCTTCAAATAGCTTGGTCAAAGAATCAAACATCTCCTTAGGTGTCTTCAGGGATGACTCATGTGGGATGAGATGATCTTTGATAGAATCAGCAATGATCCTCTTTTCCTTTACCAAGTTCTTCTTATGTAAGGCCTTAGCCTCTTCTTCCTCTGGGATAGGGACCTCTTCACTTATGTAAGTGTCCAACTCATTTTCTTCCAGGATTAACCCAATCCTATACTTCCATGCTCGGAAGCTATCAGCCCCTTCAAGCTTATCCTCAAGCTTGGTGTGGTGAGACATCTTAAAGAGTACTTCAAAATTTGAAAACTGCAAAGTTTCACCCTTCAGAAATGTCTTTTAGTCTTTCTGGATTCACTAAGGAGGACCCTAAATTAGGGTTTGAGTTTCCTGGAGCTTCACCCAACCAAAAATCTTGATCCAAAGCTCTAAACTTCGATTTTTCTAAGGGGCTTCCAGTTATGTCTTCCGATTTCATAAATTCCTATTTTTGTGGAAACCCTAATTTTTAGGGCCAAAAATGAAATGCCTAGAATTGAATTCTGATTGGACAGAAAGATTCTCCTTGATGAGTAGAGTCAATATACCTTGTTGCTTTTCCAAAATATGTGGAGATAAACCCAATAAATAAGAAACTCTAGTTTTTGCAACTGTACAGTGTCTTCTTCTCAGTTTAGCTCTGATACCATGTTAGATTTTTTAGCATTAATTCAACATACTCTAGGATATTTACTGAGAGAATAACATGTACAACATATCAATCATATCAAGCATGTATCAAGCATATCAAGCAATCACATAAGACAATGGACACATAGAGTTTCACTAGGGAAAACCACAAAGGTGAAAAACCCCACAACTTCCTCAGAGATAGAAAGATCAATGATACAACCAAAGTAAAAGAGATAGTCTTCTACTAGCAGCTACTCCTCCTCCTCAACTAGTGCTCCACTTTCCGAGTGGTGTAGAAGTGAATAATGAGATGATCAAATAGAAATATCCCAATCTCTATTTATAGATGACCTGACCTACCTAATAACCTAGGAGGGCTGACTTGTCTAACTCAGTCTAATAACCCATGGTTATACTAATGAAGGCCGACCCCATACTTGGTGGTCTAATAACCCATCACAGCAAGTTACGACACTTGTGACACTTGTCAATACAAATGACGACACTTTCGTATAGAGGAATAATACCATCTCTATAGGAGTACAATATACATTGGTGAAATACATTCCGAAGTTACATATACATCAACATATCTTACTATGAAATGGTGAGTTGCAATGTGAGGTATGAAACAATTAACACAAATTTCCTAAGATCTTTAATCAATTATCACGCATTTCTCAAGATTGAAACCATCATAAACACATCTCATATGGAAGGAAACTTGAATCATTTCATATTAAGCTAGAGAAGAAAGTACATATCTATCATGGAGCTTGATGTGCATCCTTCTTCCTTTTCCATGAGCTATCCTTTCTCCACCATTGCTTTTGATGAAGTTGAGCTTTCCAATCTTCAGAATCTCTCCAGCATGCCTTTGCTCTTCCTTTGTCCTTGTCTACTATTCCCCAAATGAATTTGTTTTATAGCATTGGGAAATAGGCTCTCAAGTTTCTCTTTTCAATGTGGGATAATTCCTTTTCATCATTTTTTATTATTTTCTCTCAAAAACCCACTTTGCATAGTATTTTTAGGCTTTTGTTACAACTTTAGCATATTCAAGTACAATTAATTCATTTTTGTGCATTTCTTCTCACTGTTGACTGATGGAGACTAGATTTGAGCCTTCAATTGAGCAGTTCAATCACTGAACCTTGTCTCTTTAGGCTCCTTCTTTCTTCACTCAATCCTTCCAGCTATGGAAATAATGATTAGATCAGAGAGGACTATTCTCTTATGTACTTGTCTTTTGCCTTCATGTTGCGGACGCATAGTAAAAATATGCTTCTTCCTTCACTTGGTTAAGGGTGTTAATTTGATTGTTAACAGATGCCCCCTAATGTGTGAGGTCTGAAGCGGAGCTAAGGGCCGAAATAAATTAATTTTATAATGATATTCTTCATACTGATACTCTTTATGGATTAAAGCAAGGATGATAAAGGATTAACTCATTGGCGCAAGAGTCAAGATAACATTTGCAAGTCGAACATAGCAATTTCTCAAATATATAATATCTTCCTATGGAGGGCATACCCATGCTCAACAGTAAACAAGCATGGCCAAGAAAAATACACAGTGGATCCATGTCAAAATTAAATTTTTCAGAAGTGTAAGCATGCACTTTGATGAGTGCAAAAACAAGGTCTTCATCGAACTTCTAACATGGGAGTCTAATCTTGCACAACTCAAGTAGTGCATCGATGAGAGATACAATTGTTTTTCCCAATGTATTCAATACAAACCGACGATAATATGAGTTTATATCATGCGAATAGATGAACTGATGTCGAGCATAATAAAACACCATCTTATTACTGGTCATTGGTGTATACCGTTAACGGGTGCGAAGAGACCCACCGATAATGATGATGGACTCTAAGGTACTGAGTACAAACTAGCAACTGTGAATAGATGTTTTGAAGTCGAACACTTGTAGAATCAAATAATCAGGGGTCATTGATGTATACCCACTGTCATTTGCGAGGAAACCTGCCACTGATGACTGCAAGATCCAAGGTACTCCTAGGTTTCTAGATCCATTACCTAGATGATGATTTGGTGTCGATAGGAATAGATCCATTGGAAGGAGGGCATCAATGCATCCCACATCAACCGATACGAAACAAAGATCAAAAGTCTGATATATTTTGGTAGAACTGCGAGATATAACACTATATACTGACACAAGGAAGGCTGACATGATTGGTCAGGAATATTTGAGGAATGGTCGACATAGTTTGAACTTCCCTTGAACACATAACATGATGCAGAATGGACACTTGGAAACATAGGACTTTGAGTAACCAACCTTAATGAAATATGCCAATGCCAGATGCATTATCGAAAGATCCATTGGTGACGGGAAGGATAGCCCATCAGTGGATATCTGTTCAAAATACTGGTAAAATTTCCTAAGGAAAATGTAGATGGTGTACTGACGGCAGATACCAAATTATGTGTTGTGTTCAAGGGAGACAAGGATTGATTGTTGCCATTTTCTTCAATGATATAATATGAAATGATTCAATTCTCCCTCTTTTTTGGATTTTTTGTGTTTTCCAATTTTTTTAACCTTTTTCATTTATTAGCTTGAAAAAAGAATATGATACATTAGAGGAAACGAGTGTCTCAAGGGCATGCGCCTAAATTTCAAGGGCATGGGTCAGGCCAAGGTAAAGATCCATATTGCAAACAAGGGCTGAGCTAGTTATGTACACTCTTACAGATGTTTCCTCCATGGGTATGGGTCAAATATACACAAGCAATGGTTTATAGGAATCTTGTAACAGAAAGTGACTGCAAAGACAAATACGCAACATAAGAAATAAGCAATGAAGCAGTTTGCATGGATGTGCAAGTGGGTATTTTAACACATGCTTATGTAAAATGACAAAAAATTGGGATCCCATCAGGATATCGTCAGAAATGTATGAAAGAGAAATATGTGGTCTCAAATTCCAAGTCATGGTGGGACTAATAGGGCTCCCGGGCCTATGAGATTAACTCGGCATGGGCACCAAAATGGAAATGGGGTGTTGACTAGGGTGTCCCATGTTTGGTAGGCTCTTCTGTCGAAATGGTGGAAAATACAGATATGAAGGGCTGATCCCCCAATTTCCAACAAGTTCGACCCTATGGAAAGTTTGGGTTGAAAAAGGTTCAAATGCATCTTCACAAATGGATAGCCTAAACCTATATGCAAGCTTCCAAATATACCAGATCAGATCGAGGAACATGCAGATCATGATCCTATACTTTGGTAGATTTAATCCAATTATGCTCCCAGTGGCCTCACAAAAGATGTCCTTAGGTGGGTGCAACCAAATGTTTACAACTTCAGGGATATCTTCATTTGATGATAAAATATAATCCAAGAAGTCACGTGAGTTGGGATATCTCACAGCCCAAATGGTCCAAGTAACCAGATCATATTCCTCCATCAAGGGAAGATTTTGATCTGAATCTGCAAAAGCTATTTGAGTAGTTTGGTATGAAACTTCTACGACATATAGGGGTGATCCAAATGCTTTCCAACATTTAAATGACATTACACATGATGGGGTCCCTTCATCCACTATGGTTAGACAGATTTTCTTACCATGAGTCATTACTTTAATCTGAAAAGCAACTTCAGAAAGGATACTACATATTGAATGGTCTATGTATGATGTGATCAAAGTCTCATCGGATGGATCAAAAGCACCAATTGTAGACAATAGTTCCTTTCTTTGTGTAGGATGACATTGCAATACCTCCAAGGCCGACATGGCACATGGTACTTGAACTAGGTACTAAAGAACATTACCATTATGAACAGCTCGCGTGTTAGTATTATGCATTGTTCTACATAGAACACCTTTGGGGGGGTTTGGTACTAAGTCTATGGATGGTTTCTCAATGTAGAGAGAACCACTTGGTTGTGATACCAATTGATCCGATGTACTAGGAGAGACATCATAAGAATCAATTCTTGTTTGAATGTTCATCTCATGATCACACATGAAGACATTGGCATTGGGATCATTTCCCCCTTGTGGGGGGTTTGGTTGGTTGCCCCCTGGCGGGGGTACCAGTGTCAAAATAGTGGGTTGTTTTTACCCACCGCATTGAAGTGTAGTTGGTGCATCTCTTTTCCCAGAGTTAGCATTTTTCTTACTCTTGTCTCTCTTCTTCTTTTCCATAAGGTCTTTGGACTCGACTATAAGGATTTCAAAATTATGGGAAGGATTAGAACTTTGATTACCCTTATACTTCTTCTTCTTTCCTCTAAGTTCTATCGATGATACTGTGAAGATGTCAGAAGTGTTGGAAGGATTAGCAGGTTGCTGCATTTCTTGGCCAACTGTGGGTTGCAAATTCTGAATAGAAACTTATCCCAAATGTGGGGTAATCTGTTCAAGATGGTTGATGGAATCCATCATATCATTAAAATGGGGCCCATGTGGAATCCTAGCTAGATCAAACGCAGGTCTTGCAGGTTGGTTCCAAAAATATTGGTTATTTTCTAGAACTTGACCACTCCATTACGCAATGGGGTTAATGGTTGGATTTCCCTCTTGCGAGATTAGGCCCAAAAAATATTGGTTACTTTCTAGAACCTGACCACTCCATTGATGTGATCCTTGGGTGTGATAATAATTCCAAGGTGGGTTTCCCCTTTGTGGAGATTTACCCAAATAAGATTGGTTACTTCCTGGAACATGACCAATGGGTGGATTTCCTCCTTGCAGAGGTGGGACCCAAGAATATTGGTTACTTCCTAAATCCCAACCACACCATGGCGGTTGAACTTGGTATTGAAAATTGTTCCAAGGTTGACTACCTCCTTGTGGAGGTGCCATCCAAAAAGATTGGTTACTTTCTAAATGTTTTCCACTCCATGGTGGAACAGGATGGATGGATGGATTGCCCCCTTGCAAAGGTAGGCCCCAAAAATATTGGATACTCCCTGAAAACTCCCCACTCCATTGCGGAATGGGGTTGATAAGTGGATTTACCCTAGGCATTGTGCTAGGATATTTCAGAGGATAAGCCCCAGGGTATTTCCACTAATCTGAGGAGCATAGCCCCAATTAGCATAAATTTTCCATGGTTCATTGCTTCCACCAAAAATATTACCATTCCATGGTGAAGGGTTTCCCCCAGAAGTAGAATTTGGACAAGTGTTAGGAATACCAAGAGGATTTTGGTTTACTCCTTGTGTGTGTTGACATTGATTAGCCGAACCATATGGAAAATCAATGTTTGGTAAGGCACACCCTTCAGTAGGGATTCCTGCAGACGAAGTGGATGTACTTCCGGGATTGGAACCCAAAACTGTACCAACTGGCACTAAAGTGTTGGTTGAACTTGTGCTACTAATAGGCATACTAACTGTTGGGATTGATGTAGATTCCAAATTGGAAGTATTGCTACCTCTAGCAACTATTTGATGTTGCGACAATGTAGTCCCTTGTGCTCCTGATGAAGCCATAGGGTCACTTGTTCAATTTTGCATGTCATTCAAACTTTCAAAAAGAGGTTTGATATCACCCAGTGACTCACGAATAGTAAGTATAACTCGTTCTGAAAGACTCATCAAAGGTGGAATTACATGAGCATTTGTGTGATTTTTCAATGTTTCAATTTCAACTAGATTAACATCATCAACTATGTCAGTATTCAGTTCGTGATGTGATAATGAATTTTCAGGGTTTGTTTGATGTTGTTCTTCTCGAGTAATATTAATTGAGTATAAAATCAGTTACGTTTCCAAGTCACTAGGATGTGGTTTTTGTATCTTTCTCTGCAATGTAGCAGGGCCTTCAATTTATGGTGACACACTTCACTGCCACTGTGACTGTCAAATCGAGAGAGTAGCCACTTCTAAGATGTTGATAAAAGGATGTATTTAAAATTATATTCTTAATCAAGCAATCCTAAGGCAATCTAGACTCAAAAAAATAAAAAGTATCCACACAGTAAAAATTCCTATAGATCCAAGCAAGCAAACTACATTTCCAAAGAACTGAAGTTCAGTGAAAATATGGATTAGAGGGCCTTCCAAAACTAGTAGTTGTTGAGGGATGCTAGGCCTCAAACAATTGCTAGCAGCGAAGGTATGAGAAAAAGTTACAATAAACTTTAATCGCTAGGGGTGCAAGTGTTGGTTCCTAACCAATCACCCTCCCAAGGAGTAAAACTTCCAAATTTTGTCTCAGGTATTGCAAGTGTCTCCCACTCAAGATAGCCTATGTGATATCCTAGGAATAGCCAGTAAAGTTACCACTTCACACTCGACGGTTGGGTGGAATATTTGTAAGTCAAGGACAACTCTCATAACCAAGTACTCTAGAAACAGTGATGTCACCCCAAGGACTTGTCACCGAACATAGATTCCCCTGATGAGATCATGTCCCACTAAACAAGCAAGAGGTGGGAACCACCCTTACTTGTCCATATTGACCTCATGATTGATGCATGTTTTAGAAGTGCTTTCCCGACAACAATTTTTTTCTACTAATGGATTTAAAATCTCAGTAATTTGCTAGTTTCAACATTTTTGCAGCCCAGGAGTGTTAACTCTCCAAACCTAATCCAGGGCACTAACCTAATCTTGTTGGTGATATCACAATCAAATGTTGGTAAATTTTATATTAAGCGCCAATTTTAAGGGTAGTTTGCTTAGTTTCAGGAGTGGAAGTGAAACTAGTGGGTGTGTTGACTCGAAAAATATAAACCAAACAATGCAATATGCTCACTACTCTACCTTTCAATTCGATGAATGTTCTAAACTAATGAAAAGTTATAGTTTCATGTGTGTCTTTCAAACATGCAAAATTCTTTGGTAGATTTCTAATATTTAAGAACAGTTCTTCTGAAATATGGATAATAACTGATTTTCAAAAATCAATGTAACCCAAACAAATATCTCAGTGAAAATGAATCTACTTCTATTACACGAGGGATCTCTGTTTCTCATTCACAAGATTGCGCGAAGGTCCAAGTGAAGAGGATACGCAGAGCCCTTTGGAATGCTTATGAATTAAATTCTAGACTGTTACACTTGAGACCTACTTTCTCATTCACAAGATCGCACAAAGGCCCAAGTGAAGAGGATACGGTGGCTCGAAAAACTGTATGAAAAAAATGAAATCTACTATATTACACGTGAGATCCACTTTCTCATTCCTAAGATCGCACGAAGCCCAAGTGAAGAGGATACGATGGCTCGAAAATAAGATGCTTGACCAAATCAAATCCTAGACTATTACACTTGAGATCCACTTCCTCATTCACAAGATCGCCCAAAGGCCCAAGTGAAGAGGATACAGTGGCTCAAACACAACTTATCACAAGAAAATTGAGATCTAAAGCTACAACTTCCTCTAATTGTGCAAGATTATAATGAAAATATTATAGATCCAAAACAAAATTTAACTAATCAAAGCTTGCTTTTGCTTTTGGAAGGAGATTGTTTTTCAAAATATCTCATAGTGTGATGTTCAATTTTTTTTGTTTTTTCAATGCCAATGTGTTAAAGTGATCTTTTAAAATGTCATAATTGAGATTTGGTTCCAAGTTTCATATGAGCAAGTGCATGAGAGTCAAAAATTAAAGGGCCTTAAGGTTCTTTAAACAAATATTCATGTTTTTTCACTTTTTACTATTTGCAAACTATGAAATGAATAAAAATTATTTAAATATCAGTCCTAATCCTATCCAATCAGAGATCTATAAGCAAAATATGACCTTAAGCAAATGTACCTGCCACCAATTGTAAGAAAAATTTGAAAGAAATGTCAATTTAAGCCATTTTTAAAGGTTTTTGGAAGGAAATCCCAAATCTGAAACTCTCAATCCAAACCCTCCCAAATATTTCTCAATTAGTAGTAAAATGATCTTAACATGTCTTGAATCAATATTCAGGTCTTAAAGTACAAAAATGAAGCCTAAATGTGGCCCTAAAACAGTGAAATATCAAAACTAGTTCTAGCAATTTTTGCAAATTTGAAACAAGAAAGTTTTAAAATTATTTTAAAATCTTCCAAATCTTAAGAAAAGGAGGATCCAAATGAGTTTTAAAATATAATCTAAGAGGTTACTAATCCCATCCATAAAGAAAAATCACAAAAAATGGGACAAGAATCAAGAACCAAGCTCTCAAAACTCAAAAACCAGGCTGGCACACAGTCTGGAACAGAGCAAAGCGCCAACAGGAGTCAAGTGAAGGCTGTACACTATCAAGGTGAGACAGTGGTGCAGGTTGCTAGTGTGCAAGCTAATCTGGCGCTCTGTGTACACAGGTGAAGTGCGCCAGCCTTCTAAATCAAGAAAATCCAAGATCCGAGATCAGTTTTGAAGGATTTTATGAGTTGGAAGGTGGATTTAGGCCGGTTTGGGGTTTCTACACCTGCATCAAAGGTTCTTGGATGGATATTAAGGGTAAAATGGAGTAGATATGAAAGGATTAGAACACCTAAAATGAAGAAAATTTCAATAAAATTCAAGTTAGTATGGTCGCCAATCTGATAATAGCTATAAGTGTAAGGTTAGATCTACATTAAAAAAGCTATCTTACTATGAAATGGTGAGTTCCAATGTCAGGTATGAAACAATTAACACAAATTTCCTAAGATATTTAATCAATAATTAGGCATTTCTCAAGATTTAAACCATCATAAATGCATCTCATATGGAAGGAAAATTTAATCATTTCATATTAAGTTAGAGAAGAAAGTACATATCTATCATGGAGCTTGATGTGCATCCTTCTTCCTTTGACATGAGCTCTCCTTTCTCCACCCTTGCTTTTGATGAAGTTGAGCTTTCCAATCTTCAGAATCTCTCCAGAATGTCTTTTCTCTTCCTCTGTCCTTGTCTATTATGCCCCAAATGCCTTTGTTTTATAGCATTGAGAAATGGACTCTCAAGTTTCTCTTTTCAATGTGGGATAATTCCTTTTCATGATTTTTGATTATTTTCTCTCAAAAACCCACTTTCCATAGTATTTTTAGGCTTTTGTTACAACTTTAGCATATTCAAGTACAATTAATGCATTTTTGTGCATTTCTTCTCACTGTTGACTAATGGGGACTAGATTTGAGCCTTCAGTTGAGAAGTTCAATCACTGAACCTTGTCTCTTTAGGCTCCTTCTTTCTTCACTCAATCCTTCCAGTTATGGAAGTAGTGATTAGATCAAAGAGGATTGTTCTCTTCTATAATTGTCTTTTGTCTTCATGTTGCGGGCGCATAGTAAAAATATGCTTCTTCCTTCACTTGGTTAAGGTTGTTAAATTGATTGTTAACACTACTTGTCCACAAATGCCATATAAATACTATCAGTATCCACATCCAAATTAACAGCTACCATTTATGGCTACTTTAGACATTCTCGACCTATCTTGTTTGACCAATGATCTCATCCTACATGGTTATAATTGGCCACCCATTTCAGTTAAGCTACCCTCTGATATTCCCAAGTTTGATGGAAAGCCCGGTGAAGACCCGAAGAACCATGTGATGAAATACCATTTATGGTGCTCATCCAATTCCTTGATGGATGACCTGATCCGTCTGAGGTTATTTCAAAGAAACCTCACTAGTACAGCTGCCAAGTGGTATATTGAACTACCACCACACTCGTTTCCTTATTTTTCATTCTTTAGCTATGTCATTCATGACTCATTTCCATTTACCCATCCTCTATGAAACTGGTATGGACTTATTGAATTCTCTCCGCTAGACCACTGCAACTCATACATCCATTCATATCCATGAGTGGCGGAGGAGGCGATGTCTCATTAAGGCTCACATTCCTGATCAATTATTAGTTGACTGGTTTACGAAGTCTCTTTTACCCACCGTAGCTTGAGACGTATCCATGGGTGGGGTCGTCACCGAGGAACAGGCTATCGCTCGTGCCCATTACTTAGACCTTGTCTATGCTCAATCTGGAACTTTATATGATTTTGTTCCTGATGCTCCCCATCCTACCTATGACCCTACAAAACCACCCCTAGGACCTCATGTCGATGGCATTGTTGGTTCCGTCCACTCCCAACCTTCTACTCAAACTAGTGGATCATCAAACCACCATGGTTCTTCCCCACCCTCGCCATAGGCTGGCAATAGCACCACCAAGCCATCCACTCATGCTTCCACCAAAGATGTGAATTATATTTAATCAGCTTCACCTTAGAAATACGGTGGCAAGAAGAAACCCAAAGGTAAACCCAAGAAGTCTTCCAATTAGCAAGAACATAAGAACCCTCCCGAAGACACGAAACAAAAACGGAATGTCAAGAATCCTTGTTTATTATGCGGTGGTGACCATTTCTCCAAAGAGTGCCCACATAGAGACAAAGTGCAGAAGTTTCTTAAGGGAAACTCCACACCCACAGTCCTCAATGATCCCTTCCCCACCTAAAACCAACAAATGATCACCCAAACCTCTCCTTCTCAAAGAGAAACATGCTCCACCGTGCATGTTCTCATGATGCATAGTTAAATGGTTAACCTAAATACACAATCATGATCATACGACTCAATCCCTCCTAAGGAACACCCCGAAAGTAATACTGAAAAATATGCTCCCTCTACCGCGCTACAAGGTTCTCTCACCATTGAGAAACCTTCATTAGATGCAATGTTGCGTCCTCCCAAGAGAACAATTCGAAAAGCATTTTTCAATCCTAATGCTTGGGCAATTCAGAATTATAACATTGTAGAGGACTTGGCACAATCTCCTTGTGCCATGTTTGTGCTAGAAGTCTTGTAGAATTGTCCCAATCAACCTAAGACTCTTCTCGCTGCAATCGGCACGGTAGACCCGGATTCCTCAAATACGATCATGTTTAAACTTGAGTATTTTAAACTGAGGCTTTCCCACCAACTGGCTTTCCAAGTTTCCATGAAGGTTGCCGGGAATAAAATCCATCGTACTGTGTTAGAGGAAGGTTCTTCCACCTCGTTCATGTCATTATCCTAGTTACAAGCCATCGGATATCCTGAGTTAAACCATTCCCCTACTACCCTAAAAGCATTCGACGGTCATGGATTCCAACCTCACAGACTCTTACAAGCCTTAGCAATAGAGTTGGGGGGAAAGACTGTAACCATTAATGTGGAAGTGTTCATTGCCCGTTTGGATTATAATATCTTGATTGGTCGCAATCGGTTTTACACCATGATTGTGGTCGCACCATCTGTCTTTTGTATTGTGCAATTCCCCATCAAGGGTGAATCGTCACTGTCGACCAATTGGAATTTTGTACACCATTACTCATCTCGGTGATAATATCCCTTTGTTAGGGAAATATTCACAGCTATATGACAGCGTGGGGTCAGCCTCATAAAGGACTCATCTATTATGGGCGTCTTCCCAACCCTGGATCCCCCTAACCATGTTGCCATGGTGAACATGATCTCCTCCATAATTCCATCATCTTCCAACTCTCCAGATCCATGGCTCGTACCCAATGAGGCTACCATGCATTTTATTGGAGACACCATGCCTGTCTCACCAGTTAGCCCCTAAGGACCACTTAGTTGTGGCTTCTACATCTTGTTCTCTACCATGGATGTCTTCCTCACCATATCCAATGTTCCAGACTTTCCATTCTGATGAGTCCATTATGGAGATTATGACCTTGGATGAACCTCCATGGAAGACCTTCACCATCGATCGTCTTTCCTACACTCATTGGATTCTGTGGATAATGCTATCTCTACCATTTTTACAACAGATGTTTATCCTTTCCCACAGTCACCGATCCTCACTTGTGATACAGTTATGGAAGGAAACATGGAAAACATCATGCCCACCATCCTGATTGACATCTCAGCTACACCTGGTGTCATGGAACATATTCGCATTTTCTAGACTTGCTCTCCCGAGGAGCTCACCGCATTCACGGACTTATTCAGACATTTCTACGACATGTTCACATGGACCTACAAGAAAATGCTCGAGATAGATCCTACCATTGTAGTGCATGAGATCCAAACCTATCTTGACGCTAAACCAGTCTGCCAAAAGTTACGACCAGTACACCCTCAAAAAATTGCGGCAATTAAAGCTGAGATTGAAAACCTCTTGAAGGTTGGCTTTATCTACCTTGCTCCTTTAACAAAATGGGTCTCCAATGTTTTCCATGTGGCCAAGAAGAAGGGAACGATCCAAGTCTGTGTCAATTATAGGGATTTGAATAAGGCTTGTCCTAAGGATAACTACCCTACCCCCTTCATCGATCAGATCATTGACAATTGTGCTGAGAGCGTCATCATCTCGTTTATGGATGGGTTTTCCAATTATAATCAAATTGAGATCCACCCGATTGACCAACACAAGACCGCTTTCATCTGCCCCTGGGGTACGTGTGCTTATCGTAAACTCCCTTGTGGCCTCAAAAATGCTGGTGCTACATTCCAGCGGGCCATGTCGTATCCTTTTCATGATGTAAAGGACTTTGTGGAGCCCTATCTCAATAATCTCCCTGCTCATTCACAGCATCGCGAGTTCCACATCGACCATCTGACAGCAGTATTTCTCAGATGCAGGCGGTATAACATCTATTTGAATCCTCACAAGTGCATTTTCTGAGTCGAATCAGGATGCCTCCTAGGTTTCATTGTCTCAAAGGATGGGATCCGCATTGATCCCTTGAAGGTGGAATCCATTGTCTCTCTCCCACCTCCTACTAATATCATGGAACTACAAAGTTTGCAAGGGAAGGAAACTTACTGTAACGTCCCCACCCTTGGACCCAATTCAAGGAAGGGAACACGATACCAATATGTAGGGCTTTAACATAAACTTAGCCCATTCATTAGATTCATACAACTAAATCAAATGTGTAAAAATGCAAATCAATTAAACATGCACAGCGGAATAAAAACATAATCCACACATACCTTTCATATGCATTTCAGCATAACAACAGTCATCAAATTAATACATTACATAATTAAATAAACATAAGAATATAATTATCTTCATTGTGCAATTGTCCCAAGCAATTAGCTATGTCGCTGCAACGTCCCACCCATCCATAGGTCTCTGCCCATCCTGTATTATTTCAGCACTCGGAGACCACCCCCGAGCTGGGCATGATTTCTACAAGGAATATGGGACATTCGAGCTCTTACACAGCCAAGTAATCAATGCATCTAAGCCAAGCCAGTCCACATCTGGGTCTATCAGGATAAATCAGAACCCTGGATGCTTGCACTGAAGCTCAAGCCAAAACAATGGATTGGGAGAGGGAAATTTGACCACAGGGAAGAAAACAAATTCTCCCACAGATACATAATCATTCAGTAGCCAAAATGGTCTCAATGGAACCCCCCAATTCTATTCCCCTTCTTCCCCAATGGTATATAACACAAAAACACCCTCCTCCCAACTAAGAAACAAAGAAAAACCAGAAAAACGTGGCTAGAAAATGCGCAGGTAGCTCCCAACTCGTGAGGGAGAGAAACTGGTTCATGGATAATGGCTTGGGGAGCAATTCATGGCTCTTTTCTTTCCCAAGAAGCAAAAACATGATTTTCCATGAAGGGTGGATTTCCCATACCCGAATTTGGATAGCGATACCTCCCATTCCCGAAGGCATTAACTACCTCAACCAAATCTTGGGATAAATGAATGATTGGGTACAAAATTCAACATGGGTTGTTGAGGGTTCATGGGTTCTCTCATTGACATTTTCCTTGACTTGATTGGCTCAAGGGTTTGAATTTTTTCCCTCCCAATTCCTTGTAAAATTATGCCTCCATCTCTTGTTGCATTGCATAGCTAGTTGTGGGTATTTTATTAAAATGCATATTTACATGATATTTGAAATTATAATGTGCTTGGCTAGCAAGTAAACTATATGCATCACTAAATCAATGGCAAGGCCTTGGCCTTGAGCTCCTCACCATGATTTTATAACAATATTATATCATTTACAATTGAATGTAATGGGGTCAAAATGGCCACATTACACTTACCTACGGCGTTTTGTATGTAATTTTGCTCAAAATACATAGGGCTACATGCGATTGTTAAAGAAGGACGTCCCTTTCATCTAGGATGACCAAGCCAAAGAATCCTTTGACAAATTGAAGTTGGCCATTACTCAAGCCCCTGTGCTCCAACCGCCCAATAACTATAAGGATTGCATCCTTTATCTTGTTTCTTCTTCCACCATGATCGCCATGGTCTTGGTCTAGGAAGACAACAATGCCCAGGAACATGTGATCTATTACCTCAATAAGGGTCTTATTGACTCTGAAACTCGTTACTCACATGTCGAGAAACTCGCTCTCGCAGCAGTCATTTCCGTCCAAAAGTTTTGTCACTACATATTAATATGCACCACTACTATTATTTCCGATTCAAACCCCATGTACCACGTTCTCACACATCAAGTGCTCGGGGGGAAGTATTCACACTGGATCATGATACTTCAGGAATTTGATCTCCTCTTCGAGAAGGCCAAGTCAAAGAAATATTTAGTCTTTGCGGAGATCATTTGTGATCTTCCCCGTGTTGATTCAGAAACTGATCCCAATGACTCTCTTCCCGATGAGTCATTGTTTCTCATCAACACATCTGACCCATGGTATGGAGATATCACATTATATCTCCAAAACTAACGGTTCAACCCTCAACTATCTCGTGATGACCGTCGTCATATAAGCCACTATGCCAAGTACTACCTGATCATCAGTGATACCCTATATCTGTTGATGTATTTGTAACTTCGGAAGATATTCACTTGTATATTATATGTATTAAATTTGTACTTTATTGTATCCCCAATGGAGATGTATTATTCCTCTTATTGGAAGTGTCGTCATTTGTATTTGCAAGTGTCGCAAGTTATATTGTAAGTGTCGTAACTTATATTTGAAGGTTTATTAGACTCCCTTAGGGAGTCGGCCCAGTTAGGGTAAAAGGAAGGTTAAGTTAAAGTATAAATAGATTGGTTGCACCAATCTATTTGCTCATTCACTCACTTATCCAACTCGCATAGTTGAGACAGAGGAGTGTGAACAAGTGGAGGAGGAGTAGTTGTTGAAGACATCTATCTTTTGGGGATTCATCTTTGTGATCTTTGTATTGTGGCTTATTCTATCTCTGAGGAAGTTGCGGGGTTTTTCACCTTCTCGGTTTTCCCCGAGTAAACATTGTGTCTCTTGTGTCTATGATTGTTATGTTGTGCATATTATTCTCTTAGTAGGATACTAGATACTATTTGAATGAAATTATCAAAATTCTAACATGGTATCAGAGTGGGACTAAGAAGAAGACACTGTGCAGCTACGGAAGCTAGGGATTCTTAATTTTTGGGTCTCTCTTCACAGATCATCAAAGGAAGGAGGCTAGGATGACTCTCCTAAGGAAGGCGCATCTTTCTGTCGAGACAAAATTTGATTCTAAGCATTTCCAGTTTTTGGCCTATCACTATTGCGGGAAATTAGGGATTTTGACAGAAGTGGAATTTTGGACTTCTCTCAGCATAGGATTGATATCCTCAGCAAAATCGAAGTTTAGAGACCAAGATCAAACTTTTTGGTTTGGACTAACCCCAGGATCCATCAAACCCTAGTTAGGGTTTTGGACCAGAAAACCAGATTTTGACAGAAGTTGCAGATCTGAAATTCGCAGGTCAATTTTGAGGGATCAATTTTTGGAGTTTTCAAAATCTGAGAAAACTAGCTTGCTCGCCTCAGTCAATTGCATCTCCCTATCCAGACAGAAGTTTTAAATTCCAAGTTTGGATTTTTAGGGTTTCTCTGTCAAACCCTAGCCAGCTCCAGATCCAGTCTCAGCAAATCAAGTGGTAAGACCTAAATCTTTTATTTCCATTTGAGTTTCTCATTAATATGTCTCACCACACCAAGCTTGAGGATAAGATTGAAGGGGCTGATAGCTTCTGAGCATGGAAGTATAGGATTGGGTTAATCCTAGAAGAGAATGAATTGGACACCTACATAAGTGAAGAGGTTCCAGTTCCAGAGGGAGATGAGGCTAAATCCTTACATAAGAAGAACTTGGTCAAGGCCAAGAGGATCATTGTAGATTCTAACAAAGACCATCTCATACCACATGTTTCTATAAAGACACCCAAGGAGATGTTTGATTATTTGACCAAGCTGCTTGAAGGAAAGAATATAAATTGGAATATGACATTGCGGAACCAATTGAAGAGTGTGAAGATCCAGAATGGAGAGACCATCCAATCCTACTTTACTAAGGTATCTCAAATCAAAGAACAACTTGAAGCTGTGGATGAAGTGGTGGAGAATGGATAAATTGTGATGACCACTTTGAATGGCCTACCTAGGTCATGGGAATCCTTCATCCATGGAATTCTTGCAAGAAATAAATTGATTTCTTTCAGTAGACTATGGGAGGAATTCTCACAAGAAGAAGGTAGACTTGTGGCCCAAGAAGAAAATATGGGAAGTGAATACCAAGCCCTCAGAGCACACACCAAGAGAAGTAAGTTCAAGAGGGAGAAATATCATTTCAAAAGATCTTCTCACCATCATCAAAGGGAGAACATTAAGGAATATCACTCTCACATTATATGCTTCACATGTGATGAAAAGGGACACTATACTCGAGATTGTCCCAGGAATAGAAAATGATTCAACAACAACAAGAATGGATATCATGCTCATGCTGCTGAGGATGATGAACCTCCCAGGAAAAAGACTAAGGAAGAAAGTGAAGACTCTTCAAGTGATGAAGAATATATTATAATCTCTGCTCTCACAGGTACTATTACACATGGGTGTAATGATTGGCTTATTGATAGTGGGGCTTCCAAACATATGACGGGATTTAAAGAATATCTTATGGACCTATCTGAACATGAGTCACCTCATAAGGTGAAACTTGGGGATGAATATCAATACCCTATAAAAGGAAGTGGTGAAGCCTCCTACAAGTTAGACTTTGGGAAGTCTTTGAAGATGAAATATGTTCTACATGTACTTGGACTCAAGAAGAATCTTCTCTCCATATCATCTTTGGATGTAAAGGGGATGAGAGTTTCATTTGTGGATGGCCAAGTACTTATGTGGCCAAAAGGTAAGACCATAGATGATGCACTAGTGATTGGAGAGCAAGAGGGAGGATTGTACAAATTGAAGAGACAGCTTGAACAAGCCATGGTACATGAATCCATGGAGCCAAGTGAACTTTGGTATAGAAGACTTGCACATGTGCACTATAGAGCACTACCAATTGCAAGCAAAGTAGTAGAAGGTATTCCTGAAATCCAGTCAAAGCATGAAGGTGTTTGCAAAGGATGTGAAAAAGGAAAGAACACAAAGAAGGAATTTTCGAGTAGTGAAAGCAAGGAAAAAGGAATCTTGGAAATTATCCACTCCGATGTATGCAGTTCGATGTCATCTAGTTCTCTGAGTGGGTATGTATATTATGTTTCTTTCATTGATGATTTCTCTAGGAAGAATTGGATTTATTTCTTGAATAACAAAGATGAAGTATTCAGCAAATTCAAGGAATTCAAAGCCTTGATAGAAAACCACACTGAAAAGGAGATCAATACCCTTAGAACCAACAATGGTGGAAAATTCACTTCAGCAGACTTCAAGAAGTTATGCAGTGATTCAACGATTAAGAGGGAGTTGGCCACTCGTTACAATCCACAACACAATGGAGTTGCAGAAAGGAAGAATAGACATATCATGGAAGCAGCACGAGCAATGATTCATGACCAGGATCTATCTATGCATCTATGGGAAGAAGTAGCAAGGACAGTTGTATATGTATAGAACAGAACACCACACAGGATACTTGAAAATAAGACACCAGAAGAACATTTCTCCAGTGAGAAACCAAAAGTTAGTCATCTCAGGATATTTGGTTGTCTAGTATACACACGTGTTCTAAGAGAAAATAGGACAAAGCTAGATCCTTCAGGAAAGAAGGGTATATTCATGGGTTACAGTGAAAACTCGAAAGCATACAAAATATACTTTTCAAGGTTCAAGAAGATTGAAATCAATAGGGATGTGACTTTTGATGAAGACTCAACATACATCAAATCCAGGAAGCCACCTGTTGAAGACAATGAAGAACCAAGAGAACCCAGAATACATGACACCACCATGAACAAAGCAATTCAAGAAGAGGATCGTGAGATGGAAGATCCACAAGAGCCTGTAGATCCACCCCATGAGAATAACTCTCACAAGAGGAAACCAACATGGGAAAGAGAGATCATCCAAGATGCAAAGAAGTATGGTGTTCCAGATGAAGAACACGGAGAAAGAAAAAGGACAAGGTCACACACCAGCTATGTAGCCTTACTATGTGACATAATGAACAAAGCTCCTTCCAGTTATGAAGAAGCAGAAGAAAATAAATAATGGAAGGAGGCCATGGTCGAGGAATACCAGTTGATCATGAAGAATGATGTTTGGGATGTGGTCCCAAGTGTTATACCTCCATATTTCACAGTGTCGCATCTTCACAATAAAAACAGTTGACGACACTTCCCCTACTGCTGAAAACACCCAGAAAGGAAAAGTAATGAATGACCCATAAAGACAAACCTGTAATGTCAAGAAACAACCCAACTGAGACCTCATCTACCAACACTACTACGTGTTGCATTACTACCTTTGTGCAGTAGCCCCCACTACCGCGCTATGCTCTTTCCCTGCTGCACGGTACTACCACGTTATGCTCAGCTTCTGGGGCACAGTAGTACCTTTTTATCCCTTTTTCCATGGCTTGTGGGATCTTGATCTTCGAGATATTTTTGAGGATTGACATCTCTGATTCGATCTTAACTCAACTTATCATATTAGTGGGTTTGATCCACTAAACACTCCCAAGATCCATTCTTCTCTCTTGTTGGTCAACCCTCCTGCACACTATAAGAGAGAGGCCTTCCATGAGCAAAGGGGAGGACTCTTTGAGATATCAAACCTATGGTCTTAGATCTTTGTGGAGATAGCTAGAGGAGATAGCACTTGGAGCTAGGAGTTGGCTTGGACATCAAGCAACCATTGTAAGTAACTTCAAGTTTGCAAATAAAACATAACTTGTCTTGTTTCCCAAATTGTGTGTGTTGATGTTGTTTCAATTAAATGATTTTTTTCTATTATAGATTTGGACTCTGACAGATATTTCAAGTTGCTAGAAAGATTGTGTATGCTTGTACTTTGATTCATTCTAACAGGTTCATTCGCGAGGACTTGAGGATTGGAGCAATAACTAAGACAAGCGATTAAATCAAAGGTCTGTTAAACCTCTTCCATTTCTTTCAGTAGTATAATCTTGAAGCATTTGCTTGAATCTAGGAATTCAAGGTAGCATTTGTTATCTTTTTGTCTTAGTTTGAAGTCAGTCAAGTCTAATTTAACCTAAGAGAGTTTCTACCTATCCGTAGGGAGAAATATCTACAACACCAAGACCAGAAGGGAAGTCTATTGTGACTTCCAAGTGGATCTACAAGATCAAGCATGTTGTATATGGTAGCATAGATAAATACAAGGCAAGGTTTGTGGATCGTGGCTTCTCCCAGAAAGAAGGGATAGATTATGAAGAACTTTTGCACCTGTAGCCAGATACACTTCCATCAGAACAATACTTGCTCTGGATGCAGTGATGAGGTGGAAGATACACCAGATGGATGTCAAGACAGCAGTCTTGAATGGTGTAGTCTAAGAGGAAGTATATGTGGAGGATCCACTCGGTTTTGAGACACATGACAAGGAGTCACATGTGTGCAAATTAAAGAAAGCATTGTACGGTTTGAAACAAGCACCCAGGACATGGTACAGAAAGATTGATAGCTTCCTAACTAGTTTGGGCTTTACCAAGAGTAAAGCAGATTCCAACCTTTACTAAAAGGTTGAGGAAGGAAATCCAGTGATACTCCTACTGTATGTAAATGACCTATTTTTGACAGGTGAGATGGGGTTGATTGTTGATACGAAGAGGAAGCTTGCTTCCAAGTTCGAGATGAAGGACTTGTTAGTTTTTCATAATTTAATACATTCTAATCTAGGATCTTAACTGAAAGAACAACATGTATAGCATATCAAGCATAAGAAACAAGAGACAAGAGACACAAAACATTTCACCGGGGAAAACCAAGAAGGTGAAAAACCCCGCAACTTCCTTGGAGATAGAATAAGCATCAATACAATGATCACCATGATCAAACCCAAGAGATAGATATCTGCAGCAGCATGCTCCTCCTCCACTTGTGCACATCCTCCTATTCTCTCACTAATGCGAAGTGAGTGAACAATAGAATATGTAAAATGAGAGAGACACACTCTCTATTTATACACTACATCACTTGACCTTTACTCAACTAGGTTGGCCCTAACTTAACCACATAACATAATGTTGACTGGGCCGACCCCCAATAGGGTGGTCTAATAACCCTTTGACCCACATGACTCATACAGGGCCGACCCCAATAAGGTGGTCTAATAACACATCAAGTATAAGTTACGACACTTACAATATAACTTGAGACACTTGCAAGTACACATGATGACACTTCTAGTCAGAGGAATAATACATCTCTGTTGGGGATACAATAAAGTACAAATGTAATACATACAATATACAAGTAAATATCTTCCGAAGTTACAAATACATCAACACTCCCTCTTAACTAGGAAGGTATTCTCTTGACACAAGTCATTAATACATATAGGCACAAGTCTTCAATACTGGAGTTGGATCACGAAGCATCATCGTCACTGCTGCTGTACTCGTCATCTTGATCACTGGTGCTATCTCATAATTCTTTTCATCATAGGATGTTCTACAGAGCCATCCCTTTTTCATACTGGATGTAGGCCCACCACCTGTAGGTCTTCATCATCACTGGCCATACTATGGAATCCTCGGGACTTATTACGTGCGTCAACAAAACCTCGAAAGAGCATCCCAGGAATTTTACAAGCTCACTGCTCAACCTATTAGATATCCCAGGGAAATATTATATGTGACCTCCACAAAACCTCGAAAGAGCATCCCAGGACTGATTACAAGCACACATCTCAACCTATCGGATCTCCCAAAGTAATATTACATGTGGTCATGGAAAAACCTCGAAAGAGCATCCCAGGACTGATTACGAGCACACAGCTCAACCTATCGGATCTCCTAGGATCTTTTACATGCAACTGCACAACCTGTCCACGGCCACGAAGTATCATCCTGATACTCATGATCATACTGATCATGTCATCTTAGCAAGCAAGCCATCAAGTAGGTACACCTAAGGACTGATTACACTGCCTCTGCAAAACCTGCAAGAGCATCTCAGGACTGATTATATTATATACCTTTGCAAAACCTGTGTTCCATACTGTCACCTCATCGTCATCATATCACCTCATCATCCATGGAGCATAACCCAGATGCACATCACACAGCACTTACACTCACTGGCATGGGAAGACACACTTCAACCATCCGTGAAAGGATCAGCACTTATATCTACGCCATGGGAAGACACACTTCAACCATGTGAAAATAGCAGAACACTTATATCGTAGCCATGGGAAGACACACTTCAACCATGCTTGAATGGCATAGCACTTATATCGTAGCCATGGGAAGACACACTTCAACCATGCTCGAATGGCACAACACTTATATCGCAGCCATGGGAAGACACACTTCAACCATGCTTGAATGGAACATCTCTTACATCAACGACCATGGGAAGACACACTTCAACCACGTCGGAATGGCCCCAGCCCTTATATCTACACCATGGGAGGACACACCTACCACCATGTGAGAATGGCTCATGTGCATTTGTGTCTCCGGACTCATCACTTCCCCTTGGAAGGAATCTCGATCTGAAGTACACCAAGCCTCTCTCTGAAGTACTCAAACTTCACTCTGGCCAGTGGCTTGGTCAACACATCGACTATCTACTCATCCATCACAACATACAGGAGCTTCACTGCTCCTCTCTATACCATATCCCTGATATAGTTATATTTTATCTGGATGTGCTTCAATCTGTCATGGAACATGAAGTTCTTAGACAGCTTCATACAACTCTGGTTGTCACAAAAGATACCAGTAGCATCCAACGGAAGATCAAATAACTCAGACAATAGCTTCCTCAACCATAGTGCCTCATAACTAGCCAAACAAGCTGCGACATACTCTGCTTCAGCTGTACTCAGTGCCACACAGGACTACTTCCTGCTAAACCAAGAGATCATACCGGATCCCATACTGAAGCAGCACCCTGAAGTGCTCTTCCGATCAATAGCACTTCCTGCCCAATCCAAATCAACATAACCCTTCAGGTTAAACTTTTGATTCGCATCATACTTGAGCCCATAATCAACTGTACCCTTCAGGTACCTTAGAATATGCTTTATAGCAACCAGGTGAACACCTCTAGGATCCATCAAGAACTTGATCAATGTGTTCACTGCAAAGCAAATATCTGGTCTCGTGTTCATCAGGTAAATCAAGGACCCAATCATATGATGATACACAGTAACATCAATCGGATCAGATGAAGCATCACATAGAAGATTCAGGTTCGATGCCAGAGGTGTGGCCATGGCCTTGCAGTCCATCATCCCCAACCTCTTCAAGATCTCTACTGCATACTTCCCTTATCCAAGGAAGATTCCATCTACACTCTGCCACACCTCCATGCCTAGAAAGTAGTGCATCATCCCCAAGTCCTTCATCTCAAAATCGGCAGCAAGCTTCCTCTTCGTGTCTACAATCAATCTATCATAACCTGTAACAAACAGGTCATACACATACAAGAGTAGTATCACTCGATTTCCTTCCTCAACCTTGTAGTAAAGGTTGGAATATGCTTTACTCTTGGTAAATCCCAAATTGGATAGAAAGTTGTCTATCCTACACCATACCAAGTCCTAGGAGCTTGCTTCAATCCATACAAGGATTTCTTCAACCTGCACACATATGACTCTCTGTCATGCATCTCAAAACCAAGTGGCTACTCCACATACACTTCCTCCTCGACTACACCATTCAAGAAAGTTGTCTTGACATCTATCTGGTGTATCTTCCATTTCATCACTGCAGCCAGAGCAAGTACTGATCTTATGGAAGTGTATCTTGCTACAAGAGCAAAAGTCTCTTCATATTCTATTCCCTTTTTCTGGGAGAAGCCACGAGCTACAAATATCGCTTTGTATTTCTTTACGCTGCTATCTGCAGCATGCTTGATCTTTGGAAGTCACAACAAACTTCCCAACTAGTCTTGGGACCACATCCCAAAAATGTTTCTTCATGATCGACGGATCATGGTATTCTTCCATTACTTCATCCCGGATCCTAGGAACTTCAATATCTTCAATAGATAGCTTTGTTGCTGGAACAAATGTTGTAGTCCTTCTTTTGTAGGTGATGGTATACGATCTTTCCTACAAAGCAAGTTAAATTGCATGATTAGAAGCATCTCATAGTTTTCAGAACAAATTCTTACACATAAAGAAATATGTCATACAGTTATGCAATTATTTTAGCCAATGCTTCAATACAACATTTATCTATATCCCGTAACTTTATAGATGCCTTCCAATCTCTACTAGAACATTGTTAAGAGTGTGCACAACTCCCAACATGTCAACAAAGAGATTTCATTCTAGATAAGTAGCAATGTAATGTTGTACAGTGCCATAGGCCACTTACCCATCACATGCATATTAGTAGTATACTGTTCATTAATGCAATTATTCTAATATCCATAATACACACCCTAAGTCTAGGAACATCATTAAACAATATTATTTAAAGAAACAAGTATGCAAGAAATGACAATTCAAATACTTATCTTTGTTTGGTTGTAGGGTGGACTCCCTCTCAATATTTGCTTCCTTGCAGGAACTACTGGAGTGTGCTCCCTCTTGATCTTTGCTTCCTGGATTACCAATATTTGAACTTATATCCATCTTCGATCACTATGCATACTTACTAGTATCATAATTGTGTTATCGTCGAGGTCTCATACATACATTCATTAGTATAATCTTAATACTATCAAAAACATTATGATTCTAAGTAATCTTAAACATGTATGGTCAAGATCATTTCATACACAGATAATTTATCACAATTCTTTTACTCATACATATTCCTATTTGACCATAGGACTTTTCTGGTTAGTCATATCATCAATCAAAGTAAGAAGGATAATATGCCTAAACCCATGATTACTCAAACCTATAACTTCATGAATAATCATTATCAATCATACCAAGTATACTTATATAAGAGATCCTATCACAAGGTAGGATTCTAACTTGATATAGGAAAAACATACCTGGATTAATATGTTAGCTGGTTATGTCTAACATACCCACATGATGTCTTCTTGTTCTCTTAAATGACTTGTGCTAGTGACCTGCATATCTCCTAAGTTAACCATTGTGGAACCAAATTATACATACCTTGTAAGTAGAGATTCATTAGTCTTTGTCTTCATGTCACCATGGTCATATTTTCTTGATCTAGAACTTGATTTGTCTTTCTTGATGTACCTTACATGTTAGCGGACAACATCAACCTCATACAACATCATGGTGCATTAGTACAATCATAAATGTCATAACCCTATACATGCATTCATACTTTTACTAGGGTGATAAGACAAGTCTAAAATTAATCAATATTGTACTAACCTCAATAATATGAAGGCAAACATATCATAACCTTAATCATGAACATATTTCAAAACATACCTGTATCTCCTCAAGTCATACCTATCAAGATTGCTTGTAGACTTCTTATGTAAGTCCTTAGCCTCATCTCCCTCTAGAATTGGAACTTCTTCACTTATGCAGGTGTCCAATTCATTCTCTTCCAGGATTAATCCAATCTACTTTGATTTGCTGAAACTGGATCTGGAGCTAGATTAGGGTTTGCCCGAGAAACCCTAAAAATTCAAACTTCGAATTTCAAACTTTTGAAAGGATAGAAAGATGCACCTTGATGAGATGATCAAGTTGGTATACTCATAATTTGAAAACTGCAAAGTTTCACCCCTCAAAATTTCCTTTTAGATTTCCGAATTCACTGGGGCTTCACCCAACCAAAAGGTTTGATCCAAATTTCTAAACTTCTATTTTCTTGAGGAGCTTCCAGCCATGGTCACAGAATTCAAAAATTCAAACTTTTGTAAAAGCCCTAATTTTCCACTTTTCCGATCAAAGTCCCGAACTAGGGTTTGATCAAGCCCGACCTTCTGCCCAACCAAAAAATTCAATCTTGGTCTCTAAATTTTGATTTTGATGAGGAGCATCCAGCTGTGGTCTCCGATACAAAACTTCCAACATTCTCTGAAACCCTAAATTCCTGGAGCAATGAATGAAGGTGCTCAAAATCCAATTTTGTTTTGACAAAATATGCACCTGCTTGTTTCTTGTGTAACTCTAAAATTTCAATTCTACAGGATCTGACAATCCTTCCTATGGTATCCTGACCGGTTATCTTTTGAACCCCACAGGTTTGACCTCAAATGGATTCTCTGAGAGAGACTTATGCCAAGTGTCACAACGTGACCTGTTTATGGTATAAAACAAGAGAGCAAACTTGTACAGAGTGCCACGTGTTACTGGTTGAATTTCGGCCTCTGAAAATCGTACCTGTGAAAGTAAAGTCCATTCCCTACTTGTCACCTTTTACGAAATTTCATTTGGAGCTTCCTATCACAAGTTGTGACCATTTTTCCTAGGTCACTTGTTTATGACTGAGATCTAGAAGAGGCAGAAACCCTAACTTGTACTGATCATAAATCACAAAGTACAACGAATTAGAGGCTGTCCTTTGGAAACAAGGTACATGGAGATCTTATCTTAGACCTGTAATATTTTTCAATCATGAAACCTTGCCGAAATGGATTTATAGTGAAAGTTCTAGGATGCTGGTTTTTTTTATATCAAGCCCTAGCTTCGCAAGTGCAACAAGTGTCGTAAATGCTATACCATGCCTTCTTTCAGGCTAGCTCTGATACCATGTTAGTTTTTCAGAATTTAATACATTCTGATCTAGGATCTTGACTGAAAGAAAAACATGTACATCATATCGAACATAAGAGACAAGAGACAAGAGACACAAAACATTTCTCCGGGGAAAACCAAGAAGGTGAAAAGCCCTGCAACTTCCTCAGAGATAGAATAAGCATCAATACAATGATCACCATGATCAAACCCAAGAGATAGATATCTACATAAGCATGCTCCTCCTCCACTTGTTTTCATCCTCCTCTTCTCTCACTAATGCGAAGTGAGTGAACAATAGAATGTGTACAATGAGAGAGACACACTCTCTATTTATACACTACATCACTTGACCTTTACTCAACTAGGTCGGCCCTAACTTTACCACATAACATAATGTTGATTGGGCCGACCCCCAATAGGGTGGTCTAATAACCCTTTGACCCACATGACTCATACAGGGTCGACCCCAACAAGGTGGTCTAATAACCCATCAAGTATAAGTTACGACACTTACAATATAACTTGTGACACTTGGAAGTACACATGACGACACTTCTAATCGGAGGAATAATACATCTCCGTTGGGGATACAATAAAGTACAAATGTAATACATACAATATACAAGTGAATATCTTCCGAAGTTACAAATACATCAATAGGACTTGTGTATGATGCATTACTTTCTAGGTATGGAGGTGTGGCAGAGTGCAAATAGAATCTTCCTTGGACAAGGGAAGTATGCAGTAGAGATCCTGAAGCGGTTCGGGATGATGGACTGCAAGGCCATGGCCACACCTATGGCATTGAACCTGAAGCTATTGAGTGATGCTTCATCAGAGTCAGTTGATTCCATGATGTATCGTTAGATGATTGAGTCCTTGATGTACCTGATGTTGATGTATATGTAACTTCGGAATGTATTTCACATATATGTATATTGTATTCCTATAGAGATGTTATTATTCCTATATATGGAAGTGGTTGTATTCCTATAGAGATGTTATTATTCCTCCATACGGAAGTGTCGTCATTTATATTGTAAGTGTCGTAACTTATACTTGATGGGTTATTAGACCACCTTGTTGGGGTCGGCCCTGTATAAGTCATGTGGGTCAAAGGGTTATTAGACCACCCTATTGGGGGTCGGCCATGTGGGTCAAAGGGTTATTAGACCACCCTAGTGGGGTTCGGCCTAGTCAGCATTATGTTAAGTGGTTAATTTGAGGCCGACCTAATTGAGTAAAGGTCAAGTCAAGTTAGTGTATTAACAGAGAGTGTGTCTCTCTCATTTTACACATTCTATTCTCTCACTCACACTTTGGAGAGTGGCGCACTTGTGGAGGAGGAGGCTCTGCATCTAGGAGAAGACTATCTCTTGTATTCTGGTTGTATCATTGCTCTATTTATCTATGAGGAAGTTATTGGGGTTTTTCACCTTTATGGTTTTCCCCAGGTAAACTCTGTGTCTCTTGTGTGCTTGCATTATTGTGTCCATGATTGATATGCTGTAGATTTGTTGTACATGTTTTTCTCTCAGTTAAGATCCTAGATCAGATTGAAGTAAATTCTGAAAATTTAACACCTGACGAACACGAGACCAGATATTTGCTTTGCTGTGAACACATTGATCCAGTTCCTGAAGGATCCTATACATGTTCACTTGATTGCTATAAAGAATATTCTGAGGTACTTGAAGAGTATGGTTGATTATGGGCTCCAGTATGACGAGAATCAAAAGATTAACCTGGAGGGTTATGTTGATTCATATTGGGCAGGTAGTGCTGCAGATAGGAAGAGAACTATGGGGTGTTGCTTTAGTATGGGATCAGGTGTGATCTCTTGGTTTAGCAAGAATCAATCCTGCGTAGCACTGAGTACAGCCGAAGCAGAGTATGTCGCAACTTGTTTGGCTAGTTGTGAGGCAGTATGGCTAAGGAAGCTATTGTCTGCTTTGTTTGATCTTCAGTTGGATGTTATATCTTCTGTGACAACCCGAGTTGTGTGAAGTTGTCCGAGAACCCAGTGTTCCATGACAAGTCAAAGCATATTGGGATCAAGTATCATTATATTAGGGATATGGTGAAGAGAGGAGCAGTGAATCTCTTGTATGTTGCGACGGACGAGCAGATAGCAGATGTGTTGACCAAGCCACTGTCCAAGGTGAAGTTTGAGTACTTCAAAAAGAGGCTTGGTGTTATTTAGATTGAAGATACTTCCAGGAGGAAGTAATGGGACACAGATGCAGGATCCCTTCCAAGCATGGTGGTAGGTGGGTCCTCCCCATGGTTGTGGATGCAAGTTTTGTGTGATGAGCATCCGGACGATGCTCCGCTATGAACATATGTATGATGTTCTATATGATGATGATCCGTATGATCATGAGCATCCGGATGATGCTCTGTGGCCATGGAAAGTTTGCATCTTGTGCAGTGGCATGTAATAGGTCCCTGGGAGATCTTGCAGGTTGTGCTTGGCACGTAATCAATCCTAGGATGCTCTTTCAAGGTTTTTCTTGGTAGCATGTAATGTGTCCCTGGGAGATCTTGCAGGTTGTGCTTGGCACATAATCAGTCCTGGGATGCTCATTTGAGGTTTTGTAGATACACATAATCAGTCCTGAGATTCCACCGGATGGGCCACTTGCAGAGATGATGAATACCTACATGTAGGCTAGGCCTACATCCAGCATGAAAAAGGGTTGGCTCTGTAGAAATTCCTATGACGAGTAGAATTGAGAGATAGCACCAGTGATCGAGATGACGAGTACAGCAGCAGTGACGATGATGCTCCAATGATCTAGTGACGATGATCCAACTCCAGTATTGAAGACTTGTGCCTATATGTATTGATGACCTGTTTCAAGAGAATACCTTCCTAGTTAAGAGGGAGTGTTGATGTATTTGTAACTTCAGAATATATTCACTTGTATATTATATGTATTACATTTGTACTTTATTGTATCCCCAATGGAGATGTATTATTCCTTCGATTGGAAGTGTCTTTATTTGTATTTGCAAGTGTCACAAGTTATATTGTAAGTTTCATAACCTATATTTGATGGGTTATTAAACCACCTTAGAGGGGTCGGCCCTGGATGAGTTAAGTGGAAGGGTTATTAGACTCCCTTAGGGAGTCATCCCAGTTAGGGTAAAAGGCAGGTTAAGTTAAAGTATAAATAGAGTGGTTGCACCAATCTATTTGCTCATTCACTCACTTATCCAGCTCACATAGTTGAGTTAGAGGAATGCGCACAAGTGGAGGAGGAGTAGCTGCTGAAGACATCTATCTTTTGGGGATTCATCTTTGTGATATTTGTATTGGGGCTTATTCTATCTCTGAGGAAGTTGGGGGTTTTTTCACCTTCTTGGTTTTCCCTGAGGAAACATTGTGTCTCTTGTGTCTATGATTGTTATGCTATGCATGTTATTCTCTTAGTAGGATCCTATATAATATTTGAATGAAATTATCAAATTTCTAACAATATCGCTATGGCATTGACTCCATCCTTTGACGTTGTTTAACACATGAGGAGGCTAAACACGTACTCAATGACTGTCACTCTGGGGCTTGTGGAAATCATCTTTTTGGGATGGCTACAGCCCATAAAGATACTATTGGCCTTCGATATTCAAATATTGCGTATAGGTTGTTAAGAAGTGTCCCCCATGCCATCTTTTTCAATTAAAAAATCACTCACATCCGGCCCCTTTACATCCGGTTATTGCAGTCGACCCCTTTGCTAAATGGGGCATAGATTTCACTCACTGTAAGCCTACCTCGGACGGGGTGCATGGTTACATCATTGTAGCTGTGAATTATTTCTCTAAATGGGTTGAGGTTATGCCTATGTACAATGAATACAAAAAAAACGTTGCACTCTTCATGTTTGACCATGTCATTGCATGATTCGGAGTCCCGCAAGCCTTTGTTACCGATCACGGATCTCACTTTCAAAACCATATGGTATATGAATTGAGCGCGAGACTGGGTTTTCGCAATAAAAACTCAACCCCTTAATACCCACAGTCCAATGGACAAATAGAGGCCATCAATATGGTCTTGAAAACCATGATTCAACACACGGTGGGTACACACAAATCAAACTGGCACATCATGCCCTTTTCTTCCCTATGGGCATACAGGACCTCTATTAAGACTGCCACCCGGGTTCACACCTTTCCAACTAGTTTACGGATTGGAGGCAGTTCTACCGATAGAGTGCGATATTCCATCACTGAAACTTGCATTCAAACTTCTCCCAAACACTACTTTTGAGGAAGAACATCTCCTTCACTTGGAAAAACTCGACGAAACCCATCGTGATGCTGATCTAGCCAATGAAACACATAAGAAATGCATTAAATCCCAGTACGATAAGTCAGTCAAACCTCATGTCTTTAATGAGAGCGATTTGGTCCTCACCTATGACCAAAAACATGATAAGCTGTGGGCAAGCAATTTTGAGTCCATGTGGCATGGGCCATATGTTGTAAAACATGTCCTGGAGAAGGTATCCTATGAGCTTGAAGATTATGATGGAATACCTCTGGGGGAGCCTCGCAATGGGCTCTACCTGAAGAGGTACTATGCCTGATTTTTTCACGCACTAGTATCTTGTATGTACTGTACATGGTGTGTTCTTTGTGTGGTGTGACACTTTGCTTTAGTGTGTTGGGATCTTGGATTTATGCTTACATCATGTCGTGCCTACGTGTGCATATGACAACCTGCTTTGGATTCGTGGATGGTGCCAGCCGACATACCCACAACCTTGCCTCGGCAGCCTGGGTACTTTATTCCCCTACCGACAATCTCATCAGTTTAGGAGGGATTTTTCTAGGGTACGCAACCAACAATGCTGCTAAGTATCATGCAGTGATTGGACTCTTAATCGATGCTCTTTCCCTGGGTATGGACCACATGGTCATCCACCTTGACTCACAATTAATGGTCTCCCATCTCAACTGAGTCTACACCATCCATGATCCCATGATACTCCGTATTTTCATACGAGTATGTCTCTTGGAGAGGTCCTTCAAATCTGTTCAATACCTTCACATTTCAAGAGACATGAACACTGTTGGTAACTCCATGGCCAATTTTATATTGGATTGGTATATTGCACATACATGAAATAATCATTAATCATAAAAAACGGCATGACATGTACATAATCCATAAAAACAAACACATAGATAAGATCCCACAATCATCCATAAGAACACAATATGTATAAATCCATCAATAGAGTCTGTATATATATCAAGTCAGTACAAAATACAAAATGTAGTGCTGATACAAAATATGAAGCATGAAAACTTTCAGTAAATATTCCCCGATACCAAATTCTGAAGCTCATGTATTTCAATACATATACATATATACGAATCTATTCTCCACGATGCTCGTGGTAGCAGATCACTGCCCTCACTACTTTTCTAAGCAGTGAGGCAAAACGCCCGGACATGCCAACGGTGTGTCACTGATAGTTACGAGGTAGGTCATGGACTCCTGGCTTTGGAATGTTTAGTGTCAGCTGATGGATGTTCTCCTCCACCTCCTCCATATCCTTGATAGCATCATGTACTACAGGATCTATCTCCCACACTACTCCTATCTGTGCAATCAGAGAGACTTTGACCGGTCGTGATGGGCCCACATCTACATCAAACACATCTCAACCATCAGTACTACTCCAAAAACATCAAATATATATAAAATGAAAAAACACAATCAATTTGTTGTTCTTACCAATATCACCCCATTGTTCCCCCTCAGGAATCACTAGGTCAAAATATCCTCTAAAGTCGGTCCCTTCGTAGGGGAAATCCTTGACCATGAGGATTTGACTCCTCAACCATCTGAAGAAACATGTACTAAAACCGATAATGGGACCCCCGCCACCATGGAGGGCCATCTCCTCCACCCATCGGATCATGTGAGGGTCCCGTGGATCGTGATCATCAAGCTCAACCTGTGGACATAGATTCGGTACCCGCTCCAGAAAGAACGAGACTAGTACGGAACCATAACCAAATTGCTTCAGCGCCCCATGCCGGATTTTGGTCAGCTGATCTCGCAAACTGGTGAGAATTCCCTCACACAAGTTGAACATTGTCGGGGCCATACACTCCTCAGTATACATCGTCTGGGACTTGCTTGCCATATGAGCAGATTTACTGTCGGCCACTCTCACAGTGGTAAACAGGACAGTCCGAAGAGGTCGATCTCTAACCTGCTTGATGGGGATTTTACCACCTACCATTTGTGTACCAGCATGGAACAACTAATCTATGAGATCTTCCACAGTACGACCACCTCCCCGTGATCCAGATAGTGATACGGGATTCCCCCATTGGGACAGCCCCATCAAGAAATAGATATCCGCAATATCTATGGTCCGAGTGTGAACGCCTATCTAAAATGTTGTTGCACCAAATCCCGGCATTGTAACAGGTACTCCAATAGTGTAACTTGATCCCTCATGCCCGGAACCTGAAAGTACTTCAGTAATCCACAATTCCTTAATGCAGCCATGCATTGAGGGTCATTTTTCACTTGGGCATCCTTGAGCTCATGCTCACGTTCCCACCACTCGATCATTTTGATCACTTGGACCCTATCAAAAATCCCATAAAAACACCATTTGAACCTTCCCAATCCATAAAAAATGCTTTTATTTTGTTTATTTTTTAGCATGCCATGTGGGTTTGCGTTGGCGCAGGTTGTCCTTTCGGATAGGGCGTCACCAGCACAAAACATCCTTTCGGGATTTGCATCCTCGACACAGTTCCTGAAAAGAGGGATTGTGTCGGTATGTGGGTGCAATATCCCCCACTTAGCAAGTACAAAACCCAACCAAATGAAAGAAAATAAAAAAAATAATCCGTTGAAAAGGAAGAGCACTGCGTTTAGGGTTACCTGACACTGATGGCGCAGCAAATGGTCGATCGTAGCTTCCAGAATCAACACTAGAAAAACAGCTCCAAGCGGTATTTTTCACCTCTATAACTTTGTAAAAACAAATAGTATTTAGTTTTTACTATTTACCCCTTTTTATATAAAAAAAGAGCATATTCCTTTTTTAATTTATTCCGTTATGGGTTATTTTGCTATAGTTGGGATTATTTCTTTGTTTGAATACTCGGTTAATGATTTTCGACCTAGTTTCGAAGCTTGTAGGTGAAGTTAAGTACCTTATTAATACTGTTTTTTCGCAATTGTGGTCATCTCACGCGTGTTATCAGGTATGAACAACTCGCTCAGTATTTTTATGTCATCATTTCTCTCATTAAATTAAATTATTAATGATGCTAAGCTAACCTTTTTTTTCTTTCTCGTGCTTGTGAAACAATGAGAATAAGTCACCGAGTTATAGTTTATCACTTTTTCAGGATCGTTAAACTTCCACAAAAAAAGGAACCCCTTATAGTCTTTCTTTAAGCTCTTTTCAAGCTCTTGAAATATGAAAAGATCACCAAACGAACTTGATTTGTTCACGCTTGTAAAAGTATTTGAATGGTCGTCTTTCTGGTGATAGTTTACCTATTTTTTGAACTAGGAGACACTATTTACGAAAAAGGAATACTCCAACCAATCATGACTAGAAGAGTTATCTCTCACGTTTTTTTACCCTTTTCCGAGTGAAGAGACTAACTTTACGAAAGAGGACCTTTGGAGTATTCTTTAGTTCTTTTCAGGCTCTCTAAACATTAAATGACGCCAAGTTTACCTTCTATGGACTCGTTAAAATTAAACATCGAAGGGCCCATCATGGGACAAACCCCTCCTATCCTAGGTTCGTAAAACATTTGGGATTGGACTCATCCATGGGATGAGCTAAAACAAGCATCTGTTACCCTCCTCAAGCTAAAACAAAAGAGGTACTCATAAAACATGATGGGGAATAGGGATGAGATTGTATTCATTGTTATAATGGTAGTACATAGTCACTCTTGAACATGGCACTTGTTTGCATTTGCATTCAGTACTTGGGAAATCTGTTTGTCTTCAAGTCATGTTGATTCCACGAGTCATGTTACTCCATTTGTTCATCCAAAGAATGATTCCATCATCAATTTCATTGGGGGTTGGTATCATTCTCATCATGTCAATACTTCCAATTCATGCCATGCCCATGTTCAAGGGACATTTGTTATTCATTATCTGCAGTCAACTTGTTAAATTTTCAGAATTTACTTCAATCTAATCTAGGATCTTAACTTTGAGAACAACATGTACAGCAAATCTACAACATATCAATCATGGACACAATAATGCAAGCACACAAGAGACACAGAGTTTACTTGGGGAAAACCATAACGGTGAAAAACCCCAATAACTTCCTCAGAGATAGATAGAGCAATGATACAACTAGAATACAAGAGATAGTCTTCTCCAAGCAGCAGAGCCTCCTCCTCATAAGTGCACCACTTTCTGAATGAGAGAAGTGTGTTAATGAATGATCAAATAGAGATCTCCCGATCTCTATTTATACTTGTTCTATCCTGCCCAATAAACTAATGGGGCCTACATGTCTAGCTTAACCCATGGTTAACTTAATCCGCGCCGACCCCACACTTGGTGGTCTAATAACCCTTTGACCCACATGGCCGACCCCCAATAGGGTGGTCTAAAACCCTTTGACCCACATGACTTATACAGGCCGACCCCAACAAGGTGGTATAATAACCCATTAAGTATAAGTTATGACACTTACAATATAAATGATGACACTTTCGTATAGAGGAATAATAACATCTCTATAAGAATACAAACACTTCCGTATAGAGGAATAATTCCATCTCTATAGGAGTACAAAATACATATATGAAATACATGGGTGAAACACATTCTGAATTTACATATACATCAACACTCCCTCTTAACTAGGAAGGTATTTCTCGACACAGGTCTGCTAGCACAAGTCTTCTTCTCTGGATCATCATCAGTGAATCATCATCCTCGAATCATCGTCATCGTCACTGCTGTTGCTATCTCAATCAATCTCTGAATCTACTCGTCATAGGAAGTTCTACAGAACCAGTCCTTTTTCATACTGGATGTAGGCCCACCACCTGCAGGTCTTCATCATCATTGGCCATACTGTGGAATCCTCAGGACTTATTACGTGCGTCACAAAACCTTAAAAGAGTCTCTTGACTAGCAAGAACCCTAAAGAGCATCTGAGTCCTTTTTCATCTTGTTTAGATCTCCAGGACTTATTACATGTGACTATCACAAAACCTTAAAAGAGTGTCCCAGGAACGTTTATGTGCATAGCACGACCGAAAAGAACTCTAAAGAGCATCCCAGGAACATTTATGTGCCTAAGCACAACCAGCAAGATCTCCAGGACTGATTACATGTGACCTCTACTACAAACCCTCAAAAGAGCATCCCAGGACTTATTACGGGCACACAGCCCAACCTATCGGATCTCCCAGGTCTTACATGTGGCCCACTATCACAAACCCTCGAAAGAGCATCCCAGAACTTATTACGGGCACACAACCCAACCTATCGGATCTCCCAGGTCTTACATGTGATACACAGTGCCAGTCCTTTTTCATACTGGATGTGACCTAGAACAAATATAGAATTTCCTTTGCACAACCTATCCACGGCCACAGAGTATCAACCTGATACTCACCATACATCATCTTGATGTACACATGATCATCCTGATCATCATCACTGCAACATCCTGCTACATGTCATCTGGAGCAACATCCTGAAGCTCATCATCTATGATCATCCTAATCATACACTACATCTACCTGATGCATACCAAGTATCTACCTGATACATATCATCATACATGATCCACCTGATCATACAATGTATCCACCTGATACAAATACAAATACATGATCCACCTGATCATACCTGATACATATCAACATACATGATCTACCTGATCATACAATGTATCGACCTGATACATATACAGATACATGGTCCAAGAATCCAACATGATGCATATAAAAAATACATACAAATGATCCAACTGATCATATCCAGCATCCAACATGATGCGTACATATACATATAGAGCAGTAACTGGAGAATCATACTGATGCTCATCATCCATGATCCTCCTGATCATCATAGCATCGTCTTCTTCATATCATCTCATTGTCCATGAAGCACATCCCAGATGCATATCATCCAACACTTACACCACCGACATGGGAGAATACATCTACCACCATTCGGGGAAGGCTCCAGCCCTTACTTTTTCACCATGGGAGAACACATCTACCACCATGTGAAAAATGGATTCATCCCTTACATCTACAACATGGGAGAACACATCTACCACCATGTGAGAATGGCTCAGCAATTACATCATGACCATGGGAGAACACATCAACCATGTCAGAAAATCTCATGTGCATATGCATCTTCCAGACTCATCACTTCCCTTTGGAAGGAACCTCGATATGAAGTGCACCAAGCCTCTCTCTGAAGTACTCAAACTGCACTCTAGCCAACAGCTTGGTCAATACATTTGCAACCTACTCATCCATCGCAACATACTCTGCTTCGGCTGTACTCAATGCTATGCAGGACTGCTTCCTACTAAACCAAGAGATCACACCTGATCCCATACTGAAGCAGCACCCATAAGTGCTCTTCCTATCTGCAGCACTGCCTTCCCAATCTGAATCAACATAACCCTGCAGGTTAAACTTTTGATTCGCATCATACTTGAGCCCATAATCAACTGTACCCTTCAGGTACCTCAAAATATGCTTTACAACCAGGTGAACACCCCTCGGATCCATCAGGAACTGGCTCAATGTGTTAACCGTAAAGCAAATATCTGGTCTCGTGTTTGTCACGTGCATCAAGGACCCAATCATCTGATGATACATAGTGATATTAACCGGCTCAGATGAAGCATTACACAGAAGCTTCAGGTTTGATGCCATAGGTGTGGCCATGGCCTTGCATTCCATTATCCCGAACCTCTTCAGGATCTCTATTGCATACTTCCCTTGTCCAAGGAAGATTCCAACTACACTCTGCTACACCTCCATACCATGAAAGTAGTGCATCATACCCAATTTCTTCATCTCGAACTCAGCAGCAAGCTTCCACTGCATGTCGGCAATCAATCTATCTTCACCTATAATAAACAGGTCATCCATATACAAAAGTAGTATCACTGGATTGCCTTCCTCAACCTTGTAGTAAAGGTTGGAATCCGTTTTACTCTTGGTAAAGCCCAAACTGGATAGAAATTTGTCTATCCTACCATACCAAGTTCTACATATATATGACTCCCTGTCATGTGTCTCAGAACCAAGTGGCTGCTCCACATACACTTCTTCTTCAACTACACAATTCAAGAAGGATGTCTTTAAATCCATCTGATGTATCTTCCACTTCATCACTGTAGCCGGAGCAAGTACTGATCTAATGGAAGTGTATCTGGCTACAAAAGCAAAAGTCTCTATGCTACCACCTACAGAATGCTTGATATTGTAGATTCTCTTGGAAGTCACTGCAGACTCCCCTTCAAGTCTTGGGACCGTATCCCAAACATCTTCATGATCGACTGGTACTCCTCGATTATGGCATTCTTCCCAGATCCTGGGAACTTCAATATCTTCAATATTTTTAATAGATAACTTTGTTGCTGAACAAATGGTGTAGTCCTTCTTTTGTAGGTGATGGAATATGATCTTTCCTACACAACAAGTTAAATTGCATGATTAGAAAACATCTTATAGTTTTCAGAACAAACTCTTACACATAAAGAAATATGTCATACAGTCATGCAATTATCTTAGCCAATGCTTCAATACAACATTTATCCATATCCTGTAACTTTCTAGATGCCTTCCAATCTCTACCAGAACATTGTTAAGAGTTTGCACTACTCCCAACATGTCAGCAAAGAGGTTTCATTCTAGATAAGTAGCAATGGAATGTTGCATAGTGCCATAGGCCACTTACCCATCACATGCATATTAGTAGTATACTATTCATTAATGCAATTATTCTAATATGCATAATACACAACCTAAGTCTAGGAACATAAGCATATACATCATTGAATAATATTATTTAAACAAACAAATAAGTAAGAAATGATAATTCAAATACTTATCTTTGTTTGGTTGTTGGGTTGACTCCCTCTCAGTCTTCGCTTCTTTTCTGCAACTCCATTCTGATGTGGATTGTGAGAAGTGGTCAACTCCCTCTAAATATCTACATCCTTGCAGAAACTACTGAAGTGTGCTCCTTTGCTTTCTTGCAGGAACAACTGAAGTGTGCTCCCTCTTGATCTTTGCTTCCTGGATTACTTGTCCTTGAACTTATATCCATCCTTAATCACTATGCATGCTTATTAGTATCATCATTGTGTTATCCTTGAGGCCTCATACATAATCACATTTATTAGTATAATCAAAACACAATAATCTTAAACATGTATAGTCATGATCATTCATAGATAAAAAAACATTAGCATTCAAGGTTTCAAGGAAGTCTTCTTTTACTCATGCATATTCTTATTTGATCATAGGACTCTTCTGATTAGTTAAATCATCAATGCATAAACCCATGACTACTAAAACCTATACCTTCATGATTCTTCTGGTTAGTCATATCATCAATTATGGTAAGAAACATAATATGCATACAACCATCACTATTCAAACCTATGACTTCATGAATAATCATTATCAACAACACAACAGTATAAGATCCTAACACAAGGTAGGATTCTAGCTTGATATAGGAAAAACATACCTGGATTAGCATGCTAGCTAGTTATGTCTAACATACCCGCATAATGTCTTCTGGTTCTCTTCAGTGACTTGTGCTAGTAACTTGCATGTCTCATAAGTTAACCATTGTAGAACCAAGTTATACATACCTCATAAGTATATCTTCTATGTGATCCATGACAATGGATGAATCTTTGTCTTCATGACACCATGATCATATGTTCTTGAAGTAGAACATGATTTGTCTTTCTTGGTGTACCTTTTATGTTAGCAAGCAACATAAACCTCATACAACATCACAATGAATTAGTACAATCATAAGTGTAAAAACCTTAATCAATGAATATATTCTATTAAGGTGGTATGACAAGTCTAGTAATTAATCAAGATTGTACTATAATGATATGAAGACAAACATATCATAAACTTAACCATGAACAGAATTTGAAACATACCTGTAAGCCATACCTATCAATATTGCTTGTAATCTTCTTATGGAAGGCCTTAGCCTCATCGCCCTCTGAGACAGGAACTTCTTCACTTATGCAGGTGACCAATCCATCTTCTTCTAGGATTAACCCAATCCACTTGATTTGCAAGAACTGGACCTAGATTTGGATTAGGATTTGTTAGAGAAACCCCAAAATTTCAAACTTTGAATTTCAAGCTTCCGAAAGGATAGAAATATGCGCCTTGATGAGATGATCAAGCTAGTATATTCAGAATTTGAAAACTACAAAGTTTCACTCCTCAATTTTTCCTTTGAAACTTCGAAATTCACTAGACGTGACCCCAAACTAGGGTTTGATGAAGCCCACTCTTCTACCCAGTCAAAAGGTTTGATCCAAAGCTCTAAGTTTCTATTTTTTTAAGGAGCTTCCAGCCATGGTCACAGATTTAAAAAATTCTCATTTTTGCAAAAGCCCTAATTTTCCACTTTTCCAATCAAAGTCCTGAACTAGGGTCTGATCAAGCCCAACCTTCTTACCAACAAAAAATTATGATCTTAGTCTCTAAATTTAAATTTTGATGAGTATCATTCATCCGTAGTCTCCGATTACAAAAATTCTAACTTTCTCCGAAACCCTAAATTCCAGAAGCCATGAATGAACGTGCTAAAAAATAATTCTGTTTTGACAGAAATATGTACCTGATTGTTTCTGGTGTAACTCTGAACTTTTTGATCCACAAGGTCTGAAAAAATTTCCTGTCATATCCCGACCTGTCATATTTCCAAACCCACAAGTCTGACCTCAAATGGATTCTTTGAGAGAGAGTTATGCCAAGTGTCGCAACGTGACCTGTTTATGGGATAACAAAAGAGAGCGAACTTGTACGGCGTGCCATGTGTCACTGGTTCAGTGTCAGGCTCCGAAAACGTTACCTAAGAAAGTATATTCTGTGCAATACCTGTCACTTTTTCCTAAATTTCATTTGGAGCTTCCTAGCCGAAGTTATGACCTTTTTTCCAAGGTCATCTGTTTATGACTGAGATCTGGAAGAGGCAGAAACCCTATATTGTACAGATCATAAATCACACAGTACAATAAATTAGAGGTTTTCCTTTGGACACAAGGTACATTGGGATCTGATCCTTGACCTATAACATTTTCAGATCCGAAAACTTTGCCAAAATGGATTTATAGCGAAAGTTCTACAATGACTAGTTTTTTCTATATCAAGCCCTAGCATTGCAAGTGCAACAAGTGTCATACATGCCATATCATGCCTTCTTTCAAGCTAGCTCTGATACCATGTTAAATTTTCAGAATTTACTTCAATATAATCTAGGATCTTAACTGAGAGAACAATATGTACAGCAAATCTACAGCATATCAATCATGGATACAATAATGCAAGCACACAAGAGACACAGAGTTTACTAGGGGAAAACCATAAAGGTGAAAAACCCCATTAACTTCCTCAGAGATAGATAGAGAAATGATACAACCATAATACAAGAGATAGTATTCTCCTAGCAGTAGAGCCTCCTCCTAATAAGTGCGCGACTTTCCTAATGAGAGAAGTGTGTTAATGAATGATCAAATAGATATCTCCCGATCTCTATTTATACTTGTTCTGTCCTACCCAATAAACTAATGGGGCCTACATGTCTAGCTTAACCCATGGTTAACTTAATCCGGGCCGACCCCACACTTGGTGGTATAATAACCTTTTTACCCACATGGACGACCCCCAATAGGGTAGTCTAATAACCCTTCGACCCACATGACTTATACAGGGCCGACCCCAACAAGGTGGTCTAAAAACCCATCAAGTATAAGTTACGACACTTATAATATAAATGACGACACTTTCGTATAGAGGAATAATAACATCTCTATAGGAAAACAAACACTTCCATATAGAGGAATAATGCCATCTCTATAGGAGTACAAAATACATATATGAAATACATGGGTGAAATACATTCCGAAGTTACATATACATCAACACAACTTACCTTCCATCATGTCGGTCTACCCTAAGTCAGTATTGCACACCTCTCTACCATCTGATTCACTCCGAACATATGTGGTCATGTTTTGTGTCGATGATGGGGTATTCATCATGGCCCTCCTTCAACGGGTTCATCCTTGTCGACTTCAACACCTCATCCGAGGATTGAATCTAGAAACCAATTAATTAACTTGGGCCTACATGCCTCAATGGCAGTTTACCTCTCTTTCAACATGATTTTACATCATTGGCTCTTGATTGCAAGATCTCGTTGAGTGTTCGACCTCAACTCATTAATTCACACTCGATGGTATGTACTATGATACCTTGGGGATCATTGACATCAATGGTGATTTCCCTCGCGCTTGTTAAAAGTATACATCAATGACCAGTAATCAAGTGGTTTCTACCATGTTCGACTCCAAGACATTGTAATCACATGGATAGATTCATATCATTGCGGGTTCGGCTTGAAGACCCTGGGTTGTTCTCATATTTCACCCAAGTTGCAATGGAGATTGTTTGATTTATGTTACACGGATCCACTTTGTATTGGTCATGGTTGTGTTATAATCTCATCATGGATCTATGATTGTGTCCAGTAGCCATGATTGTGTTCAATTGGTCTTTACTAACATGGATTTTCATTGTATTGGACAGCGGCCATGTTGTGATTCGTGTGAGACTTATATCTCAGAGTCAGTTGTACTGCAAAAGCATCTTCCAACCAACAATTACTTGCCATCTATCTTTCAAAGCATATCACCTATCTCTTTTTTCTAGCTTCATGCTTTCACGAGCATTCTGTTACACCTAAATCTCGTCATCATGGGACCTATGTCAACTCAGTGCCTTGATCCCTAAAGTCTCCCTGATCAGAAAGTCAACTAGATCAAGTTGTTGACCTTTTTCCACAATATCTAGTTAGGTTGGCGTAGATTGTCTTCTAGCAAGGAGTGCCCAACTAGATCAGGCATAGATTGTCTTCTGGAAGAATGCGTCGGTGACTCAGGTTGCCTTTGTGCAGCCTGCGCTTTCCCTCTTAGGTGCAAGTTTCCCTCGTATAGCATGCATTAGTATTGGTTAAAATGGATAAAGGTGACCTTCAAGTGACTTCTCGAAGCTTGGTGAGGTGGATCTCTATCCCTAACTCCTAGGTGAGTTGACCTTCGGTTCCCTAATCTATAGGGATGATCCCATAATCCTCTCCCCATAATCTCCAACCTACTCTATCCACTTGGTCTTATAAATATAAATATCCTCCCCATTCCAAAGGGAGGAAGTTCTATAGTATTCTCATGCTGGTAAAATTACCCTAGGTGACTTTCACTCATCCTTGAGAGACTTTTTTCATATTTGGAGGTTTGGCTTGGTTAGGCTTGTTGGAGGAAGATTGCAGTGTTAAGGCTTGGTTGTAATCATCACTCTTCTATGTACTTCCCATTTATTTACAATAATATAATCTCTTCCCATAAATGTCTTTGTGTTAATGATATTTAGAGATTTCTTCCTTAACTGTTAGCTTAGATCAATTAGTGTTTAGATGTTATTTTATTGTTTGTTTGTCTCTATGTGCTTTGACAGGTTTTACAGCTTGCGATCTGACAACCACGGAGCTTGGAGCAACAAAGAGGAGAAGGATTTCACGAATCTGAAGGTAAGACATCTATCTACTTCAATATCTAATTGATCTAGGGAAGTAGGTCTATATTTTGTATCCATTTTTTCTAGATCCACCTGGACTAGGGAGATCATGCTCGTGTCCGCTCGAGTAGATTGTCCGAAAACAACAAGAGGCATACTATTTCACTGATGAATTTTTCGACTACCATCAGATCAGAATTGCTACGGAAGATAGACACAAGACTACATTTTCTACTGAATGGGGATCATTTCAGTACACTATTATGCCTTTTGGGTTGAAGAATGCACTCGCTATATTTTCAAGGGTGTTCATAACTGCATTTAAGGATTATATTCATAAATTCCTGGAAGTTTACTTTGATGACTAGACAATATTTGGCCTTCTGAAGGACCATCATGCAAACTTAAGGATGATGTTAGCAAAGTTTAGACAATATCAGATTTCCTTGAACTTTAAGAAGTGTGTCTTTTTTGTTCTTTATGGAATTTTGTTAGGACACATAGTATGCATACATGGATTGATGTTTGATCCAACGAAGATAGCTATCATAGTAAATCTCCCACCACCTAATTCAGTTAAGCAGTTACTCACTACATTGGGACACACTGGATATTATAGAAAATTCATTAAGGGATATGCGTGGATAACTGCTCATATAGAGAAACTATTGAAAAAAGAAGCCAAGTATGAGTGGAGTGAAGATTTCCAAAGAGGATTGGATACACTGAAAGAGAAAATGGTCATAGAACCTATTCTAGTCTTTCCTAACTGGAATAATTCATTTCATGTACAGGTAGATGCTTCATATATAGCACTTGGCATTGTACTAGCACAACCTGGTGATGGAGGCATCGACCATATAAAACTATCTTCAACATAAAATAATTACACCACAACAAAGAGAGAAGACTTAGCCATGTTGTACGCATTACAAAAATCCAAGCATTATTTGCTAGATTCGCACTTTTGCATGTTCACTGACCATTCAGCTTTAAAGTACTTGGTCAATAAACCAGTGTTAGGGGGGAGAATATGCAGATGGATTCTACTTGTTCAGGAATATGGTTTTGTGATCATAGTGATTCCAAGAAGATTGAATGCGGGACCTGACCATCTCTCAAGGATTGATTCAGGAGACGAACCTAGTAATTTGGAGGATAATCTACCAGATGCGTAGTTGTTTTCTATTCACATTGCAGATGAATACTTCAGAGATATTGTAGAATTCCTAACCATAGGGTTAGCACCTCTAGAATTCACTACGCAGGAAAAGAAACAGTTAGTGGTAAGATCAATTGATTTTAACTTGATTGTAGTACAATTATATAAATTGGGACCAGATGAAGTGTTCTGTAGATGTGTATTAGAGCATGAGAGAACTTGGGACCAGATGAAGTGTTGTGTAGATGTGTATTAGAGCATGAGAGAACTATCATACTTATTGAATCACATTCAGCAGTCGAAATATTTTGAGAGCAGGATTGTGGTGGCCTACTATACTTAAATATTCAAAGGAACATTGCAGGAGTTGTGATGTATGCCAGAGAACAAGAAATCCATCTCATAGAGATGCAATTCCATTGATGCCACAGATTACTTTACAATCATTTGATAAATGGGATATTGACTTTGTGGGACCTATTACCCCACCAGGTAAGAGAACTAGCTCAAGATACATCATTACAGCTACATATTATCTAACTAGATGGGTAGAAGTAAAACCACTGAAGGATGTAGTGTATATACAGTAGCGCAATTCATCGTTGAGAACATCTTGACAATATTTGGATGTCCAAGTATTATGATGAGTGATCAGGGAACTCACTTCCTGAACAGAACCATTTAATCCATGACAAAATAATTTCAAATATATCATCAGAAGAGTACACCATATCATCCACAAGCTAATGGAACTATGGATTCCTTTAATAAAGTATTGGAGAATGAATTGACCAAGGTATGCAATACAAACAGGGATGATTGGGGTCTCAGAATACCATACCAGCAGTATTATGGGCATATAGAACAACTTGTAAAAAGTTGACAGGTCATGCACCTTTCATGTTTAGCGTATGGACAGGAATTTGTCATGCCCATGGAATACATAGTACCAAGCTTGAGAATTGCAGCATTCACAGACATGGCTGATGCAGAAACGATGGATGAAAGACTATTACATATGATTGGATTGGAGGAAGACCGCTTCATTACAGGATTTCACCAACAAGTGCATAAAGCTAGAGAAAAGGTATGGCATGATAGACACATCAAACACAATTTATTCCAGTTAGGAGACCTTGTTCTCCTCTATGATAGAAATTTTTTGAAATTTCCTAGAAAATTTAGAATGCATTGGTTAGGGCCATACAATGTTAAACATGTTACTAATGGTGGCGCAGTGCATTTAGCTACATTACTGGGAATAAACTTACAAGGACTTCTCAATGGGATAGGTTAAATCCTTACAAGGATGGCCCTACTCCTACAACCAAAAACTAAACAACACAATGTTGTTTAAGTGTCAAGTGTAGTTGAAATTGGACACTAAACAAAGAGAAGAGTCTGCACATAACAATTTTGGCATAATGTGAAGTTCACGGATTTGAAGATGTGTTGTGAAGCACACATAGCAAGTCAAGTTGTGAATTAAAGAAGGGGGTAGTGTTACAAATTTCCATTAAGATAAGAGCAACCTGAAGTGAGCTTCGCCACTCACCTAACCTTCGGGGAAGCTAGAGAAAACTACCCATTTCAGTTTTGTCCAGAAACTAGCCGTTATATAGTATTTTCAGGATATCACATTTTTCCTCTTTAAGTCTTACCTGTCCATTGAACACACATTTAATGTAAGGAAAGGACCAAGATCTAATCTATATTTGGACAACGGACATAGAATTTAATGTTAACTTAGTCATTTTTTGGAGCGTCTCAGTTTGGGTTATGGATATAAATAGAAAAGAAGTGCACAGTTACATGTTTTACCATGATTTTTATTTTTACCTTGAGTAAATTATGAGCTTTTACCAGTGAAGAACATAGCATTCCAACAATACATTTTTGAGCAATAAGAACTACAAGAAGTATTAAAGAAATTTCAACAATCTGGTCTAGAAGAAGTTATGAAAACACCTGTCAAGAAAGAAACTCAAGAGAAGGGTGGGTCCTATAGAGCCTCACCTACCAGAATCCAAGTAGAAGGATAAGCATAAATCCAAGGAACAATAGAATTTGTAGGATGCAGAAACACCAAGAGAACAGTAGGCAGAGTGACCTCGAGAGAGGCCAATTTTGTTGATACCTGAGTACATTTCACCATGAAAATATGATGCACTGATGGTAGTATTGAAGAAGAACCCACAATATGACATCCATATGTCCCTGATTTCAAGCTCGTAGATTACAATCTGTTGGATGCAAACAAGTATCAGTTATTCCATCCAGACAGATACATGTGCAGAAAGTTTGATGAAGCCACTAAGAAGACAACTATACAAGCACAAGACTGGATTGCACCATTACAGTCTTTAGGAATGTTGAACCTCTTAAGAATTCCACACTTCAGGAAAAGTCCAGAGCTAATAGTCATCATGCGTATGTTGTTGTTATGCAAACACCAAGGATACTTGTGGCTAGACCGCAATATAGATATCAATATTGATGTGATCTGCAAGATCATGCATCTAAGTAAACGAGGTAATAACCCCTCAACAGAATTTTTGGGTAAGAATAAGGATAAAGACCTCGCAAAGCAGATTAAGAGAGAGTTCATATTAGTCAAAGGAACTCGGGGCTATCAAGCAGACCAAATTCAATATGATGCCACAAGGTTCACAGTGTAGTTTCTCGCAGGAAGGGTTCTCAGAAAATGCAGACCGATAGAAGTGTTGGCTACTGCGATCTCCCTAGGTGCTAAGGATAAGGAGGGGTTGTTGTTAAACTAGGTAGGCTACCTGCTAAATGGATTTATGGACAATGTAGCAGACGCATCAGACAATGGCTATTAGTTTCACTACAACTGGTTGATATTCCTCATCGCATTTGTGGGTTGGACAGATCCAAAGTACCAACAGAATTACCGACGTTCCCTGGCGACTGTCATGGACCTCGATACACAAATATGTGGATTAACAAAAGGTCAGAAATACAAAGGTTGAACAATGTTCAACTATACACATTTTACCAGCAGTTATGCGACATGATTATGTGCACTTTGCGTATTCCAAAAGAGGTAACATCGGTCTACATCGGGAAGATGAGATTCAGGGCTGATCTCCATTCAATATTTATACATCCTGGAGATCCAACAAAGTCAGAATGGTATGAAGTTCAATATCAGCTAGATGCGTAGAATATTGACCTCATTATTGAGGATTGGCCGCTAGAATGGAAAATTGATACGCCAGAGGAACTACTGACGACATTTGATGATACCGCCAAAGATAGTGATCAGTAAGAAAAAGATGGTGTTGAAGGAGGTGATGATCAGTAGGAAGAAGAGCAAGAAAAAGAACAGCAGTAGAGTGGCGGACTGCCAGTAGGATAAAAGAGAAAGAACCCCACCACAGATGTGTCGGAGGGGTCAAAAAGAAATAAAGAAAAAAATTGAGTAAGACTCCTCTTGATGCGAAGTTGGAAGATGATTACTATGACTATATCATATCCAGAGTCCACACTCATATTGAATAAACACTCACAGAAAAATACAAGAAGCAGGAGAAGCTTCAAGCAAGCATGGAAGAAAGCATCGCCGAGCTAAAAATATGATGGAAAGAGTAGAGAAAGTACAGAGATAAATAATGAAAGAATCAGACTCTGAATATAGATTAGAGGAGACAAGCCGAAGAAAAAGGAAATCTCCTGCACTAACAATGCGACCTTGGATGGTGTGCATCGATCCAAAAAATGTCATATTGTCATCTGACAAAGTCACTGAAGGTGCGAAGCAACTCGCGCACTTAGATATTAATGTGGGAATGTTACCTATGGAAGGACTGCATGATCTACACTTGCAGGTCATAGAAGAGATCAAAGATAGGGACACGATAACATACAACCAGAATATGAAGTTGGAAGAGAGCCACAATGAGGTTAAGAATGAATTTTGACTAAAGATGGATGAGCTAGTAGATAATCACGAGAGGCAAAAGAAGTTGAAGAAGACCGTAGAGGAATTTTGTGCAAATATCCCATACTTCGATGAAGAACCGAAAGTAGAAGCGACTATAGCCAATATTGGCGCTGCACTCGACAATCTTAAAGAAAATATGGAGGACATAGAAATTGGATACAAAGAGAAGATTGCATAATTGGAGACTAGATAGCAACATGACACTCCACCAGAAGTAAAGACAGCAAGAGCTGAAGAATTAAAACTTTGATGGAGAGCATCTCCGTGGAAGTTACAAGGTGCCAAGACATATTAGAAGAAGAGACCAAGTCATGGGCCATACTGCAAGAAGACCCAGAATTACAGAAATTCTAGGGTGAAGTACAAAAGAAGCAGAAGGACCTCGACTCAGTGAACACGACAATGAAGGACTTGCCATCGAAGTAGAGAATACAGAAGTTCACATAAACAAAGGAGATCCAGAAATAGTTGAAGGCATTAAGGGCCAAGCTAGTAGAAATTTTGGCAAAGTTGCAACCAATGCAAGAGGAGGCATTGACACTCTCTGAAGAGATTATGGTGAAGCTAAAAGAGCTTCGCACAACAGAAACGACAGTTAAGGACTAGATATAGGAACCAATATTTGCGATGTTGCTCGACACAGTGAAAGAATATGAGCAGGAAACTAAGGAGGTTGTTGCGAAGCTGAGCATTGTAACACCCCCTTCCATGATTCCCTTGCACAGAAGGAAACTTTAACAACACACGGGCTTATGGCAGACTTAGCCCCAATAATCTTTACCCATAAATTCCTAACATTTTAAAAACTTCCATATGCAGATTCATCTCAATTTAAACACAGCGGAAATTAATCATTACGTATGCACACTATTTCTTCATACATTCAGCATACCCATATCATTCATACATGTAACAGTCACTAATTTCATTAAGCATGGACAATTTATCATACTGCATAAAACATGATGCATTTCATTTCATTAACAGGAATAATTAATCCTTCAGATTGAATGCATTTCAAACACAGACTGTATATAAATTAATTCACAGAATACTTATCTTGAATTGTAACGGTCCAAATGACTGGCTATGGAAGGGCAACGTTCCTCCCAACCATAGACCTCTGTCCAGCTTGTGTTCTTTCAGCTGAGAGGTCACCCCGAGCTGGGATGTGTATCCACTAAGGAGGAACTAGCTGGTAGCACTCACAGCCATGGTTTTGGTCAAGCATCCAAGGAGATAGAGGAGGGTAACGCTAAGCCAGCGAGCTCAACCACAGAGCTACAGGCCTCTCAAGTGAGTTCAACAGTCAGGCACCCACATTACCTACCACATCCAACACAAGGAAGGTCCCCTTCTCTGTTACACAGTCCCTCAGGAAACTCTTCCCTCCAGTGCTCTTCAGGATGGGAATAGAAAGGTCTGGCTGCTGATCCTTGAGATCCTAGCCTTCACTGGGTTTATCAAGCACCCCCAACCTCTGCATAGTCATTCCCAACTTGATTTCTCACCATTCTGCTCACCAAATTCTCAAATCCGTCACTGGTTTTCTGAGCTGCAAAAAATGGGTTTTCCTATTGATTTCGGGGTATCTAATGCTCCCAAATTCACCCCAAGTTTCATGGTAATGGATCCCCCATTGGATTTCCCTGTCCCATGACAAATCTGGACGTTTTTGGTCTTTCAAAATCCGGTTTCTCTCAAGGTCGCGATTTTCTGGTTCTCTCACTGCTGGCACTCGTTTTTGGATGGGAATGATGCTAGGTAGTTTCACAATGGAATGGGGTGAGAATGAAGCAACCTCCCATGAGGTTGAGTGAATTCTTTCCCAAGTAATCAGAGCCCATGCCCACCCATACGAATTTCAGGGCTGCCCATGCTCCATTGAAGCCATGGGCTGAAATCTCAACCACCTTCTTACAGCAGGCATTAATGTCACCTAGGGAAGTCAATGGGTTCTCATAATGACAAATGGCAGCCTAGGGTTTAATCCCATAGCCCCCTCACCACTCCCTAGTGGATACACGTGGCCCCCTTCTCATTCGTTGCCTCCATAGCCAGTTTTTGGTATTTTATTTCAATGTTAAATATTTACATCAATTTACAATATCCCATGGCTTAATAGCACGTGGGTAACAAAATATCAAGCGTGTCTAATTTAAATAAAATCTGAGCATAAACTAGTGGGGCCTTGGCCTTGAGCTCCACGCTAGGGAAACATACATCGTGTGTTTACAATATTTACATTAGAGCCAATATTTCCTAAGGGTCAAAATTGGGGTATTACAAGCACAACATATCAAGAGTTCGCAGTGAAGATGAATATCCCAAGCAACGTGAAGTCATCAAAACCCAGCGAAAGTGGCTCAGGGGCGAGCCACAAGTAAGTGTTAGGGGATTTTTGGGTGTGGCCCAAGAAGAGGAAGTTATGAAGGAAATTATAGTTAGGTGAGGCCTGACATTAAACATTTTTGGGAGAAAAGTGACTCCACAAATCCCTGGCAGAGGGTATGGATCGAAGTTCAGTTGTGAAGAAAGTACATGTTCCCTTAGTAAATACAATGTACTAAGGACATCCAGAGGTGGTTGGTGCAGTTAAGGGTTGAGCGGCAACCTGACTGCTACAGGAATAAGAAGTTATGAAGCGACGTGTTGTAAAGGACATACCACTACAGAATTTACAAGTGTGTTGTCAGATAAAACATCATGGTTAGAGGAAGTGGCACCAAAGGGACAACATAATTAAATCTTAGCATGGTCTACAGGAGAACCACAGGGGTTTTGGGGTTTTGGGGTTTTGGGTACTATGGGGTTTTTCCCATAGTTATTGTAATATGTGACCTTCGGGCACATCTATATATAAGGGTAATATTTTATAAGGAAGGTTTGTTGGTTGGTTGGTTGTTGGTTGGTTGGGTTGTTGGTTGGTTGGGTTAAGTGTAATAGAAGAGTAGTGATAAGAGAGAGAACAGACTCTACAGCTAAGTGCATATAGATATGATTGTAGAGAAGAGTCTGCACCTGAGTGCGCATACTGGAACTGTTACCCTTCTAATATAATAGAAAGAATAGTTCCTATGGACATAGCTCCTGCCTGTGGGTGAACCCCATAAATCTATGTGTTTATGTATCTGAGTTTATGATGTGATTTGCATACAAGTTTATGGTGTGTTTATGTATTTTCTTTCATGTGTATGTTAATGGTAATTACATGTTGATTAAATGGAATACTATGTATGGATGTTATGGAGGAACACTTGGAATGATGAATGCATAGCTAACTAGTGAATACAGTAGAGATCTAGTGTAGTTCTATATATTGTTGATTAGATGCGAAGTGTGAATTCATCTATTTATTCTATTCTGCTAGTAGATGTTAAATAGGGCATTTAGCGATGTTGTTGACCACATCTGCACATCGCAACAGTTACAGAAGCTTGATTCTGTAACACCCCATATTCGCTTTGGGTGAGACTTCATCCTATTTATAGGTTGATGCCGAAAGGTCCAGTGAAAGGTTTTTTGTTGTTGTTGCGATAACATCGCCGAACCCTGGTTTTCCCAGAGTAGCCAACATATGTTTAGCTCATTTTTAAGAAAATAAGAATTCCAATACCAAGAAGGAACTTCATAAAGAATTAAATATTTATGAGAAGAAAAATAGAATTTTGGAGCAAGAAAATAAAAAAGTTCTAGAAAGAAAATATCATTATCAATAAGAGCATAAGTAAGTTGGTCATCAAGCATAATTGATTATGTGATTTTTCCCAAAAAATATTCAAGAAAAAATACTGAAGAAACAGAGGAAATGTTTGAAAAATAAATGGATCTAGGAGAATCAGAGGAACCAAGCAAGTAGTAGCAAGTTAGATATTCTAGCAGAGTTGGATACTAAGTTATTGCAGGATACTCTCCATAATCAAAAGGCTAAGGAACAGTCGAGATGATAGGTTGAATATTCAAGTTGAGGTTGCTTCCAAGGTTTGATAAATTTGGCCACAAGTTTGAATGATTTGATGTTTCCAAGCTTCATTCATGTTTATGGTAATTTTGGGGAAGAAATTTTGTTTCCAAGACAATGCTAACATACCACAAGGTTGCAAGGAGACCCTACAAATTAATCCAAATTTCTCTCCAGGTAGAGTATCGTTAAATGAATTCACGTAGCATTCTGTAACACTATCCATATATAAAACTCTGATTGCACTAAATATTTTCCTATAGGTGTCAGTTTTGATCAAAAGTGAAATTTTTCAAAGTTTTGTAAATATTTATAATATAGTAAATCTGCAGGAATCTAGAATTCGTGAATTATGATATTATTAAATATTAATCTCATGTTGGAGTTGCAATAGAGTGTGATAGTCAAAGTAAACAAGTTGTCGTGTTTTAAAGGTCTCGAGTCCAATAGTAATTTTGCATTACTAATTGTAATATCACTTGAGATCAATTTAATATGATTGTGATCCTAAAGGATGGACTTCAATCCACCTTTTTGGGATCTAAAATTAGAAACTTTTATGTAATGATACATATAAAAAGGCAAAGAAAAGAAGAAAAGAGGGTTCGAATGGAACATAAAAAGGAAGGAGTTGACTTGTGGTTTTTCAGACAGTTAATGCAGAGTAATATAATACTCTTTATATCAATGAATCATTGTATACGGTGCTTCCCATTCTCTTATACTGTTGTTAAACTAAATGTTTGATTGTTTTTGTTTCTCATAAATGATTAACAACTTGCAGATCTAATAGCTTTATCTTTACACTGTATTGTGATTTGCTTGAAAAATTATGTTTACATTTAGAGAATAATATTGGAACTTTAACATTGTTTTGTTTTCAAGTTTAACTATTTCAAACTACTTTGAAAATTAATATACAGTTTAACCTTTGTGACAACCAAATGCTCTAAATTTTCCCTTTTAGCAGTCAAAGTGGTAACTTAAGGGATAACAACAACATTCATCATAGAAATACTAAATCGTACCATTCATAGGCTAATTGGAAATTTGAAGCTATAACAAGGAGCTTGAGAACATTATTACCAAGACAATTTAAACATAATTTTCTTACAACACAATTTGGAAAAAAATATAGGATTTACTTTGTATGAGATAGTATATGGCAAAATAATGTTGTTTTCAATATAGTTGAAATCAAAACTCTATTGAAAACATTAAAAGTGATACCTGACCCTTATATAGAACATATAGAATGAATCAACCAAAACAATATATCTTCCCCACAATTTACAATTTTAGTTCCAACATACGTCGCTTAAGAGACACCCTACGATAGAAAATCTGCGCTATCAGCATTAAAGACACATCGGTATCATAGCTTTGTCGTCGGTAGTAAGTCACTTAACAAACATCATTTGAAGGTAAAATATGGAACTAAATCCTGTTAGGGCTGTTATATTTAGGGGTGCTAGAGAGAGAGGGGGTGTGTTAGGAGGTTAAGGTAAGGGGATTTATAGAGCAATAAAGTGAGGGGGGGTGTTAGGGGTAGGGAGAGTATGAGAGAGATAGAGAGAGGGGGGGTTTAGATGAGGTAGAGAAAGAGGGGGGTTGTTACGAGGTTAGAGGTAGAGAGGGGCGGGGGTGTTACATGTTTTAAGTTTATTTGGGTCTTTAGTTGATGGTTTTATTTAAATTTCATTATTTTTCCAGTCAACACAACTGGAAAAATGTGGAGAGGAGATTCGAACATCCATATAGGGAAGTTATATCTCAAATTATGATGCCACTTATGTTCCCACTAATATAATGGTGATCCTTTTGTTTTGGATTTGAAATCATAGCAACACAATCCAAGGATCGTTGGCCAAAATCCGAGAGGAGATCTGGATACCCAAAGGAGCCAAGTTAGTACCAAGTTACAACTCCATCCATGCAAATAAAAGGATTCAAATTGTGCTATGTCCATGTTATGTTGGAGGGACTTGGTATTTGTAGTTATATTCAATACTAATATTATTTATATAATACCTGTGGAATAAAATATATGCATAATTTGACCTGGACATTGAAAAATATACATGCATAATATTGACATATGAAAATACACAAAGACCAACCATATAACTCAAAGACATATGCATAGACTAACCCACTAACCAACAAACATCGAACCACTCATTTTTGTTAGCTTAGATTGTGTGAATTGTGTTTCAATGTGAGGTTTTCACAATGTGGAATCCAATTACAAGAATAATTCAAATACATATAATATTATAAAGAGTTACATACTTCCCCCATGCAGGCCCTTTTCATCTCCAAGGTTAGGTTAAATTGTTTTACTTGTAGGCTTTACTCTCTTCCCATATCTTCAACACAACCACCCTCTATCACTATTGTTATAAGATCCAATTGTCATGGTGTTATTGAAGTAGGTATTGAAATCCCACACCACAACTCCCTAACCTTATAAACCTTGATCATATGTTTGTCATATTTAATTATTATTTATTACTTAATAATTTTTTATTATTTAGTAATTAGTATTTTTTATAAATAGCAATTTTAAAATATTTAAATATTGATGAGATTGATGATTAGTACAAGTCTATTCTATAGCACACTAATAAAGAGAGAAAGATCCATGTGTATATAAATGTGATACTCCACTAGCATTTACTCAATTTCAAACCATGGGAGTAACAAATTATGTATCAATAAATTTCATTATGAAATATTCCAAAAGTAACATTTAGTCAATTTCACATTGTGGAATCATAAAACCATGTATACATAAATTCAATGATGAAATTTTAAATTAAATTGTAAAATAACAATATCATTATTTTGCCTATAAACAAGTAATACACTACCGCACCCAAGGAAAATTTCAACTTTGTATATAACATTCCATGAAAAAGGTACAAATATAAGGAACTAAAATGAAGTTGATATTATAATTTGATTGAACTATTGTAAATTCCCTCATCTTGTGAACATTCATCCTCACTTTGTAAAAATATAATAAAAGACCATCATTTCAATAAAGGAGAATTTCTCTACCACTTAAAGTTGTAATACAAAAACATAAAGCTTAGAAATTTGTCGATACCCTAATCCCATTGAATCATCTTTGTCATCATCGGTATGGAATAATATAAGGTCCCATTGAATCATCTTTGTCATCATCAATATGAAAGAATATAATTTATTCAGTAAAAAATATCAATACTGATATATTTATATTGATAAAATACTAAATTTATATAAAAATCCTCCATTACTATTTTAGAGGTTCCATTAGTGTTTTAGAGATTTTGATACTGAAATATTCTCAAATAAACTAATATATACAGTCATCCAAAAGTGGGGTTTTCTATTCCATCATATAGTAATCCATAAACTACTATAGATTTTCACATATTGACCAGCAAGCAAAATGCAAAAAAAATCATTCAAAACTTAAGCTAATTGCAGCTAGTATCATTTTTGGTTCCCTGATCAACATAGAGAACCTCATAATCATATTCTTCATTATGAAGGTTGTTAACACCTTCTTTAGAAACATCTTCATCAATTATAGGATCAGCATCATATGATTCTTCTTCCATTTTTACGTCATTATCTTCTTCTTTATTTGAATCTTGTTCTTGTTCTTGTTCTTCATTGGAGGTATCTTCATCATTTTCTCTATCAGCATCATCTTTATCTGAATATTCTTATTTCTCTTCTATGGAAGTATCTTAATAATTTTCTCTATTAGCGTCAGTGAACTTGCACACCCTCACTATCCTCCTTTTCCGTCAAATTAGTGAAAATATGGACCAACTGCATTATTGAATTACCTTCTCCTTTCTTAATGTCGAAAGTTTCATCATTTTTAGAATCCCTCCCCCCAATTAAGTCTTCATGCTTAGAAACAAGAAGGGTAATTGTTTCCAATTTATCATCACAAGCATTGTCGCTTGCAATCCATTAAAATGAGCTTCCATAATGGAGTTGATATCATGTTGGGAACAGCCCAAGTACAGGAAGTTTTGATGGCAAAGGTACAATTAGGAAAGGCCTAACATTGGCCAGTTTTCGGAGAAGAAAATCCGCAATTCCTGGGAGGAGGGTATGGAGCGAAGCGAAATTGACAGGAAAGGACTTGTCCCCTTAGTAAATATGAAGTACTAAGGACAACCAGAGGTAGTTGAATCAGTTAAGGATGAAGCAGGGAACTAATAGCTACAGAAACAGAGAGTAAATAAGCAGAATGGTGCAAAGGATGTGCCACTATAGAGTCAGAGCGACACGGTCAGAACTGCACTATCAGAAGAAGCATCGGAGTCAGAAGAAGCGGTGCAAAAGGATAGCATAGTTACACCAAAGTTAAGGCAAAGTGTGGTCGACAAGAGAACCCTGTTGTTTTGGGTTTAAGGGTACTATGGGGGTTGGCCCATATTTATTGTAATATGTGACTTTCGGAAACATCTATATAAAGGAAAAAAATTTATAAGGAAGGGTTAGATTTTGTTAGAGACAGATAGACTTTGTGAGATATTTTTAGATGCTCATAGACTGAGAGAGATCTAAGAGATGAAACACTCTGCATCTGAGTGCACAGAGATATATTTTAGATAAGAGTCTGTAGCTATGTGCGCAGACTGGAACTATTACCCCTTCCAAGTAATATAAGAACAATTCCCATGGGCGTAGCTCCCATCCGAGGGGTGAATGTTGGGCGCATCCCAAGTGCAGGAAGTTTTGATGACAAAGGTACAGTTAGGCGAGGCCTAACATTGACCAGTTTTGGGAGAAGAAACTCCATAATTCCCAGGAGGAGGGTATGGAGCGAAGCGAAGTTGGTAGGAAACTACATGTCCCCTTAGTAAAGACAGAGTACTAAGGATGACCAGAAGTAGTTGGAGCAGTTATGGGTGAAGCGGCAAACGTTCAGCTACAGAAGTGGAGAGTAAAGAATCAAAATGGTGCAAAGGACATGCCATTGTAGAGTCAGAGCCGCATGGTCATAATTGTGACTGTCAAAAGAAACATCAGAGTCAGAGAAGCGGCGCAAAAGGAAATCAGAGCTCCAACGAAGTTGATGAAAAGTGTGGTCAATAGGAGAACCCTACCATTTTGGGTTTAAGGGTACTATGGGGGTTCGTCCATAGTTATTGTAATATGTGAACTTCGGGCATATCTATAAAAAGGAAAATTTTGTATAAGGAAGGGTCAGTGATTGTTAGAGATTGTTATATGTTAGATCTAGACTGAGAGAGATCTAAGAGAGGAAAAAGACTCTACAATTGAGTGTGCAAAGATATATTGTAGAGAATATTCCGTAGCTGAGTGCGTAGACTATAACTATTACCCCTTCCAAGTAATATAATAACAGTTCTCGTGGACATAGCTCCCATATGGGGGGCGAACCACGTAAATCCCTATGTATGTATGTGAATCTACGATATATTTTGTGTTCATGTTATGATTATACTTATGTATTTGATTTCATATGTATGTGAATGAGAATGTTATGTTAAGTAGATGGAACACACATGTATGAATGTTGTGAAGTCATGTTAAGTATGATGAATGCGTAGTTAGAAGGGTAAACGAACAGCAATTCAGCGAATTCTGTAGGTTGTCGATAACTGCGAAGTGCGCAATGACGTGTTGGTAATGATATGTTAAGTACATGTTGAACAAGGACTGCATTACAATCTTGCATAACGCAAACATGCATCACCAAGGTTACAGAAACCTGATTCTATAACTACCCATCTTCACTTCAGGAGAGACTTCAGCCTGCTCGCAGGTTGATGTCGAAAGGGCTAGTGAAGGGGAATTTGTTGGGTCTACAATAAGAACTTCGCTGAACCCGGGTCAACCCAGAGTGAACCAACAAATGGTTATGTTGCCAACTTTGGACTAGTCGTACTGGTGATATGCGATGTTGATGTGTCATCCTAGAAGAGAAGAAAGTGCAACAAATGGTTTTATTGCCTTGAGATTTGTTATGACGTCGAAGTGTGAGATTGATGTATCAGATTGATGTAACATATTGATGCGGAATCCAAAGAAGAAAGAAATACAGAACTGGGTAAGCCAGATAGAACTTGATTTTGCGGAGAAAGAAAATAGACATTCGTGTCTTACCATAGAACAATGGTTGCAGAGGTATATATTCACTGACCTGCATGGAATTTTCTTCACATATTTTGCTACTGAGTTACATGAGTGGATATCGAGGATAGCATAATGGAAAAACTGTTTTCAGGGTGGAGAACCTATAGTTTGGAATCCAGAGTTGATTCACAGGCTTAAAGGGATTGAGATCCATATTTCAAGAGCAGTAGACTTTTGAATGGATAGCATACTGGAAGGCTATGTTATAGAGTTCGTTGTGGAAACTTTGAAGTCTTACAGCGCAACAAAAGGATATTTCTTCCAAGGATTTAGAGGTAAGTACCTGAAAAACCTGAGTTTATACATTAAAATGTTACTAGCTGAAAAAGGAGCCTTAAGAATGCAAGTAGATTCCTAGGGTTTGATTTTTTAATGTTCAGTAACAGAGATAGTGACACAAACGAAGATATTGGTATTTTTCGAAGTGGAAAAAGATATAAAGTTAGCACTAGAAAGAGGTCTCGTGAAGCTGAACCTTGCACATTCCTAGAAACTGAGTCAGGAAGTGATAGAAACTTATATCAAGTTGAGTCTGATAGTGAAAAGGAACCTAGATGGGTTGGATATCATCCTATCACTCTACATAATCCCATAGTTGAAGAAAGAAATATTACTAGTTCGCGGAACACTATTAGTAGTAATACTGCAGGAACAAATACTCAGAATCAGCCAAGTAGTGGTATACCTTCATCATTTCAGAACACTACACCTCCTAGAAGAAGAATGGAATACGACATTAAACCACCTATTTTTAAAGGAACCGGTCTAGAAGATCTAGAGAAACATTGGTTTATCTGTGAAGTTGTATGGAATGATAAGAAAGTACAAGATGATGTTATAAAACAAGCTCAACTAGTTACCAGATTCAGATACAGATCTTTAACATGGTTCATGAAATATTATGTTGGCCAGAACAAAACACTAGTGAATAACAAAACTGCGCTTATTAGAGAATTTAAGAAACCTAAGTCGAAATCTAAGTGCATTACAGAGCTAAAAGAAATCAAACAGAAACCTAATAAGACTGTGTAAGAGTTTGATCAGAAATTGAAAGCCTTGTTAGATCAAGTTAGCTTTTAAATGGAACCGCAACATCATCAAGAATGGTTCATAGCTGCACTGTTTCCCCACATTAGATTACCATTGATGCAACAAAAAGTAACCTCACAAATAGAATCATTGGAAATCGTGATGAAGCTAGAAGCTTCGCCCATAGGAGATACTAGCACGGGAATGGTACAGATATAGACACAGCAAGAAAACTTGACATTACAGCTACAAGATATGAAGAAAGGAAAATATATAAGAGAAGACGTTTGGTGCATTAAATGTAAAGGAGAAGTACATTCCAAGGAACACTGTCCTATATTCATAGATTAAATCACTAGTGGAGCACCGAATCCATTGAACCAACAGCAAGGACCATGGTGCGATATTTTTTGATGTAGAGGACATCGCCTAGAGGAATGTTACCTACTTCAGAAGTATGTACAGACACCAAAGATTCTATACTGAACATTTTGTAAGTCAATTGGCCTTGATGATACCAACTGCAGAGCATATGACCTCATGATAGAAAGAAAGCATGATGTCTATAGAGTCCAAGGAGAAACACAGAACAATAATGAAAATGCGCAGTATGATCAAGGTACATATAGAGGACATGGTGGATTCAAAGGAAGAGGGCGTAACATTGTACAAGGACGAGGAAGAGGTCAGATTGTATGTTATAACTGTGCACAACCTGGACTTTTATCAATAGATTTTCAGAACCCCTGCACTACATGTTGAATATTGTAACTTCTAAGAATATTATATTTGTACATTATTTATTCCGGAGATGTTCCATCCCTCCGAGGTGATTCTATTATGTATCTAGAGATGTTTATTCCTCTGAGGAGTTGTGGTATCTAGGGTTATTAGACCCACCATGTGGGGGTCGGCCCTGAGTTTATGTTTTAGGGGTTATTAGACTTCTCCAGGAGAGGTCGGCCCCATTAGGTATTTTTGGTGGTCAGGAGTGAGTATAAATAGAGGAGGTGAACTCCTCATTAGATCACTCACTCACTTGTGAAAAGAGGCGCACTTGTCTGGGAGATCTGTTAAGGAAGAGAAGAAGGAGGGAGCACATCTTGTATTTTGGTTGATCATCTTATTGAGGAAAGCTTTGCTGGGTTTTCTAACCCATGAGGGTTTCCCAGGGTAAATATTGTGTCTATCTTGTGATTATGCTTCTTTCAGTGATCTTTCTAGTCTATTTGGTTTAAACTTAACATGGTATCAGAGCTAGACTGAATAGGACATCTTTCACAAGGTAAGAATACCTCTCTCTCTCTCTCCGATGAAAGTTAGGGTTTCAGCAAAAAGTTGGTATTATTGAATTTTGATTACATGGCTGGATAGCCCTTTTTAATACCATTCTTTTAAGCCCTAGATTGAACTTTTTGGTTGGATAGAACTCCAGGAAATCCAAACCCTAATTCTACCAAAAGTGCGATAAGTCAAAATTTGGTTTCAGAAAAAAGTTGGCATTTTTTAATTCGGATTACATGGCTGGATAGCCCTTCTCAATACCATTCTTTTGAGCCCTAGATCGAACTTTTTTGTTGAGTAGAACTTTGGGAAAGTCAAACCCTAATTCTACCAAAAGTGCAATAAAATTTTGTCCCAGATTCCGAAAAAGTGAAAAGTAACATTTCCAGGTAAGTCTACTCTGTCTCTTGGACTCCCCCAAGATAAGATGGCTCCAAACACTAATCTTGAAGACAAGCTAGAAGGTATAGAGAATTTTCGGGCATGGAAATACAGAATTGGTCTCATTCTTGAAGAGAATGATCTTGCTCATTATATCAAAGAAGAAGTTGCAAAACCAGAAGGAGATGAAGCCAAAGAAAAGCACAGAAAGGATTTGATTAGGGCAAAGAGAATCATAGTTGATTCTATTAAAGACCACTTGATTCCCCAAGTGGCCTCCAAGAAGACTCCAAAGGAAATGTATGATGCCCTAGGAAGAATGTATGAAGGAAAGAACATCAATAGGAAGATGAACCTAAGGACTCAATTGAAGAGTACCAAGATGCACAAAGGAGAAACCATTCAAGACTACTTCTCAAGGGTTTCACAAATCAAGGAACAACTAGATGCAATTGGTGATACTCATGATGAGGATGAACTTGTGATGACTGCTCTCAATGGTCTCACTAGACCTTGGGAATCATTCATACAAACCATTTGTGCCAGGAAAGAGAGCATGAAGTTTGATATAGTATGGGAGGATTGTGTTCAAGAAGAAGCTAGGGTAGCCAACAGAGAAGCTATTCTCAAAGAGGATGACCAAGCTTTGGCCACCCATACCAAAAGAAGAAGAATGAGTCATATCAAGAAAGTTGACCACAAAGGATCTCAACACTTCTCTAGATCTAACAAGAGAAAAGGACCCAATCCAGTAAGAGATCTTTCCACAGTCGAATGCTACAATTGTCATAAATTAGGACACATCTCCAGATTTTGTCCTTCTCAAAAGAAGAAGTTTTTCCACAAAAGACATCATGCACATATGGCAGAAAATGACAGTGAAGAAGAAGAAGAAGAAGAGTTAGAAGTAAGACCTAGAAAGAAAAGATCTAAAGTGAAGAAAGAAGATCCAGAAGAATATGTCCTATTCTCTGCACTCTCTGGATATGGATCTCCTGGAGAAGATACATGGCTCATTGACAGTGGTGCTTCTAAGCACATGACAGGTCAAAGAAAGACTTTCTCAAATCTTGAAGAAAAGTCTTCTTCACAAAAGGTATCTCTAGGAGATGACTACCAGTACCCCATCAAAGGAATTGGTGAAGCTAGCTACAAGCTAGATTCTGGAACACCTTTGAAGATAAAAGACATCTTATATGTACCAGGTTTAAAGAAGAACCTACTCTCTATCTCAGCACTAGATAAGAAAGGTTTTAGGGTAGCTTTCATAGATGGACAAGTACTCATGTGGTATAAAGGAATGACAATTAAAGATGTATTTATCATTGGTGTAGAAGAAGGAGGTCTCTATAAGTTCAAGGGTCATCCAGAATCTGCCCTTGCTCATGAGATCTCTAGCCCCAGTGAACTATGGCACAGAAGATTAGCTCACATTAACTATAAAGCCTTACCCTATGTAAGTAAGGTAGTCATAGGATTACCAGATTTGAAAGTTGATCATGATGGCTCTTGCAAGGGATGTAAGAAAGGGAAGAATGTCAAGAACCCCTTTCCAAAGATTGAAACAAAGACTAAGAACATTTTGGAGCTAATACACTCAGATGTATGTGGACCAATGCCAACTACTTCTCTAAGTGGGTTTGAATACTATCTTTCATTCATTGATGACTATTCAAGGAAAACTTGGATATACTTCCTAAAAGGTAAGAATGAAGTCTTTGGAAAATTCAAAGAGTTCAAGGCTCTAATAGAAAATCTCTCAGAAAAGAGAATCAATGTTCTCAGAACAGATAATGGCAGAGAGTATACCTCGAAGGACTTTGAAGACTTTTGTAAAGAAGCTGGAATTAAAAGGGAACTAACTACTCCCTATAATCCCCAACAAAATGGGGTGGCTGAAAGGAAAAATAGAACACTCATGGAAGCTGTAAAGACTATGATACATGACCAAGATCTCCCCATGTATCTATGGGCTGAAGCAGCCAAGATAGCAGTATATGTGCAAAATAGATTATCTCATAGTGCTCTTGATTTCAAAACTCCAGAGGAAGTGTTTACAGGAAAGAAGCCTGAGGTAAGTCATCTTAAAAATATTTGGGTGTCCTATGTACATCCATATTCCAAAAGAAAAGAGAACCAAGTTGGACCCTTTTGGTAAGAAGGGAATATTTGTTGGCTATTGTGAATCATCCAAAGCCTTCAGAATTTACATTCCAGGTTTTCATCACATAGAAATAAGTAGAGATGTAACATTTGATGAAGAAGCTCTCAAGAAATCCAGAAAGTGCCAACTTGAAGAATTCTATGAAGAAGATACTTCTCCCAAAATCACAGAGGCTATGCCCATTCCTGAAGATGATTCTCCAGAGGATCATGACATGTTGGAACCACAAGAGCCTCCTATTTCAGACTTATCTAAGAAAAGAAGGCCAGCATGGGCTAGAGATATTCTTCAAGGGGCTGAAAGATATGGAGCTCCTGAAGGCTCCACTAGAGAAAGAAAGAAACCAAAACTAGTGTCCAACTATATGGCCTTGATGTGTGATCTTGTGGATCAACTACCTTCTAGTTATGAAGAAGCAGCTCAGAAGAAAGAATGGGTAGAAGCAATGATAGAGGAATATCAGTCAATAATGAAAATTGATGTTTGGGATATAGTTCCCAAACCAAAAGATAAAAGTGTGGTTTCTTCCAAATGGATCTTCAAAATAAAACATGCTGCGGATGGAAGCATTGAAAAATACAAGGCAAGATTTGTAGCCAGAGGATTCTCTCAGAAAGAGGGAATTGACTATGAGGAAACATTTGCACCAATTGCTAGGTATACTTCAATTAGAACTATCATGGCACTTGCATCCATGATGAAATGGAAATTGCACCAAATGGATGTTAAGACAGCTTTTCTGAATGGTGTAATTGAAGAAGAAGTATACATAGAACAACCACAAGGATTTGAGGTCAAGGACGGAAGGACCCCTGTATGCAAACTGAAAAAGGCATTATATGGTTTGAAGCAAGCTCCCAGGGCTTGGTACGGAAGGATTGACAATTTCTTAAGCATGGGCTTTACCAAAAGTAAAGTTGATCCCAATCTTTATCTCAAAGTGATGGATGATGAACCAGTTATATTGTTATTATATGTAGATGATCTATTCCTAACTGGAAATGAGAAACAAATTATTGAAAGCAAGAAGAAGCTTTCTTCAGAATTCGAGATGAAAGATCTCGGATTAATGCACTACTTCCTAGGCTTAGAAGTATGGCAAGAACCAAAAGGAATCTTTCTAAATCAAGGTAAGTATACTGTGGAGATTCTCAAAAGATTTGATATGTTGGAATGTAAAGCCATGGCCACTCCCATGGACTCCAACTTGAAGTTATTAGTTAATGATTCATCAGAATTAGTGGATATAACTCTATATAGAAAAATCATTGGATCATTGATGTATTTAACAAATACTAGGCCTGATATATGCTTTGTTGTAAATACCCTAAGTCAGTATCTAGTAGAACCTAGAAAGGTTCACTTAATAGCTGCAGCATGTAATGAGGTACCTAAAAGGTACTTTAGATTTTGGCCTATATTATCTCGGATATCATGAACTCAAGTTATATGGTTACTCAAATTTTGACTGGACAGGTAGTGTCTCAGATAGAAAAAGTACTTCAGGTGGATGTTATGGTCTTGGATCTGCTATGATCTCATGGTTCAGCAAGAAACAATCTAGTGTGGCCCTCAGTACTGCTGAAGCAGAATATATAGCTGCCTGCTCTGCCAGCTGTGAAGCAGTATGGCTTCGGAAACTTTTATCTGGAGTGTTTGACTTAGAAATGGATCCCACTGTGATTATGTGTGATAATCAAAGCTGCATCAAGATGACTGAAAATCCTGTGTTTCACGATAAGTCAAAACACATAGAGATCCGATACTTTTATATATGAGATATGGTGCAGAGAGGAGCTATCAAGCTCGAGTATATAAGCACTGAGGATTAAATTGCTGATATCTTGACCAAACCGCTATCTTGAGTAAATTTTGAACACTTCCGAGACAAGCTTGGTGTAGTTCAAAAGGACCCTACTTGAAAGGGGGAGTAGCATAGTATCTGATAACAAGTTTGTCTCATCAATGATGAGGTTACCTATTTACTGCACCTAGTTACTTAGAATTATTTATATTTAGGAATCTTATATTTTTTCTTTTGATGATAGATGTATACATGCTTTTGATGATAGATGTATACATGCTTTTGATGTTAGATATACATGCTTTTGATGATAGATGTATACATGCTTTTGATGATAGATGTATACATGCTTTTGATGTTAGATATACATGCTTTTGATAATATATGTATACATGCTTTTGATGATAGATGTATACATGCTTTTGATGTTAGATATACATGCTTTTGATGATAGATGTATACATGCTTTTGATGATAGATGTTATGCATGTTTTGATAATGAGGATACATGTTTTGTTATACATGTTTTGATGATGAGGATACATGATTGACACATGTTTTGATGAAGTTCTTGGTAAACATGTGAGGGGATTGGATCATCCCTGGACTTCAGTCCGAAAGAAGAGCCGTAGACCTATGTCTTCGAGAATAAAGTTCTTGGTGAACATGTGAGGGGATTGGATCATCCCTGGACTTCAGTCCGAAAGAAGAGCCGTAGACGTATGTCTTCGAGAATGAAGTTCTTGGTGAACATGTGAGGGGATTGGATCATCCCTGGACTTCAGTCCGAAAGAAGATTCGTAGACGTATGTCTTCAAGAATGAAGTTCTTGGTGAACATGTGAGGGGATTGGATCATCCCTATACTTCAGTCCGAAAGAAGAGCCGTAGACGTATGTCTTCGAGAATGAAGTCCTTGGTGGATGGTTGAGGATTAAGTCATCCTTGGACGTAGTCCTAAATGTACTGTTGAGGATTAAGTCATCCTTGGATGTAGTCCTAAATGTACGATTGAGGATTAAGTCATCCTTGGACGTGGTCCTAAATGTACGGTGGAGGATTAAGTCATCCTTTGACGTAGTCCTAAATGTACGGTGGAGGATTAAGTCATCCTTGGACGTAGTCCTAAATGTACGGTGGAGGATTAAGTCATCCTTGGACGTGGTCCTAAATGTACGGTGGAGGATTAAGTCATCCTTGGACGTAGTCTTAAATGTACAGTGGAGGATTAAGTCATCCTTGGACGTGGTCCTAAATGTACGGTGGAGGATTAAGTCATCCTTGGACGTGGTCCTAAATGTACGATGGAGGATTAAGTCATCCTTGGACGTAGTCCTAAATGTACGGTGGAGGATTAAGTCATCCTTGGACATAGTCCTAAATGTACGGTTGAGGATTAAGTCATCCTTGGACGTGGTCCTAAATGTACGGTAAGGATTGGATCATCCTTGGACTTTGGTCCTGTGAACTGAGCCGTAGACATGAGGTCTCCGAGAATTGATAGGACTGGATCGTCCCTAGACTTCGGTTCAAAAGGTACATGACAGGACTGGATCGTCCCTGGACTTCGGTTCAAAAGTTACATGACAGGACTGGATCGTCCCTGGACTTCGGTTCAAAAGGTACATGACAGGATTGCATCATCCTTGGACATAGGTCCTAAAGAGAACTGGATTGATCGTGTGATGACGATGTTGTTGATTGTGTGATGATGATGCTGATGATGATGTTGATGACGATGCTGATATGACAATGCTGATGATCGTATGATGACGATGTTGATCGTGTGATGACGATGCTGATGACGATGTTGATGATCGTGTGATGACGATGCTAATGATCGTATGATGACGATGTTGATCGTGTGATGACGATGTTGATGATCGTGTGATGACAATGCTGATCATCGAGTACTATCAACTCTGATGATGTTGATGTTTCAGTAACTAGTTAAGTTACTGATGATGATGAATTGAAGAAAGCTTCCGATGATATATAGATGATGTAGTAAATGACTCCTTGCTCCTGCAGATGTTGTTATAATATCCTTCTCGTTAAGGGGGAGTGTTGAATATTGTAACTTCTAAGAATATTATATTTGTACATTATTTATTCCGGAGATGTTCCATCCCTCCGAGGTGATTCTATTATGTATCTGGAGATGTTTATTCCTCCAAGGAGTTGTGGTATCTAGGGTTATTAGACCCACCATGTGGGGGTTGGCCCTGAGTTTATGTTTTAGGGGTTATTAGACTTCTCCAGGAGAGGTCGGCCCCATTAGGTATTTTTGGTGGTCAGGAGTGAGTATAAATAGAGGAGGTGAACTCCTCATTAGATCAGTCACTCACTTGTGAAAAGAGGCGCACTTGTCTGGGAGATCTGTTAAGGAGGAGAAGAAGGAGGGAGCACATCTTGTATTTTGGTTGATCATCTTATTGAGGAAAGCTTTGTTGGGTTTTCTACCCCATGAGGGTTTCCCAGGGTAAATACTGTGTCTATCTTGTGATTATGCTTCTTTCAGTGATCTTGCTAGTCTATTTGGTTTAAACTTAACACTACTTGTAAGTACTGTAAGTCATTTGATCATGGAATTGAAGCATGCCCCATTTTGTAAGGAAAAATGAAAGAGAAAAGACCAGAAGTATAGAACCAAAATATACTGATGATCGCAGCTGAGAAAATAAACAAATATCCCAATATCCATGTTGTGATGCAAAGTGGAGCTGTGACAGGAAATGACGGTACAAATGAAGCTTTGACTTTTGAAGATCACATAAACAGACCAAAGCCTACTGATGGGCCTTGGGTAAGAAAAGAAACTGGAAAATTCATGCATTCTACCCTAATCAAAAGAAAAAGGTATTCATATAAGCAAGAAAAGGAATTCAGGACTCATAACTTTCAACCACAAGGATCCAATTGCAAAGTGATCAGACACTAGTATTAGTCATGTCGACCTAGTATGATGGATCGCAAACTTCGCTAGAACAGATAAGTCCTATTATGCAGTTTCTACAGAGCTGCATAAAGTTAATAAGGCATGGAAACTCATTAAAAGAATTATAGAACCTATTGGGACATTACGAACAACGTAATACAGTAAATTAAGCACATAGAGTAGTTCATCATATCAAGAACCATAGAAGGACAGGAAGAGAAATGAGTCTAAATGTGCAAATCACAGATTTTGAAATGAACTAGGTCATTCTCGACCTAGGCTCAGAGGTGAATGTCCTAACAAAACAATCATGGTAACAAATGGGGAATCCAAAGTTATCTTGGTCTCCTATACAGTTGAGGTTATCTAACCAACATAAGGTTATACCTTCTGGGATATTATCAAGTGTTCATGTTGACATTGATGGAATGAAAAGTAAAATAGACTTCAAGGTTATTGAGATCATAGATGACAGTAATCCTTATCTTTCATTATTGGGGATTGACTAATAAATTGATAACCTCACAATTATCAATATGAAGAAAAAACATATGATATTTGAAGGACCGGATATCAGGTTTATCGCACCCCTAGATCCTTCACAAGGACCTAGGTATGTTGAACCAGTACGAGAATAATGTAGAGCTCAAGAACTTGATAGTATCTACAAGATGACAGTAAATCAAGTCGATTACATTAACCCTACAGATGATGGAACATTGAGTTGGAGATGCGACAGTTCTTATGTATCAGAATCAGACGCAGAAATGGAGAATTGGTAGAGCCAAATGCATGAATTATTAGCAAGACGATGTGCAAAGATAACAAAGTCACTATGTTGGATTTGAACATACGTAATTCCAATTCCTACGTATGATGGTTGGGTAATATCCACAGATTTCTTCATGAATATCTAGTATATGTTTCAGATGAACATAAGTTGGCAGCTTTGGATATAGAATTACGAGCTACACCCGCTAGATGATGGGTTGCGCATAAAGACAACCTGAACACATGGGAAGAATGTAAGCACATGATGGAAATCAAATTTGGAGAGAAAAATCAGATTGTACAAGAAAAATTCAATGGACAGACTGATCCTAGAGATCATATAGATTTTTTATTGAAAGCATGGATCCATATACCAAAGATAAAATGGGTTCATATTTTTGTGCACACATTGGATAAAATACCAAATAACTGGTATACAGAAGCAGAACTTCGTAGAGGTGCAACGGAGTGGCACATAATGATAAACGACTTTCAATCCACTTTCAGCTTTGAGGATGATTGTCTGAGTGTCAATGAGGCTTTGCAGATCATTAAAAAGAAGATATTTAATGATGTCATGTTACCTATGTATAAGAAACCAGATTGGGCAATACAGATGGAACATGCCCTTGAATGTTATAACTTCGCACTAGATGAATATGAAGATGAAGATCCTAGCGATGTGAATATACCTGAGTCTAAAGGAAAACGCAATGTAAAAGGACTTGATTTAGAAATTCCAGATCTGAGTAACCCTATGAAGACCAATAAGATCAATATCAGAACCAGTGATGAACCGAGTTTTGCTTCTATTGGGGATTACTGGGATGAAGAAATAGTAGGAGAGATAGCAAACCTACTGCACGAATATCAATATTTGTTCCCTACCAAGTTTTCTGAAATGAAAGGCATTTTAGGTGACTTCTGAGTTATGAAAATACCTCTCAATCCTGATGCGGATCCTATTAAGCAAATACCTTACATATTGAATCCCAGATATAAAGAAAGAGTGAAAGCATAAATTGATAAAATGCTCGAGGCGGGAATCATTGAACCGCTAGAAGAATCAGAATGGATAAGTCTGATGGTAATTCAAGAAAAGAAAGCTAAAGGTAAAATCAAAATTTGTGTGGACCTCGGGTAATTGAATGATGCATCCCTACATGACCCATTTCCTACCCCATTCACAGACGAAGTACTAGATAACGTAGTTGGACAGGAGGCATACTCCTTCACTGATGGATTTTTTGGACATCATCATATCATAATAGCTAGAGAAGATCGACACAAGACTACATTTTCTACTGAATGGGGGTCCTATCAATACATTGTTATGCCTTTTGGATTGAAGAATGCACCTATTATTTTTTCAAGAGTTGGTGTAGCTCAATTTAAGGATTATATTCATAAATTCTTATAAGTTTACTTTGATGATTGGACAGTATTCGTCCTTTTGAAGAACCATCATGCAAACTTAATAATGATGTTAGCAAAGTGTGGATAGTATCATATTTCCTTGAACCTGAAGAAGTGCAGCTTCTGTGTTCCTTATGGTATTTTATTGGGACACATAGTAAGTAAGCAAGGATTGATGGTTGATCCAACAAAAATAGAAATCATAGTAAATCTCCCAACGCCTAACTTAGTTAAATATCTACGCACTACATTAGGGCACACAGGATACTATAGAAAAATCATTAAACGATATGAGAAGATCATTGCACCTATGGAGAAAATGTTGAATAAAGAAGTGAAGTACAATTGGAATGAAGATTTTCAAAAAGGATTGGACACATTGAAAGAGAAAATGTTTGCAAGGCCTATTCTCCTCTTTCCTTACTAGAATAAACCATTTCATGTACATGTAGATGCTTCATCTATAGCACTTGGCATTGTATTAGTGCAACCATGTGAGGGAGGCATCGATCATCCCATTTCATTTTCAAGCAGAAATCTATCTTCAGCAGAAAAGAATTATACCACAATAGAAAGGGAAGGCTTAGCTATGGTGTACACATTGCAGACGTTTAGACACTATCTGTTAGGTTTGCATTTATGAATGTTTACTGACTATTCAGCTTTGAAGTACTTGGTAAATAAACTAGTGTAAGGGGGGAGAATATGCAGATGGCTATTACTATTTCAGGAATATGATTTTGAAATCATTGTGAAACCAGGAATATTGAACACAGGACCTTATCATATTTCAAGAATCGACTCAGGAGAAGAACCTAGTAATCTGGAGGATAATCTACCAGATGTGCAATTGTTTGCTATCCATATAGGAAATGACTATTTCAGAGATATTGTAGAATTTCTGACTACAGGATTAGCACCTACAGAATTTACTATGCAACAGAAGAAACAATTAGTGGGAAGACTAGCTGACTTTACCCTAATCGCGGGTAAATTATACAAATTGGGACCAAATGAAGTACCATGAAGATGCATACTAGAACATGAAAGACATATTATACTAGATGAAGCACATTCAGGTGTATCGGGAGGACACTACACATGAAGAGATACTGCACATAAAATTTTGAGATTGGTACTATGGTGGCCTACGATACACAAAGACTCAAAAGAACATTGTCTGAAGTGCGATGTATTCCAAAGAACAGGAAATCCATCTCGTAGAAATGAGACGCCATTGATACCACAATTAACAGTGAAAGCCTTCGATAAATGGGCTATTGACTTCGTGGGACCTATTAACCCACCAAGGAAGCAAATTGGTTCAATATATATCATCACAGCTACAGATTATTTAACTAGATGGGAAGAGGAAAAACCAGTGAAGGACCGTAGCGCAGTTACCGTCGTGCAGTTCAATTTCTAGAACATCTTGACAAAGTTTGGATGTCCAAATATTCAAATGAGTGATCAAGGAACCCATTTCCTGAACATAACTATTGAATCCCTTACAAAAGAATTTCAGATCCATCATCAGAAGAGCACACCATACCATCCAAAAGCTAATGTAACTATAGAAGCCTTTAATAAAGTATAGTAGAATGCATTGACCAAGGTATGCAATACAAACAAGGATGATTGGGATCTTATAATACCAGCAGTATTATGGGCATAAAGAACAACTTGTAATAAGTTGATAGGTCATACACGTTTCAAATTAGCATATGGACAGGAAGCTATCATGCCCATGGAATACATAGTACCAAGCTTGAGAATTGAAACATTCACAAATATGGTTGATGATCAGACAATGGATGAAAGACTATTACAGTTGGTTGGATTGGAGGAAGATCACTTCATTGCAGGTATTCACCAATAAGTGCAGAAAGACAGAGAAAAGGTATGGCATGATAGACATATCAAGATAAATTCTTCCAGGTAGGAGGCCTTGTCCTCCTCTATGATAGAAAATTTATGAAATTTTCTAGAAAATTCAAAATGCATTGGTTAGTACCATACATTGTTAAGCATGTCATTAATGGTGGCGCAGTTTAGCTAGCCACATTACTTGGAGAAAATTTGCAGGGACTTGTTAATGTGAGTAGACTAAAGCCTTATAGAGATGGCCCTACTCCTCCAAGTATCAATTAAGAAATGCAAGAATATTTTAAGTGTCAAGTGGAGTTGGAATTGGACACTAAAATAGAGGGAAGAGTCTGCACACAGTTTTGCTAAAATGTGTAGTTTCACAATATGGGAAGATGTGTTGTGAAACACACAGAGCAAGCTAAGTTGCGAAGTAAAAGAAGGGATCCGCACTGTGAAGTTCAAGTTGAGATAAGGGAAATGCGTAGTGAACCTCGTGATTAACCTAGCCATCAGTGAAGTAAAAGAAAACTAGCCATTACAATTTTCGGTCGAAAAGTAGCCGTTATACAGTACATTTGGGAACCGAATGTTTCTACTTTTAAGGCATATTTGTCTGTTGAAGACACATTAAATGAAGGGAAAGGACCAATATCTAAGAAATATGTGGCCAGTGGACATGGAATTTAATGCTAAGTTATCCATTTTTGGGTGCACCTTAGTGTCGTTGTGCCTATAAATAGTAAAGACCGCATACTTACTGGTTTTACCGCGAATTTTAATTTTTACTGCCTGTAATTTCCAAGTTTTTACCAGTCAAGAGTAAGAGTAACCTGATAGTGTATGTCTAAGCAATCAAACCTAGAATAAATATTAAGAGAATTCTGACATTCTGAGTTGGAAGGAGTCATGAAGACACTAGTGAAGAAAACAGTCCCGGAGAGAGGTGGAACATCTAGAGTTTCACTGTGAAACATTCCAGAGCAGAAGAAGAAAGATAAGTAGTAGGCCACTTAGCAAGAAAAGGTGAAGGCCACGAATATTCTGAAGCCATTTCCACCAGAAAAACCTCGCGACAAGTCGATCCTTCTTGTTCTTGAGTACATCCATCCAAGAAGAGATGAACCGCCAATGTTGTTTCTCACAAAGAATCTACAGTATGAGATTCCATTGCCTCCCATGTCGAGTCTTGTGCGCGAAATCAAGAATTTGCTTGGTAAAATTCCAGAGTGAAAGTTCTCGGATCATGACTTGCTGGACGAAACAAAGTACCCATAGTTTCAACCAAACCAATACATGTGTAGGAAACATGATGAAGCCAACAAATAGACAACCATTCAAGCGCAAGACTGGATTGTGCCATTGCATCCATCAGGGTTGTTGAACTTGTTCCGCATTCTGCACTTTGATAGGATCCCAGAGCTCCCAGCGGTTGTGAGAACAATAATTTCATGTACGCACCAGGGATACTTGTGGTTAGATCGCAAAATCCAAATCAAGATAGATCTCATCTACCGAATCACGCACTTGAGAAAGAGAGGTGTTGATTGCACAATTGAGTTTGTAAACAAGAACAAGGACAGAGAGATTGCCAAGAGAATGAAGAGCGAATTTGGTTTGTTCAAGGGAAACCATGGATATACAACAGCTAGAATCAAGGATCAAGCTACACGGTTCATAGTTCAACTGCTTGCAGGAAGAATCCTAAGGAAATGCAGACCAAACGAGGTGTTGGACAGTGCGATCTCCTTAGATGTGAAGGCCAAGGATGGTCTCCAGTATAACTGGGCAAGCTATCTACTCAATGAGTTTCTAGATGATGTTATAGATACACAAGATTGTGGAAATCAGTTCCATTATAGTTGGTTGTTAGTTTTGATCACATTCGTAGGATGGAAGGATCCTAAGTATCAGCATAATGTATCGGTATTCATTGGATATTTTTGAGGACCCAGGTTTACGAAGTAGTTATGCGAAGTTATCCATAGGACTCCGCGTATTACCAAACAAATAACAACTGTCTATATTTGCAAGATGACATTCAAAGCCGGACTTCATTTCATTTACATTCAGAAGAGAGCACAACTAAAGAATCATGAATGGTTTGAGGGGATATATCAATTGGATGTGCATAAAATCAATCTTATCATATAAGATTGGCCGCATAAGTGGAATATCAATGCGCCAGAGATGCTCATCACTACATCAGAGGAAAGCGCAGCTGAAAATACATAGAACCCAGAAGATGATCCAACAAGTACGTAGGATCAGGGCCAAGATCCAGGAGAAGAATAACAACAAACTGTTGATTTTCCAACAGGAGAGAAAAGGAAGAATCCTGACACAATTGTGCCAGAAGGACCGCAAAGGAAAAAGCAGAAGGAAAATAAGGCTTCGCTCGATGCATAGTTTCATGACGATGATTATGACTGCATCGCAGCCCTAAAGAGTCTGGTAGCAATATTTGAACAAGTCGAGCGAGACTTAGTAAAGGAATCATATTATGAAGTTAGGACAGGCGAGTCAAGCCAGAGGAAAATAAAAGTGCATGCCTTGACAATGCGACCTCGGCTAATCCAAAAAGAGACGATGAATGTCATATTCTCGACTAATGAGTTTACTGAAGGTGCAAAGAAGCTTACACATCTAGACATTAATGTTGGGATGTTTCCCATTGAGCGATTGCATAATCTGCATTTGCAGGTTGTGGAAGAAATCGGAGATAGAGACATGGTCTCTTATAACCAGCATCTGAAGCTGGAAGATAGCTACAAGGAGCTAAAGGATGAATGTGCAATGAAGATAAATGAGTTAGGATATGCACAAGAGAAGCAGAAAAAAGATGACGAAAGGTGTTGTTGAAGTCTACGCGAAGATACAGAATATGCAGAAGATCCTGAAGTAGAAGCGATCATATTGAAGATTGGTACTGCTGTGGACAATCTCAAAGCAAAGATGGAGGATATGGATATTGGATACAAGGAGAAGATTGTTGAATTAGAGTCTCGGAAGAAACCTGGAACTCCGCCAGATGTGAAAGAATAGAGAACCGAAGAGCTGAAGGCATCAATAGAAAACATCTCCGTAGAAGTGGTGAGATGTCAGGACCTACTTGAAGAAGTCACCAAGGTATGGGATATGTTGTAGGAGGACCCTGAATTATAGAAAAGTTAGGAGGAAGTTCAGAAGAGGAAGAATGACCTTGATTCTGTGAACACAGCCATGAAGGATTTGCCACCAAGGAAAAGGATCTAGAAGTTTATAGAAATTAAAGAGCTTTAGAAGAAGATGAAAGATCTAAGGGTGAAGGAAGATGAAACTTCGTCGAAGTTGCAGTCGATGCAAGAAGAGGCACTGGCACTCTTTGAGAAAATTGAGGAGAAACTGCAAGAACTCTACACAATAGAGAATACAATAAAGGAGAAAATGAAATAACCCGTATCAGAGATGATGCTCCAAATGATTAAGGAGTTTGAGCAAGAGACTAAGGAAGCAGTTGCAAAGTTGAGCGCAACTTTTCAGGAATTCACTGCGAAGTCGAACATCCTAGGGGATGCGCAGTCGAAAAATCCTAGTGAAAGTTGCTCGGGGGTGAGCCACAAGTAAGTGTTAGCGGCATGTTGGGAATAGCCCAAGAGCAGGAATTTTTTATGACAAGGGTACAGTTAGGTGAGGCCTAACATTGACCAATTTGGGGAGAAGCACCTCCGCAATTCCCGGGAGGAGGGTATGGAGCAAAGCGAAGTTGGAAGGAAAGGACTTGTCGCTTTAGTAAAGATGAAGTACTAAGGATGACCAGAAGTAGTTGGAGCTGTTATGGATGAAGTGGTGAACTGTCAGCTACAGAAGAAGAGAGTAAAGAAGCAGAATGGTGCAAAGGACGTGCCACTGTAGATTCAAATCTGCGCGATCAGAACTACGACAGTTAGAATAATCATCAGAGTCAGAGAAGCGGTGTAAAAGGACAACAGAGCTCCAACGAAATTAAGGCAAAGTGTGGTCAATAGGAGAACCATGCCATTTTGGTTTTAAGGGTACTATGGGGGTTGGCCCATAGTTATTTTAATATGTGATCATCGGGAACATCTATAAAAAGCACAATTTTGTATAAGGAAGGGTTGGTGACTGTTAGAGATTGTTAAATGCTAGATCTAGACTGAGAGATCTAAGAGAGAAAAAATACTCTACAGTTGAGTGCGAATAGATCTATTGTAGAGAAGAGTCTGCAGCGAAGTGTGCAGACTAGAACTGCTACCCCTTCCAAGTAATATAATAACAGTTCATGTGGACGTAGCTCCCATATGGGGCATGAACCACATAAATCCCTGTGTATGTGTGTGAATCTATGATATATTTTGTGTTCATGTTATGATTATACTTATGTATTTGCTTTCATATGTATGTGAATGAGAATGTTATGTTAAGTAAGCGGAACACACATAACATAAGTATGTGATTAATTATACTTATGTATGAATGTTGTGAAGTCATGTTAAGTATAATTAATTCGTATTTAGAAGGGTAAACGAACAACAATTCAGCGAATTCTGTAGGTTTTCGATAACTGTGAAGTGCGCAGTTACGTGTTGGTAATGATATTTTAAGTAGATGTTGAACAAGGAGTGCATTACAAGCTCGCATAACACAATCGTGCTTCACCAAGGTTACAAAAACCTGATTATGTAACCACCCATATTTGCTTTGGGTGAGAATTCAACATGTTTGTAGGTTGATGCGGAAAGGGCTAGTGAAGGGGAATTTGTTGGGTCTACACTAAAAACTTTGTCGAACCCGGGTCATCCCAAAGGTGAACCAACAGTGAACCATGTAAATCCCTATGTTATGTGTATGAATCTATGATGTGTTTTATATGCATGTTGTGATATGTTTATGTATTTTCTTTCATATGTATCTAAATGAGAATGTTATGTTAAGTAAGTGGAACACACATGTATGAATGTTGTGAAGTCATGTTAAGTATGATGAATGTGTAGTTAGAAGGGTAAACGAACAGCAATTCAACTAATTATGTAGGTTGTCAATAACTGTGAAGTGCGCAGTTACATATTGGTAATGATATGTTAAGTAGATGTTGAACAAGGAGTGCATTACAAGCTCGCATAACACAACAGTGCATCACCAAGGTTACAGAAACCTGATTCTGTAACCACCCATCTTCACTTTGGGTGAGACTTCAACCTGTTCGCAGGTTGATGCCGAAAGGGCTAGTGAAGGGGAATTTGTTGGGTCTACAATAAAAAATTCACCGAACTCGGGTCATCCCATAGGTGAACCAACAGCGAACCATACAAATCCCTATGTTATGTGTATGAATCTATGATGTGTTTTATATGCATGTTGTGATATGTTTATGTATTTTCTTTCATATGTATATGAATGAGAATCTTATGTTAAGTGGAGCACATGTGTATGAATGTTGCGAAGTAACATTAAGTATGATGTATGTGTAGTTATAAGAGTAAAGAAAACAGTGATTTAGCGACGTCTGTAGGTTGTTGATAACTGGGAAGTGCGTAGTCACAAGTTGATATTGTTATGTTAAGTAGATGTTAAGCGAGGAATGCATTGCAAGGTCGCATGACACATCTCCACATCACCATGGTTACAGAAACATGATTATGTAACCCCCCATCTTTGCTTCGGGTGAAACTTCATCCTATTCGCAGGTTGATGCCAAAAGGGCCAGTGAAGGGGAATTTTTTGGGCCTAAAAAGAACTTCGCCGAACCCGGGTCATCCCGAAAAGTAAACCAACAAATGGTTTTGTTTCCGACTTTGGACTTGTCGTGCTGGTGATGTGTGAATGCTAATGTGTCATCCTAGAAGAGAAGAGAGCACAACAAATGGTCTCGTTTTCACGCTATCTATATGCAGTTAAGCATACCAACAGATGGTTCCATGTTGTGCTTGAACTGATATTTTGGTGATGTATCAGATTGATGTGGAATCTAGAGAATAAATAAATACATAACTGGGTAAGCCAGACAGAACTTGAGTTTTGCAAGAAAGAAAACAAACATTCGCGTCTTACCACAAAACAATGGTTGCAGAGGTATATATTCACTGACTTGCAAGAAATTTTCTTCACATTTTTTTCTACTAAGCTACATGAGTGGATATCGAGGATAGAAGAATGGAAAAACTGTTTTCAGGGTGCAAAACCTACAGTTTGGAATCCAAAGTTGATTCATATGCTTAAAGGGATTGACAACCAAATTTCAGGAGCAGTATACTTTTGGTTGGATAAATTACTGGAAGGCTATATTGCACAGTTTGTTGTGGACACTTCGAAGTCTTACAGTGTAGCAGAAGGATATTTTTTCGAAGGATTTAGAGGTGAGTACCTAAAAAACCTGATTTTATGCATTAAAATGCTATAAGCTGAAAAAGGTGTCTTAAAAATACAATCAGATTCCTAGGTTTTGAGTCTGTAATGTTCAGTAACATAGATAGTGACATAGACGAATATATTGGTATTTTGTGTAGTGGAAAAAGATATAAAGTTAGCACTAGAAATAGGTCTCATGAAGTTAAACCTTGCACATTCCTAGAAACTGAGTTAGGAAGTGATAGAAATTCATATCAAGATGAGTCTGATAGTGAAAAAGAACCTAGACGCATTGGCTATCAGCCCATTACTCCGCAAAAACCTATAGTTGAGGAAATAAATATTACTAGTTCACAAAACACTAGTAGTAGTAATATTGTAGGAGCAAGCACTAAGAATCAGCCAAGTAGTGGTAGACCTTCATTGTTTCAGAACACTACACCTCCTAGAATAAGAATGGAAGACAACATAAAGCTACCTATTTTTAAAGGAACTATTCTAGAGGATCCAGAGAAACATTGGTTTCTCTGTGATGTTCTCTGTAACGTTAAGCAAGAACAAGACGATGCTATAAAACAAGCACAACTTGTTAATTTTCGAGCATTAATTCAATATACTCTAGGATCTTTACTGAGAGAATAACATGTATAGTATATCAATGCATATCAATCATAGCAAGCATATCAATCATCACAAGATGCAAACATAAGAGATAATAGACACACAGAGTTTCCATGGGGAAAACCCTAAGGTGAAAAACCCCACAAATTCCTCAGAGATAGATAGACCAATAATACAACCAAAGTACAACCCAAGTACACAGAGATAGTCTCCTCCTAGTAGCTGATCCTCCTCCTTACATGTGCGCCACTTTTCGAGTGATGTAGAGTGAGATAATGAGATGATCAAAATAGAGATCTCTCGATCTCTATTTATACTTGTCCTAACTGCCCAATAAACTTATGGGGCCGACTTGTCTAGCTTAGCATAATGACCCATGGTTAACTTAATCAGGGCCGACCCCACACATGGTGGTCTAATAACCCATCGGCAAGTTACGACACTTGCGACACTTGTCAATACAAATGACGACACTTCCTTATAGTGGAATAACACATATCTATAGGAGTACAATATACATAAATGAAATACATAGGTGAAATACATTCCAAAGTTACATATACATCAACACTCCCTCTTAACTAGGAAGGTATTTCTCGACATAGATCTGCTAACACAAGTCTTCTTCTCTGGATCATCATCAGTGAATCATCGTCATCATTACTGTTGCTGCTATCTCAATCAATCTCTGAATCTACTCATCAGAAGTTCTACAGATCCAGTCCTTTTTCATACTAGATGTAGGCCCACCACCTGCAGGTCTTCATCATCACTGGCCATACTTGTGGAATCCTCAGGACTTATTACGTGCATCACAAAACCTCGCAAGAGCATCCAGGTTGTTACGAGCACACAGCTCTACCTATCGGATCGCCCAAGGCTGTATTATATGTGACTATCACAAAACCTTAAAAGAGTGTCTTGACAAGCAAGATCTCTAAAGAGCATCTGAGGCCTTTTTCATCCTGTCTAGATCTCCAGGACTTATTACATGTGACCCCTACCACAAAACCTTTAAAGAGTGTCTTGACTAGCAAGAACTCTAAAGATCATCTGAGGCCTTTTTCATCATGTCCAGATCTCCAGGGTGTATTAGATGTGGTCATGGAAAAACCTAGAAAGAGCATCCCAAGACTGATTATGAGCACACAGCTCAACCTATTGGATCTCCCAGGGCTGGATTATATGCCATAGGACAAAACCTCGAAAGAGCATCTGCCAGATATCCCAGGACCAAATTACATTCCATAGGAAAGACCTCGAAAGACTATCTGCAAATCTCCCAGGGCCGGATTATATGTCCTCCCAAAGCAAAACCTCAAAAGAGCATTTTCCAGATATCCCAGGGCCACATTACATGCCATAAGCAAAACCTCGAAAGACTATCTGCAAACTCCCAGGGCTGGATTATATGCTTATCTTCACAACCTATCCACGGCCATAGAGAATCAACCTGATACTCACCATACATCATCCTGATGTACATCATCACATGATTATCCTGATCATCATCATAGCATCATCCAGATGGATATTATCTCGAGCAACATCCTGAAGCTCATCATCCATGATCATCCTGATCATACAATGCATCCACTTGATGCATACACAGTATCTACCTAATACATATCATCATACATGATCTACCTGATCATACATTGTATCCACCTGATACATATACGGATACATGATCTACCTGATCATACAATGTATCCACCTGATACATATATAAATACATGATCCAACTGATCATAACAAGCATCCAACATGATGCATATACATATACATGATCCAACTAATCATATCAAGCATCCAACATGATGCATATACATATACATGATCTAACTGATCCAACATGATGCATATACAGAATAGTAACTGGAGCATCGTCCTCCTCTCGCCATGCTCGGAATGGATCCTGCAAATGTTTCCATCACTTCTTCCTCGAAGTGTCATCAATCTAAAGAACACCAAGCCTCTCTCTGAAGTACTCGAACTTCACTCTGGCTAGTGGTTTCGTCAATACATCTACAATCTGCTCATCTGTCACAACATAGAGGAGCTTCACTGCTCATGTCTACACCATATCCCTAATATAGTGATATTTGATCTCAATGTGCTTCAACCTGTCATGGAACACCGGATTCTCAGACATCTTCACACAACTCTGGTTGTCACAAAAGATACCAGTAGCCTCTAGCAGGAGATCAAATAGCTCAGACAGTAGCTTCTAGAGCCATACTGCCTCACAAATAGTCAAACAAGCTGCAACATACTCTGCTTCGGATGTACTCAATACTACGAAGGACTGCTTCCTTCTAAACCAAGAGATCACACCTGATCGCATACTGATGCAGCACCTAGAAGTGCTCTTCCTATCTGTAGCACTACCTGCCCAATCTGAATCAACATAACCCTGCAGGTTAAACATTTGATTCGCATCATACTTGAGCCCATAGTCAACCATACCCTTCAGGTACCTCATAATATGCTTTACAGCAACCAAGTGAACACCTCTGGGATCTATCAGGAACCGGCTCAATGTGTTCACAGTAAAGCAAATATCTGATCTCATCTTCGTCAGGTACATCAAGGACCCAATCATCTGACGATACATAGTGACATCAACCGGATCAGATGAAGCATCACATAGAAGCTTCAGGTTCGATGCCATAGGTGTGGCCATGGCCTTGCAGTCCATAATCCCGAACCTCTTCAGGATCTCTACTGCATACTTCCCTTGTCCAAGGAATATCCCATCTACACTCTGCCACACCTCCATGCCTAGAAAATAGTGCATCATCTCCAAGTCCTTCATCTTGAACTCGGCAGTAAGCTTCATCTTGGTATCAGCAATCAAACTATCATTACCTATAACAAACAGGTCATCCACATACAGGAGTAGTATCACAGGATTGCCTTCCTCAACCTTGTAGTAAAGGTTGGAATCTGCTTTACTCTTGGTAAAGCCCAAACAAGATAGGAAACTGTCCATCCTATGATCCCAATTCCTAGGAGCTTGCTTCAAGCCATACAAGGATTTCTTCAACCTGCACACATATGACTTCCTGTCATGTGTCTCAAAATCAAGTGGCTGCTCCATATACACTTCCTCCTCGACTACACCTTTTAAGAAAGCAGTCTTGACATCCATATGGTGTATCTTCCATGTCATCACTATAGCCAGAGCAAGTACTGATCTAATGGAAGTGTATCTGGCTACAGGAGCAAAAGTTTCTTCATATTCAATTCCTTCTTTCTGTGATAAGCCAGGAGCTACAAATCTCGCTTTGTATTTCTCTATGCTTCCATCTGTAGCATGCTTGATCTTGTAGATCCATTTGGAAGTCACAACAGACTTCCCTTCAGGTCTTGGGACTACATCCCAAACATCGTTTTTCATTATTGATTGGTATTCCTCGACCATGGAATCCTTCCATTCTCTCTTTTCCATTTCCTGTTCATAACTGGAAGGTTCTTTGTTCATAATATCACAGAGTAAAGCAACATAGCTGGTATGTGATCTAGTTCTCTTCTTTGCTTTGTGTTCTTCTTCTGGAATGCCATACCTTTCTGCATCTTGAATGAGCTCTCTAGCCCATGCAAGTTTCCTCTTGTGAGATTCCTTCTCACGAGGTGGATCTACAGGTTCTTGCAGATCTTCAATTTCACGATCAACATCTGGAATTACTTCAGTCATAGTAGTGTCTTGAAATCTGGTTTCCTTTGGTTCTTCATGATCTTCAACAAGTGTCTTCCTTGATATGATGAATGCTGAATTTTCATCAAATGTTACATCCCTGCTGACATCAATCTTTTTGAACCCTAGAAAGTATATTCTGTAAGCCTTCGAGCTTTCATTGTAACCCACAAAGATACCCTTCTTTCCTGAAGGATCTAGCTTAGTCCTTTTTTCCTTTGGGACATGAGTGTATACTGGACAACCAAATATTCTGAGATGGATGACTTCAGGTTTCTTACCAAAGAAGACCTCTTCTGGTGTCTTGTTGTCTAATATCTTGTGGGGTGTTCTGTTTTGCACATATACAGTTGTCCTAGCTACTTCTTCCCATAGATGCATAGGCAGATCCTGGTCATGCAGCATTGCCCGTGCTGCTTCCATGATTGTTCTATTCTTTCTTTCTGCAACTCCATTCTGTTGTGGATTGTAGGGAGCATTCAACTCCCTCTTAATACCTGAATCACTGCATAGTTTCTTGAAATCACCTGAAGTGAATTCTCAGCCATTGTCGGATCTAAATGTCTTGATCTTTTTATCAGTTTGATTTTCCATCAATGCTTTGAATTCCTTGAACTTATCAAATACTTCACCTTTGTTCTTCAAGAAGTAAATCCAATTTTTTCTAGAGAAATCATCAATGAAAGAAACATAGTTAACATACCCACTTAGAGAACTGGATGACATCGGACCGCATACATCAAAGTGGATGATTTCCAAGATTCCTTTTGCCTTGCTTTCACTGCTTGGAAATGCCTTCGTTATGTTCTTTCCTTTTGCATATCCTTTGCAAACACCTTCATTCTTTGTCTTGATTTTAGGAAGACCTTCTACAGCTTTACTTGCAATTGGTAGTGCTCTGTAGTGCACATGTGCAAGTATTCTATGCCAAAGTTCACTTGGCTCCATGGATTCATATACCATGGCATGTTCAGGTTGTCCCTTCAATTTGTACAATCCTCCCTCTTGCTCTCCAATCACAATTGCATCATCTATGGTCTTACCTTTTGACCACATGAGTACTTGGCCATCTACAAATGCAACCCTCATGACTTTTGCATCCAATGCAAATATAAAGAGTAGGTTCTTCTTGAGGACAGGTACAAATAATACATCTTTCATCTTCAAGGACTTTCCAGAGTCTAGGTTGAAGGAGGCTTCACCACTTCCTTTGATAGGATATTGGTAGTCATCCCCAAGTTTCACCTTATGGGGTGACTCATGTTCAGATAGATTAGCAAAGGATTCTTTGAACCCATTCATGTGCTTTGAAGCCCCACTATCAATAATCCAATCATTACAACCATGAGAGATAGTACCTGTGAGAGCAGAGATTAGAACATATTCATCTTCACTTGATGAGTCATCCTCATCACTTTCTGCTTTAGCCTTCTTCTTGGGAGGTTCATCATCCTCAGCAGCATGAGCATGATATCTTCTTTTGTTGTTCTTCTTGTTGTTGTTGAAGTTGTAGTTGTTGTCTTTCTTCTTCTTGGGACAATCTACAGCAAAGTGTCCCTTCTCATTGCATGTGAAGCACCTGAGATCTTTCTTATCTTTATGGTAATGGTGGTGTGAAGATCTTTTCTTATGAGATGGCTCTCTCATAGGCTTGCTTCTTTTGGTGTGATCAGCAAGAGCTTGGTCTTCATTTCCCATCTTTTCTTCTCGAGCTACAAGCCTAGCCTCTTCTTGTGAACACTCCTCCCACAGTATACTGAAGGAGATCAATTTCTTTCTTGCACAGATTCCTTGAATAAAGGAATCCCATGACCTGGGTAGGTCATTCAGAATGGTCATAACAACTTCACCATTGTCCACTACTTCATCCATAGCTTCGAGTTGTTCCTTGATCTGAGAGACCTTAGAGAAATAAGATTGAATGGTCTCTCCATTCAATAGCGTGACCCCTTTCAATTGATTCTGCAGAGTCATCTTTCGATTTATGTTCTTCCCTTCAAATAGCTTGGTTAGGGAGTCAAACATCTACTTGGGTGTCTTTATAGATGACACATGTGGTATGAGATGGTCTATGATAGAATCAACAATGATCCTCTTTTCCTTGACCAAGTTCTTCTTATGCAATGCCTTAGCCTCTTGAAATGCCCTAGCCTCTTCATCCTCTGGGATAGGGACCTCAGAGTTGATGTAGGTGTCCAATTCATTTTCTTCCAGGATTAACCCAATCCTATACTTCCAGGCTCGGAAGTTATCAGCCCCTTCAAGCTTATCCTCAAGCTTGGTGTGGTGAGACATCTTAAAGAGTACTTCAAATGGAAATAGAAAAGATTTAGGTCTTACCACTTGATTTGCAGAAAAATGGATTTGGTCCCGGATTAGGGTTTGTCAGAGAAACCCTAAAAATTCAAAATGTGAATTTCAACTTTCTGAAAGGATAGAAAGATGCACCTTGATGAGCTTATCAGCCTAGTATACTCAGAATTTGAAAACTACAAAGGTTCACCCTTCATAAATGCTTTTCAATCTCCCGAATTCACTGGGAGGACCCTGAATTAGGGTTTGAGTTTCTCGGAGATTTACCCAGCCACAAATCTCGATCCAAAGCTCTTAACTTTGATTTTTCCAAGGCGCTTCCAGCTATGTCTTCATATTCCAGAAATTCCTATTTTTGTGGAACCAATAATTTTTAGGGCCAAAACAGAAAGTGCTCAGAATTGAATTCTGATTTGACAGAAAGATTCACCTTGATGAGGAGAGTCAATATATCATATTACTTTTCCAAAATCTATGGAGAGAAACCCAATAAACAAGAAACCCTGGTTTCCGCCGCTGCACAATGTCTTCTTCTCAGGTTAGCTATGATACCATGTTAATTTTCAAGCATTAATTCAATATACTCTAGGATATTTACTGAGAGAATAACATGTACAGTATATCAATGCATATCAATCATAGCAAGCATATCAATCATCACAAGATGCAAACATAAGAGACAATAGACACACAGAGTTTCCGTGGAGAAAACCCTAAGGTGAAAAACCCCACAACTTCCTCAGAGATAGATAGAGCAATAATACAACCAAAGTACAACCCAAGTACACAGAGATAGTCTCCTCCTAGCAGCTGATCCTCCTCCTTACATGTGTGCCACTTTCCGAGTGATGTAGAGGGAGATAATGAGATGATCAAAATAGAGATCTCCCGATCTCTATTTATACTTGTCCTGACTGCCCAATAAACTTATGGGGCTGACTTGTCTAGCTTAGCATAATGACCCATGGTTAACTTAATCAAGGCCAACCCCACACATGGTGGTCTAATAACCCATCGACAAGTTACGACACTTGCGACACTTGTCAATACAAATGACGACACTTCCTTATAGAGGAATAACACATCTCTATAGGAGTACAATATACATAAATGAAATACATAGGTGAAATACATTCCGAAGTTACATATACATCAACACAACTAGTCACCACATTCAAAGACAGAGCTTTAACATGGTTCATGAAATATTATGTTGGAAAGAACAGAACACTAGTTGATATCAGAACTATGCTGATTAGAGAATTTAAGAAACCTAAGTCAGAACCTCAGTGCATTACAGAGCTAAAAGAAATAAAACATAAACCTAATGAGATTGTGTGGGAGTTTGATCAAAAATTCAAAACCTTGTTAGATCAAGTTAGCTTTGAAATAGCACTGCAACATCATCAAGAATTGTTGGCTTAAACTGACCCAAAGGTTTCCAAATAGACCCAGGTTCTTTGCGGTTCTCCCTTTGACCAACAAAACCCCTTCGCACTGGCCCTTTTGGAAACAACCTGCGAACAGGTTGAGGTCTCACCCGAGGTGTATCTCTATGGGGTACTGCGGAATCAGGTTTCCACAGTAAATGATGAGTTGTTTATCTAAACAGGCTGTGCAGCGCAGGAAAGAAAAGGCGGCGCTGCGGGTAGAGTGATGCAGTATGCACCAGGATCTATGCTACGAACGGTACTGCGCGGTGTAGGCAACACTGCGGGCTGCACCAAGGGTTTCTTACAGCTGCGAATCTTCTACTGGAACTACGAATCACCCACAATTATCCTCTACTTGGAAAATCTCAGAAACGTTAAGGCACTGAAATGAATATCACTCATCCATTCATTTAGGAACTTACTGGCTATCTTTCTAGCATTCATCAAGAACTTGGATTATTACAACATGAACTAAAATGATAAACATGATTAACTATGCTGCGTTCCTTCACTGTGTTTAAGAAATTAAGTATACTTAAAGGACTAATTCACGTCCTTAAATAGAATTGAAATGTTCACCATTCATCTGCTTCCGCGGAACCTAGCATACCATTCCCAAACTTCTCCTATTGGTAAATGCATATCAAAGTTCTCATATTACAGCATGCAAGGAAACATTCAAGCTTCATTCTACAGAAAATACAGACAGTCATTCATTCATAAACATTAACACATAACACAGGATTTAATGTGGTTCACTTCCCCGGATGGAAAGCTACGTCCACAAGAACGGTTGGTAATATATGTCTTTCAAAAGGGATGGGGCAACTGTTCTTAGTCTGCACACTCAGCTGCAGACTCTTCTTTCTCTCAGCTAGGTCTCTGCGCACATAGCTGCAAAGCCTTTACAACAATCTTCTTAGCTCAGAGAGATTTTGCAATACAAAAATATTATCTCCTTAAGTTCTCAGCAACTACAAAAGAATAACAATCCAAAAGGATAACAACCCTCTGAACCCCCATCCCATACAAAATTTCTTCTTAAATAGATCATGCCCGGAGTTCATGTCTATACAATGTCGAAGACCTAATACCCAAAACCCTAAGCGTTTCCCAAACTGCGTCAGTTTTCCAACCCGGCTTGCTGGCTCCTGGTATCATTTGCTTGATCACGGCGGATCTCCACGTCCTCATTCTGTTGCTATCGGCCTTCCTATTGCACGCGTGCTTATAGTCTACTTTTTTCGAACCGTTTCTCTCTAACGGTTTTACCTTCTGCGCATGCCAAACGTCGCTTTCCTTAACAATCCATGCGTGGTCGCCTTCCTGTTTTTCCTACGTCCGCCGCTCAGCAATCCTGAAGTATCTTTCCAAAAATGGCTGCTACCAGTCTAGTCGATAACTACACTTGATACTTGTCTAGCACACCACTTTGTTGGCTCCACATGGCCTCCTAACTCCGCAGCACTACTTCTGCGCAGTACTGGTCTTCGCATCACGGCCAAAACCTTCGACGCTGCGCACAACTCCGCAGTCTCGTCAAAAGTTGGATGCTGTGCGCAACTTCGCAGCATCCTCAATACTTAGCCAAAATTGTGTTACTGAGCTGCGCTCAACTCAGCTTTCCTTGCTTTCCTCAAAAAGGTGCTTCCCAAGACTTTAACTTAACCTATGCCCAACATTCCCCTAACACTTACATGCGGCTCATCCCCGAGCCACTGATTGTTTCAGTTGTCTCACTCTGCGCCGCGACTGGTGGGATGAACTTGGCTGTGAACTCATCATATGTACCACAAAAATACACCACTGCTTCTCTTGTATCCTCCTCAACCTGTTTAATTGCCTCAAGCAGTTTTGGAGTTATTTCTTGTCCAATTTGATCTTGTTCCTGCTCCTGGTTATTGTGCAGTTCCATTAACTTATCTTCAATCTGCTGCAATACTACTATGGATTTCTCCAGGAGCTGCTGTAACTGATTATCCATCTCAGTCTCTTTTTGTCGTAAATCCTATACTTCTTTCTTTAAACTGTATATCTCCTTGTATATCAGCATCCTTTCTCTAGGTGGCAGAGCTTTCACCTCTGCGTTCAACTTGTCCAGCATGGTCTGTTTTTCTTGTACCGCGGTCTTTACCTACAACAATCCTTGATCCTCTTCAACAGTCGCGATTTCCTGTGAAATCTTATCCAGGAGAGATTGGCACTTATCCATCTCACTTGTGATGCTTTTCGAGGCAGCGCTCACTGCTTGCTCTCTGACCTGCTGTTCGTTTAATGGAGCCTACTTGTTCAACTTCTCCTTCAATGTGGAAATGTCAGCCTCATAATAAATTTCTTTGTCCTGCATCTCCGACTGCAAGGATCTCACCTTATCTCTGATCCTTAGAACTGTGTCTGCAGGATCATCCTGGATGTCTATGTCCTTAATATCCTTCGCCACATTGGATATGGTGGTTTCCAAATTTTGTCGGTGGTCCTGTTCGTTACGTAGCTGTATTTCTGCCTACTGTTGAATTTGTTTATTTGCTGCGGTGATTTCTGCCTATGACTTCATTGCTTCAACCGTCCGTCCATGCATCTCCTCCACGATCTGCGTGTGGATGAAGTGCAATCTTGGTAATGGGATTTTGGCTAAGTCGAGCTCTACCCTCTCGACTCCCTTCATGTCCAAGGCCACTTGCTCTGCTATTGGAAACACAACAGCCAATGGGTCCACATGGACAATCCTAGTCTTTGACGGTAGCATTATTGTAGTTGTTGGCTTCCTTGCTACGAGGTTCCTTCCGACCTCCTTTTAGCCCTTGCTTCCTACGGCACAATAAGACTTTTCTGGACATAGTCCATTTTCTTTATTATGCCTTGCATTGCGAGCCTTGTCTGGTGTAGGTCATCGTGGATGATCTTGTCCACTTTTCTTTAGTCGCCATAAGCTCCTGCATCTGCTCTGATACTGTTTCGGCTATCATCTCGTAGTCATCATCATTGAGGACAGCCTTCGATTGAAGCTTTGTAGCCTTCACCTTTTTCCTCAACTTTGGCTTCTTCGAAGTCTCTGCTTTCTTTCTCTTCCCTATTTCTTCAATGATTGGGCATGAGAGTGGGATCGGCTCATCTTCTGCTGAATCTGTCTCCATGTCCATGACCTCTACGCGGAACTCTGCTGGCCAATCTTTCATGAGGTCCTCAATATCCTACTCGTACATGTTGTACTTTCCTGGGAACCACTCTGGTTTCCTTGTTTGTGCCATCGGTGATATGAATATACATTTCATATCCTCCTCAAAGTCGATGAGGTGGACATACTTCGCCGTGACCTGCTTTGTGATGCGGGGTGTCTTCGTGATTGTGTTGCATAGCTGAATATAGTATTGGTAAAATACTTCTGTTGTTGCATGCTGGCGCTTGCATTTGTGTTCGCCCAGAGGTTGAAAAACTTAAAACCTCTAGGATCCTTGGGATCCATAACAACGCCCGCATAATCTCACGGTTCCTTCCATCCACACAAAGTGATCAGGACAATGAGCCAGGTGAAATGGAACTGGCTGCCATTCACCTGGGTTTCGTTGAGTTCTTCAAGGAACTCATTCAACAAAAACTGACACCAATTGAAGCTCTGGCCTTCGACCACTACGGCGCCAAGGAGTATTGTGCCCGCAGGCACCTCCAAAGGTCTAGCGGTTTTGAGCATCTTGCTTGCGAGCAACTGCGTTACAAATCTTGTTGCTCGGTCCTCTATTTCTTCTGTCGGTAATCCTCTTTTTCCCTTTACTACCAAGTGGGTCTTCTTCATCTTCTCAACAGCCTCTTTTTCTTTGCTCTTCCCCTGGATGAAATGCTTCAGATCCTTACGGCACTTGCTTAGCCCGGTAATGCGGTGGATCAAATCAATATTAATATCCATGTTTATGTCCAGCCACAAATAACCTTGATGGATTCGCGCCATGAGTGTGCGAACCACGACATTCAGTTTTGGAGAATGGTCAAAATGTGGTAATCCTAGCAAGTTCAATAGCCCTTACTGAATGACAGGTGCCAACCAACTGTCAACTACCAAGTTCAGCGTTCCCTTGGCGTCCTTTTTCCAGTACATATACTGGTCTGGTTGAAAATCTGGGTATTTGGGAACATCTGGCTCGTATTTCTTCATTCCCAAGTGGTCATAATCCTCCCATTTACAATCTGCTATCTTTCCCAACAGATTCTTACTAGCGCTTACATGCTTTGACATAGGCGACAATGGGATGTCATATCTCGCATTCTTGAGCAATTTAAACACAGGGGCATTCAGTGACCGCGGAGAGATGTATTCAGGTGTCATCTTCAGAGGTTCTGTTTGAAAGGCTAGTGCTTTTTATGCCGAGGATCCCAACTTTATGATACTGGATCGAGGTGCAGTTACCACTTTTTCCTTATCCTTTGATTTTTCCTACATCGTGGGATTAATTCTTAGTGATCTACAGGATCCTTCTCCTTGTTCTACAGCGACCTTCTTAACTGGGGTTTTCATTAACTGTTGAATCCCTCCTTGCTGAAAGATACTCAGGGCTTCCTCAAGGGTCAGTTCTTCTTCTCTAAAGGGAGGTTTGGACATTTACAAATGAGGTAGTGGCTAAGGCAGACAGACTACAGATGGCTACTAGCTCAGAGAGGTTAATCGCCAGAAAATTCTAAGTGCTTGGTAACGCCCGCGAGTCTCCCAACGGTGTTATTTATAAGCGCAGAAGACCCTCTCTCGCGCCCTTCAACGGCTAGAAAATAATTTAATGTGGTGTCCGTTGGTTAATTTTGAGTGGATCGTTCGATCCTTTCTGTTTTCAGTGTGCTCAGAATGGCTATCTTTTCTTTAAATGCTGAAGCGGTTGCTGCAACGGTCATCTAACGACTATTTTTTTGAAAAGCCATGCAACGGCTATTTTTCTCTGGGTGCTGCGCTGAACTGCGTGGCAAGCCATCTGCAACCCTGTGCAGATACTTCGCAGTGCTAAAAATTTCCAACTGTGAGGCTACTTCGCAGTGCCAAAAATTTCCAACTACGAGGCTACTTCGCAGTGCCAAAAATTTCCAACTGCGCGGCTTCCACTGGTGGTTTTTTTTTTTGTGTGTGTTGCTTCAACAGTGTTGCACAGTACATCGATGATTCTTCTTATCATACCTTCTTTCTTTTATCATACATGCACAGACTCCTTTACATTTCTAGTGTCCACTTCAACAGTGCTGCATGGTACATAGATGATTCTTCTTATCATACCTTCTTTCTTTTATCATACATGTACAGACTCCTTTACATTTCTAGTGTCCACTTTCAACTGTACTTTGACACTTAGAACTTCCTTCCTTGGTTCATTATTCACAGTTCTGCGAAGCAGTGCTATCATGGTATAGCTTTAGCCTACTTCCATTTATCAAAGTTGGCAAAGTATCACCCACTAAATTGGCTAACTGGACTGCACCAGTGTTAGTAACATGTATCACAGTATATGGGCCAAGCCAATGCATCTTAAATTTACTCGGGAATTTCATGAATTTGCTATCATACAAGAGGACTAGATCACCTACCTAAAAACACTTGTTCTTTATATGGCGATCATGCCATGCTTTCTCGCAGTCTTTCTGTGCTTGTTGGTGGAATCCTGCAATGAAGCGATCTTCCTCCAAGCCCAGTAAGTGTAGTAATCTTTCTTCTAGAGCTTCGCAGTATGCCATCCCCATAAATGCAGCGATTCTCAAACTAGGGACAATATATTCCGTAGGCATTATAGCCTCTTTCCCATAAACCAAACGAAAAGGTGTCTGTCCTGTCAACTTCTTGCAGGTGGTTCTGTATGCCCATAGCATCGATGAGACACGCAGGTCCCAATCGTCTCTATTTAGATTGCACACCTTAGTGAGTGCGTTCTCCAATATTTTATTAAAATATTCTACAGTACCATTCACCTGTGGATGATATGGAGTACTGCGCTGATGACGAATGTGGAATTCCTCTGTAAGCGCCTCAATCATCTTGTTTATAAAGTGAGTACCTTGGTCACTCATTAAAATCTTCGGACAACCAAATCTGGTGAGTATTCCTTCAAAAATAAACTGCACAGCAATCCTTAACTGGTTTTTCTTCCTCCCATCTGGTGAGGTAATCCATAGTAGTAATAATATACCTTGCATCCGTTCGTTTTCCTGGTGGGTTTATAGGACCCACAAAGTCTATTGCCCATTTTTCAAATGGCTACAGTGTTAGCTGTGGATTCAATGGCATCTCATCTCGGCGTGATGGTTTTCCTGTCCTCTGACAGACATCATACTTCCTGCCATGTTCTTTGGCATCTTTATGGATCGTAGGCCACCATATCCCTGCATGCAATATCTTCTACGCAGTAGCCCTTCTGGCATAGTGACCTCCCGCGATTCCTGAGTGTGCATTAGCTAGAATAAATGGCTTCTCATGATCGAGTACGCACCTGCGGAGGACTTCATCTGGCCCAAGTTTGTATAAATGACCTATAATTATCATGAAATTCGCGGTGCACACCACTAACTATTTTTTCTGCTAGACCGAGAATTCTTGGGGTGCCAGCCCTGTGGTTAGGAAATCAAAGATATCCTTGTAATAATCATCGGCAGCCTGTATACTAAATAACTGCGCATCAGGAAAAATGTCTTCAATATTCATCGTCTCCTCTCCTGACTCGATCCTTGACAGATGATCAAGTCCCAAGTTCATTCTACCTGGCTTAACAATAATTTCAAAGTCGTATTCCTGGAACAGCAATATCCATCGGCATATGCATCCCCCTAACACTGGCTTGTTGACCAAATATTTCAATGCGGAATGGTCAGTAAAGATAAGGAAGTACGATCCCAGTATGTAGTGTCTAAATTTCTGTAGGGCATATACCATCGCAAGGCCTTCCCTCTCAGTAGTAGTATAGTTATTTTCTGCTGTCAAGAGCTTTCTACTAGAAAATGCAATAGGGTGGTCGATACCTCCCTCTTTTGGCTGAGCTAACACGATCCCCAAGGCAGTACATGATGCGTCAACATAGAGATGGAACGGCTTCATCCAGTATGGAAAGACTAGAATCGACGTAGTGACCATATTTTCTTTTAATGTGTCAAAACCCTGTTCACATTCTGCATTCCACATGAACGGTGCATCCTTCTTCAGCAGCTTTTCCATTACTACGGTTATCTATGCATAACCCTTTATAAATTTCCTGTAATATCCAGTATGGCCTAATGTAGATCGCAACATCTTGACGGAGTTTGGTATTGGTAAGTTCGCAATGACTGCAATCTTCACAGGATCTACCATCAGTCCTTGCTTACAGACAATGTGGCTAAGTAAAATTCCATAAGGCACACAGAAAATACACTTTTTCAAATTCAAGGATATTTGATGCTGTTGACACTTCTTGAGCATCATGCGGATATTCACGCAATGATTTTTCAATAGACCATGTTTGTGCCAGAAATTGTTTCTAAGGCCAGAGAAACAAGCCAACACAATCTCAAGAGGAAAAATCAATAAATAAAACAAAGTTTAGGGTTTTTTTGTATGATTTAAATGGTTATAAACTTTGAGCACAGTCAGGGAATACATTCAAAAGAAAAGTAAAAACTAAATCATAAACAGAAATTGATAAAGATGCATAACATATCACATAAGATCCCACAGAAAGAATATGCTGAGGTTCATACATAAAGGATAAGCATTACCAGAAAATACACATTAACTAGAAATGAATTTATCATTTAAGAAGCTAAACAAGCTCAATAACAAAGCCAACACAGAGAAACTGGCGGGAAAAAAGTCCTATATTTCATTATTTCATCAGCCAATGCTTATAAGAGTCACAGTACTTATCTCTGAACAAGTTTGAAGATACAACACGGTCTGCAGACCTCCTGATGCTCCCAAAAATCAGAACCCTCTCAATGACTCGCTCACATCTCTAAATACTATGCTTTACAAAATCAGTTAGGTCTCTAAACCTAACTGCCTTCCAGCTATTCGATGAGGTAAGGTAAATGCAGAATATTTACAAAGTCACAAAATATGCTAAAAATAGCACATCATTAACATATCAGTTTGCTAACTAATGACAACTAACTGAATGTACAACTGTCTTATAGGTCTTTTTCCACCTCATCCAGCAGAGCGATACCATCTGATGCTTGGTCTTTCTTCTTTTCCTTCTTCTGCTCCTGTTCCATGTCACTTATCCTTTTGATGAGCTCTTTGTTTTTCTGCTGCAGGTCCTGGATTGTCTTCTCTAACTGTGTGCAATGAATGTCAGCAGCTCTTTTTCTTTTAAGTGCTTCTTTTGCATCAGTTACTAGTTCCTGAAAATTGTCATTTACATCTTGGAGATCTTCTCTCAACCTCCTGTTGGCCATCATCAAACCATCGTTGACCTCCTGCATATAGCTCATCTCGTATTTGTATTGCTTGACAGCTTTCTGCAAATTTTCCCTGTCAGAATTAGCTAATTTATCCATTGTAGAATATTGATCTTCATCAGGTCTCCAAGGAATGTCAAGCTTCTTGAAGATTTCTGTCTCTTCAGTTAACAGTTTTGTGTCTTCAATACTAGGATTTTGATTTTCTGTACTTACTGCTTCGACTGAATGAATTTTTTTTTTAAAACATGGATGCAATTTATCCAGTTCTGGTTTATCATCATCTATGGACACTTCATCTAAGATAGTCACTTCATCTGAATTTAATTTAGGATTCAGCAATTTCTTCATGTTTAATCTCAACTTGTTCTTTGACCTAGTTTTAGGTCTCCAAAATGCTGTTGCTTCTCCCATCATCTTCAATTCTTTCCCTTGGTGCTGAATAGCAGCCAATTCTACTACTTCCAGCTTGTTCCTTTTCCTGTTAGGTCTTGTTGTTTTGCTATCTGAAGTATGACTTTCTTGTATTTCAGCTTTGACTTCTATTTTGGAGATGGTCTGTTCTTCTTCCAATAGATATCCCTCATCATCTGAGAGAATGGTGATAGGGCTTCTTGGCTGAGTGTGAATCTCTTCTTTAGGTACAGTAACCACCTTAATATCAATCTTTTTCTCCTCCTGAGGATCTGCTACAGGCGCCAAATTATTTTCAGGTTGTTCCTTCTTATCTTCAAACAGTGTAAACTTGCCTTTAGAGCTGGCTGAGAATGTCTTTTGTTCATTGTCTTCCTCCACAGGCTCTGTTGATTCTTCAATTTTGATCTTTCCCCTATCTTCCAGTTTGGGCTTATGACCTAATTTTTTGAGTAAGACTTTTCCCTTATCTGCTTGTCTTTTAGATTTTTGATCTTCAAAACCAGACCAAAAAACGAAGAAATCTCAGGTCTTTCCTTCATGTTGCAAGGCAGTACTAACAATCAACTTGATTAATCCATGATGAAAGATGGACTGAGAGGAATGATCTACTGGCCCTTTCACCTTGTTGGACATTTTCTGCAAACTTTTCAGGAAGAAGAATGGTAGGTTCATCTTGGATACCCCTACCATGTGCTGAAGAAATCTAAAATGATACTTGTATACGAAAGCATACCTGCCCTCACAAGTAACATAACTCTGTAATACTCTGATTGGTTCAACCCATTCTTTTTTGACATTTTGGATTATGACACCCTTATTCCAATTAGTTATGACATTGGGTAAGAGGTATCTTTGTGTATCAAAGTCAAAGGGCAGCTTCTTAAACCATTATTCGCCCTCATCCTTAATTCCTGTGGCTTCTGAAATCAATTTAACTGTCAGCTTGAATTTCAGGGTATCGAAAACCACCATATCATTCTTTAAACCCTGGGCAAACTTGCAGGACACTTTTGTATTATATCCATCAATCTTTCTGAAAAAATCCATCCAGCCAGCTTGTTTGAATAGCTCCACACACTCAGGCAATTTTTCAACCCATTATACATCTGTTGGTTTAGCTCTGTTTATTTTACCACTCCTGCCCATTATGCTTCAATCACTGCAAATTGAAAGTATCCTCTTATATTGTTTGTGAACAGGAACTGAATTTTGGAAGTTTAACAGCACTATTGAATGTACAGGTTATTCGTAGCACTGACAGGGTTAAATTTCATAAAAACGAAACTGTTATCTTCAACCCTCCTTCAGTCTGGCGTCGCAAATTATCAACAAATAGCTATTTCTCTAGTTAAAATTGCGTTTAAAAGCACAATTTAACCTAACCTTTGATTAATTTGAACAGAGTAAGATCCGGCGAAAAAGCCCCAAATTTACTGTTATATTGGTTTTTTTAGGAATACCTATGAATTGCTCCACTGTGGCTGTTTGAAATCACGACCCACACTGTCAGATGAGTCAGCTTTGTTGTACAGATGTCCAACAATCTTCAATTTAGCTGTTAGCAACGGAATTAGGAAGCCCTAATTTCCCGTGAAGCTCTCAACGCCTCTTGCTTGTCCTGTTGGCAACGATGCTCGGTTTTTCAAGCGGCTATGGTTATCTCATTAAGTCCTCTGTGTTTGAATAATCTTGTAGATAACAAATTCATGCCACATTACCTCAACCCTGTGGATATCTGTCAAAATGAATTACACCTGTGCTGATGATGAGCACGATTTCCTCACGACGTGCAAGCATTTGAACTCGTGATGTTTTCTGAATCAACACGTCATGAACCCTCTAAAACACATAATCAAACATTCATTAGCCCAAGCGTGCCAAATTTTGCTGAAAAATCGGAAAAATTTGGAAACGCGATATTCTTGTAGCGCACCTTTGGTGATTTTCAGCTCCAGCGCTACAAGAAAAACTTTGACACTATTTTGTTGCTTTCTAACAGCTTTTTATCATTTTGCATGGGATCTTAAAGCTGTCAGGATTAGGATTGGACGTGACCTTACTTAGAATAAGATTTATGAGCCCCATATTTGATATAATGACCTTTTAAACCCCTCCTCAAAAACAAACCTAAAGTTTTAAAATATGAACACTCAAAAGCAAGCCCAAAATCTCATATAAAGACTAAGGAAAATTTCCTAAAGAGGAAAAAATCAAGTTAAAGAAAATAAATAACTTAAAATAAAGTGCAAATTAAACCAAATTTGAAGAAACAAGTGCAAATCAAACCAAATTTGAAGAAACAAAATACTGACTTAACATTTGGCTCCAGCTGCGGGATGAAGACCTCCTTGCGAGGCTTCAAGAACCTGAAGACCAGTGCCTTATCCATTGGGATATGGAGTCTTATTGTGATTCACTCACCGGTATGTACAATGATCAGTGAAAAATGCTCTTATAAATTGTAAAAATGTTTGAGGAATCGCCCATTAACAGGGCTAGACAACTCCTCACCTTCCAGGGACTGCAAAATAAAGGTGTTATTCTCTAAAAATTTTGATACCAGAAAAGGGACAAACCAAATATTGTCAAACTTACCATGCTTACCCTTTTGCTCCTTTCTTGCATCCCATCTTAGAACCATCTCCCCTTCTATGAAATTATTTTCCTTAATATTCCTGTCAAACCTCTTTTTAATCGTGGCTCTGTACAGCTGTGCTTTTTCATCCACCTTCTCTCTATTTTGCTGTAACTCTATCATTTCAAATAGTCTCCTTAGCATATCATTAGGTTCCTCTTGAGAATTTTGGAGAAATTTCATCACTGGAATCCCCAATTGAACAGGGAACACTGCTTATGTACCATAAACCAACTGAAATGGAGAAGTTCCAATTGCTTGTTTCATTGTAATCCTATCTGCTCATAATGCATACTTCAGCATTGAATCCCAAGACCTTTTGTTATGCTTTAGCATTTTTTTGATGCTCTGAATGATGTTCTTATTGGAAGATTCAGCTTGACCATTACCCTGAGGATAATAGGGAGTTGAGTGCTTCAGAATGATGCCATTTTTTTCACAAAAGGCCACCATTGCCTTGGATTTGAATGCCTTTGCATTATCAGTTATTAATCTCTGTGGACAACCAAACCGGCTCAAAATATTTTCTTCAATGAATTCCATGATTACCTTGTCTGTGGCATTCCTTGTGGGAATAGCTTCTACCCATTTTGTGAAAAAATCTGTTGCAGTTAGAATCCAATGATATTGTCCTGAAGATGCTGGATTTATTTCTCCAATAAAATCCAGACCCCACTGTTGAAAAGAGGCATTAACTGCAATAGGTTTTAAAGGCAAAGGCAATAATTTCTGCTTACCTGCAAATTTCTGACAAGGAATACATGCTCTTACTTGCTGATAAACATCTGTGAATAAAGATGGCCAATAATATCCAGCTCTTAAAATTTTGTAAGCTGTTGCTTTCCAGTACTTGTGCCCTCCACATGCACCTTCATGAGATTCTGAAATCACCTCTCTTATTTTAGATTGATCTAAACATCTGAGCAAAATACCCCCTGGATCCTTCCAAAACAATGATCCTTAATTAAACAATATTTAGTGGCTTTGAGTTTTAAATATCTGGCAGCCTTCTTATCCAAATGTTCAGGACATTGCAGAAACAACAAAAAATGAACAATGTCTGCATACCAGGATGATGATGAATAAAAATCCATGATCTTTTTCTTCTCCGGTTGTACTTGATCTTCTTCAGGAACTGATTCTTCAGCCATGACATCCAAACCTAGAGCTTGACAATTTGAGTCAGCCAACAGTTTGGCTAAGCCTTGTCCCTCGACAAGCTTAGTAGGTTTGATCTCTACATCATACTCCATAATCTTCACAATCCACCTGCCTCTCTTTCCTTCACTATCAGGCTGAGTTAATACTTCCTTCACAGTAGGATTAGGTACAAAAGAAATTACCTTTGAATGCAGGATATAGATTCTGAAGAATTTCAAAGCTTTTACTAGAGCATAAGCTTGCTTCTCCAATATATTGTATTTCAGCTCAGAATCTCTGAGAGTTTTGCTGAAAAAAGCAATAGGTTGTTCTAATCTCTCTTTATTCTTCTGAAGTAGAACAGCTGCAATTGTGTCTTCTGATGCAAATGAAAAGGTTAGGAATTCTTTGGTAAAATCGATACTTACCAAAACAGGTGCTTCAGTAAGAGCTATCTTGATTTTCTCAAATGCTCCCTTGGCCTCAGAAGTCCACCTTACTTCTTGGTCTTTTTTCAACATGGCTGTAATTTGTTTAATGGTTTCAGCAAAGTTGGGAATAAACCAACGCAGAAAATTTATCTTGCCAATAAATGATTGAACATCTTTTTTACTCCTAGGTAAACTAATCTTCAGTATTGCTTTCACTCTTTCAGGATCTATTCTGATGCCATCAGTAGACACCAAATGGCCCAGTAGTTTACCCTCTTTCACAACAAAATGTGACTTTTTGGGATTCAGGGACAGGCCAAATTTTCTGCATTTTAGGAAGGTTTGCTCCAAATACTTCAAGTGTTCATCATCAGATTTTGAGAATACAGTAATATCATCTAGATAAATAACCACAAACGTATCTTTCTCACCCACAAAGGCGATATCCATGGCTCTCTGAAAAGTTGCTCCATCATTCATCAAGCCAAAAGGCATCTTGTCATACATGAATGTCCCCCAGGGGGTTGTAAAAGTTGTCTTTTCCTTGTCATCAGGGTGCATGGGAATCTGATTGTACCCGGAGAAACCATCTAGCATTGAAATCCTTTGAGCTCCAACTACCTGCTGCAAAACCTGCTCAATCTTGGGAAGAGGATAATTGTCTTTTAATGATGATCGATTCAGATTTCTGAAGTCAACACATAATCTGATTTCCCCATTCTTTTTTCTGACAGGAACTAGATTAGCAACCCAAGAAGAGTACCTGAGAGGCACTATTATCTTTGCGTCCAGCAGCTTCTTTAGTTCTTTTTCAATTACGGGGAACAAAGCTGGATTAATTCTTCTTAATTTCTATCTAAAAGGCTTGACATTAGGTTTCAAAGGAACCTTGTGCTGAGTAATTGCTGTATCATAAGTTTTTAATTCCTTATAAGACCAGGCAAATGCATCTACATGTTTTTTCAAAAGCTTGATATATCTATTTCTTTGTTGCATTGTTAGGAATTTAGAAATTTTTACCATCCTGGGATGTTCTGCTGAACCAATATTATAGTCCTCTACATTGTCTTCTGAAGATTGAATTACTGGCTTTGTAACGCCCCATATTTCGACTAGACAGGTTTATCTGTGACACATATTGAACTTTTTTTTCTTATTATCTGTTGGACTTAACTAGACTGGGTAAACTATACTTATGACACGATACACCCGATTATATGTTGCTACCATGTGTATGTCGTTACTATGTTATGTTGTCACTATGAATATGATGTTATGATATTATGATCTTACCATGTTCATGCAGTTAATAGGTTATGGTTGTCATGAGATTCATTTCTTTTATGATGACGATATATATGTTTTAACGTTTTCATTAATGGAATGTGAAATATATGATGTTGTACGTGGATGCCATCCTATGATGAAATTGATTGAATTGTTATATGTCATGCATACCTGTGATGAGCTAAAATTGTGGCGTGAAATAAAACGATGTTGATGATATAGATCAATTGGCGATCGAATGGAAATGCTTGTTATAAAATGTGTATTTTGCGAAATACTAACCTACAGGATACAAGGGCTATGGGATAGCGAGATACTTGATCTGATACATGGGATAAGAACTTTTCCATGCAGTAAAACTTAGCAACCAAAATTGATGATACGATGACACAAACTGATAATCTCGATAGCAGCAAAGTATGAGTCGATAAGGGCGTAGGCCCAGTATGTTGAGAGGGATGGATGTGTTTCCCACCCTAGGTTTCCATGAGACCCGAGGTCGTGGGAGGGCCGTGCTGAGACACGCTCCCCATGTTGTTGTGATGACGATGGTCGGATGCCTGCTAGGGGAGGATAGGTCCGCTTTTCAGCCGACGCTATCGCTCTCAGGTTCTATGTGGTCAAGTCGGTGAGTCCGACATCCACTTTTGTACTAGCAGAGGAAGGATGGGGAGGATGGAGGACGTAGGTTACGATGGGAGGATATGTTAGTTAGTACTGTTGAGGGTTGGATATTCCTTGATCTTGAGTTAGTGGGAGTAGATACCCTTCCTGTACTTGATTGATTAAACTAATGTAAACATAAAGACAATGATGTTAAATCGTAAAGGGTTAACTGTTAAATAACCGAGGATGTTAAAGTAATTATACTATATATTATGCTTGCTTTTCTGCATGGGGGTAAATACTATTATTAGTTAGCAGGTATGCATAGGCGGAATGGGGTTTGTTTATAGTACATATCCGACATGTGCATACACTGGCCATGCATGCGCACCTTGTACGTGTACAATATTACTGGCGTATAACATACTTGTCATGCTTGAATAGTAGTATAAATGTCATAGATAACTCATCTAAGGATACATCAATCAACTTAGGTAATGAATGGTTAGGTTGTCAATGTGTAAATAAGTGAATTAGTAATTATATGAAAACATGGTAATAATAAATTAAGACAAGTGTCATCAGTTAACATTGTCATACGAGAACTGTTATGAATAGGATAATGATAGTGTCTAATTAATTAGTAAAATTGGTTAAGCCCTCACAAGTGCTTTGTTTATAAGAACAAGGATGCTATGTTGATGTTAGGGTACTCATGTGATAAACAAATAATTAAGAATACTATGATTAATTCACCTTTAATTATTGTTAAATGGTGATTTAATTATTATTATTAATTAATAAATGGTGATCTAATTATTATTATTACTTAATTAATAATATTCTAGCAACATTTATATCCCTATCGTAACAATTGCAATATAAGTAAGATTTAAAATATTGATTTATAAATTAATATTGTGTGATTATTTCCATTTCAAAAGTTAGCCATAATAGTATAATCATTCTTGAATGGATGTGATGTGATGGAATAGGTTTTAAATATTATTTATTTATTCAGTATGAGTCTTAAAGTTTAAGTTACATGATAAGTTATCTTGTCGGATTGGTAAACCATTAAGACATACCTTGTCCCAAACTGAAAAGTCAAACTAGAACATATATTATTGTATTATTTTATTCTAAAAAACACTAAGTGCAAATATGGTGAATAAATGGAGAATTATTAAAATAGATCTCGAATAGAGAACCCGTAGGAAATATCTCCTACCATAATAAATACTTACCATCGAACAATTAAATTGCAATAAATTTACTGTAAGTGCATTTAATTATCGGTGCATTAAGTGAAGAAATATATTATTATATTGTAAACTTGTATGAATGTTAAAGTCAGGGGATTTAATGATTGAAGGGCTCGAGAGAGGGAATTTGGGGCGGTGGAGTAAGCCTCAAGTCTTCTCGAGGAAGGAAAGGTATTTAGGGAGAGTGAAGGGAGGAGAAGGGAAGGTTTTCTTTTGGGGGGAGAACTGTGATTTTGGAGGTGAAGCTGAGGAAGGGGTAAACTCCAACTCCAAGGAGGAGGTGGAAAAATCATAGGGAAAACTGCACCTATGGAAATACAGTAAGGAAAGATGCTCTCGGGATTATCGGTCTGTGGGCTCGGGGGCTAGGAAAACCGTCGGTTTCCTAGGGCTAGCATGATAAGAGTTGGTCGGTAGGGTGGTTCATTCAATCGGTTGCTAAGCTTTAAAGACAAAAATCTGGAAGGAAATCTACAGCAAGCTATGAGACAATCTACAAACTTCAAACTTCTGGCAACAGGTATTTTCCTTGTTAATTATTACATTAATCATATTTTAAACTTATGATAAAACATTATGCTAAAACATGTATATGCACTTAACTGAAATATGCATGTAAATGAAAATTATATTATTTTACCTCTTGAATGTTGATGCAAACTACGCTAATAGGAAAAATAGTAAATGATCAAATAACTTTTTATTTATTATCTAGAAACAAACCCGTACAGAAAATTAATTAGTTCAGAAGCTTGTCATGTGCTCTGCCAAAAACCAGAGCACTACAGGCTTTAAAGGTGTATCATCTTTTGTGAATATTCTTTCTAAAGGTACTAGACCTTTTGGAATGAAATTGCTCTTTAATTCAATAATCTTATGTCCTGCTATCTCTTCTGCAGCAAACTCATTTAACTGTTCATCCCTTTCATCTTCTTCCTGATCAATTTGATTATTTGAAAACTCATCTATAAGCTCAAGAAAATTTTTTATTTCAATGTCATCTTCAAAAACCCTCCAGTGCTTCACATTATCAGGGACACATGGTCTATATCTCACTTCTATAGGATACCTTAGCTGAGTGGTTTTAGGGATTATGAAATGTGTGGCATCCATAGCTAAAGAATCTGCGGTCTCATTATGATTCCTTGGAATATGAGTGATATTGAATGCTATAAAATATTTTTCCAGCATATCCCATACCTCATTTCGATATACTTTCAGCAAACCCTGCTTTAATTGATATTTGTTCTTCACCTGTTGAACAACTAGTTCGGAGTCGCCAAATGCAGAAATCTGCTGAATTCCCAAATCTTTAGCAGCCTTCAATCCCAGTAGCAGAGCTTCATACTCGACAGTGTTGTTAGTGGTAACAAACTCCAATTTATACATGAGTTTCACCGTTTCACCCCCAGGGGAAATGAGTAAAACTCCAGCTCCAGCACCCTCTCTGCATGAGGATCCATCAAAGTAAAACTACCACAATGCATCTTCCTCTTCTCTGCTGTGTTTTAAGTGCTGTTCTTTTTCCACTTGTAACAGACCAGCAGAATTATCTTCTTCACTAAACTATAATATGCATGAACCAAGGTCTTTATCTACAGAGTACATTGGGTGATTTGTGGGGTTTTTATCATCTGTGACTATGTAAGCAAGCTGTAGCTCTCTATAAAGTCTCCTATTTTCTCCACCAAAAACAGGAATGGTGGCATAAGAGAGGTCCATCCGTAATGTTCCCCCAACCTTCTTAGCCCATGGCCTAGACAGAAGCAAGCCAAATTTTGGTGTGATATCAGCTACCACAACATCCATTATCACACTTTTCATGGGCAACTGAGCAAAGTTGACAACCATGTCTTTTATTCCTCCTAGACACTTCACAACTCGAGAGTCAAAGGCATATAAATCATGGTAAGGTTTGGTGACATTAAGGCCCAGGGATTCCATTACAACTTTTGGCATCAAGTTATGGGATGATCCTGAATCTAACAGGCAATTATGAATCATCTGCTCATGTACAGTCAATGTTACATAGAAAGGAGGGGAAGCACCAGCCTCATTTTCAGTCTTTTCAGCCAGAGCTGATCCAATGAAAATTCTAGGGTTTTCTTCCTACAAGTTAACTGTATTTGAAACAGGCTAATTACTGGGTATATTCATCACTTTCAAAACTGTATCCTTATATGATGGATTCTTTGTTAACTCGGTCAAAGGTACATGAATCTTTAACTTCCCCAGTTCATTCTCCAAACTAAAATTCTGGACAGATTTGTTTACCTCTTCAACTTCAGCATTCTTCTTTGATTTTTCTGTAGATTGCTTCTTCTCAATAACAGGATCAGCTATTTGTTTAGCTGGAACAGGTGCAGCAGGAACAAGTGCCCTCTTCTTTGGAGCTTGGGCCACTTGTTTTGGACCTGATCTAAGATTTAGGGTCTTCTTAGGTGGTCCATTCTGATGAACAGCAGCAGTTATAGCAGTATTCTCCACATCTACCTCATCTTCAGTTTCAAACATGTCAGCATTGTAGCATTCAGAATTCAAAAAATATTCTTCAGTAACAAAACCTGTAAACAATCTATCTCCAATGTGGTTCATGTCCTGATCAGTATCAGCTTCTTCAAAGAGCAGCTGTTGATCAATTTCTTATTCATCAACCAAATTATTTTGAAATGGTGGGGGCACTTTTTGATCCTCATTCTCCCTCTTTTCTCGCTGGATATCATTATTCCTGTGCTCTCTTTGCATGAATCTAGGAGCAAACTGCCTTCTGAACTGATTTTGGTTGTTTGGATTTCGATCAGCTTCTGGAGCAGGTTTACTAGCATTCTTTTCAAGCTCTAGTTTATTCAATTTTGCAGTAAGAATCTTAACCATTTTAGCCATCTCCTCTATCTTGGTCTCAGCAGACTGAGAAGCAGAACTTGCTGTAACAGCTTCTTTCTTTCCTTTTCTTTCATAAAGTTGCTGGGCTATTTCTTTCTTAAGTCTGTTTGAAGCTAGCAAATTAGACTCTACCTCCAAAGCTGCATCTTGCATGTTTAGCAGAGTGATAGGTCTTCTTTCTCTCAGTAATAAAGAAAATTCATGATCAAAAGCATTTGCATAAGTAAGCTTAGCTGATGTTTCAGTAGGTTTAATTTATGCTGGAATCTTACTATACATTTTATTAAATCTTTTAGAAAAATATGCTATAGTCTCATCTTTCTTTCTTCTGAGAGATCCAAACTCGATTATATAGTAGGTGTGGTCCTTTGTATCTCCCCATTGCCTCATGAAAAGATCATGGAGTTCTTCAATTATAGTGATGGAGTTGGCAGGAAAATCTCTGAACCACTTTCTTACATCCCCATCAAGGCTTTGAACAAATACCCTCATCCATACATCTTTAATCTCAATGTTCTGATTGTCAGCATAACTTAGGAAAGCCTCCCAATGTTCCTCAGCAGTGTTTTCCCCTTGTCCATTGAACCTAGGCATATATTTCTGGTAATCACCTCCAAGCAATGCATGTAAAGGTTGAGGTAGAACTAATGGTGCATACCTAGTTGCAACCATGCGGTCCATCATATCCATGGGTGGGTTTTGGCCTGCCATTTTTGTACTGACTGACTTGGAAGATGTGGAAACTTGACTGGAACCTTTTTGAAAAGGAGTCTTTCCTACTTTCAGCTGAAAGATAGGTATTTTATCAGGAGAGGAAGTTTTAGCTTTCAAAAAACTTCGAGGATTAGTAAACACCTGAAAAGTGCTTTCAGGGATGGTAGGTTTTATCCAAGGTGAAGTTTCAGCTGAACTTAATGATACGCCCAACTAGTTAGGGTCACAGGAGGCTGGCAAAGATTGAGACTTTCTGAGTTTATTTTTTGTTTTCAAGATCTTTGCAGGGTCTGTCACACCCAATTTTAATGGATAAGTAGGTCTGTTCCTGGTTCCAATCCCTTTAGAAGCCACTGTGACTACTTTTTGGTGAAAATAGCCTTTAAAAGGATTTGATTTAAGTCCACCTCTTAAACCAGTAAAACTGATAAGTATCCCAGGGAAGATATGCTTCAGCTTCGTCCCTGGAAATGGCGCCAAAGATGTTTGTGCCAGAAATTGTTTCTAAGGCCAGAGAAACAAGCCAACACAATCTCAAGAGTAAAACTCAATAAATAAAACAAAGTTTAGGGTTTTTTTGTATGATTTAAATGGTTATAAACTTTGAGCACAGTCAGGGAATACATTCAAAAGAAAAGTAAAAACTAAATCATAAACAGGAATTGATAAAGATGCATAACATATCACATAAGATCCCATAGAAAGAATATGCTGAGGTTCATACATAAAGGATAAGCATTACCAGAAAATACACATTAACTAGCAATGAATTTATCATTTAAGAAGCTAAACAAGCTCAATAACAAAGCCAACACAGAGAAACTGGAGGGAAAAAAGTCATATATTTCATTATTTCATCAGCCAATGCTTATAAGAGTTACAGTACTTATCTCTGAACAAGTCTGAAGATACAACACAGTCTGCGGACCTCCTGATGCTCCCAAAAATCAGAACCCTCTCAATGACTCGCTCACATCTCTAAATACTATGCTTTACAAAATCAGTTAGGTCTCTAACCCTAACTGCCTTCCAGCTATTCGATGAGGTAAGGTAAATGTAGAATATTTACAAAGTCACAAAATATGCTAAAAATAGCACATCATTAACATATCAGTTTGCTAACGAATGACAACTAACTGAATGTACAACTGTCTTATAGGTCTTTTTCCACCTCAGCCAGCAGAGCGATACCATCTGATGCTTGGTCTTTCTTCTTTGCCTTCTTCTGCTCCTGTTCCATGTCACTTATCCTTTTGATGAGCTCTTTGTTTTTCTGCTACAGGTCCTGGATTGTCTTCTCTAACTGTGTGCAATGAATGTCAGCAGCTCTTTTTCTTTTAAGTGCTTCTTTTTCATCAGTTACTAGTTTCTGAAAATTGTCATTTACATCTTGGAGATCTTCTCTCAACCTCCTGTTGGCCATCATCAAACCATCGTTGACCTCCTGCATATAGCTCATGTGGTGTTTGTATTGCTTGACAGCTTTCTGCAAATTTTCCCTGTCAGAATTAGCTAATTTATCCATTGTAGAATCTTGATCTTCATCAGGTCTCCAAGGAATGTCAAGCTTCTTGAAGATTTCTATCTCTTCAGTTAACAGTTTTGTGTCTTCAATACTAGGATTCTTATTTTCTGTACTTACTGCTTCGACTGAATGAATTTCTTCTTTAAAACATGGCTGCAATTTATCCAGTTCTGGTTTATCATCATCTATGGACACTTCATCTAAGATAGTCACTTCATCTGAATTTAATTTAGGATTCAGCAATTTCTTCATGTTTAATCTCAACTTGTTCTTTGACCTAGTTTTAGGTCTCCAAAATGCTGTTGCTTCTCCCATCATCTTCAATTCTTTCCCTTGGTGCTGAATAGCAGCCAATTCTACTACTTCCAGCTTGTTCCTTTTCCTGTTAGGTCTTGTTGTTTTTCTATCTGAAGTATGACTTTCTTGTATTTCAGCTTTGACTTCTATTTTGGAGATGGTCTGTTCTTCTTCCAATAGATATCCCTCATCATCTGAGAGAATGGTAATAGGGCTTCTTGGCTGAGTGTGAATCTCTTCTTTAGGTACAGTAACCACCTTAATATCAATCTTTTTCTCCTCCTGAGGATCTGCTACAGGCGCCAAATTCTTTTCAGGCTGTTCCTTCTTATCTTCAAACAGTGTAAACTTGCCTTTAGAGCTGGCTGAGAATGTCTTTTGTTCATTGTCTTCCTCCACAGGCTCTGCTGATTCTTCAATTTTGATCTTTCCCCTATCTTCCAATTTGGGCTTATGACCTAATTTTCTGAGTAAGACTTTGCCCTTATCTGCTTGTCTTTTAGATTTTTGATCTTCAAAACCAAACCAAAAAATGAAGAAATCCCAGGTCTTTCCTTCATGTTGCAAGGCAGTACTAACAATCAACTTGATTAATCCATGATGAAAGATGGACTGAGAGGAATGATCTACTGGCCCTTTCACCTTGTTGGACATTTTCTGCAAACTTTTCAGGAAGAAGAATGGTAGGTTCATCTTGGATACCCCTACCATGTGCTGAAGAAATCTAAAATGATACTTGTATAAGAAAGCATACCTGCCCTCACAAGTAACATAACGCTGTAATACTCTGATTGGTTCAACCCATTCTTTTTTGACATTTTGGATTAGGACACCCTTATTCCAATCAGGTATGACATTGGGTAAGAGGTATCTTTGTGGATCAAAGTCAAAGGGCAGCTTCTTAAACCATTGTTCACCCTCATCCGTAATTCCTGTGGCTTCTGAAATCAATTTAACTGTCAGCTTGAATTTCAGGGTATCGAAAACCACCATATCATTCTTTAAACCCTGGGCAAACTTGCAGGACACTTTTGTATTATATCCATCAATCTTTCTGAAAAAATCCATCCAGCCAGCTTGTTTGAATAGCTCCACACACTCAGGCAGTTTTTCAACCCATTCTACATCTATTGGTTCAGCTCTGTTTATTTTACCACTCCTGCCCATTATGCTTCAATCACTGCAAATTGAAAGTATCCTCTTGTATTGTTTGTGAACAGGAACTGAATTTTGAAAGTTTAACAGCACTATTGAATGTACAGGTTATTCATAGCACTGACAGGGTTAAATTTCATAAAAACGAAACTGTTATTTTCAACCCTCCTTCAGTCTGGCATCGCAAATTATCAACAAATAGCTATTTCTCTGGTTAAAATTGCATTTAAAAGCACAATTTAACCTAACCTTTGATTAATTTGAACAGAGTAAGCTCAAGCGAAAAAGCCCCAAATTTACTGTTATATTGGTTTTTTTAGGAATACCTGTGAATTGCTCCACAATGGCTGTTTGAAATCACGACCCACACTGTCAGATGAGTCAGCTTTGTTGTACAGGTGTCCAACAATCTTCAATTTAGCTGTTAGCAACGGAATTAGGAAGCCCTAATTTCCCGTGAAGCTCTCAACGCCTCTTGCTTGTTCTGTTGGCAACGATGCTCGGTTTTTCATGCGGCTATGGTTATCTCATTAAGTCCTCTGTGTTTGAATAAGCTTGTAGATAACAAATTCATGCCACATTACCTCAACCCTGTGGATATCTGTCAAAATGAATTACACCTGTGCTGATGATGAGCACGATTTCCTCACGACGTGCAAGCATTTGAACTCATGATGTTTTCTGCATCAACACGTCATGAACCCTCTAAAACACATAATCAAACATTCATTAGCCCAAGCGTGCCAAATTTTGCTGAAAAATCGAAAGAATTTGAAAACGCGATATTCTTGTAGCGCGCCTTTGGTGATTTTCAGCTCCAACGCTACAAGAAAAACTTTGACACTGTTTTGTTGCTTTCTAACAGCTTTTTATCATTTTGCATGGGATCTTAAAGCTGTCAGGATTAGGATTGGACGTGACCTTACTTAGAATAAGATTTATGAGCCCCTTATTTGATATAATGACCTTTTAAACCCCTCCTCAAAAACAAACCTAAAGTTTTAAAATCTGAACACTCAAAAGCAAGCCCAAAATCTCATATAAAGACTAAGGAAAATTTCCTAAAGAGGAAAAAATCAAGTTAAAGAAAATAAATAACTTAAAATAAAGTGCAAATTAAACCAAATTTGAAGAAACAAGTGCAAATCAAACCAAATTTGAAGAAGCAAAATACTGACTTAACAGACCAAATATAGTCCAATCATCAAAATACACTTCTAAAAACTTGTGCATAAAATATTTAAATGCTACGACGACAACTCTAGAGAATATGGCAAGTGCGTTCTTCAACCCAAAAGGCATGACAGTGTACTGGAATGACCAACATTCTGTAGCAAATGTCGTCTTATTCCTATCCGCAGGATCAATCCTGATCTGATGATAACTAGAGAAACCATCAGTGAAAGAATATGCCTCATTTACTCCAACATTATCAAGCACTTTATATGTGAATGGAGTAGGAAATGGATCGTGCATGGAAGCATCGTTCAGCTTTCTGAGATCCACACAAATCCTGATCTCACCTTTTTCTTTCTTGTCTTGAACAACCATGGGGATAATCCATTCGGATTCTTCGACTGGTTCAATGATTCCTGCTTCTAGCATCTTATCTAGCTCTGCGCGGACTTTTTCCTTATAGCGCAGATTCAATCTGTATGGTCTCTACTTGACAGGATTAGCACCTGGCTTTAAAGGTATTTTCATGACCCTTAGGTCTCCCAAAATTCCTTTCATTTCTGTAAATTTTGTTGGAAATAGTTCCTGATACTCATGTAAGGTATCTGCGATCTGCGCAATAGTCTGATCGTCCCAATAATCTCCTATTGATGCGAACTTCGGCTCTTTGTCTATGCCAATGTTCACTTTTTGCGTTTTTACTGGTCCAGTCATATCTAGGATTTCCAACGGAGGTCCTTCTACCTCACGCGCGCCTTCTAAATATGGTATATCTATGTTGCACGGATCGTCCTCATCGTCTTCATTTGTATCATTGGTATCTTTATCTAAGTTGTAACACTCAATCAAGTGCTCTTCATGTTCCTTCCATTCTGACTGTAGGTGCACGGGAACACACTCTGTCCCAAAAAAATCCTGCAATGTTATGTTTTGATCAGGACAGTCATCCTGGAATATGCGCTTCTTGATCAGTTGTAATGCTTCATGTATTAATGGATTCTCGTCTTCAAAATTGAAGTCTTTCCGGAAGTTCGCAGCGAGCAACTCCAAATCAGTGAGTTCACTACGCAACTCCAGGTCGAGGTATCATTTCTCTGGGATACCCGCATCCAATGTATGTACAAATAAATGTACCCATTCTGTAAGTGGCCTTTCCACCCATGACTTTGAACAGATTTGAATGTGCTGACTAGGGTCTATCTGTCCATTATACTTTTCAAAGGGTAAAGTAACCTTTTCGGTGAATCGGATTTGCATCGTAGTTCTGCATTGATCCCAAGTGGTCAATGTTTTCTTATGTGCATTCCACCATCTGGCAAGTGTATCGTGCAATGCTATATCTAAAGCTGGAAATCTATGATCATCTGGTATAGTTGCAGTATATTCTCTTATAAAACTGTAAACATAAGCAGAACCATCATATGTGGGAATAGGACTCACCTCTTTTCCGATCCAGAGCAGTGATTTTGTAACCTGCGCACATCTTCTTGCTGATACTTCATGCATGCAGCTTTGCCAATTCTCCAGTCCTGTATCCGAGTCAGAGATACAAGAAGTGTCACATCGCCAGTTGAGCGTACCATCCGCAATAGGATTAATGTAGTCTTCCTTGTTCGCAGTCAGCTGGTATAGTCATTCTATGTCTTGACCTTGGGATTCGTCCTGAATCGGCTCATTGTATCTATCACCATCTTTAGGATCCAATGGTGTGATGACCCTAAGATGCTTCCCTTCAAAGATCATCTTCTTTGTCTTCAAGTTTATGATATCCAAGTTATCCATAGCCCAATCAATTCCCAATATTGCTGGAAACCATTGACTATCATCCACAATTTCAATAACCTCAAAGTCTGCATGACTCTATACTCCGTCAATGTTAACTACTACATTAGCTAAGCGGCCAAAATGTATGACCTTATCCTGATTAGCCATTCGTAACTGGATAGGTCACCAGAGAAACTTTGGTCGACCCATCTACTGCTATGTTTGCTTAGTTAAGACATTCACTTCTAATCCCAGATCAAGGATGACTTTGTCCATTTCAAAATCTCCTATCTATGCAGTAAGCCTCATTTCTCGGCCCATTCTTTTGTGCTTCCTTATATGATGTACAGCGCTATCTGGAGTCTCTGTTGCGATCTGAGGTTCATACTGGCTGATAAGCTTCTAGAGCTCTACTATGGCTTTTTCACTTTTTAGTAATTTCATGCAGCTTCACAAGAACTGCGCAATAGAAGTATGGACATCTGTCGCAGTACTTGTTTTGTCATACGGAACCCGCATGTCTTCAACATGCGGTGTTTCACTGTGCAACGGGATCCTTGATGACTTATCCGCTGGTTCTTTAAAGGTATCCCGCACGTCAATGAAGACCTCCTTGTTCTTCTGTAGTTTCAGAGGGGGTGCTTTTCCTAGAGCTTTCCTTATCCATACTATTTCAAGGGGGTCCTTCTTGATATGTGCCTCCCCTGATGTTGAAGCTTATGCTCCTATGTCGCGGCCTGTCTCAGCGCCACTGCACATGACCACGTTAATGCTTGGATCCACTAGTCTATTCTCTACTGTGATCCATTGGACATTTGGATTCGGAGCATCTATTCGTCTTCTCTTCTACATTTCCACCTCTAATACTGGGAAATCTTCAATGACATGCTCAAATGATTTACAATAATTGCACGTACTGCGTGGGTTAACACAATCTCTAGATACGTGTCCGGGTTGGCCTCAGTTATAACAAATGACTTGGCCGCGGCCTCTTCCTTTTGCTGGACCAACATTTCTTCCTCTACTGCGGTATCCACCACCACGACCTTTGTATCCTCCTTGGTCATATTGTGCATTTTCTTGTTTTGGCTAGGTATCTTCTTGTACGTGGTACAAGCCAGTGCCTCGCATTGAGTCCATATCCCTTTTTCTCTCATTCATTAATTCATATGCATGGCAGTTGGATTCATCATGTCCAACTGATTTACAAAAATTGCAGTATAAATTCTTAGGGGTTTTCACATTTTTCTGGATGAGGTAACAGTCTTTAGGTCTGTGTCCTGTGGTTCTACAAATTTCACACCATGGGGCCTGATTCTGATTTAATGGGTTAGGCGCGCCACTGTTAATATAGTCGTGGAATAGAGGGAAATGCTCGCGGTCATGACCTTCTCCTTTACAACTTGTACACCAGACCTCATGTCTAGGTTCATATCTTTGTTCTTTACCATTTTTCATACTTTGCAGTTCGAGTGTCAGGGTAGTCAGCTGGTTCTGGATCTGAGACATCCCAGAACTAGTATCACCAATCGGCGAAGCTTCCAGCTTCATTGCAATTTCCAAGGCTTCTACCTAGGATATAACCTTTTGTTGCATCAATGGTAATCTAATATGAGGTAACAGCGCAACAATGAACCATTCTTTATGCTATTCTGGTGGTATAACAAAACTTACTTGGTCTAGTAAGGTCTTAAATTTCTGATCAAATTCCCAAACCGTTTCAGTTAGTCTTTGCTTTATTTCCTTCAACTCAGTTATACACTGAGACTCAGATTTATGTTTCTTGAACTCTGCCAGCAACGCGACTTTAATTTCTGCAAGGGTTCTCTGCTGTACGGTAGAGTATTTCATAAACCAATGTAGTGCTCTATCCCTGAAAGTGGTGATGAGCTATGCTTGTTTCACAGCATCGTCCTGGATTTGTCTTACACTCCATACGGCTTCACAAAGGAACCAATGCTGATCAGGGTCGTCTAGGCCAGTTCCTCTGAATATTGGTAGTTTCACATCATTGTTTTCCATTTTTCTACTAGGTGGTGGGGCGTCGGGATTAGTGCGTGGCTGTTGTAAAGGGATCTGCGCAGTAAATACAAATGGGACTATCGGTAGAGATGGACTAGGCTGATTCTTCTGCGGAGTGGGCTGCGTAGCGGGTGGGTTCTACAATAAGGGTGGTGTTGTTTGTGCAGCCGACAGATTCTCAGGGGTAAATGGTTGTGCAACTTCACTATCAAGATCGCGGGGGATCTCAGTATCTATATGAAGTTTAGAGCCTTCCATATCTTTATTAATTTTATATCTCTTACCACTTCTAAGAGTATGTGTCTCTTTGTTAGAATCAATATATGTATTGTTTATCATGACAAAGTTCAAGCATATTACTGCATTCTTAGAACACCTTTCTCAGCTAACAGCTATAGCTAGGGTTTTACCCCTAGCTTGTGCAAATGAGCACCTACTAAGGAGAATGGACTCCTTAGTAGCAGTTCAGTAAATGTAAATTATTAAGCTAAAACAGAAATGAAAAAACTACTCTAAAACATGTGCATGAAACATAAACAACAAATTTAAATAATGGTTTTGTATTGATATTACCTCCAATGTGGAGGTTGATGAAGCCCTTGCAATGTCCAAGAGGGTTGCTCCAAGCTCCAATGTGCTCCTTCTCTTTCTCCAATGGTGGGAATGGGCCAAAAGTGGCTCTCAAGGTGAAAGTAGTTCAATGGTGAACTAGGGTTTCGAGAGAGATTTTGGCAGAGTAAGGGTATACTTGATTGTGGATGTGGAATAAGGGATCTCCATCACCTATTTATAGTTTTTTGGTGGTGGAGTGCTGACCCATGGTTTTAGGAAACACATGGTTTAGGGCAGCTGTATAGGGTTTTTTCCTCCTTTTCCTCATTATTTTATATTTTTTATTCCCTTTTTAGGGGGTTTTTGCTATTTTTGGAGGAAAAAGGGGTTTTTTAGCCTTTTTGAGGCTATTTTGAGGGTTTTGTGGCCTTTTGGAGGCATTTTAGGCCTTTTGGAGGCTTTTTAGTGGGATTTCTTGGGATTTTAAGGGAAATATGGTAGGAAAATGGACAAATGAGCCATATAATGTGGTAGATGAGGTAGTGAACACTTTTTGGGTGTTAACAACAGCATCTTAATGTATAGACTGAGGTTGTTCAGAAACTTACCGTGGAATCCTCCGAAAAAATTTGCTTATGCTGGGCTGTAGGATTTGAGTGTGTCTACAGCAAATTCTGTTACAAATCCTTCTAGCATATGATCGACCCAATAATCAACTGCGCATGACAACTGGCTGTCTAATGCTTTAAGCTGCGCTGTGAGCTCGGGATTCCACTCCGTAGGAACTCCTCCTTGGAAACAGTTATTCTTCTCTGCGAGCCGCGAGATCCACGCATGCAGCTCATTTGGAAACGATGCCCAAAAGATCTTTTGAATGTCGTCCAATAGATATCTATCCGACCACTGTGTGTCGCTTAGATGCAGATGTCTATTTTCTTGTCTGTTAAAATCGCTTATGGTCTTATCCCACCAAGCTTGGATTTCTATCTTTTCAAGATGCCAATAGTCAAATCCTTCAAGGAACTGATAATCTTCTTCACACATCGTAATTGAAACTCAGCTAAACCATTTCAACTCATCATGGATTCTAGCACGGAAATGGAACAATTTGTTGGCTTAAATTGACCCAGAGGTTTTCCAATAGACCTAGGTTCTTTGCGGTTCTCCCTTTGACCAACAAAACCCCTTCGCATCGGCCCTTTCGACAACAACCTATGAACAGGTTGAGGTCTCACCCGAGGTGTATCTCTATTGGGTACTGCGGAATCAGGTTTCCATGGTAAATAATGAGGTTTTTATCTGAACAGGCTACGTAGTGCAAGACAGAAAAAGCAGCGCTGCGGGCAGAGTGATGCGGTACGCAGCAGGATCTATGTTGCGAACAGTACCGTGTGGTGTAGGAAACACTGCGGTCCACGCCAAGGGTTTCTTACTGCTGCGAATCTTCTACTGGAATTGCGAATCACCCACAATTATCCTCTACTTGGAAAATATCGGAAACATTAAGGCACTGAAATGAATATCACTCATCCATTCATTCAGGCACTTACTGTCTATCTTTCTAGCATTCATCAAGAACTTGGATTATTACAATATGAACTGAAATGATAAACATGATTAACTATGCTTCGTTCCTTCACTGTGTTTAAGAAAGTAAGTATACTTAAAGGACTATTTCACGGCCTTAACGTAGAATTGAAATGTTCACCATTCATCTGCTTCTACGGAACCTAGCATATCATTCCCAAACTTCTCCTATTGGTAAATGCATATCAAATTTCTCATATTACAGCATGCAAGGAAACATTCAAGCATTCATTCTACAGAAAATACAGACAGTCATTCATTCATAAACATTAACACATAACACAGGATTTAATGTAGTTCACTTCCCCGGATGGAAAGCTACATCCATAAGAACGGTTGGTAATATATTTCTTTCAAAAGGGATGGGGCAACCATTCTTAGTCTGTGCACTTAGCTGCAGACTCTTCTTTCTCTCGGCTAGGTCTCTTCGCACACAGTTGCAGAGCCTTTACAACAATCTTCTTAGCTCAGAGAGTTTTTACAATATAAAAATATTATCTCCTTAAGTTCTCAGCAACTACAAAAGAATAACAATCCAAAAGGATAACAACCCTCTGAACCCCCATCCCATACAAAATTTCTTCTTAAATATATCATGCCCAAAGGTCATGTCTGTATAATGTCGAAGACCTAAAACCCAAAACCCTAAGGGTTTCCCAAACTGTGCCGGTTTTCCAACTCGGCTTGCTGGCTCTTAGTAGCGTCTGCTTGATCATGGTGGATCTCCATGTCCTCATTCTGTCGCTATTGGCCTTCCTATCGTATGCATACCTACACGCTGCTTCTGCCGAACCGTTTCCCTCTAACGGTTTTACCTTCTGCGCATTCCAAACGTCGCTTTCCTTAACAATCCACGCGTGGTCACCTTCCTGTTTTTCCTATGCCCACCGCTTGGCAATCCTGAAGTATCTTTCCAAAAATGGTTGCTATCGGTCTAGTCGATAACTACACTTGATACTTGTCCTGCACATTGCTTTGCTGTCTCCACATGGCATCCTTACTCCGCAGCACTACTTCTACGCAATACTGGTCTTCGCATCATGGCCAAAACCTTCGACGATTTGCGCAACTCCGTAGTCTCGTCAAAAGTTGGATGATGCGTGAAACTTCGCAGCATCCTCAATACTTAGCCAAAACTGTGTTTCTGAGCTGCGATCAGCTCAGCTTTCCCTGCTTGCCTCAAAAAGGTGCTTCCCAAAACTTTAACTTAACCTGGGCCCATCAAGAATGGTTCATAGCTGCGTTGTTTCCCCACATTAGATTACCATTGATGCAATAGAAGGTAACCTTGCAAACAGAAGCATTGGAAATTGGTATGAAGCTAGAAGCTTCTCCCATAGGAGAAACTAGCACAGGAATGGTACAGATACAGACACAGCTAGGAAACCTGACATTACAGTTACAATATATGAAAAATTGGAAAGAAGTAAGAGAAGAGGTTTGGTGTACTAAATATAAAGGAGAAGCACATTCCAAGGAGCATTTCCCTGTATTCATAGATTACCTTGCTAGTGGGGCACCGAATCCATTAAATCAACCTCAAGGACCATGGTGCGAGATTTGATGATGTAGAAAACATCACCTAGAGGACTGTTACCTACTTCAGAAGTATGTACAAACATGTTGAGGCCTCGGTTGTGCAAGGTAGGTGCAAGTTGCTGGAATGGGTTCCAAATGCTCCCAACAGAGGGTGAAAACCCAGATTGAAAGGCTTCAAAAGGTCCTACGCAAGGATAGTTCTATCCCCAACCTATTTGGAATAGTAATCTCCCACGGATATTCGGCCTCCGCTGGCACTCTATGAGTTGGTGAGTTTTGATCCTAGGGATCAGTTTTCCAATGAAGGAAAACAAAGTGTGTAAATATTGTGAACACAAAACTACTTAAAAGAATCTAGACTAAGTTAGATCTACTCTAAGAAAGTATCCTGAGATAAGTGCAGGTCAGCTTGATGTAAAAATGAATAAGTATTGTTCATCAACTTAACAGAAATTTTAAAAGACTTATTACTTAATATCCCAAATTACTATTAATTAATCAACAACAGTTTAAGGGTTACATGCATTCAAGATTTAACCTGTAACTAATATGTTAATTGAAAAATCAGCATCAATTATAATTTACCGAGAAAACCATTTGCAGAAATCGATAATGTTTTAATTAAATAAACTCTTTCAAAACATCACTAACACACAGATCGTTAGCAAAGATAAACCATAACTATAGATCATTGTTCTTAATAAATTCCAAAAGATTTAAACAACATTTGATAATCAATCTGGAGTAAAATCACATTCATCAAACAAACTTGATCAATAAACAAAAGAAAATATGGGAATAAATTTACTGTATTAATGAAAGTCTATAAGAAATTACAAGCTTTGTATCAAACAGGGTATCTCCAGTCTCTCCTGAGGATCTTCTCCTCCAAATTCTATCCTACTTCTCAATTAGAAAACCCTCCTTTAAATAAGAATTACAAAATAATACAAAGAGTAAATTCCCACAAACCGGGATTACAAAATCAAACTTAAACTAATGGCCTAGAAAAACTTGCCATTTGTCCCAAATCTCTAACAACTCATCCACATTCAGATAGTTAGCTGACTCAAGCCCCAACGGGGCATTACATGTGAATGTTTCCATCTCATTCTTAGCTAACTTATGCCAAATATGGATGGAAATATGTATTTTGCCTTCAATGGTGACCGGTTTCCTAATTAATTGATCCACATCATCAATCTTGACCTTCTCAAGGCACTGAATTTTCTGTTTGGCTTCCTCACACATGTGTTCGACTTGCTCAACCATCAACTTAGGCGAGCAAGCATCTTCAATGATCTCCAAGGCAGAGAACTGTAGAATTTCCATGATATTATATGTTGCATACCATCTCATGCTACACATAGCCTGTGCTTTCTTAATAATGTCTTCAACTGAATCATTAAGATGAAGCCATGTGTTCAATGCAGCTCTGATTTTCTTGAACTAAAAACTGTTAAGAATGGGGATGTCCTCTAGTATGTTCTTGATATACCTCTGCCACTCAACAATGTTTTGAATTGCCTGAGAAGCTTGCAGCCTTTTGGCTTTCTTCCCTTCAAGGACACCTGACATCTTACCAAAAGTCATATGAGTTTCCCTAATCTCATCTAGGGTGTTAAATAGTTTCTCCAGTAACTTATGATGTTCTTCATTGACTTGAAGATCCAAATCCTTAAATTCATGGGGTGAAAACTTAGACAAATTAGAAGAGGCTTCACTTGCAGTTGCATCCTCACATTGCTTTTCCAGGATAGCCATCCTCTATGTATTTGCAGAATTCTCAACTTGTGCATCACGAAGTTCGGTCTGAAGAGAACTGTTCCTTCTCTCCAAATCCTCCAAACTGTACCCCCATATCTTCCTGAGATCAGCAACATAAACCTCATGTTCTTCCTTGGTATTAACTAACTCTTCTTCAAGCCTTTTCAATTATTCCTTCTTTTGATCAACTTCCCTATTCAGTACTTGAATTGAATCCAAATTTGCACCAGCAAATGCCCCTAAGGCTGCAGCTGTCTCAATTGATTCTTTTTTAGGATCATTAGTTTTCTGAGCCCATATTATTTGATTTGGAACAGGTGTCTCTAATCCACCTTGATCCTTACTTCTCTTCTTACCCCTCTTAATCACTGCTTTATTTTCTTTACTATAAAAATAATTTCCAAGAGGAACTACATCATCTTCATACTCAGTCACCAGTTCTGTAGAAGTCGAAGTGAAACTCACTGTTGATATTAATGAATTTGTTTGAGTGTCAGTGGGACTAGGTATAGACATGGTAACTTGAGGAGTAGTCAGAGGGGTAGAGACAATCTGAGCAACTGGTGAGACGTGGGTTGGAGAAGGGACTGAAGTAAAGGCTTCAGAGAGTGGAACATGATCATCATTAGCAGGTGATGATTAAGAAAGAACTAAGGATGGCTCATCAATGGTGGATGATGACAAAGTATATATGGGTAAATGTGGAGGGACAGTCGAAGACTGGATCTCTACAATAATATATGGGGGAATGGAAAATATAACTAAGCTGTCTGAAAATGGAGTGGCTATGGAAGTCAAAGTATGAAAAAGTTGTGATATGGAAAGTGGAGGCATCACCCCTGGGGACAAAACAGAAAGATCTTGAATAGATTGCAATAAAAGTGTTGAAGTTGTAATGTCAGGAGCAGTAGTAACTTCCAATACTTGTTGATCAGAAAAAGAGTGATCCATCTCAATAGTGTTTAACAAATCTGTAATTGCTTGTGAATATTCAGACACTTCTTCAGTCATAGCTACTGGATGATGTGATTCATCATCAATATCACTGTCAATGATGTCAAAAGTGGGAACCTGTGATGTAGGGATCAGGATTTTATGTCTCTTAGCTGGGTTGGCCTTAGCTACTATTAGATCATCAGATACTTGTATAGCTACAACATTCACTTGAATATCCACAGTAAGCTTAGGAGGTTCAATTGTTCGAGTATCCAATACTGAAGTCAACTATGCTAACTCCTACTTTATCTAATGAGAGGTTTCCAACAAAATGTTGACCTGTTCAGTAGTCTTTACCTGAGGAGGATTCTACATGGGGGCTTTACCTTTATTCCCATCTGGATAAGTAAGCATTAGAGGGGCATTATCCTATTGGATCTCCTTTTTCTCTCTATCTCTTTTCATTTTCTCAAGCATATTCATTTCCATTGTTCTGTAGCTCAAGACTCTAGTTTTAAGTTCTCTCTGATGTTGCATAATCTGATGCTGCTCTTCTGTGCTCTTGGCCCTAGCCAGGACCTCAGAAAAGGTATTCACTCCTTGGTATATAGAATCATCTAGGACTTCTTCATGGACATAGTCCATCTTCATATGATATTGTTTAAAGTGTGCATCAAGGAATTTCTTAGGATCATGTTTCCTTTTGGGAGCAAAACCCAACTTTAAAGGAGCCATCTGGTCACCAAGCACTGCATCCCAATTTGAGGTTGGGATGACTAATGGCCCAAGGTTTAAAGAGAATTTAGGCCAACCTTTCTTTCTGGGACTAGCGATTTTTCGGTAACCACCATTAGGAACAGTTTGATGAGAGACTTCTTGAATGACCAATCTGTCAGGAACTATTCTAGGAAGAAGATGAACAGTGTCACTTCCCCAGACTCTGATATATGAAAAGGACTCATAGACATACCAATCACCAATTGTATTGATGAAGGTCCTGGCATCAGCTGAAAAGGAAGGTGCCTCTTTTTTTAATATCTTGAAATAGATGGTACCCATGAAATGGTCACAAATGTCATAGAGTAAGGGCACAAAATTGCTCTCCCATAGTGTTGAGTGATATATATGAACCGGTGGATCTGAAGGGGTCCAATTCCATCCCAGGTTGGGATATTGGAACTCTGAGCAAAAGACATCAATAATGAAGGGTGAAAAGAAGAAGTGTGGCTTCCTCAAGGTAGGTGCCTTTTGATAGCCTTGGATAGTTGTTTTAAGTTCTAATGACAAGATAAAATCCCAAGGGAATGATTCACCCATTGTTAAGACATGATGAGCTATTGGAGCCCATTCAGCTTTAAAGACTGAACAATTCTGAAGGCCAAAGAGCCTGCAGAGCATGGCCGCCAGTAAAGAATAAGGTTCTCTGAACCAGGAAATTGGATAGAGGTTGTCGTCTTTAGGTACAAAACTGCTAGGCTTAATCATCCATGATTTCAACATTTTGTCAAAATTGTAACTAGTTTTAGAGGATTGTATGAATTCAAGGATAAGGGTCTGCAAAGCCGGCTTAAGAGAAAAATCTCTGATAAAAACTTCAAGGCTGAAAGTTGTCAATTCTAACCCCGTACTGTCATTGAATGACCGGTCTTTAGGGTTAGCATTGTCTACTATCCATTTAACTGCGTCTGTGTAAGGAAGGATACTGGTCGGGCAGCAATAGCATGCAGTTGAGAAGCCCTCATATTCTCATATGCACTTTGGTCTTCTTTAATGTCTGAAAGGTTGTCATTATCAAAAATTGAATAAATTTTGGACCAGTCCATTTGATCAGTTTCAGTAACCCTCTCACTGGTATCTGAGAGGATACCGAAATTCGTGTCTTTTGTCAGCAAATCCCTATGAATTGTCTTAGACCAAGTGTTCCGTGACATTTTTGCAAATCTTGGAAATTCTGGTAAATAAATCAAAACTAAACCATAAACAGCAAAACTATAAATAGTAAATGTGAAAATGACAACAAACCAACCTGAAAATAACTGAAAATTCGTAAGAATGACCCCTAGTAAGAAATCCACAGTAAAATCCACGTAGCAGAGTAAATTTTCGACAATGAAAATGATAAAGAAAAATAATAATAATAAATCTTATATTTATCGATTTTTGGTCGGGTCAAATCTAGCTCGTAGGATTAAAAGAAATGAATGGATAAGATTAACCCCTGCAGGATGTGGGATCGGGTCAGAAGTCTTATTTTCAAACTTTATTCATAATTCCCACAATCCGCAATTACGGGATGCGGGTTGCAGGATTACAACTTTTCAAAACAATGGACAAAAGAGTTTCTGCAATCCTCAATCCGCAATTGCGGGTTTCGGGTTGCAGAAACGAAAACAAACTTTAAAACTAAAATAACTTTACTGCATCCCGCAATCCGCAATTGCGGGTTGCTGATTGCGGGAACACACAATGCAATTTATTAAAATAACAACTTTCCGCAATCCGCAATCTGCAGTTGCGGGTTGCGGAATGTAAATTTCCCGTAAATATTAACAAAATCTTCCCGCAATCCACAATTTCGGGTTGCGGGTTGCGGGATGACACAATTCCGAAAAGAAAGAACAATTGATTCCCGCAATCCGCAATTGCGGGATTGCAGGTTTTCGGGTTTGCGGGAAGAAAATAACATTTGGAAAGAATTGAAAGCTTTCCGCAAGTCAAGAAAACAACCAAAAACATAGAAATTTTTCAAAGGGAAAATGATAATTACACAAACCAAAAGCAAAGGCATGAGATCATAACAAACAAGGTTTAAGAACCTTGTTATAATAAGAAACTTACCCAAATACCTTTGTATTTACAAAAATTGGGGCTGTCATGATCAAATGAAGCATGGGATCTTTTGTACCTACAACAAGACACCAAAGAACCTGTACTGCACATTTGTTAATTCAGTTGGGCATGATGATACCAATTGTAGAGCATATGACCTCATGATAGAAATAAAACATGATTTCTACGGAGTCCAAGGATAAAAAAAGAACAATCATGAAAATGCGCAGTATGATCAAGGAACATATAGAGGATGTGGTGGATTCAGAGGAAGAGGACGTAACACTAGAGAAGGACGAGGAAGAGGTTAGATTGTCTGTTATAACTGTGATCAACCTATACATTTAGCAATATACTTTCAGAACCATTACACTCCTTGTAAGTATTGTAAATCATTTGACCATATCATTGAATCATGTCCTATTTTGCTAGGCAAAATGCAAGAAAAAAGACTAGAAGGAAAAAACCAGAATATTCAGATGATCGCAACTTAGAAAAGAAACAAAGATCGCAACATCCATGTTGTGATGCGAAGTGGAGCTTTGACAGGAAATGACAGGATGAATGAAGCTTCGACTTCTGAAAATCACAAAACATACCAAAGCCTACTGATGGACCTTGGGTAAGAAAAGCACTTGGAAAAATGCCTGCATTCAACCCTAACCAAGAAAAAAGGTATTCATGGAAGCAAGAAAATGATTTCAAGAATCAGAACCTTCGACCACAAGGATCCAATTGCGAAGTGATCAGACACTTGTATTAGATATGCTGACCTCGTATGATGGATCGCGAACTTCGCCAGAATGGATAAGCCCTATCACACAGTTTCTATAGAGCTACATAAAGCTACAAAGGCATGAAAACACCTTAGGATAATTACAGACCTTGTTGGGACATTATGAATAGCGTAATACAGTAAACGATGCACATAGAGCAGTTCATCATATCAAGAACCATAGAAGGACAGGAAGAGAAATGAGGCTAAATGCATATATTGGAGATTTGGAAATGAACCAGGTCATTCTTGACCTGGGCTCAGAGGTGAACCTACTGACAAAAAAAACATGGGAACAAATTGGGAATCCAAAGTTATCTTGGTCTCCTATACAGTTGAGATTAGCTAATCAACAGAAGGTTATACCTTTTAGGAGATTTTCAAGTGTTCTTGTTGACATTGATGGAGTGTGAAGTAAAGCACACTTTGAGGTTATTGAGATCATAGATGAAAGTAATCCTTATCCTGCATTATTGGGGATTGACTGGGAAATTGATAACCTCGCAATTATCAACTTGAAGAGAAAACAAATGATAGTTGAAGGACAGGATATCAGGGTTCTCGCACCCCTGGATCCTTCATAAGGAGAAAGGTATGTTGAACCAGTACAAGAAGAATGTAGAGCTCAGGAACTTGATAATATGTACAACATGAAAGTGAATCAAGCATATTACATTAATCCTACAGATGATCATAACGTTGATCTGGAGATGTGACAGTTCTTGCGTATCAGAATCAGACACAGGAATGGATAACTGGCAGATCTGAATGCATGAATTATCAGCAAGACGATGTGCGAAGATAACAAAATCACTACATTGGATTAGAACATAGGTAATTCCAATTCCTACTTATGATGGTTTGTGTAATATCCATGCATTCCTCATGAATATTTAGCATTAGTTTCAGATGAACATAAGCTATCAGCTTTGGATATAGCATTGCGAGCTACACCTGTTAGGTGGTGGGATGCGCACAAATACAACCTGAACACATGAGATGATTGTAAGCACTTAATCGAAATCAGATTTGCAAAGCAAACTGAGATTATACAAGCAAGATACAATGGACAGATTGATCCTAGAGATCATATAGAGTCTTTCTTGAAAGAATGGATGCATATACCAAAGACAGAATGGGTTCATATGGTTGTGTACACTTTGGATCAAATACCAAATAACTGGTATACAGAAGAAGAACTTCGCAAAGGCACTACAGATTGGTACATAATGATAAAAAAACTTTCAATCAACTTTCACTTTTGAGGACGATTGTCTAAGTGTCAATGAGGATTTACAGATCATTAAAAAGAAGATATTTAATGATGTCATGTTTCTTGTCTATAAGAAACCAGATTGGGAAATACAGTTGTAGCATTCCCTTGAATGTTATAAATTTGCACTAGACGAAGATGAAGATGAAGACCCTCGTGATGTGGATATACCTGACTCTGAAGGAAAACGCAATGTACAAGGACTTGATTTAGAAATTCCAAATCTGAGTAACCCTGTGAAGACCAGAAAGTTCAATATTAGTACCAATGATGAACCAAAGTTTGCTTCTATGGGGGATTACTGGGATGAAGAAACAATAGGAAAGATCACAAACCTACTGCGCGAATATCATGATTTGTTCCCTACCAAGTTTTCTTAAATGAAGGGCACTTTAGGTTACTTGGGAGTTATGAAAATACCTCTCAATCCTGATGCGAAGCCTATTAAGCCAAGAACTTATAAACTGAACCCTAGATATAAAGAAAGAGTGAAATCATAAATTGATAAAATGCTTGAGGCAGGAATCATTGAACCAGTAGAAGAATCAAAATGGATAAGCCCCATGGTAATTCAATACAAGAAAGCTAAAGGTGAAATCAGAATTTACGTGGATCTCAGAAAATTGAATGATGCATCTCTGCATGACCCATTTCCTACTCCATTCACAGATGAAGTGCTAGATAACGTAAGTGGAAAGGAGGCATACTCTTTCACTGATGGATTTTCTGGCTATCATTATATCAGAATTGTTGTAGAAGACAGACACAAGACTACATTTACTATTGAATGGGGATCATTTCAGTACACCGGTATGCCTTTTGGATTGAAAAATGAACCTTATATCTTTTCAAGAGTGGTTGTAGCTGCATTTAAGGATTATATTCATAAATTTATAGAAGTTTACTTTGATGACTGGACAGTATTTTTCCTTTTAAAGAAACATCATGCGAACTTAAGAATGATGTTAGCAAGGTGTAGACAATATCATATTTCCTTGAACCTGAAGAAGTTTGTCTTCTGTGTTCCCTATGGTATTTTATTAGGACACATAGTATGTAAGCAAGGATTGATGGTAGATCCAGCGAAGATAGAAATCATAGTAAATATTCCAGTGCCTAATTCAGTTAAGCAGCTATGCACTACATTGGGACACACAGGATACTATAGAAAATTCATTAAAGTATATGTGCAGATCACTGTGCCTATGGAGAAACTATTGAAGAAAGAAGAGAGAGCCGAAGAACTGAAGACATCAACAGAGAACATCTCCATAGAAGTTTCGAGGTATCAAGACTTACTGGAAGAAGTCACTAAGGTATGGTCTATACTGCAAGAGGATCCTGAATTACAAAAAATTCAGGATGAAGTTCAGAAGAGGCAGAAGGACCTTGATTCTGTGAACATGGCCATGAAGGATTTTACGTAAAGGAAAAGGATCTAGAAGTTCGCAGAAACGAAAGAGCTTCAGAAGGAGTTGAAGGCACTAAGGATGAAGGAAGCTAAAACTTCGTCAAAGTTACAGCCTATTCAAGAAGAAGCACTAGCACTTTCTAAAGAAATCGAGGATAAATTGGAAGAACTCCACACGACAAAGACTACAGTGAAGGATCAAATGAAAGAACCCATATCAGCGATGATTCTCAAAACCATAAAAGAATACAAGCATGATGCTAAGGAAGTAGTTGCGAAGTTGGGCGCAACTTTTCAAGAATTCACTTCGAAGACGAACATCCTAGGTGATGTGCAGTCAAAGAAGCCCAGTGTAAGTGGCTCGGGGATGAGCCACAAGTAAGAGTTAGGGGTCTATTGGGAATAGCCCAAGTATAGTAATTTTTGGTGGAAAAGGTACAGTTAGGAGAGGCCTAACATTGACTAGTTTTGGGAGAATCAACTCTGCAATTCCAAGGAGGAGGGTATGGAGCGAAGCGAAGTTGACAGGAAAGGACCTGTCCCCTTAGTAAAGACGAAGTACTAAGGATGAAAAGAGGTATTTGAAGCAATTAAGGATGAAGCGGCCAACTGAAAGCTACAGAGTCAGAGAGTAAAGAAGTAGAATGGTGAAAAGGACACACCACTGTAGAGTCAGATCCGCATGGTCATAACTGCAGTGTTAGAAGAAACCTCAGAGTTAGAAGAAGAGGCGCAAAAGGCCAGCAGAGTTACATCGAAGTTAAGGAAAAGCGTGGTTGACAGGAGAACCATGTTGTTTTTGTTTTAAGGGTACTATGGGGGTTGGCCCGTAATTATTGTAATATGTGACCTTTTGGCATATATATATAAAGGGAAATTTTGTATAAGGAATGGTTAGATTTTGTTAGAGACGGATAGACTTTGTGATATATTGTTAGAAGCTCATAGACGAAGAGATATCTAAGAGAGGAAATATTCTGCAGCTAAGTCCGCAGAGATATATTGTAGAGAAGAGTTTGGAGCTGAGTGTGCAGACTGGAACTGTTACCCCTTCCAAGTAATATAAGAACAGTTCTCGTGGACGTATCTCCCTATTGTAGAGATTTCTTCCTATGGATAGAAAGAAGCCCTCTTAGGATAAAGAAGGATAAACTGACTCTGTACTAAGACAAAACTGAAACAAATGCGATCTTGAATCCTAGATTAAACAAGCATTCCAAAGTTCCTATATTGAAGAAGGTGAGGGAAGATCACTGACCTTTCACTTTGATGTTGGTGCAGCTCGTAGTCCATATCTCTAAGTCCTCGTGATGAACCTATTAAGATCAAATAATGTGCAAGCATATACATCTCTCCAAGAACCCTGAATCACAAGTTATAATCCAAATCTTGCTAGATACAAATCATGAAATTGAAACACAATTAACACACATGAATTGGGAAACAAGACAAGTTATCGTTATTACAACTTAGAAGATGCTTACAATAGTTGCTTGATGTCCAGGCCAACTTTCAGCTCCAAGTACTTCCTCTAGCTATCTCTACAAAAGTCTCAAGATCATAGGTTGGATGCCCCAAAAGTCCTCTCTTTGGCTCATGGAAGGCCTCTCCTTTATAGTGTTTGGAAGGGTTAACCAAAAGGAGAGTAAAATGGATCTAAAGAGTGTTCATTGGATCAGGCCTACTAAATAGAGAGAGGGGGTTGGGATCGAATCAAAGTTGGTAATCCCAAGAAAATCTCTCGAAATGTGAGATCCAAGATCCATGGCAAAAAGGATAAAAGAGGATTTTTGCGCGCCTGGGTCTGAGCATAATGCAACATTTTCGCACCCCAGGGTCTGAGCATAGCATGACAACCCTAATTTTTTCTACCCAGAATATGTGCAAAGCACGAAAATATATGCAGATTGGGTCAGCTTGGGTGACACGTGGCAGATAAGATGTTGTCTTCGGCATTCAGGCAATAGACTTTACTCCTGGGTGTCTAGATGAGACCAAGGAGGGTACCAGTAATGTATAAAGATCATTAGGGAGAAGTGTTGTTGAAGTTACTTGGTATAAGGATGTGACACTAGGGTTTAGTGTGTAACATCGAGGTATAACAGATGCCCCCTAAAGTGTGAGGTCAGAAGAGACTGATGGCCGAAAGACTTTACAAATATTTTTGCGGAGATAGCATCGAGGGGAGCAACAAGGAGCTGAAACAGAAACAAAATGTCAAAAATACCACCGAGGCGGGCATACCCATGCTCGGAACAATGGACTCAAAGCATGGCTGCCAACCAATACATTGCAGATCCATGAGTACTGAGATGATATAGACTGTAGAAAAATCATGACAACTATGAACAATTGTAGATCCATGAGACAATAATGACACAGCCACGACCAATACATAAGTGGATCTATGTGACAATACAAGAGTGAGTTCTTCCATGTAATGACTAGGTGGAGACCTAATCAAAAAGCGCCATCGTAGCCTGGACGTAATAAAAAAAGATGTCCAAGGTCTTCTACTCAATCCCAAACGATACAAATATAGCCATGTGATTACAAGGTCTTGAAGTCGAACATGGTAGAAACCATTTGATTACCAGTCCATGATGTGAACCGTTAACAAAAGCGAGGAGAATCACCAATGATGGAAATGATCCCCAAGGTATTTGTAGTACATCTAAATGAAATGCGAATAGATGAGTTGATGTCGAGCACTCATGAGATTATTCGATCAGAGGTCAATGATGAAAACCTGCTGTCGAACACGAGGAAACCTGCCATTGAGGCATGCAGGCACCAAGGTACTGATGGTTGACTCCTAAGCCTAATTCCTGGATAGTGATTTGGCATCAACAAGAACAGACTCATCGAAGGTGGGCCATAATGATTTCCACATCATCGACACGAAATCGGAATGAGAGATAGTATGTAACAAAGGAACAAGAGAACATGTACTGACACAATGGAAGATTTGACATAATGGATGATTTGAAGCAACGCAGACCCTTTGAACATATAACGGCATGAAGCAGGACTTGGCAGTAGGGTTTATGCTGGGCTTGGCCCAAGTGGGGCATTTTGAGCAAGACAGATTATGGAACTGCGGAGATAAGCGCAGTTCAGTTGAAGGATTTTTGGTATACATTTTTGGGAAGTTGCGAAGTTGCACGCAGCGTAGTGTCACAAGATTTGCAAGGTTCAGTGTTGCGAGGATACAGCACTACGATGTGTCCAATCTACGGAGATCTGGCAAAGCAGATTGTTGGATGGAAGATGGCACATATTCCGGTTAGACCATTGGTGGTCTATTTTTTGTAAAGATGCTCCAGGAGTACCAAGCGAAGGGTAGGATCAATGCGGAAGGAAAGCGACTGGTCGCACATGCGAAAGAACCACTACCTGAACCAGTCGCACAAGACCGTTAGAGGAAGAACAGCTCGGTGAAAGCGAGCTATTGGCGTGTGCACGACAAGGAGGCTAATGGTGACGTGAAGCATGCATGGAAGACGGCCACGATGGAAGATTCGCTACCAGAAACCAGCAGTCCGGTTGCCTGAAAATTGTGACAGTTTTGTAAACCTAAGGGTTTTTTGCCTACGGGTTGTAAAGACATGACCTACAGGCATGATCTATAAATAAGGCACATTTTGTATGGGAAAGGGTTGTTGAATCTCTCATTTTGGGTTGTTGTTAATTTTGTTGAATAGATCTCTATTGAGAGACATTTTTGAAAAGGCTCTGCAAGTTGTGTGCGCAGAGGCCTATTGAGAGAGAAGAGAGTCTGCAGTTGAGTGCGCAGACAAGAACTGTTTTACCCTTCCCAAATACTAACACAACAATATTTCTTGTGGACGTAGCCTCCATCCTGGGGTGAACCACATTAAATCTTGTGTAGTGTGACTGGTTATGTGTTTGCATTTGCTTATTTGCTTACAGTATGTGCTTGAATTCTCATTTATCAGATGATATGTTAATGCTTTTGTATGTATTCTCCATGGGGATTAGATGGGAATAATATGTTAACTAGTACATGAATGGATGAATGTTGAATGCACAGTATTTCTGAGTTAATAAACGCCTAAGTCATTTGGATAAGCAGTTAAGTTGGAGAGTTCACGCCATACGACTCCCTTGAAGCGCAGCACCGAGTGTGCGCAGAGTTGTGTGTTTCGTTCCATTACATAAGTCATAAGATTACATAAGTTAGGTGAATGAACAAGTGTTAAGTGAAATCATCAATATCGATTAATTCTGTAGAGGAATTGCATAATTCAGTTGCATTGTCCTATCAAGTGAACACTACCGAACTGCGCAATCCGTGGATGTACTGGTTGTGCAAGCGTTTAGCTTGTAGAAGTGTCGACTACGACGAAGGCCATCATCGTGCAGTCGTCAGTCTGCAGCGCATTGCGTAGTAGGTTTGTTTACACAACTCATCACAGCTTTGTGGAAACCTGATTCCATAGCACCCCCATAGCTTCGCCTCAGGTGAGACCTCAGCCTGTTTGCAGGATGTTACCGAAAGGGCCAGTGAGAAAGGAGTTTTGTTGGTTCCGGGAAACCGCAAAGAACATGGGTCTACATTGGAAACCTCTAGATCAGTATTTAATCCAAAAAATGGTTCCGTTGCCGCGCTAAGAATCCATGATGAGTTGAAGTTGTGATGTGCAACAAAGAACAAGCTTCCTTGGGCATTGATGTTTGGAATCCAGAAAATAAAGAAATATGGGCTTGGTGTGACAAGACAGAGAGAGACTTCGCAAGAAAAGAAAACAGACACCCACATCTCTCTGACATTCAGTAGTTGAACAAATACCTGTGGAAAGACATTCACGAAATATTTTAGGACACTTTTGGAAACGAGCTACACGAGTGGTTGTCAAGGCTCGCAGAGCACCGAAATTGTACCCCACGAGACGTACCGACCGAGTGGACACTGGAGCTTATTGAAAGGCTCAAAGTAGTAGATATTCCATTCACACGCAGAGTCGACTTCTAGGTTGACATTACATTACAAAGCTTCATGATGGAGTTTGCTGTGGACATGCTAAAGTGCTATGGCACAGCCGAAAGAAAATTTTTCAAGGGATTCAGAGGTAAGTACCTGAACAACCTCAGTTTATACATTAAAATGCTTTTAGCCAAGAAAGGTGTTTTTAGAATGTAGTGAAATATTTGAATATGTCATGGTAGACAGTACATATAGTGGCTCTTACGAAGAAACCCATAACCTGAGGAGTGGAAAGAGATACAAGTTTGTCGCTGAGAAAACTACTAGTGGACTTGGACTCCATGTAGACATTCATTCACAAGCAGACCCTGATAGCCAAATCACACCTCTATATGCCACCTATTAGCCTATTACTCTGCAGAATCCATCAGTTGCAAATACCGCACCTCCCCTATCTCAGAACCTATCAGTTCAGAACCCGCTGGTTGCGAACACCACGCAATTCGCACTGCAGAACAACAGTACTGGTAACACCACAGGAGTGGGTGCCCAAGCTATACCGACTCAGCCTACCCCATATCAGGTTGTCCCACTTTAGAACGTTCAACCTTAGATCATTCCTCAAAGTATTATCCCTAGCATCACTCAGAGAACCATGCCACCTAGAAGGAGAATGACTGACGATATCAAATTGTCAATATTCAAAGGAACGGGTCTAGAAGACCCTAATTAGCATTGGTTTCTATGTGAAGCCGTATGGAGTGTAAAGCAAGTACAAGATGATGTAAGCATAGCTCGTCACTACCTTTAGAGATAGATCCTTGCATTGGTTCATGTAATATTCGCACAGACACCAAAGAACCCTGGTAGAAATCAAGGCTGCACTCTTAGCAGAATTTAAGAAACCGAAGTTGGAATCATAGTGTATAACAGAGTTGAAAGAAATCAAACAGAAACCTAATGAGACAGTCTAGGAGTTTGATCAGAAATTCAAGATGTTGTTGGACGAGGTAAGCTTCGTTATAGCACCACAATAGCACAAGGAACGGTTTATAGTCACGTTGTTGCCCCATATCAGACAGTCGTTGATGCAGAAGAAGGTGGCTTCGCAGGCAGAAGCTTTGGAGATTGTTATACCTCCATATTTCACAGTGTCGCATCTTCATCATAAAAATAGTTGACAACACTTCCCATACTGCTTAAAACACCCAGAAGAGAAAAATGATGAGTGATCCTTGAAGACAAACCCATTCTGTCAAGAATCAACCCAGATGACTTCATATACCTACACTACCACGCCTTGCTCCAGCTTAGGTGCGCGGTAGTCCCAATTATCGCGCTATGCTCTTTGTCTGCCACGCGGTACTACCGCATTATGCTCTGCTTTAGAGGTGCGGTACTCCTTTTTTAGCCTTTTTTCCATGGCTTGTGGAATCTTGATTTTTGAGATATTTTTGAGGATTGGTGTCCCTGATTCGATCCTAACTCACTTTCTGTGATTAGTAGGTCTGATCCACTAAACTCTCCCAAGATCCACCCTTCTCTCTTGTTGGTTAACCCTACCACACACTATAAAAGAGAGGCATTCCATGAGCAAAGGGGAGGACTCTTGGAGACATCAAACTTATGATATTGAAGCTTTGTGGAGATAGCTAGAGGAGGAAGCACTTGGAGTTGGGAGTTGGCTTGGATATCAAGCAACCATTGTAAGTGACTTCAAGTTGGTAATAGAATATAACTTGTCTTGTTTCCCAAATCACATGTATTGATTTTGTTTCAATGATATGATTTGTATCTATTATAGATTTAGATCCTAACTCATATTTCAAGTTGCTAGAGAATCGTATATGCTTGTATCTTGGTTTCATTTTGATAGGTTCATTTGTGAGGACTTGGAAATTGGAGCAACCATAAAGACAAGCGATTGGATTGAAGGTCAGTTAGATTTCTTCTACTTCTTCTAGCACTTTAATCTTGAGATGTCAGTTTAGATCTAGGAATTCAAGGTAGCATTTGTTTAGTTTTGTCTTAGTTTAGAGTCAGTTAAAGTCTACTTTAATCTAAGAGAATTTCTACCTATCCGTAGGGAGAAAATTCTACAAACAAGAATGGCGACTCCGCTGGTTTGAACCCCATTTGATTGATTGATTTCACTTTCAACCATTTTTTTATTGTGATTTTTTCTTTCTCTTCAAACCACTATTGAATTTTGGTCTCCTTGACCTTTATTCTTCCCTCCTCTCTACATTTTTCCCCTCTGTGTGATCAGTGAGTCCTCTGGGTCTGCAACAACACTGAAAAATTCATTTTTCTTTTCAAAAGTTGCGCTTTTCCATACTTTGCAATAGTACCACGCCCCCAGCACTCTCTACAGCATGGTAGTACCACATACCCAACACTCTTACCAGAGCGGTAGTGTACCAGTAGCGCACTCTAGTCTTCTTCTGCCACGCGGTTGTGTCTGCATATTTCCAATTTTTTCTTGCATGCTTGGTTTACTGAGTCATTTTTTTATTTTCTCTGCTTTAGTTGGTGTTTTCTATTGCCTATTACTATCCTATTCATTACACCGTCTTTGTGGTGTGTTTATTTCTTTTGTGAGCTTGATTATTTTGTGATTTAGTAGCATTATTTGCACATTGGGTCACCCCTTCAGTTTGATTGCATTGGCTTGATCTTCTCACCACAACCAGACCATTACTATTGTTCTCTTTTACTGAATCGTGTAGCTTTCATAGTCACATTGTTTCCATTATTATCATTAAAATCTATATTGAAAATTATCATTGGAAAACATTTGTGTTGTTTGCATTGAAATGGTCTAGCAGTGTTATTGTGCATTAGGAAGTGAACCATTGAAATTTGCCACAGAAATTCTCATTTTTTTGAAGCATCTTAGTTGTAAGATCAGTGAATTGGAAAGAAGTGTTTATTTCAGTTTGGCTCTATTTACAAAAAGAAAACAAAAAATCTTTGTTTTTGGTTTTGAATTGCTTGTGAAAGTTTCATGCATTTATGATCGAAGAACTCTCTCTCTTCCATAGCTAGTTTTCATCGAATACAAGGCTTATTTAGATTCATTCTCACTTGCATGGTTTGGGTCGTCAGAACACCACCAAGTTTCACGTCCATTTATCCGATTGAGTAATACAACCACTAAAATTAATCTCCCTAACTAAACCAACATTAACCTCACTTGAGGAAATTAAAATAATTTGGTAGTTAGGTAGGACACCGGGGATAGGCATAAAAATAATTCCCCCTTGTCATTTTCATCTGAGACATAGTTGTTGTCCTATAGGGAACTAAAATCCTCTAGTATTTATTGACACGGTCACATCCATTTTATGGAGGGACCTCCTGACTATTTTTAACTTTCAGGGGTTAAACCGCCGCGAGATTGAGAACCGGATGGACTCTGTGGAATGCTGCACTCCACTTAGCCCTAAGGCAACATCGATCATTGTCTTCCTTGTAATTCATAGTAATGCAAGGGTGATAAGGCAGAAGCGCCGAAAACCTTTTCCAATGTGTCATGAATGAGGTAGCTTAGTGACTTTTCTACTAGGGCTCTTTTACCCAGGATCCCTTTCGGTAGAGGGATATCCTTCTCATTTTGGTCTCTCACGTTGTATTGTTCGACTTGGATTTCATCACCTTGCGAAGGACACAGCTTGTTGAGGTCTCCAGCTCTTAGTTAGAAGTTTGCTTGTTATCTCATCTTTATAGAGGGTCATTTTTCTTTTTAGTGACTGCTTGTTGGCATTCTGGCCATTATTTTTCTCAGCTCGCTTACTGAGACACCGGTCTCAGTATAGATTTTAGAGCTTGCTTTTTTGGCCTGCGAGCCTTGATTTTTCTAGCTCCTCTTCTGCACACTCGGCTGCATTAGAGTTTTTGAGTTCTTTGTTACGAAACTACCCCCGGATTTCATTTTCCTGCCATCATGTCAGAACCACCACGGAGATCACGACGAGTACAGGGAAAAATCCCTCCACCACCACCACTGACACGGACCTCCGGTCCACCTGCATCACGTATTCCTGCTCCTCCTGGCCGCGGTGCTGGTCGAGGGAACATTCCACCACCGATACATACTACATCTTCAGTTCCGTCTGTAACCGTTACTCACAGCACAGTCTCAAAATCTCTTGCAGCTTCTGCAACCACTAGTATAACTAAGATTCCCACTGTCACTTCACCCACTGTTATTCTAGATATATCTGCCACAGTGGACAACATTACAGCGGCTTAATCTAGTATAGCCCAAAATACTAGACTAGAGGCCATCCTCCTACCTGATGTCAACACCTCCCTTCCACCATAAACTTTTCACGATGACACAGATGGATCTATTGGCACCACCGAAGGATCCGACAAGGATATACCTGGCTTGATTTTAGTCCCGGGTGGGTACGTCAAAATCATTGAAGACACTCAACTTCCTGACACACCTTTTGAACCTAATTATGGATTTATCACTTCCCAGGCGGAGCTTCCGCCTATTATCACCACGCCATCCAGCGTTCATCCGCAGGAAACCAGTTCTTCCAGCAACGTACCTCGTACCATATCTCTTCCCAACCTCCCTCTGAGACATGAGATCATGGCCTCCATTCAGTCTAGTATGGTTAGTCTAGCAAATTCCCCGTTAGCATCGGCACATTTTAAACGAGATACAGAGCAAATGCTCTTGACAGCCTCCAGATATCCCCCTGTTACTCGTCCTCCTGACTATCGGGATCCCAACCTCCTGTCTAGCATAGAGTTTCATCACTCCTATGCAGAAAGCTCCGGACCTTCAGACATTACTATACCTACGTTCCCGCCGGACCCCGAAAACCCTTTTCAGGACATGAACCCGAACCCAGTCTTCGATGGTCCTCCTATCATTGAACACACTATGGACGATACCCCCGATACCCCTCGGTTAAATTCCCCATGTTTGTTGCCATCACCCATGTTTGGCGCACATTATATGAGGGATAACCCAGTTTTTTGTCCGTCCTTGCCTGTCAGATATGGAAGACCCCCTCCACAAATCGGCACTTTTGGCGCCGTTGGCCAATCGACACTATTGTATTTGGCTAGTGGCGGAAGAACACCAAGTCATATTGTTGGATCTTCCATTTTGAATGGAGGTTCACCTTCGGCCACTATCTACACTATCTCAGGAGGTGGACAACCGACTACCGCGATCCCCAACTCCAACAACCAAACTCCTCCTGGTGGGCCATCAACCCAACCAACTGGAGGATAATCCTTTGTTGGTAACCCCCTTCCTAATCAACAACCTCCTCCTATAGGACCATCCAACCCATCTGTTGGAGGGAAACCCATCGGCACCATCCAACAACCCTCCCAACCAACAGCATCTGCTCAGTATGGTATGTACAACACACCTGGCAATGGACAACCTTATACTAGTTTTCCAACCGGGCCTCATCTTCAACATCCCTCGTTAGGTGTGCTTCCTTCTTGGGAACCTCAAGTCCCACAGAGTGGGGGGTACTCATTATTTGGAAACTGGAACCTAGCTGGAGGCAATCTCAAATTCCCCCCAACTTGAACTCCAGCTTCCCTTACCCTTCGGCTACTACAACTCCATGGAACCCATCCCTTCAATTTCCACACATTCCTCAAGGAGGAACAAACCTTCCATGGACACCACTGTCACAGCCACCCCCCAACCCTGTTATGGGAAACCCTCCACTTACTCAATATAGTGGCAACATTCCTGGAACACAACAACTCCAAGGAACTTTTTCCCAACCAGGAGCAGCAACCATTCCTGGGTTTCAGCAACCCCAGGGTACCATACCTACCATCCCCACTCAGCAGAACATCCACCAACTGGTTACCAACACTCAACCGGTTAACCAGATGGCCTACTACCCACAGAACTTCCAACAATACCCTGCGGGAAACACATATGGGTATAACACGCAACAGTATGCTATGCAGGGCACCCTAGGTTTCTCTGCACCATACGGTTATTACTCATACCCGCAGACTAATCGTCAACTTCCCTTTTTGGCCACGCTAGACTTACCTAATTTGTCGAGGCTCATTAATGATCCCATATTGCATTAACCTCACTGGCCACCCATTCCAGCCAAACTTCCATCGGACATTCCTAAGTTTGATGCTAAGCCTGGGGAAGACCCCAAGAACCACGTAATGACCTTCCATCTTTGGTGTTCATCCAACTCCCTAATGGACGATTCCATTCGACTACGGCTCTGCCAGCGTACGCTTACCGGCACGGAAACAAAATGGTACATCGAGCTGCCACAACACTCTTTCCACGATTTCAACACCTTAGCTATGCAGTTTCTGACCCATTTCCATCTCCCCATCCAGTACGAGACTGGAACAGAACTATTAACCTCACTGTGTCAAACCACTTCTATGCACATTTCAGATCACATCCATGAGTGGCGTCGAAGCCGTAGGCTAATCAAGGCAACCATTCTGGATCAGCTACTTGCTGATTGGTTCACGAAGTCATTTTTGCCTCCCATAGCTAGGGATATCGCTATGCGTGGGCTGGTCACAGAAGAACAAGCCATCTCGGTAGCTTAGTACATGGATTGGGTATATACCCAATCCGGCACTTTACACGAACTTCTTCCCCATGCTGCCCGTGTTACCACTGATCCAAGGAAACGTACCACTAAACCCCCCATTGATGGTATTGTCAGTTCAGTCAAGGCCCAGCCTACTACCAACTCGACGGGGCAACAAGCTTTTGCTTCCCCTGCTCTACCTCAGGCTACTTCAAAATCTACTACTTCTCCTACTATCTCCTCCGAATTGAACACAGTTCAATCTACGTCACAACCATCCGGAGGAAAGAAGAAGAAAAATCGTGGTAAATCCAAGAAGAACCAGCAGGAGAATCCCAAGCCACAAACCACCCACAACGACCCGAAATCACGTCGAAAGGCTAAGTTTCCCTACCTAATTTGTCAATACGATCACTACACGGGTGACTGTCCCTACAAGGATGAAGTCAACAAGTTCGTTAAAGGATCCTCTCACCTGGCAGTGTTAACTGACCCTTTCCCTCAGCAGCAATAGCAGATGGTTGCCCAAGAAACCTCCCAAGGGGGCAACTCGAGCAACCCAACTCGCGGAGAGACGTCCACAAATCGTGAAATCTTGATGACAAGTAATGAAGAGATTCATATAACCACTCGTTCAAAGACATATGAGAACCCTCCAAGTTTAAACAAACAGTCAGAGATAGCCAAAGGAAAATCTCTTGTTGAAGATCCGACTCCTACCCCTCCCCCTACCAGTCATCTCCATATCGAGAGACCGCTTATGGACACAGTGCTACGACCACCTAAGGGCACCATACGAAAGGCGAAATTTTATCCCAATGCACGAGCTGCCCAAAATTACAACATTGTTGAGGATTTAGCTCAAGCACCTTGTGCCATGTCGACTCTCGAGGTTCTTCAACACTGCCCCACGCAACGTAGAACCTTACTTTCAGCACTGGGGGAAATGGACCCAGATACTTCAAACACTATTATGTTTAACTTGGAGCATGCCAAAAATCGGCTTTCTCACCAGTTAGCCTTCCAGGTTCATACAAAAATCCATGGAAATAGCATCCATCCCACTGTTTTAGATGAAGGTGCATCCACGTCAATCATGTCTTTGAATTGTTGGAGAGCCTTAGGCTCACCTGAAGTCACGACGTCTCCCACTACTCTCAGGGCATTTGATGGACATGGTTTTCAACCTTATGGACTCATTCCCTCAATTGGTGTTGAACTGGGGGGCAAAACAGTATCCGTACACATTGAAGTCGTGGATGCACCATTAGATTACAATCTTCTACTTGGTCGGAACTAGTTTTACGCCATGACCGTCATAGCATCTACTGTCTTCTGGATTGTGCAATTTCCTCATGAATGGAAAATTGTCACCATTGATCAACTTGATTACTGTACCCCAGAATCTCATCCGAACTCCACCAACACCGTCCCGTTATTGGATCAGCCTCGGTACCGGTTCCAAGACATTAGCGTTGGTCTTATGAAGGATTCTTCCCTTATTGGAGTTTTTCCAGAGCTGGGGACCCATGTTCAACCAGTCAACATGATTTCATCAAATGTCACCCCATCCAATGATTCATGGGTGATTCAGAGTCCCACTGAGATTGAAAACTACGGCAATTCCATGCCTTTGAATAGAAACCTCGCAGCGTACGAAGCGATCTAATCAGCCACCGATTGAGTCAACTGTACTACCCATCACACCGTGGCACAGCTCTCATCTGAGACTCATTCATCCCCACCACCTATCGATCCTCTCAATTTGATTTTTCCCACCAACGAATCAATTATGGAGGTTATGTGCGGTGATGAGCCACCATGGGGAGATTTTCATCATCGATCTTCACTCCCCACCATTCAGACGCTTGAGCCCGATACAAAACCCAGCTCTTCACTTGGGATGGTTCAAACCAAGTTTCCCACTTCCCTCGACGAAGTATTTTCCAAAGGAAACCTGGCTAACCTTATGGCAACCACTCCCATAGATATTTCAGTGAAGCCTGGTATCGTGGAAAACATACATATTGGCAAAACATGTACTCCCCTCGAAATGGAGTTCTACACTATCTACTTCAAAACCTTTCGCGATGTTTTTGCTTGGAGTTATGAAGAAATGCCAGGAATAGATCCCTCGATTGTGGTCCATGAAATTCCAACCTTCCCCGGCACCCGACCTGTTCGGCAGAAACTTCGACCCGTCCATCCTCGTAAGGCAGCCGCTATTAAAGCAGAAGTTGAAAAACTTTTGCGCGCTGGTTTTATCTATCCTATCCCATTGACAGAATGGGTATCTAACATCGTACCTGTAGCCAAGAAACAAGGAACGATTAGAGTCTGTGTCGATTACCGCGACTTGAACAAAGCTTGTCCAAAGGACAACTACCCAACTTCGTTCATCAACTAGATCATCGATAACTGCGCCGGGAGTGTCATCTTTTCATTTATGGATGGCTTTTCTGGCTATAATCAGATCGATATCCTCCCAGCCGACCAGCATAAAACAGCCTTTATCTGCCCTTGGGGGATTTTTGCATATCGAAAGTTACCTTTTGGCCTTAAAAATGTCGGGGCAACTTTCCAACGGGCGATGTCATGTGCATTTCACGATATCAAACATATTGTAGAACCATATCTTGATGATCTTCCCGCTCATTCTCAGACTCAGGATGACCATCCTGATCACTTAAGTGCCATTTTCGAAAGGTGCCGTCACTACAATATACGTTTGAATCCGCATAAGTGAATCTTTTGCGTAGAAACCGGAAAACTTTTGGGATTCATAATCTCCAAAAGCGGGATACGCTTAGATCCTGCAAAGGTAGAAGCTATCTTAGCCCTGCCTTCCCCTATGAATATTCCAGAACTTCAAGGTTTGCAAGGGCATGCAAACTTTATACGTCGTTTCATCTATAATCTTTCCGAGATAACAAAAGGCTATATGAGGCTTCTCAAGAAGAACACTCCCTTCATCTGGGACGACGAAGCCCAACGTTCCTTTGATAATCTAAAGGAATCCTTAACTAAATATCCCGTGATCCAACCCCCCGATTACACACGGGATTACATCCTTTATCTCGCAGCTTCGACTTCCACCATCGGTATGGTGCTAGTCCAGGTAGACCATGACGGCATAGAACATGTGGTATACTATATTAGTAAGAGTCTTCTTGACTTCGAAACTCGTTATTCACTTGTCGAAAAACTGGCTCTGGAAACAGTTTTCGCTGTCCATAGATTCCGTCATTACATTCTACTCCGCCAGACCACTGTTATAGCCGATTTCAATCCAATGTATTATATCCTCACGCGTCAAGTGCTTGGGGGAAAATATTCTCGTTGGATTGCCATCCTTCAAGAGTTTGACTTGGAATTTGTCAAATCCAAGTCCAAGAAGTCTTTGGTCTTTTCTGAGTTGATTTGTAACTTGCCCCATGCTACCTAGCAATCCGAGCCCATCGATTCTCTTTTTGATGAATCGTTGTTCCTCATTAGCACGTCTGATCCGTGGTACGGGGATATTTTATTATATCTCCAAACCCAACGCTTCCACCCTGACCTCACTTGCGATGAACGTCGACGTATCCGATATCACGCCAAATACTACCTCATAGTCAATGATACCCTTTATCGACGTGGTGTCGACACTATTCTTCGACACTGTTTGACTCTAGATGAGGCGGAATGCATTCTCAATGATTGCCACGCTGGAGCATGTGGTGGTCATCTCTCTGGGATGGCTACGGCCCAGAAAATACTGCAAGCAGGATATTTCTGCCCCTGGATTTTCAAAGACTGCATTGAAATGGTCAAGAAATGTCCACCATGTCAATTCTTTCATAGTAAAACACGCTCGCACCCTGCTCCACTCCATCCTGTTATTGCCGTCGGCCCCTTTTCCAAATGGGGCATAGATTTCATGCACTGTAAGCCGACTTCAGCCGGGGGGCATAGCTATGTCATAGTAGTTGTTGACTATTTCACAAAATGGGTTGAAGCGATGCCTACTTATGCTGAGGATGGAAAAACAGCAGCACAATTCATATTCAATCACATTATAGCTAGATTTGGTGTCCCACAATCCATTGTGACCGATCATGGCTCCCACTTCAGGAACCATATGATTGAGGAACTAAGTGCCAAGTTAGGTTTTCACCATGAAAACTCAACTCCATACTACCCACAAGCTAATGGCCAAGTTGAAGCCATTAACAAAGTTCTGAAATGAATGATTCAGCGTATTGTGGGTACTCATAAATCCAACTGGCACTTAGCTCTATTTTCAGCACTATGGGCATACCGAACCTCAGTAAAAAGTGCTACTGGGTTTACACCATTCCAACTGGTGTATGGCCTGGAAGCCATTTTACCGATTGAATGTGAAATTCCATCACTTAAGATAGCCATAGAGCTACTTCCCCACACCACTTCCAAAGAGGAACGGTTTCTATACCTAGCCAAGCTAGATGAAACCTGTCGTGACGCTGCTTTAGCCAACGAAGCTCATAAAAAATGCATCAAAGCTCAGTATGACAAATCCGTTCAACCTCGGATTTTCAATGAAGGTGACCTCGTACTCACATATGATCAAATGCACGATAAACTCGGAAAAGGAAAACTAGAATATATGTGGTATGGCCCCTTTGTTGTAAAACGTGTCTTGGAGAAAGGAGCCTATGAACTCGTCGATTGTGATGGCACACCATTGGCACGGCCCCGCAATGGGATATACCTCAAACACTTCTACGCGTAAGGTTACCCTAGGCGGGGTACTTTTTGTACATAATGTACTTAGCTTGTTTTCACTCATCTTTTTGGGTGTGCGCACGGACCTCATGTATCCATTCTTACTTTGACTTGTGATTTTGTATGCAGATGTCTGCCTACTTCGGATTTGCCGACGATGCAAGCCGGCATACCCGGAACCTCACTTCTGCTGCATGGGTAGTCTATTCTCCCACTGGCAAGTTGATATCTTCAAGAGCCAATTGTCTAGGTCCTGCAACCAACAATATCGCAGAGTACCATGCAGTCATCAGACTCTTGACGGAGGTTGCTTCACTTATTGACTCCCTATCAGTCTTTTTAGATTCCCAACTCGTGGTTTCTCACCTGAATCATGTTTACACAGTTCGCGATCCTATCCTACTTCGTTTAATTCGGATGGTACTCCTCTTGGAATGATATTTTAATTTCATTTCATATCAACACGTACCAAGGGAATTCAATTGTATAGTTGATTCATTAGCTAATTACATTTTGGATTGGCATCTTGCCCATATGTAAAAACACATCACAAAAGTAAACACACAAGTCATTGTAAATAAATAGATCATAAAAATAGGTCCACATGTATATCACTGTATATAAAAGTGTTTTTCCAAATACATAAATTTTGTGTTTTAAAGACAAAATTTGGGACCTAATCCCATACAAAAATTTGGCTCTCAAAGCCTACATATCGTATACATGCCGCAAAAAGATAAAAGCTACCATCTAAGGAGATCTGGGAGATCTATCATGTCCCTCATCAGATTCCTCATGCTGCTCGTGATAACACACTATAGCTTGAACCACCCTACGAAGGAGTCGGCCAATATGCATAGGCACACCTATAGTATGCTGCTGGAGATGCAAAGGGATGTCGTCCACCCTCATAGCAGGGATACCGTGGGTTAAACCCTGCAAATTTCTCTCTATTTCCTGGACCCCTCCCACTTCATCTTTGTCTTCTTCCTCATCTGGAGCGGCTTGTTGATCAACACCACCTCAGCGTAATGCCGAGTACCCTGCTGGCCTCTGTGGTCCACGATATGAGACATGCACACGTACATATATTAAAGTCTTTTGCACATTCTAAAAAACCATAAAAATTATATATTCAAAAAAATAAAAAATATATATATATCCATGAAGGTCATACCTGAGTTGTCCCAATCCTCATCTTCCGGCAGGGGCAAGTCTATGTCCTCGCAGAAGTCCACCCCTGCATAGGGATAGTCATCGATCATCACAATTTGTTCCTCGAGCCACATGAAGAAATCATCGTCGAAAGCCAAACGCTGCAGTCCCCCAAGTCGTCCTGCATATTCACTCCATCGAGCCATCCATGGCTCGGTAGGTGGACGGGGGGGCATGGCTATCTGTGGGCGTAACAATGGCACCCTCGTCAAAAAGAAGGTGACTAAGATGCTCCCATACCCAAATTGAGAATTATCTCCAAGCCTGCACTTGTTCACTTGCTCTTTGAGGTTGGTCAACACTGCCTCACACTAGTTGAATATTGTTCCTGCCATACAATCCACTGCAAGATTCATCTGTGTATGGGATGCCTGATGGGGACCCATGCTCCCCGTTGCACGTGTGATGGTGAACAACACGGTTTTTACAAGAAGTTTTATAATGTCTTTGATGACCACCTTGTCGCTTTTCTTCCCCGAACCTTGACGGCAATAACTAGCAATCAAAGCATCTGTGCTTGCCTCCGAGGCTGTGAACCCAGTAAAAATCACTCGGGCTCCTCTTTTTGAGAGGCCTGTGAGGAAATAAATGTCTTCAATTTCAATCTCGAGGATGTGTTCTCCTACTCGGAAAGCCTGAATGTTGGGGTCCCACATTTGAATAATGTAGGTGAGAAGTTTTGCCTGCTTACGAATACCTTCGGTCTTGAATAATTTCAACAAACCACATTCCCGCAGTGCAGTCACAGTCCTTTGGTCATTTTCGGCCAACAAATCATCCTCCTCGTGCTCTCTTTCTTTCCAATGGACCATTTTGCTCCAAACAAGTTACAAACACCTACAAAAGGTCATAGGAAACATTCAGTAATCGTTTAACAACTTGATCTCAGCCAAAACTTTGAGAAAAAATAATTTTTTCATCTTAAAAATTGCCTATATCGTGTCTGGGGAAATTTTGACTACGCGGTACTGCACAGTACCGCGCCCCGTCTTAACCTTACAGCGTGGTACTGTTGCACAGTATCGTGCTTCCCGATATAGCACCCCGGCGGTACTGTGAAGGGCGAAAATTTCCTAATAGGGCTTTCCCAAAAAATTATTTTTTCCTACTGAAAACAAGTTATTCATACATGAAATGAAAGAGGGGCTTGAAAGCTCTTACCTGGCGCAGACGGCTGTTGAAACGGTGCCCCGAATCTCCAGATATGAACTCTTGAAGTTTTTGCTCCTCAAATGGGTAAAATCTCCTCTTTTGTTAAATGCACAAGTGAAATGGTAACTTTCTATATTTACCCATCCTTTATATAGCTTTTTCACTTATTTTTTACTCATTATTTTATCTGGTTAAAATAAAGCCCATTTCACATTACTAATATCTGGTTTCATGAGCATTTGTTGACAGGATCTCCTTTAAAAAACTATTCACATTAGCGTTCATTTATTGTTTGACCTTCATTTTGAGCCTACTTTATCTTTTTCATGCTCTGGATTAAAACTTGAAAAAGATTCCAAGCGCTTTTACACCCATGTCGTGCTTGTCAAACTTAAGTAAATGGTGTCGAGCTTGGTCAGCTTTACTCAGGCTCGTTAAAACGATGTAGAAAGTATTATCCCGGTTGTATTTTATTCTCTTTTCGGACCAGAATAATTAAAAATTACGAAAAAGACCATTGGAGTCCATAGTTAAGCTCTTTTCAGACTCCCTAAAATTGAAAAGATTGCCAAGTGATCTTGACTCTTTCACACTTGTAAAAGTATTTGAAAGGTCGTCTATTTGGTGATAGGTTACCCCTTTTTCGGCCCATCTAGACTATTTACGAGAAAGGTATACCTCGATCAATTTTTGGCAGGGAGAGTTCTCTCAGGAATTGTTTTACACTTTTTCAGGATCGAGGGACTAAGATTATGAAAAAGTACACTTTGGAGCCTCCTTTAAGTTTTTCAGGCTCTCTAAATGTGAAAAACTATCGAGTTTTCCTTCCTTGGACTCGTTAAAATTTAACATCAAAGGACCCACTTTGGGACGAACCCCTCCTTTCTCAGGTTCGTAAAACATGTGAGATTGGACTCATATGTGAGATGAGCTATATCGAGCATCTGTTATCCTCTTCAAGCTCGAAAAACAACAAAGAGGTACTTGTCTATCATGTCAGGAGAATATGGGGAACAAGTCAAGTTTGTTTTGGTAGCTTGTCAGTCGTTACCTTTGAACATGGCATGCATCTATCCCTTGTCTATTTTGGGTATCTATTTTTCACTGAGTTATGGTCATCATCCTGAGTCGTCTCTCTGGCCACGAGCCTACTCGTTCGGTGTCTATCCTCTGCTATCAATAATCCCTGCTGCCAAGTCCTGTTACATGCCATTATATGTTCAAAGGGTTGCATTGTTCAAAGTCATTCATTGTGTCAGGCCTCTGCTGTGTCAGTAAATACTCCATTGTTTCATCATCTTATACTATCTTTCATTCCGATTTCGTGTCGATGATGTGGGAATCATTATGGCCCACCTTTGACGAGCCTATTCCTGTCGACGCCAAATCACTATCCGGGAATTGGACTTAGGGATCAACCATTAGTACCTTGGTACCTGCATGCCTCAATGGCAAGTTTCCTTGTGTTCGACAGTAGGTTTACATCATTGACCTCTTATTGAACGATCTCTCGAATGCTTGACATCAACTCATCTATTCGCATTTCGTTGAGATGTACTTCATTTACCTTGGGGATCATCATCATCATTGATGATTTCCCTCGCATTTGTTAATGGTTCACATTATTGACCGGTAATCAAATGGTTTCTGCCATGTTCGACTTCAACACTTTGTAATCACATGGCTAGATTCGTATCATTTGCGATCGGGTAGAAGACCCTGGGCGCACCTTTGTATCTTGATTGCATCCAAGTTGCGATGGAGATGTCCTTTGTATTGTCACACAGATCCACTTTTTGTATTGGTCGTGGCTGTGTCATTACTGTCTCATGGATCTATGCTTGTTCATAGTAGCCATGATTTGTCTACAGTCTATATCATCTCAGTACTCATGGATCTGCAATGTATTGGTCAGCAGCCATGCTTTGAGTCAATTTTTTCTGAGCATGGGGATGCCTGCCTCAGTGGTATATCTAACATTTTGTTTTTGTTTCAGCTCCTTGTTGCTCTCCTTGATGCTATCTCCGCACAATATTTGTAAAGTCTTTCGGCCATCTGTCCCTTCTGACCTCACACTTTAGGGGGCATCTGTTATACCTCCATATTTCATAGTGTCGCATCTTCATCATAAAAATAGTTGACGACACTTCCCCTACTGCTTAAAACACCCAGAAGAGAAAAATGATGAGTGATCCTTGAAGACAAACCCATTCTATCAAGAATCAACCCAGCTGAGACTTCATATACCTACACTACTGCGCCTTTCTCCAGCTTGTGTGCGTGGTAGTCCCAACTACCGCGCTATGCTCTTTGTCTGCCATGCGGTACTACCGCATTATGCTCTGCTTTAGAGGCACGGTACTCCTTTTTTAGCCTTTTTTCCATGGCTTGTGGGATCTTGATTTTCGAGATATTTTTGAGGATTGGTGTCCCTGATTTGATCTTAACTCACTTTCTGTGATTAGTAGGCTTGATCCACTAAACTCTCCCAAGATCCACCCTTCTCTCTTGTTGGTTAACCCTACCACACACTATAAAAGAGAGGCATTCCATGAGCAAACAGGAGGACTCTTGGAGACATCAAACTTATGATATTGAAGCTTTGTGGAGATAGATAGAGGAGGAAGAACTTGGAGCTGGGAGTTGGCTTGGATATCAAGCAACCATTGTAAGTGACTTCAATTTGGTAATAGAATATAACTTGTCTTGTTTCCCAAATCACATGTATTGATTTTGTTTCAATGATATGATTTGTATCTATTATAGATTTAGATCCTAACTCATATTTCAAGTTGCTAGAGAAGCGTATATGCTTGTATCTTGGTTTCATTTTGACAGGTTCATTCGTGAGGACTTGGAAATTGGAGCAACCATAATGACAAGCGATTGGATTGAAGATCAGTTAGATTTCTTCTACTTCTTCTAGCACTTTAATCTTGAGATGTCAGTTTAGATCTAGGAATTCAAGGTAGCATTTGTTTAGTTTTGTCTTAGTTTAGAGTCAGTTAAAGTCTACTTTAATCTAAGAGAATTTCTACCTATCCGTAGGGAGAAAATTCTACAAACAGAGATCGCGATGAAGTTAGAGGCTTCACCGATGGGAGAAACTAGCATTGGGATGTCTCAGATTCAGACCTAGTTGGCTACCCTGACACTACAGCTACAGGATATCAAGAAAGGAAAGCAAGAGAGACAGGAAGTCTGGTGTACAGGTTGTAAGGGAGTACACACTAAGGATCATTGTCCTTTATTCCAATATTTCCTTAACATGGGTGCACCAAACCCATTAAATCCGAACCCATGGCCATGGTGTGAAATCTATAAAAGTAGAGGACACTGGCCAGAGGATTGCTACTTAATACAGAAATATGTAAGAACACCTCAAAACCTGTATTGTAATTTCTGTAAATCAGTTGGCCATGATGAGTCCAACTGCCACGCATATGACCTCATGCTGGAAAAAAAGAAAGATATTGAGCATATTTATGGAGGAGTATACAGAGTCCGGGAAGAGACTCCGCAGAAACAAGAAAATGGATAGCATGATCAGGGAGCATACAGAGGTCGTGGAGGATACTGCGGGAGAGGAAGGAATAACGGCCCAATGCAAGGCCAAGGTCAAGTAATCTGTTATAACTATTGCCAGCGAGGTCATGTATCTAGAGATTTTACCAACCCATGCACTACATGTAGTTATTGTAAATCATTCGACCATGTTATTGCAGACTGCCCAGTGTTAGAGGAAGAAATGTAGAAACGGAAATGAAAAGATGCGTCGAACCCAAACATCTAGTTGATTGCAGTAGAGAGGATACCTGCGGATCCAAGTATCAATGTAGTGACGCAAAGTGGCGCTACAATAGGGAGAGATAGAGGAGCTGAAGCAAGTACTTCTGGGGGCTCCAATACTAAAAAGACTCCTCTTGAAACAATATGGATAAGGAAATCTACTGGGAAAGCACCTGCTTTCAACTTGGAGAAAAACAGAGAAGTTTTTGAAGATGTTCGGGATATCTTCAAAGAATCACCACCGAAGTTTCTGAGAATCCCGTTGTGCAGTGAGATACCGCAAATAGATGATATGTCGGCTGCTTATGAAAAAACAAGCACCACAACAGAGATAGGCACCTCTGTTGCGCAATTCCTAAGGATCTGCATGAAGTTGCTGAAGAGCGAAGATGCTATCGTGGAATTGCAAAAACTAATAAATCAATATGATCCATAGAGCGAGACAGGTACTACCGATAGTGAAGTTCACCATATTAAGAAACACAAATGATCCAGCCGAGAAATGAGACTCAGTGCCCAGATAGGAGACTATGAGATGGATGAGATCATCCTCGATCTGGGATCATAAGTAAATGTATTAACTAAACAGACATGGCAGCAAATGGGGAGACCAAAGCTGTTATGGTCACCTATTCAGTTGAGAATGGCCAACTAGGAGAAAGTCATACCATTTGGAAGGTTAGCCAATGTGATTGTTGACATTGATGGAGTGCAAAGTCATGCAAACTTTGAGGTTATTGAGATTGTGGATGATATTCAGCCTTATCCTGTGTTATTGGGGATTGACTGGGCTATGGATAACCTTTCTATTATAAACTTGAAAACAAGGAAGATGATGTTCGAAGGAAATCATCTCAAGGTCATCGTACCACCGGACCCTGCAAACGGAGACAGATACAGCGAGCCGATTCAGAAAGAATCTAGAGCTCAATATTTGGACCACCTTTACAAGATGACTGCGAACCAGGAAGATTATATTAATCCCACTGTGGATAGTACACTCAGCTAGAGATGTGACAACTCTTGCATCTCATACTCTGATGCAGGATTGGAGAATTGGCAAAGTCATATGCACGAAGTATCAGCAAGGAGGTGCGCGCAGGTAACAAAGTCACTGCGTTGGATTGGAAAGGATGTAATCCCAATCCCCACCTATGATGGTTTATCTAATGCTTATTCCTTTATCAAATACTATACTGTAGTATACTGTAGCAATTATAGATGAACATCGCTTACCAGCACTAGACATGGCACTGCGCGAGACACCTGCCAGATGGTGGGCTGTGCATAAGCAGACATTGACCACATGGCATCAGTGCAGAATCAAGATGCAAATCAGTTTTGCTGACAAAGTTACACTACCTTTTGAGAAATACAATGGACGGACAAACCCAAGGGATCATATTGTACTATTTTCACAAACATGGGAGGAGATACCACAGACAGAATGGGTGCATTTTTTTGTGCATACATTGGAGGAATAAATTCCAAAGAAGTGGTATCTAGACATGGAGTTGCGTAGGGAAACTACAGATTGGCCTACCCTTACTGCGAAATTCCAGAAGAGCTTCAATTTTGAAGAGGAGATTCCTACCATAAATGATGCTTTGCAGATTATTAAAGAAAGAATATTTCAAACAAAATGTCCACAAAGAAACATGACATTAGAGGAATTCTTTGGAGCTGACAGTGTACCTGCAAGCCTACAGTCAAAATGGAAGGAACAGGAAGAGCATGCCATGGAACTTTATAACCTAGATGAAGAGGTTGAAGATAAAGAAGGAAGTGATGAGGAGGACCCGCACAACATAAACATTCCTGAGTCAAAAGGAGCGCACGATGTAGAGGGACCTCCAATGGAAATTCCAGACATGAGTGGACCTGTGAAAATGAGAAAAGTGAACATTTGCACCAGCGAAGAGCTGAAGTTCACAAGTATTGGAGACTACTGGGATGATCAGACTGTCGCGGAGATCGCAGATCCATTACATGAATACTAAGACTTATTCCCAACAAATTTCACAGAGATGAAGGGAATTTTGGGATACCTAGGGGTGATGAAGATACCTCTTAAGCCTGGCGTGAAGCCTGTTAAGAAAAGGCCCTATAGACTGAATCCGCAATACAAGGAACGAGTTAAGGTAGAACTCGATAAGATGCTCGATGCGGGGATCATTGAGCCGATTGAAGAGTCTGAATGGATAATCCCTATGGTTGTCCAAGAAAAGAAGATGAAAGGTGGGATCGGGATCTGCGTAGATCTCAGAAAATTGAATGATGCTTCCATGCATGACCCATTTCCTACTCCCTTTACTGATGAGGTACTTGATAATGTTGGAGGAAATGAGGCATATTCCTTTACTGATGGATTTTCGGGATATCATCAAATAAGAATTGATCCCGCGGATAGACATAAGACCACTTTTGCCACTGAATGGGGGTCATTCCAGTACACAGTGATGCCATTTGGTCTGAAGAACGTGCCTGCCATCTTTTCCAGAGTTGTGGTCACATCATTCAAGGACTTCATGCATAAGTTTTTAGAAGCTTATTTCGATGATTGGACAGTATTCAGGTTGTTGAGGGACCGTTGCGCAAACCTCATATTGATGCTAGAAAAGTGCAAACAGCATCAAATGTTATTAAACCTGAAGAAATGTATATTTTGTGTACCCTATGGAATTTTGTTGGGACACATTGTGTGCAAGCAGGGCTTGATGGTTGACCCTACGAAGATCGCAGTCATTGTAAACTTGCCAACACCAAATTAATTCAAGCAGTTGCACACCACATTGGGGTATACTGGTTACTACAAAAAATTTATAAAGGGTTATGCGCAGATAATCACAACCATGGAGAATCTATTAAAGAAAGACGCGTCGTTCATCTAGAACGCAGAATTTGAACAAGGCTTTGACACATTAAAAGAGAAAATGGTCATTGCGTCGATCCTAGTTTTTCCAGACTGGGAGAAGCCATTTCATGTCCATGTTGATGCGTCGTGTATTGCATTGGGTGTTGTCTTAGCACATCTAGGAGAGGGAGGTATTGACCATCCCATTGCATTTTTGAGTAGGAAGCTCTCATCTGCGGAGAAGAATTATACTACCACTGAGAGAGAAGGCCTATCTATGGTATATGCACTACAGAAGTTCAGGAAATATTTTCTTGGTATGCACTTCTCTATGTTCACTGACCATTCTGCTTTGAAATACCTGGTCAACAAGCCAGTGTTAGGGGGGCGAACTTGTAGATGGTTGTTACTCTTCCAAGAGTACAAATTTGAAATAGTGGTTAAGCCAAGCAGATTGAACTTAGGACCTGATCATCTGTCAAGGATCGAGTCAAGAGAAGAACCTACCAACCTAGAAGACAATCTGCCTGATGCGCAGTTGTTTGCTATTCAGATTGCCGATGACTATTATAAAGATATCATACAATTTTTTACTACTGGGTTGGCACCCATAGAGTTTACTACGCAACAGAAGAAGCAATTGGTAGTAAGAGCAGCAGACTTCAGTTTAATAGCCGAACAACTGTACAAGTTGGGGCCAAATGAAGTACTGCATAGATGTGTATTGGAACATGAGAAGCCATTCATATTGGTTGATGCACATTCAGGAGCAGCAGGAGGTCACTACGCATGAAGAGCCACTGCGCAGGAGATATTGTAGGAAGTGCTATGGTGGCCTACGATTCACAAAGACGCCAAGGAACATTGCCAGAGCTGCAATGTCTGTTAGAGGACAGGAAGGCCGTCGCGAAGAGATGAAATTCCATTGAATCCACAGTTGACATTACAGGCATTTGAGAAGTGGGCCATTGATTTTATGGGACCTATAAAACCACCCGGGAAGAGAACTGGTTGGAGGTACATTATTACTGCAACTGACTACCTCACCAGATGGGAAGAAGCGAATCCAGTGAAGGACTGTAGCACAGGTACTTCCGCGCAGTTCATTTTTGAAGACATCCTTACAAGGTTTGGATGCCCAAAAATTTTGATGAGTGACCAGGGCACTCACTTTCTGAACAGGACTATTGAGGCATTGATAGAAGAGTTCCACATTTATCATCATAGAAGTACGCCATATCATCCACAAGTAAAGGGAATTGTTGAAGCATTCAATAAAGTACTAGAGAATGCGTTGACTAAGGTATGCAATGTGAATAGGGATGACTGGGACCTGCACATTCTAGCCGTTTTATGGGCATACATGACTACTTGCAAAACATTGACTAGCCATACACCTTTTAGGTTGGCGTATGGGTAGGAAGCAATAATATTGATGGAGTACATTGTTCCAAGCTTGAGAATAGTTGCGTTTACAGGCATGGCAGATCCCAACACGCTAGAAGAAAGGCTTCTACACTTGGTTGGTCTAGAGGAGGATCGCTTCATCGCAGGATTTCACCAGCAAGTGCAGAAAGAAAGAGAAAAAGCATGGCATGATCGCCATATCAAAAACAAGACCTTTCAGGTAGTTGATCTAGTCCTCCTGTATGATAGCAAGTTCATGAAGTTTCCTGGAAAGTTTTAGATGCATTGGCTTGGCCCATATACTGTTGTACATCCTAATAATGGTGGCACAGCTTAGTTAGCCACATTAGCAGGAGATAACTTGCTCGGCCTAGTCAATGGAAGCGGACTTAAACCCTATCAGGATAGTCCTGTTTCACATAACCCTCAATGATCAGAAAGAAGAAAATTTCTAAGTGCCAAGTACAGTTGAAATTGGGCACTAGAAAGGGGAAAGAGTCTGTACACGAAGAGCGATGATGAAAGTGTATATACCGCGCAGCGTTTGTAAAGAAGTCAAGTTGTGCCAAAAATAATAATAATTAATAATAATAAAAAAAGAGAAAAAGAAAAAGAAGAAAACAGGAACCGCGCAGTTGCGAAGCTCAAGATGCAACTATGAAAGTCGAGTTGTACGAGGAAAGAGGCTAAGTTCAGAAGCAAGAAATCAGGCACCGCGATGTAACTGCGCAGGACTAATGGCGACTGCCACGTAGTTCAATGCAACCATCCAGAAAAATAGTCATTACAATGTCGGTAGAAAATCTATCTGTTATACAATACTTTTGCCAGCGACTGCTTGGGCATTTAACGAAGAAATAGCCATTCTGGTCGACTTAATGAGGGAAAGGACTGAGATATCCAACGTATACCACATTTAAGGCTTATCTAGCCATTGAAGGGTGCAGAAGAGGTCAGCTGTGCCTATAAATGCTGTTGCATTCAGATTCACGGGCGTTACCAAACCCTTACAATTTTCCTACGAGCAATAATTTGTATGTGTTTACAGCAAGCTATCTGAAATCCTATTGAGATCCATCCAGTGAATGTCTGAGAGGTATTCAATTGAAGAAGATTTCACGGTCCAGGAGACTGTGAAGGTATTCAAATACGGAGGAATAGAAGGGTTGATGAGAACCCCAGCCAAGAAATTCATCATAGAACAAGGTCAGGCTTCCAGAAGATCGCCAAGACACGCTCCAACAATGGCAGACAAAGGAAAAGATCCAGTGGGGCCGAAAATAAATCCACCAAAGATGAGTTCGACAGTGCCATATCCGGTGATAGCCAATAAGGAGATACCACTAAAGCTTACTCTTGACTATACCTCGTCACGTGCATTGGACACACCAGTCTTCAAGCTCATGAAAAATGCCAAATATGAGATACCACTCTTGCCGATACAAAGCATGTCGAGGTGGAAAAAAAATTTGTTGGGAAAGATCCCATAATGTAAGTGGGAAGACTATGATTTGCTTCAGATGCATAGGGATCCCAATGAACCTAGTTTCCCATATTTCCAGTCCGACCAGTACATGTGCTGGAAGAAACACGTGAAAGGCAACCTTACCATGGTTGCGGACAGTTGATTATCCGGAGTAATCCAGTCGGTACTGCTCAATATATTGAGATTCCCACACTTTGATAGAACTCCAGAGTTAAATGCGGTGGTGCGAACCCTGATGGCGCGCATTCACCAGTGATACTTGTGGCTCGACCGTAATGTCAACCTAACCATTGACATAATCCACCGGATCACGAGATTGAGCAAAAGAGGTAAAGATCCAAAGCATTTTTTCCAAGGGAAAAGCAAGGACAAAGAAGTGGCAGCGAAGATGAAGAAAACTCAAACCGTCGTCAAAGGAAAGAGAGGCTTTCAGACAAAGGACATAGATGATAAGTCCACAAAGTTTGTCATGCAACTTTTAGCTGGCAAGATTCTCAGAAAATGCAAGCCTTTGGAGGTACCTACGGGCACAGTACTACTTGGTGCCACAGTCGTGGAGGGTGAGCAATCCAACTGGTGTCAATACCTGTTGAATGAGTTCCTGGAGGAACTAAACGACACACGGATGAATGGCGGAAATTTCCATTTTACATGGTTAATAGTGTTGATCACCTTCGTAGGGTTGAAGGAGATGAAGGATTACGTTGGCGTAATCATCAACAGCATTGACTGCAGAGGAGCCCGCTATTCAAACCTTTGGACAAATTTGAACTCACAAAGACAGCACACGATAGTTGAGGTCTTCTACACCTATTATGACCAGCTGCACGCAGCAATCATGCTCACACCGCAGATAACAACATAGGTAATGAGTAAGTATATTCATACTATAGATTTTTATGCTGACATGTGTTGCATTCACATTTCAGCCAAAGCACAGAAGAAGAATACGGAATGGTTCGCAGGACGATACCATATGTATGCAGATGATATTGATAATATCATGAAGGAATGGCCTGCGGAGTTTCAAGTCGAAATTGTGGATATCCAAAGTGAATCCGGCGAGGACAACCCCATTCCATGTCCCATTACTGAGGAAAAGATACGGGGAAAAGAAAGGAAGCTGAGAGCCCGGCATAGCCAAAGGGGGCACAAAAGAAGCAGAAAGCCAGTAAAGGCCAGTCAGACATAGTAATCCATGATGATGATTATGACATGATTACGGTCAAGGTCACAGAGCAGATGGAAGATTTGATGACTAAGAAGGATAAAAAGGACAAAGTGATTCAGGAAATTCTACAGAAGAATTTGACCACGCTGCAGGGAATTACAGAGAAAATTGAAGAAGTCCACAAAATATTACCCTTCTCGCGGGACTCCAAGTCTGAAGGGAAGTCAGGAGGAACCATCATAGCAAACGATACCGCAGCTAGCCATGAACAAGCCTTCGAAGTCCCGTGTCATCTATCTTGATCCCATAAGTGTAAGGTTTCCACTACCAGAACAAATAATGTTGGACACGAAGGACGTCGAGCATGTGGAGCTTGATATTGCGAAGATACCACTGCCTAGTCTACACTATTTGCATCTACAGGTTGTCGAAGAAATGCATGAGAGAACTACCGACGCACTGAAACGACACATTGAGCTACAAACAGCTAATAAGCAGTTGGAGGAATCTAGCTCGTGGAGAGATATGGAACTATAGGATGAGCATGATCGATGGAAAAAACTAGACTCCACGATCATTGTGTTTGTAGATGATATATCAGAATGTGACATACAGATAGACCCCGTGGACACTGTCATTAAGATCGGTGAATTGGTTAACGATATTAAGGCAGAGATGCGAGATATGGAGATCAGCCATGAAGCTAAGGTTGCTTCCTTGGAGGCAAAAATTCACCTGCAAAGGCCACCATATCAGGAGTAGTTAAGAGCAAAGGAAGTGAAGGCCATGGCAAAGAGTATAGCCACCGAGGTGGCTAAGTGCCAAATTCTGTTAGATGAGGCGTCAAAGGCATTCACTGCCCTTGAAGAGGATCCAGGGTTGCTGGAAGTAAAGAATGTTGTGAAAGATAAGAAAGCAGCATTAGAATAGTTGGATGCAAAATTTAAAGCCCTACTACCAAGAGAAATACTTCAGAGATATCGGAAAGTCAGCGCGCTGAAGAAGGAAGTTCAAGACTTAAGAGAAAAAGAGATTGAAATGGGAGATAAATCGCAACCCTTGTTGGAGGCAGCCCACACGATCTTGCAGGAGATCAAGGAGAAGTTAAAGGAGTTGCACGAAGGTCAAGAATAGGTGGAAGTCCAAGTCGATGATGAAATAACACTTCATATGTTGGAAACTGTGAAACAAGTTGAGCAAGACATGAAGGAAGCAGTCAAAAAGCTGATTGTCACATACAACGAGTTCGCTGTGAAGCTTGCTCTGCAGGCGGAGGAACATGGAGGAGAATTCGAAGTTGAAGGTGGCTCAGGGACGAGCCACATGTAAGTGTTAGGGGCCTATTGAGCCTGGCCCAAGTGGTGAATTTTGAGCAAGACAGATTTTGGAACTACGGAGCTGGGCGCAATTCAGTTGAAGGATTTTTGGTATAAGTTTTTGGGATGCTGCGAAGTTGTGCGCATCACAATGTTGGAAGAGTTGCGAGGTTCAGTGCTGCGAGGAGACAGCGCTGCGATGTGTCCAGTCTACATAGATCCAGCAAAGCAGAGTGTTGGAAAGAAGACAGTACGTATTCCAGTTAGACCATCGGTGGTCTATTTTTGGTAAAGATGCTCCAGGAGTACCAAGCGACGGGTAGGAGCAATGCGGAAGGAAAGTGACTGGTCGCACATGCAAAAGCACCAATACCTAAACCAGTCGCACAAGACCGTTAGAGGAAGAACAGCTCGGTGAAAGAGACCTGTTGGCGTGCACACGACAGGGAGGCTAATTGCAACGTGAAGCATGCGTGGAAGATGGCCATGATGGAAGATTCACTACCAGAAACCAGCAATCTGGTTGCCTAAAAACCGTGATAGTTTTGTAAACCTAAGGTTTTTTTGCCTGTGGATTGTAAAGACATGACCTATGGGCATGATCTATAAATAAGGCACATTTTGTATGGGAAAGGGTTGTTTAATCTCTCATTTTGGGTTGTTTTTAATTTTGTTGAATAGATATCTGTTGAGAGACATTTTTGTAAATGGTCTGCAAGTTGTGTGCGCAGAGGCCTATTGAGAGAGAAGAGAGTCTGCAGCTGAGTGCGCAGACAAGAAATGTTGTACCCTTCCCAAAGACTAATACAACAACATTTCTTGTGCATGTAGCCTCCATCCTAGGGGTGAACCACGTTAAATATTGTGTAGTGTGATTGGTTATGTGTTTGCATTTGCTTATTTGCTTACAATATGTGCTTGAATTCTCATTTATCAGATGATATGTTAATGATTTTGTATGTATTCACCATGGGAATGAGATGGGAATGACATGTTAAGTAGTAAATGAATGGATGAATGTTGAATGCACAGTATTTCTAAGTTAATAAACGCATAAGTCATTTGGATAAGCAGTTAAGTTGGAGAGTTCGCGTCATGCGACTCCCTTGAAGCACAGCACTGGGTGTGCATAGAGTTGTGTATTTTGTTCCATTGCATAAGTCATAATATTACCTAAGGTAGATGACTAAACAAGTGTTAAGTGAAATCATCAATATCGGTTAAGTCTGTAGAGGAAGCGCATAAGTCAATTACGATGTCCTATCAAGTGAACACTACCGAACCGTGCAGTCCGTGGATGCACTGGTTGTGCAAGCGTTTAGCTTGTAGAAGTGTCGACTGAGACGAAGGCCATCGTCGCGCAGTCGTCAGTCCACAACGCCCTGTGCAGTAGGTTTGTTTAAAAAAATCATCACAGTGCTATGGAAACCTGATTCTGCAGCACCCCCATAGCTTCACCTCGGGTGAGACCTCAGCCTGTTCGCAGGCTGTTGCCAAAAGGGCCGGTGAGAAAGGGGTTTTGTTGGTTCCAGGAAACCGCAAAGAACCGGGGTCTACATGGGAAACCTCTAGATCAATATTTAAGCCAACAGTTTATAAGTAACAGAGGATAAACATAGGGCAAGTGGACTCGCGGCCAAAGAGACGACTCGTGACTAGGATTATAATTCAGCAGAAAAGGATGGATACCCAAAAAAACAAGGTAAGGATGCATGCCATGTTCAAAGTTGATGACTGACAAGTTGCCAACAAGGTAAACTTGACTCATTCCCCATTTTTCCCCCGACGTGATGGATGAGTACCTCTTTGTTTTTTTATGAGCTTGAAGAGGATAACAGATGCTTGGTATAGTTGATCTCATAGATGAGTCCAATCTCACATGTTTTACAAACCTTAGAAAGGAGGGGTTCATCCCAAAGCGGGCCCTTCGATGTTAAATTTTAACGAGTCCAAGGAAGGAAAACTTGGTAGTTTTTCACATTTAGAGAGCCTGAAAAACTTAAAGAAGGCTCCAGAATGTACTTTTTCGTACCTAGTCTTGAAAAAGTGTAAAACAATTCCTGAGAGAACTCTCCCAGTCAAACGTTGACTGAGCTATACCTTTCTCGTAAATAGTCTAGACGGGTCGAAAAAGGGGTAACCTATCACCGAATAGACGACCTTTCAAATACTTTTACAAGTGTGAAAGAGACAAATGCACTTAGCAATCTTTTCGAAATGAGGGAGTCTGAAAAGAGCTTAAAGAGAACTCTGATTGTCTTTTTCATAATTTTTTAATCATTTCGGTCTGAAAAAAGAATAAAATAATACCAAAATGATACTTTCCTCATCGTTTTACGAGCACGAGTAAAGTCGACTAAGCTCGACACCATTTACTTAATTTTAACAAGCACGACACGGGTGTGAAAAAGCGTTGGAATCTTTTTCAGGTTTTAATCCAGAGCACGAAAAAGATAAAGTTAGCTCAAATGAAGGTCAAAATAGTGATAAACCGCCAGTGTGAACAGCTTATGGAGATCCTGTCAAAAATGGTTTATAAAACCTTGGAAAAAAGGATATTAGTAATGTGAACAATTTGACCTAAAATATATTTATAATAAAATAATGAGCAAAAATAGCCATGCAACTTATATAAACAAGAGGTAAAAATAGAAAGTTACCATTTTAACTTGGCTATTTTGCTCATAGAGGGATTTTTACCTATTGGAGGGAAAATACTCAAGTGACCACATACAGAGATCCGAGGCACCATTCTGACAGCCGTCTGCACCAGGTAAGAGCTCCCAGGCTCCTCTTTCATTTGAGGTTCATATTTTTCGATTTCATGTCATTCTTGTAATTTTTTGAGGACGCCCTAGTGTGCCTTTTCCGCATCTGGAATTTTCGTGGCCTCCCTCTGGCAGGAAGCACAGAAATTCCAAAATTATCATGTTGTGGGATTTGAGAGGGGCGTGGAAATCATCATTTTCGCGCAACCAGAAAATTCCCAGACATGAAAAATAGCGAAAAAAATGAAGAAACTTTTAGTTGCTTCCTCATGTTTGGCATGAAATCAGAATTTCAGTTTCTCATGAATGCTTTATTTGGCTTTTGGCAGGAGTTTACATCTTATCTGAGGAAAAATGGTTGATTGGTAGGAAAGGGAACATGAAGCTGATAATCAGCTAGATGCAAATGACCAAATGACACTGAATGTGCTGCGGGCATGTGGGTTGCTCGAATTATTTAAAACCAAGGGGATATGGAAACAGGGAAAACTTCTAACTCACATAATACAAATGTGGGATAATGACATTCAGGATTTTCGGGTCGGAGAACATACCCTTGAGATTGAACTCGAGGATATCTACTTTCTCCCTGGCCTCTCTAAGAGGGGGGAAAAGGTTCATCTGTCCCAGCATAGGGCCTCGGAAGAGAGTATAAGTGACTTCGTTGTACATTACTGCAAACAGGGTTCTTCAAAGAAAAGTGGGAAAGTGGCCATCAAGGATGTGATATATCTTCCAATGAGAACCATATTGTTCACCACAACACAAGAAGCAAGTAGTTTGGGTCCTCACCATGCAACCCAAGGACAAATGACTCTTTTCATAGAGTGCATGGCACCAACTCTATTCAACTAGTGTGAAGGGGTCTTAAACAACCTCAAAGAACAGGTTACCAAGTGCAAAAATGGGGATACTCGCTAGTTTGGGTATGGGATTATTTTAGTCACCTTCGTTTTGGAGAGGGTGCCATTGCTGTGTCCACAAGTATCCATGCTTATCCTCCCTGTGACTGAACCTCGGATGGGTCGATGGAGTGACTACGCAGGATGGCTTGGGGGACCACAAGTGTTAACCTTCGGTGAGGATTTCTTCTCGTGGTTCGAGGAGCATATCATCATGATCGAGGACTACCCCTATGAGGGGGTGGATTACCGAGAGGACATTGACTTGGCACTACCCGATGACAAGGACTAGGATAACTTAGGTATATGACCTTCACCAATGTGTTTTTAACTTTTTTAAAATAATGATTTTTAGTGAATTTTTAATGTGTAAAAAGATCTAATGTATGTGCATGTGCTTGTCGCAGATCGTGGACCAAGGAGACCAACAGGTTACTCACCACTGCGCCAAGGTGGGATCTAGTATCAGGCTACTGTTGAGGAGGAAGAGGAAGACAAGAAAGAAGCAGGAGGTATCTGCGATGTAGAGTGGAATCTTCAGGGTTTGACTTTCGGAGTTCCTGCCATGAGGATGGATGACATCCCTCTTCATATCCAACGGCATATTGTGGGTGTGCCCAGGCACATTAGCCAACTCCTCCGTAGGGTAGCTAGAGCTGTGGTATGCTACCATGGGCAACGCGAGGATTATGATTAGTCTCCTTGGACAGTCGTATTTGGTTTTTGCGGCATGTACACGATATGTAGGCCTGAGGGCCAAATTTTGTATGGGACGAGATCCCAAATTTTGTCTTTAGACACATTGTTATTATATGTATTTAGAAAAACATTTATATGTGATTATATACATGTGGACTTATTTCTATGATTTATTCATTTACAATGGCTTGTGAGTTTAATTTATGATGTATTTTGTATGTATGAGCTAGATGCCAATCCAAAATGTAGTTAGCCAATGAGTCAACTACAAAATTGAATTCTCTTGGTATATGTTGATATGAAATGTAATCTAAAGATCGTTCCAAGAGGCATACTCTTCTAAATAAGTGAAGTAATATAGGATCGCAGACAGTGTAGACGCGGTTCAGATGGGACACCCGAGTTGGGAATCTAAAAAGACTGAAAATGAGTAGATCCCAAGGGAAGCAACTTCAGTTAAGAGTCCGATGACTGCATGGTACTCTTCAATGTTGTTGGTTGCGGGGCCCAAGCAAGTGCCTCCTGAGGATACCAACTCGCCAACAGGAGAATAGATAACCCATGTTGCAGAAGTAAGGTTCCGGGTGTGTCGGCTAGCGCCATCTGTGAATCCGTAGTAGGAATACATCTTCGCATAAAAGCACAAGTCGAGGGAAATGAGGATACATGAAATAAAATCCATGGACACACACAAAAGAAATAACTGAAAACAAGCTAAGTACATTATGTACAAAATGCCTCACGCAGGATAAACCTATGCATAGAAACTTTTTAGGTACAGCCCATTGTAGGGTTGTGCCAAAGGTGTACCATCACAGTCGACAAGCTCATAAGCGCCTTTTTCCAATACACGTTTTATAATGAAGGCACCGTACCACATGGACTCTAGCTTTCCTTTTCCTAGTTTGTCATGCATTTGGTCGTATGTGAGTACAAGGTCACCTTCGTTGAAAAACTGAGGTTGAACGGATTTTTCATACTGTGCTTTGATGGATTTCTTGTGGGCTTCGTTAGCTAAAGTGGCATCACGGCGGGTTTCATCTAGCTTGGCTAGATACAGAAACCGTTCCTCCTCAAAAATTGTATCGGGAAGTATCTCTACGGCTATCTTTAGTGACGGAATTTCACATTCAATCGAAAAAATGGCTTCCAGGCCATACACCAGTTCGAATGGTGTGAATCCAGTAGTGCTTTTAACTAAGGTTTGGTAGGCCCATAATGCTGAAAAGAGAGCTAAGTGCCAATTGGACTTATGAGTACCCATAATGCGCTGAATCATGCGCTTCAAAACTTTGTTTATGGCTTCGACTTGGCCGTTGGCTTGTGGGTAGTATGGCATTGAGTTTTCATGACGAAAACCCAACTTGGCACTCAATTCTTCAATCATATGGTTCCTGAAGTGGGAACCATGATTGGTCACGGTAGACTATGGGACTTCGAACCTAGCTATGATATGGTTGAATCTGAATTGTGATGTTGTTTTACCGTCTTCCGCAAAGGTAGGTATTGCTTCAAGCCATTTTGTAAAATAATATATGGCTACTATGACATAGCCATTCCCCCCGGCTGAAGTGGGATTACAATGCGTGAAATCGATGCCCCATTTGGTGAAGGGTCCGATGGAAAAAATAGGGTGAAGTGGAGCAGGGTGCGAGCGTTTCTTGCGAAGGAAGAATTGACAGGGTGGACATTTCTTGACCGTTTCAATACAATATTTGAAAATCGAAGGCCAGAAATATCCCGCTCGTAAAATCTTCTGGGTCGTAGCCATCCCAGAGAGATGAACACCACATGCTCCAGAGTGGCAGTCATTAAGGATGTGTTCAGCCTTGTACAAAGTTAGACAACGTCGAAGAATGGTATTGACACCACGGCGATAAAGGGTATCATTGATGATGAGATAGTACTTGGCATGGTGTCGGATGTGTCGACGTTCATCGCGGTTGAGTTCGGGTTGAAAATGTTAGGTTTGGAGATAGAGTATGATATCCCTGTACCATGAATCAAACGTGCCAATGAGAAGCAATGATTCATCAGGGGGACAATCGAATGGCTCTGGTTGCTTAGTGACACGGGGAAAAGTACAGATGAGCTCTGCGATGACCAAAGATTTCTTGGATTTTGCTTTGGCAAATTCCAAGTCAAACTCTTGAAGAACAACAATCCAATGAGAGTATTTTCCCCCAAGAACTTGGCATGTGAGGATGTAGTACATTGGATTGAAGTCAGCTATGACAGTGGTCTGGCGGAGCAGAATATAATGGCGGAACCTCTGGACAACAAAAACTGTAGCCAGAGCCAGCTTTTCAACATGCGAGTAGCGGGATTCAGAGTTGAGGAGACTCTTACTAAGATAATAAGCTACATGTTCTATGTTGTTGGCGTCTTCTTGGACTAACACCATGCTAATGGTGGAAGTGGAAGCTGCGAGATATAAGATGTAATCCTGTGTGTAATTGGGGGGTTGAATCATGGGATCCTTATTGAGTGATGCCTTTAGATTGTCAAAAGATTGTTGGGCTTCATCGTCCCAAAAAAGGGGATGTTCTTTTTCAGAAGCCTCATGTATCCTTTTGTGATCTCGACAAAATTGCACACAAAACGGCGTAGAAGTTTGCATGCCCTTGCAAACTTTGAAGTGTTGGTATGTCAGTGGGTGAAGGCAGTGTTAGAATGGCTTCCACCTCCACTGGTTCCAAACGTATACCATCCTTAGAGATTATGAATCCCAATAGTTTTCTGGCTTCGACATAAAAAATGCACTTATGTGGATTTAAATGAATATTGTAGTGGCGGCACCCTAAAAAGATGGTGCTTAAATGATCTGGGTGATCATCCCGAGCCTGAGAATGGGCGGGGAGGTCATCAAGATATGGTTATACTATATGTTTAATGTCGTGAAATGCGTATTACATTGCCCATTGGAAAGTTGCCCCGGCATTCTTAAGGCCAAAGGGTAGCTTTCGATATGCAAAGGTCCTCCATGGGAAAATGAAGGTTTTATTATGCTGGTCGGCGGAGAGTATCTCTATCTGATTATAGCCATAGAATCCATCCATGAATGAAAAGATGACACTCCCGGCACAGTTATCGATAATATGTTCAATCAACGGAGTTGGATAGTTTTCTTTTGGACAAGATTTGTTCAAATCTCGATAATCGACACAAACCCTAATCATACACTATTTTTTTGCTACAGGAACTATGTTAGATACCCAATTTGTCAACGGGACAGGATAGATAAAATCAGCATGCAGAAGTTTTTCAATTTCTGCTTTGATGGTCACTACCTTGCGGGGATGAACAGGCTAAATTTTCTGCCAAACTGGTCGGGCACCAGGAAAAGTTTGGATCTCATGGACCATGATGGACGGGTCTATTCCTAGCATTTCTTCATAACTCCAAGCGAAAACGTCGCGAAATTATTTGAATAAGGCAGTATAGAACTCCACTTCGGTGGGAGTACATGTCTTTCCTATGTGAATATTTTCCACGACACCAGGTTTCACTGAAATGTTAATAGGAGTGGTTGCCATGATGTTGGCCAAGTTTCCTTCACAGAATATATCGTCGAATGAAGTGGGAAACTTGGTTTTAAGAATTTCAAGTGAACGGCTGGATTTGGTGTCTTGCTTGATCGCCTAGATAGTAGGGAAAGAAGACCGATGATGGTAATCTTCCCAGGGTGGTTCATTGATGCACATAACCTCCATAATTGATTGTCGGAAGGAAAAATCAGTGTGAGAGGATCGATAAATGGTGACGATGGTCCATCCTTAGACGAGAGTTGTGCCACGACGTGATGTGTAGAAGGATCGACCCAATTTGTGGTTGACTGGATCGCCTGATCATTTGTGAGGTTCCTATTTAAAGGCATGGAATCGCCGTCAATTTCAAGCTCTGTAAGACTTAGTATCTCCCAAGAATAAGCAGATCCATGGGATGGAGTGATACTTGACGATATCATGTGTATGGCATGTATAAGGGATCTGAGCTCTGAGAATACCTCGATGAGGGAGGAATCGTTCATAATACCAATGCTAACATCTTCGAAGTGGTACTGGGACTGACCTAGAAATGGGACATTGTGGGCGAAGCTCGAATGAATGTCTGGAGTACATAAGTCTAACTGATCTATAGTGATAATTTTCCCTTGATGAGGAAATTGTACTAGTCGAAAGATGGAGGACGCAAAGGCGGTCATGGCGTAGAACCAATTCCGACCAAGTAGAAGGTTATAATCCAATGGTGCATCTATGACCTCGGTGTGTATATATATTGTCTTCCCCCCCATATCAACGCCAATCGCAGGAATGAGTCCGTATGGCTGAAAACCATGTCCGTCAAACTCTTTGAGAATAGTGGGAGAGGATGTAACTTCAGGTGAGCCTATGGCTCTCCAACAAGTCAAGGACATGATCGACGTGGAATCACCTTCATCTCAGACAGTGCGATGAATAATGTTTCCATGGATCTTTGCTTGGATCTGAAAGGCTAACTGGTGAGAAAGCCTAGTTTTGAAATATTCCAAGTTAAACATAATCGTGTTAGAAGTATGTTATACCTCAATATTACACATTACGTATTAGTGTCGCATCTTTGCATTACTGACCTAAAGGACAGTTTCCCTTAAAGATTATCTGAACATCCAGAGTGAAAACCATTGACTGAATACTGAAAGCAAAACCTTTTTCTGCCATATGCCAACCCAACTTAGCCCTGTTTGTGAGAACTACCGCTTTCTGCACATCTACAGGGGTGCGGTAGTCAGCACTACCGCGCATTGCTCCTTCTCTGGGGCGCGGTACTACTGTGTTATGCTCAGTTATAGGGGCGCGGTAGTCTGAAATTATCCTTTTTGCCTTGGATTTTGGGATATCAACCTTCGAGGAGATTTTATTGGGATTACCATCTTTGGTTCGATCCTAACTCCTTCTTTGTTTAGCTGGCCTGATCCACTAAACCCTCCATAGATCCACACTTCTCTCTTGTTGGTTAACCTTCCCATATGCTATAAGAGAGAATCCTTCCATGAGCCAAAGGGAGGACTTTTGGGGCATCAAACCTATGATCTTCAGACTTCTTCATAGATAGCTAGAGGAAGCACTTGGAGCTGGAGGATTGGCTTGGATATTAAGCAACCTTTGTAAGTACTCTTCAAGTTTGTAATAAAAGATAACTTGTCTTGTTTTTGCCATTTCATGTGTATTGTATAAATCTTTGATATGAAATGTATCTATTTTAGATTTGAACTTAATCTTTCCTTCAAGGTATTTGGAAGCTTGCATGCTTGTCCTTTGTTTGATTTCAACAGGTTCTACATTAGAGCTTTGGGATCAAGAGCTAGAAGCGAGACAAACGTCGAATTGGAAGGTGAGTTACGTCTTTCATCTCTTCTGAATGCATTTAATTTATGTTGTGAGGATTAGTTCAGGAACTCAAGGTATCATTTGTTTCCTTTTTGTCTTAGCATAGAGTCAGTGCATCCTTCTTTATCCTAAGAGAGTTTCTACCTATCCATAGGGAGAAATATCTACAACAAAAACTGGCGACTCCACGTGGGAGCTTGAATCCATTTTCTTTGCTGGTGAAGTTTGCTTTCACTCATTGATTGTAAGAATTGGGTTCTTTCACCCTCATTCACTTCCCTGTTCTCTGCATTAGACCTCTGTCATGATCCATTAGTCCTCTGGGTTGGAAGACCCTTGAAAGGTCAAAATCCTTTCTTAGATTTTTTCCTTTTTTCTTCTTTTTTAGCAGTATCGCGCCCCCGACACTACTTACAGGGCAATAGTTACTGCAGTACCGTGCCCTTATACTCTGCTAGAGCAAGGTAGTAGCTCAGTACAACACATAGGCTTCCTGCAGACCCACGGTAGTTCCTGAAAAAAGTAATTTTTTCTGGTTTTTGTGTGGTTGTTTTCATTTGTTTCCTGATTGGCTGCTTTATTCTCTCTATATTGATTGTGGCTAGACCTCTATGACCTGTGTGAACACACTACACTACTTGCATTTTTAGAAATTATTTGTGCATTACATTTGATCAAATGAATATCAAAATTGAAAAAAATTCCCCCTCGTGGCTGGGGGGGGGCATGAATCGTGCGTCCTACAGTCGTTTTGACCCATATTAAGGTATTGAGATCATTTTTTTGGTTTGGTGTGTTTGGATTGCTTGTCATCTTATTTCCTTTACAGCATATCTAATGATTGTAGGGAAATATTGATTCCTTGTCTCCACTTTAGTCCAAAGAGAAGCTTGGTTTTGTTACTCTTTTGCTATATTCACGAAACTGGAAAAAAATATATGTTCTTCTTGCTTTAATTTGATCATTTGCAATTCTTGGTATCAAATTCATAAGAAGAAGGAAGGCTTGTTTCAGATTCATGTACATTCGAGTTAAAGATAGAACTGTTGAGTGCTTTTCTTTATCTTCCATCAAATTGGAAACATTTGTAGAATCTTTCTTTCCGTAGCTTGGATGTGTCTTTTTCAAGTGTGAAAAGATAAGAAATGGATTAGAATCATTACGTTTGGTGTTCATATGAAGAAATTTTTCATTGCTTTGGGTTAGTTTTGGGTACATATTTTACTTCTTTCTATCATTTTGAAAAGGAATAAAATTGCATGTGCATTGGGTTGTGCATATTGGGAACGGAAAGAATTCTTCCTTATTCCTTACTTTAGCTAGTGTTCATCGAATAGAAAGGCTCATTTCGATTCATTCTCATTTGCATGGTTTGGGTCGTCACAACACCACCAAGTTTCACATCCATTTACCCGATTGAGTAAGACATCCTCTAAAATTAATCTCCCTAACTAAACCAACATTAACCTCACTTGAGGAAATCAAAAGAATTTGGTAGTTAGGTAGGACATCGGGGATTGGCATCAAAATAATTCCCCCTTGTCGTTTTTCATCTGAGACATAGTCGTTGTCTTTAGGTAACTAAAATCCTCTAGTATTTGTTGACATGGTCATACACCAGTTTGTGGAGGGGCCTCCTGACTGTTTTAAACTTTCAAGGGTTAAACCGCCGCGAGATTGAGAACCGGACGGACTCTGTGGAATGTCGCACTCCAATTAGCCCTAAGGAAACATCAATCATTGTCTTCCTTGTATTCATAGTAATGCAAGGGTGATAAGGCAGAAGCACCGAAAACCTTTTCCAACGTGTCATGAACGAGGTAGCTTAGTGACTTTTCTTCTAGGGCTCTTTACCCAAGATCCCTTTCGGTAGAGGGATATCCTTCCATTATTGGTCTCTCATTTTGTATTGTTCAACTTGGATTTCATCACCTTGCGAAGGCTACAATTTGTTGAGGTCTCCAGATCTTAGTTAGGAGGTTTTGCTTGCTATCTTATAGAGGGTCGTTTTCTTTGTAGGGTTGCTTGTTGGCATTCTGGTCGTTTTGTTGTATAGCTCACTTACTATGGCAGCAGCCTCAGTATAGTTTTTTGAGCTTGCTCTTTTGGCCTATGAGCCTTGTCTTTTCCTAGCTCCCCTTTCGCACGCTCGGTTGTCTGAGGTTTTTTTAGTTCTTTTTTAACAAGACTTCATCCACATCAGTTAGTTTTGTTCCATGGAGAATCTACCTCCATGCACCCATGCTCCTTCTTGGACTACCAATCCGGAGACCCCTTTTCAAGGGGTACCTTTAACTTTTCCTCTAGCTAGAGATATTGGTCCTCCCTTTATTGCCACGTTAAATATTCCTAGATTAACCATAGTATTATCGGTATGGTTATTCAATCCGGTAATTCCAATTGCACCCAATGTTTCGAATGTTAATTCTCCACCACGAGAGAGTCAATCCCAAATTAATCCTTCCCCTTCTTCATCGGATGAATATTATTCCGTTCCTTCTTCCTTGCCTGATCAAAGCAATAGTGTTAGTAATCGGGAGGATAAGAAGAAGAAGAAAAGGAAAGTTAAGAAGAAGAAGGATAAGGAAGAGACCAAGTGTAAACTAGTTTCCTCTAATGGCACTCATTCTATGAAAACACCTCGTAAGCCCAAGTTCCCTTGCAAACTCTGCAAGGGTGATCACTTTCTCAATGATTGCCCCGGTCTTTCCCGTGTATCAGAAGTGTGGTCTAAAAACCCCAAACCACTTGTATCATCAACCTCCGACCATCATGTCGATGACACTCCCTCAACCAATGACCACTTGGTTAAGGGTAGGAAGGGTAAATTCCTATATCCCTGTTTGATATGCAAGGGTATTGTTAGGAACCTATGTCAACCCTTCTCTTTACTATGTTAATATATTGTTGTTGGACGCATATGCTTTGTAAGTCGTCCCATAATATTTGTTGATCCGTAGTTTATATTAGCCCATAGTATTGACCCATAGTATTAGACACATATGCTTTGTAAGTCTTCCTCTAGTATTATATGTCCCATGGTTTTGACTCATAGTATTGGGCATAGACTTAGTATATAAGTGTGTGTTAAGGTCATTGAAGGCACCGTGAAATTAATTGTATTGAGCTTGCTCAAAGGAGGTTGCCCCCTCGAAGTGGCCCGTGATCAATATAAAAGTGATTCTGTTCTGTTATTTATGATATCTTGTGTATTTGCATTAATTAATTATTGCAGGTTCATCACATCTGGTATCATAGCACTTTGCTTGGCACAAGTGGAAAAAAAAAAATTTCTTTTTTTGGGCGGCCACTTTCAGATCAATTTCTGAAACTTTCTGCACAAAATCAGAATAAACCAATTGCATATCTGAATTCCTCTTTCAAAAATACGCAGTTTGAAAAAAAAAAATCATCTCATTTGGAGTTCTAAAAGTGGAGATATCGCGGATTTAAAATCAGCAATTTTTCAGAATTTCGGTGACGGCCGCGGAAATTGCGGCGAGAAAATCTTTTGACCGAGTGCCCAGATTTCTATTCCGCTTTCATGGGTAGAAGTAGAGTGGTTGTTTCAGTTCCGGAAACATGATATAATAGCGATTCTGAGCAATATAGATCCGGTTTTTGAACATTGGGTGGAATTTCTGCCCAAACTTTTTCTGTTGCAGGTTCGGATTTGGGAATAATCCCTATCCGCTTAACTGTGGGAAGTACTTGGGCATAAGCCCTAAAACTCATTGTGAGGAGTACCACAGAAACCCCAAAGTAGCTGGCCCATTGAGAGGACCTGCCAGCGAAAAGGGCAACGACCCCTACCTGATTGACTAGTTCCCACCCGTGAGGTAAACCAAGAGTTGTCGTTTGTGACAAAGTGGTTATCAGTTTTACCTGAGCTGTGGAGTGAGGGGTACTGCCCCAATACACAAGCCGTCAGACAGCATTGGTGGCTGAGTGAAAACCCTGAACTGTTAGGAAGCCGCACATACCTGGGGTCCATATCTACTTTCAGCTGAACTATTGTCGATCACTGCTGCGCCGTTTCAGATCCATTTTGCAAGCCGTTCTAGATCCAGCCATTCGACGTTGTTCCATATTCCTTCTGAGCCGTAGCCGCTCCAATCTGTAACAAAAAAAAAAAAAAATATGAGCCGTAGCTGCTCCAGTCTGGTAAAAAAAAAAAAAAAAAACAGTTTTTCCTCCATATCTCCCTTGTTTTACCTCGGTTTCCCTTGAAATTTTCAGGGAACCCCTGTCATTCCATTCTGCATATTTCATTCCTGAGGACCCTATCCTCAATTCCCCTTCCTATAGCCCGAAATCTCACATTTGCCTATTTTTAGGGTTTGCCATAACTTCCTCAGATTTCACCCAATCACCTTCAAATTTTACCACAGAGTTCCTTTCTGAATTCTGCTTCTTTGTTGCCCTCTGCCAAATTTTCCCGTTCTTTCACCCCGCTTCTGAAATCCTCATTTTTGCTTCCCTGTCTATCCAACAGTGTCCAAAACCTAGTCAAACCCCAATTATCCTTCTGATTTTTTCCCAAATCCAACTTTTCCCTTACTGAAGTAGTTCCTGAGGAAGCACTGGCAGCCATCCAAACCAAACTCCAAGATCTGGATGAAAAATTTCTCAGCCTCCATCTGCAGCATTCAGCCATGAACAATACCAGACAGCCAGAATCTTTTGCAGCCACCGGGTTCTCTGCTTCTAGCAATTTTCGTGGGCCAAAGCTTGATTTTCCTCGCTTCAATGGTACTGATCCGACTGGATGGATATACCGAGCAGAACAATATTTCAGTCTGCATAATACTTTTGATGTTCAAAAAGTTCCACTTGCATCCTTTCATTTGGAACAGGAAGCCCTTCAATGGTACCGTTGGTACATCAAAGCTCATCCCAAGCCAAACTGGACAGATTTTTGCCAACTCATTTTGCCACGATTTGGTCCTAGTGCTTTTGATGACTTCAAAGGAGCACTCACTAAACTTCACCAAACTGGCACAGTGAGAGAGTATCAGATGGAATTTGAGAAACTAGCCAATCACACAGAAGGATTGTCTGATGAATTCTACAGGAGTTGTTTTATCAGTGGTCTCAAGGATGAAATCTGCTCAGAGGTCAAAATGTTTTGTCCCAACACAATGATGGAAGTCCTAGGGTTGGCTAAGTTGGCCGAGGACAAGATCGCAGCTCAACAACGCTCCAAACCCACCTTTATATGGGTTCCCAACGACCTCCCATCACGCCTGCTCCTCAACCAACTCCTATCAAGCATTTGTGTGAAATAGAAATGCAGGCACGCCGAGAAAAAGGGCTTTGCTATAATTGTGATGAGAAATTCACTCGGGGACATAGATGTGTTCAACAAATTCTCTATCTCTTGGATGTAGATTCTCCACCTGCCTTAGAACTTGGTGAAGAAGCTACAGATACAGTAGATGATCCGGTCGACATGCAACACCCGCCTGTTGACACCCCATCTCAGGACAACCCACTCGATATCTCTCTCCATGCTGTAACCGGCGTCACCACCCCACAAACAATGCGCGTTAGGGGATACTTCAAGAAGCTCCCTCTTACCATACTCATTGATTCTGGTAGCACTCATAACTTCATTGACCCTCGAATTGCCAAACAGGCTGATTGTTTTGTCCATCCTTGCTCCAACTTTGAAGTCATGGTTGCCAATGGGGGCACCTTACCTTGCAAGGGGAAGTGTCACAATGTGCGTATCTCTATGGAAGATTATAACCTACGCTCTGACATGTTTGCCTTGCCCTTAAGCGGATGTGATGTGGTTTTGGGCGTTCAATGGTTACGCACACTTGGCCCCATCTTATGGGATTTTGCTGAACTTTGGATGCAGTTTAAAGTCAATGGGGCACAACACAAATTTAGGGGCTTACAACCAGGGTCTCTCTGCATCATCAGTTCACATCGCCTGGAAAAAATCCTTAAGAAGAATTCACATGGTGTCATCGCTCAGCTTAATTCCATTCAGATGCACCCATCAACAGTCTCCACTACTCCCTTGGATAGATATGCAGGTATCTTTGTTGAACCAATGAGCTTGCTACCTTCAAGATACCTTTCCGGTAAGAATGTAGCCACATCTACCTCTCAGCAGGAAATGATGGCTATTTTGCATGCAGTACAGAAGTGGCAGCCATAGCTATTAGGCAATTATTTCTGCATCAAGATTGATCTCCCGAGTCTGAAAATTTTTCTGGAACAATGGGTCTCCTCCCCAACACACCTGCAATGGGTTATCCAACTCATGGGTTATCCCTATGTGATCACTTACAAGAAGGGTAAGGACAATATGGTGGAAGATGCTCCTTCTCGCACAATTGATGACCCAGTTTCTCTTACAGCTCTTTCTCTGCTTGTTCCAAATTGGTTGCAATATGTTCAACAGGGCTATCTCTTCTATGAACTCCATGCTTCTTCATCAACAGGGCACTCTGGGTTCTGCAAAATGTATGACCAGGAACAATGTAACTTCTTTTGACCGGGACTAAAAATGACAATTCAACAGATGGTGGCTAATGATGATACTTTCCAAGTTAACAAGGGGGAACCGACACTCCTTTCGGGATTGATCAAACCCTTGCCCATCCCTACACAGCTTTGGCCAACTATTTCTATGGATTTTCTAGTAGCACTCGGGGTACAGTACCACATCTCATAGGACACCATATGAAGCAGTCTATGGACAAACACCGCCAGTTCTTATTCCATACACCCTTAGCAGGTCCCCAGTTCAGGAAATTGACTCGGTTCTTCGAAACCGCGATCAGATTCTTCTCATTCTGCAGGACAATCTTCACATGGCCAGAATTCACCGGAAACAACAAGCTGATCAGCACCGTTCTGAGCGCATTTTCCGCGCAGCTGACAGGGTTCTTCTTCATCTACAGCCTTCCAAGCAATCCTCCTTGACACTCCAAGGGTGTCAGTGGCCCGAAATGCAAACCGAGGATGCTACCGGGGAACCACTCCTTCAGATTCTGTAGCAATTTCTCCAACCAAAGCTTTGAGGACAAAGCTTTTTCTAAGGGAGAGGGGATGTTAGAAACCTATGTCAACCCTTCTCTTTACTATGTTATTATATTGTTGTTGGACGCATATGCTTTGTAAGTCGTCCCGTAGTATTTGTTGATCCGTAGTTTATATTAGCCCATAGTATTGACCCATAGTATTGGACGCATATGCTTTGTAAGTCGTCCTGTAGTATTATATGTTCCATGGTTTTGACTCATAGTATTGGGCATAGACTTAGTATATAAGTGTGTGTTGAGGTCATTGAAGGCACCGTGAAGTTAATTGTATTGAGCTTGCTCAAAGGAGATTGCCCCCTCGAAGTGGCCCGTGATCAATATAAAAGTGATTCTGTTCTGTTATTTATGATATCTTGTGTATTTGCATTAATTAATTATTGAAGGTTCATCACAGGTATGCATCATAGTTTCCTTTTTCCAAGCATGGATGAAGCCTCGCGATGGTTGGAAGATATTACTAGTTCTCAACTAGTGCGTTCAACAGACCATAGTAAACTGTCCATCGACCCCCCCGTTGGTTGGCCGAGTGATCAATTCAGTTTCATCTGCAATTGATCCCACTCTCCCTTCCGAGAGTGAAGTGATCGAGTCGCTATCATCTCCACTCGATACCACTCTTTCATTGAAGAAAGTCCAGACTGAAGCAATCATCTTGACACAATCTTCGTCTCATTCTTATCTTCCAAGCGAGAGTGAATTGGAAACCATTGATGTTTTCCTTATCAGTTCAGAATGTCCCCTGCAAGGGGAACCCTGTCCGTTTCTGTGAGTCCCCCTCCAAGTACTGAGGTTATTTCCTTTGATTGGAATGGTCTAACAAAATCTCGTCTTCCTTCAAGCGTTCCTTTTCAAATATCTGTAGGAGTTTTCGATAAAGAAATTTTTCATACGATAGTTGATGAAGGAGCTTCGATTAGTATTCTATCCTCAACTGCTTGGCAAGCCTTAGGTTCTCCTCGGCTTGTGCCCGTCACTGACCAGATACTGGCTTTCAATAAAAGGCGTACTGGACCTTTCGGGTCCCTTCCCTAGTTACCTATCACTTTGGGAGGGAAAATTGTCTGTATTGATGTCATGGTCGTCCAAGGTCCCTTAGATTTTAATAAACTCCTTGGATGTGATTACGTCTATGCAATGAAGGCTGTAGTGTCATCACTCTTTTGAGTGATGTATTTTCCCCATCATGGGAATGTTGTGACCATAGATCAACTTTCCTTTGTTATTCCCACTCATCACATGACTCCTAGTCACCAGACTTCCCTAAATGTTGCACATGTTTTAGTGGTTTCTTCCCCCTAGGGGGGGACGCTTGGAGCATAGATCTTTTTCCGGTGTCAAGCTCGTTAAAAAATGAAACTGTTTTCTCAAGCATAGTTTACTTTTGGTTTTAAGCTTGTGTAAAAATGAAACCAACCATCATTACGAGCATATTTTATTCTCTATTTCAAGCTCATTAAAAAATGAAACCGACCCTCAAGCACAGTTTACTTTTGGTTTTAAGCTTGTGTAAAAATGAAACCAATCCCGAGCATAGTTTATTCTCTGTTTCAAGCTCATTAAAAAATGAAACCGACCCTCAAGCACAGTTTACTTTTGGTTTTAAGCTTGTGTAAAAATCAAACCAATCCCAAGCATAGTTTACGTTCGGTTTCAAGCTTGCGTAAAAATGAAACTACCTTCGAGCATAATTTCTTTCTGTTTTAAGCTCATCAAAAAATAAAAAGGACCCTTTCAAGCATTGTTATTATCTATTTCAAGCTTGTGTAAATATGAAATAGATCTCCCTTCCATTTGTTCTAGTCTCTCGCTAGAGTTAGGAATTGAACCTTCATTTCATCTGCCTAGGTCACTTGGTCCTGGTTCTCCCTACCCCCCCTGGTGAACACATTCAGATTAGTAGCCAAGATTTTTGGGTAAGGAAGAAGAGTAGTCAGACGAAACGAAGCTTGGGGGGCATGTTTAGCCGTTAGCAATCATGCTGGGGGCATTTACCAACCTCTGGTCATCATGTTGGGAGGGAACCCATCAATGGGCCTTAACCATGAGTAGATTTTACCTTTGACTTCAATCTCATTAAAAAATGAAACCATTTTTCTGAGCAAAGTTCTACTCCTGTGTCAAGCTCATTAAAAAATTAAACATATCCTTTCCCTTTGAGTCGAGTCTCCTCGTAGACTTAGTACCCGAACCTTCTTTTCACCCGCCTATACTTTAGGCGAATGAAATGAAGCTTGGGGGCATGTCTTTAACCTCTGGAAGTTACGTTGAAGTCAACTTGATCGCCTCTCCACACCACGTTGGAGCTAAGTCACTTACTTCTAACAATCATGCTGGGGGCATGTACCAACCTTTGGATTTCATGACGGGAAGAAGTTCACCATTGGGAACATTTTCGAGCATACTTTTCTTTTTAGGTTTCGAGCTCATTAAAACATGAAAATTATCCTGAGCATAGTTCATTTTCTGTTACAAGCTCGTTAAAAAATGAAGCAGACATCATGAGCATTCTTCCAACCTACTTCGAGCTCGTTAAAAACAGTAAGATGGTGTTTGAGATTAATTTTCCTTTTTCGTGCTCTGGTTAAAACATTAAAAGTGGTTTGAGCTTACTTTTCCTTTTTCGTGCTCTGGATCCAAACATGAAAAAGATTCTGAGTGCTTTTGATACCATTATCGTGCTCGTTAAACAATTGGAGTAAAAAGGTGTGTCTAACGAATATAGGTTTATCACTTTATCCGACCTCGCTAGACTATTTACGGAAAAGGAACTGTGCCGAGTTTACTTTTCCTTTGTCATACTCAGTCATCAACCATGACAAAGTTGTACATGGAGTCCTCTTTAAGCTCTTTTCAGACTCCTAAAATAGGAAAAGATGGCCAAGCGAAATTGATTCGTTCATGCTTGTAAAAGGATTTGAATGATCGTCTCCCTAGTGATAGTTTACCCCTTTTTCGGACTAGGGGGCACTACTTACGAAAAAGGAATACTCCAGCCAATCATGACTGGAAGAGTCCTCTCCCGTGTTGTTTTACCCTTTTTCGGGTGATGAGGCTAACATTACAAAAAAAGGACCGTCGAAATCTTCTTTAGTTCTTTTCAGACTCTCTAAACATGAAATCACGACCGAGTTTTCCTTCCTTGGACTCGTTAAAATTCAACATCGAAGGGCGCACTTTGGGACGAACCCCTCCTTTCTTAGGTTTGAAAAACATGTGAGATTGGACTCATCTATGATATGAGCTATATCGAGCATTTGTTATCCTCCTCAAGCTCGTAAAACAACAAAGAGGTACTCATCCATCATGTCGGGGGAAAATGGGAAATTGAGTCAAGTTTACCTTGTTGGCAACTTGTGAGTTGTCACCTTTGAACATGGCATGCATACTCACCTTGTCTGTTTTGGGTAGTTAGTCTTGATGATAGTGTCATCATTATGATCATGCATCCTCATTATTGCTATGAGTTCACACTTCATATGGTTCTGTCTGTTCAAGTAGTCCCTACTGCCAAGCTCTGTTTCATGCCGTTATATGTTCAAAGGGTTATTACCTTGAGTCCACCTCCACTTCATGTCAAACCTTCCCTTTGTGTCAGTACATATTCTATTTTTTCATCGGTCCATACTCTTTCTCATTCTCATTTTGTGTTGGTGATGTGGGAATCATTATGGCCCACCTTCGACGAGTCTATTCCTGTCGACACCAAATCACTATCCAGGAATTAGGCTTAGGAGTCAACCACTAGTACCTTGGTTCCTACATGCCTCAATGGCAGGTTTCCTCGTATTCAACAGTAGGTTTTCATCATTGACCTATGATTGAATGATCTCTCGGATGCTCGACATCAACTCCTTTATTCGCATTTCGTTGAGATGTACTATAGATACCTTGGGGATCATTGTCATTATTGGTGATTTCCCTCGCATTTGTTAATGGTTCACATCATTGATCGATAATCAAATGGTTTCTACCATGTTTGACTTCAACACCTTGTAATCACATGGATAGATTCGTATCGTTTGCGATCGGGTAGAAGGCCCTGGACACCCTTTTGTATTTTGATTACGTCCAGGATGAAATGGAGATTTTTCTGTATTGTCACACAGATCCACTTACGTATTGGTCGTGGCTGTGCCATTATTGTCTGATGGATCTACGCTTGTTCATAGTAGCCATGATTTTTCTACTGTCTATATCATCTCAGTACTCATGGATCTGCAATATATTGGCTGGCATCCATGCTTTGAGTCATTTGTTTCCGAGCAAGGGAATTCCCGCCTCGGTGGTATATATGACATTTTGTTTCTGTTTCAGCTTTTTGTTGCTCCCCTCGATGCTATCTCTGAACCATATTTGTAAAGTCTTTCGGCCATCAGTCTCTTCTAACCTCACACTTTAGGGGGCATCTGTTATACCTCAATATTACACATTATGTATTAGTGTCGCATCTTTGCATTACCGACCTAAATGACAATTTCTCTTAAAGATTATCTGAACATCTAGAGTGAAAACCATTGACTGAATACTGAAAGAAAAACCTTTTGCTGCCATATGCCAACCCAACTTAGCCCTGTTTGTGAGAACTACCACTCCCTGCACATCTACAGGGGCACGGTAGTCGGCACTACCGCGTGTTGCTCCTTCTCTGGGGCACAATACTACCGCGTTATGCTCAGTTATAGGGGCGCAATAGTCTGAAATTAGCCTTTTGCCTTGGATTTTGGGATATCAACCTTCGAGGAGATTTTATTGGAATTGCCATCTTTGGTTCGATCCTAACTCCTTCTTTGTTTAGCTGGCCTGATCCACTAAACCCTCCATAGATCCACACTTCTCTCTTGTTGGTTAACCTTCCCATATGCTATAAGAGAGAAGCCTTCCATGAGCCAAAGGGAGGACTTTTGGGGCATCAAACCTATGATCTTCAGACTTCTGCAGAGATAGCTAGACGAAGCACTTGGAGCTGGAGGATTGGCTTGGATATTAAGCAACCTTTGTAAGTACTCTTCAAGTTTGTAATAAAAGATAACTTGTCTTGTTTTTCCCATTTCATGTGTATTGTATAAATCTTTGATATGAAATGTATCTATTTTAGATTTGAACTTAATCTTTGCTTCAAGGTATTTGGAAGCTTGCATGCTTGTCCTTTGTTTGATTTCAACAGGTTCTACATTGGATCTTCGGGATCAAGAGCTAGAGTGAGACAAACGTCGAATTGGAAGGTGAGTTACGTCTTTCATCTCTTCTGAATGCATTTAATCTTGTTGTGAGGATTAGTTCAGGAACTCAAGGTAGCATTTGTTTCCTTTTTGTCTTAGCATAGAGTCAGTGCATCCTGCTTTATCCTAAGAGTTTCTACCTATCCATAGGGAGAAATATCTACAACAAAGTATCCGGGTCCACTGCCCCCAATGCTAAATGTAAGGTCCTGTGATGCGTGGGGCAGTGTTGGAGAACCTCGAGATTCGACATCCTGCATGGTGCTTGAGCTAGGTCCTCAAAAATATTTTAAGTTTAGGCTGCTCGTGCGCTAGGATTAAATGTCACCTTTCGGATTGTTCCCTTGGGTGGGCATAGCACTGTGTCTGTGACAGGTCTCTCAATGTGGAGATGACCATTGGGGAGAGGGATAATAGAAGGATCTTCAGAAGGGGACTTTCCATTGCTCGTCTCTGGTTTGTTTGAACTTGGAGGGGTATAGTATGTCCTTTCTCGATTAGATATATGGATCTCTTCGTTACTCATCAACAAAACATCGCGGTTTGCAGACGTTTGTCCATGGGGTGGGTTTTTCGGAGTGCCCCCTTGCGGGGGATCATAAGTAACCATCGGTTGCTGTTGATGGCGGAAAGGACTGGTTAACACTGTCAGGAGGGAAGATCCTTTAACAAATTTATTGACTTCATCTTTGTAAGGACAATCTCGTGTGTAGTGATCCCTGAAAAATAAGGCAGGGAAACTTTGCTTTCCGACATGGTTTGGGATCGTTGTTGGTTGGTTGAAGCTAGGGGTTCTCCTGTTGGTTAGAAGGTTTCTTGGATTTTCCACAATTATTCTTCTTCTTTCCCCCGGATTGTTGCGATGTGGATTGAACCGCATTCACCTTAGAGGAAGGAGTAGGAGAGGCAGAATCTTTGGAAGCAGCCTGGGATGGAGAGGGGGTAGCAGTAGCTTGTTGCCCACTCGGTTTGATTGCAGGCTGAGTGTTGGGCCTGGCCCAATAGGGCCATTTTTTATAACATTCTTTAGGCTAGATGGAGCTGAGTTGAGCGCAGCTCCGAAAAGAAGTAAATTTTGGCTAAGTATTGGGAGTACTGCGAAGCTGTGCACAGTACCGTGTTTTGAAGGATGCTGCGAAGATCATCACTGAGCAGGTTCAGTGCTGCAAAGGTAGTAGGCCACGTGGAGCCAATAAAGTTGTGTACTGGATGGAGGATGGCTAGATATAGTGGATAGGCCAGCGGTGGTCTACTTTTGGTAAGATTGCTAGAAAGATGCCGAGTTGAGGGAATAAGCAGATCAGGAAGGCGACCGACTGTATGAGTCCATTAAGTATAGGACGGGTTGGGAGAGTGACACTTTGGCGTACAGCAAAGTACGTGACCATTAAGGGGAAAACGATGGATGGACAATGACTGGAGCTGATCCAGTTGTACATGGTCGTTAGAGGACGGATGGCCTGCAGGGAAAGTGACTGGGAGCTGAGCCAGTCGCACGAGTCCGTTAGTGGAAGGGAGGCTTGAAGTGGATGACGTGCTAGTGTGCACACAACAGGAAGGTTGAAAGCGATGGATCTAAGGCGTGGAGGACTGCCACGACAGCAGAATCGCTACCAAAAGCCTGCATGATGGTTCAAAGGGACCGTAGTGATTTGGAAACCCTAAGGGTTTCAGTCTTCAATGTTGTAAAGACACGACCTTCGGGCGTGATCTATATTAAGAAGACAATTTTGTATAGGAAGGGTTTGTGAGGGTTGGTGTTGGTTAGGGTTGGTTAGTTTCTCCAGATAAGGAAGACTGGTCACTGTGACCATATTGCATTGTAATATCTTTAGAGCCAAGAAAACATTGTAAAGGCTCTGCAGCTGAGTGCATAGAGACCTATCTGAGTAAGAAGAGAGCCGCAGCTGAGTGCACGGCTAAGAACTATGAACCCTTCCTTAAAAGAAATATCAAACACAATTCTTGTGGACGTAGCTTCCCATCCGGGGAATTGAACCACGTTAAATAGTGTGTTGAGTGAATGAATGTTTATATGTGTGTTTATATTTATCTGTTTGTGTAGTTGGATGTCTGAATATTGGCTTGCAGTCTGTTATGAGAAGGATTTTATATGCATTCTCCATCAAGAGAGTATGGAATGATATGTTAGGTCTGCATGAATAGATGTATGGTTAATATTAGCTTTCCTTCTAGGAACAGTGAATCCATCGTCTACTTGAGCAAGGGGAAAGTTGGTCACGTGTTTGAATGAATGCATTCGATGAATGTATAACAGTTATTTCACACATTAGGGCTATGCTTAAAATAGTAACATTCTAAGTGTGTTTTATGAGCATTAAGTAGTAAGTTAGTTAAGTGTATGACTGACTGGACAAGTGGTATTCAGTTCACTGCCTTAAGCATTTTGCACTTAGTTCAAGTATAGGAAGTCAAGTGGCAGTGATTCGTAGTGTAGTATCAAGTCTCACAGTAAGGAAGAAGGTAGTGGTGCGGACCATGGTATTGACCATCGTCGCACAGTCCGACCGTCGTAGCACACAGCATAATGATGTTACTAGACCATTTTAATCAAAATAACACAAATTGTTTCCAATGATAACTTTCAATATGAATTTTAATAATAATAATGGAAACCATGTGACTATGAAAACTACACAATTCAGTAACAGGGAACAGTAGTAATGGTCTGGTTGTGATGGGAAGATCAAGCCAATGCACTCAAAGTGAAGGGGTGACCCTATGTGCCAATAATGCCACTAATTCACACAATAATAAAGCTCACAAAAAAGCAATAAACACACCACACAGGCTGTAAAATGGACAGGATGGTAACAGCAAGCAGAAAATACCAACTAAGACAGAGGAAATCAAGAAATGACTCAGTAAACCAAGCAAGCAAGAAAAAATGATAGTATGCAGACACTACCACGTGGCATAGGAAGGTTATAGCGCGGCACTGTTAAACTACCGCTCTGGTATTAACTGAAGAAATGCGGTACTACCGCACTGTAGTTAGTGCAGAGGGCACGGTACTGTTGCAAAGCATGAAAAAGGCACAACTTTTGAAAAGAAAGATGAAACTTTCGGGGTTGTTGCAGACCCAGAGGACTCATTGATCACACAGGAAGGAAAAATACAGAGAGGAGGGGTGAATAAATGTCAAAGAGACCAAAATTCAATACTAGTTTGAAAAGAAAGAAAAAGTCACAATCAAAAGATGGATAACAGTGAACTCAATCAATCAAATAAAATTCAAACCAGCGGAGTCGACATTCTTGTTGGTAGAATTTTTCCCTACGGATAAGTCAAAATTCTCTTAAATTAAAGCAGATTTATAACTGACTCTAAGATAAGAACAAAACAAAACAAATGCTACCTTGAAATTCCTGAATTGATTTTTACAACAAGATTACATGCATCCAGAAGATAAGAAAGGTATAACTCACCTTTCAATTCGATGTTTGTCCCGCTTCCGATTCTTGATTCCAAATCTCCAAAATAGAATCTGTTGAAACCAAACAAAGAACAAGCATACAAGCTTCCAAATACCTTGAAGTAAATATTAGATTCAAATCTATACTAGATACACTCCATGCTAGAAACATATATCATACACATGAAATGGTAAAAACAAGACAATTTATCTTTATTACAAACTTGAAGAATGCTTACAAAGGTTGCTTGATGTCCAAGCCAATCCTCCAGCTCCAATTACTTCCTCCTCTAGCTATCTCCACAAAGCTGCAAGATCATAAGTTTGATACCTCTAAGAGTCCTCTCCTTTGCTCATGGAATGGCTCTCTCTTATAGTGTGAGGTAGGGTTAAACAACAAGATAGATGGGTGGATCTAGGGAGATTTTAGTGGATCAGGTTTGCTGTAATCACCCTTTTTCAAAATTCTATTAAAATGCAAATTTTTTCACTTTTTCCCCAATTTCGACCTTTGACTAGTTTAACTGTTTTGACCTCCAAATCAACCCAAATGCTCCCAAATATTTTGTAGGAGTGTATGAATGGTATTTAGACTTGAATATCAGGTTCAGGGATGTTTTATGGCCCTCCAAATACTGCTGCAAACTTGATTTGTATTCTGATCAATATAGGTAATTTTGACTAGTAATTTGTGCATCAAATCCCCCCCGGGTAACACTGAAAATGGCCTTCCAAATGCCTCCAAACTCCCACAAATTTATGAACAAAGGTATATAATGTGTTAATTATGTGATTAAGGTCTCATATGCACCATTAATTGATTTTTACTACTGTTCTAACTCTCTCACATTCAACAGCAAAAACCCCCAATTTGACCCTTGGGGAAATGGCAGTATTTCACCTCCCAATACAACTAAACTGAGTAAAAATGCTTCAAATGCTCAAGTACAGTACATGAAACTTGTAGAAGACATCCATGGAATTATATTTATCACAAATATATCATAGAATCATCCATCCATTCGAAATAATCAACATTATAGTGTCATACATCAATGCATTGGGGAAATGGACATTGTTTGCTCATTAATCAATAGTTTTTCATACAACCAGGGGGTATTTCGACCTGATACTTTATGAATATTAATAACAGAGGATATGAAGCTATTATAATCAGAAATATGTAATCAGAAGCTCTCTCAAGAAGCACAAGTGCTCACCAAAAATGCCCTCCCTCAAGGAGCATGAATATGCCTTCAAAACTGGAAACGGTGGAGAGAAAGTGTTGCACTAAACCAAACCATGAAACTTACTATAGCTTCTACCTGCAAATACAAAATCCATTAAAGCACCATGAAAGACCTGAGTGGCCTCTCCAAACACCAACTTGGATGGGAATCTTTCACCCTCGAAATTGGCTAAGGCAAGAAACTAGTCATCCACTAGCTCTCTCTTCACAAATGCAATTTTTCTCAAATCATCAAAATCCATTCTCATTCTTCATTTCTACATTTTATAACCAAAATTATCCTTCTAAGGGTCAAAATCCTCTCAATATATTCAATAGATTTCCATTTAGGAAATATTCCACATTTGCCACTTGTCTCCTAGTTCCAACCTTCCATCTTCTCCCAAATTCGATTTTGAGTCTCTTTGGCTTCTCCAACTCCCAAATTCGTCTTCCTTGAGCCTATTTTTGGTGCTGACATGTCATAGTGGTCAGATGTCAGAGGTCAGGTCTACAATTTTTCATAGTTGTCATAGATACTCCATCATTGGTGTCATAGGGGCTAGGGAATCTAGCCCAAGTGTCCACAAACTTCTACTTTGACTCTTTATCTTCCATGGAGGTTACCAATCCTTCCCAATTCGACCTAAGATGATCAATGACATGTTTTATGACTTACCAACTCACCCAAGAGTGTTCACATTCCCATTAATTCGAATTTGCAAAAGAGAGATACCATGTATTATGAAAAATCAAGCTAGTGTGGGTCCCACCACCTCCATATGTCTCCAAAACCACTTGCCACTTAGAATTTATCTTGAATTTATTTATTCACCATATTTATTAAATGCTTGAACCCTTCTAATGTCTAAATATCATTTATTAGCTTCCTTATTACCATCCCACATGTTCCCGTCCAACCTAGGAAACTAGTAGGATTAATGGGATTGTCTTACTATGCACTTATTTGAATGGGGACATTACATTTGATAATCACAGGAAGTGAGTTAGGATCGAATCAGGGACCTCAATCCTCCAAAATCTCTCGAAAATCAAAATCCCATAAGCCATGGCAAAAGGATAAATAAAGTGTACTGCGCCCCTAGATCAGAGCATAACGCAGTAGTACCGCGTGGAAGGGACAGAGCATAGCGTGGTAGTACGGACTATCGCGCACATATAACTGAGCAAGGCACGGTAGTTAGGGTAAATGAAGTCTCGGCTAGGGTGATTCTTGTCAGGGTAGGTTTACTTTCAAGGATCACTCATCATTTTGTCTCTTCCGGGTGTTTTAAGCAGTAGGGAAAGTGTCGTCAACTCTTTTTGTGGCAGAGATGCGACATTGTGGAAAAATGGAGGTATAACAGTAGAGGAAGAAATACCAGCCCAGCACAAGGAAGAGGCTGCGGCGAGGTCTTCTGCTATAACTGTGGCCAGCCAGGTCACGTATCCAAAGACTGTGTAAACCCCTGCACCACCTGTAATTATTGTAAATCATTTGAGCATGTTATAGAAGATTGCCCGGTGCTAGAGGTAGAGATGCAGAAAAGAAGAAGGACAAACGTGCCAGCCCTGAACATCTAGTGGATCGCAGCAGAGAACAGACGTGCGGATCCTAGCATTAAAGTAGTCACATGCAGTGGCATGGAGACAGGCTGTGATAGGGGAGCAGAGGCTTCCACTTTAGGAGAGGCTCATACGAAGCAGGGCCCTCTTGAAACAATATGGGTAAGAAAATCCCCAGGAAAGATGCCTTCTCTAGATCTAAAGAAGAACAAAGAATCTTTTGTTAACGCACAGGATACCTTCAAAGAAACAGCACCTAAATCACCAAGGATCCCACTGCGCGCAGCAAAGTCCCATGGTTGAAGACACACCTGCTGCATATGACAAGACAAGACACACAGCGGATGTTAGCACCTATGTTGCGCAGTTCCTAAGAAGCTGCATGAAGCTGCTAAAAAATTAAAATGCGATAGCAGAGCTGGAGAAGCTCATAAATCTATACGAACCACAGACAGAAGCAGAAACTTTTGATGGTGCACTACATCATATAAAGAAACAGAAGAGGTCGGGCCAAGAGATGAGGCTCACTGCGCAAATAGGAGACTTTGAGATGGACGAAGTTATCCTTGATCTGGGATCAGAAGTAAATGTCTTGACCAAGTAGACATGGCAGCAGATGGGTTGACCAAAGCTTTCATGGTCACCTATCCAGCTGAGAATGGCCAACCAAGAGAAATTTATACCATTTGGCCGCTTAGCCAATGTTGTGGTTGATATTGACGGAGTACAAAGCCATGCGGACTTTGAAGTCATTGAGATTGTTGACGATAGCCAGCCCTTTCCTGCACTGTTAGGAATTGACTAGGCTATTGACAATTTAGCCATTATAAATTTGAAAACAAAGAAGATGATATTCGAAGGCAAGCATCTGTGGATTATTACACCATTGGATCCTATAGATGGGGATAGATATAGCGAGCCGATTCAGGAGGAATCTAAGGCCCAAGACTTGGACCGGCTGTACCAGATGACTGTGAACCAAGAGGATTACATTAATCCTACTGCAGACAGTGCACTCAGCTGGAGATACGATAGCTCCTGCGTTTCTGACTCGGACGCTGGATTAGAAAACTGGCAGAATCGCATACATGAAGTGTCAGCTAGAAGGTGCGCGCAGGTCATGAAATCACTGCGCTGGATTGGAAAGGAGGTAAGCTCGATCCCTACATTCGATGGTTCTACTAATGTTCATACTTTTATTCAAGACTATACTGTAGCAGTTCCAGAAGATCACAGGTTGCCAACATTCGATATGGCGGTGCGTGGCATACGCACCAAATGGTGGGCTTCACACAAACATGTATTGATTACTTGGGCTCAATGCAGAACAAAGATGCAAATTTGGTTCGCAGAAATGGTTACCTTACCCTTTGAGAAGTTCAACGGGAAGATAGATCGTAGTCAGCATTTGGAAGTCTGCTTGCAGGCATGGGAAGAAAGGCCACCTGAAGAGTCGGTGCACTTGTTCGTCCATACTTTGGAAGAGGATATTCTGAAGAAATGGTATCTAGACCTGGAGTTACGCAGGGAGACCTCAGATTGGGATAAATTAACTGCGAACATCCAGAGAGATTTCAGCTTCGAGGATGAGAACCCTTTGATACATGAGGCACTATAGATAATCAAGGAACATGTATTCAGAGGAGATTGTCCTCTCAAATATATGTCATGGGAAGAATTCTTTGGAACACATGACAATCCTGTGAACATATACTCAGAATGGAAAGAACATGAAGAACATCTGATAGAGTGTTATAATCTAGCTGAAGATGATGAGCATGTAAGAGAAGAAGATGAAGATGACCCGCACAATATCAATATACCAGAATCAGAAGGTGCGCGTGATATAGAAGGACCGCCATTAGAAATCCCGGACATGAGTGGACCAGTTAAGACACAGAAGGTTAACATCGGCACGACTGAAGAGCCGAAGTTCGCATCTATCGGAGACTACTGGGATGATTAGACTGTCGCGGAGATTGCAAACACTTTACACGAATATCAGGAGCTATTTCCGACCAAATTTACATAGATGAAAGGAATATTGGGTGACTTAGGAGTCATGAAAATCCCTTTGAAGCCAGGCGCTAAGCCTGTGAAGCAGCGACCATATAGACTGAATCCACGGTATAAAGAGAGATTCCGTGCAGAGTTGGACAAAATGTTAGAGGCAGGAATCATTGAACCTGTCGAGGAATCTGAATGGATCAGTCCTATGGTTGTCCAGGACAAGAAGATGAAGGGCGAGATTAGGATTTGTGTCGATCTCAGAAAACTTAATGATGCCTCTATGCATGACCCATTCCCTACCCCATTTACAGATGAGGTACTTGAAAATGTTGGAGGGAATGAGGCCTATTCATTTACTGATGGTTTCTCTGGTTATCATCAGATCAGGATTGATCTCGCAGACAGGCATAAGACGACGTTTGCTACAGAATGGGGGTCATTCCAGTATACAGTCATGTCGTTTGGTTTGAAGAACGTACCTGCCATATTCTGCCATATTCTCCAGAGTTGTTGTCGCGACGTTCAAATATTTCATGCATAAGTTTCTTGAAGCATATTTTGATGACTGGACTATCTTTGGATTGCTGAAGAACCATTGCGCAAACCTAAGGATGATGCTTGACAAGTGCCGCTAGCATCAAATATCATTGAATTTAAAGAAGTGCATCTTCTGTGTGCCCTATGGAATTTTATTGGGACATATTGTTTGCAAACAAGGATTGATGGTGTACCTTGCGAATATTACCATCATTGTAAATTTGCCTACACCAACTTCAGTTAAAATGTTGCACTCTACCTTGGGCCATACAGGCTATTACAGGAAGTTCATTAAAGGTTACGCGTAGATCACCGTAGCAATGGAGAAGCTGCTGAAGAAGGATGTGTCATTCGTTTGGAACGAGGAATGCGAATAGGGTTTTGACACCCTTAAAAAAAAGATGGTTACCGTGCCAATCCTACCAGACTGGGCAAAGCCGTTTCATGTTCATGTGGATGCATCATGCATTTCCCTGGGCATTGTGTTAGCTCAGCCAGGATAAGGGGGTATTGACCACCCCATCGCATTTTCTAGTAGGAAGCTATCGACAGCAGAGAAGAACTATACCACTACTGAGAGGGAAGGACTTGCGATGGTATATGCCCTTCAGAAGTTTAAACACTATCTACTTGGTGCGCACTTCCTTATGTTCACCGATCATTCTGCATTGAAATACTTGGTCAACAATCCAGTGTTAGGGGGGTGTATATGTAGATGGTTGTTGCTATTCCAGGAGTACAACTTCAGGATCATTGTTAAACCCGACAGGCTGAATTTGGGACCTTACCACTTCTCTCGAATTGAGTCGGGAGAGGAACCGATGAACATCGAAGATAGTCTGCCTGACGTGCAGATGTTTGCTATACAGGTTGCAGATGATTACTATAAGCATATCATTGAATTTCTGATAACAGGGATGACACTGCAATAATTTTTTGTTCAGCAAAAGAAGCAGCTAGTAGTGCGTGCCACGGATTTCACTATCATTGCAGGTCAGTTATACAAACTCGGACCAGATGAAGTCCTGCGCAGATGTGTACTCAACCACGAGAAACCATATATACTAGCAGATGCACATTCAGGGATTGCGGGAGGTCATTACGCAGGAAGGGCTACTACGCAGAATATATTATGCGCAGGGCTATGATGGCCTATCGTCCACAAAGATTCTAAGGAATACTGCAGGAACTGCGATGTCTATCAGAGGACAGGGAAACTGTCGCGGAGAGACGAAATGCCATTGAAACCGTAGTTGACCTTACAGGATTTTGAGAAGTGGGCATTTGATTTTGTGGGACCTATAAACCCACCAGGGAAGAGAAATGGTGCGAGGTATATCATTACTGCCATGGATTACGTCACCAGATGGGAAGAAGCTAAACCAGTGAAGGACTGCAGCACAGGTACCACCGCGCAATTCATTTTTGAGGAAATTTTGTCAAGATTCAGTTGTCCAAAAATTTTGATGAGTGATCAAGGCACTCACTTTCTGAATAAGACCATCAAATCCCTCACAGAGGAGTTCCACATTCGGCATCACCGCAGTACACCATATCATCCACAGGTAAATGGAACTGTTGAAGCTTTCAATAAGATACTGGAAAATGCGTTGACGAAGGTGTGCAACGTAAACAGGAATGATTGGGACCTGCGCATCTCATCTGTACTATGGGCATACAAAACAACTTGTAAGAAGTTGACGGGACAGACACCCTTCCAGTTGGCTTATGGGAAGGAGGCCATAATGCCAATGGAGTACATTGTCCCCAATCTGAGGATTGATGCATTCACCGGAATGGCAGATCGCGAAGCATTAGATGAAAGACTGCTACATTTAGTCAGCTTGGAGGATCATTTCATTGCAGGATTTCAACAGCAAGTCCAGAAGGATCGTGAAAAGGCATGGCATGATCTCCATATTAGGAACAAATGCTTTCAAGTAGGTGACTTAGTCCTCCTCTATGATAGCAAGTTCATGAAATTTCCTCGCAAGTTTAAAATGCATTGGCTTGGTCCATATATTGTTATGTATGTCACGAACAGTGGTGCAGTCCAGTTAGCCACTTTAGCTGGTGATACTCTACCCACTATGATAAATGGAAGCAGACTTAAATTATACTGCGATAGTCCTGCTTCACAGCATACGGAAAGATAAATGCGGGGAGAAAGTTCAAAGTGTCAAGTACAGTTGAAATTGGGCACTAGAAATGTATAGAGTCTGTACATGTATCATAAAGGAAGAATGTATGAGCAGCGCAGCACTGCTAAAGCGGCGCAGGAACGAGGAAGAGAACAGTGGAAAAATAGCCGTGCAGTTCAAAGATCAGTACCGTGAAGAAGCTGTGCAGGAGTCGAAATGGTTTGCCACGCAGATCGGCGCAGCACTCAGAAAAATAGCCATTACACTGTCGTTGGAAAAATATAGCCGTTATGTGACCGTTGCAATGAACCGCTCGAGCATTTAAAGGAAAGATAGCCGTTCTGGACACACTGATGACAGCCGTTATGTGACCGTTCAAAGATCAGTACCGTGAAGAAGCTGTGCAGGAGTCGAAATGGTTTGCCGTGCAGATCGATGCAGCACTCAGAAAAATAGCCATTACACTGTTGTTGGAAAAATATAGCCGTTATGTGACCATTGCAATGAACCGCTCGAGCATTTAAAGGAAAGATAGCCGTTCTAGACACACTGATGATAGAAGAGACGGGAGGATCTGTTCAAATTGGCCAACAGACAACTCATTAAATGCAGATATAGTCGTTGGGAGGCGTGGGGAGGACCTAGCTATGCCTATAAATAAAACCGCTACAGGACTCGCGGGCGTTACTCGGCACTTAGAATTTTCTTGCGATCACTCCCTGAGCTAGTATTCTTCTATCATCTAATTATCACAGCCTTTAGCTAACCAGTGAATGTCTGAACCCTCCTATAGAGAAGAAGAACTGGCCATTGAAGAAGCACTAGGAGACTTTTAGTACGGGGGAATTGCAGAGTTAATGAAAACACATGCCAATAAGGTTGTAATTGAGCTAGGTCAAACATCTAGGAGATCACCTCATCATAATCCGGTCATGCAGGAAAAAGGGAAAGAGAAAGGGAAAGACTTAACTGCACCACGAAGCAAGATCATAAAGATGGGTTCGTCGGCACAAAAATCACCAATCTTTCAAAGAACCATTGAAACTCACACAAGAGTACATATCACCTCGGGCGTTGGACACCCTCGTCTTCAAATTGGCCAAGAACGTTAAGTATGAGATCCCATTATCACCGATCTCAAAGCATGTAGAGGTTGCCAAGAACCTGCTTGGAAAGATTCTGGATTGCAAGTGGGAATATTTTGACCTCCTAGGCGTACAAAAGGAAGAACCCCATGCACCTAAGTACCCACAATTCCAGCCTGACCAGTACATGTGCTAGAAGAAAGATGCCAAGGGTACACCTAACTTGGTTGCCGAAAGCTGGTTGACGCTGGTAGTTCCGTCAGGATTGTTAAACCTCCTCAAACTGCCACATTTTGACCGATCAACGGAAGTTAATGCAGTGGTTCGCACACTGATGACGCGAATCCACCAGGGATACATGTGGCTAGATAAAAACATTGATGTCAATATTGCCTTGATCCACTGCATAACAGGTCTCAGCAAGCGCGGTAAAGATCCTAAGCAATTCTTCCAAGGGAAGAGCAAAGAAAAAGAAGTTGTTGAGAAAATGAAGAAAATTCAGCCATTGATAAAGGGGAAAAGAGGTTTTCCCGCATAAGACATTGAGGACAGAATGACAAGATTTGTGACCCAGTTACTCGCAGGAAAAATCCTCAGAATGGCTAGGCCTCCGGAGGTGCCTGTGGGCGCAATATTACTTGCTGCCGCAGCAGCTGAGGGCACCGAGTTCAATTTGTGTCAATTCCTTCTGAATGAGTTCTTGGATGAACTCAATGATACCCAGGAAAACGGTGGACAGTTCCACTTCACATGGCTCATCATCCTCATCTCCTTTTGCAGATGGAAGGAGCCAAGGGACTATGTGGGTATCAACAAAGAAACCAATGATCCCAAAGGATTCTGGTATGCCAACCTCTGGGCAAATGTCATCGCAGAGCAACAGCATGCAACAACTGAGGTGTTCTACCAATATTATACTCAGTTGCACGATGCGATCGTCCGTACACCCCGCATCACAAAGCAGATAACGTCGAAGTACATTCGCATTCTGGACTTCAGCACAGACATGCGATGTATCTTCATCTCACCAAAGGCAAGAATGAAGAAACCATAGTGGTTCCCAGGTGACTACCACATGTATGAGGAGGACATTGAATCCCTCATTAAGGATTGGCCCGCTGAATTTCGTGTGGAAGTCATGGATGTTGAGACAGACTCTGAAGAGGACAAGCCAATCCCGCTAGCATGCCCAATTGTTGAAGAAACTGGGAAGCGAAAAGAGTGAGAGACTCTGCAGAAGCCGAATGAAAGAAAGAAGGTGAAGGCTACAAAGACTCAATCTGAGGCATTCCTGAATGAAGATGATTATGAGATGATAGCCGAAATAGTCTCAGAGCAGATGAAGGATCTCATGGCGACTAAAGATAAGAAGGATACGGTCATCCAGGATGACCTGTAGAAGACGCGGCTCGCAATGCAAGGCCTGATGAAGAAAATGGACGATGTCTAGAAAAGCCTTACCTTGCCGCAGGAAGCAGGAGACAAAGGGAGGTCGGTAGGGACCTCACAGCAAGAACCACCGCAGATAGAAATAACGTTGCCGTTAAAGACTAGAATTTTCCACGTAGACCCATTGGTTGTTGCATTGCCAATGACAGAGTAGTTGGTCTTGGACACAAAGGGAGTCGAACGGGTAGAGATCGACTTGGAAAAAATCCCCTTACCAGAATTGCACTTCATCCACATGTGGATTGTTGAGGAGATGCATGAATGAACAGTGGAGTCAATGAAGTCACAAGCAGAGCTCACCACAGCAAACAGACAGCTCGAGTTGCGCACAGACATGCAACTACAAAATGAACAAGACCGTCGACGGAACTTGGATACTACCATATCTAATGTTGCGAAGGATATTGAAGGCATAGAAATCCAGGATGATCCTGCAGACACAGTTCTGAGGATCGGAGATAAGGTGAGATCCTTGAAGTCGGAGATCGAGGATAAAGAGATTTATTATGAGGCTGATATTGCCTCGTTGAAGGAAAAAATAAACATACAGGTGCCATTGACTGAGCAACAGTTCAAAGAGCAAGCCATCAGTACCGCTGCGCAGAACATAATGAGCGGCATGACTCAGTGCCAAGAGCTATTGGAACAGGTTTCCAAGGCATTCACTGCTCTGGAAGAGGATCAAGCGTTGCAGCAAATGAAGACCGCGGTAAAGGAAAAACAAACCGCGCTGGAAAAATTGGACGCAGAAGTCAAAGCTCTACCACCCAGGGAGAAGCTAGCGATATACAAGGAGATATCCGGTTTAAAGAAGGAAGTCCAGGTACTATGAGAAAAAGATACTGAGATGAATAATCAGTCGCAATAGCTCCTGGAGGATGCCATGGCAGTGTCGCAGCAGATAGCAGACAAGCTGGAGGAAATACGCGACAACCAGGAGCAGGTACAGGGACAGATTGAAGCAGAGATAACTCCAGCGCTACTTGAAACAGTTCAGCAAGTTGAGCAGGATACCAAACAAGCAGTGGAACAGTTGCTCGGTGTATATAATGAGTTCGCGTCCAAACTAGTTCCACCGATCACGGAGCAAAGTGACACAACTAAAGAAGCAAGTGGCTCAGGGACGAGCCACATGTAAGTGTTAGGGGCATGTTGGGCCTGGCCCAACAGGTCCATTTTTTATAACATTTTTTAGGCTAGATGGAGTTGAGCTGAGCGCAGCTCAGAAAAGAAGTAAATTTTGGCTAAGTATTGGGAGTTTTGCGAATCTGTGTGTAGTACCATGTTTTGAAGGATGCTGCGAAGATCAGCACTGCGCAGGTTCAGTGCTACAAAGGTAGTAGGCCACGTGGAGCCAGTAAATTTGTGTACTGGATGGAGGATGGCCAGATATAGTGGATAGGCCAGCGGTGGTCTACTTTTGGTAAGATTGCTGGAAAGATGTCGTTGAGGGCATAAGCAGATCAGGAAGGCGGCCGACTGTATGAGTCCGTTAAGCAGAGGACGGGTCGGGAAAGTGACAGTTTGGCATACAACAGAGTACGTGACCGTTAAGGGGAAAACGGTGGATGGACAATGACTGGAGTTGAGCCAGTTGTACGCGGTCGTTAGAGGATGGACAACCTACAGGGAAAGTGACTGGGAGCTGAGCCAGTCGCACAAGTCCGTTAGTGGAAGTGCATCTCAAACTGGATGACTTGTTGGTGTGCGCACAACAGGAAGGCTGAAAGCGATGGATCTAAGGCGTGGAAGACTGCCATGACAGCAGAATCGCTACCAGAAGCCTGCATGATGGTTCAGAGGGACCGTAGTGGTTTGGAAACCCTAAGGGTTTCGATCTTCAATGTTGTAAAGACACGACCTTCGGGCGTGATCTATATTAAGAAGACAATTTTGTATAGGAAGGGTTGGTGAGGGTTGGTGTTGGTTAGGGTTGGTTAGTTGCTCCAGACAAGGAAGACTGGTCACTGTGACCATATTGTTTTGTAATATCTTTAGAGCCAAGAAAACATTGTAAAGTCTCTGTAGTTGAGTGCGCAGAGACCTATCTGAGCAAGAAGAGAGCCACAGCTGAGTGCGCGATTAAGAACTGTGAACCCTTCCTTAAAAGAAATATCAAACACAGTTCTTGTGGACGTAGATTCCCATCTGGGGAAGTGAACCACGTTAAATAGTGTGTTGAGTGACTAAATGTTTATATGTGTGTTTATATTTATCTGTTTCTGTAGTTGGATGTCTGAATATTGGCTTGCAGTCTGTTATGAGAAGGCTTTTATATGCATTCTCCATCAAGAGAGTATGGAATGATATGTTAGGTCTGCATGAATGGATGTATGGTTAATATTAGCTTTGCTTCTAGGAACGGTGAATCCATCGTCTGCTTGAGCAAGGGGAAAGTTGGTCACGTGTTTGAATGAATGCAGTCGGTGAATGTATAACATTTATTTCACACATGAGGGTTATGCTTAAAATAGTAACATTCTAAGTGTGTGTAAAGTAGTAAGTTATTTAAGTGTATGACTGAGTGGACAAGTGGTATTTAGTTCACTGCCTTAAGCATTTTGCACTTAGTTCAAGTATAGGAAGTCAAGTGGCAGTGATTCGCAGTGTAGTATCAAGTCTCGCAGTAAGGAAGAAGGTAGTGGTGCGGACCACGGTTTTGACCATCGTCGCGCAGTCCAACCGTCGCAGCACACAGCCGGTGCACTACCGCAAACTTTGTCACAGTCATCAACTCATCACTCACTGTGGACATCTGAGTCCGCAATGCCCCATTAGAAACACCTCGGGTGAGACCTTAGCCTGCTCGCGGGTTGTTTCCGAAAGGGTCAGTGCGAAGGGGTTTTGTTGGTTTAAGGTAACCGCGCAGAACCTGGGTCTTCATAAAACCTCTGGTTAGCATTGTATCGCCAACACTGAGCCTTAACTAAACCGACAATACCGTCAATGTGGGGTTCGGTGGTAGGCTTGGTTGGTTCAGTGGTGGTGCGGTAGGCATGGGGAATAAGCTCATATAAATTTTTGGATTGGGTGTATACCAAAGCCATATATGAGCGTGAGAAATCACTTGTTCCTCCATGACAGGTCCGCCCATGGCAATGTCCCTGGTGAAGGGAGGTAGAAAAGACTTCGTGAACCAATCAGTGAGTAACTGGTCCAGAATGGGTTCCTTAATTAACCTGCGGCGTCGACGCCACTCATGAATATGATCTGAGATATGTGTAGAAGTGGTTTGAGGTAATGAGGTCAACGGGCCTATTCTAGTCTTGTACTAGATGGGGAGCTGGAAATGTGTCAAAAACTGCATGCCCAAGGTATTGAAATCGTGAAAGTAGTGTTGTGGAATCTCGATGTACCATTTTGCTGTCGTGCCGATGAGCGTACGCTGAAGAGCCGTAACCGAATGGACTCATCCATCAATGATTTCGAAGAACACCAAAGATGGAAGGTCATTACATGGTTCTTGGGGTCTTCCCCTGGTTTGGCATCGAACTTGAGAATGTCCGATGGTAGTTTGGTTGGGATGGGTGGCCAATGTGGTCCATGCCATATGGGATCGTTAATAAGTTGGGACAAATCGAGCAAGTCTAGCGTGACCAAGAAAGGAAGTCGGCAATTGGGCTGCGGGTATGAGTAGTAATTGTAAGGTGTAGGGATGCATGTAGGGCCCTGCACAGCATAGTGCTGAGTATTGTAACCATACATGTTTCTCATGGGATACTGTTGAAATTCCTGAGGATAGTAGACCATTTGGTTAACCAGTTGTGTGTTCAAAATCATGGGATTTATCGTCTGATTTGGAATCACAGTAGTGGCCGGTTGTTGAACGTTCTGCTGAGTAGGGATAATGGGTATAGTATCCTGGGGTTGTTGCGTCCCAGGAATGTTTCCTGTTCCTTGTTGGGTTATAGTTCCTTGGGATTGTTGTGTCTTAGGAATATTTCCAACACCTTGATTGGGTGGAGGATTTCTCATACTAGGGTTAGGGTATGCTTGAAAGAATGGTGTCCATGGAATGTTGGTTCCACCCTGATAAAGAGGCAGAGGTTGAAGAGGTGGTTTCCATGGAGTATTCATGGCTGAAGGATAAGGGATGTCAAAGTTCAAGTTGGGGGGTATGAAAGGTTGACTAGGTTTCCCCCCAACTTGATTCCAGTTTCTTAAAAGAGAGTACCCCCCACTCTGTGGGATGTGGGGTCACCAAGAAGGAACTGTTCCTGACGAGGGATGTTGGAAATTGGTCCTGGTTGGGATGCCAACATGAGGTTGTCCACTACCAGGTGAATTATATGTGCCAAACTGAGCAGATGATGCTAATGGAGGGGGATGTTGAATGGTACCAGTGGGAGCGTTTAACAAGTGGTATTCCTCCATATGATGTAGGTTATGGGCATTGTTGAGTCGATGGAAAGAATGGAGGTATTTGTTGACTAGCCCCACTTTCAATGGCACCGAGGGGTTGCCCTCCAGCAGATGGATTGGATGGTCCAATTGGAGGAGGTTGGTTACTGGGACCAGTGTTCCCAAGAGATGGTTGTCCTCCTTCGAGTGGGTTTGATGGTCCACCCGGAGGGGGTTGGTTATTGGGATCGATGGTTCCAGTAGACGGTTGTCCGCCTCCGAAAATGGTGTAGGTGGTGGCCAAAGATGAACCTCCGGTCAGCATGGATGATCTAACAGTATGACTGGATGTTATTCCAATACTAGAAAGGTGGGGTAGTGTCAATTGGCCAATAGCGCCAAAGGTGTTGATTTGTGGGGGTGGTCTTCTGTATGTTTCAAATGGTAACAGTAAAAAGATGGGGTTATCCCTCATGATGGGTGCATCCCCTGAAGTTAAGTCAAACATATTGTGCGATAATAGATTGGGGGAGTATAACCGAGGGTTGTCGGGCATCACGTCCATAGGGATTGGAAAGATGGGAAGATCATCGAGGGCTTGGCCTAGAGGTGTATCCCATAAAGTAGAGGCTGGGTTAAAAATGTGAGCTGTCATGTCGGGGTCTGGAAGAAGTTTGGGTATAGTCTCGTCTGAGGGTCCGGATCCATCAGCATAGCAGTGGTGAAACTCTGTGCTAGATGGACTAAGGGGAGATCGATAACCGGGAGGAAGGGTGGCAGGGGGTATTGGGAAGCCGGTGAGATCATTTGTTCTGTATCATGTCTGAATTGTTCTGATGCTAAGGGTGAATTAGCCAGGCTAACCAATTGGATTGGATATATTCCATAATCTTTTGTCCTAAAGGGAGATCAGGGAAGGACACTGTGAATGGTATATTGCTAAAAGAGCCCGTTTCATAAGTGTGAATACCTGGCGATGTAGTGGTAGCAGGTGGAGGTTCCACCTGTGTGGTAGGAAATTCAAAATCAGGTTGAAACAGTGTAAGGGGTAATTCAGTTTCTTCAATAATTTCAACGTATCCTCCCAAGACTTGAATCAAATCGGTTGTGTCATCGTCAGATCCTTCAATAGTTTCAATGGACCCTTCCGGAACATCGTAGAAAGTGTATGTTGGTGGGGTAGTACTAGCCTTCGAGAGGATAATGACCTCTGGTATAGAATCAGGTGGAGTACTAACTTCAGTCGCTAATGTGGTATCCACTGTGGTGGAAGTTTCCGGGATGACAGTGCGTTGTGGGACAGCAAGAATCTCAGGTATGTTACTTGTGTCAGGGACTGTAAGAGGTTCTGAGACAATGCTGTGGGTTATAGGTACAGAAGGAACTGAAGATGTAGTCTAGATAGGTGGTGGAATGTTCCCCCGGCCAGCTCTGCGGCTGGCAGGGGCAGGAATACATGATGCAGGAAGACAAGAAGTCCACGGTGGTGGTGGTGGGTGAGGGCTCTGTCCCTATATCCTGTGTGATCTCCATTGATCAGCCATAATGATGGGAATATGAGTGTTGGGGACAGTCTCGTAGAAAAGAACTCAAAAACCCTAAAGCAGCCGAGTGTGCTTGTTAAGTTTAAACCAAATAGACTAGCAAGATCACTGAAAGAAACATAATCACAAGATAGACACAGAATTTACCCTGGGAAACCCTCATGGGGTAGAAAACCCAGCAAAGATTTTCTCAATAAGATGATCAACCAAAATACAAGATGTGCTCCCTCCTTCTCTACCTCCTTAGTAGACCTCCTAGACAAGTGCGCTACTTTTCTGAGTTGTACAAGTGTGTCTAATGAGGAGCTCACCTCCTCTATTTATATTAGTTCCCTAACTGACTAAAAACCCTAATGGGGCCGACCTCCCCTGGAGAAGTCTAATAACCCTAGTTACCACACCCCATCAGAGGAATAATCATCTCCGGATACATAATAGGATTACCTTGGAGGGATGAAACATCTCTGGAATAATAATGTACAAATATAATATTCTTAGAAGTTACAATATTCAACATGTGCAAAAGGGGATCTAGAAAAATGGCAAGGCTCACAGGCCAAAAAGACAAGCTCAAAAAACTATACTGAGACCAGCATCGTCATCACACGATCATCAGCATCGTCATCACTCGATCATCAGCATCGTCATCACACGATCATCAGCATCGTCATCACACGATCATCAGCATTGTCATCACATGATCATCAGCATCGTCATCACTCGATCATCAGCATCATCATCACACGATCATCAGCATCGTCATCATACGATCATTGGCATCGTCATCATACGATCATCGGCATCATCATCATACGATCATCAGCATCGTCATCATATGATCATATTACAGGATGATCAATCCTGCTCTCTTTAGGACATAGGTCCATGGATGATGCAATCCTATCATGTACCTTTTGAACCGAGGTCCAAGGATGATCCAGTCTTACCATGTACCTTTTGAACCGAGGTCCAGGGACGATCCAGTCCTACCATGTACCTTTTGAACCAAGGTCCAGGGACGATACAGTCCTGTAATTCAATTCTCGGAGACCTCATGTCTACGGCTCAATTCAAAGGACCAAAGTCCGAGGATGATCCAATCCCCTTACCTGTTCATTCAGGATTGTTTTCGGAGACATCTTGTCTACGGCTCAATTCAAAGGACCAAAGTCCAAGGACGATCCAATCCCCTTACCTGTTCATTCAGGATTTTGTTTTCGGAGACATCTTGTCTACGGCTCAATTCAAAGGACCAAAGTCCGAGGACGGTCCAATCCCCTTACCTGTTCATTCAGGATTTTGTTTTCGGAGACATCTTGTCTACAGCTCAATTCAAAGGACCAAAGTCCGAGGACAATCCAATCCCCTTACCTGTTCATTCAGGATTTTTTTTTCAGAGACATCTTGTCTACGGCTCAATTCAAAGGACCAAAGTCTGAGGACGATCCAATCCCCTTACCTGTTCATTCAGGATTTTATTTTCGGAGACATCTTGTCTACGGCTCAATTCAAAGGACCAAAGACCGAGGACGATCCAATCCCCTTACCTGTTCATTCAGGATTTTATTTTCGGAGACATCTTGTCTATGGCTCAATTCAATGGACGAAAGTCCGAGGATGATCCAATCCCCTTACCTGTTCATTCAGGATTTTATTTTTGGAGACATCTTGTCTATGGCTCAATTCAAAGGACCAAATTCCGAGGACGATCCAATCCCCTTACCTGTTCATTTAGGATTTTATTTTTCGGAGACATCTTGTCTACAGTTCACTTTAGGACTGAAGTCCAAGGATGATCCAATCCTCACATGTCCATAAGGACTTCATTCTCGAAGACATCTGTCTATGGCTCACTTTTAGGACTGAAGTCCAAGGATGATCCAATCCTCACATCAATATGGATACCAATATCCTCATCCATACAAGTACATCATTAAAACATGTATTCTCATCAATACATACACTATCAAAACATGTATCCTCATCAATGCATACATCATCAAAACATGTATCCTCATCAATACATACATTATCAAAACATGTATCCTCATCAATACATACATTATCACAACATGTATCCTCATCAATACATAAATTATCAAAACATGTATCCTCATCAATACATACATTATCACAACATGTATCCTCATCAATACATACATTATCAAAATATGTATCCTCATCAATACATACATTATCACATGTATCCTCATCAATACATACATTATCACAACATGTATCCTCATCAATACATAAAAAATAAAAATAGTGTAAGAAATCTAAATCTAAATAAGCCTAAATATCTAAGAGTGGTAGACATGTATCTTCATCATTAGTGACGATACTACTCCCCCTTTCGAGGAGGGTCCTTTAGAGCTACACCAAGCTTGTCTCAGAAGTATGCAAATTTTACATGAGCTATGGGTTTGGTTAATATATCAGCAACTTGTTCTTCAGTACTTATATACTCGAGTTTGATAGCTCCTCTCTGCACCATGTCTCGTATATAAAAGTATTGGATCTATATGTGTTTTGACTTATCGTGGAATATAGGATTTTCTGTCATTTTGATGCAACTTTGATTGTCACACATGATCACAGTGGGATCCATCTCTAAGTAAAACACTCCAGATAATAGTTTCCGAAGCCATACTGCTTCACAGCTAGCAGAGCAGGCAGCTATGTATTCTGCTTTAGCAGTACTAAGAGCCACACTGGATTGTTTCTTGCTGAACCATGAGATCATGGCAGATCCAAGACCATAACATCCACCTGATGTACTCTTTCTGTCTGAGATACTTCCTGCCCAATCAGAGTCTGAGTAACCATGTAAATTGAGTTCATGGTTCCCAAGCTAATATAGACCAAAATCTAAAGTACCCTTTAGGTACCTCATCACATGCTTTGCAGCTATTAAGTGAACCTTTCTAGGTTCTACTAGATACTGACTCAGGGTATTTACGGCAAAGCATATATCTGGACTAGTATTTGTTAAATACATTAAAGACCCAATGATTTGTCTATATAGAGTTATGTCCACTAATTCTGATGTGTCATTAATTAATAACTTCAAGTTGGAGTCCATGGGAGTGGCCATGGCTTTACACTCCAACATATTAAATCTTTTTAGAATCTCCACAACATACTTACCTTGATTTAGAAAGATTCCTTTTGGTTCTTGCCATACTTCTAGACCTAAGAAGTAGTGCATTAATCCGAGATATTTCATCTCGAATTCTGAAGAAAGCTTCTTCTTGCATTCAATAATCTGTTTCTCATTTCCGGTTAGAAATAGATCATCTACATATAATAGTAGTATAACTGGTTCATCATCCATTACCTTAAGATAAAGATTAGGGTCAGCTTTACTCTTGGTAAATCCCATGCTTGTTAAGAAATTGTCAATCCTTCCATACCAAGCTCTGGGAGCTTGCTTTAACCCATATATTTCCTTTTTGAGTTTGCATACATGAGTTCTCCCGTCTTTAACTTCGAACCCTTGTGGTTGTTCTATGTACACTTCTTCTTCAATTACACCATTCAGAAAAGCTATCCTAACATCCATTTGATGTAATTTCCATTTCATCATAGATGCAAGTGCCATGATAGTTCTAATTGAAGCATACCTAACAACTGGTGCAAATGTTTCTTCATAGTCAATTCCCTCTTTCTGAGAGAATTCTCGGGCTACAAATCTTACCTTATATTTTTCAATGCTACCATCTGCAGCATGTTTTATTTTAAAAATCCATTTGGAAGAAACCACACTTTTATCTTTTGTTTTGGGAACTATATCCCAAACATCATTTTTCATTATTGACTGATATTCTTCTGTCATTGCTTCTACCCATTCTTTCTTTTGAGCTGCCTCTTCATAGCTAGTAGGATGTTGATCCACAAGATCACACATCAAGGCTACATAGTTGGATACTAGCTTTGGTTTCTTTCTTTCTCTGGTGGAGCCTTCAGGAGCTCCATATCTTTCAGCTCCTTGAATAATGCCTCTAGCCCATGCTGGCCTTCTTTTCCTAGATAAGTCTGAAATAGGGGGTTCTTGTGGTTCTATCATGTCATGATCTTTTGGAGTATCATCTTCAGGATTTGCACAACTTCTGTGATTCTAGGAGGTGTATCTTCTTCATAGATTTCTTCAAGTTGACACTTCCTGGATTTGTTGAGAGCTGCTTCTTCATCAAATGTTACATCTCTACTTATTTCCATATGATAAAAACCTGGTATGTAGATTCTGAAGGCTTTGGATGATTCACAGTATCCAACAAATATTCCCTTCTTACCAGAAGGATCCAACTTGGTTCTCTTTTCTTTTGGAATGTGAATGTACACAGGAAAACCAAATATTTTGAGATGACTTACCTCAGGCTTCTTTCCTGTGAACACTTCTTCTGGAGTTTTGAATTCAAGAGCACTATGGGAAAGTCTATTATGCACATAGACTGTTGTGCTAGCTGCTTCAGCCCATAAATACATAGGTAGATCTTGATCATGTATCATAGTTTTTACAGCTTCCATGATGGTTCTATTCTTTCTTTCAGCCACCCCATTTTGTTGGGGATTGTAGGGAGTGGTTAGTTCCCTCTTGATCCCAGCTTCCTTACAAAAGTATTCAAAGTCCTTTGAAGTATATTCTCCCCCATTATCTGTTCTGAGAATCTTGATTTTCTTTTCTGAGAGATTTTCTATTAAGGCCTTGAACTCTTTGAATTTTCCAAAGACTTCATTCTTACCTTTTAGAAAGTATATCCATGTCTTCCTTGTATAGTCATCAATGAAAGAGAGATAGTATTCAAAACCACTTAGGGAAGTGGTGGGCATTGGTCCACACACATCTAAATGTATTAGCTCCAAAATGTTCTTAGTCTTTGTTTCACTCTTTGGAAAAGGATTCTTGATATTCTTTCCTTTTTCACATCCTTTACATGAGCCATTATGATCAACCTTTAAGTCTGGTAATCCTATGACCACATTACTTACATAGGGTAGGGCTTTATAGTTAATGTGGGATAATCTTATGTGCCATAGCTCACTGGGGTTAGAGGTTTCATGAGCGAGGGAAACTTCTGGATGTCCCTTGAGCTTATAAAGGCCTCCTTCCTCTTCACCAATGACAACTGCATCTTCAATAGATTTTCCTTTGGGCCACATAAGTACTTGACCATCTATGAAGGCAACTCTAAAACCTTTCTTATCTAGTGCAGAGATAGAGAGTAGGTTTTTCTTCAATCCTGGCACATATAAAATTTATTTCATCTTCAAGGGTGTTCCAGAATCTAGCTTGTAGCTTGCTTCACCAATCCCCTTGATGGGATATTGGTAATCATCTCCTAGAGATACCTTTTGTGTAGAAGAATTTTCTTCAAGATTTGAGAAAGTCTTTCTTTGACCTGTCATGTGCTTAGAAGCACCACTATCAATGAGCCATGTATCTTCTCCAGGAGATACAGATCCAGAGAGTGCAGAGAATAGGACATATTCTTCTGGATCTTCTTTCTTTATTTTAGATATTTTCCTTCGAGGCTTTTCCTCTTCCTCTTCTTCTTCTTCTTCTTCTTCTTCTTCTTGACTATCATCTTCTGCCATGTGTGGATGATGTCTTTTGTCTACAAACTTCTTCTTCTTTTGTAAAGGACAAAATCTGGCAATGTGTTCTAGTTTAAGACAACTGTAACACTGGACTGTGGAGAGATCTCTTACTGGATTGGGTCCTTTATTCCTTTTAAATTTAGAGAAGTGTTGAGATCCTTTGTGGTCAACTTTCTTGAAGTGACCCATTCTTCTTCTTTTGGTGTGAGTGGCCAAGGCTTGGTCATCCTCCTGAGGAGTGCTTCTCTGTTGGCTACTCTAGCCTCTTCTTGAACACAATCTTCCCATACGACATCAAACTTCATACTTTCTTTTTTGGCACACATAGTTTGTATAAATGACTCCCAAGGTCTAATGAGACCATTTAGAGCAGTCATCACAAGTTCATCTTCATCAAGAGTATCACCAATGGCATCTAGTTGCTCCTTGATTTGGGAGACCCTTGAGAACTAGTCTTGAATGGATTCCCCTTTGTTTGTCTTGGTACTCTTCAACTGAGTTCTTAGGTTCATCTTCCTATTGATGTTCTTTCCCTCATACATTCTTCCTAGGGAATCATACATCTCCTTTGGAGTTTTCTTGGAAGCCACTTGGGGAATCAAGTGGTCCTTAATGGAATCAGCTATGATTATCTTTTCCCTAATCAAATCCTTTCTATGCTTCTCTTTGGCTTCATCTCCTTCAGGTTCTGCAACTTCATCCTTGATGTACTGAGCAAGATCATTCTCTTCAAGAATGAGACCAATTATGTATTTCCATGCCCGAAAATTCTCTATACCTTCTAACTTGTCTTCAAGCTTAGTGCTTGGAGCCATCTTCTCTTGGGGGAGTCCAAGAGACAAGATATAGAACAGTACTGTTATCTCCTAAAATAACCAGTCGGTTTTTCATTATTTTAGGTGATAGGTTTGAATCCAAAATTTATTTTTAAATTTTTTAGAGTTCATAAGGAGGTCCTCGTTCTTAGTACTGAGTCAAAAAATCCGATTTAATTGAGTCTTGGTTTCAAATTTTTGGAAGGACAGGTTTCAGTAGCTAACTCTGTTTTGTAGAGGCCAGCTAACTGCCGAAAAGGCTCACTTTCGGCAGCTGAAAGGATTAACTAGAATTACTAAAGTTATGTTAGCTGCCGAAAATGATCTTATCAGAAAATTAAAAAAAAAGAGCACGTGTCCGTACTCAACTTCACATCAAGAGAGCCTGTGTGTTTTGCCGCCAAAGGGAAGATCAGAACTCATCTCATATGACCATCATGAGGTTTAATGTCGGTAAGCTGCCGAAGGCGAGTCATTAAACGCCCACATCATTGACTGCGCAGGGTAACACAGGAACTCATAATGCATATCTGAGGATCATTCACAGCTGATCGCTTCATAATTTCACACGAGCTAGACGATATCATAAGTAATCACTTGCTCGGCTCAGATGGAAGGCATCTTTTTCCCCAAACGTTGTAAGCAGGGCCATGGTCATAGGGTTTTTCATTTTATCGCTCAGTTGAAGTTCTTGTTCCGTTCAGGCAGTTTTTATCAGAGCAAAGAATTTATCCAGGGACGCTCCCATCAGGATGAGACTCTAGCACAGTGTCTCTTTAATCATCTGCTACAAAAAACAAAGGGCTCAACTCATGGCAAAAACAAATCTGCCACTCAGGACAGAACTAGACGGGGTCTGGTATCTCGAGTCCCATCCATAAGTGGCCGAGTCTTTCAAGTCTGCAGAAGTTTTTGACTACTGTGAGAGACTCACTAGTTTCATCCAGCCACTTGCTGAGGCGTTTGCTCTGAGCTACGACGGGAGAACAGTGAAGTTTGGCAGAGAAGAATTTCATGTGGATGAGGCAGCTATAGCCAAATGTACAGGTCTCCCCAGAACAGGGCAGAGTTGGTTTAAGACCACTAAAGCTTCAGACATTGAATTCAGGTCATATCTCCTACCAGCTCATAAGGAAATCGTTTGGAGAAAGGATATTCCCATCACCTTTCTTGAACCTCAATGGCAGGATCTTGTAAAGGCCATCATCGTTTACATAACTTGTGAAGGCCGATATCACAGGGTGCTGCACTACCATTTCAAACTGTTGAATCATTTCACAGGGAGGGAAAAGATTAATCTGCCATACTTCTTCCATAAGACCCTCACTAAAATGGAAAAGCAAGTCCAGGCTAAGCCAAGCAAGATTGCAAGCAGGATCTCTCACCAGGGTCTCATAACATTGATAATCAAGGAGCTTTTGAAGAAGAGAAGTGTAGACTGGAATTATTTTTTATTCTGGCATGAGTTTCCCACAGAGCTTGTCAATGAAGAGGCAGTTAAGCAGGATAAGGGCGAGAAGAGCAGCACTCCCAAAACCAGCAAGAGAAGGAGGAGAGCCATCTCTCCTCAAGCCCAAATAGAATCCCCTTCCTCATCCAGCAAAAGGAGAAGGTCAAAGAAAAAGTTGGTATTTGAACAAGCTGAAGGAACTCCTCAAGGAAAAAATCCACTAAATCTCCCCTACTCAGGATCTGAATCTGAAGACGAAGGAAAACAAGGAACAGAGCAGCCCATGGAGAGTGAGAAAAGTAAAGACCCTCCCTTGACTGATGTACCAGGTCCCAAACCTTCCACACCAGAGACCAACAAATTCAATGAGCTGCTACAGGAACTTTCCCAGGCAAAACATAATGAGAAGCAGGTTAAGTTGCACAACGCAGAGCTGATTGAAAAGAATATGGCACTGCATGATCGAAGCCAGGAAATCTTCGAAAGACTCAAGAAAACAACCGAGAAGAACGCATTGCTGATAAAAGACAATGTCAAGCTCTACCGCAACCTCAGGATGCTCAGGTTAAAGTTGAAGGAATTGGAGGGGACAAAGGTACAACCAGTAGTCACAGGAGCACAACCATCTGGTCTAAACACGTTGGATGAGGTGGCCACGATCCAGGAGGAAGTAACACCTATGGAATCTCAGCAAGAACAACCTATGGAAGCTCAGCAAGAACAACCTGTGGAAGCTCAGCAAGAACAGCCTATGGAAGCTCAGCAAGAACAGCCTGTGAAAGTTCAGCAAAGACAGACTAAACGAGTGACTAGAGGGAAAAGAGCAGTCTCAAAGAAGTCCTAGCGACTGGTCACGAGCATACAGGAAAGCAGCGTTTTGAGTTTTAATTTTTGAAACAATTACAGCTTTCGGCAGCTTAGGCGATCCCCACAGAGCTCATTAGCTGCCGAAAGGTCTGACTTCCGACGGCTAAGGCACGAAATCAGCAGAAAGCAGCGTTTTGGGTTTTAATTTTTGAAACAGTTACAGCTTTCGGCAGCTTAGGCGAGCCCCACAGAGCTCATTAGCTGCCGAAAGGTCTGACTTCCGGCGGCTAAGGCACGAAATCAGCAGAATAGTTAGCTGCCAAAAGCCTGTTTTTTGCAAAGAGGTTTTGAGCGAGTTTTGAACCGGTGGGTACTTTTGATTAAGTTTCAAACCTTGTTTGGAGGAGCATCTCTATAAGTCAACTACCACATCATGAAAATCAAATCTGTGGCGCGCCCAACTCAGTTCACCGAGCCTTGGAAGGCTGCTTCATTTCACCAACCATCGAGTCGTTGAAGGAGATCTCCATATCAGAATTTCCTTGATTTTAGGGATTAGTCCCTATCTTTTTGCTTTTTACTATCAGTTAGTGTTTTAGTTAATTAAACAGATCCATGCTTTTAGGATCTGGGAACTGCTTTGTAAAGGCTATAAAGCCTGAAAACTGAGACTGAAAAAGGGTTCGAGCTTGGAGAGACTTTGCCATATGTTTTGGTTGCTTGTTATAATAAAAAATCACAGTTTTCTCTTGTTGTTGTTATCAGATATTTTCATCCACCATTGTTCTGCACTCTGTTCAAATTAGCTTAGCTTGTGCTCATAATTTGGATTGAGGAACTTCCTACTGCTGTGTGTGACCCGATGTTATGCATGTATTTGGTTGCATAAACCCTGCATGTTAATATACTTGGTTGTCTTAGCAATATTCTACATATCATTTCTGTATTTTATCATCTGAGTTACAGTTTCTAAGAGCACTGGTTCATTTAACTATTTGATAAGCAACCTTTCCATCAAGCTATTGTGGTATCCCATCGATCCGTTTACTGAAAAGGGTATTGAATTCTTAAGTTACCAAGCATACTTAGTCATAACCACTAAGTAGTTTCTTGGAGAGCTAACAAGTACTTACCTAGAAACTTTAACCTTTTTACTTTTCTGGATCCTGGGATAGAATTTATGGTTTATCGCACTTTTGGTAAAACTAGGGTTTGACTTTCCCGGAGTTCTACCCAACCAAAAAGTTCGATCTAGGGCTCAAAAGATTGGTTTTGTGAAGGGCTATCCATCCATGCAATCAGAATTCAACAATACCAACTTTTTGTTGAAACCCTAATTTTCACCGGAGAGAGAGAGAGATATATTCTTACCTTGTGAAAGATGTCCTATTCAGGCTAGCTCTGATACCATGTTAAGTTTAAACCAAATAGACTAGCAAGATCACTGAAAGAAACATAATCACAAGATAGACACAGAATTTACCCTGGGAAACCCTCATGGGGTAGAAAACCCAGCAAAGCTTTCCTCAATAAGATGATCAACCAAAATACAAGATGTGATCCCTCCTTCTCTACCTCCTTAGCAGACCTCCCAGACAAGTGCGCTACTTTTCTGAGTTGTACAAGTGTGTCTAATGAGGAGCTCACCTCCTCTATTTATATTAGTTCCCTGACTGACTAAAAACCCTGATGGGGCCAACCTCTCCTGGAGAAGTCTAATAACCCCTAAAATATAAGATCAAGGCCGACCCCCACATGGTGGGTCTAATAACCCTAGTTATCACAACCCATCGGAGGAATAATCATCTCCGGATACATAATAGGATTAACTCGGAGGGATGAAACATCTCTGGAATAATAATGTACAAATATAATATTCTTAAGTTACAATATTCAACATGTGCAAAAGGGGATCTAGAAAAATGGCAAGGCTCACAGGCCAAAAAGACAAGCTCAAAAAACTATACTGAGACCAGCGTCACAGTAAGCGAGCTGAAACAAAGGTGGCCAGAATGCCAACAAGCAACACTAAAAAGAAAAAAGACCCTCAAAGAAGATGAAATAGCAATCAAAACCTCCTAATTAAGAGCTAGAGACCTCAACAAGTTGTAGCCTTCGCAAGCTGATGAGATCCAAGTCGAACAATACAAAATGAGAGACCAATAATGGAAGGATATCCCTCTACCGAAAGGGATCCTAGGTAAAGATCCCTAGAAGAAAATTCACTAAGCTACCTTGTTCATGACACGTTGGAAAAGGTTTTCGGCACTTCTATCTTGTCGCCCTTGTAACACCAATATGGTAGAGTACAAGGAAGACAACGGATCAATATGCCTTAGGCACTAAATGGAGTGCGGCATTCCACAAAGTCCATCTGGAATCAATCCTCGTGGCTTAACCCTCGAAAAAATAGGAGGCCCCTTCACAAACTGGTCGATGAACGTGTCAACAAATACTAGAGGATTTTAGCACCCTAGAGGACAACAACTATGTCTCAAGTGAAAATGACAAGGGGTAATTATTTGGATGTCTATCCCCGGTGTCCTACCTAACTAACAAATTCTTTTTCTCCTCAAGTGAGGTTAAAGTGTGTTGAGTTAGGGAGTGTAAATTTTAATGGTTGTATTACTCAATCGGGTGATGGGAGTGCAACTTGTGGTGTTATGACGACTCAAACCATGCAAAGGGAGATGAATCGAAATGAGATTTTTTGCTCGATGAAAGCTAGCTAAAGTAAAGGGAGAGTTCTTCGATCACAATGCATGAACTTTTTCAAAAGAAATGAAAAAACCACTCCACAAAAATTCGTTTTCTTTTTTAATAAGCCAAACTAATGGAACTACTTTCAAAATGAAACTGATCTACAACTAATGGTGCTTCAAAATGAGTAAAATTATGTGACAAGCAATGATAAGCGATTCACTTCCTAATATGCAAAATTATAAACTCGATCTTTTGAACAAAAGCAATACAATGTTCCAAAAAGAATCTTCCAATATTGATTTTGATAACAAGAATAGAAAGTTACTGCTGTAAGAATAAAGTAGTCTTGAAAACAATATAATCCAGGGAGAACAAATAGTAGCAAAACTTGATTATCATGAGAGTACCAAACAAAAGAAAAAATAATAAGGAGGTGATCAAGATGGGTATGGTGCCACTAACTCAAGGAATCCAAGCTTGAAACAAATAAAATCCAACTACAAAAGACTTGCAATCTGTGAAAATATGACAAGATATGTAGATAAGATGCAACAGGGAATGAGTAAGTAGGTATGGTTATGACGGTGACCTCAAACCCGAGGGTGTCTGAAGTGTCTACAAAATTTCAAAAGATGAAATGCAAGCAATGTACTGTGGCTGGGTAGGTTACAAAGGTATGATAAATATCATAGCAACAACCAGAAGTAGAGAAGCAAAAAATTGACCACAAGTAACCAAGCAAACTAAGAAAAAATCCTTTTTGCAGATATTTTCACATGGCTGTAACTAGCCCAGGCACGATAATTAGGAATTATCGCGTTCTGGAAAGAGCATAGGTAGCGACAAACTGGTAATTGTCGCTCTGTAAGCATTGGTAGGGGCACGAAAATTCTCAGAAAGAGGATAAGGGTGGGAGTTTAAGAAAAAAAATTGACTTTTCCAGGATTTTCCAACCCAGAGGACTCACTGATCATTGACATAGGTCTGATGTAGAGGGGAGGGGAGTGAATGAAGGTCAAGGAGACCAACTTTCACAACTGGTTTGAAAGAAGAGCAAATTCACAATCAAAGATGAATGAAAGTAAAAGAACTCAAAACAAAATGGGTTCAAACCAGCGGAGTCGCCAGCTTTTGTTGTAGAGATTTCTTCCTACGGATAGAAAGAAGCCCTCTTAGGATAAAGCAGGATAAACTGACTCTATACTAAGACAAAAGTGAAACAAATGCGATCTTAAATCCTAGATTAAACAAGAATTCCAAAGTTATGTTATTGAAGAAGGTGAGGGAAGATCCCTGACCTTTCACTTTGATGTTTGTGCAGCTCGCAGTCTAGATCTCGAAGTCCTCGCGATGAACCTGTTAAGATCAAATAATGTGCAAGCATATAAAACTCTCCAAGAACCCTAAATCACAAGTTAGAATCCAAATCTTGCTAGATACCAATCATGAAATTGAAACACAATCAACACACATGAATTGGGAAACAAGACAAGTTATCTTTATTACAACTTGAAGATGCTTACAATAGTTGCTTGATGTCCAAGCCAACTTTCAGCTCCAAGTACTTCCTCTATCTATCTCTGTAAAATTCTCAAGATCATAGGTTGGATGCCCCAAAAGTCCTCTCTTTGGCTCATGGAAGGCCTCTCCTTTATAGTGTTTGGAAGGGTTAACCAAAAGGAGAGTAAAATGGATCTAAAGAGTGTTTAGTGGTCAGGCCTACTAAACAGAGAGAGGGGGTTGGGATAGAATCAAAGTTGGTAATCCCAAGAAAATATCTCGAAAGGTGAGATCCAAGATCCATGGAAAAAAGGCTAAAAGAGGATTTTCGCGTCCCTGGGTCTGAGCATAACGCGACATTTTCGCGCCCTGGGGTCTGAGCATAGTGCGATAACCCTAATTGTCGCTACCCAAAATATGTGCAAAGAGCGAAAATATATGCAGATTGGGTCAGCTTGGGTGACACATGGCAAATAAGATGTTGTCTTCGGCATTCAAGCAATAGAATTTACTCCTGGGTATCCAGATGAGACCAAGGAGGGTACCATTAATGTATAATGATCATTAGGGATAAGTGTCATTTAAGTTACTTGGTATAAGGATGTGACACTAGGTTTTAGTGTGTAACATCGAGGTATAACACTCCCATCCAGGGGGTGAACCACGAAAATCCTTGTGTTATGTGTATGAATCTATGATGTGTTTTATATGCATGTTGTGATATGTTTATGTATTTGCTTCATATTTATCTGAATGAGAATATTATGTTAAGTAAGAGGAACACATGTGTATGAATGTTGTGAAGTAACATTAAGTATGATGGATGTTTAGTTATAACTGAGAAGTGCATAGTCACAAGTTGATATTGTTATGTTAAGTATATTTTAAGAAAGGAATGCATTGCGAGGTCGCATAACACATCTCTGCATCACCACGGTTACAGAAACCTGATTCTGTAATCCCCTCATTTTTTCTTCGGGTGAGACTTCAGCCTAATCGCAGGTTGATTCTGAAAGGGCCAGTGAAGGGGATTTTATTAGGTCTACAAAGAAATTCGTCGAACCCGGGTCAGCCCAAAAAAGTAAACCAACATATCCCAAGAGAATTGGTCAATTTTATTCAAACGATTATTGACCTCGGTATAATTGGTAACTAACGGATGAACCATATCAATCGAGCTATTCATATATTCGCACATCCAGTCCATCTGAATGCCAAAGTCTTGAATACTGGCATGGGATGCAGTAACTTGCTCGAAAAGATCATGAAAATGTTTTTCAATATCCATATTCATTAGGGTGACACAATTTGATCCAAAACTAGAAACAACTAAGAAAATCCACACCGAATTGGAAATACATAGCAGTATAAGCTAGGAACTCTCACCAAGAAGGATGACTCCTCCAAAACTTGTGAAGATATTGTTAAGACAACTAGAGGACACAAAAAAAACTTCGACACTAGCTTGAGGCAGAGATAAGGAGATATGGCTAACAAAAGAAATAGTATATGGAAGCCTCAAACCTAAATAATCCACTAGAAATTCCTGAAACCCCATGTCCCACACGCGCCATACAAAAGAGAGATCAGTAGAGCTTATGCGGGTTACCTAAAAAATGGCATGCGGATGATCAGACCCTCTACCAAAGAGAATATCTCCTCGACACAAGGATAAGGATAATAAAACATCACCACACTCAACCATTCCAAAGAAAGATACTCCCAGTACTATAGCTCCCAGCGAAGGTTAATTTGAAACCTTATTCACAATAGGCAGAATACCAAGAGTCCATATAATTCCAAAAAATAAAACCATTAAATCGGTTGTACAAGGGGACATGATGATTCTGAATACCAATATATCTACTCTCCTTAAATTCTATGCCTCCACCTTTAAAGAGATTGACAGCATTGTCGGCGAATAGCTTATCCAATTGTCCCATAGTTGTTATATTATATATGCGTACAAATGGCATTCTCAATACATCTAGTAAGAAGGTATAAACACAATAATTTTGTGTACCAAATAGGCTATGTGGAGCCCATCATTCATTCACCATGTTAGCTCCTAGGGTGAGGGTTCTAGGATTTCTATGTTTTTTCCTCTTATTTTTTTTGGAGCTTATGATATAATGTAGATTCAACCTGTGTTTATGTCTCTTATGCCAATAAAATGGTGAATTTGGTCTCTATGTGGGAATGTAGCTATTGATTGTGATCGATATGATCTGATAATTATCAAATCATCATCAATTCCATCATAATGTCCATAATGCATCATTTTCATGTTGTTAGGGTGACTCAGATGCCATTAGGGCCTCTCACATGTTGTTAGGGACACTCAAATTCCATTAGATTCATTTAGGAGACATTAGGGTCATTGTGACACTATTACGGTCATTTAGGTTCCATTAGGGTCAATTAGGATCTAGAAGTTCTATCAAATGAATCGTCATCATTGGCATCAACATCATCATCATCAACAATACCATACAGTACATCAACATCATCACCATATATCATCATTATATTCATTCATGTTATCAAAATTTTGATGATGAACAAAGCATCTAGCTACTAACTTAAAATATTTTTGTAAAGGATGTCTTCCCTCACCTAAATGGGTCGATTGGTCTTAACAATTAGTAATTGTCATTATCCTTTTTTTCATGATCATCATCATCATAATATACATCAACATTATCACCATATACATCATCATATATCATCGTCACGGTCAATTTTGGCATCAAATGTGATTGATATCATCTTATAACTATCAGCTCATTATCAACACCATCATCATTATTATAATGCATCATTGTTGCGTTGTTAGGGTCATTCAAATTCCATTAAGGCATGTCCAATGTTTTTAGGGACAATCGAATGCCATTAGAGTCATTCGGGTGACATTAGGATCACTCAAACACCATTACAGTCATTTAGATTCCATTAGGATCAATCAATATTTATAAGCGCTATCACATGCATCATCAACATAGACATCGACATCATCATTGATTTGAAATCAATTATTTTTGGGTTTTTTCTTAAGTTATATATAGTGATGTGGATTGAAGAGATAATATATTTCACTATTATAATGATATTCGTTATAATTATCATCATCATCATCACCATTATAATGAAAATCATCGTGATAGACATCAACATTGATATCACCATAGTCATCATCATTGTCATCCTCATATATCATGATCATCACAGTCAATGTCAATATCATCATCATCATCGCCAACATCATATGGTACATCATCATCATCATCATAGTCATCATCGCCGTTATCATCGTCATCGTCATCATCACCATCGTCACACATGGTCATTAGGATTCATGTCATGTTTTTAGGGTCATTCATATGCCATTGGGGTCACTAAAATGTTGTTGGGGACACTTGAATTCCATTAGATTCATTTATGTGATGTAAGGGTCACTTGATTCCATTACATTCATTTAGGTGGCATTAGGATCAATCAGGATCTAGAAGTGCTATCACCTACATAATTATCATGCACATCCACATTGTCATCATCTTCATCATCAACATCATACATTACATCAACATCATCATCATCAAGTACATCATCAACTTCATCATCGTCATCATTGTCAATATGGTCTAGGGAGGAAAATAAGGGCCTTAGGGCCTAAGAAAATCTTGTTGAGCTCAAGGGTCATGAATAATGCCTCCAAACACTACACAAATTTTTTTAATGGATATTTGACCTACAAGTGGGATATGGACACTATTGGGTTTTTGTTTACACCAATATATGGACATGAGGCCTTAATTGACCATGGTTAGAGAAGGAAAAAGGAATCCTTAGGCCATATATGAATATTCTTAGGCTTAATTATTATGCAAGAATTCTTGAACCACCACACTCAACTTGTTTAGGTGATCTTTGCATCCCAATATAAATGTGGGAACCATTAGTATATTAGCCAAACAATATTGTGTCTTGGGACCTATAGCATAGATGGGGTAGGTAAAAAAGGGCCTTATACCATAGATGTTTCTTGGTCCATGTACAATTTTTGTGGGAGGAAAACAAGAACCTTATACCCTACAAGAGGCTTATTGGGATCAAGGTCCATGAAGAGGAGTAAAACCATCACACAGAGGCTATAAAACAACCAATTGTTCTTGTCATCACCATTCCTCGTATATTTCTCGGAATGGAATTCATTTTTTGTATTTCTCCATTCTTATTCGGACGATATCATTCTATATATTGGTTTTTCACTATGCTTGACTTCAATATACTGTTAATTTTTTATCTTCAATTCAGATCTGCAACAATACTTGAAATCAAATAACAATCATACACATAAGCAATCACATTCGACACGTGAATTTACCCTAGGGAAACCCTCTATGACTTGAGGTAGAAAACCCTTGTAAAACCTTCCTTAGTATATTGATAGATAGCAGAGAATGTCTTTTACATCAAGCACCCTCGTTGCAATTACAGAGCAAGAGAAGGATAAAGAAGAGAGACTCGGAATAATATCTTGCACAAAGAGAAGCACATTTCCTTCAAGAGAGAAGAGAATTCAGTTCACATTGAATTCATCAATACTGTATAACATATTTATACATTCTTCTCATGAATTGGCTTCTATTTTTATCTTCTGACTTCAAGATGAACTCACCCTCCATATGGATGCATGAATATTACATGAAAAATTGTTCCCCACTTCTCATGCAATGCATTAACTCACTGAACTGTCTCTTAGGATGAACTCGCCCCTTAACTGAAATCTTTCCTACTTAGTTAGGTGGCTACCTTAAGTGTCGACATGCAAGTGTCGCAACTCAAGTGTCATATTTTCATCTAACATAAGTGTTTCCATGCAATAACACATCGTTAACTATATCTTCTTTGTTATAAATTAGTTAACTCTCTTAATTGATTCTTTCTTGTTAGCATCACTGTAGTGATCAATTCGAGTTCTCCTTTTATTTACTAAAGTATTCACTAAATTTTAACAATTTGAATTCTTTTTTAATTAATTATCTATATGAAATTCGAATTCTATCATATCTTATCACATCTTATCTTTATCTATTATCTTATCTGCGTGGTCCACATGTTCCAACTTAATTATAATATCAATTATACTAAGGATATTTTCCAAATGATGTGATCATGTTGTTCTACTATCATTCCAAGTAGTTATATGCTAGCGTAATTCACTCTCGAGGTGGCAAGTCTATAGAGGAGACTTAATATTTCAACCATGGTTTGTAGTACATTACACACACTGATATGCTTCGACATGAAAAGCATCACCTCAACACATGAGGCACCACCTCAACACATGAGGATATGTCTTGAAACACAAGACCTTAGCCTTGACTAGAAATAATGTACAACATCATCACTTTGACATACAAAGCACTTTCCTCAACACATGAAGCTTACCCATTCTTGAGTCCAACTCAAGATTCTTCTCCAAGTTTCATGATTCCAACTCGGGATCCTATAAGGCACTACCTCAACGCACGAGGGTCAATCTTGACTTGGATAATGACTCGTGATGTTGTAGATTTAACACTCCGTCTCAGTGAGGGAGGCATTCTCTTCCATGCCAATATTTTCTCGGAAGTACCTATACTTAGTCACTAACATAGGCTTAATCAACATATCTGCTATCTGCTCGCTAGTAGCAATGTATTGAAGTATTATGGAACCTCTCTAGAACATGTCTCTGATGTAGTGATACTTCATCTCAATGTGTTTCGATCTGTCATGAAACACAAGGTTTTCTGAGATCTTTATGCAGCTCTTATTGTCATAGCGAATGACAGTAATCTCAAGCTTCTCACTAAACAACCCAGCAAATAGCTTCCTAAGCCACATAGCTTCTTAGCAGGTGGTACTAGATGCAATATACTTTGATTCTATAGTACTCTGGGATACAAATCCCTACTTCATGTTGTACCAAGAGATCATAGCTAATCCCAAGCTAAAAAAAAAATTGGATGTACTCTTTTGGTCCACAATACTACCACCCAAATCGGAGTCGACATATCCAAGTAGCATCACTCCACCACTGGAAGCATATTTGAGCCCATAAGTAATAGTACCTTAAAGGTATCTAAGCACATGGTTGTAAGAAACCCAATGTCTATGCCTTGGCTCAGACATGAACTGACTCAAGATACTCATTGCATAACATATGTTTGGTCTAATATGTACATCAAGGAACCAATGATCTATCTGTTGTTAAATTTTCAGAATTTAGTTCAATCTAATCTAGGATCTTAACTGAGAGAACAATATGTACAACAAATCTACAGCATATCATTCATGGACACAATAATGCAAGCACAGAAGAGACACCGAGTTTACTTGGGGAAAACCATAAAGGTGAAAAACCCCAATAACTTCCTCAGAGATAGATAGAGCAATGATACAACCAGAATACAAGAGATAGTCTTCTCCTAGCAGCAGAGCCTCCTCCTCCACAAGTGCGCCACTCTCCACAGTGCGAGTGAGAGAATAGAATGTGTAAAATGAGAGAGACACACTCTCTATTTATACACTAACTTGACTTGACCTTTACTCAACTAGGTCGGCCTCAACTTAACCACTTAACATAATGTTGACTGGGTCGACCCCCACTAGGGTGGTCTAATAACCCTTTGACCCACATGGCTGACCTCCAATAGGGTGGTCTAATAACCCTTTCACCCACATGACTTATACAGGGATGACCCCAACAAGGTGTTCTAATAACCCATCAAGTATAAGTTACGACACTTACAATATAAATGACGACACTTCCGTATAGAGGAATAATAACATCTCTATAGGAATAAAATATACATATATGTGAAATACATTCTAAAGTTACATATACATCAACACTCCCTCTTAACTAGTAAGGTATTTCTCGACACAAGTCTTCTAGCACAAGTCATCTTCTCTGGATCATCGTCACTGGATAATCATCATCGAGTCATCATCATCGTCACTACTACTGCTATCTCAATCAATATCTGAATCTACTCATCATAGGAAGTTCTACAGAGCCAGTCCTTTTTCATACTGGATGTAGGCCCACCACCTGCAGATCTTCGTCATCACTAGCCATACTGTGGAAATCTCAGACTTATTACGTGCGTCACAAAACCTTAAAAGAGTCTCTTGACTAGCAAGAACCCTAAAGAGCATCTGAGGCCTTTTTCATCCTATCCAGATCTTCAGGAATTATTACATGTGACCCCACCACAAAACCTCGAAAGAGAATCCCAGGACTGATTACGAGCACAAGGCTCAACCTGTCGGATCTCCCAGGGCACAAATTACATGTGGTCACCACAAAACCTCGAAAGAGCATTCCAGGACTGATTACGAGCACAAGGCTCAACCTATTGGATCTCCCAGGGCACAAATTACATGTGGTCATGGAAAAACCTTGAAAGAGCATCCCAGGACTGATTACAAGCACACAGCTCAACCTATCAGATCTCCCAGGGAACAAATTACATGCCATAGGACAAAACCTCGAAAGAGCATCTGCCAGATATCCCAAGGCACAAATTACATGCCATAGGAAAAACCTCGAAAGACTATATACAGATCTCCCAGGGCACAAATTATATGTCCTCCCAAGCAAAACCTCGAAAGAGCATTTGCCAGATATCCCAGGGTACAAATTACATGCCATAGGCAAAACCGCGAAAGACTATCTGCAAATCTCCCAGGGCACAAATTACATGCTTATCTGCACAACCTATTCCACGGCCACAGAGTATCAACCTGATACTCACCATACATCATCCTGATGTACACATGATCATCCTGATCATCAACACTACAACATCCTACTGCATGTCATCTGGAGCAACATCCTGAAGCTCGTCATCCATGATCATCCTCATCATACAATGCATCTACCTGATGCATACCAAGTATCTACCTGATACATATCATCATACATGATCCACCTGATCATACAGTGTATCCACCTGATACAAATACAAATACATGATACATATCACCATACATGATCCACCTGATCATACAATGTATCCACCTGATACATATACAGATACATGGTCCAAGCATCCAACATGATGCATATACACAATACATACAAATGATCCAACCGATCATATCCAGCATCCAACATGATGCGTACATACATATAAATGATCCAACTGATCATATCCAGCATCCAACATGATGCACACATACATATACATATAAATGATCCAACTGATCATATCCAGCATCCAACATGATGCACACATACATATAAATGATCCAACTGATCATACAAAGCAGAAACTAGAACATCATCCTGATGCTCATAATCCAGCACTTACATCCATAGCCATGTGAAGAATTCTCCTTCCAACATGCTTGGAATGGCTTCAGCAAATGTGTCCATCACTTCTTCCTCGAAGTTTCATCAATTTGAAGAACATCAAGCCTCTCCCTGAAGTACTCGAACTTCACCCTAGCTAGTGGCTTCGTCATCACATCTGCAATCTGCTCGTCCGTCGCAATGTACAGGAGTTTCACAGTTCCTCTCTGCACCATATCCCTGATATAGTGATATTTGATCTCTATGTGTTTCGACCTGTCATGAAACACTGGGTTCTCGAACAACTTCACACAACTCTGGTTATCACAGAAGATACCAGTAGCATCCAACGGGACATCAAATAACTCAGACAGTAGCTTCCGTAGCCATACTGCCTCACAACTAGCTGAACAGGCTGCAACATACTCTGCCTCAGCTGTACTCAATGCTACGCAGGACTGCTTCCTGTTGAACCAAGAGATCACACCTGATCCCATACTGAAGCAGCACCCATATGTGCTCTTCCTATCTGCAGCACTGCCTGCCCAATCTGAATCAACATAACCCTGCAGGTTAAACTTTTGATTTGCTTCATACTTGAGCCCATAATCCACTGTACCCTTCAGGTACCTCAGAACATGCTTTACAGCAACCAGGTGAACACTCCTTGAATTCGTTAGGAACTGGCTCAATGTGTTCGCTGCAAAGCAAATATCTGGTCTCATGTTCGTCAGGTACATCAAGGACCCAATCATCTGACGATGCATAGAGACATCAACCGGCTCAAATGGAGCATCACAAAGAAGCTTCAGATTTGATGTCATAGGTGTGGCCATGGCCTTGCAATCCATCATCCCGAACCTCTTCAGGATCTCTACTGCATACCTCCCTTGTCCAAAGAAGATTCCATCTGCACTCTGCCACACCTCCATGCCAAAAACAAATAGTGCATCATCCCCAAGTTCTTCACCTCAAACTCGGCAACAAGCTTCCGCTGCGTGTCGGCAATCAATCTATCTTTACCTGTAACAAACAGGTTATCCGCATAAACAAGTAGTATCACTGGATTGCCTTCCTCAACCTTGTAGAAAAGGTTGGAATCTACTTTATTCTTAGTAAAGCCCAAACTGGATAGAAAGTTGTCTATCCTACCATACCAAGTTTTGCACACATATATGACTACACCATGCTGTCTTGAAATCCATCTGGTGCATCTTCTATTTCATCACTTTTATATTTCTCAATGCTGCCATCTGCAACATGCTTGATCTGATAGTTCCATTTTGAAGTCACAATAGACTTCCCTTCAGCTCTTGGGACCGCATCCCAAACATCGTTCTTCATGATCGATGGATCATGGCATTCTTCCCGTATCCTGAGAACTTCAATATATTCAATAGATAATTTTGTTGCTGAACAAATGTTGTATTTCTTCTTTTGTAGGTGATGGCATACGATCTTTCCTACACAACAAGTTAAATTGCATGATTAGAAAACATCTCATAGTTTTTAGAACAAATTCTTACACATAAAGAAATATGTCATACAGTCATGCAATTATCTTAGCCAATGCTTCAATACAACATTTATCCATATTCCGTAACTTTCTAGATGCCTTCCAATCTCTACCAGAACATTGTTAAGAGTGTGCACAACTCCCAACATGTCAACAAAGAGGTTTCATTCTAGATAAGTAGCAATGGATTGTTGTACAGTGCCATAGGCCACATACCCATGCATATTAGTAGTATACTGTTCATCAATGCAACTATTCTAATATGCATAATACACAACCTAATTCTAGGAACATCATTATATACATTATTGAACAATATTATTTAAACAATAAAATATGCAAGTAATGACCATTCAAATACTTATCTTTTTGTGTTTGTTGGGTCGACTCCCTCTCAGTCTTTGCTTCTTTTCTACAACTCCATTCTTATGTGGATTGTGAGAAGTGGTCAACTCCCTCTAAATATCTTCATCCTTGCAGAAACTACTGAAGTGTGCTCCTTTACTTTCTTGCAGGAACAACTAGAGTGTGCTCCCTCTTGATCTTTGCTTCTTGGATTACCTGTCCTTGAACTTACATTCATCCTTAATCACTATGCATGCTTATTAGAATCATCATTGTGTTATCCTTGAGGTCTCATACATAATCACACATTTATTAGTATAATATTAATACTATCAAAACACAATAATCTTAAACATGTATATTCATGATCATTCACAGATAATAAACATTAGTATTCAAGGTTTCAGGGAAGTCTTCTTTTACTCATACATTTTCTTATTTGATCATAGGACTCTTCTGGTTAGTTGAATCATCAATCAAGATAAGAGATATAATATGCATAAAACCTGTGATTATTCAAACCTATACCTTCATGATTCTTCTGGTTAGTCTAATCATCAATTATGGTAAGAAACATAATATGCATACAACCATGATTATTCAAACCTATGACTTCATGAATAATCATTATCAACAACACAACAGTATAAGATCCTAACACATGGTAGGATTCTAGCTTGATATAGGAAAAACATACCTGGATTAGCATGCTAGCTAGTTATGTCTAACATACCCGCATAATGTCTTCTGGTTCTCTTCAGTGACTTGTGCTAGTAACCTACATGTCTCATAAGTTAACCATTGTATGACCAAGTTATACATACCTCGAAAGTAGATCTTCTATGTGATCCATGACAATGGATGAATCTTTGTCTTCATGTCACCATGAGCATATGTTCTTGAAGTAGAACATGATTTGACTTTCTTGGTGTACCTTTTGTGTTAGCAAACAACATAAACCGCATACAACATCACAATGCATTAGTACAATCATAAGTGTCAAAACCTTAATCAATGAATATCTTCTATAAGGTAATACGACAAGTCTAGTACCAAGGAAAAAAAAAATACGACAAGTCTAGTAATTAATCAAGATTGTACTGTAATGATATGAAGACAAACATATCATAAACTTAATCATGAACAGAATTCGAAACATACCTGTAAGCCATACATGTCAAGATTGCTTGTAATCTTCTTATGGAAGGCCTTAGCCTCATCTCCCTCTAAAACAGGAACTTCTTCACTTATGCAGGTGACCAATCCATCCTCTTCTAGGATTAACCCAATCCACTTGATTTACAAGAACTGGATCTTGAGCTGTAATAGGGTTTGTCAGAGAAACCCCAAAAATTCAAACTTTGAATTTCAAACTTCTGAAAGGATAGAAATATGCGCCTTGATGAGCTGATCAAGCTGGTATATTCAAAATTTGAAAACTGCAAAGTTTCACTCCTCAATTTTGCCTTTGAAACTTTCGGATTCGCTGGACATGACCTCGAACTAGGGTTTGATGAAGCCCACTCTTCTTCCCAATCAAAAGGTCTGATCCAAATCTCTAAGCTTCTATTTTATGAGGAGCTTCCAGCCGTGGTCACAGATTTCAAAAATTCCCATTTTTGCAAAAGCCCTAATTTTCCACTTTTCTGATCAAAGTCCCGAACTAGGGTCTGATCAAGCACAGCCTTCTGCCCAACCAAAAATTTTGATCTTGGTCTCTAAATTTCGATTTTGATGAGTAGCATCCAGCCATGGTCTCCGATTACAAAAATTCCAACTTTCTCCGAAGCCCTAAATTCTGGAAGCCATGAATGAAGGTACTAAAAAATAATTTTTTTGTTTTGATAGAAATATGTACCTGATTGTTTCTGGTGTAACTCTGAAATTTTCAATCCATAGGGTCTGAAAAATATTCCTAATATAGCTCGACCTGTTATCTTTCCATCCCGATAGGTCTGACCTCAATTGGATTCTCTGAGAGAGAGTTATTCCAAGTGTCGCAACGTGACCTGTTTATGGGATAATACAGGAGAGAGAACTTGTACGGCACGCCATGTGTCACTGTTTTAACTTCGGCCTCTGAAAACTTTTCTTGAGATAGCCCGACCTGTTGTCTTTCCATCCTGATAGGTTTGACCTCAATTGGATTCTCTGAGAGAGAGTTATTCCAAGTGTTGTAACGTGACCTGTTTATGAGATAATACAGGAGAGTGAACTTGTACGGCGTGCCACGTGTCATTGGTTCAAATTCGACCTCTGAAACATTTTCTTGAGATATTACAGTCTGTGTACTACCTGTAACTTTTTACAAAATTTCATTTGGAGCTTCCTAGCCCAAGTTATGACCTTTTTCCCAAGGTCACCTGATTTTGACTCAGATCTGGAAGATGCAGAAACCCTATATTGTACAGATCATAAATCACAAAGTACAACGAATTATAGGTTGTCCTTTGGACACAAGGTACATGGGGATTTAATCATCGACCTGTAAAGGTTTCAGATCCAAAAAAAATTCCAAAATTTATTTATAGTGAAAGTGCTACGATGACTGGTTTTTTTATATCAAGCCCTAGCATCGTAAGTGCAACAAGTGTCATACATGCCATATCATGCCTTCTTTCAGGCTAGCTCTGATACCATGTTAAATTTTCAGAATTTAGTTCAATCTGATCTAGGATCTTAACTGAGAGAACAACATGTACAGCAAATCTACAGCATATCATTCATGGACACAATAATGCAAGCACAGAAGAGACACCGAGTTTACTTGGGGAAAACCATAAAGGTGAAAAACCCCAATAACTTCCTCAGAGATAGATAGAGCAATGATACAACCAGAATACAAGAGATAGTCTTCTCCTAGCAGCAGATCCTCCTCCTCCACAAGTGCGCCACTCTCCACAGTGTGAGTGAGAGAATAGAATGTGTAAAATGAGAGAGACACACTCTCTATTTATACACTAACTTGACTTGACCTTTACTCAACTAGGTCAGCCTCAACTTAACCACTTAACATAATGCTAACTGGACCGACCCCCACTAGGGTGGTCTAATAATCCTTTGACCCACATGGCCGACCTCCAATAGGGTGGTCTAATAACCCTTTGACCCACATGACTTATACAGGGCCGACCCCAACAAGGTGGTCTAATAACCCATCAAGTATAAGTTACGACACTTACAATATAAATGACGACACTTCCGTATAGAGGAATAATAACATCTCTATAGGAATACAACCACTTCCGTATAGAGGAATAATAACATCTCTATAAGAATACAATATACATATATGTGAAATACATTCCGAAGTTACATATACATCAACATATGTACATGGTAGGATCCACTAGATATTATCTAGAATCTGACTCATGTAGATTCTTTATATTAGACACCATTGGAGTATAAATGGACTTACAGTCCATCATACTTAATCTCCATAGTACATAAACTTTGTACTTTCCTTGTGAGAGAAAGATCTCATCTTTCCTTTTCCAAACTTCTAGACCAAGAAAATAGTGCATAAGACCTAAGTCTTTCATTTCGAACTCAGAAGTGAGCTCCCTCTTGCACCGAGCTATATGTTGCTCCTCTCCAGTAAGGAAAAATTCATCAACATAGAGAACCAAGATCAATGGATGGTTCGTCACAACCTTGAAGTACAGGTTGGGGTCAGCTTCAATTTTGACGAAGTCCAAGCTCTGAATATAGTTGTCAATCCTTGAATACCAAGCCCTCAGTGCCTGCTTTATCCCATACAATTATTTCTTTAGTTTGCATACATGGACTCCTTCCCATGGACTAAAAACCCTCAATTTGTTGTATGTAAACCTCTTCCTCAACTTCACCATTGAAAAAGGCAGTCTTCACATCCATCTTGTGAAGTTTCCAACCCAAAACTGAAGCAAGGGGAATTATGGTTTGAATAGTAGTGTACCTGGCCACATGAGCGAATGTCTCATCATAGTCTATCCCTTATTTTTGTGAGAAACCACGGGCCACAAATCTTTATTTATAATTTTTAATACTTCCATTAGTTGCATGCTTGATTTTATAAAGACACTTGGAAGTTACTATTGACTTCCTGTCAGGTTTAGAAACCACTTCCCACACATCATTATTCATGATAGATTTGTATTCTTCTACCATGGAATCTTTCCATACTTGTTGCTTTGAGGCTTCCTCATAGGTGGAGGGTTCTGAATAACTGATGTGACTCATGTGTGATACATATCCTAAAACTATTTTAGGTCTCTTTCACTCCTTGGATGAGACTAGAGATGCTCCATGCTTTTTTTCCTCTTGCAGAATGTCTCGGCACCATGTAGACCTTCTCTTAGAGGGAGATTCATCAAGTGATATTTATATCATACCTTCTGGCTCTTTAGGATCAAGCGTATCTACAAACTCTTCTAGATTCTCCCTCTTAATATATGAAAAGGGAGAATAAGAAATTGGATTCTCCATTATAGGAGTGTCATGCTCCTCCATGTCTGAATCACACTGAATTTATTTGGAGCGCTTAAAGGAATCCTCTTCATGAAATGTTACATCTCTATTGTCTTCAATGTTTCTTTGTCCTGGAACATAGATTATGTAAGCTTTGGAGGATTCACTATATCCAACAAATGTTCCGTTCTTTCCGTACGGATCCATCTTTGTCCTCTTCTCTTTTGGTACATGAATTAAGACAGGACAACTGAAAATATTCAAGTGTACAACATCTGGTTTTTCACTAGTGAAAACCTCTTCAGGAGTATTTTCCCCCAAGATAGCACGAGGGCTTATGTTCTGACTATAAAATCAGTGTTGGAGTCTTCTTCCCATAAGTATGTGGGTATATCCTGATCACACATCATCAAACTCTCCTCCATTATCAAATCTCAAAGCACGAATGTCCTTTCTAGTCTGATTCTCAACCAATGCTTTAAAATCTTGAAATTTGTTGAAATTTTCAATCTTTGCTTTCATAAAATAAACCCATGACTTGCAAGAGAATTCACCTATGAAAAGCACATAATACAAATAACCACTCAAAGACGGTGCAGACATAGCACCACATTGATCAGAATGAATCAATTCAAGTATCCCTTTAGATCTTTTGGTACTACTTGGAAAAATATTCTTAATGTTCTTTTCAAGAGCACAACCTCTACAAACACTATCAAAATTGGATTTAAATATGGGCATACCTTTCACCATTTTCATCAATCTAGATAGCACTTTCAAATGGAGATGACCAAGCCTTCTATGCCATAGCTCACATGGACTAATTGTGTCATCGATCATGGATTGAATGATTTTTCCAGGAACTTTGTAGATACCTCCCTCTCTAACTCCAATCACTAATGCAGAGTTCAATTCTTCATGCTTAGGCCACAAGAGCGATTTATTGTCCATAAAGATAACTTTGAATCCTTTATCTTCTAGAACCAAAAAATAAAGGAGCTACTTCTTAAATCTAGGGACAAACAAAATTTCATCCACATGCAATATGTTTCTTGAATCCAACTGAAAGGAAGTGGATCCAATACCTTGGAGCGAATAGGTGGTATTATCTCCAAGCTCCACGTTATAGGAAAACTTATTTTCCTTCAGATCTGTGATAGCGCTCTTATATCCAGTCATGTCTTAGGACTAGTGGTAATGGATCTAGAAATGAATGAGACAAGATAGTACTCCTTCCTCATCTCTTGATCAGCGGATGAATTCTTTCTTGTAGGTTCATCTTCTGTAGCATTAGAAGCATGAAACCTACCCTTGAACTTTCCTCCTTGATTTGCATGGAATTCTCTTGCATAATGACCCTTCTTATTTCAATTGAAACATTTAACTTTATACTTATCAAAGTTCTTGAAATCATTCTCCTTTTGATGAGAGAATTTATTCTGATATTTCTCACCTCTTTTCATCCATACCGCAAGAGCGATATTGTCTTATTTTGAGGAAGTATATTTGTTATGGATTCACCCTTCTTCTAGTAGGAAATCATGCCATGGTATCTCAAAGTTTGGTTGCACTTCTCAACCATTTACTGCAGCCAAGAATGTATCCCATGAAGAAGGAAGGCCATCGACAGTGATCTGTATGAGATCATCATCACAGACCATCACGCCAATGCTCATGAGTTGATCTCTTACTTGAGATATATTTATGAAGAAGGAAGCCACAACTTTTTCCTTTTCCATATTCATATTTGGAATCTTGTTCTTCAATGCTCTATTTTTATTGGGTGACTTCTTCTCATAAACAATTTTCAAAGTGTCGAATCATTCCTTTATGGTATTCAATGGAGTAATCACGAGCATCGAGTTGTCTTTCATGGAATCATAAATGATTCTCTTTTCTTTGGATTGATTATTCTTGAAGGTAATGTGCCCTGCATTAGAAGTAGGTTCTTCAATAACACTAGATACATATCCATATAAATCATGCTCTTCCAATATATTTAGGATCATGGCCTTCCAAGTATTGAAGTTCGAAGTTCATTCAAGACGCTCTTTCGGTATCATTGAGATTGAGGCCATTGATCTTCAAGTATTGTGCACACTTAGGATCTACGTAGGCTAAATATTAATTGCTGAACTTAGCTCTTTCACACCCTAAGCTCGGATGCCGCGTTAATTTTTTATCTTTAATTTGAAGCTACAATAATACTTGAAATCAAATAACAATCATACACATAAGCAATCTCATTCGACACATGAATTTACCTTGGGGAAACCCTCTATGACTTGAGGGAGAAAACCTTAGCAAAACCTTCCTTAGAATATTTATAGATAGCAGAGAATTTATTTTACATCAAGCACCCCTAGTGCAATTACAGAGCAAGATAAAAATAAATAAGAGAGACTCATAATAACATCCTGCACAAAGAGAAGCACATTTCCTTCAAGAGAGAAGAGAATTCACTTCACATTGAATTCATAAATCCAGCATAACATATTTATACATTATTCTCATGCATAGGATTATATTTTTATCTTTTGACTTTAGGATGAAATATCCCTCCATCTGGATGCATCAATCTTGCATGAAGAAGTGCACCCCACTTCTCATGCAATGCATTAAATCACTGAATTGTCTCTTAGGATGAAATTCCCCCTTAACTGAAAGCTTTCCCACTTAGTTAGGTGGCTAACTTAAGTGTCGACATGCAAGTGTCGCAACTCAAGTGTCATATTTGATTTTAACATAAGTGCCATCATGCAATAACACTTAGTTAACTATATCGTGTTTGTTATCTCTTAGTTAACTCTCTTAACTAATTATTTCTTGTTAACATCATTGTAGTGTTCAATTCGAGTTCTCCTTTAATTCACTAAAGTTTAACAATTTGAATTCTCTCTTAATTAATTCTTTATATGAAATTTGAATTCTCTCATATATTATCACATCCTATCTTTACCTTTTGTCTTATCTACATGGTCCACATGTTCCAACTTAATTATCATATCAAATATACTAAGGATATTTTCCAAATGATGTCATATTGTTCTACTATCATTCCAAGTGGTTATATACTAAAGTAATTCATTCTATAGGTGTCCAGTATCTAGAGGAGACTTAATAGCTCAACCATGGTTAGTAGTACATCACACACCATACATGCTTCAACATGCAAAGCATCACCTCAACACATGAGGCACCACCTAAACACATGAGGATATGTTTGAACACACAAGACCTTACCCTTGACTAGCAAGACTGTACAACATCATCACTTTGACATACAAATCACTTTCCTCAACACATGAAGCTTAAAAATTATTGAGTCCAACTCAAGATTCTTCTCCAAGTTTCCCGAGTCCAACTCAGGATCCTATAATACACTACCTCAACACACGAGGCTCAATCTTGACACACAATATATACTTGGATAATTACTCATGATGCTATAAATTTAACATATATATTTCCTTATTACATGCCTCATGTGGATTTGGAAGAACAATAAAAAATTATCACTCCATTTCTAATGTGGATTAACAACCCACTGATGTACTTTTCAATCACTATCATATTTGATTGGGTAATGCCTACTTGGATGTACTCCTTTCTAAACTTTGATCTATATACTTGAATTCCCTATTCTTGTCTTAGTCTAATATAATTCCACTTGAATTCATGTTCTTCCTCATAATCCATGGGATAGAATTAGTTATTAACAAGTGTCTTAAACACGGTTCTATGGAATATGTAATTAGGAATAGGGGTTAGGACTAGGGAGTATGGGTTTGAAGTCATGTTGAATGTGTAAGGAGTTTGGGGTAGCGTTATGGACTTCCAATACTATTATGTTATTATTAGGGATTGGGGTTAACCGGTATGCAATTAGAATTAGTCACGGTTAAAAAGTATGTGGATTCAAGTGGGGGTTAGATGATAGCGTTCATAGTTAGGAGGAGTGTGTTTTGAGGAAGGGAAGGGGTGACGGGATACTATTATGGGATAGAAATTAATGGGGATGGTTTAGGGGGTAAAATGGGCCTGATGAATACAATGATGAGGATTACTTCATTTTCAGCATCATCATCATCTTTGTCACTAATGAAGATGATGATGATGATGACAATTGTGTTGTTTACGATGATGATGATGATTATTGACGATGAAAACGATGAAAATTATGATGACACTAATGTACACTAATGTTCTTGATGATGATGGCGATGATGATCGGGATTGTGGTGATGGCGATGTCAATGATCATCATCGGTACTGATGTCATTAGTGTCATGAACACTCACATCATCATTGCATTTTTAATATGTTATTTTTTAATCAAAAATTTTCAAACTAGATGTTCTTTTAAATTTTAAATTTTTTTTCGATATGTATATACAAAAAAATTAATTAATTAATTAATTATATATATATATGGGATACCATAGGGGGGGTGCAACGGAGCTCTGCGGTTCGAGGGGGGGATTGGTGCTGTGGCCAATGGAAGATAATTTTTCCTTCTTGTATTTTTAATGGATAATGTTGCACAATCAATTGATATGTACTGGGATCAGGCAATTTTTATTAAACCTTATATTCACATTATTAGGGAGGCATTGTTTCTAAGTCCAAGGTTACTACAACATGATTATTGATTATGTCGATTATCAGGAGGACACACAGATCGGTCAAAAAAAAAAATTGGATCGGGAAATAAAGTGTAAGGATTCATATATGGAACCTCATGAGGAGACCTCTCCTTGCGCGAGATGACGTCAACGTTTTACACCATAATGCAGCCACCACTGAGCATGATTGCATTGAAAATAGTAATCAGAATCCTTAGCAGGTTCGAGGTCCAAAAAATCCAGAGGAATTCGGGCTAAGAAAGGATATGTTGAATTATCTATTGGGAGAGACATATAGATAGAAGAAATTCAGTATTACCTATCTTCTTCCCTGGATGGAAGATTCTGTGGGAAGGTAGTAGGAAGGGTTTCTCTGCAAAGTTGGATGGATGCAAATTGGAACCCATGGTTGGGGTATTCATCGTATTTCCACATTCTACCTTGTGGTTTTTTTTTAATTAAGGTCCGAAAAAAGGAATACGGTCCAAATTTATTATAACACAGTTGGGAGAATGGGGGCCTTCTGGATTGATACTGAAGAAGTGGCACGTTGGATTTAATGCAAGGAAGGAGCCACATAATATCCAGCAAGTGTGGGTGATAATGTTGAGGTTTCCTATGGTCTTCTGGAAGAAACCAATACCGGATGCTATAGGAAATAAGCTCGAAAAATTCATAACCCTGGAGGATGACTGGGAGGAGAAAATTGATAGAAGATGTGCAAGGATTTTGGTAAAAATGGACATGCGAGAGAGTTTGTGTGAACAAATTGAAATTGAAATGCACAAGAGTAAGTGGAATCAAAGGTTAGACTATTGGAAGGTATTGTTTCGTTGATTTAGCTGCCGGAAGGTGGGACATCTACAAAAAGACTGTACAGCTAGGCAGGAGAGTCCTCACTTCAAAAAAGTTTGGGTAAGAAAGGATTGATCTCCCCCAGTCCAATGGAGAACAGAAGGTGGTAGCTTTGAGGAGAGTGGAGAGATTCAGGATAATTCGAAGGACATGGGTGAATTATGCACGGGAAAGATGGATTCCCTGGAAATGAAAGAAAAAATTATTGATACGGAAAAAAGTGAAGAAAGTCAGCATCAAGTTGTGGATATGAGAGGGTCATGTTCCAACTCCAAGGACCCTTTGATTAATTCTGAAGGTAAAAAAAAAATTAATTAGATGATGATTCTTTATCTTTTTTTAATGATGTAAATAAACGGAATGAGGAAGGAAGAACGGGTGCGAGCGAGTCACGAGCTAGTCTACCCCTCATTGCTCTCCCTTAAGTCCCTCGTCGTGTCAAAAAAGCAAGATGAAAGAGAAGAATGTTAGACTTCCCGCTATTATAAAGAGGGCATATGTCCTGAGATCCAAATCTCTTTCAAAATATGAGGCAGAATTAGTCTCCACGAGGGGTTTATCTCTCAATAAACCTATTAAGGTGCAATTAGGAAGGAAGTCCTTCATTATAGGGCACAAAAACAAGCAGCTTTGGAGATTAAGCAAGGGAAACAAGCTACTATTATTCAGGCTCTTAGAGTTGAAAAGGCCCTAAATAAGGGTCCTTAATGTTATCCCTCTCTTTCAATACTAGGGGGCTTGGGGGGGGCTCTATTAAGGTTGGTGAATAATGTAAAACTAACAGTTCTGTTAATAGAAGAAACAATGTTGGAACGAATAAAAGCTCAGGAGATAATGAGTTCATGGTTAAAAGACTAGAAAATTGAATCAATTGATGATGTAGGTCATTCAGGAGGTTTAATTTCAGCCTGGATCCTAGGGTTTACATATGTTTTGGTTTCACTATATGAGTCATCTATTAAGACTGTCTTAGAGGATAGTGAGACTAGAGAGAATTTTTATATTTTAAATGTTTATGGTCCTTTTTATGATAGGCGTCCTTTTTGGGAGGCTCTGTGCAATTTCGGAGCTTTTGAGTCATCGAATAAAATCCTGGGAGGGGATCTAAATTTAACTCTCTCAGCCAAAGAAATATGGGGGAATAGTGCAAGGTGTGACTCTCTAAGCCAATTTTTTGCTCTCTCTTTGAAGACAGAGGGTTGATCGATGTTCAACCCTTGAAATTAGAATCGGCCTGGGAAAATAAAAGAAGTAGTGTCTAGGAGATCTCCAAAAGGGTTGATCAGTTCCCAATCTCAGAGAATCTAGTAAATGGGAAATTGGCAATTCAATCGAATGTCAAATCAGGTGACCTCTCATACCACCGGTCGATAGTGTTATCATTCAAGGTTACGGAGCAAAAACCCCCGTCTCCTTTCAAAATCAATCCATTATGGTTGGAAGAGAAAGGTTATAAAACCCTATTCATGGAGACTTGGAAACCATTAAGCGAGACTCAGCCATCCTCTTATATGCAGTAGTTTGCTAATAACCTGGAAAAGATTAAAAAAACATCTAAACAGTGGGACAAGAAGCATAAAGCTTTCTCACACGATGCATTAAAATAGGTGGACAGGATGATTGAGGATCTATATGCTTCTAATCGTGTCAGTGTATTCTATGAAGGTGAATCGGAGGCATTAAAGGATTTAGAATGTAGAAGGAGCTCCCTTTTGTCAAGAGAGGAGAAAATATGGAGGTTGAAGACTTTGGATCTGTGGTTGGAAGAGGGATACAATAACACAAATTTGTTCCACATGTTTGCTTCACATCGTCGAAGTATAAACACAATAGTCGAAGTAAGGGACTCTTAAGGGAATTTATCGCAAACCTTCCAAGATAAGGCTCAGGCAGTGGTAAATCATTTCAGAACTCTTTTCTCCAAACCTAAAGGATTCCCAATTAAAGAAATTCTAGAAGTCTTGATTCTTTTTCCAAGACTAATTTCGGATGATATGAATGAATCACTTACAAAGGAGGTTTCAGAGGAAGAGCCAAGTAATATTCTGCACTCCTTTCAAAGAGGTAAGATCTTGGGCTCGCATGGTTTGACTTTGGAATTTTTCCTTGGTTTCTGTGATTTAATAAAAGAAGATATCTTGAAAGTGGTGAGGGAATCTCAAACATCAGGGAAAGTGTTGGGGATAATAAATTCAACCTTCATGGATTTAATTCCCAAAAAATAGAAATTTGAATCCTTTGATGACTTTAGACAAATTTCGTGATGTAATATGGTTTACAAGGTAATAGCTAAAACTATTGCCCAAAGACTAAAACCAATTCTGAGACAAATTGTTTCATATGAGCAATTTGTTTTTTGTTCAACAGACAAATTCATGATGCGGTCTCTTTGGCTCAAGAGGCAATTCACACCATAAAGAAGGATAAACAAAGTGATTTTGCTTTAAAATTGGACTTGTCCAAAGCATATGATAGGGTAAGATGGGAATTCATCAGGCTGCTATTGATTCATATTGGAATGTCGATGGAGATGGTTGAATGGATTTTAGGCTATGTCCAATCCGCTTCTTTCGCATTATTAATCAATGGAGCTCCCTCCTCATTTTTTCACTCAATGAGAGGCCTAAGGAAGGGATGTACACTTTCACCCTTTATTTTTCTTCTAGTAGCAGAGGCCTTCAGTCGTTTAATTCATAAAGCTAAGACAATAGGTTAGATTGAAGGGGTAAAGGTCTCTAGTTCGGAAGAGATCACCCACACTCTCTTTGTGGATGATGTCCTATTGTTGGGTAAAGTAACAATTGAAAACATCAAAGCCTTCTCCTAGATCCTTGAAGTTTACAATAAAGCGACCGGGATGGTAATTAATATTGAGAAATCAATTTTAGCTTATAACAGTTTCACAAAGGATATGCTGCAAAGAGTGAGGGAAGTTATTCCCTTTCCCATGATAACCATGATAGAGGATTTTAAATATATCAAGTTCTTCCTAAAACCAAATTCATATTCCTTTCAAGACTGGACATGGTTGTACAAAAAAGTGGAATCCATAATTTCTTTGTGGACCAATCGATTTCTTTCGAGAGGAGGTAGGTTAGTATTGCTCAAAGCAGTGCTACAAAGTATTTTGGTATGTTGGGCTTCAATTGCCTACATTCCAAAAGGAATCCTTACAAAAAAAGGGAATAAATGATTCTCCTTTCTTTGGACAGCAAGTAGACAGTCTGAAAAAAATCCTTTGGTGAAATGGTCAACCTTAACCTTTCCCAAGGAGATGGTTGGTTGGGGATCAAAAATCTAGGGTTATTTTGTTAATCTCTGGTATCTAAATATATATGGAGACTAGCACAGAGTTCAAAATCCTTATGGGGAAAATGATGAGTTCCAAATATTTTATGTGTTCCACGGTTGTGGAATGGTTTAGACAGACTATGAAAACCCACAAAATGGTTCAATAGGTGGAAAGCCTTCATTTTGGCTTTTTCATTGGTTGGGAACTGGTTTGCATGGAAAATTGGGGATGGAAAAAGAGTAAGAATTGGAAGTGATTCTTGGGTTGGTGCAGGAGAGGACTATAGACTATTAGAAGTGGCTATTTATCATTTGAGATCTAAAAGGATCATTGCCTTAGCAGATGCACAGGCCCAGCAACCACAACTATGGAGAAGACAGGGGTGGAAATTATCCCAAGAACTAGGTATGGAAAGGAAGGTAGTGGTGGAATGGAATAGGTTTGTGAGAAAGTTGGTTTCCATATTTGTACACTTGGATGAGGATAATCAAGATGTATTAATTTGGACAAAGGATTCCGCCATTGGAAAATTCTCTGCAAAAGTTGGATATGAAGTCGCCATAACGGAATCCTTTGAAGGAGAAAAGAGATGGTGGTAGAGAATAATATGGAAGATCATGGATCCATTAAAAACTATTATAACCCTATGGCTTTCTCTCAGCAACAAGCTACTAACCTAGGAAATTTTGAGAAAGCATGGCATGCAAGAACCGGGTGTGTGTGTGTTATGTAAATCCTTTGATGAAACGAAATCTCATTTGTTCAATTCTTGCTCATATGCAGGATATCTTTGGGACTCATCCTTAAAGTAGCTCAATGATAATAAGACCATCACGAGCGGTGATTTCACGTTGGAACAGAGCATTCAAAAGTGGTGGCAAGAGGCATGGGTACGTTACTTTGCTGCATTACATGCTCTTTTTGTATTCAGCATATGGGAAGCGAGGAATAGAGCCATTTTCCAGAACTGATGGGTCCCTCCTGACATAACATGTTCGCTATTGATGTAGAAGTTGCAGGAACATAAAACACCTCCCAATCCGAGCAAGCAGTGCGTAATTGTGAACCCTAAGATTGAAAATAGTCACCCCTTGGCATACTTCAAAGGGGCCAGCCAAGGGGATCCGCCACTTGGTGGCACTGGGGGAGTGCTCTATGTCTCATAAAAAAAAAAAATTGTATTAAATTTTCCCTAAGTCAATCATCAAACAACAAAGCGGAGCTTGCAGCCCTATGGGCAGTCCTCAAAGTGGCATAGAGCATAAATATTTCAAGGATTCAGTTGTTTGGTGATTCAAAAATGGCAATCGAATGGGACAAAGGGAAGATCCATATTGGGGCTCCCCATATTCAATATATTCTAACTGTGAATCAAGAGTTGGTTTCTTCTTTTGATAAAGTCTCTTTTGGCCACATTTACAGAGAGATAAATTCAGAAGTTGATACCTTATCCAAATTGGCATTGGAACTACATCCTGGGGTAATTGAGGTTGAGGAGCATAGAGACAGGCAGGCCATGGAGCATTTCTTGATGAAATAAATATGTTTTAAAAATCGAAAGACTGGATGTAAGGCTAAGAGCCAATTTTTGTATGTAATGTATTTGGAAATATGAATTTTGAAAGGCTGTGAGCCAAGCAAGAGTAATGTATGATGAAAGGTAGAAGTATGATGTAAGTCCGTAAAGGGAAGTACATGTTTATTCATATGAATAAAATGATTTTTTTCTACGGAATATATATATATATATATATAGAGAGAGAGAGAGAGAGAGAGAGAGGGGGGGGGGGGAAGTTAAATATTACCATACATAAATAAAAAATTAATACATAAAACAATTTTTAAATATATAAAATTATATATATATATATATATAAACCAAAAACTCACCTTAATCCCTCCCATGCATTGGAACTTAGAGGAATCCCTAGCAACCTGCTATTTCGAATCTCGTTTAGCTTGGAGACAAGCATCTACCCGTTAACCACCACCAAAATCATAGGAAGCGGAGGTGAAAGAGGCGTAGATCCTAGAGGTTGCAGTCCAGAGGTCATAGAGGAGGCCGCATTCGCTGAGTGGAGGAGAAAATTCCCCCTAAATCGGTGAGAAAATTGAATCCCTCGTATCTTGGTGGTTAAAGTTGCATTCCATGTGAAAGTTCACTATTCTTATTTAGAAATCTTTGTTTGACAGCTTCAAAATTGAACAACCTTTTACTTTAGGAGTATTTTCCCATTAACGGATATGATTTTCTCTCATGATCAATTCATTGAAGAGATAAAGAGGGTTAATTTACCATTTACATTTAATGTCTAGTGCCCTGGGTATCTCTTCTGTAATTTAAAATTATTTTTTTAACAAGTTATTGGAATTGGACTTTGTCATTCACGATTTTCTTAGTAAATCGAACCTATTGAATCAAATAGTTTTTTGGGTTTTTGAAAGATGTTTTGACTAAAAGCGTTCATAGTGGGATTTAAATTGTTAATATTTTATCACTTTGAGCCATATTGAGAGAGCTTTGGATCCATAGATTATCGTTGGGTGCTTGGAGGACAAAGGGGAAATAAGTCACAGGTCTCCTAACATAGAAGTCAAGGATATGGAAAACCAAAATGGCACATTCACTAGAGTTAGATTACAAACATGAAGGAAAACAAGGAGGAAAGAAATATAGTGTGCATGCATGCATAGATTGTAAGTAGACACCATGGTACTAGAAAAATTAGATGGTTTGGGGCTTCACAAAAAAAGAATATGTCATGTTCTTATTTTGTCAGCACCATGAAGCAGATGAAACCTTATGGATCCTAATGACAGATTGGAATTAATTAATTAATGAGGGGTTAATTTTGAATTATAGGAATTTAATTAATTAGGAGTGTGGATTAATTTTTATCCAAAGTTTATTATGCACTTGGAATATTTAATTTCCATGCATTTAATAATTTTATCTTAAATAAATGAGGATAATTCTCCACTAGGGAGCATTAGTGGATGAGGTTGACATGGAGATGGCTTGAAGAAGAAGTTAAGGAGAAAGGACCTAAATCTAGAAAATCAGGAAAAGGGAAAGAAAGATGGAGCAAATCAGAAAAGCAGCAAAAACTCAGGAAAAGCAGCATAAAAGCAAAAAGCAGGATAAATCATAAAAGAAGGATAAATCATAAAATCCAGAAAAAAAAAACAGAAAGTAGAAAAGCAAACAGAAAGTGGAAAAGAAAACAGAAAAGGAAAAAGAAGGAAAGCAAAGGAAAAAGGAAGGAAAGCTAGCTATCCTTATCCACTCATGGAGGGCGCATTAGCTAAGGAGACTTTCTCCTAAAATAATCCTCTCTCTATAAATGAACCAGTGCACACCACATTCAATCTTTTTTAAGTTTGATGTTTGGATTGAGAGCAATTGTGCCTCAGAGACTTGGGAGATGTGCCCCTTGTCCAAGTTGGGTGATGTGCCCCTGCTTTCTATGAGAGGATGATGGTATTCAGACATTTTCATTGATTTTATTTGCAGGTCCTATAGCTGAACCAAGTCTGGGTCAAATTTCAGAAATCTCCAAGAATTATGTGGTTTGAATCTCAGAGCTTCTCGGTGAATTCTAGTGTTGTATTGTTGAGTAGAAGAGGAGAGGATTTTTTTTAATGTTTTGAGAATCCTAATGGATATTATATTATGTAATAAAATTAAATATTAATCTTTGATATCATTCATTACATTTCATATTGCAGAAGTCTGATATTTTCTTCATTTTCTCCACCCACCTCTAGAATTGCCTAGTTTTTAACTAGTTTTTAGAATGCTTGTGGTAGATGAATGAGAATAGATACAAATGACATAATTTATGTTCATGATGTTATTTAACATGTTTTATGATCCAATCGATTTCTGATAAGAGGAGTTCATTATCCTTCCTTTTTTGTTTGGAAGCTCCTGCATTTTACTAGCTATGCAATCCTAGAATGCTAATTTACTTGTCTTTTTGTAAATATTTCTCATATCTTACTTAAAATTGATGGAGTTATATAATACTATATATTGACTGTTATTACATGTTTTTTATCCTCCCTTATTCATAAACATTCATTCATAGCCTTCAGTCAAAATATAGAGTAATACTAGTCTGCATATGTTTGGGTTCCCAGGAGCATTGTAGTAGATCTTATCCTTGATTATTTCGACCCATCAATGGTCCCAATACTTTTTGAATAGGTATTAAATTCTATCCCAACCTTCATTCCACCCATAGATTCTGATCCTATCCCCCTACAGTCAAACTATCTCACCAAAACAATGTTTTTAATTGATTATTTGAGAGATTAAGTTTATATATCACTAATCCTAGTTAGTACATTATAGTGGTATCAGAGCACTTTCCTTGGCTCAGCCTGTGGAAATTAAATCTCAGATGAAGAAATATCTCAGAACTATTTTAAAGTTGCAACTATAAAACTAGATACAGTCATGGAAGATGAAGGCTTTGAGTTATACAAGGAAGAAGAAATCATTTACATTGATGGAGGACTACCAAGAGATGATGATGGTTACTTTTTTTACCAGATGTACATAGATAAATGGGATGAACCACTGATGGCTAATCCTAATAAGGAGTTATCAAAGAGGATATCAACAGGTAAAAATTTTCCTTGCCACTACCAGGAGTATCTGGCTTTGAGAGAAGAGGTTCGTAAAGCCATTTCCTTCAAAGATTATTTTTATTACAGATTTGGACTTTGGAGTGGTAATGATTACGGGAAGTTATTGAATAAATTTTTGGACTTTGCAATCCTGCAACCCGCAATTTGCAGATTGCGGATTGCGAAGACATCTTTTGATTTAATAAACACGGTTTCAATCTCGCAACCCGCAATTGCGGATTGCGGGTAGGATGTACATACCTGCGAAACCGGCCCCCGCAATTCATCTCCCGCAAATCTTAAAAATTGATCTTAGCCATTGATGGGTTTTGATCCGATGACTCAGATTTTACCCGTTCAAATTGTTAAATAGGTCATTACCTTGCTGCTTGAATTTTAGTGAATTTTTACCAGGGGTTCCTTGCCCGCCATTTTCAGCTGAAGCGGGTTGGTTTTCTCTTTTCCTTTATTCAGTTATTTACAATTTTAATCGTTTTTGGATTTTTTTATTGTTTTTTATCCATTCGTTCGATTTCTCTAGTCTGCAAACATGTCGCGCAACACACGTTCTAAGACTACCTTGAGAGACCAATTGAACAAGGACACAGATTTTGGCATCTTCTCATACACCAGTGGAAAGATCACTGAAACCTACCAGGTAGATTGGTCTAAACTCTACTCGGTATTTGAAAACGATGACCTATCAAACATTGAGAATGATCGCCAAGCCTACGAGAAAATTGTGAATTCTCAGCTCCATGCAATTGCTGCCAGACCTGCCATCCTTCCTTATACCGACGCAGTTAAATGGATAGTAGAGCATGTCAACCCTAAAGACCGCTCCTTCAATGATAGCGCGGGTTCACAATTAACCACGTTCCATCCAGAGGTATTTTCCATGGCATTTTCCCTTAGACCACCTGTGCAGATCCTTAATATTGCATTCCTGGATTCTACTAACACCAGGTTCAATTTCAATGAAATGCTCAAATCCTGGATGCACAAACCAGCCAGCTTTATGCGCAGGCTTGACAACTTATAACCCTACTCGTTATTGGAAGCTATGCTTTCTCGGTTGTATGGCCTTCCTAATTCCTCAATTTTTAAAGCTGAATGGGCTCCTATGGCTCATCATGTCTTAACTACAGGTGAATCTTTTCCTTGGGCTTCTATTTTGTCTTTTGAGCTTAAAACAGCAATTGAAAAGTATCAAAAATATCCTTCTACACAGAAACCCTGTTTCTTTCTTTCAGCATATGTGATGGATGTTTTCTGTGTTGAATTTCAATATCCCAATATGGGATGGAATTGGACCCCCGTTGCTCCTCCTGTTCACATATATCATTCTGCACTGTGGGAGGATAATTATGTACCTCTATTATATGACATTTGTGATCATCTCCTTGGTGCCATTTATCTCCAGATATTTAAGGAAGATGAACCAACTTTCTCAGCTAATGCCAACCTTTTCATTGCCACAATTGGGGATTGGTATGTAGGGGAATATTTCTCCTATGTCAGGATTTGGGAAGCAGTGTTGTTCACCTGCTACCTAGAATTGTTCCAGATAGGTTGTTGATTGAAGAAGTATCATATCATACTGTAATAGAAGGGGTTTATCTCAAACTTACAGGTCCCAAGAGGAGAGGATGGCCCAAATTCCCCTTGAACCTTGGACCTTTGGCTATCCCTACTTCCACCTGGGCTCAAGTATTGGGTAACAAGATTCCTTCTTTGAAACTAGGATATGCTCCTAAAAGAAGACATGATCCTAAAGGATTCCTAGATGCTCATTTCAAGCACAATCATATGAAGATGAGCTATGTACATGAAGATGTCCCAGATGACTCCAACTACTTGGGAGTCAATACTTTATCTGGAGTCCTGGAAAAGGCTAAAAGCAGGGATGAATAGAACCATATTTTTCTATACCAGCAAGAACTCAGAGATAATGTTTTCAACTACAGTAAATTGGAATTCAATTTGATTGAGAAGGTAAGAAGGGAAAGAGAAGAGAAGGAGGCTCAACAAGATAAAACCCCTCTCATGCTGACTTATCTTGATGGTGATAAAGGCAAAGTGACTATGGAGGAGTCTCCTAAGTTAAGCACTGCTGAACAATATAAAGTATTAATGCAAACTTCCCAGCAGGCCAAAAAAGAGCTAGTACAAATGACCTCAGTGTTGCACACCAAAGAGGTCAATCCATCCAGCTCAGTAAGTGATGTACAGGTGATTGTGGTCAATAATCCAGCAAAAATACAAAATCTCATAATTGCTCCCTCTCATATCCCCACTCTCAATATAGATAGTGATGAGGAGGGTGAAGTAATTTCTCCTGTACCTGTATTGGAAGAAATCACTGAAGGTTCATAGGTAGTCTCATATTTGTTGAACACTATAGCTATGGATGAACCTGCTTCAGGTGAAAGTATATCTTAGGTTTCTATTGTTCTTGATGCAATAACTTCAGCCACGTCACTTCCCTCAACAGAAGTTTCTCCTGTTACAACTTCTGAGGTGACACCACCAACAACTTTGTCTCAGTTGTTTGATGCATTTAATGTTATCACTCCTACACCTCCAGCTTTGAAAATTCCAATCCTCACTCCCCCATCGACCATTGCAGAGGTCCAGTCTTTGACTCTCCCCTTGAAATCACCTCCATCTCCTTCATTACCCTCGGTTACTGATGTCCCAATCCCTTTTCCCCTTCTTCACCTTCAGTTGTTGACACTCAAGATTCACCACTTGAATTTCTTACTTCCATTCCTTCACCAACCACTATACCATCAACTAGTGAAGCTTTCCCTTCTTCCCAAATCTCATCTCAGGTTGTTATGTCTATTCCTAGCCCTATTGTCACCCAGACACCCCTTTTGGTTACAACAACAAATATGACCACATCATCCACTGATATGGTGGCTACTTTTGAAGATGATGTAATTGTTCCCCTGGGGGACTACTTTTACAGTAAGGAAACCAAGGCAGTAATGAAGAAAGGAAAAAGGAGAAGCAGAGACCAAGGAGAATTGGAGGCACCCATTCCTGATCAAATAATCTGGACAAAGCAATCTGATGATATCCAAGAAGAAGCAGTGGATGCAGTGTTTATGTATATGTAACTTCGGAATGTATCTCACCTATGTATATTGTACTCCTATAGATATGGTATTATTCCTCTATACGGAAGTGTCGTCATTTGTATTGACAAGTGTCACAAGTGTCATAACTTGTTGTGATGGGTTATTAGACCACCAAGTGTGGGGTCGGCCCTGATTAATGTAACCACGGGTTATTAGACTGTCACGTACCCACTCATTTAACCAATGCAAGGCAGAGTACATGATGCTAAATTCAGGGCTTTCCCATGATCTCATCCCATTAGTTAGATTCATATAAATAAATTCTGAGTGTGTAGATGTAAAACAAATCAATTATGATGCACATCAGAATTAAAACATCCACACACATTACTCATGCATACAGCATATCAACAGTTATTGAATTAATATAGTGCAGACGTAAATATAGAGGCATAAAACACTTATCTTCATTTTGCAACTGCCCCAAGCAACTAGCTATGTCGCTGCAACGTTCCACCCAACCATAGGATCTTCGACAGCTTATACTGAGTCCGTCCAAAGGCCACCCCCGAGCTGGGCATGATTCTCACAAGGAAAAGGGAACATTCCAGCTCACACATAGCCCATTAACCATTTCATCCGAGCCAAGCCAGTCCAGCTGGGTTTATCAGGCTACAATGGAACAATGGATACTTATTCTCAAGCTCAAGCCAGAACAATGGATTACCCATTACCCACACCCCAACATACTCTTTCTTCTCGCAGCAAAATGATCATTGACAGGGTTACACATTTACAACAGAGGTGTTCACAAAACAGGGTCCACATTGGCTCTCCCAACTCGTGGTTCACCCAAGCGAACTGTGGAATTTCGATTTCAACCCCAGGGAGAAAAACTGATTTCTCTCCACTGGTTAGGATCCTTTCCAATGGCCTAAACGACCTCCAGGAAGACTCACAAATGTTCTATTTTCTTCCCCACTGGTAATCAATACAAAAACGCCCCTTCCCAAGTAAAAGATGAAGGGAAACCCAGAAAAACCATGGAGGAAAACGCCCAGGCAGCTAGAGCTACGTGAGGGAGCAAGACTGATCATTGCATAATGGCTTAGAGAGCAATTTCGTGGCTCTATTCTTGGCCAAGGAGACAAACACGTTTTTCCATAAAGGGTGGCTTGCCCATACCCGAATTTGGACAGCCATACCTCTCCATTCCCAAGGCATTAACTACCCCAACCAACTCTTGGGAGAAATCAACGGTTGGGTACAAAAGTCAACATGGGTAGTTGAGGGTTTGATGGGTTCCCTCATTGACATTTGGTTTACTCTAGTGGCTCAAGTGTTTGAATGTTTTCCCTCCCAATTCCTTGTGAAATCATGCCCCCCTCTCTTTGTTGCATTGCATAGCTAGTTGTGGGTATTTTTATTAAAATGCATATTACATGATATTTGAATTTCCAATGTGCATGGCTAGCACGCAAATCATATGCATCACTAAATCGATGGTGGGGCCTTGGCCTTGAACTCCTCACCATGATTTCATAACAATAATACATCATTTATAATGTTAATGCCATGGGGCCAAACTGGGGACATTACATAGACTCTTCTAGAGAAGTCGGCCCTGCTAGTTTATTAGGCAAGTCAGGATAAGTATAAATAGAGTGCAGGAGCACTCTATTTGATCATCTCATTATTCACTTCTACAGTACTCAGAAAGTGGCGCACTAGTGGAGGAGGAGGTTCAGCTGCTAGGAGGACTATCTCTGTGTACTTGGGTTGTATCATTGCTCTTTCTATCTCTGAGGAAGTTGTGGGGTTTTTCACCTTTATGGTTTTCCCAGTGAAACTCTGTGTGTCTATTGTCTCATGTGATTGCTTGGTGTGATTGATATGCATTGTTATACTTGATATGTTGTACATGTTATTCTCTTAGAAGATCCTAGAGTATGTTGAATTAATGCTCAAAATCTAACATGGTATCAGAGCTAACCTGAGAAGAAGACACTGTACAGTTGCGGAAACTAGGGTTTCTTGTTTATTGGGTTTCTCTCCACAGGTTTTGGAAAGGCAGTAAGGTATATTGACTCTACTCATCAAGGTGCATCTTTCTGTCCAATCAGAATTCAATTATAGGCACTTTCATTTTTTGCCCTAAAAATTAGGGTTTCCACAAAAATAGGAATTTCTGAAATATGAGGACATAGATGGAAGCTCCTTGGAACAAATCAAAGTTTAGAGCTTTGGATCGAACTTTTTGGTTGTTTGAAGCTCTGAGAAACTCAAACCCTAATTCAAGGTCCTTCCCAGTGAATCCGAGAAGACTAAAAGACATTTTTGAAGGGTGAAACTTTGCAGTATTCAAATTCTGAGTATACTCGGCTGATCAACTCATCAAGGTGCATCTTTCTATCCTTTCAGAAGTTTGAAATTCAAAGTTTCAATTTTTAGGGTTTCTCTGACAAACCCTAATCCGGGACCAGATCCAGTTTTCAGCAAATCAAGTGGTAAGACCTAAATATTTTTCTATTTCCATTTGAAGTACTCTTTAAAGATGTCTCACCACACCAAGCTTGAGGATAAGATTGAAGGGGTTGATAACTTCCGAGCATGGAAGTATAGGATTGGGTTAATCCTGGAAGAAAATGAGTTGGACACTTACATAAGTGAAGAGGTCCCTATCCCAGAGGAAGAAGAGGCTAAGACCTTACACAAAAGGAATTTGGTCAAGGCTAAGAGGATCATTGTTGATTCTATCAGATACCATCTCATACCACATGTGTCATCTCTAAAGACACCAAAGGAGATGTTTGATTCCCTAACCAAGCTATTCGAAGGGAAGAACATAAATCGAAAGATGACCTTGAGGAATCAATTGAAGAATTTCAAGATCCAGAATGCAAAGACTATGCAGTCTTATTTCTCAAGGGTCTCCCAGATAAAAGAACAACTTGAAGCTGTGGGAGAAGACATAGAAAATGGAGAAGTGGTAATGACCACTCTTAATGGCCTTCCTAGGTCCTGGGATTCCTTCATCCAAGGAATTTGTGCTAGGAAGAAACTTATCACATTCAGTAGGCTGTGGGAAGAATGCTTACAGGAAGAAGCTCAAATTGTAGATTGAGAAGAGAAGATGGGGATTGAAGACCAAGCTCTCATAGCACACTCTAAAAGTCATGGTGACAAAAAGACTCACCATCATGGCAAGAAAGAAATACATCACCATCAGAATCAGAGGGGTAGTCCCAGACCTCGAAGAAACATGTCCTATGTCCATTGCTATACATGTGATGAAAAGGTACACTATTCCAGAGACTGTCCCAGAAATAAGAAAGATGGTTCTCACAAGAAGAAGGACATCAAAAGAAGACATCATGCTCATGCTGCAGAGGATGATGAAACTCCCAGGAAGAGGGCTAGAGAAGATAGTGAATATTCTTCAAGTGATGAAGAATATGTTTTGATTTTTGCTCTCACTGGAACCATTACTCATGGAAGTAATAATTGGCTTATAGATAGTGGGGCTTCTAAGCACATGACAGTATTCAAGGAATCCTTTATGAACCTATCTGAACATGAATCACCCCACAAGGTGAAACTTGGAGATGACTACTAGTATCCAATAAAAGGGAGTGGTGAAGCCTCCTATAAACTAGACTCTGGAAATTCTATGAAGATGAAAGATGTACTATATGTTCCAGGTCTCAAGAAGAATCTACTCTCCATATCTGCATTAGATGCAAAAGGCATGAGGATTGCATTTGTAGATGGCCAAGTCCTAATGTGGCCAAAGGTTAATACTATAGAAGATGCAGTGGTGATTGGAGAGCAAGAGGGAGGATTATACAAATTGAAGGGCCAACCAGAACAAGCCATGGTCCATGACTCAGTAGAGCCAAGTGAACTTTGGCATAGAAGGCTTGCACACATGCACTATAGGGCATTACCAATTGCAAGCAAAGTTGTAGAAGGTCTTCCTGAAATCCAGACAAAGCATGAAGGCATTTGCAAAGGTTGTGCAAAGGGAAAGAACACAAAGAAGACATTTCCAAGCAGTGAAAGCAAGGCAAAAAGAATCTTGGAAATCATCCACTCTGATGTATGCGGTCCTATGTCATCCAGTTCTTTGAGTGGGTATGTATACTATGTTTCCTTCATTGATGATTTCTCTAGGAAGACTTGGGTTTATTTCTTGAAGAACAAAGATGAAGTGTTTGACAAATTCAAGGAATTCAAAGCCTTGATAGAAAACCAAACTGGCATGAAGATCAAGATCTTCAGATCTGACAATGGTGGAGAATTCACTTCAGGAGACTTCAAGAAGCTATGCAGTGATTCAGGGATTAAGAGGGAGTTGACTACTCCTTTCAATCCACAACGGAATGGGGTTACCGAAAGGAAGAATAGAACAACCATGGAAGCAGCTAGGGAAATGCTTCATGACCAAGATCTACCCATGCACTTATGGGCTGAAGCAGCCAGGATAGTTGTATATGTGCATAGCAGAACACCTCATAAGATACTTGACAACAAAACACCAGAAGAAGTGTTCACTGGTAAGAAACCAGAAGTTAGCCATCTCAGAATATTTGGTTGTCTAGTATACACTCACATCCCGAAAGAAAAGAGGACAAAGTTAGATCCTTCATGAAAGAAGGGCATATTCGTGGGTTAAAGTGAAAGCTCGAAGGCTTGCAGAATCTACTTCCCAGGATTCAAGAAGATTGATATCAGTAGGGATGTAACATTTGATGAAAGCTCAGCATACATCAAATCAAGGAAAACACCAGTTGAAGATAATGAAGAACCCAGAATATCCAGAACTTAAGACACCACCATGAATGAAGCAGTTCCTGAAGAAGATCGTGAAATGGAAGATCCACAACAACTTGTAGATCCACCCAGTGAGAATAACTCTCACAAGAGGAAACCAGCATGGGCTAGAGAGCTCATTCAAGATGCAGAAAGGTTTGGCATTCCAGAAGAGGAGCACAGAGAAAGGAAAAGGACAAGATCACATACCAGTTATGTTGCTTTACTCTGTGACATAATGAACAAAGAACCTTCCAGTTATGAAGAAGCAGCAGAAAAGAAAGAATGGAAGGATTCCATGGTTGAGGAATACCAGTCGATCATGAAGAATGATGTTTGGGATGTGGTCCCAAGACCAGATGGGAAGTCTGTGGTGACTTCCAAGTGGATCTATAAGATCAAGCATGTTGCAGATGGCAGCATAGAGAAATATAAGGCAAGATTTGTAGCTCATGGCTTCTCCCAGAAAGAAGGGATCGATTATGAAGAGACTTTTTCTCCTGTGGCCAAATACACTTCCATTAGATCAGTACTTGCTCTGGCTGCAGTGATGAAATGGAAGGTACACTAGATGGATGTCAAGACAGGTTTCTTGAATGGTGTAGTTGAAGAGAAAGTGTATGTGGAGCAGCCAGTCGGGTTTGAGAAACATGACCGAGAGTCACATGTGTGCAAACTAAAGAAATCCCTGTATGGTTTGAAACAGGCACCCAGGACCTGGTATGGCAGGATAGATGGCTTCCTATCTAGTTTGGGCTTTACCAAGAGTAAAGCGGATCCCAACCTTTACTACAAGGTTGAGGAAGGCAATCCAGTGATACTACTATTGTATGTGGATGACCTGTTTATGACAGGTGAGGATAGATTGATTATCGACACGAAGAGGTAGCTTGCTACCGAGTTCGAGATGAAGAACTTAGGTATGATGCACTACTTTCTTGGTATGGAGGTGTGGCAGAGTGCATATGGAATCTTCCTTGGACAAGGGAAGTATGCAGTAGAGATCCTGAAGAGGTTCGGGATGATGGACTGCAAGGCCATGGCCACACCTATGGCATAGAACCTGAAGCTTTTGTGTGATGCTTCATCTGAATTGGTTGAAGCTACGATGTATCGTCAGATGATTGGGTCCTTGATGTACCTGACGAATACAAGACCAGATATCTGCTTTGCAGTGAACACCTTGAGCCAATACTTGACAGATCCGAGACATGTTCACCTAATAGTTGCAAAGAATATTCTGAGGTACCTAAAGGGTACAGTTGACTATGGGCTCAAGTATGAGGTGAATCAAAAGTTTAACCTGGAGCATTATGTTGATTCGGATTGGGCAGGCAGTGCCATTGATCGAAAGAGCACTTCTGGGTGTTGCTTCAGTATGGGATCCGGTATGTTCTCTTGGTTTAGCAGGAAGCAGTCCCGTGTGGCAATGAGTACATCTGAAGCAGAGTATGTCACAGCTTGTTCGGCTAGTTGTGAGGTAGTATGGCTTAGGGAGCTACTGTATGATTTGTTTGATCTCCAGCTGAGTGCTACTTGTATATATTGCGACAACCAGAGTTTTGTGAAGTTGTCGGAGAACCCAGTGTTCCATGACAAGTCGAAGCACATTGAGATCAAGTATCACGATATCAGGGATATGGTGAAAAGAGGAGCAATGAAGCTCCTGTTTGTTGCGACGGACGACCAGATAGCCGATGTGTTGACCAAGCCACTGGCCAGAGTGAAGTTTGAATACTTCAGAGGGAGACTTGGTGTGCTTCAGATCGATATACCTTCCAAAGCGAAGTGATGAGTCCAGAGACACAGATGCACACGATCCATTCTCACATAGTGGTAGGAAAGTCCTCCTATGGTGTAGATGTAAGGGCTGGAGCCATTCTCACATAGTGGTAGGAAAGTCCTCCTATGGTGTAGATGTAAGGGCTGGGGCCATTATTACATGGTGGTAGGAAAGTCCTCCCATGGTAAGATGTAAGGGTTGGGGCCATTCTTACATGGTGGTAGGAAAGTCCTCCCATGGTAAGATGTAAGTGTTGGGCATGGATTTTCCGACATGGTCAGAGGAATGTCCTTCCATGGTCGTGATGTAATTGTCGAGATTTTTTGACATGGTCAAAGGAAAGTCCTTCCATGCCGATGAGTGTAAGTATTGAGCCTTTCCCAGATGGTCAAAGGAAATGCCTTCCATGCTGGTGAGTGTAATTGTTGTGTGTGTGCATCTGGGTTGTGCTCCATGGACGATAACAATGATCTGAAGACGATGATGTGACAGTATGGTACACAAGTTTTGCAGAGGCATATGATCAGTCCTGAGATGTTCTTGCAGGTTTTGCAGAGGCAGTGTAATCAGTCCTAGGAGATCTTGCAGGTTTTGCAGAGGCAGTTTAATTAGTCCTGAGGTGTACCTACTTGATGGCTTTCTCGCAGAGATGTTGAAGACCTACAAGGAGGCTCGGCCTACATCTAGCATGAAAAAGGGTTGGCTATGTAGATGATGAAGACCTGCAGGTGGTGGGCCTACATCCAATATGAAAAAGGACTGGCTCTGCAGAACTTCCTATGATGAGTAGATTGGAGATTGATTGAGATAGCAGCAGCAATGACGATGACAATGATTCGATGATGATGATTCGATGACGATGATCTAGTGATGATGATCCAGAGAAGATGACTTGTGCTAGCAGATCTGTGTCGAGAAATACCTTCCTAGTTAAGAGGGAGTGTTGATGTATATGTAACTTCGGAATGTATTTCACCTATGTATATTGTACTCCTATAGAGATGGTATTATTCCTCTATACGGAAGTGTTGTCATTTGTATTGACAAGTGTTGCAAGTTTCGTAACTTGCTATGATGGGTTATTAGACCACCAAGTGTGGGGTCGGCCTTGATTAATGTAACCACTGGTTATTAGACTCTTCTAGAGAAGTCGGCCTTGCTAGTTTATTAGGCAAGTCAGGATAAGTATAAATAGAGTGCGGGAGCACTCTATTTGATCATCTCATTATTCACTTCTACACTACTGGAAAAGTGGTGCACTAGTGGAGGAGGAGCTTCAGCTGCTAGGAGGACTATCTCTATGTACTTGGGTTGTATCATTGTTCTTTCTATCTCTGAGGAAGTTGTGGGGTTTTTCACCTTTATGGTTTTCCCCAGTGAAACTCTGTGTGTCTATTGTCTCGTGTGATTGCTTGGTGTGATTGATATGCATTGTTATACTTGATATGTTGTACATGTTATTCTCTCAGAATATCCTAGAGTATGTTGAATTAATGCTCAAAATCTAACATGCAGCTACAGCCTTGGGTGCATTTGCAGGAGCAAATTTTGATTCAAACAAGACCTTGAACAAGGAGATTGACTTGAAAAAAGAAGAACTGAAAAAGGTTCAAGAGCAATTGACAACAACCAAGGAAGAGCACAAATTTTATGTTTAGGATCTAAGGAAGATATTTGAAGACAAGTTGGAAGATCTGCAGTTGCAGGATACTTTTCTCCAGGTTAAACTACGTGATGCAAAAGCAGAAAATACTGCCAATGAGGAAAGAATGGTTGTGCTTAAAAAACAACTTGAGGATGCAACTGCAAGTGTAGCCTCCTCTACTTTTTCTAGGTTTTCACAGCAAGAGTTCAAAGACCTAGCTAATCATGTTAACCAGGAGCATCATAAGCTTCTAGCTGATTTATTTACCACCTTAGGTGAAATTCGTGAGACCTACATCGCCTTTTAGAAGATGTCTGGTACCTTGAGCAAGCAAGTAGAGAAAACAAAACAGGATTCTAAAGTTGTAGAAGACATCATGGATTGGCAAAAGTATATTCAAGATAAGCTAGATAAAATCCCTGAATTAGAGAGTCTCAAATTCATAAGGATCAAGACTGTTGTGCGAGCTTGGGAGAATGTCATTGAGATATCGGAGGATACCATAAATCAGGCTCAAGCAAATTGCAGGAGAAGATGGTATGCCTCACACAATCTCATGGAGATGTTGGCATTCCCTGGAATGGGGCTCATCAAGAAGGCAGATCCACCAAAATTGTTGATAGAGCAGGCCAAATCCCGTCGTGATGAAGTCAAAGAGAAAATCATGCAGATTGAGCACATCCAAATTGAAGACGTGGATTGGTTGATCAAGCAACCTGTTTCCATGGAAGGCAAGATCTATGTTTTTATCCGCATGTGGCATAAATTAGCCAAAAATGAGATTGAAGGATCCACATGTGATGCCCAGCTGGGGATCGAATCTCCTAATTATCCAGATATAGGTGAACTAATGGAAATTTGGGCCAAATGGAAAGATTTCCTCACTTAATTGAATAATCTGATTTTGTAATCCCTGTTTAAGGGGAATTTACCCTTTGAATTATTTTTGTAAATTACTATTTAAGGGGTAGATCTCTCTTAGTCAAGGGATGATAATTTTGGGCTAGAAATCGACAGAAGAAGACTAGAGATACTCTGTTTTATGCTGAGCTTGTAATTTCTTACAGACTTTCATTAATACAGTAATGTTATTCTCTTGCATCATCTTTTGTTCATTGATCAAGTTTCTTTGATAAATATTGATTTTTACTTCAGACTGTTATCTACACTGTTTAAATCCTTTGCAATTATTATTTCATGCAGAGATATTTGATCTGGATTTGTCCTTACGTTTGATCTGTGTATGCATTATGTTTTAATTGAATTTCTTCAACTAAAATATTTATCTATTTCTGCAAATGATTCGCAGTGAATTATAATCTATGTTAATTTTTCAATTGACATATTGGTTACAAGTTAATATTGAATGAGATTAAACACTTAATATTGCACTTAGTTAGTTTTAATTGATTGGTTGTAACTTAAGAAAATAAGGAATTGATCTTCTTCACATTTCTGTCAAGTGGATGAACATACTTATTTATTTTTCACATCAAATTAATCTGCACTTAAACAAGACACCTTTTAGAGTAGGTCTAACTTAGCTTAGATTTCCGTCCTAGGTAGATTTGTTTTCAAACTAAACACACTTTGTTTTCCTTCTTTGGAAGACAGATCCTTTGAGGATCAAAACCACAAGTGCCAGCGAAGGCCTTTGTATCCGTGGGAGATCACTATTCCAAACAGCTCGAGGATAGGGTAATACTTGCGCAGGATTATATGAAGCCTTTGGCTGGGTTTTCTTCCTCTGTTGACAGATTTGGAACCCATTGTTGAGATATTGTAACTTCAAAGAATATTATATTTGTACTTTATTATTCCGGAGATGTTTCATTCCTCCGTGAAGATCTTGTTGTATATCCGGAGATGTTTATTCCTCCGTCGGAATGTGGTAACTTGGGTTATTAGACTTCCCTAGTGGGGGTCGGCCCTATGTGTGTTATGTGGGTCAAAGGGTTATTAGACCACCCTAGAGGGGTCGGCCCAGTCAGTTGTAGTGAGGTATTTAACCCATTGGTTAAATACGAGCCTACATGTCTTGTGTAAAAGACAAGTCGGAGTAGTGTATAAATAGAGGAGGTGTATTCCTCATTCCACACACTCACTCACTTGAGAGTAGCGCACTTGTGGAGGAGAGGTCTGCTATGGTGGAGAAGGAGATCATGTCTTTGGTTTGCATCTTTGTATATTGCTGGTCATCTATATTGAGGAATCTTTGCTGGGTTTTCTACCCCATGAGGGTTTCCCAGGATAAATCTGTGTCTCTTGTGTTTATGCTATGCTTGTTGTTTCTTTAGTGATCCTGTATATGCTATTATTGTGAAATGGAATGTAATGCTACTATTTTCTGTCTTAGCATATTAAATCTTAACATGGTATTAGAGCTAACCTGAAGGAAGGCAATGTATGGCACTTACGACACTTGCTTTACTTACGACAATTTGAAGGTTAGGGTTTTATATATCAAAAACCAGTCATCGTGGAACTTTCACTATAAATCCATTTTGGCAAAGGTTCAGGATCTGAAACCTTTACAGGTCGTACATAACATATCCAGGTAACTTGTGTCCAAAGGGAACCCTCAGATTCGTTGTACTTTGTAAGTTATGATCAGTACAAGCTAGGGTTTCTGCCTCTTCCAGATCTCAGTCAAAATCAGGTGACCTAGGAAAAAAGGTCATAACCTGGGCTAGGAATCTCCAAATGAAATTTCGTAAAACGTGACAGGTAGTACACAGACTTTACTATCTCAGAAAATGTTTTCAGAGGCCGAAGTTGGACTAGTGACACATGGAAAGCCGTACAAGTTCGCTCTCCTGTTTTATCCCATAAACAGGTCACATTGCGACACTTGGCATAACTTGGGATAGGAAGCTCCAAATGAAATTTCGTAAAAAGTGACAGGTAGTACACAGACTTCACTATCTTACAAAAAAATTTCAGAGTCCGAAGTTGAACCAGTGATACGTGGCACGCCGTACAAGTTCGCTCTCCTGTTTTATCCCATAAACAGGTCACGTTGCAACACTTGGCATAACTCTCTCTCAGAAAATCCAATTGAGGTCAGACCTGTTGCGTTGGAAAGATGACAGGTCAGGCTACTGCATAAAAAAATTTCAGACCCTGTGGAGCGAAAATGTCAGATTTATAGCAGAAACAATCAGGTACATATTTCTGTCAAAACAGAATTATTTTTGGAGCACCTTTATTCATGGCTTCCGGAATTTAGGGTTTCGGAGAAAGTTGGAATTTTTGGAATCGGAATCCACGGCTGAATGCTACTTAGGAAAATCAAAATTTAGAGACCAAGATCGAATTTTTTGGTTGGGTAGAAGACTGGGTTTGATCAAACCCCAGTTCGGGACTTTGATCGGAAAGATGGAAAATTAGGGCTTTAGCAAAAGTTGGAATTTTTGAAGTCTGTAACCATGGCTGGAAGCTCCTCAGAAAAATCAGAGTTTAGAGCCTTGGATCGAACCTTTTGATTGGACAGAAGGGTGGGCTTCATCGAACCCTAGTTCGGGATCCTGTCCAAAAGATCTAGAAGTTTCGAAGGCAATTTTGAGGGGTCAAATTTTGGAGATTTCAAAATTGAAGCATGCTAGTTTTGATCAGCTCAGCAAGTCACATCCTTCCATCCATTCAGAAGTGTGAAAGTCAAAGATTAAATATTTAGGGTTTCTCTAGCAAACCCTAATCAAGCTCCAGATCAAGTTTCAGGGGGAGTCGAGGCTAAGGCCTTACATAAGAAGACTACACGAAGTCTCGACAGGTATGACTTAAGGAGGTTCAGGTATGTCTTGAAATCTGATTCTTGATGTGTTTGTCTTCATGTTATTTATTAGTACAATCTTGATTAATGTTAGAATTGTCTTATCACCCTAGTAACAGTATGAATGCATGTGAATGATCGAAGACATTCATTGATTAGGGCTATATGATTGTACTAATGCATTATGGTGTTGTGTGAGGTTGATGTTGTCTGCTAACAAGATACAGGTACATCACAAAAGACAAATCAAGTTCCATGACCATGACATCATGAAGACAAAGACTCATCCATAATCTTTGTTCTACTTACGATGTATGTATGACTTTGTTATATTATGCTTAACCTATGAGTCATGCAGGTTCTAGCTCAGGATCTCTAAAATCATTGAAGATATTGTTTAGGTATGTTGTCCATAACTAAGCAAGTATACTAATCCAGGTATGTTTTTCCTATGTCATGTTAGAATCTTACCTTGTGTTAGGATCCCTTATATAAGTATACTTGGTATGCTTATTCATAAAGTTAGTAATCAAGGGTTTATGCATATTATGTCTCTTATCTTGGTTGATGATTTAACTAACTAGATCAAACAAGAATATGCATGAGTAAAAGAAGACTTCCCTGAAACCTTGAATATTATCTATGATCATGACTATACATTTTCAAGATTATTTAGAACTATAATGTTGAGAATATACTAATGAATGTTTATGTATGAGATCATGAGGATGACACTTGAGCATGCACAGTGGTACAGAATGAATAGAAGTTCAAAAGACATACAGAAGATCAAGCGGGAGGCAACCACACAAACATAAAAGATAAGTATTTGAAATAGTAAATGATATTGCCTGTAATAGGTTGTATGCATATTTGTATTCCTACAATATATGATGCTGAGTGTAAACATTCATAGAGCATTGAACAGTATACTACTAACATGCATATGATTGGTAAGTTGGACAAGCATTCCATTGTTGCTTGTCTAGAATGAAACCTCTTTGCTGACATATTGAGAGCTGTGCACACTCTCGATAGTATGTTCTGGTAGAGATGGAAGGCATCTAGATAGCCACTGTATGCATACAGGATATGGGAAAGTGTTGTGCCAAAGTATTGGTCAAAATAGTTGCATAACTATGTAAATGATATCTATATGCATAATAGGTTATCATGTCAATATGATTTGATGATTATGAAGTATTACTAATCATGTACTTAATTTTGATTTGTAGGAAAGATCATGATGAATGATGAACACTGAACAAGTGATGGATGTTCAACAAGAAGATTTACAAATCAAACAAAATATAGAAGGCTCATTGCTAGAAGATTCTCTTAGAAAGAGGAAGAGAATCATGACAGATGTTTGCTCCAAGTGGATAGATAAGACCATTCTCTTAATGGTGTAATTAAAGAAGAAGTGTGAATCAGGTTCTGTATGGGTACCCAGGATTGGTAGTCAATTGATGAGCTTAATGATCATCATGGGTGATGTGTATCTCAACCTTTGCTACAAGGTTGAATATGGATTCTATACACATATGACATGGATGCAAGAAGGAACTCACCACAGAGTTCGAATGATTTTGAGGCTCATATCAGTAGACCCATCTAACGAGAGATGGCACAGATAGATATGCAGAAGATCATTCAATGCAAAGTGTGAATGATGATTGACAGTTTCTTGATAAGCTTGGGCTTTACCAAAAGTAAAGTTGTTCCTAACCTTTACCTTAAGGTTGTGGATGATGAACATATAATACCATTATTGTATAACGATGATCTCTTTCTGACAAAGAATGAGAAACAGATCATGAAAAGAAAGAAGAAGATGGCTGCAGAAATGAAAATGAAAGATCTCAGATTGATGCATTACTTCCTAGGTCTGGAAGTATGGCAAGGCTCAGAAGGAATCTTTCTCAACCAAGGAAAGTATGCTGAGAAATATTAAAAGGACTTGATGTGTTAGCAGATGACTCATCAGAGTTAGTGGATAGAACTCTGTACAGACAAAATACTGAGTCATTGATGTGTCTAACGAATACTAGGTCAGATATATGCTTTGTTGTGAACACCTTGAGTCAATATCTAGTGGAAACTAGATGTGTTCACCTGATAAGCTGCAAATCATGTGATACGGTACCTAAAGGATACAATAGACTTTGATCTATATTATCTTGGAGATCATGACTTCAGATGGCTACACAGATGTTGATTGGGAAGGAAGTGTATCAGACAGGAAGAGCACATCGAGAGGATGTTATTGTCTGGGATCAGCCATGATCTCGTGGTTTAGCAGGAAACAATCTAGTGTGGTTGTTAGCACAAGCAGAATATATGGCTGCTTGCTCTGCTAAGTTATGAAGCAGTATGGCTTCAGGATTGTTTGACTTAGAGATAGACCCAACTATGATCCTATGTGACAAACAGAGTTGTATCAAGATGGCAGAGAATCTAGTGTTCCAAGATATGGTGCAGAAAGGAACCAAAAGTTTGAATTTGTAACAAGTTACCAATGTACTAACCAAACTTCTACCAAACCGATGTACTAACCAAACCTCTACCTCAAGTAAAGTTTTCCGAGACAAACTTAATATAGTTCAGAAGGACCCTCCTCGAAAGGGGAAGTGATGTGATAACTCATGATGAGATTGCCTGCATCGACAGTGAGGTTGATGATGAGGATACCTATATTAGTGATGCCGACAGAGAGGTTGGTGGATGGTCCTTAGACAGGGTCTAAGGTGACAAGGGGATTGCATCATCCTTGAACATATATTCTAAAAGAAGCCGTAGACAGGTGTCTCCGAGAAAGAAGAGGGATTGCATCATCCTTGAACACATGTTCTAAAGAGAGCCGTAGATGTATGTCTTCGAGAATGAAGTTTTTGGTGGACATGATAGGATTGCATCATCCTCAAGAGAGTCGTAGACGTATGTCTTCAAGAATGAAGTCCTTGGTGGACATGATAGGATTGCATCATCCTCAAGAGAGCCGTAGACGTATGTCTTCGAGAATGAAGTCCTTGGTGGACATGATAGGATTGCATCATCCTGAAGAGAGCCGTAGACATGATGTCTCCGAAAATGAAGTCCTTGGTGGACAGAATAGGATTGCATCATCCTGAAGAGAGCCGTAGACATGATGTCTCCGAGAATGAAGTCCTTGGTGGACAGAATAGGATTGCATCATCCTAAAGAGAGCCGTAGACTGATGTCTCCGAGAACAAAATCCTGAATGAACAGGTAAGGGGATTGTATCATCCTCGGACTTTAGTCCTGTGAATTGAGCCGCAGACAAGATGTCTCCGAGAACAAAATACTGAATGAACAGGTAAGGGGATTGGATCGTCCTCGGACTTTGGTCCTGTGAATTGAGCCGTAGAAAATATGTCTCCGAGAATAAAATCCTGAATGAACAGGTAAGGGGATTGGATCGTCCTCGGACTTTGGTCCTGTGAATTGAGCCGTAGAAAAGATGTCTTCGAGAATAAAATATTGAATGAACAGGTAAGGGGATTGGATTGTCCTCGGACTTTGGTCCTGTGAATTGAGCCGTAGACAAGATGTCTCCGAGAATAAAAATCCTGAATGAACAGGTAAGGGGATTGGATTGTCCTCGGACTTTGGTCCTGTGAATTGATCTGTAAACATGAGGTCTCCGAGAATTGAATGATAGGACTGGATCGTCCCTGGACTTCGGTTCAAAAGGTACATGATAGGATTGGATCGTCCCTGGACTTCGGTTCAAAAGGTACATGATAGGACTGGATCATCCCTGAGCTTCGGTTCAAAAGGTACATGATAGGACTGGATCGTCCCTGGACTTCGGTTCAAAAGGTACATGATAGGACTGGATCGTCCCTGGACTTCGGTTCAAAAGGTACATGATAGGACTGGATCGTCCCTGGACTTCGGTTCAAAAGGTACATGATAGGACTGGATCGTCCCTGGACTTCGGTTCAAAAGCTACATGATAGGACTGGATCGTCCCTGGACTTCGGTTCAAAAGGTACATGACAGGATTGCATCATCCATGGACCTATGTCCTAAAGAGAGCAGGATTGATCATCCTGTAATATGATCGTGTGATGACGATGCCGATGACGTTGCTGATGATCGTATGATGACGATGTTGATGATCGTGTGATGACGCTGTTGATGATCGTGTGATGACGATGTTGATGATCGTGTGATCTAGATGCTGATGATCATGTGATCTAGATGCTGTAGAGCGAGATGATCCAGAGGCTATAGATCGAGATGATCCTGATGCTGATGATCGTGAGGATCCAGATGTTGATGTTGTTGTAGCTGTTCGAAGTGCTACAGAAGATAAAGACTCAGTACTGAAGATGTTCATGTTCCAATATTGAAGATGTTAAGCTTCCAATGATTTATAGATGTATCATGTATGATGTTGATGACTCCTTGCTTGCACAGATGATGTTATAATATCCTTCTCGTTAAGGGGGAGTGTTGAGATATTGTAACTTCAAAGAATATTATATTTGTACTTTATTATTCCGGAGATGTTTCATTCCTCCATGAAGATCTTGTTGTATATCCGGAGATGTTTATTCCTCCGTCGAAATGTGGTAACTTGGGTTATTAGACTTCCCTAGTGGGGGTCGGCCCTATGTGTGTTATGTGGGTCAAAGGGTTATTAGACCACCCTAGAGGGGTCGGCCCAGTCAATTGTAGTGGGGTATTTAACCCATTGGTTAAATATGAAGGAAAGCAAAGGAAAAAGGGAAAAGGAAGGAAAGCTAGCTTTCCTTATCCACTCATGGAGGGCGCATTAGATAAGGATACTTGATCCTAAATTAATACTCTCTATATAAATGAACCAGTGCACACCACGTTCACATATTTTTTCAGTTTGATGTTTGGATTGAGAGAAATTGTGCCTCAAAGACTTGGGAGATGTGCCCCTATTCCAAGCTGGGTGATGTGCCCCTGCTTTCTGTGAGAGGCTGATAGTATTCAGCCATTTTCATTGAGATTATTTTCAGGTCCTATATATGAAACAATTTTGGGTCTAATTTCATAAATTTCCAACAAGTCTGTGGTTCGAATCTCAGAGCTTCTCAATGATTTTTATTCTTGTATTATTGTATTGTTGATTAGAAGAGGAGATGAGTTTTTGTAATGTTTTGAGAAGACTCATGGATCTTATATGATTTAATAACAATAAATATTAATCTCTGATATTATTCATTACATTTCATATTGCAGAAGTCTGATATTTTCTTCATTTTCTCCACCCCCTCTAGAATTGCCTAGATTTTAACTAGTTTTCAGAATGCTTGTGGTAGATGAATGAGAATAGATACAAATGAGATAATTTATGTTCCTTATGTTAGTTAACATGTTTTATGATCCAATAATGTCTGAGAATAGGAATTAGTGAGCCTTCCTTGCATGTTTGGAAGCTCCTGAATTTTACTAGCTATGTAATCCTAGAATGCTAATTTACTTGTCTTTTTGTAAATATTTCTCATATCTTAATTAAACTTGATGGAGTTATATAAGACTATATATTGACTGATATTACATGTTTTTTATCCTCCCTGGGTCATAAACATTCATTCATAGCCTTCAGTCAAAATATAGAGTAATATTAGTCTGCATATGCTCGGGTGCTCAGGAGCATTACAGTAGATCTCATCCTTGTTGATTTCGACCCATCAATGGTCCTAGTACTTTTTTCAGAGGTATTAAATTATATCCAAACCTTCCTTCCACCCAGATCTTCTGATCCTATCCCCCTACAATCAAACTATCTCACCAAAACATTGTTTTTAATTGATTCTTCAAGAGATTAAGTTTATGTATCACTAATCCTAGTTGGTACATTACAGAATCTATAACTATGCTTCGGGTCATTTCAACATGGTCTTTTTTCTTCCCCTTATCTTTCATTTTTTATTCATGGATACCTCTATGGTATCATTGAAAGTAGCATGAACCACTAATTTACAACTGACACAAGGAGTCATGGTACTATGCCCTCTACCGTCTATCCCTTTGAGTACTTGGCATTGTTCAATGAAATGAAATTCCCACACATAAATCACAATTCAATTACCATGGCTAGTGTTATTCCTACATGAGCAAATTTATTGGCTATGGAAGAAGGTGCCAACATTGATGGAATGAAATCATTATTGGTGTTGGAATGTTATTAATACTAAGAGGGGGGGTGAATCAGTATTAGTGCAATTATGAATTATTGTTAACTTCTTAGTTGATTAATATGATCTTTAATTATGCATCCACCATAATAAAACATTCAATATCACATGAGCACAATACATGGAAAACACAAATTTTTATGTGGAAACCCAAACGAGAGGAAATCACGGAATGCTCTCTTATAATAAAATATTACATTCGAGGAAGAACCAACTTCCTAAGTTATCCAACACCAACTGGAAAGAGGCACCAACCCCCTGGTTTTATAGGCACCAACTATGTCAAAGTTAAGGAAGGAACATTGGACAGTGGTAAAGAGGGTCTTCATATATTTGTGTGGCACATTGGATTATATGCAATATGTTACCAAGAAAGCCTTGGAGCTCACAAAGATATATATATATATATATATATATATATATATATATATATATATATATATATATATATATATATATATATATATATATATATATGGATTTGTTAATGCAAAATGAGTTGGAGATCTTGATCGTATAATATTTACAAGTGGGTATGTATTTAAGTTATTTGGTGGAGTGATCAATTGGATGAGCAAGAGGAAATTTGTAGTTGCATTAACAACTTCAGAACATGAGTACATTGTAGCCATTTATTGAAGTAAGGAAGTTGTATGGTTGAAAATATTGTTTTTGAATAATGATTTTTTTCATAAAGAAGTGAGGATAGGTTGTGGCAACTTCAGTGCAATATTTTTGGCAAAGAACCCTAGTATCATTCCAAGAAAAAGCATATTGATGTGCAGTACCATTTTGTTAGAGACAGTTGAAACATAATAAAGTGTTATTGGATAAGGTTGATACCTTGAAGAATATTGAATATTTATTGATAAATTATATTAGTACTAAGTTATATTGGTGTAGAGAATAAATGGGAATTTCTACCCCTAACATATCACTATATGAATGCCTTCCTCCTACCCCCATTTTTTGCAGAGTTCAACAAGTGGGAGAATTTTGGATGTGTCGTATCCCTTGTAGTTAGACTTAAGTCACATCCCAATGGGGGTTCCGATGCTAGCTATTTAATAAATGAGGCCAAGGGAGACATGGGGGACCATAAATCCCCCCATCTCGTGGTTTGGGGGGGTAGCACCCAAGGAAACGAAAAATTGTCTGTTATGCATTATTTCAACCAATGGTTTTAGCTCATTGTAATATAATCTCAGTTAAGGGGTTATGGTTGTAATATAATCCAGATTAACATATTAGTGCTTTGGATGCTATAGAATACCTAAATATTGTATTATGAATGGTGAAGATAATACAATGAGATAGACAAAAGTGCAACTCTAAGTTTGGCTAGTTTTCATAGTTGAAGTTTTATGTGGTATATCTTTATGTAATGTGCACTATCTTTATGTAATGTGCACTAGGTGTTCCATTTTTATTCTTATGTTTTAGATTATGTTGGTATTTTTTTATTTCATAGGTTTATCAAAGTCTTCAGGATCAACTACCATGCCTCATCATCATCTCTCTAAAATATTGGTCTTGGTTTTCACATATTATAAACTCTTGCATGTGATTGTCCTCTCAGCCATTTCTCTCATATCTCCCCATGTCGTCATTTTCCTTCATTAATTTAGTGCTATATTTTCCTCATGTTGCCTCTTACCTTTGTTAATTCAACCCTTGCATTGTCCCATGTTTCTCCTTTCCTTCACTAGTTCAGTGCTAGATTTTCCTCAGGTCACCTCTTGCCTTTGTTAATTCAACCCTTGGATTGTCCCATGTTTCTCCTTTCCTTCACTAGTTCACCGGTGACCACCATTAGTTCATCCCTAACATTGTCGCTTGTCACATCCTCCCTTTGTTACTTCATTCCTACTGTTGTGTCATGTCACCTATTGCCTTCACTAGTTCATCCCTAGTGTTTCCTCTTTCCTTTGATAGAACAACACTAGTTTTTATGTTCTTTTTGTATTACTTGCTTCCTAATACCTTCACCAACTCCTTGTCCTTACTAGAGAGTTGGTTTTTATGTCCCTTCCTTGATTGGGTCAAGAACCTAGCCTTTGTTTTGAAAATACAATAGCTTGATTGGATATTGACTCTTCATGCCTCGGCTAGTTTTCATAGTCAACACCTAGGATCAGGTAAGCATTGGTACCTCTTATCATTTCTCTCATGTTTCCTTTCTAATATCTCCTTCTTTATCTCAGTCTTATATTTCTTTCATGTTATTTAGATTTAATACATTTACTTTCCTAGTCTAATGGATATCTTACATTCATAGTAGTTAGACTTACTCATGTTTGATTTCATAGTATAGCTATTATTCTACTTGCATGGTAGTTAGACTTACCTATCTCATTTTACAGCTTAGTTGCTTTGATTTTAGTGGTCAGACTTGTCAATCTCCCTTCTTGGCATTCTTTACTTGCCATGCATTCCATTCCTTCTTGTTTTTTCATTCGCTTTACCTTATATGTGCTTGATATCATATTATCTGTGCATGTGTGTGATGGATTTACTCTTTGTACTGAGGGACCTCTATACAAAATTTAGGGACTTAAGTGATGATGAACAATGAAGACTACCACCTCATCACCAGGTGCACATTATGATCCAGGAGGATATTGGTGGCCACCTGCCTATTCCACTTGGACCCACCATTGTTTCTTCAGTTTTTCAGTTTCCTTAATTGTAGCACAATTTTACTATTTTTGGCAGTTTTCGGGTCCTAAACTTATGGAGTCGTTTTGAGGCCCTAAATGACGTTTTTTCAGCATCTGATGATTGGGAAAATATAAGTTCGTTTCGGAATTCATATTTACTCTCTATGGATGTATTCCTTGAATAGATCTTTCTAACGATGTATCATGTGCGTCAAACGGAGGTAGTATGCCAAAGTTACGACCCTGGGAAATTGATGTACCAAGTTACCCTACAGGGCCCATATTCTGGCGTTTCAAGTCCTAGGGTTAGCTTTCTGGATGTGTAGGGTTTCCCTTGTTTCTCAATAATAAATAGGCCTTCGAGCCTCATTGTAACATAGAGTTCAGAGGCATGTAGCCGGCACATCTCTTCTCAGAGATAAGCTACCAGCACTCTAGCTAGTTTATTTCCATCCTGTATGTAAACAAGTTTCAGTTCTTTGAGCAATGAAATGAAGTGTTATTTCCACTGCATCTTTGTTTTTATGGGTATTTGTGTATTCTGTTGCGTTCCTACATAAATACGGATCAGTGGTATCAGAGAAATCTGCTCTTTCTCGATCCTTCTTTGCATGTCCCCAACGAGGGTGATATATAAGGAGTTAGGGCTCCATCTAGTTGAACCTTTGCAAGATCAGCCTCGCAAACCCCGACATCCGCCCATGTGGGACGAAAAGAAAGATGAGGGCGCAGAAGATCCTATCAAAATGTTGCTCGAGGAGGCCCTTGAAAAACAAAGGAACGCGATGATGGATAACTTCGCCCAGATCCTTCAACGACTTCCCACTGGCGGCGCATCTGCATCTAGCAGCCACTCTGGAGGCGCAACCCCTTTTAAGGTACAAGTAAACTTTGACATTCCCATATTTGATGGCCGAATAGATGCAGACACCGTAGAAAGATGGTTGAATCTATTAGAAGGATATTTCTCGGTTCATGACTTTTTCGATCGGGAAAATATTACTTTTTCACTACTCAAAGTCGCCCCCCATGTCAAGGACTGATGGGAAACCTACTGTGCGAGAAAGGATGAGGAGGAACCCTCTCTGTTCTCGGTCATACCCACTTGGAATTCTTTTCGAGACGCCATAAAGGAACAATATTATCCCGTGGGGAGCTATGAGGACAAGTACATACAATGGACTACACTGCAGCAGCAAAGAGATCAAGATGTGCATGAGCTGACGAATATGTTCCATACCCTACGCACCAAGTTGGGTATCAAAGATTCAGAGAAAGATTTGGTGCTGAAGTACCGCAATTGTCTACACATATACATTCAGGAGGAAATGAAGTTCCTCGACATCTCCTCTCTTGGTACGGCATATTGGTATGCTGCCAAAATTGAGCGAAAAATCAAACAGAAGAAACTAGACTTTGGGTCTACGAATCAGAAGCAAGCGAAAGGTGCCCCCAAACTGCAGAACCAAGGACAAAACCAAGGCATGGCAACTTAAGACAACTTGCCAAATCCGCAAGGAAAGAGCAACACTGTGAAGCCAAAGAAGGAAGCGGGAAAGTGGTGTGAGTTCCATAAGAGCCCCACTCACAACACAAGTGAGTGTCGGGCCAAGCAATCATTGGTCGCTAAGACAAAGGCTTCTGAATCAGATGCATACATTGACACTGAATCAAAACCCGAGAAGGGGAATGACAGAGGGAAGAAGATTATCGATGCAGAGCCCAATGCCACCGTTGCCACCACGAAGATCCAAAAGGAAGAACCAGAAGATTCAGAGGAGGAGGAGCGTCTCTTCCACTCCCAGATGTGGGTAAAGGGTTCCCCGCTACAGTTTATTGTCGATGGTGGGAGCCAAAAGAACCTCATTTCAGCAGAGGTCGTGAAGCGGTTGGGCTTGCCGACCACAGAAAACCCGCAGCCGTACACCATCGGGTGGCTTCACCAAGGACGGCATCTCCGCGTCAGCCAGCAGTGTCGCCTTCCCTACAGCATCAATCCCTTCACCAATGAGGTATTATGTGGCATTGCTCCTCTTGATGTTTGTGATGTACTATTAGGCCAACCATACTTATGGAAGCAATATGTTGTGTATGAGTCCCAGCCTCGCGCTGTTATTATTACGTTGGGAAATAAGTTGTACAGGATACCAGAGGTACCACCGCCTACCACTATCTCTTTGGTTACTGCAAAACAATGCAGTAAGCTCATTTCCAAAATCGGGAAATTTGTTTTCTTGATGATCCGCCCTCAGGGAAAGAAGAAGATCGTGGCCACGACCTCCGAACAGGGCTCCTCCGCCCAACAACAACAAATGGACAAGGTCATGGTGGAGTACCAGGACATGTTCACCTCACCCACAGGGATGCCTCTGCACTGTCAAGTCAAGTACCCCATCGATCTGACCCCAGGTGCACCGTTGCCCAATGGACCGATCTATCGACACTCTGTTCTGGAGAACGATGAAATCAAGAGGCAGATTCAGGAGCTGCTACAGAAGGGTCACATCCGGCCAAGTTCATCGCCCTGTGGAAGCATGATCGTGTTGGTACAGAAGAAGGATGGGACTTGGAGACTCTGTATTGACTATCGAGCGCTGAACAAGATCACTGTCCGGAATAGGTACCCGATCCCCCGAATTGATGACCTCCTAGACCAACTTAAAGGGGAAAAATATTTCAGCAAGATCGACTTAAAGTCCGGGTATCACCAGGTACCGATCGAACCGACCGATGTGTGGAAGACTACCTTCAAATCCAAGGAGGGCCTTTTCGAATGGTTGGTCATGCCTTTCGGGCTGATGAATGCTCCCACAAACTTCATGAGACTAATGGACATCTTGCAGCCATTCACCAACTCATTTGTCGTAGTGTACTTGGATGACATCCTGGTCTTCAGCCAGACTTGGGAAGAGCACCTCCACCACATCCGACAGGCCCTCCAAACACTGTGGAAGCACAAGTTGTGTACCAATTTGGAGAAGTGCACTTTTGGCATGACCCAGATTCAGTGTCTAGGATACATTATTGATGAGTGTGGGGTGCATGTGGATCCAACCAAGATCCAAGTCATTCAGGATTGGCCAGCCCCAACCACTCTAACAGAGCTTCGCAGCTTTCTGGGTCTTGCTAATTTCTACAGCAGGTTCGTGTTGGGATTCTCTCATATCACTTGGCCCTTGAGTCAAGTCACCAAGGGAGGAGCGAAAGAAAAATTCTTCTGGTCGGAAACTCAACAGAAGGTGTTCGTAGAATTGAAACATCACCTCTGTTGTGCCCCAGTGCTCACATTACCAGACTTGTAACAATCATTTGAGATCGAGACAGATGCCTCTGACTATGCTATTGGGGCAGTCCTTACTCAACAAGGGCATCCAGTGGCATATCACAGTGAGACACTGTCCGACACAGTCCGCAACTATCCCACTTATGACAAAGAGATGTATTCTATTGTACAGGCTTGCCGATAATGGAAGCATTAAATTTTGGGGAAAGAAACGATCATCCACACAAACCACCGACCCTTGCAGTTCATACAAACACAAGGGAAGTTATAGAACGATCGCCATCAGAAGTGGTCCACATATCTACAACAGTTTCATTTGAACATCAAGTACAAGAAGGGCAGCACCAATAATGTTGCAGACTGCCTCAGCCGACCACCGATCGTAGCGATAACCACCGTGCTCAACTCTTGTGGGCACGAGACTTCTGACTGGCCGCTTCTCGACAAGAGTGATCCAGAAATCAGCCACACATACAAGAGGCTCTTGGAGGGCAACCAAGTTACAAATTTTCACCTACAGGATGCACTACTATGTCACATGGGACACCTTTGTGTTCCTTCAAGCGAATGTGCCAAGATGATTTGGGAAGCGCACTACAGTCGGGTCCCTGGGCATTTCGAGGTCGAGAAAACAGTGGCATCACTGCAGAAGTACTTCTATTGGCCAAACCTTCGATAGGACGTCGGAAAGTACATATGATCCTGCATTGCCTGCACCATTGCCAAACCGTCCATCAAGAAGCAAGGCCTCTATACTTCATTTCCTACTCCTAGTCGACCTTGGGAATCCATCTCCATGGATTACATGTCGGGCCTTCCTTCCACTAAGCACGGCAACGACTGTATGTTCGTGGTCGTCGACAGATTCTCAAAGATGTCCATAATGGCGGCCTGCAAGAAGAATATCACAGCAGAAGCCACTGCTAAACTCTTCTTTGAACAAGTGTGGGTACACTTTGGGATCCCACAGTCTATCATCTCAGATCGGGATAGCAGTTTCCTTAGTACATTCTGGTCTAGCCTATGGTCAATGCTAAACACAAAGCTCACAAAGTCCACAGCTTTCCATCCCCAAACTGATGGCCAGACAGAGGTCCTCAACACGATGATTGTCCACATTTTGCGCATGTACAACTCAAAGCATCCACGCACATGGGATGAGAGCCTCCCCTATATACAACATAGCTATAACCGGGCCCTCCACAACTCAACTGACCACAGCCCCTTTCGGGTGGGCTTGGGATTCCAACCACTATGTCCCATTAATGTAGCCATGCCATTTGCAGCTACTCACACTGATTCGGCTCATGTCCAGTCTGAAGTTTCCAAGGCGAACAGCTTCATTGAGCGCATTCAGCACATTTTCCAACAGGTTCATGATATATTGGACAAAGCCAATGCTAAGTACAAGCAGCGACATGATCAGCATCGGGTGCAACACAAATTCCAGGTGGGCGACAAAGTGTGTCTACATTTGCATAAGGAACGTCTCGCTAGACCCCACCACAAGCTTCGCCCGCTCCGATATGGGCCACACACCATCACCAAGGTTGTTGGGGACAATGCCTTCGAGCTCAGTATTCCACCATTCCTTGGTCTGCACCCAGTGTTCAATGTGGACCACCTTCGACCCTACTTTCCACCTCTACTGGACACATCAGACGTGGCAGAACAACTCACACCAACAGAGTTAAACCCAGACTGCATGGAACAAGCCACAACTGATCAGATTATGGATACACAGATCAAGAACACCCGCCAGCAGAAGATACAGCTATATCGAGTTGTCAAAGCAGGCCAACTCCTTCACCAAGGAAAGTGGCTCACCAGGGACCAAGTTCAGCAGAAGTTTCCTCATCTCATGGAGGGACTCCACGCAATGGGGACCATTGCTTCCTAAGGGGGGAGGAATGATCCAGGAGGATATTGGTGGCCACCCACCTATTCCACTTGGACTCCCACCATTGTTTCTTCAGTTTTTCAATTTCCTTAATTGTGGCACAATTTTACTATTTTTGGCAGTTTTCGGGTCCTAAACTTCCGGAGCCATTTTGAGGCCCTAAACGACGTTTTTTCAGCATCTGGCGAACTCAATAAAATATGAGTTTGTTCCAATTTCAATATTTTTCATTTATGGATGTATTCCTTGAATAGATCTTTCTGGCGATGTATCATGTGCATGAAACGGAGGTAGTATGCCAAAGTTATGACCCTGGGAAATTGATGTACCAAGTTACCCAACGGGGCCCATATTCTGGCATTTCACCTCCTAGGGTTAGGTTTTTGGATGTGTAGGGTTTCCCTTGTTTCTCAATAATATATAGGCCTTCGAGCCTCATTGTAACACAAAGTTCAGAGGCATGTAGCCGCCACATCTCTTCTCAGAGATAAGCTACCAGCACTCTAGCTAGTTTATTTCCATCATGTATGTAAACAAGTTTCAGTTCTTTGAGTAATGAAATGAAGTGTTATTTCCGCTGCATCTTTGTTTTTATGGGTATTTGTGTATTTTGTTTGCGTTCCTGCATAAATCCGGATCACATTAGCTCCCACAACAAACACTACTAGCCTTTTCTCAATTCATCATTGTCTTATTGTGTTGTTGCTATTATTGTTGCTTTGATTTCTTTTCTCACACCTTCCTGCTTGCTCATATTATCATTTTGTGGATAGAAACCCCTGCAAGGGAGGAAATATGTAGCATATGGATTTTGTGATAAACACTCACATATGCCTAGCCACTAGGAAATTCATGGTGTGACCTTATTTTGTGTTTTGTCCATGTGTGACCCACCTAATGATAACATTGATATCTATTTACCTTCCTTTTATGTCATACTATATTCCTGAAGTTCTCTCTACCTTATCCTAGATGTATGACCTCTTAGGGAAATATAGTGCTTAGGTAGAGTCTTTGGCCACCTTTCCTCTCTTGTCCTTTCACCCTTGGTCGTTAATTTGGCTCACTTTTACCCTTTTGACCACATGTTTGGGGTGTCTCCTTACTTTAAGGAACTAATTTGAGGCACAAACCCCTAATTAATTCCATAATTACTTAGGATTATAAGAGCACAATGACCCAAATCCTTTTGCATTTTCTATTTACAAGGTCAAGCAAGTCAAATCTTCCTTAAGATCTTATGAGCTTAAGGCACTAAGTGAACTATGGATTTCCTAACCATGTTGCCACTATGTATCACTGAGTGTGAAACAACAAGCCTATGTTAAGGGGGACCCTATGTTATGACCTCAAAAACTCATGATATATGGTCAAACCATGATGTTTGACTTTCCTATACAAAGCGATCTCTATAACGATTGTTTCATTGCTCACTTATGCCTTAAGGTCATTTGTTTTCCTACTTATATTATTCAATTCCTCTGTAAATCCTTTGGTGTCTTCTACCCCCCTCATTTGATTGATGTCAAATATTTGATCTAGCTTCCTAATTCACTTATCAATCTTTAAGGATTCTTGCATTTTCCTTCTCCAACACCTCAATGAGAATCTTTTAATGTTAGTTTGGCTCCAACCTTGCATGCTTGTTATCTCACCCTGAGGAATCTCAAAAGACTTAGTTCTCTCACACCTTCTACGATTCAACCCAACAATATCAAGGGACGTTTCAACATGACTAGGACATGGGAGGTATCAAACCCTTCTAAGGGCACTTGGGTCCCCTTTCAGTGCATACTATTGTGCCATTATATGTAGTAGATATATTATTTTATTTGTATTGGAGATCAATGCAACTCTATTTTACAAGAGGATTGTGTTGTATGTGGAGGATCATTTAAGAGATGGAACACTCTTTTAAAGGTTCAAAACTCTCTTCTTCAGTGCAAGAAGCTTCAATGCCTTATTTGAGTTTTTTTCATTTCCTCTCTCTTTCATGTCTATCTTTTAGTTTAATCGGATCACTAAAAGAGTATAATTCAATCCAAGTTAGATTACATTTCTTTTGTTACTTTGTTATTATTTACTTGATGAAAACTCTAATTGAAGTAATCTAATTATCCTACATACCTAGATAAATAATTAATATTAAAACTCTAATTAATCTAAAGGCCGTATTCCCTTATCTATCCTCTCTTACTCTTCCCTAGGGTTTCTCAATTTTATCATAACACCAAAGAATGAGTCCACTTTAATTCCTCTCTGGTGTAGTGTTTGTGGTAGGGTGGTTCTCCAGCCTATTCATACACTACCCATCTTTAAATTTATATCTTTGTAATGTATTTATAGCTAGCTTATGAAGCATATGATTCTTTCATGCATTTTTATGTTTCTTTCAATTGAACTTATGGTAGTAAAATAATTGTTAAAGTGTACAACAGCATTAGAAGGTACAGGTTCTTGGGGATTCGACCCTATGTTATAAATTGGAAAAAGGAACATATGCTCTTGATAACGTTATGTTAAAACCTATAGGGGAGAATCTGAAATTGGTCAGCTCACATTTCAAACCCCTCTTTTTATCATGTGTATTGGAGAAAACTCACTATGGCTTGGGAACACCACAACAGACAAATGACTACCAGAAATCTACTCAATTCTCAAAGCAATGCTATTATAAATGACAATGTTAAGATAATGGAGAAATTTAACCAACCTCGATCCAACGTTTGATGTAGATCCCCGTTGGAGCTTTCAATCCGCGCACATCCAAGCACTTGTAATCTGCAAATTAATCTTGACAACCAATATCTAACAAGTACATGTGATATATAAATGACATTAACATTATCAATAACAATGGTCCATAATATCATAAGCAAATGCAACCCAATGTATAATAAACAACATTCACACCATGAATGGACGAGAATATGAGTATTTCTATTAATGAACAAGAAGAAGTACAAAGTGATACGACCTCTTGCCGGCAACCAATCTGAACCAAGATCTAGATCAATCCACTTGTGCCTCCACCACTTCAATCCTCCATGAATGGCAAACTCAAACTAGAAAGGAGTTTGGAAGGTGAACATAACTAGTTCACAACTACAAGGATCAATGAGTGCAGACTCGAGATAGGGCAAAAATCCACTAGAGTGCCTTTACTAATCTCTTCTTCCTCCCGTCCATAAGCCATATGTGTTCAATATATAGTCCTCTCAAAGGTAGGTGAAAGGACACATCGAGACGTTACTTGGGCAGATGGAGAGCCAAAGGTCACCCAATGACCGCTTTTTGGGAGTAAAAAGTAATAAAATAGTGGTTTTTACCATTTTACTTGATACCCGCGGGCTATAGTGTTGCAACTCGCGGGTACGCATGCTATAGTGATGCAACATGCGGGTAGGAACAAAAATAGGGCAAACTGGTATCACTGAAGGATAAAAATGGAACTGAGTCATTGAAATGGATCCTACAGGCCAAAGAATGCTAATGCTCACAGGGTGGAAGATTTGTGTGTAACATCATGTCTTCGGATAGTGAGCTGAATACTATCGTTGCTTCTATCCAAAGAAAATCAAATCGTGGAAGAGAGCAAAATGATATTTTAGGGAGTTTCAAGATGAAATCACAAATCAGTCCAAAGAGGTCATGTAATCTGAATCATCTTTGTTCACTATAGTTTTTAATGAAATTTTATCACTTAACCAATGTTTATGATATTTTGTTTTAGTATTTTGATTAATCTCTATTTGTGTAATTCATTAAGGTTTCGTTTGCTAGAATGATGAGTTGCTCCAATGTTTTGTGAGCCCTGTAAAGCAAAAAAATATGGGAAATCTATACTAAACCTGCATGGTACAAGTCAACAATGTAATTTTAATTCTACCTAAAATATAAATAACATTTTTCTATAATAAAAAAATGATGTGATCTTTTGAGAGACTGTGAGCTTGCATTAGTTATGCAAAGTACAATGATAAGTTTTTGCAAGCTTATTTGCTATATACAATGTAAACTTTTTGCGAGTTTGTATGCAAAGTACAATGATAAGCTTTTGCAAGTTTGTACAATTTCACATAGAACTATTTGAAATATAAATATTTACTATGTAATGTATGGTTTTTGCAAGTTTGTTCTGATTTTTAATATAAAGTTTATTTGATTACAAACAACAAATTCATAGATTATGATCATACTAGCTTCTTATTTTTAAAATAGATGATTTATAATTTAAAAAATTATACAATGTAAAAGTTATATAAATTATGGAATAATTTAATGTATTAAGAAAAACAATGCAATATAAAGATTTTAAAAGCTTATATTGTTTATGTGATGTTAATAAAAGATTGTTAAAAATTTCACACTTGGACAAAATTGATTCAGATTCCAATTTAAATTAAATTTATATTTGTTTCAATTTATTTAAAATATATAAAAATTCAAAATATAAAGATTTTAAAAGCTTATATTGTTTATGTGATGTTAATAAAAGATTGCTAAAATTGATTCAGATTCCAATTTAAATTAAATTTATATTTATTTTAATTTATTTAAAATATATAAAAATTCAAAAGTTAAAGTAGTATATGTCCAACCTTACAACATCTTTCATTAGTCGCCCTCTTTATTAGATTAATAAGGTGTACTACATTGAAAGGCATTTCATTTTCCCCATTTCATTTTTTCCACAAAAGATCAGCTGTTCATAATTCATGACTTTGATTAACCCTTTTTATTTGTGAACAAGTCACCCGATTTAACTTCATTATCCCACACACGATTATATGATACATACTTCGCAGTAACAAGGAACTTTAAAATATTTGAATATTAATAATATGATATTTAAAATAGTTTCAAAGAAAATAATTATGTGAATGAAAATAATGATACATACTTCGCAGTAACAAGGAACTTTAAAATATTTGAATATTAATAATATGATATTTAAAATAGTTTCAAAGAAAATAATTATGTGAATGAAAATAAGATATAAATCCGAAAACTTTAGAAATTAAATCCCTATAGGAGAAGTAGACATTCATTTTAATCCTATACTATTAAAGGCCTCCAATAGTCCCATTAGATATCTAAAATTGGTTGTAAAGAGATTAGGCTTTCGTATTCGTATTTAAACCTAAGTAGATGTTTAAAATATAGAAACAGAAGGGTTGGGAAGCTGCGTGTGGAAGCGGGGGTCACACCAATCATGGCCACTAACTTGTTCAACAACATAAGAAATTTATCATTTTCTTTCAAGGTATCCTTTCACGGTAGGGAAGCTGCGTGTGGATGAGGGGTTACACCAATCATGGCTAGTAACGTGTTCAACAATATAAGATATTTATCATTTTCTTTCCAGGGTATCGTTTCACGGTGCATCGCACCTATTGATATATGCATGATTGAAAACCGTTCTCACTTTGCCTTTTATTAAAATCTAAAAATACATTATTTTATTCACGCTACAATAATGATCAATCATCATAATTTGACTTGACCAGGAGATCATAATTGAAGAAGATTTGGACTTTTCCCAAATAAGCATAGAGCTTCGTTTGAACAAAAGGACATGATGGGTGTTTAATACGCATCCAGTTGGACTGGGGCCAACATGCTGAAAATTTTCCAATGATCCAAATGGTCCAACACGCTTATATGTCCCACAAGTTTTGTTCAATGGAAAGCATACTGTCTAAACAAACGAGTGTATCCCATATGATTGCCACCACCAATGGAAATCAGTTGGTGAAGACAGAACAGCACTTTACTATTTATTCCACAGAGCCCTACTGCACTCCAGACGCTTTTTAAAATTTTGGCATTGTTCTTTAGGGCCCATGCTCAACCGCAAGTCAGATATGTTCAACCGCGAGTCAGAGTTGAGTTGTCAAAGAATAGCACCTGATGTTTTCACAATTTTCACCAGTAAAATTTCTGCTGCCTGGATTTTGAAGGCGGGGTAGCCTGATTTGTGTTGAGAGATACCAGCTGTGTCTTTTCCCAATCCTCGAAATGTCTCCCGGTGACAATTATACAGCGTGCTTTCACTATGTGCATATTGTCTCGTGCACAAACCATCACAATCCAATAACCCAAGAATATTCTCCAGTAATAGCTGCTGCATGTTCGAGACTCTCTAGTCCAGCCCCTTTTCAGAACTGAAAATATATACGTTCTTTGAGCTGACAAATCTAAGGGAAAATATATATATATATGTGTTCTTTGAGCTGACAAATCTAAGAGAATATATATATATATATATATATATATATATTATCGGCTGACAAAATTCAGCTCATTCAGTACCGTGTTCTGCTTATGCTTATTAGGCACCCATATTCGACATGGCTGATAAATGTCTACATCGACTGATTCCACTGTGTATATGTGGAGTTCAATTCTTTTTAAAAACATATTGTAACAAGATTTCCTACACCACAAACACACATTGACGCCACGTCTAAAAGAATGCAGGATAAGTGTCATGAGTTTAACAAGATGTTTGGGGTGTAACTCTGTACAAGCGCTTTCAATTTTCAAACCTCATGATATATACGGAACCGTATTGATGCTCTACCAACTTTTCAAGCATAATTACTTTGCATTAATGGAACATCCAAAACAAATAGAGAGATATACACATTTTTTTCAGCTGACCAAATCCAAACAAATAGAGAGATATACACATTTTTTTCAGCTGGCCAAATCCAAGGGAGATGCACACATTTTTTCAGCTGACCAAATCCAAACAAATAGAGAGATATACACATTTTTTTCAGCTGGCCAAATCCAAGGGAGATGCACACATTTTTTCAGCTGACAAATCTAAGAGAATTATATACATTCTTTCAACTGACAAATCTAAGGGAAACATATTCATTTTTTCGGCTGACAAAACTCAGTTCATTCAGAACTATACTCCATATGCTTATGCTTATTAGGCACCCATAATCGCCATGGCTGATGAATGTCTACATCGACTGATTCCACTGTATCTGTAGAGTTCAATTCTTTTTTGAAACATATAGTAACAAGATTTCCTACACCACAAACATATATTGACACCACATATAAATGAATGCAGGGTGAGCGTTACAAGTTTAACGAGAGATATTTGGGGTGCAACTGTATGTACAAGCGCTTTCAAACCTCATGAAACAAACAGGACCGTATTGATGCTACTCACTTTTCAAGCAGAATTGCTTTGCATTAATGGAACATCCAAAACAAATAAAGAGATATTTACATTTTTTCAGCTGACCAAATTCAAGGAGATAAACACTATCTCCATTTTTTCAGCTGACAAATCCAAGGGGATTATATACATTCTTTCAGCTGACAAATCAAAATGAAATATATACATTTTTTTTCAGCTGACAAAACTCAACTCATTCAGAACTGTACTCCATGCCTATGCTTATTGGGCAACCATATTCGCCATGACTGATAAAAGTCTACAGAGTTCCACTTCTTATAAAATAAATATTGTAACAAGATTTCCCTACACACCACAAGCACACACTGACGCCATATCTAGAATGCAGGATAAGCGTGGCAAGTTAAACAAAAGAAAGTAATTCTATATACAAGCACCTTCAAACCTCATGATGCATACAACACCATATTGATGCCTAATAAGTTCAAGGAGAATTACTTTATAATAATTGAACATTCAAAACAAATAAAGAGAATTACAATCAGAACAGTTCACAACAAATAAAGAGAAGAATTACAATCAGAACAGTTCACAAATTCTTGATTTAAGCAACCAAGGCGTTTGATAAGCTGTACTGGGGTTAAGTTGTAAGCAAATAGAGACGTCAAATTCATAAAGAACGGTGAACGTGAAAAGAGGAATTCAGTAGAGCACACATCAATAAATAATTTTTTCATAGGAAATCTTGATTGAAGAGGCCAACGGTCAGATCTGTACTCAACAATATAAAAACTTGGCTATAAATGATCAATTGAGAGAATGCTAGTCATTTAAATGAAGTAATTCCTACGATCTAGAGTGACCAATTGTGAGAATGCTAGTCTATTAAAACCCTACTGTTAACTGTGAAAGGCAAATTTTATTCACCATTTAGAGCAAAGCAAAAAGATGTATGTTAAAGTCGATGCCGTCAAAACCGTAAATGCCATGAGTAGGCCTCCTCTTCAGCCTAGGGCTAAGGTCGCATCATTCCTACTTAAAAAACGAGTCTTCTATTAAGCTTCTGCAATTGAGAAATTCTTTTGGAGCCTCGTAGATATTTTAGATCTCATGGGTTTTTCTTTCTATTAAGCTTCTGCTTGCTGCTGACAGTAAAGAAAAATACCAAGCTGTTTGACATCTCGTGAGAATTTCTATGAAGTCATTGCACGTCTAGAATTATCAGTAGTAACTCTTTACACCCAAGGCATATCAGTATATTTCTGCTTGTGTCCTGGTTTAGGTGTACAATAAAGGAACAGATGGAAACGGTGAACAAATGGAACTGCATAGATATATGGTGTGTATATTGATATATATATAATATATATAAGAGAAAATTCAGAATTAATACTTTATCAAGGAAGAATATATTGTTATTTAATTGAATGGTCCAGGTTTCATTATAGAATGCAGGCAAGCCTCGAGGCGAAGCTTTTTGGCGTTCAAAATATTTTAGTGAGCTATTTTGATTGTGGTCAAGTAAATTTTGACTGTGATCCAAAAGAACAGATATTTGTAGAATCAACACTGCAAAATAAACTCAGGGCACAAATAACATGCAGATTATTAAAAGATGGATCTTCTGCCCAAACATATGTAATTGCATCAAGTGAGAAAGAGTGCTTCCCTCTGAAAGCAGTAATAGGTTCAGAGCAAACCAAGAATATGTATAATGCCGTTAATTAGTTATTAAACAGTACTGCATACACAGGTAGAAAGTGCACACGATATGGATGCACAAAGCCGGCTACTTAACAATACTTAACATTGAAAACCCTATATAACTGAACACATTAAAAACAACTTACCAACCTTCCATGATTTTAGTCATGGATGATGGCCAAACCCTAACATACACCCCAGATAAAACTGGAGACACTAATAAAAACCCAAGACACATCAACACAAACACAACAAAAAGAGACTAGTATTTACTTTCTGAGTTTAGAGAGTAACGCAGCTGTTTTGTAATTAACTCATTTCACTATTTAATGCTGATTAGCTTCCAGTTTTTTCACTTTTTGCTGGAGTGACCTTACATACTGAATGGCCTCATCGAGAACAACAGCAGTATCCATGCACTCTCCACCGGGAATTATACTTTTCAGGCGTTTAACGGTTCTTTTGATCTTTCCTTTCCTTGAGTTCTTGGCCGATCCTGAATGTCCCAAAAGGCATTTCACAGATTGAATCTGTTCATTACCACTGCCCTTAGAGCTATACTCTCCGTGGATACCATGACAACTATAGCCACAGAGTAGGTTCTCATTATATTTATCACCATAGATGTCAGCAGAAATTTTGGGTTGGTCCCCCATGTCCCAGCTTGAAGTGTCAACTACAGAAAAAATATCTGGTGACTGGTATTTTTCATTTGTCATGGACCTGTTATCAGATTCTTTGATAGAGGCAGGTATGTAGTCAACCTCCTGTTCTCTATTTGCCATATCATCAATTCTCCTCCTTTTGGCTGGAATGCCACTGGTTACATCAGTATTATCTTCTTCTATAGACATTTGTCCATTGTTCCCAGTTACTTCACTTGGTGAGTGCCCAGTGCTACTTTCTTCATCATCGGAGCATAACAGAGCTTCCAAGTCCTCGGTATCTTCATGAAATTGGCTATGGGAGCTCGCACTTTTTGCTTGGCTCAACCGATCATAGCTAACCCTGCTTGTGCTTTCTTCTCCTTCAGCAGAGCAATGAATAAATTCAGTGCCAAAATTGACTGGTGATAAGGAGTTCAATCTATCTCCCCTCATCTTTTGCAGAGCTGCAAATGCTGAGACAACCAGGGTCTCGTTGTATGGAGGGAAAAGAGATTCCCAGTCAACAAATTTTCCTTCAACAGGCACTTCCAACTTCATGATTTCTTCTGAAACCATACTATTAGCATTTATCTGTGTGTTGGATATGGTTGAATTGGGCAACAGCATCGACAACTGGCTCGGGTGGAATATAATTCTGCCCGTACTCCCAGTTTGATCAAACATGATAAATCTTTTTTGAACTGTTGCAGATGAGTCTAAACTCGTTTTCTCAGAAAATAGACCATTGCATGCCCCAAAACACTGCTCATTTGGCAAAGGACACATACCTTCCATTACAGAATTTCTAAATTCTACAAATGGGGCCAAACACTCAAATTCTTGAAAATAATAACTTTCTTCCTTCCCATCCTCCAAGTCTTCATAGGATGGGGTAGCAGCAGCAACAAAACTGAACTCTCCACCACTCTCAGAAGAAAATATCTGAGGATTCAGATGGCAAGGACTTCCTACAGAAGTTGATTTAAATACCTCAACAAGCTTGGCTGCCCGTGTTAGAGGCCTTGGACTGGTCAAATTTGGCACATCCCAGTTTTTGGGCTGCACCCATGGCAATGTAGCAGTTTCCAAGCCCACATTTTGTGAACCCTGACATGGCAGGTTCAAACAAAACACTGGCTTGTTCTGTTTATCCATTCACCAACTAGAGTTTCACAATTAACCACCTGAAGGAGGAAATCACAAACTGTACAAACACATGATGCAATCATGTTAGCCAGACATAAAAGCTTCAAAACATCTTATCTGTTTGCAACTCTATTGGACAGGAAAATGCCAAATGGCATGTGTAATGAGTTATAATAAACTTACCAATTGAGTATGAGTCCACACCGTGTGCTGATTAATTGCTTTTACTATTTACAATTGTTGTCATAAGGTCCAGGTTGACGAGGGTAACCACGTTATACCACCCATATTCTCTTCCACCGCAAGATTGATTTTTGTTAGATAAAGGTAGCTTGAAAATATCAAAAACTGGCTGATACGCTAAGAATGCCAACTGCCCATCTACGTTACAGGCTTAAGCAGTTGACGGAAATATTCCGCCTGTCATAGAAGAAATAGTGTTAGAGCCATGTATCTTAGCAACACCTAATATATAAATTATATCCTATACTAATAAAAATGTCAAGACCAATATACCAAATGTCAAAAATGTTGGAAAGCCTTTATAGAAAACACTATAACACTATGACTCACTTCAAATAATGCCATAACATAAACTCCCTATACTAAATTAGCAAAGATAATGTTACATTGAAATGCAAAGCCTCTGAGAGCATGTTATAAAAGCTAAAACTGCCTGCAGTTGGAAACTCCCTAAAATCAAACAAGAAACACTAAAATTTATAACATGTAAACTCCACCATAAGCCAAATTATATTATAGACATTAAAAAACTACAAATGGTTAAATATCTGTGGTACAACTTTCTTGCCCAAAAAAAGTATCAGCTGCAAAGACAAAACCAGCAACAGTTCTACATTTCATCGTGAAAATCAAAACAGAGTGGATGACAAAATTGCAGAATCTCGAACCTAACATTCTTCAATGCAAACCATTCTTTAAAAAATGTAGAATGAGCCTAAGATTTTCTACGGTATATGAAATCATAATGGTATAAATTAATTTTTTTACAAAAGAAAAATGTAATGAAAATACGACACAAGGTTTTATCAAAAAAAATTGCTTTCAAATATATGCAAACGGGACTATTGCTATTATATATATCTGTCATTTCAGATCTGAAAATTTTCCATCAAAACTATTGATATCTATATGCTATCTCAAATTCCAGAACTCAGTGGATATATCAAAAATGATCGCTATCTATCTATCTATCAAATCTGCAATGACCTGCAACAATCAAGGTCTATGAAACTTCGATTTACCATCTTCAAGTGTTATCCTGGCTTCAAATAAGCAAAGAACATTCACATAAACACAAGCCAGAAAACCACACATTACGAAATACCGCAAAGAAAAGAAACCCTACACTTCCAAAGATAATTGGATATGTAAACCAGTCAACCATCTTCCCAAGACATTTGGATATGTAAACCAGTCAACCAGGGACGAGTAGTGAAATAAGAACTAAAATCGCGCATATTGACTGGCAAGACTCGCCAGAAAAAAATCAATACAAGTCCCATTTATTTGGAAGAACATACAAAAAGGTCAAACAAAGCAAAAATGACCAAAATGATGAAGCATTCAGAAAGCGAAACAAGCAAAGGTAACAACAATTATAATCCTGAAACCATAGGATAGATAATTCATGAATTGAAATGAAATTCGGATATAAACAAAAGATAACGACACCAACCTGGCAATCTCGCAACGGTTGAAAACAGGCTATAACTCTGACGATGATAGTCGCACTCCCCGCAACACCACACTCATGCTTCAATGCCCGGAATCTCGTTTGGCTCGCTGCTTGGCACACCATACCTTCTACAACTTTTTACCAAATCGCTCTATCCCACCAACGCCGTACTTGTCACACAACACGCAGCACACTAAATCCCCTTCAATCTCCAAAATCCCAGCCCAGATAGAATCTAAAACCCTAACGTCAATCGCCCTTTAAAAGCTACACACCAACTGCTTGGCTCAATAATTGCTAAGCAAGTGCAGAAGACTAAGATAGAGTATTCTGCGCGTGTGCGACTACAAAACTTGAAATTTTAGAGACACGAGAGAAGGCAGAAGCAAGGTATGCAGATGAGAGATGAGGGAGGGGGCTATTCAGCTAACCCTGCGAAAGGAGCTAGGGAGAATGGGTATCGATTTAACATCCATAAGGAACACACAACTCACAGAAACCACTTCTCTACATACATGTCAAAAAGAGAAAACAAACTGTCATCCTAGCAGTGCCCGGCTAAATATTATTGAATAACTCTGCACGACACATTCAACAAAACCGCCGTTCTATAGATATCCACAACTGCAGAAACCACCCACCACATCCTCAACTTCCACTTCTAACTCCGAATAAAAGTCACAGTTGCGTCTATAAAAAGTCCTCAAACAAACCCTCTCTTATCGTTTTTTCAACACACGCTTCCAGAAGCCCAAGCACTCAGAATAAATCAAAGATAGTTCAGAGTTCTGTTTCGTGCGTTAAACAGAAGGGCGACACAGAGCATCGAAATAAGGTAAAAGCCAATTCCTGACTCGAAAAAAGCCCCGACTCTGAATCAAGTGGCAAGGGGCTTTCCTTCTTCTCGGCTTTCACAGAGAGATAAGCTAAACAATCTCTTCGTTCACCGACTCGGGCATTCGCATTCGCATTCAGCAACACAAACACAATCTCGACTCTCCCCGGGGCAGCTTTGAATAGGGTTTTGTAAGGCAAGTTTTCCGCCTGGGAACTTTCACTCATTCATCCGTTCAGGTGGAAACCGTTTGCCAACGGGTAAAAGGGTGACCAACGTCAATCCCAGTTGACCCGCAAAGAGGGTTGGAACTCGGGATTTCAACCCATGGTTTACTGTGCGTTAAGCGAGGGTGGTAAAGCTATTGGGAATACAAGTGGCGTCACCCCGCCGGCAGGCTTTGCGGCACCGGTAAATATGTAAAAAAATGAAAGTGTGTACTAGGGAGTGGCGCCGGTGTGCACGCGTGTAGGCTTTCTTAAAGAGGAGATCTTTCTTAAATCCTCGTCCCCTCTTCAAGAGGGGAGGGGCCACAACAATGTATCAACCCTTACTTCATATTCTCGTCTTAATGCGCAATAAAATAGAAAATAAAGAGAAAAAGGGGTGGGGGTAAAATAGAAAATAAAGATAAAAAGGGGTGGGGGCGTGGAGGTTGAAATTTGAATATGAAGCATGCTTGTGCTGCTTGTGCTTGTCTATTCCCCAAACCGGGGACTAATATGTGTATGTTGGGTCCCATCACTTATAAGGACATGACGACCGACTTGAAGCAACTTATCTTCTTTTCTTATTATAATTATTATTAGGTGTGCAATATCCCTTATTCAATTTCATGGTAGGAGAGTAGTAATCATATATGCTAGGTCACCCACACCCACATCATACACGTATGACATGAGGCTTCAACTTTATATTTTCACTAAGGCGAGGCGGGGCGGGGCAAGAATGAAGTTTTGGTGAGCATGATACTCATAATGGGGTACACCTTTTCCACTTAAGGTTGAAGAGATATTTTTTCCTTTTCTCGGAGTTGAAGAGGGTGTCTCCATGTCAAAAAGGGGATAATATAATCACCGCCCAATGCATATTAAGAGAATGGGGAAGGGCAATTCACATGTTAAATAAATAATTAAATTAATATTTGTGAAGATATCCTTGTTGGGTAATACACGACAATTGAATAAAATAACAATGTATGTAGTCACACTTAATTTGGATTAAAAAGGTAATAATAACATCAATTATCTATATTAGGTATTTGAGTGGCGCATGTTTTCATTCAAAAATGCAATAACGTTACATCTTCCATTTAAAAGTATAATAAATTTCATGTTTCTTATTACCTGGACCTCAAAAGATTGATATGTTATTGACTTTGTGCGTCTCTCTCTTTCTCCCACTCCCATTAAATATGGCATCTCCTTTATGTTGACATTATGTCGCCATATATATGGTAAAACTCCAAAGGTTATTGAGTAAAAATATTATAAGCTTCTAGAGGAAGTATATATATAGGACTTACCATCATATATGAAAATATCCATCATATATGAAAATATTATATAGTCCATGTATACATCATGATAATATAATTAAATGGGATAAGTTATATGTTCAACATTAAATCTTTATCCTTAAAATATTGTATCCTTTCCTAACTCATTGTTGGACGTCCCTTAATAATGTTGTCACTCAAACACCCATAGTACAATTACATTATAAGCAACGGGGATATGAATAAATAAAACCCACCCGTTCGCATCAATATTAAATTCCAAGAAATCTTGGATAATCCAAAACATAACGCGCTCATAGATGGCATAATCTCATCACCCACTCCCGTAATTTGAGTCCTTGTCATGAATGAATCATTGCCATTAAGCAATTATGTAACCCATCCCAAGGTATGTGTATGTGAGTTATTTTTTTTCCTTCTTCAAACATTATTATTATTTTGGAATATTAATGGTTTTGATTATTAGATATGAAATATATTAATAATAATTTATGAATTCACATGTGAATATAAAGTTGTGATAAATCCTCTTAGATAAGAGGTAAAGCTATTACTAGATATAATATCTCAACTTCATAGATGAAGTTAATTTTAGTGGATATTTAATACTATATTATTTCTATCTAATCTAGTCAATGATGGAGAATAGGGGATACTCGGCACCTTGGGATATTGTAGGGGGCTAAAACCATGTTTTTGGTCTTAGAGTAAGACCTAAAGTTTATTATGATTGGCTAAGAGCTCCTCTTCATCATATGTAAGGAAATACGTTAACAACCCAAGACCTAGAGGCATCTAGCAGGAGTGCAAGTTTGTCCCCTTATAAACCACCAACAGGTTATTTCATGTGGCATGGTTTTCCTTGAATAACGATGTTGAGTCAACTCGCATTTTGTACATAACATCCAATGATGGTTGTCCTCAATGCCAATTTGACAACTAAGTTATAATAGGTTTTGTCATCTTTGAAAAAATAAATTTGTGATAAATATTCAAAAAGAGTGAGTTAAAGAGTGGATAAACTCTATTTTTTCCACGAGGTAAAATTTCATCACGATCAACTCATTTTTTGAAATTCCAATAATCTAGGTTTTATTAAAATGGGTTAAATAAAGGCAAATTTCATTGTCAAAGTTCTCATCAATCAAATTGAACTATGAGGAAAAACACCTAGTTGGTGTCATGGTAATACAACACGACATGTCATGGAGGTAGATTTGAACTTAGGAGAATGAGTTATATGCCATTATTTTATGATAGCATATAAATGTTTCCAAAACCGTGTCACTAAAAAAATTTATTTTGAAACTATTTTATTAAATGAATACCAATGTAATAAAATGTTGTTTTAGTAAAAGTGGAGAAGTTTTTAAATCAAAATATATTTTAAGAGTGGCATATGTGAGTGGTTGTTGGGGTTGATCTTAGATCTCGAAGTAAAATTAGAAATGGTATATGCTTGGGAATAGGAGCCACAACAAACAATGAAACAAGGATAGATGCTTTGTTTTTTTGGATTGTCCTTGCTTCATGATTGGAATAGCAAGAATGCTTTGATCTTTGGGGAATTATCATTAGCCACTGGGTAGGTAAGAAAAGTAAGTGGATCAAAACAATATTGAATGATAGAGAGGATCAAATAACTCATTCCTTATTTTGAGGTAGTTGACTTATTTTACATCCATCACGTATGTAATTCTCAAATAGATGGATTAGCAAATTCTATAGTTTAAATGGACAAATGATTATTAAAAAAGATGGAGGTGACCTCAAATTATTATTAATCCCCTCAGCATGAATCATCTCCTAATTGCAAAGCACACAAGTTGATTGCATGGTATGGATAAACAAAGCAATGACAAATTTCCTTTAGGAAGGTTTGAGGATGGAGTCATAAATCACCCTTTCCCTCTAGTACCTCTCTCACACTTCAACTACTGTGAACATGGTGGGTGTAATAACTCTAAAATGATGGGATTTCATGGCATAAGTGGGGTATCTTTGGGTCATCTCCGAAGCCTTTGATTGATGGCTAATTGATGGCTAATGTAGAATTGGGGTGTGTTTTGTTTTGGAGCTCCCCGTTTGTATGTAGCACATAACCAATGATGGATAGAATAAAAGGTAGCCTTGTGCCAAGAGTTTATTGCGGCTTTTGGGATAGTAGTTAATGTAGTAATTGTAGTAATTGTTGGGCCCATTTTCTTGATTCTATTTACCATGAAAAATTATGTAGTGTTGGACTTGTGGGTGAGCATTGGTTGAATTTGTTGAACCCCTCTCTCTCTCTCTCAACCATGTATGAGCACAACCATTATTTTCAAATTGTGGTATAATTGAGATTCATAAGGTTTTGAGGAGTATGGCCAGATGGAGGATTTGCATAGGGTAATTTCATACACCAAGCTACAATTAGAGAGTCAATTGGAAGCGAGTGGAACTACAAGAAAAACTAGTAATGTAGAAGCATAGGATGGATAAAGCTATGGCAAACTTGGGCATGTACTACAATATCATACTAATTTTTGCATGTAACTCACAGTCTCTTGTGGGGCATCCCTCTAACTCCATTGGTTCGGTTAAGGAAGTCTGGGTCAAGAACTTAATGGTTCAACAACCTTGTGAAGGACCTCCAAACATATTATGGAAATGGAATTCCAAGAATTGAAGACACGACCATGGAAAAAGCCCATAGTGGGCATGACTTCACTTAGTACTAATAGGTTTTTATGTATTGTGAATTTATTTTGATAGGAGGGTGGGTTATTTGGATATATAGATATAGATTCTCTTAGAAGCAAATAAGAAATAAATATAGACAAAATAAACTATAGATAAGCAGTTTTTTTTTTAAACCAAAGAAATTTTGATTTTAAATATACAATATAATAAACATTTTGTATCTTTTATTAATTGATTTAACCACAACTTTTATATATCAGTATAAATATATCTGTGTATACAAATTACTATAAATAAAATTATATATATATAATAATAATTTATTTATTAAGTTTATGAAAACATAGTGTTAGTGTTATTATAACATTTACCAAAATTATAATTAATTTTAAAAACTTTGTTTATGTATTTTACATCAATACATATAATGAAAATTAGAATTAAATATAAACTTGGTTTAAATTTAACAAAATAAATATCCAATCATTTCATTTTTTGTAAATCCATGTACTTATATACTCATATTAAGAAAAAACATCAAAATATATATTTTTGTTTGATTATATCAAAGAAAAAACATCAAAATATTGCTTTGTTTTTATATGTTATTATATAAACATAATTAAAAAATCAAACTAGCATATTGTTTCTCCTCATATAGTGAATGTAAATAAAGAATGCCTAAGCCCCCTTCAACTACTTAGGTGACAAATAAAGAATTTGTCGAGTAACATACCATTAACATTTGTATGGAATAATGAAAATTAGTTGGGATTTGGGATACAAATATTGATGTTCCCATGATTGTGGTTCCTTTATCATATTAATGCTCAATCTTGAGGGTGGCATTTATATAAGAATTCTTACTACTTCGACGTAAGGTTGCCATTCATACATAAATGCTTAGTGAAGGAGGTCGGCTTGGAGGTGAATTCAACCCGGGTATGGATCTATGAACTCTTAGATTTAGGGTGGCATTTATACATACGATTTCAACCACGGTAAGAACTTATATGATATGTAATTTGTGTTGTGTATAGATATAAAATATATTAGAGTATTTTAATAATTCATTTTATGGAAAGAAATATATATATATGTGTGTAAAATAATAAATGCTATATAAGTTAGTATATATATTATGTTATCAAATTTTGTTTTATAATAATAATTTGTTTTCTTAAAAGGGAGGCAGATATATGATGCCATTGGCACTATAAAAGAGGTGATGCATTATGCTAAATCTAAAAAACTTCTTGTTGCAATTATAAAGGTGGATTTCTCAAAGGCTTATGACAGAGTCAACTGGTTATTCTTTAGGTTGGTTATGCTCCAGGTAGGATTCAACCTATAGTTTGTCAATTGGGTTTTTTCATGTGTGTTATCTATTTCATTTGCTCAATGGATCAGTGACACATTTCTATAGACTTAGAAGAGGCCTCAGGCAGGGTTTCCCACTGGCTCCCCTTCTCTTCATTTTGGTGGTTTAAGGCCTAAGCAAGGCTATTATTCATTCTCAATTCAATGGCACTATACGTGGCATTAAGATTGCAAATAATGTCTTCATTACTCATCTACTCTTTGTAGATGATATTCTACTTTTTCCCAATGGATCCAGGAGGGACTTATCTAAGTGTAAAGCAATATTGGACCTCTTTTCTAAAGCTTGTGGTATGGTTGTAAATGGTAGAAAGTCCATTGTTTGGGTAATGAATCTAACTTGTGATTCTTTAGATTGGATTCTTTCTTTATTTGATTTTGATTAAGTGGGTGTTCATGATAGTCTCAAATATCTGGGGTTCATGTTGAAGCCAAGTGATTATTTGAGAAGAGACTAGGCATTGTTGATTGGTAAAGTAGAGAACAAACTCCAGAAGTAGTGCAACAAGTGGATGACAAGAGGGGGCATATTGATATTATTGAAATTTGCTCTCAAATCCCTTCTTGTTTATTGGACCTCCTTGGCTTATGTTCCAGTGGGAACTCTGGATCAAATTTGGAAAATGAGTTACCATTTCCTATGGAAAAGGAACGCGAAGGACAGATATTTTGCTTGGGTGGTCTGGGATAAAATTGCTCTACCCAAAGAACATGGTGGGTGGAGTTTGAAGCACCCACAATAATTTGCTTTGGCTCTGGTCGCAAAGGGGATATGGAGAATTACCAAGGGTGGGGGGGGGGCTTTGCGGCAATGTGGTTTATAAGAAATATATATTTCCTCTCTCCATAAAATAATGGATTAGGAATCCTAACAAATTGACACGTAATGTCTCTTCCATGTGGTGGGCTCTCATAAATGATTTTGAAGTTATTGCATATGGGCTGGAATGGAAGGTTGGGAATGGTAGAAAGGTATGTTTAGGAAAAGACCCGTGGACTGGTTGTTCTATTGCTCATAAGCTTCTTGATCATATGTTAAATTTCCTCCAGAATTAAGGTCTATTGTTTTTAAGTCAAATTGGTGCAGGGATTAATCACAAAACCAGATGTGGTTAAGGGCCGAGGATTTTGCCTTGGATATATTTGATAGTCATTCTTTGGACTGATTTATTAAATATCTAAAGGATTCACACATCTTCTTGATCGATAAGGAAGACGAATTGGTTTGGTTTAAAAATGCCAATGGAGGTTCCTATATTCCGAAGGTGGGATATAGAATCATTAGAGAAGAAGAAGATCATCCACAACATTTATGGTGGAACTCATTGATATGGAATCTACATTGTCCTTTAAAAATGAAGTTGATGTTGTGGCTAGTTTTACATAAAGCGGTGCGTGTTTGGGATATTATGATCAAGCGATTTTGGATTGGGCCAAGCCGGTGCCCACTTTGCAAGAATAATTGTGCGTCTTTAGAGAATTTATTTATCCACCGTCCTTACACAGTCAGGATGTGGGACTACATTACCCGAGTAAAAGGGATTAAATTTACTTGGAATGGCCTATATTTATAGGATGTTTTTTAATCATATGGCATGTGTGGATAGCCATAAATAGGGTTATTTTTTAATGATTTTATCATAGCTCAAAAAATATATGGTAACAAAAGTCTAGCCATCCTCGGCCTTTTTCCACAGATTAAAGTTTCCACTGTGCAGTGAAGTGTGAGGGAAGAAGTCATCAACAAATATTACAACTGGTCCTATTTTGATGGGGCCTCTTAGGGTCGTCTTGTCAAGGGTGGTGCGAGAGGCATTGTTTATGTTTTTTACTCACATTATTATAAATTTGCACTAGGTATGGGCTCATGCACAAACTACAATATAGCATAATTAATGGCCTTGAAGTTAACTTTATTGATTGCTCTAAGTAACGGTATTCTAAAGCTATAGGTTTTTGGCGATTCACAATTGGTTGTGGATTGGATGAGAAAGAGAACACCTGCAAATTATATTCACCTCTTTTCTTAAGCTTCTTGTATGGTTGTAAATGACAGAAAGTCCACTATTTCGGTAATGAATCTAACTTGGGATTCTTTAGATTCGATTCTTTCTTTATTTGATTTTAATGAAGTGGATGTTCATGATAGTCTCAAATATTTGGGGTTCATGTTGACGCCAAGTGATTATTTGAGAAGATACTAGGCGTGGTTGATTGGTAAAGTAGAGAACAAACTCCAGTTGTGGTACAACAAGTGGATGCTAAGAGGGGGCAGATTGATATTATTGAAATCTCTTCTCAATGCCCTTCTTATTTATTGGACCTCCTTGGCTTATGTTCCAGTGGGAGCTCTGGATCATATTTGGAAAATGAGTTACCATTTCCTATGGAAAGGGAATGCGGAGAACGGATCTTTCGCTTGGGTGGCCTAGGATAAAATTTCTCTACCCCAAAAATTTGGTGGGTGGGGTTTGAAGCACACACAAAGTTTTGCTTTGGCTCTGGTCGCCAAGTAAATCTATAGAATTATCAAGGGGGAGAGCCTTTGGGGCAATGCAATTTATAAGAAATATAGATTTCCTCTCTCCTTAAAAGAATGGATTAGGAATCCTAACAAATCGACACGGAATGTCTCTTCCATGTGACGGGCTCTCAGAATTTTTTTTGAAGTTATTGCATATGGGCTTGAATGGAAGGTTGGGAATGGTAGAAAGGTTTATTTAGGACAAGATCCATGGACCGGTTGTTCTGTTGCTCATAAGATTCCTGATCATATGTTCAATTTCCTCCAGAATCAAGATCTATCGGTTTTAAGTCAAATTGGTGCAGGGATTAATCACAATTTTCATAACCAAATGTGGTTAAGGGCTAAGGATTTGGCCTTGGATATAGTTGATAGTAATTCTCGGGACCGGTTTATTAAAGATCTACAAGATTCACATATCTTCTTAATGGATAAGGAAGACGAATTGGTATGGTCTAAAAATGCCAATGGAGGTTCCTATACTCCAAAGATGGGATATAGAGTCATTAGAGAAGAAGAAGATCATCCACAACCATTATTGTGGAACTCATTGATATGGAATATGCATTGTCCTTTAAAAATGAAGTTGATGTTGTGGCTAGTTTTACATAAAGCGGTGCCTGCTTGGGATATTATGATCAAGCGATTTTGGATTGGGCAATGCAGGTGCCCACTTTGCAAGAATAGTTGTGAATCTTTAGAGCATTTATTTATCCATTGCCCTTACATAGTTGGGATGTGGGACTACGTTACAAAAGTAAAAGGGATCAAATTTACTTGGAATGGCCTATATTTATAGGATGCTTTTTGAACTTGGACAAATAACAGGGATGTCAATGATTATCTGGATCTTCCAGCTATAATCATATGGCATGTGTGGATTGCCATAAATAGGGCTATTTTTAATGATTTTATCATAGCTCTAGAAATATATGGTAACAATAGTCTAGCCATCCTAGACCCTTTTCCATAGGTTAAAGTTTCCACTATGTAGAGAAGTGTGAGGGAAGAAATCATCGACAAATCTTACAGTTGGGCCTATTTTGATGGCTTCTCAGGGTCATCCTATCAAGGGTGGTACGGGAGGCATTGTTTATGTTTTTGACTCACATTATTATAAATTTGCAGCAGATATGGGGTCATGCACAAACAATACAACATAATTGATGGCCTTGAAGTTAACTTTATTGACTGCTCTAAGTAACAGTACCCTGAAGCTACAGGTTTTTGGTGATTCACTATTGGTGGTGGATTGGATGAGAAAGAAAACACCTCCAAAGAATATTCACCTCCTTGCTTTATATGAAGAATTTATTAAACTCGTTGACAGGTTTCGATCCATTTGTTTCCAACATATATACAAAGTAAGGAATTCATTTGCAGATCAACTTTCTAAATTGGGTCTTCAGGAGACCGAAGGAATGTGCCACCAATGGGAACAAAACAATGAAAATGTGATGGAACATGATCCCAGACCATATCTAGGATGATTGTTGGTTTTACCAACGAACTGAAGAATCCACCGAGAGACATTCACGATGATAGAATAATAATTATTGTTATATGAGAACTTTTTGTTTTTTTATCACGCTATACCTATGCAATGAATGGCTGAAAATTCTTTTTTGGATGCAGAAAATTTATATTTTTATGTTATAGCTATGCAATGAATGGTTGAAAAATCCTTTTTGGATGTAGAAAAGTTATATTTTTATGTTCTAGATGATTGGTTGTAAGATACCACTATAGCTTACAACCACTTTTTTAATGATTTTTTAGAAAGTTTTATATGTGATCATATGTAGTTTTATGCAAAAGAGTCTATATGCCTCACTAAGGTGATGTGTCACATGGCTTTATAAGTCTCTATGCAATGTGTTTTATTACAATTAATGAAATGCAAAATATAATAGTGAATTTGAAAAAAAAATAAAAATATAATATTAATTTATTATATTAGTGTAAAACGTGTATTGTTCACATAATATCATATGCATTTTTTAATATTTTGAATTTATATTTTTCTAAACTATTATAAGTAAGTAATATATAAATAATATTCCCTTTACATATTTAGTATAGAATTGGAATATTATTCCTGCAATTGCAAACCACCTTCAAAGTTACCGGGAAATGTGTTGGAGGGGTAATTAAGCTATTGAATGGTTTATGTGACATCGTAAGTGTTTAAATGAATATGTCAGAGAGAGGTAAATACTTACCTTTGTAGACCAAATATTTTAGAGTGGTATCAAATTTATGTTTGAGATAGATATGTCATCAAAGTTATATGTTAAACATTATGGTTTTTATTTGTGATATTTATTGTTGAAATTTAAAATATCTTTTTAATAATAAAAAATTAAATAATAATAATAATAAGGTGGTTAAGTTGTTGTATATAAGATTTAATATTGTTTAACATAATTTTTTTAATAATAATAGTCAGGTAGTTAAGTTGTTATATATAGCTTTTAACTATATGGGTTGTTGAATTTTTATAGGACTTTTATCTAGTCTACAATTTACAATTAACATGGGGTATGTATGTCAGGATTGAAAATATAGTGAATGTCTTGAGTTGTTGTTGTACTATAGTTCAATAAACACTTTATTAATGTCACTTTATGTAACACACATAATCTACATTTGTCGAGACCCATAGGACTTGCTTTACATAAAAGGTTATGTTCATTTGTTGTCAATATAATAACAACTTCAAATCAAACTAACCAGATTTGTAAAAAAAAACATATTTTTTTTACATCTAGTGACATATTAAGTAATGTCTTCACAAACATCTAAAAGTTCAGCCATATAAAAAACTCATACAAAAATATTGCAACTGTAGCACAACAACTTTGACTAAAAACTTGGTAGCAGAAATATCTTCCTTGCAGGAAGATAGAACTGTTGAAAAAAGGAACTATTGTCTACTTGGGAAGGGAATTGGATCATGCTTTACAAGCTAATCCTCAGAAAACTCCCACCTATACCAAATGCCAAAGCCTGTGTGAAGACCATCCTTTGAGAGCCTATATGCCTCTGTGTTCCTCTTTCTGTATATATGATGAAAAGTGATCCACTAAAAAGAATCAAGTAATATCTTAATTTATTCATAGAGGGGTCTGCGATATATGTTTATGGGGGGTCTTCTATTTTTGAGACAATCAAAGAATAATTGAGAATCACCCATAACTTGTAGCTTTTGTACCCCCTCTGACTCTACAAGTGCCAGAAGAATTTTTAGAGTTGATAATTCTGCCATATTGTTTGTACTTGGTCCCAAGCCTGCATTGAATTTTTTCCAATGGGTGTCATTCATGTAGAGAACACCTCCAACTCCAATTTTTGGCATACCCTGTGAGGCCCCATCAAAGTAGGTCCAAGCTCCAATTTTGTTTATATTTTCTACTTGGATCCACCTTTGGTTGATATCCTCAGTAACCAATGGAAAATTTCCGAGGATGGTAACCTCCTTTGTTGCATATAGAAAGGATGGGATGTGAACATCATTAAAATTTGCTATATTCTGGGCCAACTAGCCCCCCCAAATAAATATAACAAGTAGAGCCATACAAATTTTGAAGGCTAAGTTTTGTGACCAAGTCAAAAGGGCCTCTTCATTGTCATTACCAGTCCATGTAAATTGAATGCCTAAGATCTAGGAGGCATGATAAAAAATCTAAACCATATAAGAGCACGTAATGACCAAATGATCCACATTCTCTGAATAAGCTTTGCACAAAGGACTCTATTGGGCCTGGACGAAAATTTGCTTTGTAAAAGATCCCATGTGGGTGATTTTTTGTTCAATACCATTCGGTTGCAGAGGGTGGTTGAGAACCCAGTTGATGAATCCGATGGAGTATGGAGCATGCCTGCTATTTCGTAAGGCAGGGCATGGCTCTAATTGCTTATCTTGGAAGACACCCAATCGCCGGGGAAAATCGCAGAACCTGTTTGACTACCCGTTTGTGGAGGGGAACATTCATTCATGCATTCACGACTCGCCATTCACGATCCATCCATTCATTGAGAGAGGACTGGTAGAGATATCCCTACATATGCAGACCCGCAGAGCCAGCCGTGAGGAAGCTTGAACATAATCGTGTTTTCCTGTGTAATAGAAATACCATAGGAAGTGTGCGAGCGAACCCATTCTACTCGTGACAGAGTGGTAAGAACCTGTGAGGAATCACAAAGCTTGAACAATGCAGAGAAAATTGTGAGGACCCGGGATTGGATCGCAGAGAGTAGATTGCGGAACAGAGCCCTTCCCGCAAGTCTAAAAGGAGTCCGCTTGTTGAATTGTGGAAGAAGGTTGGGTTGCCTGATAAACCCAGTGAAGGCTGAAATCTCATAGAACTAGCGACTTGACCTTTTTATGCCCATCCTGAATAGCACTGGAAGGGAAGAGGCCTTGAGGGACTGTGCAATAGAGAAGAGGGTCTTCCTTGTGTTGGGTGCGGTAGGTAATGTGGGTGTTAGGTCTGCTGAGTGTTGAGATTCCTGTAACTCTGTGGTTGAGCTCACTGGCTTAGTAATTCCTTCCTTGTTATCCTTGTATGCCTGATAAACCCACTGCAGGTTGTCTTAGCATGATCAAATTGCCTGATATGCTTGATAAACCCAACTGTACGCTAGCTTGGAGTGACTGTGTTGTTTGGTATTCTTGATAAACCCAACTGGAAGTTGGCTTAGCATGACTAGTATATCCATGTATGCGTGATAAACCCACTATAGGTTGGCTTAGCATGGGTAGATTCCCTGGAATGCTTGATAAACCCAACTGTAGATTGGCTTAGCATTGGGATGGAACCTTGACTTTGAGAGAACCTGATAGCCCTCCTTAGTGGATACACAGCCCAGCTCAGGGGTGATATCTCAGCTTAAAGAGTATAGGTTGGACATAGATCTAAGGTTGGGTGGAACATTGCTCTCACTTAGCCAGTTGCTTGGCAGCTTCAGAAAGTTAAAAGATAAGTACTTCCTTGTTATGATGAATGATGATGTTCCATTGTTATAATATGGTTGCTTATGTTCAGTTATGGAATGCATGTTTGTATCAATTTGATTGACAGGAAGATCATATGTGAACCTGAGTAGGAGGTTGAGTTATTGTTATGTATATCATTGTATTGCATGAGTTTAATGCATTATAAGTCTTGCATGTGATAGATATAATTGTTAGATCTAACTTTATGTACCTTACATGTTGTGATATGTTTGATTAACCCTATGAATGAGTTGTGTGACTACACCTGATCTTTGGGAAGGGAGGGGGATACCCTGATGTGTTTCAGAACCCCTCTGTGGGTCAGGTGAAGGGTGAAGGTCATGGGAGAAGACAAATAGAGTTTTAAGAAGTTCCAAGGCATGGAAAAGTGAATTTATGATGGAAAATTTAGCTGAGATAATGGAAAGGTTATAATCCTCGGATGGATGAGAGAGTTATACCAGTGGAAAGAGCTCTCCAAGATCTCTCCAACGATACTGAAATTTCCTTATTTGGCTCAAGGACGAGGGAGAAACAAGTCTGGGAAGTTTGTAGATGTAGAGAAGGAGGTTCCGCATTTCCACATCCGCAATGCGGATTGCAGATTGCGGAAAGTAATTTTTTTTCTTCAGAAAGTCAAGTTTGGACTTCCGCAATTCCGACTTCTGCAATGCGAATTGCGGATTGCAGAAAGGGAATTTTTTTGAAAATTTAAGTTTGGACTTTCGCAATTCCGACTTCTGCAATGCGGATTGCAGAAATTAAAGTTTTTCGGAAAGTTGAGTTTGGAATTCCGCAATTCTGACTTCCACAATGCAGATTGCGGATTGCGGAAAGAGTACTTTTCCGTTGAAGTTGGACTTCCGCAATTGCGGATTGCAGATTGCGGAAAGGCAACGTGCGGATTGCGGATCCGAGGCAACTTGTGGATTGCAGATCCGAGGCAACTTGCGGATTACGGATTGCGGATCTGAGGCAACTTGCGGATTGCAAATCCAAGAGAGTTGCGGATTGCAGATCCAAGAGAGTTGCGGATTGTGGATTGCGGATCCGGTGATACAAATTGCGGAAAGGTGTGAATGGAAGCATTTTGAAGAAAAAAACTATCAGGGTCTCCCATCGCCTCTAAAGGACTCTGAGGTGATCTAGGGACACTACAAAGTTTGAATACTTATTTGATGAAAATTTCAACCACTTGGATGGCTGGAATAATGGTGGCAACAACAAAGAAATGTGCATACTTGGTTAGTCTATCAACCAAAACAAAAATACTGTCTTTACCTTGGATTTTTGGGAGTCTGGTGATGGAGTCCATCGATACAATTTCCTATTTCTGCTCAGGGATAGGAAGTGGTTGTAAGAGTCCAGCTGGATGGGTATGCTCTTCTTTGTTTTTTTGGCATTCCACACATAATCTAACATACTCCATCACTTCCTTCTTTAGGCCCTTCCAAGAGAACCTTTCCCTCACTTTCCTGTATGTCTTCACAAACCCCGGATGTCTTTCCAGGGGTGCATCATGAGCAACCTCTAGGATCTTCTTCTTTAATGAGTATTATGGAACCAAGAAGATCCTATCCTTATGATATATGGTATCATTGAGAATATTGCAAGTGTCATCATTTAGTCCATCAAATAAATCACAAGCAAAATGATTCTTTGCATACTCTAATCCTAGACGTGCCTTCCAATCATCATGAAACGTCATCAATGCAAATGTTGGTTTTCTAGAAAGTGCATTAGCTACAATGTTAATCTTACCCTTCTTGTATTCAATGTCAAAGTCGAATGCTTGGACCTTGCTTACCCACTTTTGTTGCCTACCATTCAACTCCTTTTGTGATATGAAGTGTCTCAAGCTGTTATGATCAGTTTTGATGATGAACTTGATTAGCGCATGCATGATATCTAACATATCATTGTCATAAATTACATATAACCTCTCATGGGGCTGCAACTTCCTACTTTCAAAGGCTATGGGATGCTTGTTTTGCATCAAGACTGCTCCAATCCCATTTCCTGAAGCATCACATTCAAGAACAAAAGGTTGAGAAAAATATGGAAGCAAGAACAGGACAACTACTCATTACCTCTTTCATCTTCTTGAATGCTTATTCAACTTCTTTTGACCAACTAAAGGCTCCCTTCTTAGTAAGATCCGTCAATGGAGATGACAACTTTGAAAAGCCTTTGGAAAACTTTTGGTAGTAAGTGCATATTCCAATGAACCCTCTCAATTTAGTGAGATTTTTAGGACTTGGCCAATCAAAAATGGTTTGGACCTTCTCCATGTGAACCTTAACCCCTTCTTTCCCAATCACATGACCAAGATATAAAATATCAGTCATTCCAAACTCACACTTAGATAGTTTGGCATAGAAGGACTGATCTACCAATATTGTTAGTACAACATCCAAATGGTACAAATGCTCCTCCCAAGTTCTACTATAAATTAAGATGTCATCAAAGAAAACAAGAACAAAATTAAGGAGCTGCTTGTTAAACATTATGTTCATGCAATATTGAAAGGTTGTGGGTGCATTAGTTAGGCCAAAAGACATAAATAGAAACTCAAAGTGCCCATAAAGACATCTAAAAGTTGTCTTCTGAACTTCCTCCTCCCGCATACTGATTTGATGGTAACCAAAGCGAAGGTCAATATTTGAAAAGTATTTGGCTCCATGTAGTTCATCCATCAATTAATCAATCCTTGGGATAGGATATATGTTCTTGATAGTCTTTTTTTTTAGAGTTATGTAATCTATACACATGCGCATGGATCCATATTTCTTCTTGACAAGGACTACAAATGATGCAAAATGACTTGAGCTTGGTCTAATGAATCCCAAGTCAAGCAGTTCTTTGATGGTTCGCTCTATCTCATCCTTGAATATTTTTGGATGCTTGTAAGGATGGAATTGATAGGTGATGTTCCTGTATCCAATTCAATTCTATTCTCCACTCCTCTAGCAGGTGGCCTGCCATGAGGAAGGTCCCCAAACACCTTCTTATGCTTTTGGAGAAACTTCTGAATGTATTTCAGATACTATGCTACCTCCAAGGAAGTGTCGTTAGTAGTGATTAGGAACTATGCATCCCATTCAATGTCTCCATGACTCAATAGATATATCATACTATGTGCACTCACTACTTGCTTTAGGTAGGTGTTGATCCCTCACAACACTACCTCCTTTCCACCTTCATCTTGGAATCTCATCTCAGGGACTTTGTAGTCTTTGGTGTGCTTCCCAATGGAATACAACCATTGTACTCCCAAAACCATGTTAGTATCAACCACATTCACAACATAAAATCTATCTATAAAAATGTAATCTCCTATAGTGACTTGCAATTTAGGAATCCATCTAGAACAATCCATAGAATGATTACCTGGAATGATGATAGTGAAGCCTTCAAAATTATCAGTAGGTAGCTTTATTCTTTCAACCAAAGATGAATCAATGAAGTTATGTGTTGCTCCTCCATACACCAACACAATGACTGACTGCCATTGCACCACTCCTTTGAATCTGAGAGTGTGAAAGCGAGGCACTCTTGACAATACTGCAATTTTGATCACTTCTGAAGGATGCTCTTCTTCATCAGTATCATAGGACATTTATGCATCTACTGGGGTATCTTCTTCCTCCTCCTCAAATTCGCTCTCTGAATAAACTTCAATATAGTGTGATTTTCCCTTAGCACACCTGTTTGTCCTAGAACCCATGGTTCCTCACAGGTGAAACACAATTTCCTTCTTCTCAATTCATCTCTATCTTTGGAGAGATTGTCCTTCTTGAAATTTATAGAAGGACTCTTCATGGGTGGCCTTTGATTATTGGATTGAGTAGGAGCATTATTTCTAGGAGGACATCTGGTCCTTGGAATAGAATCTTGCAAATATTTTGTTCTATTCAATGCATCTTGCAAGGTGGAGGGTTTGTAGGCCTTCACTAAACCTTTCAAAGGTTCTGCTAATCCTTCAATGAAAAAAATGATTAGAAGAACTTCTAAGATATCAGTGGCCATCACATCCAAATTCTCAAACTCAGATATGTAGGCTTCAAGAGTTCCAGTTTTCTTCACATGCAAAAACTCTCTGAAAGTGATTTTAGGGTCTCTTCTTTCAAATATTTCAACAAATCTTCTTGTGAAATCAGCATAAGTGGTCACTTGATCATGTCCAAGTGTCTTCATGCCATGGAACCACCAATCATTGGATTCAAAATATAAGTGTATAGTATCCAATTTGATAGCATCTCTCTCATCCATTGGATTCAACTAAAAATAGGTATCTAGCTTCTGGATCCAAGAAATAGCAGTGCACTTTTGTGAGCCATCAAAGTAAGGTAAATAAATCTTACCAATAACATTCTTCAACTCATAATTTTGATCTGGAATCCGAAAGTTTCCTCTTGAATTGGTATTGTATTTAATTTCACATAAATCGTTGAATGGTAAATCTCTTCTACAATCTTCATTTAGTGTAAGGTAATCAACATACGTATCCTCCCATGAAGCAAGACCTTCATTTTGAACCTCAAGTTCCTCCCTTTGCTCTTTAGTGAATTTGGGCATAGTAGGTCTTGATTTGTTCCGATAATCCATCTTGAATTCATAAGGGTGATTGTGAGGCCCAGTTATTCAGAAAATAGAGAAACCAATGATCTTATTTTCATCATGTTGGGAACCACTACTTCTCCCCTCTCCATTTTTGTTTCCTAGTTGTTGAGCTAAGAATTATCTGGTTTCTTTTCCAGATTAGACAATGTTATGAGGTATTTATTGTAAACCTTTCATCATGCTTTGCAAAAAGACTTTGAATTCATATTTTTCTTCATTGTGGGACATCTCTGATTCTCCTTGTAACTTGCATTCAGTAGAATTAACTTCTTCTCCTTCTTCTTCCTCTGTCGGAGGATCTTTCTTCTTGGGATTTGAATTTATTTTTGGGACTCATAGAAGAATAACAAGAGAAGGTTCATAGGACCATGATATGATACCATTATAATGTATCAATCATATCTGAATGATACACTAACTGAATCTCCTACAATCTTAGGGAAAAACAATGAAGACTAGTAGTTTGATTGGCAGTAGGAAAGGTGATTTCAATGGAATCTAGAAGGATTTTGACTCGGGAGGGCTCAAGAAAATTAAATTTCAATCAGATATCAGCTGAGAATCACTCTGGAAAGTTTAGAATGATTCTGAGAAAATTTCAAAAGAGATAAGCAAAAATTGACATCTTGGATTGCATAGCTAGTTGAAATTCAGGAATTTCCAACCAGTAAGAGAGGGTCACGAATTTATGATTTCAGGATTGGAATGAGTCTATTGGAATATTGATTAACATTAGCAACTGAAAGAACTCCATTTTGGCTTATAGATATTCATTTATAAAACATACACTTGAAACTAGCTCTTTCTCATGGAAATCTAGACTAGGTGCAAGAAAATGGTATGGAAATCATAATTTTATTTATTAAAAATTCAGAATAGAATTCAGAGGTTAATTATTACAGTCATGGAATCCATTAGTAGCTGAAATAATACTCAAATATTTCTCATGAAAGAGTTACATAAGGAATAAATTCCTCCATCAAAGAAAGACTAGAAAATTATCAGAAATATGCATAGAAGGCTCTCTAATCTCTGCAACAAACTCAAAATACACTGGATCAGACTTAAGGACCTGTAATAAAATCCATGATGAACACTGGATTTCATCATCCTCTCACAAAAAGCAGGGTCACATCTCCCCGCTTCGAGTAGGGGCACATCTCCCAAGTCACAGAGGAAAAATTGCACTCAATTCAAACATCAAACTGTCAAAATATGGGCTAGTGGTGTGCTCTCCTTCTTTATAGATTGAGGATGAATTTTGGAGCAAGTAAACTAAGCCAATGCACCCTTATGGATGGATAAGGAAAGCTTGCTTTCAAACTTTTTCTCTTTTTGCTTTGCCTTTTGCTTTTGCTTTTCTATCTTGTTTTTTCATACTTTTCTGCCTTATCCTGCTTTCTGCTTTTATTTGCTTTATGCTTTATGCTGCTTTTCCCGTGCTTTGCTTCCTTTCTACCTTATGCTATAGTTTCTTTCTTTTTCCTGGTTTTATAGCTTTGGATACTTTCACCATTTCTTCTCTTGCAAGTTACCTCTTGGTCAACCTTATCCTCTAAGGCGCACTTGTGGAGCATTATCCACTTTATTCCAAAATAAAAATATATATTTAATGAAAAATAATTTTCATCAAGTGCATTTCAAACTTTAAGAAAATAAAATCAACATCTTCTAATTAATAAATGCCCGACCTTTCAAAATTAACCCCAAGTAAATGAAAATTTCTCCTCAACCGAAGGGATTGATTGGGTTAGGAACTCAATCCAATGATCATCAATGAGGGGACATGACAAAACTAAAATGACTATTAATTGTACATCTAGTTATAGAGTTGTGTTTTAAAAAAAAAAAATACAAACAAAGATACAAACTTGCTAATCCAAACTCAAAAAACCATACTGAAAAGTTAACCATGTTTTTTTTTTTTGAAGATGGCAAACGTATCATAACTCAGTTCTCAAACTAGTAGTGAGGAAAACCATGATTGACTACTATATGCAAATGTGAGAAGACACATCATCATTGTTCAAGGAAAACCATGCCACCTAAAATAACCCGCTTGTGGTTTGTAAGGGGGGCATATTTTCACTCATATTAGACGCCTCTTGGTTTTGGGTCGCCAACCTATTCCCTTATGTCTAAGAAAGATGAACTATTATCTATTCAAAACTAATTTTATATCTTACTCCAAGACCAACAAAAACTAACCATATTATACACATGTTACCTAAATTACTATAATAATAAAAAATGAAACTCATGTTTATTTATAAAGTAAACCCTTCTATTATAAGTAAGTATACACCATATTTAAATGGTAAGAATTATAAAACCTTTAGTGTTCTACGACATACACTTCTAAGTTGAAACTCTTATAGTATAATTGATATACTTTATAAAATCACCTAGTAAAAAGGTTAAAAATATTGCACCAAGTCTTCACTACCAAACCACCTAGGTGACCAAAAATGTGTTGAGGAGATTCAACCTAACCATGACCCCAAAAAAATTAAGATTTCATCTCACCCATACAAGGGTTTTCAGTTTTCAGCTGCAAACCTACAATCCACAAATAAAGACTTAAAGTAAGTGAAAAGAGAATAAACTCTACAATTTCTCTTTGATTATAGACACACTAACATTGACACTCAATCCATACAACAAATTAGCTTTCGTGTAAAAATCCAAGGATGTTTACTTGCACGATTACACAAGGTACGTGTAAGGAAATGGGAATTCCAAGAGTACAGAGTCAACATTATATTGAAATGAAGTTATTGATGTAAGAGTATAAAAGCATTTAATTTTTCACATTTAAACTCAATTTTATAATCTAAGCATATAACCTAACATAGAATTAGTGTTTAGAGACAAAAATACTTTGGTCATCAACTGTATTAATAGAGTATGTATGGTTGAAAACTAACTCTAGGGAATATGATATTGGACTTCACTTAAAGGTCACATGGTACTAGTATAACACGTCGAGCTGCTTTCCCTGTCTTAAGACTTCAAATAATATGCAATGAGTGGTTGCAATTGAATTAAAATCTATGTTTATAAAACTTGAAAGCTTTCAATATTTATGAATGCGAGTTCATAATTACATGAATAACAACCCAGGTCTGAAATTGCAAGATGTGGAGACCGAACCGCAAGGAAACCCTAGCTGCAAATGGGAGGTAATACATGACAGGTGGAAATCAACATGAGAGCAGGAGAAAACGCGCTACAAGCGTTCCTTCAAGCAAGTGAATGAAAGGTCAACTAGTAGCATTTTGCGTTAGCAGAAAAAAGAACAACAAAACCGTGACGCTCGAAGACTATCACCTGAGTTTCATTGCACCTTTACAAACATTGTTCTTCACTGTACTGATGGATATTATCAAATCTTGCACAATTATTCACTAGGGAACACTTTTACACTTGTTCATATTAAGATTTGCATTGTGTATTTAGCGAACATGGGGATTGTAGCTATAAATTTCAGCAATTTGGGTCCTACGCTCTCCGACGAAGTTGGTTAACCCAGTTGTATGTTCAAAATCTTGCTCACTACAACATGTACATTTGACACGACTGGTGCATTAAGGTGGTAACAAAGCTATAAACTAATAATCCAAGGAATGGGCATCTTGATTCTATTTTAGTTAGGGAGCCGCAAATAATAGTGACGATAACAAGCTCAAAGACAAAAATCAACATTCTACTACATGGATTTTGGTATAATATAATGAGAATGATATATGTAATGCACACCAGTACCAATCCTATCTACAATAATGCCTATTACTTCTTCCATCATTCCTTAATTACCGCTAGTAAAAGATACTTCTACCGCTATGAGTTGGAATGACTGTAAATGTTGGAATGAATATAAGTGGCAAAGTCATTACTATACTATCTTATCACATTAGTATTTGAAAAGCTATAAAAGTGTAGAAGTTTGTTGTGTCATCTCAACATCATTATACTGAAAAAAACTATAGAAGAATGCACAATCGAAATACCGTTCACGTTAATTGCCTCGTATATATGTTGCTTGACCGTTCCGTCCGATGCCATCAATAGTTTTTTTTTTCTTGGATTGAGATTGCCAAGTGCTACCAGATATTATTGTTGCAATCCATAGAAGAATAATACATGACAATTTGCTTTGCAGATACCGATCCTTTAGAGCAGAGAGATGATTTGCAGATAGTATATTTCTCCATGGGCTAGACCTTCCGTAGGCTTTACTGCACTGCAGAGAATTGGAGGAAAGAAAACAGCCATGGTCAATGCACGAGAAGGACGGGGACTTGTTTGCACTTATACAACATAGAAATATATATGGCATTGGTTGTGTTTCATTAGATAAATATAATTTACAAGATTTCAGTTTTTCATGTTATGAATGAATATCTAATTGAATACTTATCCAAAGGGTGATTCTTGAGCAGTAACGAGCGGATGCCATAGCTATGTCCACATCACCATTAACAAATTCAGACTCGTATAGATAGAGACTAATGCAATGACACTATATTTTAAACGACGACACGTGCTAGGGTAGGTTAGATCGGTCCATGCCACACTACACATGTCCAGCATGTGCGACAACATAGCATGCAACAGCTAAGTCATGGAGACGACATATTACTTTTGAAGGATGATTATTAGACTTAAGGTAAGTTTAACTTAAGGTTCTGAGTGATTTCTATAGTCCCTGCTGCTTGGCAGTGACTAATAACATTGTATATCCTTAAGAAGAAACTTAGACCTCACTAATTCCTTCTAATTGAAATTATCAAACAAGAAATAATAATGTTAATGTGGATATTTATAAATTAGGTGATTTGGGCTCCATTTGAGATATTGCAAAAACATGATTTGTTATAAGATTGCATTTGGATAATTTTTTTTTTCTCTTATCTTATTCCATCCAAAATAAATACTTGGTCAATTACAACAAATTTAGAATTTAGATTTAAGAGTATAAAGCTACAGTTTTCTCCAAAAATAAAAATATCATTATATTTTATATTTTTAGTGTGAAATGAAAATATACATTAACATGCACTCATGACAAAAACACAACATCACCACAAACTTCACTAATCCTATATTTACTTTAAATACATTCATCCTTGATTTTGAAAAGGTAGTCTTTACAAATAAAAAAATATCCTATCTAATCTTCTCTATTAACAACATCATAAATAAACAACAAATATCACATCTCTCTTATCATCTTCTAGAATTAATAAAGAGAAACATCTAGGAAAAAAATATGGGCCCCTCCTCTAAATTCCTAAATTGTTAGGGACCCCTCCTGCAAGGTCACATTTTTAGATAACTAATAAACTCTTATGTTGAATTCTCTGCATATATCAATAAATGAAATATCATTGAATTGTTGTTTTACATCTAGAACCAAATTAACTATTAGATCTAACATAATAGTATCAATTGTGCATTCACCAGTAGCCCAATCCATCAAGATTTTATAGTCATAAAAAACCTACAATTATTTTAGACCATTTTTTGATGTTGTCTTCAACAAAATCCAGAGGGTATAAAACTCATATGTATTGTTAGTTCATTGTCTTGCACCATACTTCATAAGCACATAACAAGATGCCTAAAAAATAGAATAGCCCCTGATCCACATATGCTTGGGACACCTTGATAGGGTCCATTGAAGAATCCCCATGCTTTTGCTTGGTCAATATAGGGTTCCTTTAAAATTCTTCGAGGTTTTTATTTTAAATACTTCTAGCCAATTTTGAAGGATAACCTAATTTTATGTGCTACTCAAGCTTGGTTCATATCGAATTGTTGAAAAAACACATTATTTCTTAAGATTCAGGTTCCTTGTATCACAAATCAAGGAAAAGGCTTAAAGGTTTTTTCAATTATATGTTAACCATGCAAGGAAACAATCTATCAAAGTCAGTTGTTCCCATTTGTTTGTTCTAGATGAGAAATTTAGCACTTCATTCTTGATAGCCCTAGAGAAAGAACATGTAACACATATGTGGTCCATCGTTTCTTCACAATCTTTGCATGTGATGCATTTGTTGGGTCCATGCAAATTCCTCTTTTGTCTATTGTCCCAAGTAAGAGTTTTATTTGGTAAATCCAAAGAACAATTTTTTATTTGAGAGGACTTGTAATTTCCACATTGTCTTCCACCACCAAACTCTTTTTTATGTTTGAAATTACTCCATTTTTGTTGAATAGCCCAATTTGGTTATGTACTCTCTTGTACTATGCTTTAACAAACTTATATAATAGGTCCATTCCTATGTTTTTTCTACTTGAAGATTCGATCATTTTGCTAATTTATAGTTTTGAGACCATACATTTGATCCAATAGAATTTGATGCCTCTTTCAATGAAAATATCCCCAATGTATGCAAATAATTAATGCGAGCTTATGATAACTTGTAATTTCCTTTACACCCACTCCAAGAATCTTCCGCAACCCTCACTTTGATTCTTTTTCCTACTTTCCATGCTTCCCATTTACCTATTAAGGGAAATTCCATAGACAATGTTTTCTAAACAATCGTAGTACCTTGAAAGCTTTTCCTTTCTAATATGAACCATTCTTCCATTGATTTACCTTGTAAGTGCATACACTTCATGATTTGAAATGGATCATTATAGAAGCTGTCATATATTTTGGTGCTTTATGGGCAAAAAAAATGGATTTATTGGTTTGTAGGGCCCATTTAAGGGGTAGGTCTCGCTTTGGTGATTTGGGATCTAAAACTTTCTAGGGCATGTTTGAGGATTTAAATGATCCTTTTTAGGTTCAAAAGTTTGTGAACAAAGTTCTGGCTTCTCAATGCTATTCTAAACACCAATGTCTTTCCAACAATGCAAATATCACCTCAGTCAAATTTTGTATGAGGACGTCACACCTCCAGCAAGTTGACCTATCTTATTGATCACTGTGATGCCGAGTAGATGCCATGTCTGCTTCCATTACTCACACATGTGAATTTCTAAGAATATTTTAGAGGGTCCAAAACCCGAAAACTAATTGGGTACATGAAAAAACCCTAATTATAACCCTAGATGGTTATTATCCATGTTAAGTAATGGGCCGTTAGGATAGGAAGGGGTTCCATTTTTATTGTATTTTTTATTGTTCCATAGTGGATCAAAACATTTAGGAGTGCGATATTGAAGCATAACAAAGGAACTAGAAGATCTTATAGAAACCATATAGGCCACAATGTCCATATCAACTCCATAGTGAGTGCACTTTCTTTGTATTTTCATTTCATATCTAAGAATAAAAGAGCAAGGCATAGGCCTCACCTTCGAGCTAGTTTTTTCCCAAGGCAAATTTTATGTTCATTGTGTGGATGGTGTGTAATTTCCTTAGATTTTTCATTTCAATTTCATTTTATTTTAGTATTTTATGTGTCAAGCTAGTATTGTTAAATATGAAATCTAAAGTAAAATATTACCTATTATTGTATGCTCTTTTGTGAGGAACTGTTCTAGTGGAATATCCACGATCGTTTACAAATCACTTAACAACGTTGGACCATAGATATTCATTATATATTAGTATCCAAAGAATTTTTACAACTATAACCAAGCTAAAGGCATATATATTCTTCAAACCCCAACTACCTACTTTCGTTAGATTTTCCACTCTTGACCATGTTTCCAAAGGAATTCCTTCTCTTTATCTTTTCCTTGTCCATAAGAAGCTAAAACACTCTCTCTTGATTTGATCCAAGATTGCTTTTGGAATATGATTTATGGACATCCAATGCACATGAGTACTCTCTAAAACAACATTTATAAGAACTAATCAAATTCTATGTATAGCTATCATATACTGGATTGAAATTATTGCTACTAACTTGGTCAATGGGATTCAAGGGAGAATATATGTTTCCAAGTGATTAGTTATATTGATTACCAAGTTTCTAACAATGTAAAGTTCAACTCAATCAAATTTTGTATGAGGAAGTCATGCCTCCCGCAAGTTGACCTGTTTTATTGATCACCCTGATGCTGAGTAGATGCCATGTCTACTTCCATTACTTGACACACATGTGGAGCTAGTCACTTGTGGATTTTTAAGAAGATTTTAGAGGGCCCAAAACCCTAAAACTAATTGGGAATATGAAAAAACCCTAAACCCAAACCTTTATGATTATTAGTCATGTTAAAAATGGGCCACTAGGATAGGAAGGGGTTCCATTCTTATTGTATTGTTTATTGTTCCATAGTATAGCATAACATCTAAGAGTGCGACATTGAATCATAATAAAGGAAGTAGAAGATCATATAGCAACCATATAGGCCACAATGTCAATATAAAATCCATAGTGAGTGCATTTTCTTTGTATTTTCATTTCATACCTAAGAAGAAAAGAGCAAGGCATAGGCCTCACCTTCTAGCTAGGTATTTCCCAAGGTACATTTTATGTTCATTATGTGGATGGTGTGTTATTTGCTTAGATGTAATGTCCCCAAATTTTGATTGTTAACGATTTGAGAAAAATAATTAAATTTGGGATATCATGTCCTATAGTCATTTTGAAAATTTAAATTCAAAGACTAGAAGGGGTGATGTGGATAAGAATTTTTGTAATAAAATGGCCAAATATTCATAAATGAGGTGACAATGGTCCAAGTTAGACAAGGAGGGTGCATAGGAGGATAAAGTGGGCCCACAAGGAAGTTGTAACACCCCAAATCAAGGAGAGAATCCACAAATTAGAATTCTAAGGAAGAGTAACTCCTAAGAAGTTTCATGAAGAGGCATCTAGCTAAAAATATCCAGCGAGGGCACACTTGTGGAAGTGTAACTCCCAAAAGGAATTTTATGACAACTTATGACAAGAATCAGGTCCTGTGACAACTTATGGCAACTTATGAAAAACTTATGACAGCCTATGACATGTTTCATGTCATAAAATTAGCCAAGGAGGGATCTAGAGGAGAGAGTGGGGCCACATGATAGTGTAACTCCCCCAAAATAAAGCTAAGCATCTCTAATTAGAATTGATAAGGAAGAAAATAACATTAGAAAGGAATTAAATGAGTTCCAAGGTATCATTCTCTCATGAAAATAACATTTATTAATATTTTATTGATATTTTGTGAGAGAATTCTAGAATGAGGGGGAAAGGGCTCAATGGAGTCTATAAAAAGGATGTATGCCTATTGGAAAAGGGATTTTTGGACATTTTTATTTTGAATAGGAGAGATATTTTGGATTTTAAATCTTGGGAAATCCACCCCTTGCAACTGTAAACTAGTTTCGATGGTGAACGATTCCACCCTAGCTAGTAGATAGGAGGAGATCACCCTGATCTCTTCATCGAGCTTCATTGTAGCTGATTATTGAGAGGAGAATTCACCTTCATATTTATCTATAGATATCACTGCATATTTTTATGTCAATTTTCAAGATCTAGTTTGATCTCTGTTTACTGTGTTTGAGTTCCACTCAGTAGAAGTGTGGATTTGTGTTGTTTTCAGAAGTGTAGTGTTTGTGGTGGTTTCTGCTTGAGGAGGGTGCACTTGTGGCTATACAAAATTCATGAAGGATATTTGAATGGATGAGTATCACTTATATATGATGGAGGGTGCACTATAAAAGTCATATCTTTGATTTGGGTTCGAAATAGTGCATGTGGAGGGCGCAACAGTGGAAGGAAATCACTCATTTGGAGCAGTAACTCTCCCTCTTTTCTCTGTGGTTCTATAGCAGCCATTCTACTCTCTTTGTAGAATATTTTTCTCTATATTTAAAACTTATGTAGCAGCCATTGATGTACTCTCTGAAAATTTCCCATTTATAATAAAAATGACAATGTTTTTCCTCTTATGTTGTTCCATATTCAAGCATGGGGTTGATCTATGAATAAATGGTTATCTATGAGCATATATGTTTGAATGTGGTTGTGTAAATTAATTTTCTAATATGAAAACTTCATATGATTTCCTTTTCCCTGTTAGTAAACCATTAGGCTTTATTTGAGTGTGTTTGGAAGCATTTGGATTTGATTTGGAAGCTCTATAGTTGTGGGTGATCTTAATCTTGTGTCGTTGTTAAGTGGGTCGAAAGTAATATTCTAGTTCGATCATTTATGAGTGTTTATGGGTTGTCATACACATTCCATTGCATTGGGAGTGCCTGTTCCAGTAGGAAACACTTTTTATTTCACTCAAAAAGGTTTCCATATGCCTGATTTATGATAATTTTACCAGTTGGTTAATCCATACATTTATGTTTGCACATCCCAATTAGAAATGTCAGTGTAGTATTGAGTTTTAATGTTCAAAGCTTCCATAAATTTCTATGATGCTTATTAATGGTTATATTAAATGTGTTTGGGTCCCTTAGAATATTTTTGGGTCAAATTCGAGTGAGTTAGGGGCTATTTGGGTCAAATTCGAGTGAGTTAGGAGCTGTTTGGGAAGAGTTGGAAACCCAATGTTCTACGTGATCAAATTTGAACTAGTGCTCCAAGTTTTAAATCCAGTGATTCCTTTGGGTTTCATGGGGTCAATAGCCCTGATTTTGGATTGGGAATATTGTAGTGGTATATCATATATGATTGGGAACCTTATAGTGGTTTTAAAGTATACATTTGGGTTGCACCATATTATTCATATTCTGGTAAACATAATAAAGCCATTGTTTGGATAAATTTGGGGATCAATTTACTCTCTATTGGAAAGTTGGAGTTAATGTGCATAACTTTTTAATTGGGTACATTAAATTGGAATTTTTCATTTCAATTTCATTTTATTTTAGTATTTTATGCATTAAGCTACTATTTTCAAATATGAAATATAAAGTAAAATACTGCGTAATAAGAAATTGCATATTATTGTAAGATCTGTTGTGAAGAACTGCTCCAGTGGAATATCCATGATAGTTTACATATCATTTAATAACTTTGCACCATATTTCTTCATTATAGATTAATATCCAAAGTATTTTTACAACTAGAGCCAATATAAAGGCATATATATTCTTCAAACCCCAACCACCTACTTTCATTAGATTTGCCACTCTTGACTATTTTTCCAAAGGAATTCCTTCTCTTTCTCTTTTCCTTGTCCGTAAGAAGCTAAAACACTCTCTCCTGATTTGATCCAAGATTGATTTTGGAATATTATATATGGACATCCAATGCACATGAATACTCTCTAAAACAACATTTATAAGAACTAATCAACCTCCTAAGGATAGCCATCTTACACTAGATTGAAATTATTGCTACTAACTTGGTCAACGGGACTCAAGGGCTAATATATGTTTCCAAGTGATTGGTCAATGATTATCAAGTTTCTAACAATGTAAAGATCACCTCAATCAAAGTTTTTACGAGGAAGTCATGCCTCCCACAATTTGTCCTATATTATTGATTACACACAATGATGCCGAGTAGATGCCATGTCTGATTCCATTACTCACACATGTGGAGCTAGTCACACGTTGATTTCTAAGAATATTTTAGAGGGATCAAAAACCTAAACCTAATTGGGGGCATGCAAAAAACCTAACCCTAACCCTAGATGGTTATTATCCATGTTAAATAATGGGCCACTAGGATAGGAAGGGGTTCCATTCTTATTGTATTGTTTATTATTCCATAGTAGGGTAGAACATCTAGGAGTGCGGTATTGAAGCATAATAAAGGAAGTAGAAGATCATAGAGCAACCATATAGGCCACAATGTCCATACTCCATAGTGAGTGCGCTTTCTGTGTATTTTCATTTCCTACCTAAGAAGAAAAGAGCAAGGCATAGGCCTCACCTTCTAGCTAGGTTTTTTCCAAGGTACATTTTGTGTTCATTGTGTGGATGGTGTGTAATTTGCCTAGCTTTTTTCATTTCAATTTCATTTTATTTTAGTATTTTATGCATTAAACTAGTATTGATAAATATGAAATCTAAAGTAAAAAAATTCATAATAAGAAATTGCATATTATTGTAAGATCGGTTGTGACGAACTATTCCAGTGGAATATCCACAATAGTTTACAAATCACTTAATAACTTTGCACCATAGCTCTTCATTATAGATTAGTATCCAAAGGATTTGTACAACTAGATCCAAGATAAACGCATAAATATTCTTCAAACCCCAACCACCTTCTTCCATTAAATTTTCCACTCTTGTCCATTTTTCCAAAGGAATCCATTCTCTTTCTCGTTTCCCTATCCATAAGAAGCTAAAACACTCCTAATTTGATCTAGGATTGCTTTTGGAATATGATCTATGGACGTCCAATGCACATGAATACTCTCTAAGTGCAACACCCCTAGTAGATGATACCAAATTGTAATTACTGATATGAATGCCTACAAGGTTGAACATATTGTATTTTTGCAACTATTGATATTCAAATCCACAACTGACTGTGCCGAGGCGGTATGTTGAAGAGATTGGGGACTCATGCATTCACCAGAGACAGTAAAGGGGTTAGAATTTCTTAGGTAGGAAACCATGTTATGACCCTATTAAATATTTAATCCCTAAAGTTTATCCTAAGTCATGATTTAAGCCAAAATTTCTTTTTTATTTAAAAAAAATATTTTATGGCTTAAAAGGGTATTAAGTGTGATTAGAAAATGTTTTTTTTTTTAATTTAAAAAGAAAAAGTGTGTCTCATGGGAGAGAACACGTGGGGGAAGGAAGAGTTATCATGCAAACCAAATATTCAAAATTTCTCCCAAGCCCAAGCTCATGGTGGGGGAAGGTATGAGCGAAAAGGGGAGGTAATAATTGTCCGAGAATGAAATTTATATGAATTCATGAACCCATGAACCAAATTGCTAGAGAATTTCTATTGAAACTCTATCCATTTTTCCTCTAGTCATTCTAGTGAAGTGGAAAATGGTGTAGATAGTTTCCTTGGTGGAATTTTGAGCACATATGGCAATGACGCGTCTCACTGTTGTGTGGTCAAAAGGAAATCAAGGAGATGAAATGCACTGTTTGGCATGGAATTGGACTTCAACCAATTTTCCTAATTGCCAAGTGTTTAATCTTGGAAAATTATGGGACCGGTGAGATGTTTTCCTGGTGAATGCACGAGTCTCAACTCAGGGGTGACGTTTTGTTGAGATATTAACGAGTGAAATTGCCTAAGGTTGGGTGGAGCGTGCTTCAAACACATCCAATTTCCCATTTCAATCTTTTTGCAGATAAGTTTTAAGTCCTGGAAATTATGTTTTAATTTTTCAATGTTGTTTACTTGATGAATGGTAAAACAATTTCCATGGTTTCCTATTTTAATTTAAAAAATTAGATATTAAGAATGAGTTTATGCATTGCTTGGTTGAATTCTGTGAGGAACCTCCAGCAATTAAATGATAAAAATGTATGATATATCAGAAATATCAGAACACATAAGGGATTTATTGATCGCAGGCCACTTCGAGGGGGCAACCTCCTTTGAGTAAGCTCAATACAAATAACTCATGGATGCATTCATTGGCCTCAACACGTACTTATATACTAAGTCTAAGCTAAACAACTATTACTCCCCATGAATGTGGAATAATACAATATACTCACGGGACGAATTGCAAAGCATATGCGTCCAACAACAATATACTAACAATGTGGGATAATACGATATACTCACAGGATGAATTACAAATCATATGTGTCCAACAACAATATACTAACAAAGTAAAGAGAAGGGTTGACACGGGTTCCGAACATCCCCTCCCTCTTAGAAAAATCTTTGTCCTCAAAGCTTTAGGTGTGGAAATTGTTGCTGAATCTGAAGGAGTGGTTCCCATGTAGCATCCTCTAGTTGCATTCTGTTCCACTGAATTAATACCTATGTGATGGATCAAGAGAGAAGTTGACGAGTGCGCCTATTGAGGATGGCCTCCAGATCCAAAATGATGGAACCTTCATTATCCAATTCTGGTAAAACAATTTGTGCTCTGTTGTTGGTGCCAAGAACTTTCTTTAGACAAGAGACATGAAATACTTGATGAATGCGAGAAGAAGGAGGAAGTTCCAATTAATAAGAAATGGACCCAATATTATGAAGAACCTTATATGCCCCATAAAATTTGGAGAGAGATTATGACGCCCTTTGCGTTTCAGGTAGGATTTCTTGTAAGGATGTAGATGAAGAAAAACCATATCACATGCTTGGAAAGTGCGCTCAGAACGGTGCTGATCGACTTGTTGTTTCATTCGATTTCTTTCCATGTGAATATTGTCCTGCAAAATGCAAAGAATCTGATTGCGAGTTAGAAGAACCGTGTCAATTTCCTGAACTGGTAAACTGTTGGGGGTGTATGGAAGAAGCATTGGTGGTGCCTGACCTTAGACTGCTTCATATGGAGTCATTTTAGATGCATTGTGGTAGGAGGTATTGTACCACCATTCTACGAGAGGGAGCCACTTTTCCCATTGATGTTGTTGTTCGAAGGTGAAGCAACGAAGATAAGTTTCCAAACATTTGTTGATAATTTTAGTCTGACCATCTGTTTGTGGGTAATACCTTGAACTCATATTCAGTTTGATGCCAGTGTGGTGAAATAGTTCTGTCCAAAAATGACTAGTGAAAGTTGCATCGTGATCTGAGACAATGGAAGAAGGGATTCCATGGAGACGGAAGATCTGGTCCAGGAAAATATGAGTGACTGAGGAGGCGGTATAGGGATGGACGAGGGCACAAATATGAATATATTTGGAGAGGCGATCAACCACAACCAAAACCATTGTCTTCCCTCTAGATTTAGGGAGCCCTTCAATGAAATCAATATAAATATCTGTCCAAATCCGTGTAGGGATGGGAAAGGGTTTGAGGAATCCTGGAAGGAGTTTCGTTTCAACCTTGTTGCGCTAACACGTATCACATTCAGCCACCATCTATTGAATTGTCCTTTTCATTCCCTTCCAAAATAAGTTACACCTTGCCTGCTCATACATTTTGAGGAACCCAGAGTGCCCCGTTGATGGAGAAGCATGGATTTCAAAGAAGACAACCTGTTGAATATCTTTGCTCTGGGGAAGCAGGAGACGACTCTTGTATCTCAGGGAAGTACCATCCTAAGAGTAATGCGGTACAACAGAAGGGTTTTTGGCCAACTGTTGTATGATTTGAGATAATGAGGAGTCATTGACATAGCCCTACTGAACATATTGCAACCAATTTGGAACATGCATAGAAATAGCAGAAAGAGAAACTTGGTCATCAAATGTGCGAGAAAGAGCATTCGCCACAAGATTGTCCTTACCCTTCTTGTAAGTGATTTAATAGTTATAACCCATGAGTTTGGTAACCCATTTCTATTGTGATGGGGAGGAGATCCATTGTTCTAGGAAATATTTCAGACTCTGGAGATTAGTCTTGATGCATAAATGATTCCCTAATAGGTATGGCCGCCACTTCTGTACTGCATGCAAAATAGCCATCATTTCCTTCTTATATGTAGAGGCAACTAAATTATTACCGAAAAGGGATTTGCTGGTGAACGCAATGGGATGTTCATCTTGAAGGAGAACAACATCAATTCCATTGTCGCAAGCATCACTCTCAATAGTGAAGGGTTTGGAAAAATCGGGCATAGCTAGAACATGTGTAGTACACATAGCTTGTTTCAGTTTTTCAAATGCACACTTAGTAGCATGTTTCCATGTAAAAGCATCCTTTTTCAATAGAGCAAATAATGGAGCTGAAATCTTCCTGTAATCCTTGACAAACTTACGGTAGTATCCATTCAATCCCAAAAAGTCACGAAGGCTCTTGAGTGTCTAAGGATGCAGCCAACTTTTCATGGCATCTATTTTGGCAGGATCCACGCGAACCCCTTGTGATGAAATAATATGCCCTTGATACTCTACTTCCTCCTGTCCACATCCAAATTTAGACTTCTTGGCATGGAGATGATGATCAGAGAAAAGTTGCAGTATAAGATCCAAATGCTGGAGATGCTCAACCCATGTTTTAATATAGATGAGGATATCATCAAAGAAGACCAGAATGAATTTCTGTAAGTAGGGCCGAAATATTTTATTCATAAATGCCTCGAATGTGGAAGGAGTATTTGTGAGAACAAAGGGCATGACCAAAAACTCATAGTGGCCATCATGTGCACGGAAAGCTGTTTTAGGGATATCATCCTCATGCACCCGAATTCGATGATACCCAGAACGAAGATCCAACTTGGAGAAAAATGAGCACCATGAAGCTCATTAAGAAGCTCATCAACAAAAGGAATTGGAAACTTATCCTTCATTGTGAGGTGATTAAGTGTTCGGAATTCAATGCAGAGTCACCATGACCCATCTTTTTTTCAGACAATAAGAACTGGCGAGGAAAAGGAGCTCGTACTAGGGTGAATAATACCTTGCTTCAGTAAGTCCCGAACGAGCATCTCAATCTCTGTTTTTTTGTGAAATGGGTAACGATAGGGCTTGATGTTGGGAGGAACGCTTACAGGAAGGAGCTAAATATGATGGTCCTCTGGTCTTGAAGGTTTCAATCCCACTGGTTCAGCAAAGACACATGCATATCTATCCAAAATTTGTTGTAGATCTAAAGGAGTAGTGGAGATCGTTGATGGGTGCATCTGAATGGAATGGAGATGAGCGATTAAACCATGAGAATTCTTCTTAAGAATCTTTTCCATGAGATGTGAACTAATGATGCTGAGAGACCCTGGTTGTAACCCTGTCAATGTGTGTTTTTTCCCATTGACTGAAAACTGCATCCAAAGTTCAGCAAAATCCCATAAGATGGGGCCAACTGTGCGTAACCATTAAGCGCCCAAAACCACATCACATCCGCCTAAGGGTAAGGAAAACATGTCAGAGCACAGGTTATAATCTCCAATAGAGATATGCACATTGAGACACTTCCCTTTTCAAGGTAAGGTTCCTCCATTGGCAATCATGACTTCAAATTTGGAGCAAGGATGGACAAAACAATCAGCCTATTTGGCGATCTGAGGGCCAATGAAGTTATGAGTTCTACCAGAATCAATGAGTATTGTAAGAGGGAGATTCTTGAAGTAACCCTTGACTTGCATTGTTTGTGGGGTGGTGACTTTGGCTAAAGCATGGAGAGATATCTCTGGGTGGTAGTCCTGAGAAGGAGGGTCAACAGGTGGATGTTGAATGTCGACTTGATCATCTATTGTATCCGAAGCTTCTTCACCAATTTCAGTTGAAGGCGAAGAATCCATATCCAAGAGATAGAGCTTTTGCTCAACACATCTATGTCCCCGAGTGAATTTATCATCACAATTATAACAAAGCCCTTTTTCTCTACGTGCCCGCATATATGCTTCAGACAAATGCTTGATAGCAGTTGCTCTACGAGCTGGCGTGATGGGAGGTCGTTGGGAAACCATATTTATGAATGGAACAAAAGTGGATTTGGAGCGCTGTTGAGCTGTGATCTTGTCCTCCTCCAACTTAGCCAACCCTAAGGCTTCCATTGTTGTGTTGGGACAAAACATTTTAACCTCAGATCGGATTGCATCCTTCAAACCACTAACAAAACAAATCCTATAGAATGCATCAGACAATCCTTCTGTGTGATTGTCCAGTTTCTCAAATTATGTCTGATACTCTCTCACAATGCCAATTTGGAGAATTTTACTGAGTGATCCTATGAAGTCATCAAAATCACTAGGACCAAATTGTTGCAAAATGAGTTGGAAAAAATATTTCCATGTTGGCTCTTCATGAGCTTTGATGTACCAACGGTACCATTGAAGGGCTTCATGTTCCAAATGAAAGGATGCAAGTGGAACTTTTTTGACATCAAAAGTATTATGCAGACTGAAATATTGTTCTTCCCGGTATGTCCATCCAGTCGGATCATCACCATTGAAGCGAGGAAAATCAAGCTACGACCCATGAAGATTGATGGAAGAAGAGAACCTAGTGTCTGTAGAAGACTCTAGCTGTCGTCTATTGTTCATGGTTGAATGTTGAAGATGGAGGTCGATAATGTTTTCATCCAGAAGACTCTGGTTGTTGTCTATTGTTCATGGTTGAATGTTGCAAGTTCTTCCTCCATGTTTTTTGCTCCTGCGCGGGTGACAACCATAACCAGGATTTGTTTTTGAATGAGTAGAAAAACAAAAATAGAAACTTCTTTAGTAAAGGAAAATTTGGATTTGGTAAAAACTTTGATGGGTAATTGGGGTTTGACAAGGTTTTGGACACTTTCTAATGGACAAGGAAGCAGAAAACGGGGATTTCAGAAGCAGGGTGAAAGAATGAGAAATTTTTTCAAAGAGGGACAAAGAAACAAAATTAGGAAGTGAACACTGTGGAACAATTTGAAGGCGATTGGGTGTAAATCGAAGAAGTTATGGCAAACCCAAAAAATAGACAAATGTGGAATTTCTGGCTTCAGGAAGTGGAATTTGGGATAGGTTCCTTAGGAAGGAAATATGTGGAATGGAAGTGTAGGGGTTACAATGAATTTTCAAGGGAAATGGAGCTAAAGGAAATAAGATGTAATTTTCAAGGGAAATGGAGCTAAAGGAAAGAAGATGTTTTTTTTGGAATTGATCTACAACGGATCTGGACAGATGTAATCTGCTATTGATCAGTCGACAATAGATATGGACCCCAGGTATGCTCGGATTCCTAGAGGTTCATGGGATTCACTCTACCACCAATGCTGTCTAACGACTTGCGTATTGGGGCAGTACCCCTCACTCCACGGCTCAGGTAAAACTGATAACCGCTTTGCTAGAAACGACAACTCTTGGTTTACCTCACGGGTGGGAACTAGTTAATCAGGTAGGGGCCGTTTCCCTTTTCACTGGTAGGTCCTCTTAATGGGCCAACTACTTCGGGGTTCTTGTGGTACTCCTCACAATGAGTTTTAGGGCTATGCCCAAGTACTTCCCACAGTTAGGAGGATAGGGATTATTCCTGGATTTGAACCTGCAATTGAAAGGAAAAATACATATGCAAAGAAAAAGAAATGTTGCAATAATCACAGCGCCTGGAAGCCACTGCGATTTTTTTTTTGGCATAAATTCCACCTAGCAAGCCCAAGAAAGTGCTTTGATACCAGATGTGAGGAATCTCTAGCAATTAAATGATAAAAATGCGCAATATATCAGAAATAACAGAACACATAAGGGATTTATTGATCGCAGGACACTTCGAGGGGGAAACCTCCTTTGATCAAGCTCAATACATATAACTCGTGGATGCCTTCATTGGCCTCAACACGTACTTATATACTAAGTCTAAGCTAAACAACTATTACTCCCCATGAATGTGGGATAATACAATATACCCACGGGACGACTTACAAAGCATATGTGTCCAACAACAATATACTAACAATGTGGGATAATACGATATACTCACGGGATGACTTACAAAGCATATGCGTCCAACAACAATATACTAACACAGTAAAGAGAAGGGTTGACATGGGTTCCCAACAAATTCCTGTTTATGGAATGAGTGCAAGTTTAATTTTGTGCTATGCTTGATAATAATGTATAAATTATTCAAATGTAACTAAATTTTATGAATACCCATTCATTAATTAAGTCGAAGTCTTGGAAATTAATTTCTTATAGAAATCGCTAATTTATGGGTTCGTGAATGAAATGTTTATTCAAATTATTTCGAAGAGTATTATTATTGCGCAATTAATATTTATAATTGGGAGAAAATAATTCCTAATAGAGTTAAATGAAATGTTTGAAATAGTTATTCAATAAAATTTAAACATTTATGTCGAAGATGGACTCAACCCATTTTAGATTAATAGGTAAATGGTAAGCAATTTCCATGTGCTAAGGCTTGTTTATCACTGAGTGGTATTATTGTTTTTGAAAACCATAGGTGGGATTTGTTTGTTCTATTTTACAATCACCATGTGCTAAGGATTGTTTACTATGCCTTGCATTGAATGGTATCTTGTATTTAGAAACCAAGGGCTAATTTTGCTTATTCAAAGACGTTTAAATGTTTATGTTGAAGTTTAAATTTAACCTAGTTCATTTTTTACAAATAAAAATGAATGGTATTTGTTTTTATTTGACTAGTATTGGATAATTGGTAATTGCTATCCTACTTAATTTATGTATGTAACCTTATTGCCTGGGAAATATGTTGGAATATTACATTCCATGTTTTGAATAGATTGGTAATGGTTATCCAACTTAATTTATGCATGTAACCCTATTGTGTAGTTAATATGTTGGAATATTAACCTTATTGTGCAGTTAATATGTTGTAATATCACATTCCATGTTTTGGACAGAATGGTAATTGTTATCCTACTTAATTTGTACATTCCCATTTATGTGAACCATAGTGGGAAATTTTCACGGAATATTCTTACTGCTCAGATCTTTAGTTCTTACTGTGCAATTCTCATTGCGTTATTAGGGAGTTTCTTAAACAATTTTTACTACACAGTTCTTACTGCACAGTAAGTTTAAATGAATAGGTTGGAATAATGTTTTTCATTGTCATAATAAAATGATAATTACATATATGAAAGATTGTCTATGGATATGACTATAATTTCTTTGTTTCATTTATGTGACCCCTCCTGCACAATTTCCATGAAAGATTCATACTACATAGTTCTTACTGTGTAGTTCTAAGATAATGTTTTACTGTGCAGTTCCTACTGTACAATTTTTACTACGTAGTTTCAATAAAATGTTTACTAGGTAGTTCTTAGGAATGAATTTATAAGGAAAAGTTTGGAAATATTTATTTTCAAAACCTTAGTTTATTTTTGGTACGGTATGATGTATATTAATGGAAAATCTAATTTGTGAATTATAAATGGTGCAAAATTTTATGTATGATTTTTTTTTCCCTGAAAAAAAAGCATAATTTCATTTCATCTTAAAGAGTACGAAATTGCATTGATCATCTTCACTCTTTGAGAGTGTCATACTGTACCAAAAAGAACCTATCTGAGTACTGATAATTGAGAAAATCATGATGTTCTCACCACGTGAGCATTAACATGTTTTTACAAAAAATATACATCTGTGTTGTACCGATAATATAACCTTTACATAAAGTTTCAGAGCTGTATCAAAAAAAATAAAGAGTTTAGCTAAGACATTTAAATGCCTCACTACATCCAAAATCTGCATTTTTAGAATTCAAAAAAAAAAAGCATTAGCAAAAGATCTATCAGATCTTCATTCTATAAACAGACGGTGGTAGAAGTCCCTGCCAACCCCTTCCACAAATTCTCTGATTTTACAAGTCCCAACCCCCAGTAACAACCCCTCTTTTGAAGCCCTGTCTGCTTCTGAGTTGTTTTCTCAAAAAATATGCCTGCAAGTAAAAGTATCAAAAGTGTGAGTGGCATTTTGAACTTGTTCCAGAATAGATGAAATTCACCGATTGTTGCACTGTTGAGAACCAGAGACCCACTTAATCACATTTAAAGAGTCACCAAACACAGTAATGTTCCTAAGACCTCGTTCTAAAGCAAAAGAGATAAGGTACCTTAGGCTTAAAATCTCCGCCCAATTGTTGCTCCCCGTTCCAAATCCCAATGACATCACAAAGAAATGTACATTAGACAAGAAAAGAAGAGCCCCTCCCCCACATTGATCGTTCTGACAGGCCTTGTCAAAGAAACCCCAAGGTTGCGAATAATCTATATCCATAGGTTGTAAAACTCGGGAAGGAGCAGGATTTTTAGTGTGTTTATAAACCAGATAGATCCCACAACAATTAACCGCCATCAAAGCAGGTAGTCAGCCACATCAGAGAACAAGATTTTATTATGAGAAAGCCATACCCCCAGATGACAATTAATGGAAAAGCTCTATATGAAATATCAAGTGTATTATGATACCAGCGGCTCCACGCATCATCCATAGAAATACCCGTTTAATGAAATGCAACTTTTAGAATTATGAAACAATAACCCATACCGCTATTATAAACAGGCAGGTAAGAAACACGTGTAAAACATTCTCCTCCTCCCGACTGCATAGATAACATCTACTTGGACCATGCATACTTCTACGTTGGAGAGAATCCCAAGTCGGGACCCTGTTAGCCAAAACACACCACATAAAGATGTGCGTCTTATGAGGGCACTATAGTTTCCATAGTTTCCTCCACCACCAAATCGGTACCTGTGGCGAATGATCCTCACTGATCCATAGATAACCTCCTTTGGGTGTGTAATTTCTGAAGGAATCACCATCCCGTACAAGTTCATCCTCCTGCTCACTCAAATAAATATGATCCATACATAGAGCTTGCAGATAATGTCCTAACTCAACCTCCATATCACCCCCCAGGTCAAAAGAAACAGCCGACCTCCATACAGGGCTTCCCATCCACAAATTCCCCATATCTGCCAGTTGATAGAGAAAGTGATAACCCCTTTGGTTCAAAGCTTCGATCGTCCCTTCAGACAACAGATGTTGAGCTTCACAACCAACCCATGGATCACTCCCGATCCTCACCCTCTGACCATTGCCAACGTCCCATACCAAATTTTGTTCGATGAAATGAAAGGAAGATACCACCGCCTTCCAGATGCAAGAGCCACTATTATGTGATTTATTAGGAGTGCGAATCCAATCTTCAATAGAATCAGGCTCAATATATTTGTAGATCATAAACCTTGCCCAAAATCCTCTAGATTTGATCAATCTACAGCCACACTTCGTTGCCAATGCTTTAGAGAAATGAAATATGTTCTTTAGACCCCATCCACCTAAGGATTTTGGAGCTGCAATACGATCCCATTTGACCTAGGGAGTGACATGGGCATCCTCCTTACCACACCAAAGGAACTTGAAGCAAATCTTCCTAGCTTGATCCAAAATACCACGAGGAATCCAGGCCAAAGACATACAGTAGACTGGGATTGCTTCCAAAACTGACTTAACCAAAACTAATCTGCCAGCTCTCGAAAGCCACTTGAAGCTTCAACTTTTCAATCATTTTTCCAGTTTTCCAAAAGCCAGATCCAATCCTGCTTCTGATAATCATTAGGTTTCAAGTTGAACCCTAAATATTTAATACCTTCCGAAAGGGTAAGAAGTGTAAAGGGAATGAGTTCAGAGTATGTAACTCCTCCTCAACTAATAAAGAGGTAGTTAAAGTGGATTTTCTAGCATTAATCTCCATCCCAGTAGAAAGAGAGAATAGATCCAACATTTCCTTCAGTTTGAGTGCTTCCCTACGTGTTCCAGAGCAAAATATAAGGATATCATCCACAAATAGAAGATGAGTAAGGTGGACTCTCATAGCTACCAAGATACCTTCATATAGACTAGACCTAGTACCTTCCTTAATAGCACAACTTAGACTTTCAGCCACAAGCAAAAATAATAGAGGTGATAAAGGACATCATTGACGTAGGCCCCGACCAGAGTGAAAAAAGGGAGTCGCTGCACCATTTAGCAGAACTGAGAAAGATACTATTGTGATGCAACTCATGACCCAACGGACAATACCTATATCAAATCCCAAATGAGTAAGCAAAAGACGAATGTATAACCAGCTAACTTTGTCATATGCTTTAGAAAGATCAATTTTAAGAATATCCCCTTTCATCTTCTTGGTTTTTATGCTATGTAGTCCCTCCTGAGCAATCCCAATAGCTTCATGGATCTGACGACCTTCAAGAAACCCAAATTGTTCCTCTGAGATATGAGTGGAAAGAATAGATTTGAGTCTTCGAGCAAAGATCTTAGTAACAATCTTATACACACAGTTGCACAAAGAGATAGGCCGAAAATAGTTTAGGGTAGAAGGAGTATCCACTTTAGGTATAAGAGCAATGAAAGTGCTATTGATGCTGGCAGGAATCCTGCCTTCCTTCCTAGTATCCTCAACAAGTTGCAGCAGATCCATTCCAATAATATCAAAGAGTTCCAGGAAGAATTCAATGGTCCAGCCATCCGGCCCAGGACTTTTGTCCTTCTGAAATCTACTAAGAACCTCTTTTAATTCATCTACCGAAATGGAGTCCAGCAACATCTCATTATCCTCCTCCTCAACAAAACGAGGAAACAATTGAGCTACCCTGATGACCTCCTCAATATTCACTCTATCACTGGCTTTAAAGAGATCTTGAAAATGTTGTACACCAACTCCAGCCATCCCCTCAAAAGTAGCATGAGTATTACCCTCAATGTCATCAAGACTCCAAATAGTATTTGCATATCTCCTTCCTTTGGCATAGGCGTGAAAAAATTTCGAGTTTTCATCCCCACTTTCCAGCCAAATGGCCCTACTCTTCAATCGCCAGGTCTCTTCAATGTTCAGTAGAATCAAATTCCTATGTTCCACCAGACGAACTAGGACATCCTTCGTTGCTTGAGATAAATATCCTCCTCCAGGGCCTAAAGAGATGGAAGCAATTCCCTCTTTAATCAACTTAAGTTCATGCTCATCCCTTAATCTCTTGTCAGCAGCCCATTGTTTGATCGGACCCTTAAGAGATTTGATATTTTCAACAAAATGAAAAGCTGCAAAGTTATAAGTCCTAGGCAAATAAGGAATCCAAAAATTGTGAAAGAGGTTAATAAATGTGGGATCCTTTAGCCATATCTTATTAAACTTCAGAGGAGCAGGTGGCTTGACCGGGCCAGCCTTCATCTCTAGAAATATTGGTTCATGATCTGAGCATCCCCCTGAGCCGATCCATTGCCGGATATAGAAAAAGGACTCTACCAACTATTCAGAGAGTAAAAACCGATCCAATCTCTTCGCCACCCTATCCATCCCAACCCTTTTGTTCCTCCAAGATGGTTTCAAGCACATAGGTTCAACATCAACCAAATTACATTCAGAAAATTTTCTAATAAAGAAATCAGTAAGAGGATCAACTTGAGCACGTGGCCCCCAAACCTCGGCCTGTCCTAGAGAAAAATTGAGATCCCTCCCAAGGATCACCGAGTCTCCCTTAATCAAATCCTTGGCCAGCAAGCACTCCCAAAATGGAACCTTATCACAGTAAGGCCCATAAATGTTAACAATAATAAATTCCCTATCACAATCCAGAGAACGGAAAGACATCCCCAGCACTGACTCTATCCCCCAAAGGGAAGAAACACAAACCCTAGTCTCCCTCCACCCAACCACTAAACCTCCAGAATTCCCCCTAGCATCAGAAGCCTCAAAACACCAGCCCAGGAACCAAGAATTTAACCTTCCCAGAGCCTCATCACCTCCACACATGGTTCCCTGTAACAACAAAATATCCGGATGCTCCTGTTCCAACATCCGACGCAAAGCTGGTCTTTTGGAGGGACCAACCAGACCCCGACAGTTAAGAGAAAAAACCTTCATCGATAACCTTCCTGGTGGGAATTCACCACTCTAAGTGCCCTTTCAATTGAAAGTTGTTTACCACTCCTTAGATCCGAGCAAGCGCGGGTCTTAGCATGTGATAAGTAGGACTTCCGACCTTTGACCTTTGCCATCCTAGGCTTATCTTTTCCAATCCCACCAGCGGCAGGCTTGGTCATGGATCGAAGGTAGTAGCCAGAATGAAAGGAGCCCGAGGGGGAAGTGGGATGCAAACCATCGGATTGTATCTCAGAGGGAACATCAGATTCAGTAGCAGAGGAAAATTCCAACAAAAGAGGTTCGACAGGAGGTGGCTTGATAGGAATACAGGCCGAGACAGTGTTTGATGACAAAAATTGAGAAGATATGTGTAAATTTCTTAGACCTTCCACCCAATCAAGACCTGTTGGCTTGGTTTTGCAACCAAGCTTAGTGCTATGGGCACCTGCTAACTAGTAGCAGCAGTTTCAATATTAAGCAAAAACAATAAACTAAATCTAAATCTAAACTAAACTAGCATGTGCATTTTTGAATTAAAAAACAAGAACAAGAAATATATAAAAAATAATTTTTGTATTGAAAATGGGGGCAAGCAAGTGCTTGCAATAATAATACCTCCGATTGATGAATATAGTTGAGAAGCTCCAAGGATGAGCAGCTCCAAACTCCAAAGGGTCCTTTCTCCAAGGTTGCTACAATGGCCAAAAGCTCAAGGGAGATTTTGGCAGCATGAGGATAGGAAGATGGATGGATGTGAAATGAGGAGCCCTACCACCTTTTTATAGGTTTTGGTGGTGGGGAATACCATTGTGGTTTTGTGGAAACCAATGGTATTGACCAACATGGTTTAGGTACTTTTCCCTCCTTTTTCCTTTTTTGAATATTTTTATTATTTTTATTCCCTTTTTAATATTTTTGGGAATTTTGGGCCATTTTTTAGGGTTTTTTATGCTTTTTTAGGAAAAATAATCTTTTTGAGTGGGAAAAGGGGTGTATCAAGGTCTTTTGGTGACCTTTTGTTGGCTTTAGAGGCTCAGATGGTGAAAAAAGTGGACAAATGGGTCATGTGAATAAGGAAATGATCTAGTGAGCACTTTTTAGGTGTTAACAGATTGCCCCCTGATGTGTGAGGGCAGGAGCTCATCGTATGGCCGATAGACATCATAGTTCTTTTGTCATTTTTCTGGGGTTTGGGGAGGAGAAGAGACCGATTGGAGACTGGATCCACGGCCCTTGGAAGTTGCAAAAAATAAACAATATTACATGGCCTCAATATGAATGAGGAATAGTCTCTGATAATGGACGAGGCGGGCATACCCATGCTCGTATCAAGACATATATAAACAATTAGTCCCGAGAAGGGGGACCTGAGAAAATACATAAAAAATATGCTGGTACATCATAATGGTCCAGAGGGGACATCATTTTGGGATGTACTCATGATCATAACATGACTGATTAGTAACTAATACACTGGAATAACTGTTGAACTGCCGAAACTGAAGGTGTCCAACATCTGTAGGGACTCAAAGAGTGTGAGTCATCTCCTGAGAATTAATGTAACTGTATACTCAAGGGAGTATGAAACTGGGGTACATCTGAATACTGTCGCCATGCGCAACCTGGATATCTATAGGAAAAGTGTAACTGGTTGTATCCATAGGTAGACTCTCAAATGTGGAGGAGTCAGATGGTAGCCGGGGTCTTTGACTAATAACTGAATGAACCAATGCCCTGTGCGAGTCTCAACGATGCAATCAAGGTGTTGAAGTCGAGCATGTGAGAAACAACCATTTGGAGAGGCACTGAGGACTCTTCTCGAAATGATTCGTAGAAACTCATCATAAATGGTGATGAGTCCAAGACACAGGGACCTCTAGGTCTATCCTCTGGAATAAATTTGGTTGTCGTTGACAAAGGGAGACCAGCAACTAACAAGGCAATGATGTTTCCTTGATAGGAGCGTGAGGTATAGAACTGAAGTGTGGTAGTATTGATGGCAGGACTGACATACTTGTGGGGATGGGAAGTAACTGGGGTCATAATGGGAAGACTCAAACTTCCTTTGTTCAGAGCATGATGGCATGGTTGACCTGGCAGCGTAAGGAACTGACTTGTAGGTGTGGGTATCACTACTTTTAAGGACTGAAGGGTATGTTTGAGTCTGGGGGGGGTCAAGCTGATGGGTGCTGTCGAGGGATTCTCAGGGTGACATACTGTAGAATACTCTGAACAAAGGCGACCATAATGGGGAAGCTGCCCTATTAGTAGACGTGATCTGTTGTGGCACCGAGAAGCACCATTGGGTCCTTCTTCGTGGTTGTAATGAGCTCCAAGAAGGGATAAAAGTGTGCTCTGAAATGGTACTGTCCTGTGGATTTTGTGAGCCTAGGACTGTTCGTGCTCATTGGTGCTTTCATTTTTAAGGAGTTTGAAAACGATAAGAAGACTCTGCAGTGGTTATGACTACTGTCCTGTTGGTTTTATGAGCCCAGGATGGTGATTGCTCGTGGTCGCTTTCATGTTTAGAGAGTCTGAAAGCGGTAAGTGGACTCCATTGGTGTTCTTTTTCGTAAGTTAGTCTCCAAGGCTCGAAAAAGCATAAAATGATGCAAAATGGAGAACTCTTCTAGCCGATGTGACTAGAGTATTCCTTTTTCGTAATTAGTCTACAAGGTCTGAAAAAGGGGTAAACTTATACCAGGTAGACGCCCTTTCAGATACGTTTAGCGAGCATGAAAGGAAGCAAGGTTGCTCGGTGATCTTTTCATTGTTTTAGGAGTCAGAAAAGAGCTTAACAGAAACTCCCTAAGTGCCTTTTTCGTAAAAGGGATTGCTCGGCCCGAAAAAGGGATAAAATTATACCGAACAAAAAGGGATTTATGATAGTGAGAAAAGGTCTCAAGCATCATCGTGAGTGCGGAAAACTGAATCCGGTGACATAAAGATTGTCAACAAGGGGCAACCGCCAAAATGGCATGCAAACCGAGGTGACAAATGGGTCATGGGAAAAATGCCCAAAAAGTATGGAGGTGAGAGCGAGAGATGATCTCAAGCATCATCACGAGCGCGGAAAAATGAATCCGGCGATATAAGGCTTGTCAACAACGAACGATGGCCAATGTGGCACGCAAACCGAGGCGACGAGGGGGCATGGAAAAAATGCCCAAAAAATCTGGGCGTGAAAGCGAGAAATGATCTCAAGCGTCATCACGAGCGCGGAAATATGAATCCGGTGGTGCAAATGGTGCAAACAACGGAGGTCATAAGGACTCCGGAATGGTCAAAGCAAATAACTAGGTTAAAAAATGGCTACAAACAAAGGTGAGCCCACCAAGCCAAGGATGCAGTGGTGGGGAGAAATGATGACCCGCGGGGGGAGAATACTAGGTATATCAAATCAAATCAAATATACAAGTGATATGTGACCTCAAAAAATGGTTGATATCACGCATGCGAAGAAGTCAGCAGGGTTAATGACGTGCCCCCATGCTATGTGCATGGGGTTTGTGATTGTGGATCACATATGTGTTGGATTGAACGATGGGCTCATTGAGGTGTTGAGATAGAGATGATGGGGAAGGTTCAAAATGATTGATCATGCCCCCTAGCCCGGGGTCGAGGTAATCTATTATGCCCCCTAACTCAGAGGTGTCAATGTGGTGCAGATGTTGTCTCAGAGAGAGATCAATAGGGCATTGAGCAACTGCTGGCGGGGTGTTATACCATGAGGCTGTGGGCTGTGGTGGCATACTGAAGTGATGATATGATGATGGGGGATTCCCTTTGTGGTGTGGATGCCCCCAGTATCTCCGATGAGAATCACGATGATGATGAGTAGGAAAGGTTTTGGGCCTGCCCCCATGTTGTGGACATGTGGTTTCCTCGTCGATTTGAAAGGGTTGAACATGTGTGTCAAAGGGATCAATGGAAGGGGTCGACCGGACAGAGGGGTATCCAGTGGAAATTGTGTAAATGGTGTTAATTTCTTCCTAGGAGGAAGATGGTGGGGGATGAATTTCCTCAATGAGAAGAGGGGATATCTCGAGGTCAACGCTATTCATCTCGTACAAGGCTGCTCTGTAATATGGGAGATCGGGGCAGTGATGTGAATAATGGCCGTAGATTCTGCATATTGCACAAGGATGGTTTGTGCGCAATGATTTATCACGAGGCTTAGGGGCTGGATCTAGTTCGACAACCGGGATGTTGGGGTCGTCGTCAAGCATTTGCATGTGTTCCTGTAATGTAGGTAATTGTGGGCATTGATGAGTCGGATGGCCTAACTCATCACACAACGAGCATTTGGGGGGAGCACGAAACATGGGGGGGGGTTTAAATGTTTTGGGAGGGGGTACAACAGTGTATGGTTGTGGGCCTCTGCCCCCAGTGGGCTTGATAAGAGGAGGGGGATTCGTAGATGACGAAGGGGTAGTGACACCGAGAGGTGGTTGATTAGTAGTGACAATGGGTTGTACCGGTTGTAGGATGACATTTAGTGACGGAGGGGGAATGGGAGGCGAAATATACCACACGGGTAAGCCTAAGGTTAACCCGGGGAGGCTGAGGGTAGCCATAACCGGGGCGCTTACTATTCCCGATGGAGGGAATAGGAAGGGGATTGTGTGGGTGGGTGTAACACCAATGTGACTAGGTACCAATGATGGTTTGGGTAACAAGGGTGGTTGTGTATTGTGGAAAAGAGTACAGAGGTCAGAGACATGGGTCGCAGGTGACCGGGGTGGAATGGATTGGAATGTAGAAGTCATCGGCGTGTCGGAGTATAATCTAGGTCTGACTGTGGAGACGAACGATGTAGGTGCATTTTGAACTGGTTGTTCAATCATAGGGAGAACATTTGTAGGTGCAATGGGAGCGTATGGGTTTCGACGCATTTGGAGATGCATGTCGGACGATGACATCATAAGGAGATGATGAGTATTTGAATCCATTGGTTGGTTTGTGTGTGCAGCATATGTGATTTGGTGTTGTGGTGCTGTGGTTCCTTGAGGAGGATCCAACAGACGAGTGTTCACCACTCCTTGTGTGGGCAAAGGATTCTGCAGCACCATGGGTTGTGGTTGAGGAGGTGGCACTGGTTGTGCCGCGTTCCCTTAGCGCTGGGCGTCATCAGACCACAGTTGGCGTGCTCGCCCCAAATGGGGGCCAGTGTGTGTATAATGGCCGTATACCCCGCATATGGAACATGGGTGGTTTGTTCGTAGATTGGGGTTCTTAACCTGTTTCGGTGGTCGATCAATGTTTTGGTTGGTGGGGGTATTGTTGTTGTTGTTTTGATGTTGGGGCTGATTATGTTGTGTGTACACTTGCCCTTGAGCAGTGGGAGGATTTTGGTTTACCGCAGGTGCGGGAGCAAGTTGCGGTGCATAATAAGCTGGTGGGGCTGGAGGTGGTCCAGTTACCTGCTGGGGTTGTTGGTAACCCTGAGCTATTGGAGGTGTTGGGCTAGTTGTTGCAGCTCGCTGTGGGTAATACATTGGTTGAGGTGCGGCCGGGGGGGCGTACGCGGGTGGTGCATGACCAAAGCACTGAGGTGGACATGAGGGTCTGTGGGTATGGTGGTGATGTGCCATGGGAGCATATGAATTGGTTGCTCCAGATTGAGATGTAGCCCGCAAAAGGTCGAGGTGATGGATAGGACGTGCAATGGAAAAGGGTTGGGGATGCGAGGCAATACCACCAATGATGCCATCTGCGGCATGGGATGCCCCCGGTGCATCGTTTTGGGATGAATTGCCCCGAGGGGCGTCCAGTATAATGGTATACAGATAACCCGACTGGGCGTAAATGAGGTCAAACTCTTGAGCTTTTAGGATAGCTTCTTCCTCTGACTGGGGTCGTTCGGAAGCTACGTCTTTTGCTATGAGGGGTAGGAGTGATTTAAGAAACCAGTCCAAAAATATACGGTCATCCAATTTAATATTACAGAGGCTACGACGCTTGCGCCACTCATGGATGTGGTCCATGATGTGGGTAGCTGTGTTTTGTCTGCAAGACAACAGTATTTCAACTCCTGCATCGTAACGTACAGGTAGCTGAAAGAACTGCAGGAAGGTCGAGGCAAGGGAGGTAAAGGTGGCATGGGCCCCATGGGGCTGCTCAATATACCACTTAGCTGCAGAGCCAGTGAAGGTGCGCTGTAACAGACGGAGGCGGACAGAGTCGTCCACTATGGAGTTGGAGGAACACCATAGATGGAAGGACATAATATGGTTCTGGGGGTCCTCACCTGCCTTGCCTTCAAACTTAGGGATGTCGGAGGGGAGTTTGGTGGGCATGTGGGGCCACGCAGGGTAGTGTCTGATAGGATCATTAGTTAGTCTTGCTAAGTCTGGCAAATTCAAACTTGCCAGAAATGGTAGACTGGCCGAGGGGTGTGATGTAGTGACTGGGACGTGACTATTTATGGTGGCATGATGTAGTGGTCCAGTAGCCCCTAAGGGTATGCTAGGTATTGAAGGTATGTGTCCTCTAACAACTGTGGTCTGGTATGGTCCAGCGTTTCCAAGTGCAACCTGGGTTACACCGGGGTTAGGAATAGTAGTGGTGATTCCTGGAATCTGGGTTGTGGTAATCAGAGGGGGTGTGACCCCTATGTTGGGCATACCCATAATAGGAGGTAGTCTTGTGTTGGGCATTCCTAAAGGTGGAGTGTCCACCATATTAGGCATACCTAGGGGGGTGGTGGTTGCCATGGATGGCACCGCAGTAGAAGGGTTTGTGGATGTGTCCCCTATGGTACTGGTAAACAGTGGGTCGGATGGTGTTCCAGCCATAAGGTTGGTTGGGGATAACGCAGTAGGGTTTTCGGATTCTACCTCAGAATCAGATGTGAAGTGAGGCGTGTTAGAATCGGATGACTGTTTGTTTGACCGACGATGTGTTGAGTCAAGGGATAAGGCTCGACGTCGGTGACGTGGAGAGCCAAGTAGACTGAACTCTGGGGGTTCACCCTGAAGACGACGAGAGCGTCTAAAATTCTCAATGGCAAGAAATAAGTTTTTGTGTAAAAATCTTCTGTGTAAGATGGTAATGTATAAAAAACTCAAAACCCTAATGCAACCAAGGGTGCAAAAAAGGGGAGTGAAAATAAAGGCTCTCAGGCCAAAAAATCAACCTCAAAAAGCACTTATTATAGTAGCTGTGCTATAATAAGTGGAGGGATGCAAAAAATGGTCGGAGTACCAACAGGAAAATGGATTCTAGAAAAAAGAGGTGCTACTAGACCAAAGGTGGATTGTATCATGCAAACACCTAACTAAAAGTATTGTGAATCAACAAACGATATTCTCTGCAAGGTGATGAAATCCAAGTCAGGCAATATTGAGTGTTGAATCAACGGCTAGATATCCTCCTACCGGGAGGGACACCGGGTAATCAATCCTAAAGAATGGCAACTAGGATACTCCGTTCATGACACGTCCAGAAAAGGTAAATCTGTCGTTTGGTCCTTTTACCGCAATACCCCCATACAGGGATATCCCGAGAACTGCGAATGGTAGCCCTTTGGTTACTGAATGGATTTCAGTATTCCACTCAGGCTTCCGAAACCATCCTCGCGACTTCAACCCTCCTAGGGGAGAGGCCTTCCGATAAACTGGTTATGACCGTGCCAAAAAATACTAGGAGATTTTGGTTCCCTAATGGACAACAACTATGTCTCAAATGTAATAACTGAGGGGTGTTATTGGAACACCTATCCCCTCAATACTACCTAGCTACAAAGTTCTTTTTAAGTTCTCCCCAAGTGGGGTTAAAAGTTGGTTTGAAGTTAGGGTAAATTTTAAGGCTCAGTTTAAATTATGTGTTTGAGTGGGTGCACATGTGGTATTTAAACTGAAATTGAAAAAGTAAATGCTTTGCAGAAAATATTCAAAAAACAAAGGATCTTTTGAAATAGGAAAGCAAATAATATAACTTTTTCCAAGAAATAAATGGATTTCTTTTTCAAAAATTGTTATGGGCAAAATATCAAGGAAGTAAACAGCAAAATTTTAATCTAGATAAAATGCAAAATAAATCATTCTTTCAATTTCTGAAAATTTTTAAAAAGACTTTTTCAAAGGTGCATTCTAAATAGTAAAAAGATTTATATGGCTGTAATAATGTAGGAATTTTAATACTCGAAAATATGAGCCAAAATGGGTGAACTGAAGTGATAAATAACACTAAAATAAAAGATTAGATAAATTTCTAAGAAAAATTTCTTAAATCTAATAGGATATTTGGATTCCTTGATCGAAAACACCCAATTTGAAAAAAAAAATCGTTTCAAACGGAGTTCAAGAGAGGGAGATATGGTCGTTTGAAAGTTGAGCCGCGCGGCCAAAAAATCACATCGCGGGTTTCAGGCTAAAAGTCGCGATGTGCATCGCGGGTTTCGAGCGCACAGTCGCGATGTGCAGCGCAGAAAAATGCCGCGAAGCCACGATGTGCAGCGCGGAAAAAGGCCGTGAAGCCGCGATGTGCAGCGCGGATAAATGCCGCGAAGCCGCGGCGCGCAGCGCGGAAAAAGGCCGCGAGGTCGCGATGAGCTGCGCGACTGTCGGGCAAAAAAGCCGTGAGGCGAAATCCGTACACGGACGCCGAAAAACGAACCCGAAAATTGAAAATTTTGGGCTGTTAATGGCAATAAAATGGGCCAATATCTAGAACAACAATGGATCTGCCGTCTAGGGTGGCAGATCTATGAATTAAACTAACTAATATAATCAAAAACTAAGATCTAAAGCAAAAGTGAGATCTAGAAATTCGAAAGCAGCGGAGTCGCCAAAAACTGTTGGCTTGGTTTTGCAACCAAGCTTAGTGCTATGGGCACCTGCTAACTAGTAGCAGCAGTTTCAATATTAAGCAAAAACAATAAACTAAATCTAAATCTAAACTAAACTAGCATGTGCATTTTTGAATTAAAAAACAAGAACAAGAAATATATAAAAAATAATTTTTGTATTGAAAATGGGGGTAAGCAAGTGCTTGCAATAATAATACCTCCGATTGTTGAAGATAGTTGAGAAGCTCCAAGGGTGAGCAGCTCCAAACTCCAAAGGGTCCTTTCTCCAAGGTTGCTACAATGGCCAAAAGCTCAAGGGAGATTTTGGCAGCATGAGGATAGGAAGATGGATGGATGTGAAATGAGGAGCCCCTACCACCTTTTTATAGGTTTTGGTGGTGGGGAATACCATTGTGGTTTTGTGGAAACCAATGGTATTGACCAACATGGTTTAGGTACTTTTCCCTCCTTTTTCCTTTTTTGAATATTTTTATTCCCTTTTTAATATTTTTGGGAATTTTGGGCCCTTTTTGAGGGGTTTTTATGCTTTTTTAGGAAAAATAATATTTTTGAGTGGGAAAAGGGGTGTATGAAGGTCTTTTGGTGACCTTTTGTTGGCTTTAGAGGCTCAGATGGTGGAAAAAGTGGACAAATGGGTCATGTGAATAAGGAAATGAGCTAGTGAGCACTTTTTAGGTGTTAACAAGACCCAGAAAAGATAAGTTCTTAAAAAGGAAATTGAAGGAAGGAGTGGAGCATAGGGATGAGGAAGTACCAGCTGCAAAATCAAGTGAACGTAGAATTGTATTCTGTAATACCTCCGGTGCCGCATCCAAGACAGGGGAATGTTCAATCTCTTCTACATCCACATTAGATGTTGAGTCCGACACAACCCCATCCTCGTCCAAAGTATCAACTGCCCCCACAGTTCCGGTGGGAGACATCGAATGCCCCGAAATAGTAGGTCCGACATTATTGTCTTCCAGTTCATAACAACCTTCCTCCTCCAGAAACCTCCGCTTCAATGAGGGACCAAATTTAATGCGAACCGAGAGAGGGCATTCAATGGCTGGATGGCCATAATCATGAGAGCGTTGGCAACGAAACGACACATTTTCATAGTTGAGGGTTTGAGGAAAAATATACGGACCCCAACACAGGTCCATACCATCAGCCAACCCATCCCTTACATTAATATTCACCAAAATTCTTGCTACCTTCTGTACTGATGTCGCTACAAAAGAAAAGTTTGCATCCAAATAATTCCCCAGCAAGTTACCAATCCTCCGAAAATGTTCCTCAGCTTAGTAATGTAATGGAAGCCCTGGTAGATGGACCCAGAGTGGAATAGTGTCCATCCGCTCTCTGCTAGCATCAAAAAGTGGATTCCATGGTTTGAGGAGTAGTGGCACATTTACCATACTCCAATTCTGACCTAAAGTTCACTGTGCATGCTCATCCGTAGAGAAATGAAATGCAAACCAACCCCTCGAGAGAGCCACCACTCTCGGTATATACCCACAGTGCCCTAACCATGCCCCAAAGGCCCACTGGATAACATTTTTAAGGGCCAAAATTTTATGTATGATACTTATGTGATACACATAAATACTTATGCTTTCCCAATTATGCATAAAACCATTGTGTGTATTTGTTTTCTTTTTATTATGTGTCTCATAGAATATTCTATGCTTTCATTAAAATACTTATGTCTATTATGAATTTGTTATGCATTAATGTGCATTGGTTATAAGAATGCACATAAGCACTATGCATGTAAATTTTTATATTTTATTATTATTATTAGTGTGTTTTAAGTCTAGTGTAACATTGGGTGTGTTACACTAAAACAAAATTTATAATAACTAATCAACCTCCTATTGATAGCCATCTTACACTAGATTGAAATTATTGCTACTAACTTGGACAATGTGACTCAAGGTCTAATATATGTTTCCAAGTGATTCGTTAGTGATGATCAAGTTTCTAACAATGCAAATATCACTTCAATCAAAGTTTGTATGAGGAAGTCACACCTCCCACAATTTGACCTATCTTATTGATCACCATGATGCCGCGTAGATGCCATGTCTGCTTCCATTACTCACACATGTGGATCTAGTCACATGTGGATTTCTAAGAATATTTTGGAGGGCCCAAAACCCTAAAACCAATTGGGTGCATGAAAAAACCCTAACCCTAACCCTAGATGGTTATTAGCCATGTTAAATAGAGGGCCACTAGGATAGGAAGGGGTTCCATTCTTATTGTATTGTTTATTGTTCCATAGTAGAGTAGAACATCTAGGAGTGTGATATTGAAGCATAATAAAGGAATTAGAAGATTGTATAGCAACCATATAAGCCAAAATGTCCATATCAAATCCATAGTGTGTGCACTTTATTTGTATTTTCATTTCATACCTAAGAAGAAAAGAGAAAGGCATATGCCTCACCTTCTAGCTAGGTTTTTCCCAAGGTACATTTTGTGGTTGGTGCGTAATTTGCTTATCTTTTTTCATTTCAATTTCATTTCATTTTAGTATTTTACGTGTCAAGCTATTATTGTTAAATATGAAATCTAAAGTAAAATATCGTGTAATAAGAAATTGCATATTATTGTAAGATCTATTGTGACGAACTGTTCTAGTGGAATATCCATGATAGTTTACAAATCACTTAATAAATTTGCACCATATCTCTTCATTATATATTAGTATCCAAAGGATTTTTACAACTAGAGCCAAGCTAAAGGCATATATATTATTCAAACCCCAACCACCTACTTTCATTATATTTGCCACAACCATTTTTCCAAAGGAATTTATTCTCTTTCTCTCTTCCCTGTCCATAAGAAGCTAAAACACTCTCTCCTGATTTGATCCAATATTGCTTTTGGAATATGATCTATGGACATCCAAGCACATGAATACTCTCCAGAACAACATTTATAAGAACTAATCAACCTCTTATGGATAACCATCTTACACTAGATTGAAATTATTGCTTCTATTTTATTATACAATCACAACCAATCACCATATTTATAACTTTTAGGTTTGAATTTAAAACACAGATTATTTATACCTTCATCCATAGCAATAAAGACCATTGGAAACGAGTTCAAAATTTGTACTTTAACATCTTCAATTACTTCATTGAACATCATTAATAACTTTGATATTTTAACTTCTATTCCTATTGCTAAGAGTATAATATTACCTAGAAATTAAATTATCAAAAAATCAATCCAAGCTCTTGAATAAGCTTCTCAAGCTGCCCACATGGATTTTCAACAACCCATTTTCACATACTTTCATACACAAAATATCATCAGTCTAAAATGTAAGGAGTTTAATTTTTGCAAGGAATAATTCATAAAGATAACATACTCATAAGAATAGATAACTCAAAATTAAGAGATGCCCAAAATTAGAAATCTTTTAAAACATAAGGTAGTAACATAGGAAAACACATCCATGAAAATAAATCTAAAACAAATACTAGATTTAGCCTTTTTATCTCTAAGTAGCTTAATTAGAAATTACAAGGACAATATAGGGAAAATATTGTCAAGTTAATGTGTATTAGAGTGTATCTAGTTGGTGATTGTTGTGGTTTTACTTGTTATGTCGCTTTTGAATCCCATATGTGTAATGTGCCATGATTATTTTCTCATATACTCTCTCTCTATTCTCCAATTCTCAATATTTTTGCATGTAGAATGAATGATTCTCTCTTCCTTTTCCCATTGTTTTGCTACCCCCACCCTCTCATTTTTTTAATACATTAAAAAATTCACAGGGAAATTCTAGATAATTCTCCGCATTTCGTAGACAATACATAGTGTAAACCCACCGTAGTTGATTATGATGCTTGATCTAGTATGCACATTAAGTGAGGCATGCAATAGAGGCATATGATCCACAAGATTTACCCTAGGATCCCTTGCATGAATCTCAAATCATTCAACCATTTGAGATATCCTAGTATACTTATTTTAATTCTCTCTTTATTCCAATCAAATACTAGTTAAACCTCCCTTTTAATAATATTCACATGCTCCACTTAATATTTCATGAATTTTAGGTAATTTAGCTTCTCCCATTTTCAAATTTATTAGCCCCTACTCTGTAGGGACTATAGTGATTAGTTCACTGGTAGAAAATCACTATTTTGTTACTAAAAAACAACTAAAATTTGGCTATAAATGACTATATTTGAGATGGCGATTGATAACAAATTTCTAGTCTCTTTTCCCCAACTAAAATTTTATTCGTTATATAACTTAGTCATTAATTGGTCAACTTGAGTCATCATCTTGTAATATATTTAATCGTTTATTTGGTTATTAATTACAACCATTTTGTAGTACATTTTCTTGTTTATTTGGTCATTAATTGTCACCATTTTGTAGTACTTATACTCATTTAATTGGTCATTAATTGTCACCATTTTGTAGTACATTTACTTGTTTATTGGGTTATTAATTATCGCCATTTAGTAGTACATTTACTGATTTATTTGGTCATTAATTGTCACCATTTAGTAGTACATTTGCTTGCTTATTTAGTCATTATTATTTTTATAATTTTTACTCGTATATTTAGTCGTGTTATATAGCACTATGCAAGTTATGATGATGATGTCATCATCTCTGGTTTACTAATTTCATATTCATTATAATTATTACTAATTTAGTATTTTTATATTCATTTTATTTTATTTCATCATCATTATTCAATACAAATTAATGTGACAAGAATAATTTAAGAATGCCATTCAATATTAATTCTGATATGTTGAAAGCTTGTCAATACTGAGAGGGGGGGGTGAATCAGTACTGTTAAATTTTTACCATTTAAACCACTTATTTAAACTTTAATCAAAACATGAAATCAACAAGATACACAAAACACAGATTTTTATTGTGGAAGCCCAATTGGGAAAACCACCAACTCTTTCTATACTGCAAAATTATATTTACAATAGTTTTTGCAAGCCACCACTTGCTGGAGACACCCATCCCCAAGTTTCTCAGCCACTACTGAAGGATGCACCCACACCCTGGTTTCTGCCTGCCCCTGCATACAAGGATGCAACTACACCCTATTTACCAGCCACTACTGGAAGGAGGCTATAGCCCCCTTGCAGGCATGTAGCCTGCCCTAGCACCACCCTGCCACCCTAATTTGATATTATTAAACTTCTTAGACCTTCTTCAACTTCTGTCTCTTGCTATCTTTACTTGGTCTCTGCCTTGTTACTACAAGGGTCTTCACCTTCATACTATGTCCTTCATTCTGCACTTCTTCATCCTGAATGTGCACTCACTGGTCTCTTTCTCTGGTCTTCAAAGATGCTTCATTTATTTCACTTTATATCCCATCATCCTCTTTTATTTCCGTTCCTTACAGAACCTTCAATCTAAACCACAAAGACACCTTCTTCATCTTCATAATTCTGTTTATATATTCTTTTACCTTTCTTTTGAAACATTGCATCTTTTCAAATAATGCTCATGGTTTTTCACCTTCACACCTCTTCAAATCTCTGTTTTTAATTTATAATTATGTTTACTGTTTTTCTTAATTAATTGATTAATTAAGAACTTCGTGATCATCTTGCTGGCTTCATCTATATAATTCTGTTTGTTATTGTTTTAATTTAATTAATTAATTAAATTCTTTCTGATAATCTTCCAGGATTGCTGGCTTCATTTATTTCTAGCCTTCGAGCTTCTTCCCCTCTTAACCTGCGGGCTTCATCCTTTCCAAAATGAGGGCTTCCTTATTCATTCTACGCCTGTTGGCTTCTTCATGCCTTTTGCGGGCTTATCTTTGGCCTCTGCGGGCATTTCAAACCCCTGAGGGCTTTACCTTAGCCCTGCGGGAATCTATAGGTTCATGTGGGATTAAACCTGGGCCCTTGCGGGCATATGAGCCTATGGGTGCTCCCTTTATCCCTCACTGTGGGAATATCACCACTGAGACCCCCCCCCCCCCCCCCCATTTTTTTAACACTTAGCCATTCTTTCATTTTTAATCTCATCCAGCAAAATAATATTTTTACCTATTTTGGCAGGCCACAATCTCACACATGTGAGCCTCAAAGAGAGAGCTGACTCCATGGATGGATGGCCAGTTCACCAAGGAGCATACCTATACCTTCTGATGAAATTATCATCACAAATACCAACCTTGGTGGGCATTTCCAAATGCCTCTTTCAAATCTGTGAATTTGACACTTAGTCAAATTGCTGTCTTTAATAACCAAAATACATTTTCTTTACTTTGGCAGACTTCTATTTCACACATGTGAACACCAAAGAGGAAACTGACTCCATGGCTGGATAGCCAGCTCATTAAAGAAAAACTTCATTCCTTCAGATAAACTTGTCATCCTCAGGACAGTCTTTAGTGGGAATTTCCAAATGGTCTTTCAAACTCCTGTTCTGACACTTAACCAATTTTCTTCAAACCCTAGGTCACCAAGGTGATTTCATTTTTCCTTCAAACTTGGAAAGTGAGACATTCACAATGTGAGGAATATCCTACTGACTCCAATCATGCCAATCTTCTCTCCTGCAACCTCATCATCTGACCTTGGTGGGAATTTACTGGGATAGTGCAAATATGATTGGGAGGCACTCTTGGCAGATCCATATCTTTCTCCTCAAAGACCTTTTGGACCTGTTATCTCTAGGGTTGTTCTTCCTGTTTATTTTTAAATTTTTTGATTATGATTCGTTTTTATTGTTTTTAATTTTACTTTGTTTCATATCTTATATTTGGTTATTCACCATTAGGGTTCCTTGGTTACCTAAAATCATCAAAGTTTTTATTCATTAATTATGAGCCTATGTATGTGCAAAAGAGTATGTGTTACAAGGTGAAATCTTACAAACTGACAGCATATTGTGAGCTTGCAGCATATTGATTTTCTAGTGGCAGAATGTCCATATGATAATTTATGGAAAGGGTTATGAGTTATTTAATGACATATATCATGTTAATAAGCTTTAATAATAGGCATTCGGCATGTTACATGTTTTAAAATAAAATACAATCCTGACCACGAAATAATGAGTCATACGGTAGCAATTATGGAAGAACACAGGTGTTGTCATTTCAAAATTGAAAATGTTCAGGTAATGAGTACTGGTGGTCATCGTGGCAAAGGCAGCCTAATGCACATTTTCCCTAAAATGTTTTTCATTATTTTGCTAAAGAAGGGTATTCGTAGATTAGTTTGGTTCATGAGCAAGCAGCTTCAGCCGCAGAATAAAATGCCCTGTTCAGAACAATACTGCGTTTAGACTGTGGTGAGTTTAATGCTTGACAGAGGTTACAGGGATGCTGGCACAAACAGAAGGATTACCACAGAGTTATACACACCAGAATATATATGTTTTTAGCTGAAGTATAAAGCATTATTGGTTCATACAGCCGAGTTGAAATCCATTTAGGGTTTAAAATGTCAAGGGTAACTGAAATTAAAGAGGAGCCAGAGATGGTCGTGAAGAAAAAGCAGGGACGTTTCATCTGTAGATTAGAACCTAGTAATACAGATTGGATTAAGCAGTTTCCAAGGTCTTCTAAATTAATACAGAAATCAAGATGGTTTAGTTTTTGTGATAAATTGCAGGGATACCATTCACAATTGACAATGGCTTTTATTGAAAATTATAATGATGACAGGGTTTAGTTACAGAGCTTAACCGTGAGAGTCAATGAAGACTCTATCGCTGAAGCCATAAATGTTCCTGCAGAAGGGGAAAAGTGGTTTAAACAAAAGGAATTCAAGGAAGATTTCAGCGAATTCTTGATCCTTGGAAGTGAAAAACTCGACTGGAAAAATGGAGTTCACGTTAGCAGAATGAAGCCAGCATGGAGGGTGCCGTTGGAGGTGATTCAGAACTATATCACTTGTGATGGAAGGTATGATAGGGTTTTAAAATGCCATTTGAAACTTCTAATGCATATTCATGGCAGTACACAGTTAAATCTTCCATTTTACCTGTTTAAAAGTCTCCAAAAAATGATTACTAAAGTTCAACACCATCCAGCACATACAGCTCGCTCGATCTATCATCAGGGGCTAATTAAATTGTTGATTCTAACTTAGCTGCAAAAAGAAGAAAGAACATGGGGTTCTCTGTTGACAGAGTTAGGGTTTAGTGATAACCCTAAAGAGAAAGGTAAGAATATGATTGAAGATGCTAACCAGCAGGTAGCAAACCCTACAGAGACAGTTCAAAAGGGTAAAAATAAAGAGAAGGATGCTATTTGTAATCCTATAAGGGGCAGTTTGAGCCCTGAAACACCCTGCACACAATAAAATCCAGAAAAACTCAGTGACATGTTTAAAAACATTGCTTCAAAAAAGAAAATTTGCAAACAGTTATTCAAGGAAGGCAGGCCAAGAACCAGACTGAGAGAGAAAATGCAAATGGAGGAAAGAACAGTACAGGAAGGTGATAAGGAGGTTCTAATTATAGAAGATGCTGCAAGTGAAGGACCAGTACACATAGCAGAGGACAAGTATTGTGAGGATATGGAAGATTTTATTGACATGCAGGGTGTAGCAGGTTCCACACCAGAAATGTTTTGTACAGACAAACAGAACAATCTTGATGAAAGTTCAATATCAAGGAATCTGCCCGAAGAAAGAGGTTACATAAGAGAGGAAGATTTGGATATCTCCTCAGAACTTGGTCAATGTAAAAGATCTCTTCAAACTTATAAAGAACAGACAGTATACCTGCAGGACATAAATGAGAAGTTAATGGTGGCAAACAAAAGATTAGGAGAAGACATGGAAAATAAAGAAGCAGAGTTCCAAAAATTGCTGATGATTTCCAAGAACATCCTCAAGGAGAAGCGAGCTATGCAAAGACAACTGGAGCAACTCAAAGCCCAGAGCAAGGAAAGTGATAAAGATGTTGAATTGGTAAGGCTTCAAAAGCGCTCACAGGTGCTTAGTGACTTAGCTGCCTTAGCTGAGGCTTCTAGAAGCCTTTAGGTGTTTAAAAGTTATTTGATTTTGAACTCATGTGGTTATGTTTGACACTTATATGACACTTGTAATCTAAAAATTTATAAGGGATTAACTTCCCACTTTTGAAGGAAGTTCGATCTAGAAATTTAGGATCTATGGTTAGTTTCTAGATAGAAGGTTTTTGTACAAAAGCAAGTCTCGACTAGAGAACCGGGTTGGCAGTTTTGGGAGTAATGCATGATCAATTGTAAGCACATCTGTGTAGCATGAGCATTTTGCAGCTTCAGTAAGAGGTTCTATTTTTGAATAAACATGATGATGATTTGCCCTTGTGTTATATAAATTGTCTTTCTGATAATTCTGTTATGTGTATGGTCATTTATATTCCATTGCAATAATTCTTATCATGAGAAGACAATTATCTTTTTATTTTTATAAACATTGACAGTTTCACTTCATGATTTATGATCATAGTAACCTGTATATTGAACTTTGTGATATACTCCATGTTATGCAGTATTTGTTTGACTTTCCTGTAACTATGATTTCACACCAGCCTATCCTTTCAACAGTGTTATGTTTTGCTTGTAAAGCCTTGTGTATACCCATATAATACAGTGAGGATTGTGTGATATGTGCAAAACAGATTTGATTTTATATTAGTTGAGCTTTACAGTAATGGTTTGATTTCATATACAGTTTTCATGATACACCAGCCTAAATCTTCAATAATTTGATTTTCTTGTATCATACCAATGTGTGACATAAACCAGTTTGGTTTCTTGTAAATTGTGTGATGCTTTTACAGCTTTTGATTTCATACCAATTTGTGTTTTTAGTGTGATTTCATTTGATTTATACAAATATTTCCTTAAGATTGAATCCCATAGTCTAGGTTCAACTTTAGGGATAACATCTTTTGGCGCTGTTGCCGGGGACAGATAAAGGAAAGGATATCTTCCCTGGGTAATCGAAAATTTCATTGAACTGAGTGAACAGAATCAGCAAAACCTGATATAGACTACATTCAATCACCTTTTAAGAAGTTACAGTGGCTTCAAGGAAGATAGGGACTCGAGGAAATCCCTCATCCCCTTTAAATCCAGGAGTCTCAAATCCAGAGCAGTTGTTAAAGGAAGCCAGGAGAAATATGGTCTCTACTTCAGAGATCCCTGAATCTGCATCTTTCCCACTTCTTTCTCTAAATCCACATTCAGAAAGAGGTCAAGAGGAGTTAGATTTGTTATTTACCCCTTCCAAAGTTGACAATTTTCAGGTCTTTACAAATCCCTTGATATCAGAAGAAGTTAAGCTTGAAGCATTACAAACAGGTGCTTTTTATTTATCTTCAATTCATACTCCTCTGGTTAAAACAGTCCCAGTAAATCAACCAAATCCTGGTACTTTGTATCCCTCATCACAACAGTCAAGCAGTTTTCAGTTGAATACAAACCCTAAAATGGCTCAAAATCGAATGGCTGCTATGGTAGAAACAAGATATGCCCCCCTTGTTTTGCCTCAACTCCTCAATGCTCTTCGAGGAGAATATTATCATAAGTACCTGCCAAGGTTCGATGGCCAGGGAGATGTTACTGCAGAAGGCCATTGGAATATATTCATAGCTTTTACAGACAATCATAATTTCTGAACATGCGGATGTTTGGATGAGATTATTTGTCCAAAGTCTAGATGGTGAGGTTAGAACGTGGTTTTGGGAATTACCACCAAATTCCATAGATGGTATTGATGCCTTACAAGAAGTATTTCTGAGACGCTGGGGGGACACGAAAGATTATTTGTATTACCAAACAGAGTTTGAATCTTTAAAAAGAAAAAAGGGTGAAACTGTGGGAGAGTTTTCCAAAAAATTTAACAAAGTGTACAGCAAGATCCTAGCTAAAATAAAACCTACTGAGACATCAGCAATGTTATCTTATGCAAATTCATTTAATTCTGAGTTTTCTTTGCTATTAAGAGAAAGAAAATCAGATTCACTTCAAAACATGCAAAATGCAGCATTAGAAGTAGAATCAAACATTTTGGCCTCCAACAGACTAAAAGATGAAACAAAACACCAAACTGTGGACAGAAAAGGAAAGAAAGCAGTCAGTACATCCTCAGAGGACAGAATAGATGAAATGAGTAAACTCATAAAAAATTTGTATGACAAGATTGATAGACTGGAAGTGGGAAATAGAAATAGAAATCAGAGTAAACCCATGCCTGAAGGTGATAGAAATCCGAATAAGTTCAGAAGATCTTTTGCCCCTAGATTTTTCCCAAGAGAAGGGTGAAATAATGATATACAGAGAGAGAGACGAGAAAATGAAGACCAAAAGATTCAACCTCCTTTTCAAAACAATAATTTCAAAGGGGATGAATCATATGAATTTGATGAAGGTGAGTTAGATGAATTGGAAGTTGAAGAACAGAATATTAGACAGTTTGATGATGATGTTCCTTCACATTTTATAACTCGATCTGATTATCAATATGCTATAGAGTTAGATCAGTACGAAGAGGATGATTATCAGATGTCTATGCCAGAGGTCTGTCAGCAAATGCCACAAAAATCATATGGCTTAAGGTCAGGGGTAAAACATGCAGCACAAACCAAGAAGGTGGTGAAAGCTTCTTCTTCTAAACAAAATCTGCCTGCAAACCAGAAACAAACTGTAAGTCAGAAAAAAGATGAAGATATGAATCCAGAGGAGATTAGTAAGTCTATTGGTGGTTTCAATTTTGAACATGAACTTAATAAGTTAAAGATTCCTGTGCCTTTGACTGAGTTGATTAAAAGTAAAATTTACAGGGAAGTAACCTTAAAAACCTTTAGCAATGCAGTGAATTCCAGTCTTATTCGTTCTAATGAGATTAATCTGCAGGATGAAAATCCTACTATCATTGTAGGATCAAAAACTTTTGATCAACCGGATGATAATTCAGAATATCCTCCTCCATTTTACATAACCTTTTCTGTGCATGATCAACTCCTCCATAATTGTTTGCTGGATTCAGGAGCTTCACACAACCTTATCCCTAAAGCAGTCATGGAAGCTTTAGGACTGAGTGTAACAAGGCCATACCATGATTTATATGCATTTGATTCCAGGGCAGTCAAATGTATTGGGGTGATTAAGGATTTGGTGGTGAATCTAACCCAGATACCCATGAAGAGTATATTGATGGATGTTGTGGTTGCAGATATTTCTCCCAAGTTTGGTATGTTGTTGTCTAGATCTTGGGCAAAAAAGGTGGGAGGAACTCTGTAGATGGATCTCTTGTATGCTACAATTCCAGTATTTGGGGGTGAATTTAGAAGATTGTACAGAGAAGTTAAAATGGCATACTTGGTAAGTGACAACAAACACCCTAATAATCACCCTATTTATTCAATTGATGAAAACCTTGGGTCTTGTATGTTGCAATTGAATGATGAATCTGAAGGTGTTTTAAAGGTAGAAAAAGATATCTCAATTCAGGTAAAAAGAGAGGAACCTGAAGGCTTGTGGCAAATGTATTTCAATGGAGAATCGAGTAAAGAAGGGGCAGGAGCAGGAGTGTTATTGATTTCAGCTGGAGGTGAGACTATTTCCCTTATGTTCAAATTGGAATTTAAAACAACAAACAATACTGCTGAATATGAGGCTTTGATCCTTGGATTAAGGGCAGCAAAAGACTTGGGCATTAAGGAGCTTGTGGTATTTGGCGACTCCGAATTAATAATTCAGCAAGTGAAAAAGGTGTACCAGGGAAAGCAGCAGTTGTTGAAAGTTTATAGGAATGAAGTCTGGGATCTAATCGAAAATTATTTCATAGCCTTTAATATCACCTTTGTTCCAAGAGAATATAATGAAATAGCTGATTCCTTAGCCTTAGCAGCAGCTTATTTCAAAGTGCCAAAGGTTACTCATTTGAAATATCCAATTGATGTTAGGTACAGACCTGCTGTCCCAGATAATATTAAACATTGGAAGGTTTTTAATGATGATCAGGAAATAAAAGAATTTCTGGAATTGGTAGGTGAATTTTCAGATGATACTGTTGATCATGAACAGGATTCAGAATGGGTAGAAAATGAACCATGCATAAATAATTCAATTGCTGATCATAAAATTGTGGAGTTAAAAGGGAATTTCATTCCTAAGGGACTTGTTCCTTTAGAAAGATTGTTTTCAAAAGATGATACACTGATAAAACCTACTCTACAGACTACTGAAGAAAATGTTATGGAATATAACATTGGTTCTGAAAAGTAGCCTCAAATGATAAAATTGTCAAAATTGCTGTCAGATGATGAAAGAAGAAAATATCTAGATTTGCTGAAAGAATATAAAGACATTTTTGCTTGGTCATATCAGGAGTTAAAAACATATGATACCAGGATAATTCAGCACAGGATCCCTCTAAAACCAAACACTAAGCCTTTTAGACAGAAGCTTAGAAGGTTAAATCCAGCATTGCTGCCAGTAATTGAAAAAGAGGTGAAAAAACTGTTAGATGCAAAAATCATTGTGCCTTTAAGATATTCATCTTGGGTTGCTAATTTAGTCCCTGTACGGAAGAAAAATGGAGAGATAAGATTATGTGTAGACTTCCGTAACCTGAATAAATCATGCCTCAAAGATAACTATTCATTTCCAAAGATAGATCAGATTTTGCAGAAGGTAGTAGGTGCTCACAGGCTTCCAATGATTGATGGATTTTCTGGTTACAACCAGATTGCAGTTCAGCCAGAAGACCGAGAGAAAACAACATTCACCACGCCTTGGGGAACCTTCATGTATGATAAAATGCCTTTTGGGCTCATGAATGCAGGTGCTACTTTTCAGAGGGCTATGGATATAGCTTTTGTGGGAGAAAATGAAAAGTTTGTAGTGATATACCAGGATGACATCAGAGTCTTTTCTAAATCCAATGAAGAACATCTTAAACACTTAAGACAATTTTTTGTCAAATGCAGGAAGTTTGGTTTATCATTAAATCCTAAAAAATCTCACTTTGCCCTGACAGAAGGCAAACTGTTAGGCCATATTGTATCTGCTGAGGGAATAAAGATAGATCCAGAGAGAGTCAAGGCTATTCTAAAAATCAGCATTCCTAGAAACAAAAAAGAAATTCAATCCTTTGTTGGAAAAATCAACTTCTTAAGATGGTTTATTCCAAATTTTGCAGAGATAATAAAGCATATCACTCAAATGCTTAAAAAGGACAGTGAGGTTAAGTGGTCTAAACACGCTAAACAAGCATTTGAAAACATAAAACAAGCATTGATAGAAGCCCCAGTGCTGATGGCTCCTGATTACACAAAGGATTTTGCCATATTTTCGTTTGCATCAGAAGATACCATTGCTGCTGTGTTGTTACAAAAGAACTCTGATAGTTTGGAACAACCTATATCATTCTTCAGCAAAACATTAAGGGATTCTGAGCTGAAGTATAATATAATGGAAAAACAGGCCTATGCTTTAGATAAAGCTCTGAAATTCTTTAGAATATATGTTTTACACTCTAAGGTTGTGGCATATGTCCCAAATGCAACAGTTAAGGAAATTCTGGCATAGCCTGACAGCGAAGGAAAGAGAGGCAGATGGATAACCAAGGTCATGGAATATGACATAGAAATTAAGCCAACAAAATTGGTAAAAGGACAGGGACTGGCTAAACTGCTCACAGAGTCAAATTGTTAGGTTTTGAATCTTCACATCATGGCAGAGCAGATTATGACAACAGAGCATAGTAAAGAGCAGATTTATAACAGGTATGTTGAATCTGATTGGTATAAGGATGTGGTGTATTTTCTTTTGTATTTACAATGCCCTCTTGAATTGAAGAGGAATGAATGCAGATCCTTGAAACTAAAAGCCATGAAGTATGTTTTAATGGATCAGATGTTGTATTGGAAGGACCCAGGGGGTATACTGTTGAAATGTTTGGAGAAATATGAAGTTGATGCTGTGATTGCAGAATTGCATAGTGGAGTGTGTGGAGGACATAAGTATTGGAAGGCAATTGCCTTTAAAATCTTGAGAGCAGGATACTATTGGCCTACCCTATTTTCAGATGTTTATCAACAGGTTAGATCATGCATTGAATGTCAGAAATTCGCGGGTAAGCAAAAGCTTCAATCCTTACCTCTAAAGCCTATTTCTGTGAATGGTCCATTTCAGTAGTGGGGACTAGACTTTATTGGTGAAATTCATCCTCCATCTAGTGGACAACATAAATGGATCTTGACTGCTACTGATTTCTTCACAAAATGGGTGGAAGCAGTTCCAACAAGAAGAGCAACATAACAGGTAATAATTGCTTTCCTTCAAGAAAATATTTTGAGCAGGTTTGGATGCCCCAGAAAATTACTCACTGACAATGCCCCTGCCTTCAAATAAAAAAAGATGGTGAATTTTTGTTAGGAGAATAACATTAGCCTTAAGCAGTCCACACCATACTATCCACAAGGAAATGGATTAGCAGAATCTAGTAACAAAAACATTGTAAACAGTATCAAGAAAATGTTGTTTGAAAACAAACGGAGTTGGGACAGTAAACTAAAATTTGCTCTATGGGCTGATAGAGTAACGATTAAAAAATCAATTGGGACATCCCCTTTCCAATTGGTTTATGGGACTGATGCTGTTTTCCCTGTCAATTTAGTCACTCCAGTCATGAAGTTTTTGCAGGAAATTGAAGAAGAGCCAGATGATATCAGGAGACGAATGTTTTAGATAGTGCAATTGCAGCAGGAGAGAGAAGCCATCAAGGACACAGCTGAGAAACATCAAAAAAGGATGAAAGATAGTTTTGATAAAAGGGTTAAAAAAGATTTGTTTACAGTTGGTGATCTTGTGCTCAGATGGGATGCAAGAAAAGATGAAAAAGGTAAGCATGGGAAGTTTGATAACTTATGGATAGGGCCTTTTTCAATCATAAAGATCCTTGGAAACAATACCTTTGTCTTGCAAAATTTGAAAGGTGAAGAGATTGCAGGTCCAGTTAATGGATGTTTCTTAAAATTTTTTTACACAGAGTGAAAGACAAGGTGTTATTGTACATAGTCATTGTATATATCATTTTATTGCAAATAAGACTCCATCCCAATAGATATGGCACTGATCAGCAAGTTCTCAAAATCTCTAAAAGAAACTTTGTCCCTAGACGGAGCCAGATGTTATCTCAAGGGTTGTTCTTCCTGTTTATTTTTAAATTTTTTGATTATGATTGGTTTTTATTGTTTTTAATTTTACTTTGTTTCATATCTTATATTTGGTTATTCACCATTAGGGTCCCTTGGTTACCTAAAATCATCAAAGTTTTTATTCATTAATTATGAGCCTATGTATGTGCAAAAGAGTATGTGTTACAAGGTGAAATCTTACAAACTGGCAGCATATTGTGAGCTTGCAGCATATTGATTTTCTAGTGGCAGAATGTCCATATGATAATTTATGGAAAGGGTTATGAGTTATTTCATGACATGTATCATGTTAATAAGCTTTTATCATAGGCATTCAACATGTTACATGTTTTAAAATAAAATACAATCTCGACCATGAAATAATGAGTCATACGGTAGCAATTATGGAAGAACACAGGTGTTGTCATTTCAAAATTGAAACTGTTCAGGTAATGAGTACTGGTGGTCATCGTGGCAAAGGTGTTGAATTTTCAGTATTAAATCACAATACTATAGGATCTTTGCTGAGAGAATAACATCTACAGTATATCAATGCATGACAATCACAATATGACAAGCATCACAAGCATCATAAGAATCAAAAGCATAGAGACAAGAGACACAGAGTTTCCGTGGGGAAAACCCTAAGGTGAAAAACCCCACAACTTCCTCAGAGATAGAGAGAGCAATGGCTCAACCAAAATACAACCAAATAATACAGAGATAGTCTCCTAGCAGATGATCCTCCTCCTCCTCACTAGTGCGCCACTTTCCAGAGAGAGAGATAGATACTTTTCCAAGTGAGTAAAATAGAGATCTCCTATCTCTATTTATACTCACCTTTTTGCCCAGTGACCTACTGGGGCCGACTTGTCTACTTGAGTACATCCACATTATATTATATATTAATTAGGGCCGACCCCATAAGGTGGTCTAATAACCCATCGGCAAGTACACACACTTGCGACACTTGTCAATCCACATGACGACACTTCCTTATAGAGTAATAACACATCTCTTATAAGGGTACAATAAATATAAATATAATATACATATGAAATACATTCCGAAGTTACATATACATCAACACTCCCTCTTAACTAGGAAGGTATTTCTCGACACAGATCTGCTAGACAAGTCTTCTTCTCTGGATCATCGTCATCGATGCATCGTCATCATCATCGTCACTGCTGCTGCTATCTCATCCAATCTCTGTCTCTACTCGTCATAGGAAGTTCTACAGAGCCAGTCCTTTTTCATACTGGATGTAGGCCCACCACCTGCAGGTCTTCGTCATCACTGGCCATACTGTGGAATCCTCAGGACTTATTACGTGCGTCACAAAACCTCGAAAGAGCATCCCAGGATATTACGGGTACACAACTCCAACCTGTAGGATCTCCCAGGGCGCTATTACATGTGACCCCACCACAAAACCTCGAAAGAGCATCTTAGGATGTTACGGGTACACAACTCCGACCTAAAATCTCCCAGGGCACAAATTACATGTGGTCCACCACAAAACCTAGCAAGAGCATCTCAGGATGTTACTGGTACACAACTCCGACCTGAGATCTCCTAGGGCACAAATTACATGTGGTCATGGCAAAACCTCGCAAGAGCATCTCAGGATGTTACGGGTACACAACTCCGACCTGAAATCTCCCAGGGCCCAAATTACATGCCATAGGACAAAACCTCGCAAGAGCATCTCAGGATGTTACGGGTACACAACTCCGACCTGAGATCTCCCAGGGCACAAATTACATGTCCTCCCAGAGCAATGTCTCGAAAGAGCATCCCAGGCTGTTACGGGTACACAACTCCGACCTATAGGATCTCCCAGACATGCTCATCTGCACAACCTGATCCACAGCCACAGAGTATCAACCTGGTACTCACCATACATCATCCTGATGTACTCATGATCGTCCTGATCATAATCTCTGCAACGTCCTGCTACAAGTCATCTGGAGCAACATCCTGAAGCTCGTCATCCATGATCGTCCTGATCATCAATGCAACATCCTGCTGCATGTCATCTGGAGCAACATCCTGAAGCTCGTCATCCATGATCGTCCTGATCATCAATACAACATCCTGCTGCATGTCATCTGGAGCAACATCCTGAGGCTCGTCATCTATGATCATCCTGATCATCACTGCAACATCCTGCTGCATGATCTACCTGATCATCAATGCATCTTCCTGATGCATACCAAGTATCATACATGATCCTCCTGATCATCAATGTATCCACCTGATACAAATATATGATACATATCATCATACATGATCCTCCTGATCATCAAAGCATCTATCTGATGCATACCAAGTATCTACCTGATACATATCATCATACATGATCCTCCTGATCATCAATGCATCTACCTGATGCATACCACGTATCTACCTGATACATATCATCATACATGATCCTCCTGATCATCAAAGCATCTATCTGATGCATACCAAGTATCTACCTGATACATATCATCATACATGATCCTCCTGATCATCAATGTATCCACCTGATACAAATACAAATACATGATACATATCACCATAAATGATCCACCTGATCATACAATGTATCCACCTGATACATATACAGATACATGGTCCAAGCATCCAACATGATGCATAAACAATACATACACATGATCCAACTGATCATATCCTGCATCCAACATGATGCGTACATACATAAAATGATCCAACTGATCATATCAAGCAGAAACTAGAACATCATCCTGATGCTCATCATCCAGCGCTTACATCCACAGCCATGTGAAGGATCCTCCTTCCAACATGCTTGGAATGGCTTCAGCAAATGTGTCCGTCACTTCTTCCTCGAAGTGTCCTCGATCTGAATAACGCCAAGCCTCTCTCTGAAGTACTCGAACTTCACCCTGGCTAGTGGCTTCGTCAGCACATCTGCAATCTGCTCGTCCGTCGCAACATACAGGAGCTTCACAGCTCCTCTCTGCACCATATCCCTGATATAGTGATATTTGATCTCTATGTGTTTCGACCTGTCATGAAACACTGGGTTCTCAGACAGCTTCACACAACTCTGGTTATCACAGAAGATACCAGTAGCCTCCAACGGGAGATCAAATAACTCAGACAGTAGCTTCCGTAGCCATACTGCCTCACAACTAGCTGAACAGGCTGCAACATACTCTGCCTCAGCTGTACTCAGTGCTACGCAGGACTGCTTCCTGCTAAACCAAGAGATCACACCTGATCCCATACTGAAGCAACACCCAGATGTGCTCTTCCTATCTGCAGCACTGCCAGCCCAATCTGAATCAACATAACCCTGTAGGTTAAACTTTTGATTTGCCTCATATCTGAGCCCATAATCCACTGTACCCTTCAGGTACCTCAGAACATGCTTTACAGCAACTAGGTGAACACTCCTCGGATCCGTCAGGAACTGGCTCAATGTGTTCACAGCAAAGCAAATATCTGGTCTCGTGTTCGTCAGGTACATCAAGGACCCAATAATCTGACGATACATAGAAACATCAACTGGCTCAGATGAAGCATCACAAAGAAGTTTCAGATTCGATGCCATAGGTGTGGCCATGGCTTTGCAATCCATCATCCCAAATCTCTTCAGAATATATACTGTGTACTTCCCTTGACCAAGGAAGATCCCACCTGCATTCTGCCACACCTCCATACCTAGGAAATAGTGCATCATTCCCAAATCTTTCATATCGAATTCAGCTGCAAGCTTCCTCTTGGTATCTGCAATCATTCTGTCATCTCCTGTCACAAATAGGTCATCCACATATAGTAGTAGAATTACAGGATTCCCTTCCTCAACCTTGTAGTAAAGGTTGGAATCCGCTTTACTCTTGGTAAAGCCCAAACTAGATAGGAAACTGTCCATCCTACCATACCAGGTTCTGGGAGCTTGCTTCAAGCCATACAAGGCTTTCTTCAATCTGCATACATAAGATTCCTTGTCATGTATTTCAAAGCCGAGTGGCTATTCCACATATACTTCTTCTTCTACTACACCGTTCAGGAAAGCAGTCTTGACATCCATCTGGTGTATCTTCCATTTCATTGCTGCGGCCAAGGCAAGTACTGTTCTGATGGAAGTATATCTGGCTACAGGTGCAAAGGTTTCTTCATAGTCTATTCCTTCCTTCTGAGAGAAACCACGAGCTACGAATCTTGCTTTATATTTTTCCACACTGCCATCTGCAGCATGCTTGATTTTGTAGATCCACTTGGAAGTCACAACAGACTTCCCTTTAGGTCTTGGGACAACATCCCAAACATCATTCTTCATAATTGATTGATATTCCTCAACCATAGCATCCTTCCATTCTTTCTTTTCTGCTGCCTCTTCATAACTGGAAGGCTCTTTGTTCATGATGTCACAGAGTAAAGCAACATAACTGGTGTGTGATCTGGTTCTCTTCTTTGCTCTGTGTTCTTCTTCTGGAATGCCAAATCTTTCTGCATCATGAATGAGCTCTCTAGCCCATACAGGTTTCCTCTTGTGAGAGTTATCCTCACGAGGTGGATCTACAGGTTCTTGTGGATCTTCAAACTCACGAGCAGTTTCTGGAACTGCATCAGTCATGGTAGTGTCTTGAAATCTTGTTTCCTTAGGTTCTTCATAATCTTCAATAGGTGCCTTTCTTGATTTGATGAATGCTGAATTTTCATCAAATGTTACATCCCTGCTGACATCAATCTTCTTGAACCCTGGAAAATATATTCTGTAAGCCTTCGAGCTTTCACTATAACCCACAAAGATGCCCTTCTTTCCTGAAGGATCTAGTTTAGTCCTCTTCTCCTTTGGGACATGAGTGTATACTGGACAACCAAATATTCTGAGATGGCTGACTTCAGGTTTCTTACCAGAAAAGACTTCTTCTGGTGTCTTGTTGTCCAATATCTTGTGGGGTGTTCTATTCTGCACATATACAGCTGTTCTAGCTGCTTCTACCCAAAGATGCATAGGAAGATCCTGGTCATGCAACATTGCCCTTGCTGCTTCCATGATAGTTCTGTTCTTCCTTTCTGCAACTCCATTCTGTTGAGGATTATATGGAGCAGTCAACTCCCTCTTAATCCCTGAATCACTACAAAGCTTCTTGAAGTCATTTGAGGTGAATTCTCCACCATTGTCAGATCTGAATGTTTTGATTTTCTTGTCAGTTTGATTTTCCATCAAGTTTTTGAATTCCTTGAATTTATCAAACACCTCATCTTTGCCCTTCAAGAAGTATACCCAAGTCTTCCTGGAGAAGTCATCAATAAAGGATACATAGTAAACATACCCACTTAGGGAACTGGATGACATGGGGCCACATACATCTGAGTGGATGGTTTCCAGGATGTCTTTTGCCTTGCTTTCACTGCTTGGGAAAGCCTTCTTAGTGTTCTTACCTTTTGCACATCCTTTGCAAACCCCTTCATGTTTGGTCTTGATTTCAGGAAGACCTTCTACAGCCTTGCTTGCAATTGGAAGTGCTCTATAGTGCATGTGAGCAAGTCTCCTATGCCAAAGTTCACTTGGCTCCATGGATTCATGTACCATGGCATGTTCAGGTTGACCCTTTAATTTATACAAGCCTCCCTCTTGCTCTCCAATCACTACTGCATCATCTATAGTCTTTCCCTTTGGCCACATTAGTACTTGGCCATCAACAAATGAAACCCTCATACCTTTTGCATCTAGAGCAGAGATGGAGAGTAAGTTCTTCTTGAGCCCAGGTACATAGAGAACTTCCTTCATCTTCAGAGATTTTCCAGAATCTAAGTTGTAAGAGGCTTCACCACTTCCTTTGATTGGATATTGATAATCATCCCCAAGTTTCACCTTATGGGGTGATTCATGTTCAGAAAGGTTCACAAATGATTCCTTGAACCCAGTCATGTGTTTGGAAGCCCCACTATCAATCAACCAATCATTACATCCATGGGAGATGGTACCTGTAAGAGCGGAAATTAGAACATATTCTTCTTCACTTGATGAGTCATCATCACTACTACTTTCTGCCCTAGCCTTTTTCTTTGGAGGTTCATCATCTTCGGCAGCATGGGCATGAAACCTTCTTTTGCTACCTTTCTTCTTCTTACTGGAGTTGTTCTTATTATCCCTTTTGTTCTTGGGACAATCTGAAGCAAAGTGACCCTTCTCATTGCATGTGAAGCATCTTAGGTCCTTCTTATTCTTTTGATGGAATCTTTTGGGGTGAGGGTGATCCTTCTTGGTTTTGCTTCTTTTGGTGTGAGCTGCAAGAGCTTGATCTTCACCTCCCATCTTTTCCTCACGAGCTATAAGCCTAGCTTCTTCTTGAGAACATTCTTCCCGAAGTCTACTGAAGGAGATCAACTTCTTCCTTGCACAAATTCCTTGAATAAAGGAATCCCATGACCTGGGTAGGCCATTTAGAGTGGTCATCACCACTTCACCATTCTCCACCATTTCATCTACTGCTTCTAATTGTTCCTTGATCTGAGAGACCCTTGAAAAGTAGGATTGAATGGTTTCCCCATTCTGAAACTTTACTGCTTTCAATTGGTTCCGCAGGGTCATCTTCCGATTTATGTTCTTTCCTTCAAATAGCTTGGTCAAAGATTCAAACATCTCTTTGGGTGTCTTGAGAGAAGACACATGGGGTATGAGATGGTCTTTGATAGAATCAGCAATGATTCTCTTTGCCTTGACCAAGTTCTTCTTGTGCAATACCTTGGCCTCTTCATCCTCTGGGATAGGGATGTCTTCTTTCACATATGAGTCCAACTCATTCTCTTCCAGGATTAGCCCAATCCTATACTTCCAGGCTCGGAAGTTATCAGCCCCTTCAAGCTTATCCTCAAGCTTGGTGTGAAGAGACATCTTTAAGAGTACTTCAAATGGAAATAGAAAAGATTTAGAACTTACCACTTGAAGTGCTGAAAACTGGATCTGGTCCCGGATTAGGGTTTGTCAGAGAAACCCTAAAAATTCAAAATGTGAATTTCAAAATTCCGAAAGGATAGAAAGATGCGCCTTGGAGAGCTGATCAGCCTAGTACATTTAGAATTTGAGATCAGCAAAGTCTTGTCCTTCAAAATTGCCTTTTTGTCCTCCCGGGTTCACTAGGGAGAGCCCTGAATTAGGGTTTGAGTTTCCCGGAGATCTACCCAGCCAAAAAACTCGATCCAAAGCTCAAACCTTCGATTTTTGCAAGGAGCTTCCAGCTGTACCTTCAGTTTCCAGAAATTCCTATTTTTGTGGAAACCCTAATTTTTAGGGCCAAAACTGAAAATGCTCGGAACTGAAATCTGATTGGACAGAAAGATGCGCCTTGATGAGTAGATCCAATCTACTATACTGAATTTCAAAAATCTGTGGAGAGAAACCCAATAAACAAGCAATACAAGCTTCCGTCACTGCAAAATGTCTTCTTCTCAGTTAAGCTCTGATACCATGTTGAATTTTCAGTATTAAATCACAATACTATAGGATATTTGCTGAGAGAATAACATCTACAGTATATCAATGCATGACAATCACAATATGACAAGCATCACAAGCATCATAAGAATCAAAAGCATAGAGACAAGAGACACAGAGTTTCCGTGGGGAAAACCCTAAGGTGAAAAACCCCACAACTTCCTCAGAGATAGAGAGAGCAATGGCTCAACCAAAATAAAACCAAATAATACAGAGATAGTCTCCTAGCAGATGATCCTCCTCCTCCTCACTAGTGCGCCACTTTCCAGAGAGAGAGATAGATACTTTTCCAAGTGAGTAAAATAGAGATCTCCTATCTCTATTTATACTCACCTTTTTGCCCAGTGACCTACTGGGGCCGACTTGTCTACTTGAGTACATCCACATTATATTATATATTAATTAGGGCCGACCCCATAAGGTGGTCTAATAACCCATCGGCAAGTACACACACTTGCGACACTTGTCAATCCACATGACGACACTTCCTTATAGAGTAATAACACATCTCTTATAAGGGTACAATAAATATAAATATAATATACAGATGAAATACATTCCGAAGTTACATATACATCAACAAAAGGCAGCCTAATGCACATTTTCCCTAAAATGTTTTTCATTATTCTGCTAAAGAAGGGTATTCGTAGATTAGTTTGGTTCATGAGCAAGCAGCTTCAGCCGCAGAATAAAATGCCCTGTTCAGAACAATACTGCGTTTAGATTGTGGTGAGTTTAATGCTTAACAGAGGTTACAGGGATGCTGGCACGAACAGAAGGATTACCACAGATTTATACACACCAGAATATATATGTTTTTAGTTGAAGTATAAAGCATTATTGGTTCATATAGCCGAGTTGAAATCCATTTAGGCTTTAAAATGTCAAGGGTAACTGAAATTGAAGAGGAGCCAGAGATGGTCGTGAAGAAAAAGCAGGGAGGTTTCATCTGTAGATTAGAACCTAGTAATACAGATTGGATTAAGCAGTTTCCAAGGTCTGCTAAATAATACAGAAATCAGGATGGTTTAGTTTTTGTGATAAATTGCAGGGATACCATTCACAATTGACAATGGCTTTTATTGAAAATTATAATGATGACAGGGTTCAGTTACAGAGCTTAACCGTGAGAGTCAATGAAGACTCTATCGCTGAAGCCATAAATGTTCTTGCAGAAGGGGAAAAGTGGTTTCCTGCAGAAGGGGAAAAGTGGTTTAAACAAAAGGAATTCAAGGAATATTTCAGCGAATTCTTGATCCTTGGAAGTGAAAAACTCGACTGGAAAAATGGAGTTCATGTTAGCAGAATGAAGCCAGCATGGAGGGTGCCGTTGGAGGTGATTCAGAACTATATCACTTGTGATGGAAGGTATGATAGAGTTTTAAAATGCCATTTGAAACTTCTAATGCATATTCATGGCAGTACACAGTTAAATCTTCCACTTTACCTGTTTAAAAGTCTCCAAAAAATGATTACTAAAGTTCAACACCATCCAGCACATACAGCTCGCTTGATCTATCATCAGGGGCTAATTAAATTGTTGATTCTAACTCAGCTGCAAAAAGAAGAAAGAACATGGGGTTCTCTGTTGACAGAGTTAGGGTTTAGTGATAACCCTAAAGAGAAAGGTAAGAAGATGATTGAAGATGCTAACCAGCAGGTAGCAAACCCTACAGAGACAGTTCAAAAGGGTAAAAATAAAGAGAAGGATGCTGTTTGTAATCCTATAAGGGGCAGTTTGAGCCCTGAAACACCCTGCACACAAGAAAATCTAGAAAAAATCAGTGACATGTTTAAAAACATTGCTTCAAAAAAGAAAATTTGCAAACAGTTATTCAAGGAAGGCAGGCCAAGAACCATACTGAGAGAGAAAATGCAAATGGAGGAAAGAACAGTACAGGAAGGTGATAAGGAGGTTCTAATTATAGAAGATGTTGCAAGTGAAGGACCAGTACACACAGCAGAGGACAAGTATTGTGAGGATATGGAAGAGTTTATTGACATGCAGGGTGTAGCAGGTTCCACACCAGAAATGTTTTGTACAGACAAACAGAACAATCTTGATGAAAGTTCAATATCAAGGAATCTGCCCGAAGAAAGAGGTTACATAAGAGAGGAAGATTTGGATATCTCCTCAGAACTTGGTCAATGTAAAAGATCTCTTCAAACTTATAAAGAACAGACAGTATACCTGCAGGACATAAATGAGAAGTTAATGGTGGCAAACAAAAGATTAGGAGAAGACATGGAAAATAAAGAAGCAGAGTTCCAAAAATTGCTGATGATTTCCAAGAACATCCTCAAGGAGAAGCGAGCTATGCAAAGACAACTGGAGCAGCTCAAAAGCCCAGAGCAAGGAAAGTGATAAAGATGTTGAATTGGCAAGGCTTCAAAAGCGCTCACAGGTGCTTAGTGACTTAGCTGCCTTAGCTGAGGCTTCTAGAAGCCTTTAGGTGTTTAAAAGTTATTTGATTTTGAACTCATGTGGTTATGTTTGACACTTATATGACACTTGTCATCTAAAACTTTATAAGGGATTAACTTCCCACTTTTGAAGGAAGTTCGATCCATAAATTTAGTATCTATGGTTAGTTTCTAGATAGAAGGTTTTTGTACAAAAGCAAGTCTCGACTAGAGAACTGGGTTGGCAGTTTTGGGAGTAATGCATGATCAATTGTAAGCACATCTGTGTAGCATGAGCATTTTGCAGCTTCAGTAACAGGTTCTATTTTTGAATAAACATGATGATGATTTGCCCTTGTGTTATATAAATTGTCTTTCTGATAATTATGTTATGTGTATGGTCATTTATATTCCATTGCAATAATTCTTATCATGAGAAGACAGTTATCTTTTTATTTTTATAAACATTGACAGTTTCACTTCATGATTTATGATCATAGTAACCTGTAGATTGAACTTTGTGATATACTCCATGTTATGCAGTATTTGTTTGACTTTCCTGTAACTCTGATTTCACACCAGCCTATCCTTTCAACAATGTTATGTTTTGCTTGTAAAGCCTTGTATATACCCATATAATACAGTGAGGATTGTGTGATATGTGCAAAACAGATTTGATTTTATATTAGTTGAGCTTGACAGTAATGGTTTGATTTCATATACAATTTTCATGATTACACCAGCCTAAATCTTCAATACTTTGATTTTCTTATATCATACCAATGTGTGACATAAACCAGTTTGGTTTCTTGTAAATTGTGTGATGCTTTTACAGCTTTTGATTTCATACCAATTTGTGTGTTTTAGTGTGATTTCATTTGATTTATGCAAAGATTTCCTTAAGCTTGAATCCCGTAGTCTAGGTTCAACTTTAGGGGATAATAGGACCATCTGGGACCATGGTTGGATGCAAAAACAAACAATCTAGAGATCTACACTCTCAAAATATTTTTCCCATCATCCTATGAGCTTGTGGCGGGAATTTACCTAAGGCCACTCAGGCATATTTTACCAATACTTCCATACTTAGACAATTTTTGTTGTTCTCCTGGACTTGGTCAATTTCCCTAAACCACTGTTTTGGCAGGCTCCATAATTTCTTCTTCATGCACTTTCAAGTCAATCTAAAGACATGGCCAGATAGAAAAATCACCTATCTACATGATGACCATCTTGTGCGGGCATTCTCTTCAACCCACAACTTGTGGTGGGCATTTTCCTGAGGCCATTCAGACAAATTTCCCACTTTGTTGTACAAACATCCTGAAACCTTGTTTTGGAAGACCTCTAACTTTGTCATCAACCATCTTCTTTGAGAATTGGAGACCATGGTGAGATAGCCTCTTCAACAAGCTAAAGGATGATACTTTTAGGTAATTTTTATCATGCACCTATGATGTATGACAGGCATTTCCTTAAGGCCATCTGGACTAGTTTTTCCAACACTTCATTTTCAAGAATTTCCTCCAAGTTTATTCTAAAACCCTAGTTTAGCGGACTTGTAACTTTCACCTAAAAAATGATTAATGAAAAACGAGACCATGAATAGGTATCCAAAACAACACACTACAACCTGACCACACGCTGTGGGCATTTACTTCAACCCATAATTTATGGCGGGCATTCTTCTGAGACTACTTGGTCATTTTTACTTGTTCTGGTGCAAAAACCTGTTTTGGAAGACCTAGAAATTTCTCCTCAGGAATGATGAAAGCAAACTGAGACCATGACTAGATAGCCACTATAACAAGCTATAACCTGGTACCATGGTGCAAGAATTTTAATCAAACCATGAATTGTGGCGGGCATTCTCTTAGACCCTCTTAGACCAGTTTTGACTAATTATTCCATACTCAGTCAATTTCATGATTTTCAACAATTTTCCATATTTCTCCAGAATGATGTCATAATGCAACAATGATTTCAACTTCATGCCACATCATCATATATGCCATGCCATGTCATCATATTTTCCATATCATCATCCATGCCATGTCATCACTGCCTTTGTCTTTCACTGAGTTTGTCCTGCCATCACATCCTTGGTTATTCCTTTGTCATTATTGAGATCCTTTGACATCAATGCCAACCATATTGACAACATGCTATGATTAATGAAACAAATTATATACTTGAACAATAAATAAAAAATAATGTATGCAATTGAATCAATGGAAAGAAATTAAATCTATATAAACAATTACACTTGCAACATTGACTAACAATACTATAAATAATATCAAGTACAAACATATACATTTGAATCACATAAATATTATATATAAAAAATATGAAAATTCAAGTATGACTATAATAAATTTGAGTTTCTAGCTGAATATTCACTAATAGATGATGATCTTTAATCCGCTAGTTCATGACAAAAAATGTATCAGTCATACTCTCAATTACAAAATCAAGCTTTAGGACTGCAATTACATGAAAATCATCCACATATGCAGTAACTTTTCCAAATATTTCAACAACTATTCATGAGTTAAACTTCCTTCCTTTAGACCTCCCCACGATGGTAACAATAGGTCGAGGAATTTCAATAGCCATATTCTCCTTCTCCATCGTTGTATTCATAGCATTGTAAGAAAGATTGTGGACTATAGGCTTGCAAAACAATATGGTATATATGGCTTCTTCCAAAGTGAGACTCCTTGAAAGATACCTTCTTGGATCAAGATCAAACTTGATAGCATGTTCTTTTTTTCCTTAGAAAAAAGCGTAATTTTATTTCAACAAAAGAGAACAAAATTACATCCCATAGATATATGCCTAATAACATGTATCGTAGAAGCATGCCTACAAGCTTGGAGCATAATAAAATGTCTTCCAAATCAAACAAAAATAGAGGGTTGTTCATTTTACATAAATAAGGAGTTGTTTGATATTGACAGAGGCTAACATAAGTCATGATTATACATAGAAGGGGCTTGAAACAACCATAAAAATACATAGGCGTGACCACCTATTGGCTATTAAGAGACATAAGTTATAAAAAAATAGAAAGTAAAGACAAATATCTTGATATTATTCCCTCGGAAGGCTCGGTCCTTCATGAAAAGGTCTATGGAAATAGTCAAAGAATTCACCACCCCTGTACTTGAAAATGTGCCATTTCCTGAAGAACATCTAAATTCCTTCTTTGGAAAGATGATTTACTTCCATATTTCATTCCCTGAATACATGGAGACATGATAAGCTATCAAAAAAATTCTTTAAGAACAAATCCTCCTCCACCAAAGAATCCAGCCTCACATTGTGACATCTTTGAGCACCCATGATCCAATTTACCACAAGCATTGAATCTCCAAATACCAGGAGTTCTTTAACTTCTTTTTTCTATATAAAAAAGGATGAGGCGTTTTAAGGTCATCAATTCTGCATAATTACTTGTTCCTTCACCCAACCCCATCTTTAATTTGAATACATGATATTCATTACAGAATAGAACTTCCCCCCCCACAAAGAGGCTGCCTCCCCTACGAAGCTCTGTCGAAATATGCCTAGGGAAATAATTTATTGATTTGCTTTTCCTTAACTAAGAAAACCCTTGTCAAACCTTTTTCTTGAGGGAAGAAAGAAAAGATACCGATCCCATTGGCTGTGATCACCATTGGAGTTGTGATCTTTTCTCTGAAAATAGAGCAATTACAAGCTAACCAAACGCCCCAACTAAGAATCAAAGGAAGGGATTTACAAGGACGATGAATCGGGTTGGATAACTAGCATTGAAGGGCTTCCTCTACGTTATTACCCTGCCAATGACACTCAAAACTCAACAAACGAGACGCATCCCTCCAAACTAGCTTTACAAAAGGGAATAAAAGAAACAAATGAGTTATTGTTTCTTTTATGAGTTATTGGGACTTTGTTTTCTAGCAAGCACCACATTAGAATACACATTTTTTTGGGAACTTGAGCTTCTAAAGGCTCTTCCACCACCACTTTGGCTCTTTGCAATGTATATCTATGTTCAATTGGATATATCCCAACTTGGTTGTATATTCACCTAAGGGGGAATAGATCCAAATTAATTCTTAATCCCTATCTGTTAAATGAAAAATGGGAGGATTTGAGGGCATTAATATAAACAGACCATGAAACTGCCTCCTCTACATCCAAACGCAAATTCCTACCTAAGAAGCATCCCTGATTCCACATAGAGGTAGAATTGGGGTCTGTTACCTGGTTAAAATAGGAATTAATAAAATGTTAGAACAATGTGGATTATATGTTATTTTACAAAGATGATGATTAGTATACCAACTGACATTTTCTATGATTTCAATGCGCTGAATTTTATTTTATGAAAGTGTTAATATAGGGTATGTAAGTAGTTATCAATCATAGAACCATTAAGAAAAAACTAAACCAACTTATGTTCAATGATTGATAAGAAGAGTCCTTGGGTATTATAGGGCTTACTTAGTGTTTTATAAATAAGTTGTTTTTTTATGATTGCAATGTGATATTTTATTAAAGTGTTAATATACTTGCATACATATCATTCACAGGGCGTTGTTGGATGGTAAACTTTGTTCATTTTCTGTATTCAAAAAAGTTCATATGTTTTATTTTTTAGTTGTAAAAGCTAAGAAATGAATATTTACATGTTTTGCAAGTCTGCAACATGAAAACTAATGTTCATTTCATTCTTGATGCACTGTGAATGTCAAATGTAGTTGAAGTGCAGGTTTGATATGCCTGTTTTGTGAGATGATGCTGCAATCATATGCATTTGATGTATAGTCACATGAAACAAAGCATCATTTTTTGGCATGAAGTTGAATTGGCTTGCTTTTGATGTCTGACATGAATTTGAACTCTTTTTAGTAAGGTGATAAGATAATAAAGCAAGCAGACTGGTCAAACTGGATTCTACCTTAAAGAAACAACAATTCCGCGTCAAATATAAAGTTTCATCAAAACACTATTGATGATAAGGCCACAAATGATGCAAGAAGTGTTGAATTAGATCACATAAACAAATGTGACACATCTCAAGATGCGGGATTATGATAGTATTAAAAATAAGAGTTCATTGGATGTGACACATAAAGTAGTAAAAATAAGAATATGGTAGTATTGATGCGGGATTATGATATTGATACCTTAACAAGGAGTTCATTGGATGCTTCTAATGGGAAAGAGTTAGCTACCCGCGAAATGAAACCTTATGGAACATGTGAATGGGGAAGTGATGTTCATGGGGCATCTAGCTTAGATACAAGTTTTGATAAAAAACTTGTATAGCTAAGTAGGGCTAGGAGCAATTCATCTGATAGGGATATATTTGATAATTTCATGATTTTAGGTCAAGTAGTAGCACATTTATGAATTCTTTCTCTCATCAATCAGAAGTTTCCAATAAAAAATATGTTGCAAGCACACAAGTCAAGACTGGTGTTTCTAGTAGGTTCGACATTGATGGTACTAATATGTCTCTATTTTCTAATAGGAGATCTAGTGGGAAGAAAAAAGGTTGGTTGTGAAAAGATTTTGGAAAAGTTTCTATATCTAGAGATGATGAAGATAATTTTCTGTTTGATGAAAAGGTGGAGTCTAATCAGTTAACCAAAAGGGAGAACCTTCCACCATTCAAAAGGTGATTTTTCACTTCAAACTGTATCAATAGAGGTAAATTTAGCTATAGATTGGTTTCAATATTATGTGATGCATGCTATAACCAAAAATTTATTTGGTGGATGATAGTTATTAAAACAGAGGCAATGGAAATAATTCACTAGATACTCTACTTCTACATTTTTTAATGAATCAAATATTCGTTATTATCCTTTGCTACAATTTGTAGTGCTTAACACAGTGATTGTGAGCTAATATTCTTTATTGATTTACTAGGGTAAAACTTTTACTGTGTTATTTTTTTTATATTTTGTATCATGAGTAACATGCTTGTTTGCATTCTACATCAGATTGATGATGGATATGATGAAACAAATGATTAGGATGTGCCTCAAGTGATTATTGTGACACATGCATGATAACAATTTTTACCCTTTCCATTGGAAAATATGTTGATTGGAACATTTAATGTGCACGAACAGTATTATTTGTTGAAGAGCATAGATTATTTGTCGAAGAGAATATATGTAAACTATCTATGATTTTTTAACTGTTATTTCAAGGTCATATGGTCATCCCTCTTCATAATTTTGGTTTTCTTCCTTTTCACCCAACAATTAGGATACATATATTATATTTAAAGTTTCCATGTCTTTGAATTTATATTGCAAATCTATTTCTTTTGTCTGTCTATTCCGTTTCCTTAATTTTGATGTCTATGAAATATGTCTACTTTGTGGGACGTCAAACTTATTTGTATTATTAACTATGCATTTTTTTGTTTTGACATAAATAGTTAATATTTTGGATTATAAATTTGCTGCAGCCATACGACTGGTCGACATAATAATATAGAAAGGATTGTCCTAGTATGTGATTCATAGATTGTTAAAAAAATTGAATCTTTTCTACCAAAAATAAAGTTCTATCCCATGCAGAGGATTCCATTCTCCATTCTTTTACCTGTATAAATCTTATAGAAAACACCAAGTAAATGAGATAATTAGCATTGCATAAATACATGAAATTAATGAAAAACATGCATACAATTTGCTTTGTCTTTATCCACTATAGAGTGTTGAATGTCCTAAGTTATCCCCAACCATTTTCACATCTACATGTATTTGATGAACATATCCTTCTTCCCTATTTTCCAAAGGAATGACCAACATACATCGTGGTATTGGATGCAACAATTGCTAGATCTTGGACAAATTTGAAAGAGTTTGGCGTAACCTAATGCACTCTACCTATAAATCCTCAATTTTCCTCATGTTATAATAGAGTCTTCATTATAATAGGATAACCTGTGTTATGATTCTCTTCCTAAGTGTGTTGTATACTAGTATCCTAGAATATAGAGGTCCAATTGTCTGCAATTAGGTCCTGATGTCTATGAAGAAATTGGTGGTTTTCTATTATTTCACATTAGGGGCAACACCCATGGTGGCTATGATTCTCCATGTTGCATACAAACCAGATATATTGCATCCTATTTGGATGGATAATATAAAATACCCCTCAACAATACCCTCTAATATCTCTACAAATGACCAATGGAGAACTTCTTCTGATTCCACAACACATTTGGAAAAATCAAGAGAAGAAGTTGAGGACTATTACTATATTCATTCATGGAAGGATTTTCCATTGGAGGATGCCATGGGGGAAGGCCCCGAAATGTTGCAACATCCAACAATACAATTGATTTTGGGGAAAGCAATACAAGGAAGTGGGGTTGTTACAATGTTTAGAAATAACCCTATTTGTTAGTGATAACAATTACAAGGGAGCATTTTTTAGCATAAACAGTTACTAATGCATGTTGATATAATGGATTCCATTATGCATGCTAAGATAATGTCCCTCACTCATGAGGTCCTTTGTAACTCCACCTTTATTTACGGTCTAGTAATTCTCATTCACAAGTGTCAATCATCAAGGATTGTAACTCCCCTTTTCTTGGATTCCTCTAGCATGCAAATTGGCTATAAAAAAGGCATTTAGTCATTAGAGCAAAGTTTTGTGAAGTGTGCCAATGTGTGTAGTTACCAAAAGACTATTTGGGCCAAGATAAGTGTCCAAACTCCCTTGGATTTGGATTGAGTTAGCATCCATACCTTCTTAGTAAAGCTTTGGATTTTATGTGCTAAGAGTTTTAGGCATTTAAGTGTTGTTCTTAGTAGCTATGGTTTTCCTTCTGTTGTTAGTGCATATAATCTGCTATCAAATATATTGCTAGGAAATTGACATAATTTTTGCTCTTATTGTTGTATATGTTTTTGTTGGTTTTATGATTATTACTACTATTGTATTTCTCTATTGTTCATTGTTATTAGAACCTAACATTTTTTAGTCTATCTAAAAAGAACTAGATTCCAAGTTTGGCTCATAACATCATCTATATCTTTCCCTATAGATGCACATAGAAACATATTCACTTTAATATTTACATATGAATTGTTAATACCTAAATTTTGTTAGCCTACCTTGTGATTAGCCCCATCACACATATACATCATTACCACAATCCATTTCCATTATTTTAACCTTGGTAAAACCAAAAAGCCAAAGTCTCACATAAAAGGGCCATTTAACAAAATTAGTTTGCTCAATTATCTAAAAGATGAGCAACTTATGCCCTGACTTGTTTTTGGATATTTCTCCTTTTTATCACTCAACAAAAAGAAGAAACCTATGATAGCCCAATTTGGAAAAAGGATAAAAAAGTGAAAGGAACAAACTCAAAGGCAAAAGCCAAAAATTAAAAAAGACAAAAGCCAAAAATTACAAAACCAAAATCCAAAAATAAAAAAATAAAAAATCAAAGCCTTATCCTTATTCGAGATCTATCCATCGTGCCTATAAATGAACCATCAAGGTCCATCACTCAACACCCATTCTCCATACATTACTCAAGCCATTACTCTGCAAAAAATCTCCCTAAAATTCAGAACTCCCTTTGTGTTCCATTCTCAACCTTTTGGAGATTGTGTACATGACGCGTGGCCAAAGAACCGTGGATTGCAAAGAGACCAAGTGAACCCTCCCTTAGATAGTTGCAGGGGCCTCTCCTAGTATAACTCAGTGGTGATATTAAATCCTTGTAAATGGCATTTTTTACATAATGAAAGAGCATTCTTTATTCTTTAAAAGATGTTTCTATCTGTTTGCTTGATAAAAAGTGCAAAAAAGATTAATTTAGATTTATTTTAATACAGTTTGCATGTTTGATTAGTTTTTGTTTATTTTCTTTTCCATTGTGACTCTACTAAGTTTAGCGCAACCCTTAGTAGGTGCTTCTTTGCACGTGCTAGTGTGAAAATACCAGCAACATGAACATTAAATGTGACCATTAGGCTTGGGACTAATGTGACTAACACCTAACTCCAACAGTTTTGTTGTGCATAAACTCCTTCAATACATGTTCCATTTCAAGAAGTGTCTAAGATGGAATATTTATCTATATATTTTAGACTTCTTGGAGTAATATTTTGGACCAGTTTTGGGAACTATGCACAGGAAGTGGACTGTGTGACAAGTCAGCTAAGGGACAAGCACGTGTAAAAGGAAAAATATAGTTAGAAGCCGTTCGACACTTTTTGTCCATTTTGTACGGGTTAAGCCCCATTTTAATTGTATAAATATGTAAAAGGGGGGAATGAGATATATAGTTCAATGCATGTTTTGTGTCTTAGGATATGCTCAATGAGGGAATGCGCATATGCATCATTAAGGGATTGGGGTATGTTCGAGACAAAGATATGATGTAAGAGTGCAATGTGCCTATTTTGTAAGACTATTTTGATGGTAATAAAGAAGTGATTTTGCAATGAATGAAACGACTACACGTTAGATATGAGGAATGCCTTAATTACCGCGTACATGTGTTATGCTCTATTTTTGGTTTAGTAGGATGAATGCATGAATGTGTTATCTGTTGTTATGAATAGATGATCTGTTCCATGAATGAGTGATATGTTTCTGTACATGTATTATGAATGGATTGAATGCCTCTTATCCCTTCATCACTGTGGAAACTTGGTTGCTACAGTCCCCATAGATGCCTTGGGTGAGACTTCATATGCTTGCAAGTGATGCCAAAAGGTTTAGTATCTAAGGGTTTTGTTGGTGAATTAATGTTAAAACATGGGTCTTCCCATTGCACGCCAACAAATGGTTCTATTACTGAGGCTAGGATCTACGATTAAATGGGATATGGAGGCCGAGTAAGAAAGAGTTTGACAACTGGATAGAAATGAAGGAATACGATTTCTCTAGAGATCATAATACAAACTCACAGATCATTCCATAGGAGTGGTTAGAAAGGTACATCTTTTCATATCTACACGCGATTTTCTTTTGTGAATTCCCAATAATTTTGGTAGACTGGTTAAAAAGGTTGGCTAATATGAACGTGACCTTCCGTCCCGTTGTTCCAAGGAATTGGACCCTTGACTTGATTCAAAAAGTTAATACTATAAGCAACCAGATCTCGCACACAATTTATTTCTGTCTAGATAGTGTATTGGGATTTTATGTTACAGAGTTTGCTATAAGTTGCACCCAATAATACAATACTACTGAAAGGAATTTCTTTAAAGGAACGCATGAAAGATACCTGAGAAAACTATTTACTTGGATCAAGATGTTGTTGTGCGACAAGGGGGTTATGAGGTTGGAATCTGATCACTACGCGGCTCACACGCATAGGGGGACTGGGGGATGACCATAGATAATATGAGAGAATGGAAGGGATGTAGGAAAGAAGGAATAATGAATAAATGAGATGAATATTCAGATAAAGGAAGAAGGTGTGATGAAAGAAGACATTGGAGTGCTGTGCAGTGGAAAATGGTTTCAATACAATAAGAAGAGGACTGTGGCTGATAGAGAAGGAAATCATAGTGAGTTTGAGGAAAGGGAAACTGGTGAACCATTCTAGTTCGAAGGAAATCCATGGACATAGAGGAAATAAGAGGACCCTCAGTGAAGTCTAGCAGGAGAAGATCCATTACATCCCAGTATCCATACTCATGTTATTTTCTGCGTCAAACCTACGACCCCGTGTGCATCTCAAATATATGAGATAAGAACCAAAATTTTGTGGCGAGAACTTGTGGTTACTATAGGGGGTAAGAATACAAATAAATATAATCAGAGTGGTGGAAGTAGTACGATAGTACTACCTCAGATAGAAACACCAAGAAAAAAAAATGCATAGTACACAATGGAGGATCCCACTTTGAGAATGCTTGTCTTCCATGGAGTGGGGACAAAAGATCCAGAACAACATTTTTTTGTATGTGAAGCAATATAGATAGTGAAGCAGGTCTAGGATGATGATACACAAATTATGCAATTTGTAACAACCATCATATACAACACATTAATCTGGTTTATGAAATATCAAACCATCATGCTTGCGGGACAACCCGGAACATTGGATAACATCAGGAAAGCAATACTAAAAGAATTCAAGAAACATAAGTCTGAGTTTCAATGTATCACAGAGTTGAAAGAGATTAAGAAGTTGTAGACCGAATCAGTGTGGGATTTTGATATGAGATTCAAGGTATCGATGAATCAGTTGGCTTTCCAAATCCTAGTTGAACATCACAAGGAATGGTTCATTTAAGGGTAGTTATCACATATACATTTTCCATTTACATAGTAGAAGATTACATCGTAGTTAGATGCACTAGAAATCACCATGAAGTTGGAATCATACCCCATAGGAGACAATGGCGTAGTGATGGCTTAGGTTCAGTCACAGTTAGGAACACTGATGGTTCAGTTGTAGGAGATCATGAAAGGGAAGGAAAATCACGAAGAAGTATGGTGTGTTACATGTAGAAAAGAAGGACATCACAAGAATGGATGTCCAACCTTTGCAGAATATTTGGCTACAGGACATCCAAACCCCTTTTCCACAAGAGGAGGGGGGTTATGGTTGTTGATGCTACAGGACATCCAAACCCCTTTTCCACAGGAGGAGGGGGGTTATGGTTGTTGATGTATTTGTAACTTCGGAATGTATTCACTTGTATACTTTATATTGTATTTGTATTTTATTGTTGTACCTCCAACGGAGATGTTTATTCCTCTGGTCGGAGAAGTCATTATTGTACTTGGGTCATGTAAAGTCATTGAGGTCCATCCTCCCATGGATGACAGGGCATTAGACCCCGGAGTTATGTCTTTCATGGGTTATTAGACTCCCCTAGTGGGGTCTACCCAATGTCAAGTGGTAATGGGTTATTAGACTCTCCTAAGGGAGGTCGGTCCAGTTAGGGTAAAAGGCAAGTCAAGTTAAAGTATAAATAGAGTGGTTGCACCAATCTATTTGCTCATTCACTGACACATCCAACTCGCATTGTTGAGAGAGAGGAGTGCGCACAAGTGGAGGAGGAGTAGCTGTTGGAGACATCTATCTTTTGGGGTTTCATATTTGTGATCTTTGTATTGGTTCTTATTCTATCTCTGAGGAAGTTGTGGGGTTTTCTCCTTTATGGTTTCCCTGGTGAAATGCTTCATGTCTCTTGTCTCTTGTGTTTGATATGCTGTACATGTTGTTCTCTTAGTTAAGATCCTATATCATATTCAATTAAATGATGAAAAACTAAAATGGTATCAGAGGTATCCTGAAGGAAGGCATTGTATGGCATTTACGTCACTTGTTGCACTTGCGACAAAATTGGAAGCTAGGGCTTGGTATAGTAAAAACTAGTCATCGTGGAACTTTTGCTATAAATCCTTTTTGGCGAAGGTTCAGGATTGGAAATTTTTATAGGCCGAATATCAGACACGGATGTACCTTGTGTAAAAATTTCAGCCACATATTCGTTTTACTTTGCGAGATATGATCCGTACAAGTTAGGGTTTATGCCTCTTCCAGAATGCAGCCCTAAAAAGGTGACCTAGGAACAAAGGTGTTGGCGTATGTAACTGATATAGAGGTTTCCAATGTAGACCCAGGTACTTCGCGGTTCAAGGAACCAACAAAAACCCTATTCACAGGCCCTTTCGGTAACAGACTGCGAGCAGCTTGAGGTCTCACCCGAGCCGAAGCTGAGGGGGTGGTTGTAGAATCAGGTTTCCACAACTTGGTGATGCGAGTGTCAAAGAGATTGATGGGCAGCGCGATAAGGGACTTTTGCTGTGGACAAAAGACTGCGCGAATTCTCTACTTCGCTTCGGGTACTTCGACAAACTGAAGTGCTTGCGCAACCAGCGCATCCAAGGACTGTGCGGTATTGGATACTTCCCACGTTATGACAATAAGCTATCAACAGCTTACGTTGCAGCACTCACCATGGGTCAGCGTGTCAACTAGATCGAGTGTTCACTTCAGGGCTTGATCAATTCTAATCAACCTTACTTAACGATCTTTATCCATTCAACGACACTTAGGTTATTATCTTTACGATGTATGTAAATGAATGAAACACACACTACTACGTGCACCAACACTACGCTCAAATCCAATACTTAACTATGTGATTATCCAACAGATTCATGCATTCAAAGACTTAGAAGTGCTGAATACTTAACATTCATCCACACATGTATTACTTAACATATTATTCCCATCATTCCTGTGGCGAATACATATAAAAGCAATCACATAACAAATAATTGCGGCATTAAGCATCCATACTAAGCAAATGAACAGTTGCAAAACATGAAACAATCACACTACATAGAATTTAACGTGGTTCACCCCTCGGATGGAGGCTACGTCCACAAGAACTGTTGTTATATTGGTCTTTTGGGAAGGGTACAACAGTTCTTAGTCTGCGCACACAGCTGCAGACTCTTCTTTCTCAGATAGGTCTCTGCGCACACAGCTGCAGATCCTTTACAATAGCTTTCAAGCTCAAAGATTCTAACAATGTTCAACAATGACCAACGCTTCCCTTAAAAAATCATGCCTTATTTATAGATCATGCATGTAGGTCATGTCTTTACAATTCATAGGCAAAAACCCTTAGGTTTACAAAACATGGTGTGGCTAACTTCCAACCTGATTGTCGCCATCGACAGCTTGCTTCACTTGCTCCAGGAATTCCAGCTGGGCCACTCGTGGCTCGCATGCTCTTCTAACATCCGCAGTCACCAAAATGGTTACAACTGCATCATGGCTTGTCCCTTTCCGCATCTTCCGTCTACCTGTCGCCGTTGACTTAGTGGCCTAGCTTCTCAACTGCTTGCTGCCACTCTCCTAGACAGGTCGCTTTCTTCTTCCTTCAACCTGTTCCTTACTCAAAATCGGTCACGTCCTCGTTTGAACTTTACCCATATTTCGTACCCAAAATAGCTACTGCGTGGGTCTTGCGCATCAGCGTACTGCGCAATCCTGCCTTAGACATTGCCGCTGTGAGTGCAATTCCCAAAATTGCCCCTGCACCTTGTCGCAGCGCGCAATGCGCACTTTTCAGAACTTGTGTGCATATATTCCAACTTGGGCCCCGCGCAACAGGCCCCTAACACTCACCTGTGGCTCGTCCCGAGCCATTTCCACTTGAGGACGATAGTTCCACATCTTCTGGTGTACCTATCTTTGAAGTAAAATTTTGCAGAGTGATTGCTAGCTCTACAACCATGTACTTGGCCTTTTGCTCAAATCCTCGAAGCGTCTCCAGAGTGGCCTGCTAGACCTTTTCTTTGGCCACCTGTTCTTTCATGGTGCCTTCTGCTGCATGAATTTCTATGAACTTCTCATCGAATTGTTGCATCAATTCAAGGCCTTCTTGTTCAATGGGCTGCAACCTGGCAGATGTAGCAGCCTCTTTCTCTCTAAGCGTGGCCAATTCTTTCTGCAGGTCCTTGATTTCGTTGTACATCTATATTTTCTCCCTAGCTGACGCACTTTTTAACTTTGCATTTGCATCTTCTACCTGTTGCTGTGTCCGCTGCAGATCCCCCCTTATCTTTTGAAGCGCGAGATCCTCATTCAAACCTGTCAATGCTGTATTTACTCCTTCAAGTAAATCTTGGCACTTCATCACTTCCGACGAAATGCTATCCATGGTTTCCTGTGTTAAATTTTGAGCATTAATTCACAATACTCTTGGATCTTTACTAAGAGAATAAAATATACAGTATATCAATGAATAACAATCACAATAAGCATGACAAGCATCACAAGAATCAAAAGCATGAGAGACAAGAGACACAGATTTTTCGTGGGGAAAACCCTAAGGTGAAAAAACCCACAACTTCCTTAGAGATAGAGAGAGCAATGGCTCAACCAAAGTACAACAAAAAATACACTTGAGATAGTCTCCTAGTAGCAGATGATCCTCCTCCTCACTAGTGCGCCACTTTCTGAGTGAGAGAAGTGTGACTTTCCGAATGATACAAATAGAGATCTCCCGATCTCTATTTATACTTAACCTGTTTTCCCAGTTACACTATGGGGCCGACTTGTATATCTAGATACATCCACAATATAATATATATTTCAGGGCCGACCCCACACATGGTGGTCTAATAACCCATCGGCAAGTACACACACTTGCGACACTTGTCAATCCATATGACGACACTTCCTTATAGAGGAATAACACATCTCTAATAAGGGTACAATAAATATATATGAAATACATTCCAAAGTTACATATACATCAACACTCCCTCTTAACTAGGAAGGTATTTCTCGACACAGATCTGCTAGACCAGTCTTCTTCTCGGGATCATCGTCATCGATGCATCGTCATCATCATCGTCACTGCTGCTGCTATCTCAACCAATCTATGACTCTATTCGTCATAGGAAGTTCTACAGAGCCAGTCCTTTTTCATATTGGATGTAGGCCCACCACCTGCAGGTCTTCGTCATCACTGGCTATACTGTGGAATCCTCAGGACTTATTACGTGCGTCACAAAACCTCAAAAGAGCATCCCAGGCTGTTACGAGCACACGGATCTACCTATAGGATCTCCCAGGGCCATATTATATGTGACCTCACCACAAAACCTCGCAAGAGCATCCCAGGCTGTTACGAGCACACAGCTCTACCTATAGGATCTCCCAGGGATAGATTATATGTGGTCACCACAAAACCTCGCAAGAGCATCCTAGGCTATTACGAGCACACAACTCTACCTATAGGATCTCCCAGGGACAGATTATATGTGGTCATGGCAAAACCTCGCAAGAGCATCCTAGGACTTATTACGGGCACACAGCCCAACCTATCGAATCTCCCAGGGACATATTATATGCCATAGGACAAAACCTCGAAAGAGCATCTTCCAGATATCCCAGGGCCAGATTATATGCCATAGGAAAAACCTCGAAAGACTATCTGCAGATCTCCCAGGGCCAAATTATATGTCCTCCCAGAGCAAAACCTCGAAAGAGCATTTGCCAGATATCCCAGGGCCAAATTATATGCCATAGGCAAAACCTCAAAAGACTATCTGCAAATCTCCCAGGGCCAAATTATATGCTCATCTGTACAACCTGATCCACGGCCATAGAGTATCAACCTGATCCACGACCATACATCATCTTGATGTACACATGATCATCCTGATCATCATCACTGCAACATCCTGCTGCATGTCATCTGGAGCAACATCCTGAAGCTCGTCATCCATGATCATCCTGATCATACAATGCATCTACCTGATGCATACCAAGTATCTACCTGATACATATCATCATACATGATCCACCTGATCATACAATGTATCCACCTGATACAAATACAAATACATGATACATATCACTATACATGATCCACCTGATACATATACAGATACATGGTCCAAGCATCCAACATGATGCATACATACATATAAATGATCCAACTGATCATATCCAGCATCCAACATGATGCGTACATACATATACATATAAATGATCCAACTGATCATATCCAACATCCAACATGATGCATACATACATATATAAATGATCCAACTGATCATATCCATCATCCAACATGATGCATACATACATATACATATAAATGATCCAACTGATCATATCAAAGCAGAAACCAGAACATCATCCTGATGCTCATCATCTAGCGCTTACATCCACAGCCATGTGAAGGATTCTCCTTCCAACATGCTTGGAATGGATTCAGCAAATGTGTCCATCACTTCTTCCTCGAAGTGTCATCAATCTGAAGAACGCCAAGCCTCTCCCTGAAGTACTCGAACTTCACCCTGGCTAGTGGCTTCGTTAGCACATCTGCAATCTGCTCGTCTGTTGCAACGTACAAGAGCTTCACAGCTCCTCTCTGCACCATATCCCTGATATAGTGATATTTGATCTCTATGTGTTTCGACCTGTCATGAAACACTGGGTTCTCGGATAGCTTCACACAACTCTGGTTATCACAGAAGATACCAATAGCATCCAATGGGAGATCAAATAACTCAGACAGTAGCTTCTGTATCCATACTGGCTCACAACTAGCTGAACAGGCTGCAACATACTCTACCTCAACTGTACTCAGTGCTACACAGGACTGCTTCCTGCTAAACCAAGAGATCACACCTGATCCCATACTGACGCAACACCCAGATGTGCTCTTCCTATCTGTAGCACTGCCAGCCCAATCTGTATTAACATAACCCTGTAGGTTAAACTTTTGATTCGCTTCATACTTGAGCCCATAATCCACTGTACCCTTCAGGTACCTCAGAACATGCTTTATAGCAACCAGGTGAACATTCCTCGGATCCATCAGGAACTGGCTCAATGTTTTCACAGCAAAGAATATATTTGGTCTCGTGTTCGTCAGGTACATCAAGGACCCAATCATCTGACGATACATAGAGACATCAACCGACTCAGATGAAGCATCACATAGAAGCTTCAGATTCGATGCCATAGGTGTGGCCATGGCCTTGCAATCCATAATCCTGAATCTCTTCAGGATATATACTGTGTACTTTCCTTGACCAAGGAAGATCCCACTTGCACTCTGCCACACCTCCATACCTAGGAAATAATGCATCATTCCCAAATCTTTCATATCGAACTTAGCAACAAGCTTCCTCTTAGTATCTGCAATCATTCTGTCATCTCCTGTTAAAAATAAGTCATCCACATACAGGAGTAGAATCACAGGATTCCCTTCCTCAACCTTGTAGTAGAGGTTGGAATCCGCTTTACTCTTGGTAAAGCCCAAACTAGATAGGAAACTGTCCATCCTACCATACCAGGTTCTAGGATCTTGTTTCAAGCCACACAAGGATTTCTTCAATCTGCACACATATGACTCCCTATCATGTATTTCAAAACCGAGTGGCTGCTCCACATATACTTCCTCTTCAACTACACCATTCAAGAAAGCAGTCTTAACATCCATCTGGTGTATTTTCCATTTCATTGCTGCAACCAGGGCAAGTATTGTTCCGATGGAAGTATACCTGGCTACAGGTGCAAAAGTTTCTTCATAATCTATTCCCTCTTTCTGAGAGAAGCCACGAGCTACGAATCTTGCCTTGTATTTCTCTACACTGCCATCTGCAGCATGCTTGATTTTGTAGATCCATTTGGAAGTTACAATAGACTTCTCTTTAGGTCTTGGGACAACATCCCAAACATCATTCTTAATTATTGATTGGTATTCCTCAACCATGGCATCCTTCCATTCTTTCTTTTCCGCTGCTTCATAACTGGAAGGCTCTTTGTTCATAATGTCACAGAGTAAAGCAACATAGCTGGTATGTGATCTGGTTCTCTTCTTTGCTCTGTGTTCTTCTTCTGGAATGCCAAATCTTTCTGCATCTTGAATGAGCTCTCTAGCCCATGCAGGTTTCCTCTTGTGAGAGTTATCCTCACGGGGTGGATCTATAGGTTCTTGCGGATCTTCAAACTCACGAACAACTTCTGGAATTGCTTCAGTCATGGTAGTTTCTTGAAATCTAGTTTCCTTAGGTTCTTCATAAACTTCGATAGGTGCCTTCCTTGATTTGATGAATGCTGAGTTTTCATCAAATGTTACATCCCTGCAAACATCAATCTTCTTGAACCCTAGAAAGTATATTCTCTAAGCCTTCGAGCTTTCATTGTAACCCACAAAGATACCCTTTGTTCCTGAAGGATCTAGTTTAGTCCTCTTTTCCTTTGGGACATGAGTGTATACTGGATAACCAAATATTCTAAGATGACTGACTTCAGGTTTCTTACCAGAAAAGACCTCTTCTGGTGTCTTGTTGTCCAATATCTTGTGGGGTGTTCTGTTCTGCACATATATAGCTGTTCTAGCTGCTTCTGCCCATAGATGCATAGGTAGATCCTGGTCATGCAGCATTGCCCTTGCTACTTCCATGATTGTTCTGTTCTTCCTTTCTGCAACTCCATTCTGTTGAGGATTATAAGGAGCAGTCAACTCCCTCTTAATCCTTGAATCACTGCAAAGCTTCTTAAAGTCACTTGAGGTGAATTCTCCACCATTGTCGGATCTGAATGTTTTGATCTTCTTGTCAGTTTGATTCTCCATCAAGGTTTTGAACTCCTTGAACTTATCAAGCACCTCATCTTTATTCTTCAAGAAGTATACCCAAGTCTTTCTGGAGAAGTCATCAATGAATGAGACATAATAAACATAGCCACTCAGAGAACTGGATGACATAGGACCACATACATCTGAGTGGATGATGTCCAGGATATCTTTTGCCTTGCTTTCACTGCTTGGGAAAGCCTTCTTAATGTTCTTACCTTTTGCACATCCTTTGCAAACACCTTCATGTTTGGTCTTGATTTCAGGAAGACCCTCTACAACCTTGCTTGCAATTGGAAGTGCCCTATAATGCATATGAGCAAGTATTCTATGCCAAAATTCACTTGGTTCCATGGATTCATTTATCATGGCATGTTCAGGTTGACCCTTCAATTTATACAAACCTCCCTCTTGCTCTCCAATCACTACTGCATCATCGATTGTTTTACCCTTTGGCCACATTAGGACTTGGCCATCCACAAATCCAACCCTCATACCTTTTGCATCCAATGCAGAGATGGAGAGTAAGTTCTTCTTGATCCCAGGTACATAAAGGACTTCCTTCATCTTCAAAGATTTTCCAGAATCTAGGTTGTAGGAGGCTTCACCACTTCCTTTGATTGGGTATTGATAATCATCCCCAAGTTTCACCTTATGGGGAGATTCATGTTCAGATAGATTCACAAAAGATTCCTTAAACCAAGTCATGTGTTTGGAAGCCCCACTGTTAATCAACCAATCATTACAACCATGGGAGATAGTACCTGTGAGAGCAGAGATTAGAACATACTCTTCTTCACTTGATGAGTCATCATCACTATCATCACTTTCTGCCCTAGCCTTCTTCTTTGGAGGTTCATCATCCTCGACAACATGAGCATGGAACTTTCTTTTGCTTCCCTTCTTCTTGCTGGAGTTGTTGTTATTATCCCTTTTGTTCTTGGGACAATCTGAAGCAAAGTGACCCTTCTCATTTCCTGTGAAGCATCTTAGATCCTTCTTATTCTTTTGATAGATTCTCTTGTAGCGAGAGTGATCCTTCTTGGGATTGATTCTTTTGGTGTGAGATGCAAGAGCTTGATCTTCATTGCCCATCTTTTCTTCTCGTGCCACAAGCCTTGCTTCTTCTTGTGAGCATTCTTCCCGTAGTCTGTTGAAGGATACCAACTTCTTTCTTGCACAGATTCCTTGAATAAAGGAGTCCCGTGACCTAGGTAGGCCATTCAGAGTGGTCATGACAACTTCACCATTCTCCACCATTTCATCTACTGCTTCCAGTTGTTCCTTAATTTGGGAGACCCTAGAAAATTAATATTGAATGGTTTCTCCATTCTGAAACTTTACTCCTTTCAATTGGTTCCGCAGGGTCATCTTCTGATTTATGTGCTTCCCTTCAAATAGCTTGGTCAAAGAGTCAAACATCTCCTTGGGTGTCTTTAGAGAAGACACATGGGGTATGAGATGGTCTTTAATAGAATAAACAATGATTGTCTTTTCCTTGACCAAGTTCTTCTTATTCAATACCTTGGCCTCTTCATCCTCTGGGATAGGGATGTCTTCTTTTATATATGAGTCCAACTCATTCTCTTCCAGGATTAACCCAATCCTATACTTCCAAGCTCGGAAGTTATCAGCCCCTTCAAGCTTATCCTCAAGCTTGGTGTGGTGAGACATCTTAAAGAGTACTTCAAATGGAAATAGAAAAGATTTAGGTCTTACCACTTGAAATGCTGAAAACTGGATCTGGTCCCGGATTAGGGTTTATCAGAAAAACCCTAAAAATTCAAAATTTGAATTTCAACTTTCTGAAAGGATAGAAAGATGCACCTTGATGAGATGATCAACCTGGTGCATTCAGAATTTGAGATCAGCAAATGTTTACCCTTCAGATTTGACTTTTTGTGCTCCCGGGTTCACTGGGGGGAGCCGTGAATTAGGGTTTGAGTTTCCCGGAGATCTACCCAGCCAAAAATCTTGATCCAAAGCTCTAAACTTTGATTTTTGCAAGGAGCTTCTAGCTATGTCTTCAGATTTCAAAAATTCCTATTTTTGTGGAAACCCTAATTTTTAGGGCTAAATCTGAAAAAGCTCAGAATTGAATTCTAATTGGATAGATAGATTCTCCTTGATGAGTATAGTCAATCTACTATACTGCTTTTTCAAAATCTGTGGAGAGAAACCCAATAAACAAGAAACTCAAGTTTCTGTCACTGCAAAATGTCTTCTTCTCAGGTTAGCTCTGATACCATGTTAAATTTTGAGCATTAATTCACAATACTCTTGGATCTTTATTGAGAGAATAACATATACAGTATATCAATGCATAACAATCACAATAAGCATGACAAGCATCACAAGTATCAAAAGCATGAGAGACAAGAGACACAGAGTTTCCGTGGGGAAAACCCTAAGGTGAAAAACCCCACAACTTCCTCAGAGATAGAGAGAGCAATGGATCAACTAAAGTACAACAAAAAATAGACTTGAGATAGTCTCCTAGTAGCAGATGATCCTCCTCCTCACTAGTGTGCCACTTTCTGAGTGAGAGAAGTATGACTTTCTAAATGATACAAATAGAGCTCTCCCGATCTCTATTTATACTTAACCTGTTTGCCCAGTTACACTATGGGGCCTACTTGTCTATCTAGATACATCCACAATATAATATATATTTCAGGGCCGACCCCACACATGGTGGTCTAATAACCCATCGGCAAGTACACACACTTGCGACACTTGTCAATCCACATGATGACACTTCCTTATAGAGGAATAACACATCTCTAATAAGGGTTCAATAAATATATATGAAATACATAGATGAAATACATTCCAAAGTTACATATACATCAACAGCCTGTACTTCCTCAACTGGAGCCGCGCACTGATCTGGTGGTATAACTGGGTGCCTAGCCTCCAGCTCTGCAATCTTCCCTTTGTAGGAATTCTCCATCTATACCATTTCTGATGTAAGGGATTATACCTTGGCCCCAATTTTCTTTATTGTATCCTCTACATCGTCTTCTTCTGCGCATTCCTCAATCTTTGCACAGACCATTGAAACTGTCTCTTTCAGCTTACGGTCTTTTTCTCTATCTTTGCTTAACTCATGTATATTGTGAGCTGATTCCTGCTTCAGCTGATTGATGTCTTCAGCTAACTTTGCGCTCTGATCATATGAGGCAAGGCCTCTCTCATGAATCTCCTCGACAACCTGCATGTGTAATTCGGTCAAGTCCTCCAGTGACAGAGACCCAATGTTGAGGTGAAAGTGTGTCGAGTTTTTTGTTGCGTCACGCACATGATCATTTGGGAAGATAAAGTGCACGGGTTCTATATGCGCAACCCTGGGGTAGGGGCTTACGACATGAGGTGGCCACCTCCGTGCACTTGTTCCTCCTACCCTCCCTTCAGAGTCTGATGACTGATGTCCCAAACTTATCTGTGCTACCATTGTCTTGACTGTTTCCATAGCTTAAATCATGCTTATCTGTAATTGTTCCTGCTTGGCTTCCTTCTCCGCATGGGTCTATTCCCATGCTTCCTATACCTTGGTTGCGATTATCTTGCAATCATCCAGATGGAGCTGTGGGCCGAACTCTGGTTTCTCAGCCTTCCTCTTTTTTCGTTGGCCTTTTGGTTCTGTGGGGTTTTCAGTAGCCTTCCTTTTGCGCTCTGCCGTCTTTGTGGGCTCACTTTGAGTAGGATCCTTTTCTTCAACAATGGGAGTACCGGCTGGTAGCTCCCCCTTCTTCTTTCCCTTGTCTGTTTTTGTTTCTTCCTTATATTCCTCGGTATTTTCATCATTGGTGTCTTTTACTTCAATTTTCTTTGAGATGGGTTCGACGTGTTGTTCATAATCAGATTCAGCATCCAGTGATGTGGGAAATTTCCAGTTCGCATCCCATCACTCTATCATCTGCTCAATTGTCTCCTGATCCAGCCAATAAAAACCTGGATACCACAATTCTTCCTCCATGTCAGCCCTTGGATGAATGTATGATGGACGCCTCCTCACCATAAACCTCATGATGCATGTATATGTGTCAGTCAGTGGTCTTGCGATTCGCGGCATTGAAAGAATCGCGTCGTGCAACTGGTGATAATACACATAAAAGACTTCGGCTGTCTGACGCTGTCTTGACGCCTTCGAGCTCTCCCATAGGTTACTGAAGTGCGTTCCACGTCCCTGTCCTGCTAAGGTTGGGACACCTTGATACCCATTCGGCTCTTTCCATCCTACAAAGGCTATCAGTATGAGTAGCCAACCAAAATAGAATGTTGTTCCATTATCCTGGGTGTCCTCAACATCTGCTAGAAACTCATTGAGTAGATACTGGCACCAATTATAAGGTGTTCTGTGCAATGCTTTCGCTGCTAGCTTGATCACAACCGTTGGTACCTTAGGCGGCCGACACTTGCGCAGTAGCTTCCCTGCGAGCAACTAAACAGTAAATTTTGTAGCGCGATCATTGATATTGTTGGTCGGGAATCCATGCCCCTTCCGAACCACACTGAATTCCTTCGCAACTTCTTTGGACAGATATCTATCCTGCGCCCTCTTTACCATTAGGTTAGCAGGGTCCTCACCTCGCTTGTTCAGGTTTGTGATTTGATGTATCAGATCTATACTGATGTCGACGTGCTTATCCAACCATAAGAATGCTTCATGCATGCAAGTCAGTAATGCGCACACCACCACCAAAAACTCGGTGCTTTTAGAGAAATGTGGCATTTGCAACAGATTTAGTAACCCTGATGGTTGGAGGGCCTTTATCCAATCTTGGACCTGTAGACTCTTGGCACCAGTCTGGGCATCCACTATTCGGTCAATGTAGCCGTCGGGTCGAAACTTTGGATAATTCTTCAGCTTGGATAACGTGTTCTCCAGTAGGTCATGGTCCTCCAATTTGCAGTTCGACACTTCACCCAATAGGTTCTCAATAACCTTCACCCGAGTAGAAATAATTGGAACCGGGATTTCATATACAACATTTTTGTCCAAATGCACCGATGGTGCGTCATCTTTTCATGGAGGGATATAGTCTGGCACCATATAAATGTGTTGGTTATGAATTGTGGTCGACTTCTGCTTCGCTGGTGCTTTTGATCCTCCCTGCTTTGCAACTGGTTTCTTGCCCTTGTCAGCCTGCCTTGCTGAGCTTCTAGAAGAGGCTCCCTTCGTGGCCGTCATAGCATTCATGGCCTGTTGGGATCTAGATTCCTCCTAAATCGGTTCAACATATCGTTCACCCTCCGAGGGGTCCAATGGTGCGATGACCCTTATATCATTTCCTTCAAATATCATTTTCATGGTCTTTAAATTTATAATGGTAGAGTTAGTCATTTCCCAATCAATACCCAGCAGTGCTGGATAAGGATGGATGTCATCCACGATTTCAATTACTTCAAAATATGCATAGCTTTTTACTCCATCAATGTCAACAACGGTGTTGGGTAACCTCCCCAAAGGTATAGCTATCCCTTTATTGGCCATTCTTAATTGTATAGGTGACCACTATAACTTTGGTTTTCCCATCTGCTGCCATGTCTGCTTGTTCAAGACATTTAATTCAGATCCAAGCTCAAGAATGATATCATCCATCTCATAGTCCCCAATTTTTGCAGTGAACCTCATTTCCCTTCCTGTTCTTTTGGGACTCTTAATGTTATGGACTGCGCCATGGGAAACCCCCTTCTCACTATGTGGCTCATATTGGCTGAGTATTTTTCCAAATTCCACAAAAGCATCTGCATTCTTCAATAACTTCATGTAGATCCGTAGGAACTACGCAACAGAGGTACATGTATCTGTTGCAATGCTTTTCTGATCATATGTTGCTGGCATATCCTCTATTTGCGGTACTTCACTGTGCAACGAGATTCTCGGTGAGGTAGGTGGCGGTGTTTTGAGCATGTCCCACGCTTCTTCGAATGCTCCCTTATTTTTATGTAAGTCCAAACTAGGTGTTCTCCTAGGAGATTTTCTAATCCATACCGGTTCACCAGGAGTCTGCTTAGTATCGCCTGTTCCTGAAGTCGACGCTTCTGCGCCTCCATCTCTTCCTGTATAAGAAGAACTGCCCGTTACTACATTTATACTTGGATCCGTAGTTCTTCTTTCTGTTGTGATCAATTGAATGTTGGGGTTCGAAGCTTCTGTCCTTCTTCGTTTCTACATTTCTACCTCTAGTACGGGGCAGTCTTCAATAACATCATCGAATGATTTACAATAATTACACGTAGTGCATGGGTTGGTACAATCTCTAGATACATGACCTGGCTGGCCATAGTTATAACAAATTACCTGGCCGCAACCTCTTCCTTGGGTTGGGCCGACATTTCTTCCTCGCCCGCGGTATCCACCACCACGGCCTCTATATCCACCCTGATCGTATTGAGCATTCTCTTGTTTTGGCTGATTTTCTTCTTGGACTTGGTACATTCCGGCACCTCGCATCATTTCCATATCTCGCTTTCTTTCATTCATGAGCTCATATGCGCGGCAGTTGGATTCATCATGTCCAACTAATTTACATAAATTGCAATATAAGTTTTTTGGTGTTTTTATGTATTTATGTATTAGATAACAGTCCTCAGGTCGGTGTCCTATGGTTCTACAGATTTCACACCATGGCGCCTGGTTTTGATTCATCGAATTCGACGCACCACTGTTGAGATAATCTTGAAATAGGGGGAAATGTTCTCTGGTGTGGCCTTCTCCCTTACATCCTGTACACCATACCTCATGCCTCTGTTCATATATTTGTTCCTTTCCATTCTTTATACCTTGTAATTATAATGTTAAGGTGGTCAACTAGTTATGGATCTGAGACATTCCAAAGCTAGTCTCACCGATCGGCGAAGCCTCTAGCTTCATCACGATCTCTAAGGCCTCTGCTTGCGATGCAACCTTCTGTTGCATCAATTGTTGTCTAATGTGAGGCAGCAGCACAGCGATGAACCATTCCTGATGCTATTGCAGAGCTATAACAAAGCTGACTTGGTCCAACAATGTATTAAATTTTTGGTCAAATTCCTAGATCGTTTCGGTAGGTTTCTGCTTAATTTCTTTTAACTCGGTTATGCACTGTGACTTAGATTTCGGTTTCTTAAACTTTGCTGAGAGCGTGGCCTTAATTTCTGCTAGGGTTCTCGGCTGTGCCTGAGAATATTTCATAAACCAATGCAAGGCTCTATCTCTGAAGGTAGTGATGAGCTGTGCTCTCTTCACAACATCATTATGAACTTGCTTTACACTCCATATGGCTTCACATAGAAACCAATGTTGATCAGGGTCTTCTAGACCCGTTCCCTTGAATATCGGCAGTTTTATATCGTTATCTGTCATTCTCCTTCCTGGTTGTGTAGCACCCTAAGTAGTGCTATGATTCTGCGCAGGGTTCTGAGCGGAAAAAGTAAATGTGGTACTCAGAATAGTGCTACGGATACTACTTTGCGAAATATTATGAGACTTGGTATTCTGAATTGAAATAGGCTGAGTTGGGATGGTTTGAGCACCCGCTCCTGCGGTGTTACTAGTATTGATGTTATGTAGAATGGGTTGCGCGACGCTCACAGTAGACGGGTTCTGAGATAGGGGAGGCATGGTGTTTGCAACTAGCGGGTTCTGAGATAGGGGAGGCGCGATGTTTGCAACCGGTATGTTTTGAGGTGTAATAGGATGGATTGTGGCTGATGATGGTGCGGTTTGATTGGTAAGGTCACATGGGATTTCAGTATTCACACGTAGTCCAGGTCCTCTGGGATTCTTTTCTTTATTAAACTTATATCTCTTTCCATTTCTTAGATTATGGGTTTCTTCGTCAGAGCCACTATATATACTTTCTACCATGACAGATTCAAAAATATTACCGCATTCTTAAAACACCTTTCTTAGCTAAAAGCATTTTAATGTATAGACTGAGATTGTTCATGTACTTACCTATGAATCCTTCTTCGAAAAAGTATGCTTCAGCTTGGTTGTAGGATTTCAGCATGTCTACAACAAATTCTGTTACAAATCCTTCAAGTATTATATCAACCCAGAAGTCGACTGCTCGCGACAGTGGGATGTCTATTGCTTTGAGCTGCGCAGTGAGCTCTGGAGTCCACTCTGTAGGTACTCCTTCTTGAAAACAATTTTTCCTCTCTGCGAGTTGTGATATCCACTCGTGTAGCGCGTTTCCAAACGAAGCCCAGAATATCTCGTGAATATATTTCCACAAATATAAGTTCAACCACTCGACGTCAGAGAGACGTGGGTGTTTGTTCTCTTTCTTTGCAAAATCTCTTTCGGTCCTATCACACCAGTCCCATATCTCTTTCTTTTCAGGATGCCAATTGTCTGAACCCAATGGGAACTGATATTCTTCGTCGCACATTACTTTCCAAATACACTATCGCATCATTGAGTCTGGTCCCGACAACAGAACCATTTGTTGGCGTATGTAACTAATCTAGAGGTTTCCAATGTAGACCCAGGTACTTCGCGGTTCAAGGAACCAACAAAACCCTTATTCATTGGCCCTTTCGACAACAGACTACGAGCCATATGAGGCCTCACCCGAGGTGAAGCTGAGGGGGTGGTTGCAAAATCAACTTTCCACAACCTAGTGATGCGAGTGTCAAAGATACTGATGGGCAGCGTGATAAGGGACTCTTGCCATGGACAAAAGACTGCACGAAGTCTCTACTTCGCGTCGGGTACTTCGAAAAACTGAAGGGCTTGCGCAACCAATGCATCCAAGGACTGTGTGGTATTGGATACTTCCAACATTACGATGATAAGTTATCAACATCTTACCTCACAGCACTCACCATGGGTCAGTGTGTCAACTAGACTACGTGTCCACTTCAGGGCTTGATCACTTCTAATCAACCTTACTTAACGATATTTATCCATTCAACAACACTTAGGTTATTATCTTTATGATGTATGTAAATGAATGAAACACACACTACTGCACGCACCAACGCTACGCTCAAATCCAATAATTAACTATGTGATTATCCAATAGATTCATGCATTCAAAGATTTAGAAGTGCTGAATACTTAACATTCATCCAAACATGTATTACTTAACATATTATTCCCATCATTCTTGCGGCGAATACATATAAAAGCAATCACATAACAGATAACTGTGGCATTAAGCATCCATACTAAGCAAATGAATGGTTGCAAAACACGAAACAATCACACTACATAGAATTTAATGTGGTTCACCCCTGGATGGAGGCTATGTCCACAAGAATTGTTGTTATATTGGTCTTTTGGGAAGGAAACAACAGTTCTTAGTCTATGCACACAACTGCAGATTCTTCTTTCTCAGATAGGTCTCTGTGCACACAGCTGCAGAGCCTTTACAATAGCTTTCAAGCTCAAAGATTATAACAATGTTCAACAATGACCAACGCTTCCCTTACAAAATCATTCCTTATTTATAGATCATGCCCGTAGGTCATGTCTTTACAATTCATAGGCAAAAACCCTTAGGTTTACAAAACATGGCATGGCTAATTGCCAGCCTGACTATCGCCATCGACAGCTTGCTCCGCTTGCTCTAGGCCTTCCAGCTGGGCCACTCGTGGCTTGCACGCTCTTCTGATAGCCGTAGTCACCAAAACGGTTACAAATGCATCATGGACTGTCCCTTTCTACGTCTTCGGTATGCCTGTCACTGTCAACTTAGTGGCCTAGCTTCTCAACTGCTTGCTGCCACTCTCCTATATAGGTCGCTTTCTTCTTCCTTCAACCTGTTCCTTACTCAAAATAGGTCACGTCCTCGTTTGAAATTTACCCATATTTCGTACCCAAAATAGCTATTGAGAGGGTCCTGCACATCATCGTACTGCGCAATCCTGCCTTAGCCATTGCTGCTGCACGCACAATTCCCAAAACTGCCCCCGCAGCTTGTCACAATGCGCAATGCACACTTTTCAACACTTGTGCATATATTCCAACTTGGGCCCTGCCCAACAAAAGGTCATATATCGGGATAGGAATATCCAAATGGAATTCCCTAAAAAGTGATAGTTAGGGCATCGACTGTAGTTTCACAGGTCCGAGTTTCAGAGGCTTAAGTTGAAACAGTGACACGTGGCACTCCATACAAGTTCGCTATGCTATTTCATCCCATAAACAGGTCATGTTGCGACACTTACCATATCTCTCTCATGGAGAATCCATTGAAGCTCAGATCTGTGGGGTTGGAAAGATAAAAGGTCAGTCTACCACAGGCCAAATTTTCATACCCTGAGGATTCAAAATTTCAATGATACAGTAGAAACAATATGGCATATCTTTCTGTCAAAACAGAATTGGATTCTGAGCATTTTCATTTTGGGTTGTCATTGCTGCAGGAAATTAGGGATTTTGAAATAAGTGGAATTTTGGAGTGCTCTCAGCATAGGATTTCTCTCCTCAACAAAATCTAAATTTAGAGACTAAGATAAAACCTTTTGGTTGGGTGAATCTCCGGGAAAGTCAAACCCTTATTTGACTTTTGGACCAGAAAAACCAGAAAACCAGAAAACCAGATTTTGACAGAAGTTGCAGATCCAAAATTCGTAGGTCATTTTTGGAGGGTCAATTTTTGGAGTTTTCAAAATCTGAGCAGACCAGCTTTCTCACCTCAGTTAATTGCATCTCCCTGTCCAGACAAAAGTTTAAAATTCCAAGTTTGGATTTTTAGGGTTTCCCTGTCAGACCATAGCCATCTCCAGATCCAGTTTCAGCAAATCAAAGTGGTAATACCTAGAACTTTTCTATTTCCATTTGAAGTAGTCTTTAAAAGATGTCTCACCACACCAAGCTTGAGGATAAGCTTGAAGGGGTTATAACTTATGAGCATGGAAGTATAGGATTGGGTTAATCCTATAAGAGAATGAATTGGACACCTACATAAGTGAAGAAGTTCCAGTTCCAGAGGGAGACAAGGCTAAGGCCTTACATAAGAAGAACTTGGTCAAGGCCAAGAGGATCATTGTAGATTCTATCAAAGACCCTCTCATACCACATTTCTCTTCTCTAAGGACACCCAAGGAAATGTTTGATTCCTTAACGAAGCTATTTGAAGGAAATAACATAAATTGGAAGATGACTTTGAGGAATCAATTGAAGAATGTCAAGATACAAAATGTAGAGACCATGCAGTCCTACTTTACAAGGGTCTCTCAGATAAAAGAACAACTTGAAGCTGTGGGAGAAGATATCGAGAATGGTGAAATTGTGATGACCACCTTGAATGGTCTTCCTAGGTCATGGGATTCCTTCATTCAAGGAATTTGTGCTAGAAAGAAGCTCATCACATTCAGTAGGTTGTGGGAGGAATGCTCACAGGAAGAAGATCAAATTGTAGCTTGAGAATAAAAGATGGATAATGAAGACCAGGCTCTCACAGCACACACCAGGAAAAATAACCACAAGAGGGAGCATCCTCATTACAAGAAGGGTAAATACAACCACAAGAATCGGAAGGAGAACTTTGGAGGATCCATGAGAGATCTTTCTCACATTCGATGTTATACTTGTGATGGGAAGGGACACTATTCCAGAGATTGTCCCAGGAACAAAAGCAACTCCCACAAGAAGAAGAACAACAAGAGAAGACATCATGCTCACACTGCAGAGGATGATGAACCTCCAAGGAAGAGAACCATGGAAGACAGTGAAGATTCTTCAAGTGATGAATAATATGTATTGTAATGAAGTTTTACATGAAAGAAGTAGAAGAAGCTACTGCAGAGTTAGACTCCGGAAAACAAATAATATATGGAAGAACCTCTCATCCATTTTCAACATTGGTTAAGGTGCACACTATCAGAGACTCTAGTAGCTCTTGCAAGGAAGCAAAGATTGAGAGGGAATCCACCCAACAACCAAACAAAGATAAGTATTTGAATTGTCATTTCTTGTATATATTATTACTTAAATGATGTTGTTCAGTCATGTACATACTTATGTTCCTAGATTTAGGATATGTATTATGCATTTTAGAAAAGTTGCATTAATGAACAAGAAACTACTAATATAGTAATGGGTAAGTGGCCTATGGTACTGTACAACACTCCATTTCTACTTATCTATATTGAAACCTCTTTGTTGACATGTTGGGAGTAGTGAACACTCTTAACAATGTTCTAGTAGAGATGGAAGGCATCTAGAAAGTTACAGGATATGGATAAATGTTGTATTGAAGCATTGGCTAAGATAATTGCATGACTGTATGACATATGTCCTTATGTGTAAGATTTTGTTTTGAAACTATGAGAAAGTTCTAATCATGCAATTGAATTTGACTTGTAGGAAAGATCATGTACAATCACCTACAAAAGAAGGACAATGACATTTGTTCCAATGATGAAGTTTAAGAAAGCTACCTATTGAAGAATTTGATGTTCCTAGGATCAGGGATGCAGTAATGGAAGGATGCCATGATCGAGGAGTACCAGTCGATCATGAAGAATGATGTCTGGGATGTGGTATCGAGACCAGAAGGGAAGTCTGTTGTGACTTCCAAGTGGATCCACAAGATCAAGCATGCTGCAGATGGAGGCATAGATAAATACAAGGCAAGATTTGTGGCTCGTGGCTTCTCCCATAAAGAAGGGACAGATTATGAAGAAAATTTTGCACCTATAGCCATATACACTTCCATCAGAACAGTACTTGCTGCAGTGATGAAGTGGAAGATACACCAGATGGATGTCAAGATAGCCTTCTTGAATGGTGTAGTCGAAGAAGAAGTGTATGTGGATCAACCACTCGGTTTTGAGACACATGACAGGGAATCACATGTGTGCAAATTAAAGAAAGCCTTGTACGATTTGAAACAAGAAAGCAGGACATGGTACGATAGGATTGACAGCTTCCTAACTAATTTGTGTTTACCAAGAGTAAAGCGGATTCCAACCTTTACTATAAGGTTGAGGAAGGACATCCAGTGATACTCCTACTATATGTAGATGACTTGTTTGTGACAGGTGAGAATGGGTTGATTGCTGATACGAAGAGGAAGCTTGCTGCTGAGTTCGAGATGAAGGACTTGGGTATGATGCATTATTTTCTAGGCATGGAGGTGTGGCAGAGTGCAAATGGAATATTCCTTGGACAAGGGAAGTATGCAATAGATATCCTGAAGTGGTTCGGGATGATGGACTGGAAGGCCATGGCCACACCTATGGTATCAAACCTGTAGCCATTGAGTGATGATTCATCAGATTCGGTTGATGCCACGATGTATCGTCAGATGATTGGTTCCTTGATGTACTTGACGAACACAAGACCAGATATTTGCTTTGCTGTGAACACATTGAGCCAATTCCTGACGGATCCTAGACATGTTCACTTGATTTCTGCAAATCATATTCCGAGGTAGCTGAAGGGTACGGTTGATTATGGGCTTAAGTATGATGCGAATCAAAAGGTTAACCTGGAGGGTTATGTTGATTCAGATTGCGCAGGCAGTGTTGTAGATAGGAAGAGAACTTCGGGGTGCTGCTTCAGTATGGGATCAGGGTGATCTCTTGGTTTAGCAGGAAGCAGTCCTGCGTAGCACTGAGTACAGCCGAAGCAGAGTATGTCACAACTTGTTCGACCAGTTGTGAGGAAATATTGCTAAGGAAGCTATTATCAGATTTATTTGATATCCAATTGGATGCTACTTGTATCTTCTATGACAACCAGAGTTGTGTGAAGTTTTCCAAAAACCCGGTGTTCCATGACAAGTCGAAGCATATCGAGATCAAGTATCACTATATCAGGGATATGGTGCAGAGAAGAGAGGTGAAGCTCCTATATGTTGCGACGAACGAGAAGATAGAAAATGTGTTGACCAAGCTACTAGCCAGGGTGAAGTTGGAGCACTTCAGAGAGAGGCTTGGTGTTCTTCAGATCAAAGATACTTCTAGGAGGAAGTGACGGGGCACAAATGCAAGATCCCTTCCAAGCATGGTGGTAGGCGGGTCCTCCCCATGGCTATGGATGTAAGTGCTGTGTGATGAGCATCCGTATGATGATGATCCGTATGATCATGAGAATCCGTACGATGATCCGTGCGAGGATGATCCGTATGATCATAGCATCCAGATGATGCTCCGTGGCCATGGATATCTTGCAGGTTGTACAGTAGCATGTATTCAGTACTGGGAGATCTTGCAGGTTGTGTAGTAGCACGTAATCAGTCCTGGGATGCTCTTTCGAGGTTTTGCTTGTTCACATGTAATTAGTCCTGGGAGATCTTGTAGGTTGTGTAGTAGCATGTAATCAGTCTTGGGATGCTCTTTCAAGGTTTTGTTTGTTCTCATGTAATCAATCATGGGAGATTTTGCAAGTTGTGTAGTAGCACGTAATCAGTCCTAGGAGATCTTGCAGGTTGTGTAGTAGCACGTAATCAGTCCTGGGATGCTCTTTCGAGGTTTTTCTTGTTCGCATGTAATCAGCCTTGGGATATCTTGCAGGTTGTGCTTGGCACGTAATTAGTCATGGGATACTCTTTTCAGGTTTTGCAGATGCACATAATTAGTCCTGAGATTCCACCGGATGGGGCGCTCGCAGAGATGATGAAGACCTACATGGAGGCTAGGCCTACATTCAGCATGAAAAAGGGTTGGCGCTGTAGAACTTCCTATGACGAGTAGAATTGAGAGATAGCACCAGTGATCGAGATGACGAGTACATCAGCAGTGCTGATGATGCTCCAGTGATCTAGTGTTGATGATCGAGCTCCAGTATTGAAGACTTGTGCCTATATGTATTGATGCCCATGTCAAGAGAATACCTTCCTATTTAAGAGGGAGTGCTTATGTATTTGTAACTTTGGAATGTATTCACTTGTATACTTTATATTGTATTTGTATTTTATCGTTGTACCTCCGATGGAGATGTTTATTCCTTCGATCGGAGAAGTCATTATTGTACTTGGGTCATGTAAATTCATTGAGGTCCATCCTCCCATGTATGATGGGGCATTAGACCCCGCAGTTGTGTCTTTCATGGGTTTTTATACTCCCCTAGTGGGGTCAGCCTAGTGTCAAGTGGTAATGCGTTATTAGACTCTCCTAAGAGAGGTCGACCCAGTTAGGGTAAAATGAAGGTCAAGTTAAAGTATAAATAGAGTGGTTGCACCACTCTATTTGCTCATTCACTGACACATCCAAATCACATAGTTGAGAGAGAGGAGTGCACACAAGTGGAGGAGGAGTAGCTGTTGTATACATCTATCTTTTGGGGTTTCATCTTTGTGATCTTTGTGTTGGTGCTTATTCTATATTTGAGGAAGTTGTGAGGTTTTCTCCTTTATGGTTTCCCCGGTGAAATGCTTTGTGTCTCTTGTCTCTTGTGTTTGATATGCTGCACATGTTGTTCTATCAGTTAAGATCCTATATCATATTGAATTAAATGATGAAAAACTAACAATGGTGTGAGATATGTAGTACGATAGGACATATTCCAACCACTTGTCGTTTGATGCAGAAGTATCAGAGCAGTGCCATAAAATTATTCTATAATTTTTGCAAGTGTATGGGGCATGGAAAGAAGGATTGGCGTGTACTTGACCTAATGAGAGAACACACCTTGGATAGATACAAATTCCAAGGAGAAGTTGGATCAAAAGGAAGGGACCATAAAATAATATTATGAGGGACTACAATCAAGGAGGAAGAGGAGGGTTTATGGGTCATGGAAGAGGAGGATTCGAAAAAGGAAGAGGACCGATTATATGTTATAACTGTAAATAGCCTGGGCATTTCATGCGGGATTGTCCAAATCCTTGTACAATGTGCACATATTGCAGACAAATAGGTCATACAATGGAAGGCTTTCCATAGTTGATCACGAAGTGGAAGGAGAAAAGGAAGCATAATCAAAATGTGTAGATGATATTAGTGGAGGAGCACAACAATAAACTCAAGATAGCAGTAGTTATGCGTGGAGGAAATAGAAAAAGAGTCGATGCGATAGATCAAATAATTTAGACCAAACAATGGGTTAGGAAAATGGTAGATCCACCTCTGATGTTTGATCCATGAAGGGAGAAGGACACATACAAGAAAGAAAGGATGGAGTTGATAGAAACATGATGCAAAGCATCGACATCATGACCTATGTATGACATGCCTTTGATCTATGAATACTCAATGCCAGAAATACCAAGAGAAAACAAAGGTACATTGAAAATTTTCTTAATGATTTGTTTAGAACTAATGAAGGATGAAACTACATTAGAAAATCCCGCAAGATAGTCAACTAGTGCATGCCAGATAAAGAAATACCTATCATACAGTGACCAGTTAACCAGGTACAATGCAAGATAAGGACAACTAGGGAATTTTGACTTAGTGCGTAGGTAGGAGACTATGATATGGACTATATCATATTGGACTTGGGATATGATGTGAACATCCTTTGAAAGAAAACATGGGATATGATGGGTAAAGAAAATTTAATTTGGTCACCCATTTAGTTGAGACTAGCAAATCAACACAAGCCTTTGTTCCAATTGGAAGGCTGACATGAGGTGAATATTGATATTGATGGAGTGTGCAACACATACAGATTTTGAGGTCATTGATGTAGTGGATGATAGTAAACCTTATCCAACATTGCTTGGAGTCAATTAGGCTTTCAATAACCAAGCTATCATTGATCTGAAAAAGAGACAAATGATCTTTGAAGGAGAAGACCTGAGAGTTATAGAAGGAAGGCGATATGTGGAGCCGGAGAGGAAAGGAGAAATTGATAATATTTATAATGTGACTACATAGATGGAGGAATGTTATGTGGAATTCTTCCCTACGGATAAGTCAAAATTCCCTTAGGCTAAAGTAGACTTTAACTAACTCTAGGCTAAGAACAGACAAAACAAATGCAACCTTGAATCCCTAGATCTAACAAACATCTCAGAATTAAAATGTTGGAGAGAATAGAAGGAGTTTAACTGACCTTATGTCCAAATGCTTGTCTTTGATATTTGCTCCAAGTTCCAAGTCCTCACAAGTAAACCTGTTAACAATGGAACCAAAACACAAGCATGTACTATTCTCTAGCAATCTGAAAACATGAGTTATGATCTAAATCTGTGAGAGATACAAATCATATCATTAAAACAAAATTAACACAAATGATTTGGGAAAACAAGACAAGTTATTCCATTACCAACTTGAAGTCATGTACAATAGTTGCTTGATGTCCAAGCCAACTTCCAGCTCCAAGTGCTTCCTCTAGCTATCTCCACAAGGCTGCAAGATCATAGGTTTGATGCCCCAAAAGTCCTCCCTTTGGCCCATGGAAAGCTTCTCTCTTATAGCACATGGGAAGGCTAACCAACAAGAGAGAAGTGTGGATCTATGGAGGGTTTAGTGGATCAGGCCAGCTAAACAAAGAAGGAGTTAGGATCGAACCAAAGGTAGTAATCCCAACAAAATCTCCTCGAAGGTCGAAATCCCAAAATCCAAGGCAAAAAGGCTAATTTCAGACTACCGCGCCCCTATAACTGAGCATAACGCGGTAGTACCGCGCCCCAGAGAAGGAGCAACGCGCGGTAGTGCTAACTACCGCGCCCTTGTAGATGTGCAAGGAGCGGCAGTGCTCACAAACAGGGCTAAGTTGGGCTGGAAGATGGCACAAAAAGGTTTTGCTTTCAGTATTCAGTCAATGGTTTTCACTCTGGATGTTCAGATGATCTTTAAGGGAAACTGTCGTTTAGGTCGGTAATGCAAGGATGCGACACTAATATGTAATGTGTAATATTGAGGTATAACAAGGACTATGTTAATCCTAATTCTAATGCTATACTTAGTAGGCGAAGTATCAGTTCTTGCAATTCACATTTAGAACAAGTTTTTGAATATTGGTAGCAGAGGTTACATGAGATATACTCAAGTAGGCGTGATCATATTACCCACACATTGCACCAGATTGGAACTGAAGTGAGGGATCCCTCGAAGTATGATGGACTAACATATGTAGGATCTTTTGTAAAATAAGTTGAAGTGCAGATACCCAAGTAGTAGATAATGCTAGCGTTAGATGTTGCACTAAAGGAAACTCCTACAAGATTGTGGACTACACATAAGGACTGAATACAGGATTGGAAGCATTGGAGAAAGCTATTGCAGGTTAGATTTTGAACTAAATATAATGCGTAGATGTATACTAGCTTAAGTTGTCTGTCAGATCATATGAGATGGTGCACCGCGACATGGATTTTAGTACCTAAGCAGGAATGGATGCACTTGTTTGTACATATTCTGGACACAATCCCAAACAACTAGTATTTAGAATTGGAAGTGTGCATAGGAACATTATATTGGGAAGATATGGTTCACAACTTCAAAGTAACTTTCAATTTTGAAGATGAGGCATCATCAGTGGATGCAATGTTGTAGGTTATCAAAGACAATATTTTTACATTAGAAAATTTGACGAGACCAGTATCCCTATGTAGCGCACAAAAACCTCCCTACGATGGTTCGTGAGGTGTTGGAATGCTATAATGTTGCATGAGGTGACCAGGAGGATGGATACCTGAGGAATTTGAAATTATCAAAAACCATAGGAGAGCGCGCATTAGAGGGGCCTGATCTTAGATCTACTGATTATGCAAAACCATTAAAAATGTGCAAGGTTAATATTTGAATGAAGGAGAAGCCCAAGTTCACAAATATTGTAGATTATTTGAATGAGGAAACTATCAAGAAGGTTGTTGATTTACTACGCGAGTACCAGGACCTATTCCCAACAACATTTTCAGAAATGAAAGGGATTTCTAGGGATTTAGGGGAAATGAAGACCACGTTGAAGCTGGATTCTATGCTAGTAAAGAAGAGACCGTACCGATTGAATCCAGTATATAAGTAAAAAGTCAAAGAAGAGATAGAAAATATGCTGGAAGATGAGACAATTAAACCTATCGAGGATTCATAATGGATAATCCTAATGGTGGTCCAAGATAAGAAAACATGTGGAATTAGAATTTGTGGATATTCGTGCAAATTTAATGATGCCTGCTTACATGATCCGTTTCCTACCCCTTTCACATATGAAGTTTTGGAAAATGTAGAGGACATGAAGCCTACTCATTTACTGATGGATTCTATGAGTATCATCATATTAATATTGCGTAGGAATATAGGCATAAGACAAACTTTGCGATGGAATGGGGATGCTACTAGTATACAATGGTTCCTTTTGGTTTGAAGAATGCGCCAACAATATTTTCCTGGGTAGTTATCGTAGCATTTAAGGATTTTTTTCATAGCATTCTAGAAGTATATATGGATGATTGGATAGTGTTCAATTTGTTAAAGAACCATGTTGAATATCTGCGCTTAACATTGGACAGATGTAGACAGTTACATATTTCATTAAACCTAAAAAAGTGTATTTTTTGCGCACCATTTGGTATATTTTTGGGTCATGTAGTATATAAACAACGACTTTTGGTTGATCATGTGAAGATTGTTGTTATTGTAGATCTTCTTCCACCTACTTCAGTGCAACAACTACGAGAAAAATTGTGTCATATGGGGTACTATAGGAAGTTTATCAAGGGATACACATAGATCACAACACCACTGGAAAAATTGTTGAAAAAGGAGGTCAAGTTTCAATGGAACGAAGAATGTTAGCAAAGTTTGGATACTTTGAAGCAGAAACTAGTTACTGCACCAATTTTGGTATTTCCATATTGGAAAAAGGAGTTCTATGTGCATGTGGATGCATCATCTATAGCGTTGCCTGCATTTCTATCTTATCCAGGAGAAGGAGACTTGGATCATCTCATTTCCTTTGCTAGCAGCAAGTTGTCAACTACTGAACATAATTACACTACTACAAAGTGTGAAGGGTTGGAAATGGTATATGGGCTGCATAAGTTTAGGAATTATCTATTGGGATCGCATTCTAAGATGTATACTAATCATTCCGCACTGTGATATTTGGTCAACAATCTAATGTTGGGGGGAAGATATGTAGATGGCTGTTACTATTTCAGGAGTATGATTTTGAAGTAGTTGTGAAACCATGGAAGTTAAAATCAAGACCTGATCATTTTCCATGCATAACCACGAGGGAAGATGTAGGAAATGTGGATGATAACCTACCAGATGCACACTTGTTAACAGTACATATGGTTGACGATTACTTTTCATATATTGTCCAATTTTTGAGCATAGGAGTAGCCCCACTCGACTTCACAATTGCGTAGAAGAAGCAGTTAGTAGTTATGGAAGCAGATTATCAACTTATAGCAGGGAAACTATACAAGTTAGGCACATATGGAATACTATGACGATGTGTATTAGAGCACAAAAGGATGATAATCCTAGCGGAGGCACATGGTGTTGGTCTAAGTTGAATAAGTTGCCATTGATGTCAAGTTACAGGTCATTACTATCATCATGGAGTTTGGAGTCCGATCGCAGAGTTGCAAAGTTATCAAACGGTCATGGTATTTAGATATTGAAATGGAATCCGAGGTTGAGGGTTGGCAGAGATTTACCCCAATTCTGGTGGACCTGCAGTTAGTTTAAACCCTGGCTCTATAAATCTTAAAATTTATCTCTAAATATGGCATAGTTCGAGCATATTTGGAGAAGACACTAATAGTTTTGGACTTTTGGCAGTGTTTGACAACCGTTGATTATAGTGATCAAATGGGTATGATTAAATCTGGAATTTCATCAGTTATGTGCATTATGCCATGCGAATGAGAACTTGAACCGTTGGCAACCGCATGGATGTAGGGAATTACAATAGACATATTCATGATGGGTTCTGAGAGTTTCTTCTTCTTAAAAAACAAAAATATAGTCTACGAGATGTGAAAAAAAGAGATACATCTGCTGGGAGTGGATGGGAGTGCCAGGGAGACTACAAAGACAAAGTTGAATGTGTGGGAGTGCTTGGGAGAAGAGATACATCTGCTGGGAGTGCTGAGAGTACGTGGGAGTGCCAGGGAGACTACAAAGACAAAGGTGAATGCGTGGGAGTGCTTGGGAGAAGAGATACATCTGCTGGGAGTGTGTGGGAGTGCCAGGGAGATTAAAAAGACAAAGGTGAATGCGTGGGAGTGTTTGGGAGAGGAAAACATCTGTTGGAAATGCGTGGGAGTGCTTGGAAGAATAAAAACATTTGCTGAGAGTGCGTGGGAGTGCCAGGGAGAATACAAAGACAAAGGTGAATGCGTGGGAGTGTTTGGGATAGGAAACACATATGTTGGAAGTGCGTGGAGTGCTTGGGAGACTACAAATACAGAGGTGAGTGTGTCAGAGTCTACAGAGATAGAGGTTTGGAGAACGTGTATGCAGATACAAAGATAACAAAGGTGTGAGCAGAAAATTAGAAGAGAACAAAGCATTCATGAAAATACTGGAAAAAGAAGGTTGAATGCAGAGCTATGAAACAGTAAAAGAGAGAAGAAATAAAGTTGACCTTGACATGAAAAGCATTGAAATGATCAGGAGTAGGATGATGTACAACAAGTTGATGCTTGTAGAGATGGTGCTCTTTTAAGGTTGTAGCCTAAGAAATTGATTGAGTTGGTGCTCAATGTTTGTAATGTACATCATTTGAAGCTTGCTTGACATTCATGGGTTTCCTCATATATTGTTGAAGAAGAGGTTTTCTCCCTTCATGGGTTTCCTCATATATCTGTGTCTCTGTTTATGTTACTTATGAATATTCTACAATTTATAAATGAGATATTGCGTCAACAAAACTTAAATATGTCTTGCAATATTTTTAACTTGAAGATTAAGCTTTGAAAGAAATTGATTCACCCCCCCTCTCAGTTTCCTTAATTAAAGTTCAACAATTGGTACCAGAGCTGGGTTCCTTCATTCAAACAGTTAATCACTAGAAGGTAGATTCATAAGCTTAATCATGACTAGTCAAGAAGGAAGCTCATCCAATAGAGCTCCTCTGTTTGATGGCACAAATTTTTCCTTCTGGAAAATAAGGATGAGAACTTATCTTATGTCTCTAGGTGCAGATGTTTGGGATGTTGTTGAAACTAGGTATGTGAAGCCAATCGTCCTTGCCTCTAAGGATGACAAACTGGAATTTACTTTTAATGGCAAGGCAATGAATGCAATTCTTAGTGGACTTGCAGAATCTAAGTTTGTGAAGGTTATGCACTGTACATCAGCCAAATAAATGTGCGACAAATTGATAAGTTGTTATGAAGGTGATGAACAAGTGAAGAATGGTAAACTTCAGATTCATAGATTACAATTTGAACAGTTGAAGATGAATGATGATGAAACAATAAACAATTATTTATTAAGAGTTGAAGAACTTGTCAATATTATGAAGGGTCTTGGTGAAAAAATAGATGATGATATCTTGGTTTCGAAAATTTTAAGATCTCTTACTGACAGATTCAACCCTAAAGTTTCAGCTATAGAAGAGTTAGATGATCTTAAGAGTCTGACAATTGATCAGTTTCTTGGAACCCTAACAGCTTATGAAATGAGGATTGTCAAAGAAAAAAAATACTACGAGGGAAGCATCTTTTAAGGCTAAAAAGGAAAGAAAGGATAAAGAATATGATTTTGATATAGATGGAATTGTGGCAAAATTTGCTAGAAGACTAAAAAAAGGGACAGGCAAATATCAAGGTAAGTTGCCCTTCAAATGTTTTAATTATGGAAAGGTTGGTCATTTTGCATCCAAGTGCCCATATAAAAGGAAAAAGTATGAATCAGAGAATCAGGAAAAAATCAAATTAAATAAAGAAAATAAATATCAAAAGAAAATTCTTTGTATAAACAATAATGACAGTTCCTCAGAAGATTTGGATAAAGAGGCTTCAGATGATGATGAATCAAATGAATTCATGCTTATGGCTGTAGAAGACAAGTTTGACATGAATGAAGAGGAAGCTGAAGTAGATTTGGAAGGTGAGCTTATCAGTTCTTTGGAATAAATAGATAGACTTAAACAAAAGAAAGGGAAACAAAAGGAATTGTTGAGTAAATATGAGAAAGATGGACATGGATCTAATGATGTCCTTATTTTATTAAAAATTGAGTTAGAAGAAGCGAAGAGGATAGAGGATATTCTAAAGAAACAATTGTATGAGAAAATAAAAGAGTCTGAGAAGTTAGAAACATAAGTGGTGTTTGTTAGAAAAGAATTGGAGAAAGTTCAAGCACTATATCATCAAAATATGACATATGCTCAAGCGACTAAGAAGCTGGATAATATTATGGACAATCAAATATCACCATTTCTGAAAAATGGTCTAGGCTATGAAGGAAGTTCAAGCAAAAGCGAATAAGAAAACACAAATCTTGTCAAGTTTGTCACAGAAAGTACTAACATCAGAAAGAATGAACTTGCAAACAGATCGGTGGAACAAAATGATCACATTCAACAATCAAGGAAGTATGAAGAGGGATCTGCTATTCTAAAAAATGAAGCTAAAAGAGATCAATCGGCTCTTGATCTAGAACACAGACACCAAAGATTGTGAAACTCATTTGCACAAAGACAATCAATTCCCAGGTACCAAAATTTCTTCTATGGATATTGTTTATGTTGCTCATAATTTGGTCATAAATCTATAGATTGCAATTTTAATCTTAAGAATTTGCAAAAGAACTATCAAATGTCATATCCAAGAATAGGTCATCTATCAAAGGAAAGAAAAATAAATGGCATATCTAGTAATCCATATGTTTTTCTATACAATGAGCCAAAATGTTATATGTGCCATAACCTTGGACACAAAGAATTGGATTGTAGACTGAAGTTTTACAAACCAGAACTTCAAAAACCTCATATGTTTGAAAATGTCAAAATATGGAAGAAGAAAGATGACAATAAGTGTGGTTTGGTTCTTTTTGCTAAAAAACAGAAAGATTCCTGGTATATTGATAGTGGATGTTCAAAACATATGATTGGTGACAAACATAAATTTTTGTCTCTAAGTGAATCTAAGTCTGGAAGTGTAACTTTTGGAAATAATTATCCAGAAAAAATTAATGGAAAAGGTTTAGTTAGCTTAAACAATGGTCAGGGAAAAGCAAAAGATGTGTTATTTGTTGATGGATTGAAACATAATCTTCCGAGTGTCAGTCAGATGTGTGATAAGGTTGTGAAGTAATATTTACTGCCAAAGATTTCAAAATAAAGTCGGTAAGTACAAGAAAGACCGTTGCAAAGGGAATCATAACAAAAAATAATGTTTATGTGTTAAAAGAAGATAGAGAGGAATGTTGATTGAGCAAGTTTGATGAAAGTTGGTTATGGCACAAAAGACTAGGACACTTGAATTTTGACCATCTTATTAAATTCAATAAGAACAATGCAACTAAAGGTTTTCCTAAAATAGAAAAGCCACATAATTTTGTGTGTAAACCATATCAAATGGGAAAACTGACACGTACTCAATTCAGAACAAAGAACCAACCATCTACAAGAAATTCACTTCAATTAGTTCATATGGATTTATGTGGACATTCTAGAAAAGAGGGAACTGGAGGAGAATGGTATTTTATGTTGGTCATTGATGATTTTTCAAGACTAACCTGGGTAGCCTTTCTAAAAGAAAAATCAGAGGCATTTGAGAAGTTTAAAGTCTTCAAAGCCTTGACTGAAAATCAAACATGGTGGAAGATAAAGTCAGTAAGATTTGACAGAGGAGGAGAATTTTGTTCACGAGATTTTAAAAAATTCTATGATGAACATGGAATTAAAAGAGAATATAATATTCCTGGTACTCCTCAACAGAATGGAGTTGCAGAAAGACAAAATAGATCAATTCAACAGATGGCCAGGTCAATGATGAAAGAAAGGAATGTGTCTCAAACCTTTTGGGTGGAGGCTATTCATAAATCGATTCATATTCTTAACAAAGCACATTTAAGGCTTGAAAGAGATAAAACTCCTTATGAACATTGGTTTGGAAGACCACCTTCAATAAAACATTTTAAAGGGTTTGGAAGTAAATGCTACATTAAAAATAATGATGAAAATCTAGGTAAATTCAATGATAGGGCCGATGAAGGAACTTTTCTGGGTTACGCATCAAACAGTCAAGGATACTAATGCTTTAATAAAAGGTTGCATAAGATGATGGATTGCATTGATATTTGTGTGGATGAAGAAATTCCTTTTCAAAGTAGACAGATAAGGAGTGTTGACATAAATGATGAAGAAACTAATGAAACTGATGAACCACAATTCAGAGAATTGGAAGATGATGAAAAATCTGAGGAAGATCAAGAAAATTCTAGCAAGAAAACTGAGCAAGAACAAAAAACTCCTTTTAGAATTGTTCAAAAGAATCCTCCAGAGAGTCAGATTCTTGGTGATAAAAGTAAAGGAGTTCAAAAAAGAAGAAAACTTATTCAAACAACAGAGTAGTCACATATTGCTTTCATTTCTATAAATGAACCCAAAATTTTTGTTGAAGCTAGTGAAGAAGATAGCTAGATAGAAGCAATGAATGAAGAGGCTGATCAGATTGAAAAGAACAATACCTAGGAACTTGTTCCAAGACCTAAAAATAAAAACGTTATTGGCTCCAAATGGGTGTTTAAAAATAAGTTAAATGAGCAAGGACGGATTGTGATAAATAAAGCAAGATTGGTCTGTAAGGGTTATGCTCAGGTAGAAGGAATAGATTTTGATGAAACATTTGCTCCTGTGACAAGATTAGAAGCTATTAGAATGTTTCTTGCATATGCATGTCATAATAATTTTAAAATATACCAAATGTATGTCAAATCTGCTTTTCTTAATGGAGAATTGGAAGAAGAAGTATATATGGAGCATCCTGAGGGATTTCAATTGTTAGAAGATTATGATTATGTATGCAAACTGAAGAAGGCATTATATGGATTAAAACAAGCACCACGTGCTTGGTATCATCGCCTAGATACATATCTATAGCAACAGGGTTTCAAGAAAGGAGCAACTGACATCAACCTGTACATAAAGTCAAAAGGTGAAAATATTTTAGTTTCTTTGGTTTATGTTGATGATATAATATTTGGAAGTAACAATTCTTCATCAATTCAATGGTTTGCTACTACAATGCAATTAGAGTTTGAAATTGATATGATAGGAGAATTGTCTTATTTCCTTGGTCTGCAAGTGTGTCAACAATCAGAAGGCATAATCATTTTTCAAAGCAAGTATCTTAAAGAAATGCTGAAGAAGTTCAAGATGGAAGATCCCAAGCCTGTTAGTACACTTATGGAGGTGGGATTCAAGATTAGCAAAGATGATCAGTCACCAGAAGTTGATAAAAAATTATATCGCTAAATGATAGGAAGTTTATTGTACCTCACAGCTTCTAGACCAGATATAATGCAAGTTGTTTGTATGGTAGGAAGGTATCAATTTGCTCCAAAACAGAGTCATATGTCAGCTGTCAAACATATATTCAGACACTTGAAGGGCACAATGGACTATGGTTTGTGGTATCCAAAGAATTAGAGTCTGCAATTAACAGCTTATTCAGATGTAGATTGGGAAAATTGCTTGGATGACAGAAAAAGTACAAGTGGCAATGCATTCTTCTTGGGATACTCTTTAGTTGATTGGCTGAGTAAGAAACAAGGTTCCATTTCTTTATCTACCACAGAAGTTGAATACATATCTGCTGCTACTTGTTGTGCTCAAGTGGTGTGGATGAAACAAGCACTTGAAACTTTGGAGGTAAAATATGATATACCTATTCCTATTCTCCGTGATAATACTAGTGCTATTAGTATTTCAAAGAATCATGTTCTACATTCCAAACCAAAGCATATTCCTATCAAATATAATTTTTGAAGGGACCATGTGGCTAAAAAAATTGTTCATGTAAACTATATTTCTTCCAAAGAACAAATTGATGATATATTTACTAAACCACTGGCAAAGGCACGATTTGAATATCTTCGTCAGAAGCTTGGTGTAAGATATTTTCCCTCAATAAATTGACTCATTCAGTCAGGAGGAGATGTTCTTCTAAAGAACATTGAAATATGTGTGAAGAATCATAAATGGATTTATGCTATGGAGAAGAAGTCTTCTATATATGAAGTCATGCAGCCAAGGGAAGGAGTGTTTTCCAATACTAGCTCAGAAGGTGCCATGCAGGCAAGGGGAGATGTTCGTATTCATCAAAATACCAAGAATTTTTTTATTTTTTTCCGTTGATGTCAAAGGGGGAGAAGAGCAATGGTTATACAGATAAGAGAAGTTGTTAAAGGAATAGTTCTCTTCATTGTGGTCATCAATGGAAGTTTCCATCAATGACAAAGGGGGATATTGTTGGTCTAAGTTGAATAAGTTGCCATTGATGTCAAGTTACAAGTCATTACTATCATCATGGAGTTTGGAATCCAATCGCAAAGTTGCAGAGTTATAAAATGGTCATGGTATTTAGATATTTTAATCGAATATGAGGTTGAGGGCTGGCAGAGATTTACCCCAATTCTGGCGGACCTGCAGTCAGTTTAAACCATGGATCTATAAATATTAAAATTTTCTCTAAATATGGAATAGTTCGAACATATTTGGAGAAGGCACTAATAGTTTTGGGATTTTGGCAGTGTTTATTGATTATAGTGATCGAATGGGTAGGATTGAATCTGGTAATTTCATCATTTATGTGCATTATGCCATTCGTGTTAAATTTTGAGCATTAAATCATTATACTCTAGGATCTTTGCTGAGAGAACAGCATATACAGTATATCAATGCATGACAATAACAATATTACAAGCATCACAAGAATCAAAAGCATAAGAGACAAGAGACATAGAGTTTCCGTGGGGAAAACCATAAGGTGAAAAACCCCACAACTTCCTCCGAGATAGAGAGAGCAATGGCTCAACCAAAATACAACCAAATAACACTGAGATGGTCTCCTAGCAGATGATCCTCCTCCTCCTCACTAGTGCGCCACTTTTCAGAGTGAGAGTGAGTTACTTTTCCGAGTGAGTAAAATAGAGATCTCCTATCTCTATTTATACTCACCTTTTTGCCCAGTGACCTAATTGGGCCGACTTGTCTACTTAGATACATCCACATTATAATATATATAAATCAGGTCCGACCCCACATGGTGGTCTAATAACCCATCGGCAAGTACACACACTTGCGACACTTGTCAATCCACATGACGACACTTCCTTATAGAGGAATAACACATCTCTTATAAGGGTACAATAAATATATATATATATAATACACAAATGAAATACATTCCGAAGTTACATATACATCAACACTCCCTCTTAACTAGGAAGGTATTTCTCAACACAGATCTGCTAGAAAAGTCTTCTTCTCTGGATCATCGTCATCGATGCATCATCATCATCGATGCATCATCATCATCATCATCATCACTGTTGCTACTATCTCAACCAATCTCTGACTCTACTCGTCATAGGAAGTTCTACAGAGCCAATCCTTTTTTATACTGGATGTAGGCCCACCACCTGCAGGTCTTCATCATCACGGGCCATACTGTGGAATCCTCAGGACTTATTACATGCGTCACAAAACCTCGAAAGATCATCCCAGGCTGTTACGAGCACACAACTCTACCTATAGGATCTCCCAGGGCACCGAATTACATGTGACCTCACCACAAAACCTCGTAAGAGCATCCCAGGCTGTTACGAGCACACAGCTCTACCTATAGGATCTCCCAGGGAAACGAATTACATGTGGTCATGGAAAACCCTCGCAAGAGCATCCCAGGATTGATTACGAGCACACAGCCCAACCTATCGGATCTCCCAGAGAACCGAATTACATGCCATAGGAAAAAACCTCGAAAGAGCATCTGCCAGATATCCCAGGGCACCGAATTACATGCCATAGGCAAAACCTCGAAAGACTATCTGCAGATCTCCAAGGGAACCGAATTATATGTCCTTCCATAGCAAAACCTCGAAAGAGCATTTGCCAGATGTCCCAGGGCACCGAATTACATGCCATAGGAAAAACCTCGAAAGACCATCTGCAAATCGCCTAGGGCACTGGATTACATGCTCATATGCACAACCTGATCCACGGCCATAGAGTATCAACCTGATACTCACCATACATCATCCTGATGTATCCATGATCATCCTGATCATCATCACTGCAATGTCTTGCTGCATGTCATCTGGAGCAACATCCTGAAGCTTGTCATCCATGATCATCCTGATCATACAATGCATCCATCTGATGCACACCACGTATCTACCTGATACATATCATCATACATGATCCACCTGATCATACAATGTATCCACCTGATACAAATACAAATACATGATACATATCACCACACATGATCCACCTGATACATATACAGATACATGGTCCAAGCATCCAACATGATGCATATACAAAAATACATACACATGATCCAACTGATCATATCCAGCATCCAACATGATATGTACATATAAATGATCCAACTGATCATATCTAGCATCAACATGATGCGTACATACATACATAAAAATGATCCAACTGATCATATCCACCATCCAACATGATGCGTACATACATACATAAAAATGATCCAACTGATCATATCCAGCATCCAACATGATGCGTACATACATACATAAAAATGATCCAACTGATCATATCCAAGTAGAAACCAGAACATCATCTTGATGCTCATCATCTAGCGCTTACATCCACAGCCACGTGAAGGATCCTCCTTCCAACATGCTTGGAATGGCTTCAGCAAATGTGTCCATCACTTCTTCCTCGAAGTGTCCTTGATCTGAAGAACGCCAAGCCTCTCTCTAAAGTACTCGAACTTCAACCTGGCTAGTGGCTTCGTCAGTACATCTGCAATCTGCTCGTCCGTCGCAACATACAGGAGCTTCACAGCTCCTCTCTCAGACAGCTTTACACAACTCTGGTTATCACAGAAGATACCAGTAGCCTCCAACAGGAGATCAAATAGCTCAGATAGTAGCTTCCGCAGCCATATTGCCTCACAACTAGCTGAACAGGCTGCAACATACTCTGCCTCAGCTGTACTCAGTGCTACGCAGGACTGCTTCCTGCTAAACCAAGAGATCACACCTAATCCGATACAGAATCAACACCCAGATGTGCTCTTCCTATCTGCAGCACTTCCAGCCCAATCTGAATCAACATAACCCTGCAGGTTAAACTTTTGATTTGCTTCATACTTGAGCCCATAATCCACAGTACCCTTCAGGTACCTCAGAACATGCTTTACAACAACGAGGTGAACACTCCTCGGATCTGTCAGGAACTGGCTCAATGTGTTCATAGCAAAGCAAATGTCTGGTCTCGTGTTTGTCAGGTACATCAAGGACCCAATCATCTGACGATACATAGAGACATCAATTGGCTCAGATGAAGCATCACATAGAAGCTTCAGATTCGATGCCATAGGTGTGGCCATGGCCTTGCAATCCATCATCCCAAATCTCTTCAGGATATCAACTGTGTACTTCCCTTGACCAAGGAATATCCCACCTGCACTCTGCCACACCTCAATACCTAGGAAATAGTGCATCATTCCCAAATCTTTCATATCGAATTTAGCAGCAAGATTCCTCTTAGTGTCTGCAATCAGTTTGTCATATCCTGTTACAAATAAGTCATCCACATACAGGAGTAGAATCATAGGATTCCCTTCCTCAACCTTGTAGTAAAGGTTGGAATCCGCTTTACTCTTGGTAAAGCCCAAACTAGATAGGAAACTGTCCATCCTACCATACCAAGTTTTGGGAGCTTGTTTCAAGCCATACAAGGCTTTCTTCAATCTGCACACATATGACTCCCTGTCATGTATTTCAAAACCAAGTGGCTATTCCACATATACTTCCTCTTCAACTACACCATTCAAGAAGGCAGTCTTGACATCCATATGGTGTATTTTCCATTTCATAGCTGCAGCCAGGGAAAGTACTGTTCTGATAGAAGTATACCTGGCTACAGGTGCAAAAGTTTCTTCATAACCTATTCCCTCTTTCTAAGAGAAGCCACGAGCTACGAATCTTGCTTTGTATTTTTCCACACTGCCATCTGTAGCATGCTTGATTTTGTAGATCCACTTGGAAGTCACAACAGACTTCTCTTTAGGTCTTGGGACAACATCCCAAACATCATTCTTCATTATAGATTGGTATTCCTCAACCATGGCATCCTTCCATTCTTTCTTTTCTGCTGCTTCTTCATAACTGGAGGGATCTTTGTTCATAATGTCACAGAGTAAAGCAACATAACTGGTATGTGATCTGGTTCTCTTCTTCGCTCTGTGTTCTTATTCTGGAATGCCAAATCTTTCTGCATCTTGAATGAGCTCTCTAGCCCATGCTGGTTTCCTCTTGTGAGAGTTATCCTCACGGGGTGCATCTACAGGTTCTTGCGGATCTTCAAACTCACGAACAACTTCTGGAACTGCTTCAGTCATGGTAGTGTCTTGAAATCTAGTTTCCTTAGGTTCTTCATAAAATTCGATAGGTGCCTTCCTTGATTTGATGAATGCTGAGTTTTCATCAAATGTTACATCCCTGCTGACATCAATCTTCTTGAACCCTGGAAAGTATACTCTGAAAGCCTTCGAGCTTTCACTATAACCCACAAAGATACCCCTCTTTCCTGAAGGATCTAGTTTAGTCCTCTTTTCCTTTGGGACATGAGTGTATATTGGACAACCAAATATTCTGAGAGGGCTGATTTCAGGTTTCTTACCAGAAAAGACCTCTTCTGGTGTCTTGCTGTCCAATATCTTGTGGGGTGTTCTATTCTGCACATATACAACTGTTCTAGCTGCTTCTGCCCACAGATGCATAGGTAGGTCCTGGTCATGCAGCATTGCCCTTGCTGCTTCCATGATAGTTCTATTCTTCCTTTCTGCAACTCCATTCTGTTGAGGATTATAGGGAGCAGTCAACTCCCTCTTAATCCCTGAATCACTGCAAAGCTTCTTGAAGTCACTTGAGGTGAATTCTCCACCATTGTCAGATCTGAATGTCTTGATCTTCTTGTCAGTTTGATTCTCCATCAAGGTTTTGAATTCCTTGAATTTATCAAGCACCTCATCTTTGCTTTTCAAGAAGTATACCCAAGTCTTCCCGGAGAAGTCATCGATAAATGAGACATAGTAAACATACCCACTCAGGGAACTAGATGACATAGGGCCACGTACATCTGAGTGGATGATTTCGAGGATGTCTTTTGCCTTGGTTTCATTGCTTGGGAAAGCCTTCTTAATGTTCTTACCTTTTGCACATCCTTTGCAAACACCTTCATGTTTGGTCTTGATTTCAGGAAGACCTTCTACTGCCTTGTTTGCAATTGGAAGTGCTCTATAGTGCATATGAACAAGTCTTCTATGCCAAATTTCACTTGGCTCCATGGATTCATGTACCATGGCATGTTCAAGTTGTCCCTTCAATTTATACAAGCCTCCCTCTTGCTCTCCAATCACTACTGCATCATCTATGTTCTTTCCTTTTGGCCACATTAGGACTTGGCCATCCACAAATGCAACCCTCATACCTTTTGCATCCAATGCAGAGATGGAGAGTAAGTTCTTCTTGAGTCCAGGTACATAAAGGACTTCTTTCATCTTCAAAGATTTTCCAGAATCTAGGTTGTAGGAGGCTTCATCACTTCCTTTGATTGGGTATTGATAATCATCCCCAAGTTTCACCTTATGGGGTGATCCATGTTCAGATAGGTTCACAAAAGATTCCTTAAACCCAGTCATGTGTTTGGAAGCCCCACTATCAATCAACCAATCATTACAACCATGGGAGATAGTACCCGTGAGATTAGAGATCAGAACATACTCTTCTTCACTTGATGAGTCATCATCACTATCACTTTCTTCCCTAGTCTTCTTCTTTGGGGGTTCATCATCTTTGGCAGCATGAGCATGAAACCTTCGTTTGTTTCCCTTCTTCTTCTTACTGGAGTTGTTGTTATTATCCCTTTTATTCTTGGGACATTCTGAAGCAAAGTGACCCTTCTCATTGCATGTGAAGCATATTAGGTCCTTCTTACTCTTTTGATAGGATCTATTGTGGCGAGAGTGATCCTTCTTGGTTTTGCTTCTTTTGGTGTGAGCTGCAAGAGCTTGATCTTCACCTCCCATCTTTTCCTCACGAGCTATAAGTCTAGCTTCTTCTTGAGAGCATTCTTCCCGCAATCTGTTGAAGGAGATCAACTTCTTCCTTGCACAAATTCCTTGGATAAAGGAATCCCATGACCTGGGTAGGCCATTTAGAGTGGTCATCACCACTTCACTATTCTCCACCATTTCATCTACTACTTCTAGTTGTTCCTTGATCTGGGAGACCCTTGAAAAATAAGATTGAATGGTTTCTCCATTCTGAAACTTTACTGCTTTCAATTGGTTCCGCAGGGTCATCTTCTGATTTATGTTCTTTCCTTCAAATAGCTTGGTCAAAGATTCAAACATCTCCTTGGGTGTCTTAAGAGAAGACACATGGGGTATGAGATGGTCTTTGATAGAATCAGCAATGATTCTCTTGGCCTTGACCAAGTTCTTCTTATGCAATACCTTGTCCTCTTCATCCTCTGGGATAGGGATGTCTTCTTTCACATATGAGTCTAACTCATTTTCTTCCAGGATTAGCCCAATCCTATAATTCCAGGCTCGGAACTTATCAGCTCCTTCAAGCTTATCCTCAATCTTGGTGTGGAGAGACATCTTAAAGAGTACTTCAAATGGAAATAGAAAAGATTTAGGTCTTACCACTTGAAATGCTGAAAACTGGATCTGGTCCCGGATTAGGGTTTGTCAGAGAAACCCTAAAAATTCAAAATGTGAATTTCCAATTTCTGAAAGGATAGAAAGATGCGCTTTGATGAGCTGATCAGCCTGGTGCATTCAGATTTTGAGATCAGCAAAGTCTTGCCCTTCAGAATTGCCTTTTTGTCCTCCCAGGTTCACTGGGAGAGCCCTGAATTATAGTTTGAGTTTCCCGGAGATCTACCCTGCCAAAAATCTCAATCCAAAGCTCTAAACTTCGATTTTTGTAAGGAGCTTCCAGCTGTGCCTTCAGATTCCAGAAATTCCTATTTTTGTGGAAACCCTAATTTTTAGGGCCAAATCTGAAAATGCTCGGAATTGAATTCTGATTGGACATATAGATGCGCCTTGATGAGTAGAGTCAATCTACTATACTGATTTCCAAAAATCTGTGGAGAGAAACCCAATAAACAAGGAACACAAGCTTCCGTCACTGCAAAATGTCTTCTTCTCAGGTTAGCTCTGATACCATGTTAAATTTTGAGCATTAAATCATTATACTCTAGGATCTTTGCTGAGAGAACAACATATACAGTATATCAATGCATGACAATCACAATATGACAAGCATCACAATAATCAAAAGCATAAGAGACAAGAGACACAGAGTTTCCGTGGGGAAAACCCTAAGGTGAAAAACCCCACAACTTCCTCAGAGATAGAGAGAGCAATGGCTCAACCAAAATACAACCAAATAACACTGATATAGTCTCCTAGCAGACGATCCTCCTCCTCCTCACTAGTGAACCACTTTTTAGAGTGAGAGTGAGTTACTTTTCCGAGTGAGTAAAATAGAGATCTCCTATCTCTATTTATACTCACCTTTTTGCCCAGTGACCTAATGGGGCCGACTTGTCTACTTAGATACATCCACATTATAATATATATAAATCAGGGCTGACCCCACATGGTGGTCTAATAACCCATCGACAAGTACACACACTTGCGACACTTGTCAATCCACATGACGACACTTCCTTATAGAGGAATAACACATCTCATATAAGGGTACAATAAATATATATATAATACACAGATGAAATACATTCCGAAGTTACATATGCATCAACAATTCGAATGAGAACTTGAATCGTTGGAAACTGAATGGATGTAGGGAATTCCAATAGACATATCCATGATGGGTTGTGAGAGTTTCTTCTTCTTAAAAAATGAAAATATAGAGTCTACGAGATGTGAAAAAAAGAGATACATTTGCTGGGAGTGCGTGGGAGTGCCAGGGAGACTACAAATATAAAGGTGAATGCGTGGTAATACTTGGGAGAAGAGATACATATGCTAGGAGTGCATGGGAGTTCCAGGGAGACTACAAAGACAAAGGTTAATGCGTGGGAGTGCTTGGGAGAAGAGATACATCTGTTGGAAGTGCATGGGAGTGCCAGGGAGACTACAAAGACAAAGGTGAATGTGTGGGAGTGTTTGGGAGAGGAAAACATCTATTGGAAATGCGTGGGAGTGCTTGGGAGAAGAAAAAAATATGCTAGGAGTGCATGGGAGTGCCAGGGAGACTACAAAGACAAAGGTGAATGTGTGGGAGTGTTTGGGAGAGGAAAAACATATGCTGGAAGTGCGTGGAGATCTTGGGAGACTACAAATATAGAGGTGAGTGTGTCAGAGTCTATAGAGACGGAGGTTTGGAGGACGTGTATGCAGATACAAAGATAGTAGAGGTGTGAGTAGAAAATTAGAAGAGAACGGAGCATTCATGAAAATACTGGAAAAAGAAGGTTGAATGCAGAGCTATGAAACAATAAAAGAGAGAAGAAATAAAGTTGACCTTGGCATGAAAAGCATTGAAATGATCAGGAGCAGGCTAATGTATAACAAGTTGATGCTTGTAGAGTTGGTGCTCTTTTCAGGTTGTAGCCTAAGAAATTGATTGATTTGGTTCTCAATGTTTGTAATGTACATCATTTGAAGCTTGCTTGACATTCCAAGAAGAAGAGGTTTTCTCCCTTTATGGGTTTCCTCGTATATCTGTGTATCTATTTATGTTACTTATGAATATGTTACAATTTATAAATGAGATATTACATCAACAAAACTTAAAGATGTCTTGCAATATTTTAACTTGAATATTAATCTTTGAAAGAAACTGATTCACCCCCCCCTCTCAGTTTCCTTAATTAAAGTTCAACACATGGAAGAGTTGTGGGAAGCCACTATGCAGGAAAGGCAATAGCTCAGAAGATTCTGTGTGCAGGACTGTGGTGGCTCACCCTTCATAAATATGCAAAGAAGTTCTTTCATATCTATGATGTATGTTAGCATGTTGGAAACCCATTAAGGAGGGTTAATATTTCATTGATGCCACAACTAACGTTGTAGGTGTTTGATAAATGGGAAGTGGATTTCATTGGACCAATCAAGCCATCAACTAAAAGGTCAAGAGAAATATATATAATCACCATGATGGATTATTTGACCAGATGGGTTGAATCATAACCTATCAAAGATTGCATCTCGCAAACATCTATGTTGTTCCTATTTGAGAACATGGTTACAAGGTTTGGATGCCATAGAATATTGATGAGCGATCAAGGGACCTATTTTTTGAATAAGACAATTGCAACCTTGAAAAACGAATTCTAGATTTATCATCATAAGAGTACACCCTATCATCCTCAGGAAAATATATTAGTGGATCATTTAACAAGATTATAGAGACTGCGCTAACGAAGATATGTAATGTGAATCGAAATGAATGGGACTTGAGTATTCTTGCGGTATTGTGGGCATATAGGACAACAAGTAAGAAGTTGACATGACATACACCATTCAGACTAGTATATGGCCAAGAAGTAGTTATGCCCATGGATTTCATTGTGTCGAGTTTGCGCATTACTGCACTAATAGAGCTCATGGATTCTGGTGCAGTAGAGAGAATACTGTCGAAGATACTGGAACTAGAGGAAGATCGATTCATTGCAGGATTTCATCAATAGATTCAGAAAGCATGCGATAAGGCATGGCATGACAAACATATAAAACAAAAGAAGTTCTATATATGGGATCTAGTCTTGTTCTATGACAGTAAGTTTTTGAAGCACCCAAGTAAGTTCCAAATGCATTGGTTGGGTTTGTATGCGATAGAATATGTGACAGATGTAGGTGCTATCCAGTTGGGAAAATTGAATGGGAAAGTCATGGAAGGATTTGTTAATGTAAGTCAGCTGAAACTGTATAGGGACAACCGTCCTTCTGCGTAGTAGCTTGATTATGGAATAAAAAAAATCCAAACAAAAAAGAAGAAAAAGAAAGAGTAAAAACAAAAGACAAAGAGAATAAAAATAGTAAAAAAGAAATAAAAAGGATATGATGCTGATACCAAAAAAAAAAATGTCGTAGAAAGAAAGAAGAAGTGTCAGCACGAGTAGGAGGTGTGCAAGAAGGAGAATCAAATGGTGCACAAAGAAAGTTATGAGGAATATCCATGCAGATGGCAGATAGGAGCATTAAAGAACATGCATGACAATGAGACGGTGGATGTGTCACCAAAAAAGGAAACAACGAAGCTAGTCAACCTACCCGAGGTGCCAAAGTATTACCTAGTGACACCAATGATTCCAACTGAGGTCCTGGTTGAGGGGTACATTTTGGGAGAAGTGGCTCATATATGATATGCAGACCATGAAATCACAAATAGGAATAAGTTTCTAGAGCTAGTCCCAGAGAAGTATCTATGCTGAAAGACAAGTCTAGAATCACCCATAGTTCTAGTTGAGCCATAGGAATGGGCACTAGGACTTCATGGAATAATATTATTGAACCTGTTAGAAATTTTTCACTTCGGAAAAAGTCCAGATATTAACAACTGCATCCAGTTGTTTCTAAGCCGTGTACATGGAGGGTTCCTATTGTTGGATAGGCCAGTGTCCATTGAAAATCATCTCATTGCATATATTACAGGGTTACTAATAGTAGGGGAGGACCCATTGCATTGTTTAGAGATAAGATCCAAGATAAAGCATTGACATAAATGATAAATGAAAAATACAACACCTTCAGAGGACACCTTGGATTGGACATAGACAACATCAATGATGATTTAGTCAGGTTTGCATGTTGGTGTTGGCTTGCAAACTACTGAGGAAATGTCGCAAAGACCAGTTGCCAGCAGGAGTAATAACAACAGTAGAAAAGTGCACATCATGTGTACAAATGGATTGGGAAACTTTTTTTAGTGAATGAATTCCTAGTCGACTACAAAGATGCGTAGGAGTTTCATTATGCATGGCTCTTGATTCTGATTGAGCTAGTTGCATGGAGTGAGTTGGAGTAGAAACAATTTATGGACATGGCATATAAACCATATTTTGCAGCATGATATGTCATCTTGTGGAATACTGCACAAAAGAATAGGTAACAAGATAACAATATCATTTTTCATGTTTACAAGGAGGTAATCCAACAAAGCATTTAGAGCACACCGTGCATCTAACCACAGGTGATTGAAGTGTATAAGGGAATCGAGTGAATGAAGGTGGGGATGCATCACATGTATGTCTAGGAAAAAAAGGGACCTAGAAAAAAAATGGTTTCCAACACACTATCGGCTGACAGAGCATGATGTCAACATCATTTTGAATGTTTGGGACGCATAATGGAAAGTCCCAGTAGCAGAAGAAACACAACAACAAGAAAAAAAAGAGGAGCAAGAAGAAGAACATCAACAAGGTGAAGAAGAAGAACATGAAGAACAAAAAGGATAACAAATAAATTTTGCATGAGACACCACACATTAAAAAGAAAAAAGCGCGAGAGAGAAGAGAAAGTAACATAAAAAGGAAGGACCCTTGTAGAAATACAAGAAGAGAAAAGAAACAAAAGACCAAACTGTACAAGCACTAACTAAAGATTATCTAGAGAAGATTGGAGACCAATTCAAGGAAGTGATAGAAGAGATACTATAGTAAGTTGAGCATAAACAAGAGTAAATGCAGATGAGGATGCAGGAGCAATTAACCTCGCTACAACAGAATTTGGAAGCAACCAATATATCACCATGCTGAATAGAAAAGGAACAAACAATGAGCATAACACAAATAAATGAGCAAAGACAGATGGCGTCACAACCATCATCAACACCAACAATATGACAGAGCTTTAAGATACCACTAGGAGCTTTAGAGTTCCCAATGACAGAAATGAAAGAACACACATTGGAGGTAAGTTCTATTGACTTAGTCTTATCACAGTTACCCACAAATGTGCTGCATAGTTTGTAGACCAGTGTTGCACAAGATATTCAAATGCAGGTAGATTTAACGTCTATGGAGTGGAGAAATGTGTCTGCAGATAAGGAAGCACTACAGGAAAAATATACCAATCTCCATCAAGAAAAAGAAGAAGTTGTGTAGAGAAATGAAAGATTGCAACAGGTAGTGGATAAGGTGTACAACATCATCCTTGAGCTACAAGTGGAAGTTGAAATCCCTATAGAAGATAAGGTAACAAAGATACACAAATCCATTGAGCGCTTCCACATGAAGATTGTAGATCTAGAAGCGTGCACATTACCAAGTACCCCTCTAGAAGAAAGAGAGCAAAGGGAAAAGACAACTGCAACGATAATAGAAACAATCAGGCATTTGGACAAGGAGCATGCTAAGATGTACACAGAAATCACACAAGTATGGACTGAGATGATTGAGGATTCAAAGTTAAAAGAAATAGAACAAAGGTTGTAGTATGTGCAGCACAAGGCACATAAGCTAAAGGAAATGATGAGTACTCTACATGCAGGAGGGCGAATAGATGCAATGGTTGAAAATAGGCAACAACATCAAGAGATTGATCAGTTAAGGGATGAGTAGTATAACATTGTGTGCACGATGGAGCCACTGCAAGAGGAAGCATTCCGAGTAACATAAAAATTGGCCGTAGAACATGGGGTAGTGAAGCAAGCAGTACAAGATAGCGTTGAGAAGCTGAAGGTGCCAATCATAGTGCATATGAAAAAAGGGATGCTCAAACAGGAAACACAAACAAAGGAAAAGGTTGTGATCGCAAAAGAAACTCTGCAAAATCTAGTTGACATGGTCAATGCGGCACAACATAAGACTTAAGTTGCTTTGGACGAGCTTTAGATGAGTGTTGAGGGCTTGTTGGAGTAGCATTTTGGATCAATTTTGGGAACTGCACATAGGAAGTGGACCATGTAACAAGTCATCTAAGGGACAAGTACACACAAAAGGAAAAATATTTTTAGAATCCGTTAGGTACTTTTCGTCCACTTTGTATGGGATAAGCCCCATTTTAATTCGATAAATATGTAAAAGGAGGGGATGCGAGATATAGTTGGATGCATATTTTGTATCTTAGGATATGCTCAAGGGGAGAATGCATGTATGCATCAGTAAGGGATTAAAGTATGTTTGAGACAAATATTTGATGTAAGAGCATAGTGTGCCTATTTTGATGGTACTAAATAAGTGAGTTTGCAATGAATGAAATGGCTATGTGTTATGATATGAGGAATGCTTTACTTACCGTGCACATCTGTTATGCTCTATTTTAAGTTAGTAGGATGAATGCATGAATTTGTTATCCGTTTTTATGAATATATGATCTGTTATGTGAATGAGTGATATGTTTCTGCGCATGTAGTATGAATGAATTGAATGCCTCTTATCCCTTCAACACCGTGGAAACTTGATTCCCGCAGTCCCCATAGATGCCTTGAGTGAGACTTAATATACATGCAGGTGATGCCAAAAGGGCTGGTATATAAGGGTTTTGTTGGTGAATTAACGTTAAAACCTGGGTCTTTCCATTGTGCGCTAACAAGACTACCTCATTAGCACCTAAAGATCATACACCATTTACCAATGATAGAAGGTATTTGAATCATCATAGAAAACCCAAAAAAATATCTATAGTCCCAATATATGCGACATATTAATGGATATTTGGGTGATAAACCCCTAATTGTCTCTTCTGCTCGAGTAGGAGTAGTAGATAAATAATGTTAATTTTTTTTTCAATTTGTCGAACCAAAACACAATTAACACATTCCTTGTCAAGTCATTAGAGTCGACTAGATTTAATTAGTTATACTGAAGGATTTGTTCCTTTGAACCCTTTAATAGTGTTAGATTTTCATCATGTAATTCAATAGATCTAGGATCTTAACTGAAAGAACAACATGTACAACATATCAAGTGTAAGAGACAAGAGATAAGAGATAAGAGACACAAGACATTTCACCGGGGAAAACCAAGAAGGTGAAAACCGTGCAACTTCCTCAGAGATAGAATAAGCATCAATACAAGGATCACCATGATCAAACCCAAGAGATAGATATCTTCAACAACATGCTCCTCCTCCACTTTTATGCACCCTCCTCTTCTCTCACTAAGGCAAAGTGAGTGAATAATAGAATGTGTAAAATGAGAGAGACACACTCTCTATTTATACACTAACTTGACTTGCCCTTTACTCAACTAGGTCAGACCCAACTTAACCACTTAACATAATGCTGACTGGGCCGAACCCTCTAGGGTGGTCTAATAAACCTTTGACCCACATGAATCATACAGGGCCGACCCCATCAAGGTGGTCTAATAAACCTTTGACCCACATGACTCATACAGGGCCGACCCCATCAAGGTGGTCTAATAACCCATCAAGTATAAGTTACGATACTTACAATATAACTTGCAACACTTGCAAGTACACATGATGACACTTCCAATCGGAGGAATAATACATCTCTGTTGGGGATACAAGAAGGTACAAAGGTAATACATACAATATATAAGTGAATATCTTCTGAATTTACAAATACACCAACACTCCCTCTTAACTAGAAAGGTATTCTCTTGACACAAGTCATCAATACATATAAGCACAAGTCTTAAATTCTGGAGCTATATCATCATCATTGGATCACGGAGCATCATCATCATCACAGTTGTTGTACTCGACATCTCTATCACTGGGATATCTCTGAATTCTTCTCGTCATAGGAAGTTCTACAGAGCCAACCCTTTTTCATGCTGGTTGTAGGCCTAGCCTCCTCTAGGTCTTCATCATCTCTGCGAGCTGGCCATCCCATGGGATCCTCAGGACTAATTACGTGCGTCAAAAAAATATTGAAAGAGCATCCCAGGCATTTTACGAGCACATAGCTCAACCTATCGGATCTCCCAGGATCTTTTACATGTGACCTTTACAAAACCTTAAAAGAGTGTCTTGCTCAACAAGAACTCTAAAGAGAATCTGAGGACTTTTACATGCCTAACACAACCTATCCGGACCTCTAGGACTGATTACAAGTAATATCCACAAAACCTTAAAAGGGTGTCTTGCCCAGCAATAACCCTAAAGAGCATCCGAGGCCTTTTACGTGACTAGCACAACCTGTCTGGATCTCCAGGACGTATTACATGTGGTCTAGCAAAACCTTAAAAGCATGTCTTTCCCAACAAGAACCCTAAAGAGCATCCGAGGCCTTTTATGTGACTAGCACAACCTGTCCAGATCTCCAGGACGTATTACATGCTACCCTTGCACAACTTGTCCATGGCCACATAGTACCATCCTGATACTCAAGATCAACCTGTTCATCCTCGCACAAAGCATCATACTGATGCTCATCAACATCACATGATCATCTTGATCATTGTCACAGCATTATCCTGATGCATATCATCATCGCATGGTCATCCTGATCATCATCACTGCTTCGTCCTGATGCATATCATCTGGAGCATCGTCCTGATGCCCATCACACATGATCATCCTGATCATCATACATAGCAGTAACTGGAGCATCGTCCCGATGCTCATCACATAGTGCTTACATCCACAGCCATGGGAAGGATCCTCCTACCATCATGCTTGAAATGGATTTTGAAAATGTGTCCCATCACTTCTTCCTCGAAGTATCTTCTATCTGAAGAACACCAAGCCTCTCTCCGAAGTCTTCAAACTTCACTCTGGCTAGTGGTTTGGTCAACACATCTGCAATCTGCTCATCCATTGCAACATACAGGATCTTCACTGCTCCTCTTTGCACCATATCCTTGATATAGTGATATTTGATCTCAATGTGCTTCGACCTGTCATGGAACACCGGGTTCTCTGACAACTTCACACAACTCTAGTTGTCACAATAGATACAGGTAGAATCCAACGGGATATCAAATAACTTAGATAGTAGTTTCCTAAGCCATACTGCCTCACAACTGGCCAAACAAATTGTGACATACTCTGCTTTGGATGTACTCAGTGCTATGCAGGACTGCTTCCTGCTAATCCAAGAGATCACACCTAATCCCATACTGAAGCAACACCCTAAAGTGATCTTCCTATCTACAGCACTGCCTGCCCAATCTGAATCAACATAACCCTCTAGGTTAAAATTTTGATTCGCATCATACTTGAGCCCATAATCAACCGTACCCTTCAGGTACCTCAGAATATGCTTTATAGCATCCAGGTCAACACCTCTAGGATCCATCAGGAACTGGATCAATGTGTTCACCGCAATACAAATATCTAGTCTTGTGTCCTTCAGATACATCAAGGACCCAATAATTTGACGATACACCGTGACATCAACCGGATCAGATGAAGCATCACATAGAAGCTTCAGGTTCGATGCCATAGGTGTGGCCATGGCCTTGCAGTCCATCATCCATAACCGCTTCAGGATCTCTACTGCATACTTCCCTTATCCAAAGAAGATCCCATCTTCACTCTTTTACACCTCCATGCCTAGAAAGTAGTGCATCATCCCCAAGTCCTTCATCTCAAACTCGACAACAAGATTCCTCTTGGTGTCAACAATCAACCTATCCTCACCTGTAACAAACAAGTCATCCACATACAATAGTAGTATCACAGGTTTGCCTTCCTCAAACTTGTAGTAAGCATTGGAATCCTCTTTACTCTTAGTAAAGCCTAAACTTGATAGGAAACTGTCCATCCTACCATACCAAGTCCTAGGAACTTGCTTCATGCCATACAAGGCTTTATTCAATCTGCACACATATGACTCCTTGTCATGTATCTCAAAATCGAGTGGCTGCTCCACATACACTTCCTCTTCGACTACACCATATCCATCTGGTGTATCTTCCACTTCATCACTGTAGCCAGAGCAAGTATTGTTCTGATGGAAGTGTATCTGGATACAGGAGAAAAGGTCTCTTCATAATCTATCCCCTCTTTCTGGGGGAAGCTATGAGACAATAATCTTCCCTTGTATTTCTCTATGCTTCCATCTGCAGCATGCTAGATCTTATAGATCCACTTGGAATTCACCACAGACTTCCCTTTTGGTCTTGGGACCACATCCCAAACATCATTCTTCATGATCGACTGGTATTCCTCGACCATGGAATCCTTTCATTACCGCATCCCGAATCCTAGGAACTTCATATTCTTCAATATCTTCAATAGATAGCTTCGTTGCTGGAACAAATGTTGTAGTCCTTCTTTTGTAGGTGATTGTACACGATCTTTCCTACAAGTCAAATTCAATTGCATGATTAGAAACTTCTCATAGTTTTTTTTTTTCAAAAACACATTCTTATGCATAAAGACATATGTCATATAGTCATGCAATTATCTTAGCCAATGGTTCAATACAACACTTATCCATATCCCATAACTTTCTAGATGCCTTCCATCTCTACCAGAACATTTGTTAAGAGTGTGCACTGTTAAATTTTTAGAATTTACTTCAATCTGATCTAGGATCTTAACTGAGAGAACAACATGTACAACAAATCTACAGCATATCAATCATGGGCACAATAATTCAAGCACACAAGAGACACAGAGTTTACTTGGGGAAAACCATAAAGGTGAAAAACCCCAATAACTTCCTCAGAGATAGATAGAGCAATGATACAACTAGAATACAAGAGATAGTCTTCTCCTAGCAGCAGAGCCTCCTCCTCTACAAGTGCGCCACTCTCCAAAGTGTGAGTGAGAGAATATAATATGTAAAATGAGAGAGACACACTCTCTATTTATACACTAACTTGACTTGACCTTTACTCAACTAGGTCGGCCTCAACTTAACCACTTAACATAATGCTGACTGGGCCGACACCCAATAGGGTGGTCTAATAACCCTTTGACCCACATGGCCGACCCCCAATAGGGTGGTCTAATAACCCTTCAACCCACATGACTTATACAGGTCCGACCCCAACAAGGTGGTATAATAACCCATCAAGTATAAGTTACGACACTTACAATATAAATGACGACACTTCCATATAGAGGAATAATAACATCTCTATAGGAATACAAACACTTCCGTATAGAGGAATAATAACATCTCTATAGGAATACAATATACATATATGTGAAATAATCCGAAGTTACATATACATCAACACTCCCTCTTAACTAGGAAGTTATTTCTCGACACAGGTCTTCTAGAACAAGTCTTCTTCTCTGGATCATCGTCACTGGATAATCGTCATCGAGTCATCGTCATCGTCACTGCTGCTGCTATCTCAATCAATCTCTGAATCTACTCGTCATAGGATGTTCTACAGAGCTAGTCCTTTTTCATACTAGATGCAGGCCCACCACCTGTAGGTCTTCATCATCACTAGCCATACTGTGGAATCCTCAGGACTTATTACGTGCGTCACAAAACCTGGCTGTAGCATCTCAGGCTATTACGAGCACATAGCTCTACTTGACAGATCTCCCAGGAGCACATTACATGTGACCCATCACAAAACCTAGTTGAAGCATCCCAAGCTGTTACGAGCACACAGCTCTACCTGTCGGATCTCCTAGGAGCACATTACATGTGATCTCACAACAAAACCTGACTGAAGCATCCCAGGCTGTTACAAGCACACAACTCTACCTATCGGATCTCCCAGGAGCACATTACATGTGGTCCACCACAAAACCTAGCTGAAGCATCTGAGGCCTTTTTCATCCCCTCCAGATATACCAGGAGTAAATTACATGTGGTCATGGAAAAACCTGGCTGAAGCATCTGAGGCCTTTTTCATCCCGCCCGGATCTCCCAGGAGCAAATTACATGCCATAGGACAAAACCTCGCTAGAGCATCTCAGGATGTTACGGGTACACAAATCCGACCTGAAGATCTCCCAGGGCACAAATTACATGTCCTCCTAGAGCAATGTCTCGAAAGAGCATCCCAGGCTGTTACGGGTACACAACTCCGACCTATAGGATCTCCCAGACATGCTCATCTGCACAACCTAATCCACGGCCACAAAGTATCATCCTGATACTCACCATACATCATCCTGATGTACACATGATCATCCTGATCATCATCACTACATCGTCCTGATGCATGTCATTTGGAGAAGCTCATCATCCACGATCATCTTGATCATACAATGCATCCACCTGATGCATACCAAGTATCTACCTGATACATATCATCATACATGATCTACCTAATCATACAATGTATCCACCTGATACATACACAGATACATGATCCACACAATGTATCCACCTGATACATATCAACATACATGATCTCAGTATTCAACTGATACATATACAGATACATGGTCCAAGCATCCAACATGATGCATATACAAAATACATACAAATGATCCAACTGATCATATCCATCATCCAACATGATGCATACATACATAAATGATTCAACTAATCATAACAAGCATCCAACATGATGCATATACATATACAGAGTAGTAACTGGAGCATCGTCCTGATGCTCATCATCCATGATCCTCGTAATCATCATAGCATCGTCCTCTTCAGATCATCTCATCATCCACGAAGCACAGCCCAGATGCACATCATCCAAATTTACACCACCGACATGGGAGAACACATCTACCACCATTCGATGAAGGCTCTAGCCCTTACTTTTTCACCATGGGAGAACACATCTACCACCATGTGAAAAATGGCTCAACAATTACATCACGACCAAGGGAGAAAACATCAACCATGTCAGAAAAGCTCATGTGCATCTGCATCTTTCAGACTCATCACTTCCCTTTGGAAGGAACCTCGATCTGAAGTGCACCAAGTCTCTCTCTGAAGTACTCAAACTGCACTCTAGCCAACGGCTTGGTCAATACATCTGCAACCTGCTCATACGTCGCAACATACTCTGCTTCGGCTGTACTTAGTGCTACGCAGGACTGCTTCCTGCTAAGCCAAGAGATCACACCTGATCCCTATCTGCAGCACTGTCTTCCCAATCTGAATCAACATAACCCTACAGGTTAAACTTTTGATTCGCATCATACTTGAGCCCATAATCAACTGTAGCCTTCAGGTACCTTAGAATATTCTTTACAACAACCAGGTGAACACTCCTCGGATCCGTCAGGAACTCGCTCAATGTGTTCACCGCAAAGCAAATATCTGGTCTTGTGTTCGTCAGGTACATCAAGGACCCAATCATCTGATGATACATAGTGATATCAACCAGCTCAGATGAAGCATCACACAGAATCTTCAGGTTCGATGCCATAGGTGTGGTCATAGACTTGCAGTCCATTATCCTGAACCTCTTTAGGATCTCTATTGCATACTTCCCTTGTCCAAGGAAGATTCCATCTGCACTCTGCCACACCTTCATGCCAAAAACAAATAGTGCATCATCCCCAAGTTCTTCAACTCGAACTTGGCAGCAAGCTTCCGTTGCATGTCGGAAATCAATCTATCCTCACCTGTTACAAACAGGTCATCCACATAGTAGTATCACTGAATTGCCTTCCTCAACCTTATAGTAAAGGTTGGAATCCGCTTTATTCTTGGTAAAGCCCAAACTGGATCGAAAGCTGTCTATCCTACCATACCAAGCTCTGTACATATATGACTCCCTGTCATGTGTCTCAGAACCAAGTGGCTTCTCCACATATACTTCTTCAACTACACCATTCAAGAAGGCTGTCTTGAAATCCATCTGGTGTATCTTCCACTTCATCACTACAGCCAGAGAAAGTATGGATCTAATGGTAGTGTATCTGGCTACAGGAGCAAAAGTATCTATGCCACCACCTACAACATGCTTGATCTTGTAGATCCTCTTGGAAGTCACTACAGACTACCTTTTGGGACTGCATCCCAAACATCTTCATGATCGACTAGTACTCCTCGATCATGGCATTCTTCCCAGATCCTGGGAACTTCAATATCTTCAATATTTTCAATAGATAACTTTGTTGCTGAACACATGTTGCAGTCCTTCTTTTTGTAGGTGATGGTATACGATCTTCCCTACACAATAAGTTAAATTGCATGATTAGAAAACATCTCATAGTTTTTAGAACAAATTCTTACATATAAAGAAATATGTCATACAATCATGCAATTATCTTAGCCAATGCTTCAATACAACATTTATCCATATTCTGTAACTTCCTAGATGCCTTCCAATCTCTACCAGAACATTGTTAAGAGTGTGCACAACTCCTAACATGTCAGCAAAGAGGTTTCATTCTAGATAAGTAGCAATGGAATGTTGTACAGTGCCATAGGCCACTTACCCATGTATATTAGTAGTATATTGTTCATCAATGCAACTATTCTAATATGCATAATACACAACCTAATTCTAGGAACATAAGCATATACATCATTGAATAACATTATTTAAACAACTATGTAAGAAATGACAATTCAAATACTTATCTTTGTTTGATTGTTGGGTTGAATCCCTCTCAGTATTTGCTTATTTTCTGCAACTCCATTCTGATGTGGATTGTGAGAAGTGGTCAACTCCCTCTGAATATCTGCATCCTTGCATAAACTACTGGAGTGTGCTCCCTCTTGATCTTTGCTTCCTGGATTACCTGTCCTTGAACTTATATTCATTCTCGATCCCTATGCATGCTTGTTAGTATCATCATTGTGTTATCCTCTAGGTCTCATACATAATCAAACATTCAGTAGTATAATCTTAATATTATCAAAACACAATAATCTAAAGCATGTATAGTCAGGATCATTTCAAACACAGATAATAAACATTAGTATTCAAGGTTTCAGGGAAGTCTTCTTTTACTCATGCATATTCTTATTTGATCATAGGACTCTTCTGGTTAGTTAAATCATTAATCAAGATATGAGATATAATATGCATAAAACCTGTGATTACTCAAACCTATACCTTCATGATTCTTCTGGTTAGTCATATCATTAATTATGGTAAGAAACATAATATGCATACAACCATGACAATTCAAATTTATGACTTCATGAATAATCCTTATCAACAACACAACAGTATAAGATCCTAACACAAGGTAGGATTCTAGCTTGATATAGGAAAAACATACCTGGATTAGCATGCTAGCTAGTTATGTCTAACATACCCACATAATGTCTTCTGGTTCTCTTCAATGACTTGTGCTAGTAACCTGCATGTCTCATAAGTTATCCATTGTAGAACCAAGTTATACATACCTCGTAAGTAGATTTTATAAGTGATCCATGACAATGGATGAATATTTGTCTTCATGTCATCATGATCATATGTTCTTGAACTAGAACATGATTTGTCTTTCTTGGTGTACCTTTCATGTTAGCGAACAACATAAACCTCATACAACATCACAATGCATTAGTACAATCATAAGTGTCAAAACCTTAATCAATGAATGTCTTCTATTAAGGTAATACGACAAGTCTAGTAATTAATCAAGATTGTACTGTAATGATATGAAGACAAACATATCATAAGCTTAACTATGAACAGAATTCGAAACATACCTGTAAGCCATACCTGTCAAGATTGCTTGTAATCTTCTTATGGAAGGCCTTAGCCTCATCTCCCTCTGAAACAGGAACTTCTTCACTTATGCAGGTGACCAATCCATCCTTCTAGGATTAACCCAATCCACTTGACTTGCAGGAACTGGATCTAGAGTTGTAATAGGGTTTGTCAGAGAAACCCCAAAATTTCAAACTTTGAATTTCAAACTTCTGAAAGGATAGAAATATGTGCCTTGATGAGCTAATCAAGCTGGTATATTCAGAATTTGAAAACTGCAAAGTTTGACTCTTCAATTTTGCCTTTGAAACTTCCGGATTCACTGGGGTTTGATGAAGCCCACTCTTCTGCCCAATAAAAATGTTTGATCCAAAGCTCTAATCTTCTATTTTTATGAGGAGCTTCCAACCGTGGTCACATATTTCAAAAATTCCCATTTTTGCAGAAGCCCTAATTTTCCACTTTTCTGATCAAAGTCTCGAACTAGGGTCTGATCAAGCCCGACCTTCTTCCCAACCAAAAATTATGATCTTGGTCTCTAAATTTTGATTTTGATGATTACCATTCAGCCGTGGTCTCCGATTACAAAAATTCCAACTTTATCAGAAACCCTAAATTCTGGAAGCCATGAATGAAGGTGCTAAAAAATAATTCTATTTTGACAGAAATATGTACCTGATTGGTTCTAGTGTAACTCCAAAATTTTCAATCCACAAGGTCTGAAATGTTTTTCTAAGATACCCCAACCTGTCATCTTTCCATCCCGACAGGTCTGACCTCAATTGGATGCTCTGACAGAGATTTATGCCAAGTGTCGTAACGTGACCTGTTTATGGGATAAAACAGGAGAGCGAACTTGTACGGCGTGCCACTTGTCACTGGTTCAACTTCGGCCTCTGAAAATGTTTCCTAAGATAGTACATTCTGTGTACTACCTGTAATGTTTTACAAAATTTCATTTGGAGCTTCCTAGCCCAAGTTATGAACTTTTTTCCAATGTCACCTATTTTTGACTCAGATATGGAAGAGGCATAAACCTTGTATTGTACAGATCATAAATCACAAAGTAAAACAAATTAGAGGTTTTCCTTTGGACACAAGGTACATGGGGATCTTAGCTTCGAGCTGTAAAAGTTTCAAACCCGAACAATTCGCCAAAACGGATTTATAGCGAAAGTGCTACGATGACTGGTTTTTTCTATATCAAGCCCTAGCATAGTAAGTGCAACAAGTGTCATACATGCCATATCATGCCTTCTTTTAGGATAGCTCTGATACCATGTTAAAGTTTTGGAATTTACTTCAATCTGATCTAGGATCTTAACTAAGAGAACAACATGTACATCAAATCTACAGCATATCAATCATGGACACAATAATGCAAGCACACAAGAGACACAGAGTTTACTTGGGGAAAACCATAAAGGTGAAAAACCCCAATAACTTCCTCGGAGATAGATAGAGCAATGATACAACCAGAATAAAGAGATAGTATTCTCCTAGCAGCAGAGCCTCCTCCTCTACAAGTGCGCCACTCTCCAAAGTGTGAGTGAGAGAATAGAATATGTAAAATGAGAGAGACACACTCTCTATTTATACACTAACTTGACTTGACCTTTACTCAACTAGGTCGGCCTCCACTTAACCACTTAACATAATGCTGACTGGGCTGACACCCAATAGGGTGGTCTAATAACCCTTTGACCCACATGGCCGACCCCCAATAGGGTGGTCTAATAACCCTTCGACCCACATGACTTATACAAGGCCGACCCCAACAAGGTGGTCTAATAACCCATCAAGTATAAGTTACGACACTTACAATATAAATGACGACACTTCCATATAGAGGAATAATAACATCTCTATAGAAATACAAACACTTCCGTATAGAGGAATAATAACGTCTCTATAGGAATACAATATAAAGATATGTGAAATACATTCCGAAGTTAGATATACATCAACATGCACAACTCTCAACGTGTTAGCACAGAGGTTTCATTCTAGATAAGTAGCAATGGAATGTTGTACAGTACCATAGGCCACTTACCCATTACTTGCATATTAGTAGTATGTTGTTCATTAATGCAACTTTTCTAGTAGGCATAATACATATCCTAAATCTAGGAACATAAGTATGTACATGACTGGACAACATCATTTAAGTAATCATATATACAAGAAATGACAATTCAAATACTTATCTTTGTTTGGTTGTAGGGTGGACTCGCTCTCAATATTTGCTACCTTGTAGGAACTACTGGAGTGTGCTCCCTCTTGATCTTTGCTTCCAGGATTACTTGTCCTTGAACTTATATCCATCCTGGACCACTATGCATGCTTAAGTGTGCTCTAGTGTCATCATTGTGCTATCCTCAAGATCTCATACATAACCATACATATATTAGTATAATTTCAATACTATCAAAACATTATGATCCTAAATACTCTTAACATCTATGGTCATGATCATTTCACACACAGGTAATTTATCACAAGCATTAGTATTCAAGGTTTTAGGGAGGACTTCTATTACTCATGCATATTCTTATTGACCATAGGACTCTTCTGGTTAGTCATATCATTAATCAAAGTAAGAAACATAATATGCATAAACTATTGATTACTTAAACTTCTAACTTCAAGAATAATCATTATCATTCATAGAAAAGTATAAGATCATAACACAAGGATTCTAACTTGATATAGGAAAAACATACCTAGATTATCATGCTTGCTAGTTGTGTCTAACATACCCACATAATGTCTTTTTTTGTTATTCTTCAAAGACTTGTGCTAGTAACCTGCATAACTCACAAGTTAACCATTGTAGAACCAAAATTATACATACCTCGTAAGTAGAGCTTCTATGTGATCCATCACTATGGATGAGTCTTTGTCTTCATGTCACCATGGTCATATGTTCTTGATCTAGAACTTGATTTGTCTTTCTTGATGTACCTTTCATGTTAGCGAACAATATCATCCTCATACAACACCACAGTGCATTAGTACAATCATAAGTGTCATAACCCTAATCAATGAATGTATTCTATCATTCACATGCATTCATACTTTTACTAGGATGATAAGACAAGTCTAACATTAATCAAGATTGTACTAACCTAAATAGTATGAAGACAAACATATCATAAAATTAATCATGAACATACCTGTATCTCCTCAAGTCATACCTATCGAGATTGCTTGAAGCATTCTTATGTAAGGCCTTAGCCTTATCTCCCTCTGGAACTAGAACTTCTTCACTTATGCAGGGGTCCAATTCATTCTCTTCTAGGATTAACCCAATCCACTTTGAATTGCTGAAACTGGATCTGGAGCTGGATTAGGGTTTGTCAGAGAAACCTTAAAAATTCAAAATTTGAATATCAAACTTATGATTGGATGAAAAGATGCACCTTGCTGAGCTGATCAAGCTGGTATACTTCAATTTTGAAAACTGCAAATTTTGACCCCTCAAAATTGCCTTTAAAACTTCCAGATCTTCTAGACAAGATCCCGAAATAGGGTTTGATAAATACAGGTCTTTTTCCCATCCAAAAGGTTTGATCTTGTGTTCTAAACTTCGATTTTTCTAAGGATCTTCCAGCCGTGGTCATAGATTTAAAAAATTCCAATTTTTGCAGAAGCCCTAATTTTCCACCTTTTTGATCAAAATCCTGAACTAGGGTTTGATCAAGCCCGACCTTCTACCCAACCAAAAAAATTGATCTTGGTCTCTAAATTTCAATTTTGATGAGTATCATTCAGCCATGGTCTCCGATTCCAAAAATTCCAACTTTCTCCAAAGCCCTAAATTCCCGCAGCAGTGACAAGCCAAGAATGAAGGCGCTCAGAATCCAATTCCGTTTTGACAGAAATATGCACCTTATTGTTTCTGGTTCATCTCTTAAATTTCGGATCCACAGGGTCTCAAACTTCAGCCTGTGGTATATTGACCTATCATATTTCCAACCCCACAAGTCTGACCTCAATTGGATTTTCTGAGAGAGATTTATGCCAAGTGTCGCAACGTGACCTGTTTATGGGATAAAACAGAAGAGAGAACTTGTACAGAGTGCCACGTGTCACTGATTAAATTTCGGCATCTGAAAAAATTACATGAGAAACTACAGTCCGTGATCTTACTGTCACATTTTACAAAATTTAATTTGGAGCTTCCTATCCCAAGTTGTGACCTTTTTTCCTCGGTCACCTGTTTATGATTGAGATCTAGAAGAGGCAGAAACCCTAGATTGTATTGATCATAAAACACAAAGTAAAACAAATCAAATGCTGTTCTTTTCTCACACGATACATGGGGATGTTATATACGACTTGTAGAAGTTTCAGGTTCTGAACCTTTGCCAAAATGGAGTTATAGCAAAATTTCTACGATGACTGGTTTTGCTATATCAAGCCCTAGCTTGCAATTTGTTGCAAGTGCAACAAGTCTCATAAATTCCATAGCATTCCTTCCTTCAGGCTAGCTCTGATACCATGTTAGTTTTTTAGAATATAATTCATTCTGATCTAGGATCTTAATTGAAAGAACAACATGTATAGCATATCAAGCATAAGAGACAAGAGACAAGAGACAAGAGACAAGAGACACAAAACATTTCACCGGGGAAAACCAAGAAGGTAAAAAACCCCGCAACTTCCTCAGAGATAGAATAAGCATCAATACAAGGATCACATGATCAAACATAAGAGATAGATATCTTCAGAAGCATGCTCCTCCTCCACTTATGCACACCCTCCGCTTCTCTCATTGATGCGAAGTGAGTGAATAATAGAATGTGTAAAATGAGAGAGACACACTCTCTATTTATACACTAAATTGACTTGCCTTTTACTCAACTAGGTCGGCCCAAACTTAACCACTTAACCTAATGATGACTAGGCCGACCCCTCTAGGGTTGTTTAATAACCCTTTGACCCACATGACTCATACAAGGCCGACCCCATCAAGGTGGTCTAATAACCCTTTGACCCACATGACTCATACAGGGCCGACACCATCAAGGTGGTCTAATAACCCATCAAGTATAAGTAACAATACTTACAATATAACTTGTGACACTTGCAAGTACACATGAAGACACTTCCAATCGGAGGAATAATACATCTCAGTTGGGGATACAATAAGGTACAAACGTAATACATACAATATACAAGTGAATATCTTCTGAAGTTACAAATACATCAACAAATAGGAAAGGGTAATATGGACAACTTGACTCACAATAGGCTAATAACAAGCCCCTGCGACACAATTACAATTCTACCTTTATGTAAAGGTGACAATGACCCTAATAAGCAACAATTTGTATGAAGAATATGGAAAGCAAGGCCAAATAATGATGAAATTAGAAATTGGTGTTTGGAGCATTATTTATAAAGGTTAAGCCTTAAATTGGATTATAAATTTGAGTCAAATTTCCATTGAAAATGGCCTACATGAAGGATAAGTCAAGCATCAATTTTTATTTTTCAGACTTCAAGATAGCATTTAGAGGGACATGATTGGAAGTAATAAAAAAAAACGTAATGAGACAATTTGATATTATAATCAAAGATTCAAAGATCTTAGTCAAATCACAATTATATAATATAAGATTGCTTTATCAACATCCGTGAATGACCAAACAAGTAGATCAATGGGACTCAAAAGTAATAGTTTTATCTTTGGATTACTTCCTAAACTTATGGAACTTGGGATTCCATCACACCTATCCAAATTATGATCATCTCAAAGCATATGTTTTAAACCAAAGGATGTCCCATTATAGGTTCGATGTGTACACCTCATTTTGTATTTCGTCATTCCTTACTATATAAAAAGTTTGGGATCCGTATGCATGCTTGCTGATGAAGACCCAACTTAGTCAAATGTAGGAACATTACCTAGAATATGAAAACCTAAATGCTTGTAGAAATAAAGTACTCCATTGATTGCATATAGATTGCATTTTATACCCTTCTTTTCTATTATCCATGATCATAAAGCTTTGCATTTATCTTTGTAATTGAGTGATTTTCAATACCTGCCTCCTCTTCTTTCATGGGTTTTGAATCAGGAGTGTAGGAATAAGCTGACATCCACCACCGTTACAAACAAATATTAAATAAAACACGTCACTAGGGGCACAAAATTGAGATCCATTTGTATATTTTGTTTTAGAATAATTTCCACGATGTACTTCCAACTTTTAGTGCTTCCTGTTGACTTCAAGATATGTGTGTCCAAAGGATCAGTTGTTATCCCAAAATCATCCCTACTCCCCTTGTCATTTTTTTTCAAATGATGATAATGTGTAAGGAATAGAGGCCAAAAACACTTTCATGACTTCCTTCTTCCATGCTTTCCACTCTTCACTTTGACCTGGTTTCACATGATTATCCCACAACTTAGAAAAATAATCCTACAAGATTGAATCATCCAATTCCTACATTGTACAAAAGCATGTTCCTATCTTAGCATATGATACATAAGTAAGATTTCCAATCACATAAGGGAGGAAAAATCCAGAAAAAGATACAGATAAATGAGAACAACCTTAAATATACCTTTATAACTTTCTCTATATATTTTACAATTTATGTATTCATGCATCGTTGCTTCCATAGATCAAGTGTCTTCATCTAGGAAGGGATAATATATGTTTCCAATATCATAATCATTTTTCATCATATGTTTCCAATATCAATATCAATTTTCCAATATAAATATCATAAGAAACTTGATAATCACTTAGTCATTAGTTGTTCTAGTTGGGATGGCCTCTACCCACTTTGTGAAGTAATCAATGGATGTCAAGATCCATCTGTGTTGGGCACTGGAATGAGGATATATTTCACTAATGAAGTCTAGTCCACACTATTGAAATGATGCTTCCACCTTGATAAGTCTAAAGGGTAGAGGTACTAACTTCTACTTTCTTGCAAACATATGGCATTTTGTGCATGCTATGACCATGGTATTTGTTAATGCCTAAAAGTCACACACATTCAACATTTTGAAAATTCATCCAGTAAGGCATCATCAACATAAAGAATTCATCTCACCACAAACATCCTCAACATATCCAAAACAAAACATGAGTCCATAAGTGTCAAGAAACAGTCAAAAGAAGGGGTAGCACATGTAACACACACTTGACCCGTGCTATAGCGTAGGTTATTTGAACAATGACTACGCTACAGCCACATGACTTTTCCTTTAATAGACGTGCTACTATTAAAACGACAGGACCACTAAATCCCAATGGTGCATTGAAGGCTCAATCATCCCAAGGATATGAATTCGACTCGCCATACAATTGGTGGCATTAATTAGTCCCCCTTGTGTACCTTGGAGCTAGTTAATGGAGGATGAGAGTCCACATTTGGATCTGGTTGTTTGTTGGCCATCTCTTGGCCTATAAAAGGAATCCATTGGCATGCATTTTTTAGAGAGAAATAAGAGCAAGGTTATGCTGCTGGATTTGAGTTGGAGCTTCCTCATAGCCCACTGTTTCATACCATTGTGAGCATTCCCAAGCCCCCTTTCCACCTTCCTTCAAGGGGCAAGTGTTTCTCTCCATTGTTCTACCATCTACTTGGCATTTAGTTTGGACAAGAAAGTCCTCCCTAAGGGAGATTATTGGATTCCCTTGAATACCACACATCCTAGGTGTTGTATAGCTATACCATTGGGAAATAAAAGAGTGGCTGAGCATATCATTGGTTGTTATTGGAGTTTTCCTTCTCCCCCCATCTCTTTCATTTTGCTTTTATCCATATTTCTTTGTTTGAATGTGAACTACAGTAACAATAGCTTGCAGGATCACTTAGAGGAATACCAACCACACCACACAAAGGGGCTCCAAGGACCGAGGCCTTGCTGCAACCTACAAGGATTAGCCCCTTACCAAGTGGAAGAGTGCACTTGTGCAATTTTTTCCACAATAGTTCTAATGGAGACCATACTATTTTTGTTCATTTATCATTAAAATAGGTTGTTTTATGCTAAGTATCTAATTCCGGGTATTTATCCCTTGCAGAAGATCAAGTATTCCACCTCTTGCTTACAAAATTCGGCCCCATCACAACCACAATTTTATTTTACACAGTCGCATGGTTCCCAACGTCTCTACCATGCTGACAGTGCGGAAACGATTCGGACAGTCACGCTCACAGTGCAGGTTACCAGTGTTATACTCACACCACACCGCTCATCGCATTCGTGCGGAAGGTTAGTGTATTATTTGCGCTACTCAGCGCTTCTATTTGGTATTAACACGTGCAGTCTATGCTACGGAGTGTGGTTTAGACATGCTACTGTTGTTTATTTTATTTTTATCTGCATAGCTTAGTTTGGCAGTCCAAATACTACTTACTAGTGAACTTAAATTAAGGCTAATTCACATCATTACTTAATTTTTTAGTAATCAGTTCACCTAGACCAATATTAGGAAGTAAAGATTTCATATCTCTTGAAACTTACCTAGGTAAACAACTTTGAGGCTTTCAATGAGCGCCATTGTTGTCACTAGTATTCAAGACCATTTCTTGTTTATGCACCAATTGACATGTTCTTAGTATCAAAGCTAGTGTAGAATACACTTTTTGCACACAAGCAAGGACCTAAAGACCCTTGTCTCCCAAGGTATGCTCTTCACCTCGCACTTCATGTGAGTTTGTAGAATCAGAAAAGGGTGAGAAGTGTGAAATACCTCCATTGCACACTTATTTAGCATCTTTTATTTGCAAAGCATCATTAGCTTCTTTTAGAGTTAAAAGTATGTATTACTTGATATTATCTTCTAGTTAATTTTTCGATATCAATTGTCTTTTATCACATGTGTTTGTACCATTAGAACACACTAAGACACCTAAAGAATCTTTCGAGCCAAGTATGCTCTTCACTTGGAACTTCATGTGAACGCGGTGAATTAGAAAGGTAGGAAATGAACACTCAAAACCCCTTAAAATCGACATTGTAATTGTCTTAACCAACTAAAATCCTCCATAGGAGGTCACAAAAGAATATTTTAGTTAGGTAGGATTGATTGGGCTAGGCATCCATTAATTCCCACCAATCTAGTTTCATTAGCAATATTTTCAAACATAGCATTATTGTCTCATATGGTACTTACAAAATCCTGCTAATAGCAAGTGTTAAAACAAAACCCGGATCAGAAGTGCGCCATGACCAAGGAGGTGAAATCTGAGGTATAAATTCCCTGCTCTCCCCTACAAGCCACTCAACCTGTTATAGGGAGACAACACTATACCGTGCAGGCTGAACCACTGATCCACACTTGACGCAAGGTATCTTAGTGTCCAAATTTAAGATATCACCAAGGAGCAATTGTGAGTGCAATTGAATCCTGAAGTTAGCTATTTCATTTGGGAGGTGTTTCCAAGTCTTCTTGATTGGAACATTTGCCCCATCACCGATAGAACTAGCTCTTTGTTACCTCCACTAGTCGATTGGTGTCTGGATACCATTATCACCATCAATTGTGCTTTTGGGAGGCCCAATTACATTTGAGAGGAAGGATGTTAGGTATTCTAGGGAATTTACATTTATTTTCTTTTTAACTACAAGTTCACTAAACACATAATAAAAATAAACTACATGTCGGAACTCATGCACTAAAACTGAAACTGTACATATCACTCACTTATCGCACCATTTTGCATTTGTTGTGGTTGGCATATTTTTGCATCCATTCAATTGTGTTTAAATTCCACTATCACTCTCATTTGAAACAAATCCTTCATCATTGAGGAACAAAACAATATCCCAAGACAGTATCGTAGACTACAAGGCCTATCCCCTCTCTTGAGGGGTGTTTTTATACCTTCTTCCCATGGTTCACAAGGAAGGTACCCTAGTCGGGGTAGTTCCTAGGATACATATATAGGCTCATTTGGTCGAGGCCAAGCCTTTCTAGGTGTATTTTATCCTCTTACAGAAACTATTAATTACACCACTTCTTCCCCCATCAGAGGCAGTACCCTGCTGGCTTCTCCCCTTGGAGATCCCTCGGTTCCCTCTGATCCATCCTCTCTCATAGAATGTAAACCGTTGTTTACAACATTACCTAGGTCTCCCCCTCATGGAAATCACATCCCGCACACAATGGAAAGACCACTTTTCCCTAAATTACCATTTATGGCTAGTTTAAATCTACCCGATTTGGACAAAATGACTAATGATCCCATTGCTTATGATGCAACATGGTTGGCTATGCTAGACAAGATTCCTTCCGATATTCCCAAATTTGAAGGAAAATAGGGAGATGATCCTGCCAACCACGTTATGTATTTCCACTTATGGTGTTCATCTAAAATCATAGTAGATGACCCTGTGAGGTTTTGCCTCTTCTAGTGTACCCTCATTAGAACAACAAAAAAATGATAAATAAACCTAATAAGTGGGAACCATTCCACATTTGCGACATTAGACACCGCATTTCTCACGTACTTCCAACTACCAATACAACATGATCTAGGAATCGAAATTCTCATTGAGTTTCGTTAAAATACTTCCACCCACATCACGGACCACATCCATGAGTGGCAAAGACACCACACATTATGTAAGATCAAAATACAACCTCCCTTTTTGTTGGATTGGTTTATCAAATCTCTCCAACCCGCCATAGCTAAAGATGTCGCCACCTCCATGCCGCAAATCAAGGAAGATTCCATTTTGAAATCTCAACATTTCGATCTCATATATGCACAATCCATCTACCTTTACACTATCCTCCTTGATTCTCCTCGGCATCGATCGTTGGCTCCTACACCTCCGGGCTCGTCACATTCGACGGATGGGATTATTGGGTCCATTTCCCATTTAGGAAAGGGTCCTCCTACCTCGTTAACACCATTCAATATGGTTCCGTACTACCCATCCATGCCACCTACATCGGTACTAACACCATGCGTTGGTCAATTACATTATGGACCGTATAGTCATACATACCCAAACATTATCCAAGCGATGATGATTCCTGCACCGCCAATGGCGCAAGCCGTTCCTACGTCAACCTTTTATAGAACACAAACTGCATTTCTCCCACCGCCAGGATATAACCCATATTATCCTTTCCCATGCCCAATGGGTCAGCAAATTCCCCCCTACATGGGGGTTAACCTAGTTCAACTTTCTTAATTTCAACAAACTCAACAATTTGAGCAATTAAATGTTGCAAAACCCTAGAACCCATAGAATCACGGGAAGAAGAAAGGTAAGAACAAATAGAATCAATAGTCGGGGCAAGGGGGAAATCCCCCTCCCTAGCAAAACCAGAATATTGGTGACCAAAATGCAGGGACTAATAATCACCCCAAATAAGGGAATAATCCCATCCTGAGAACCAATTATTGCTGCTCCATTTGTGGAAATTATGGTCACTACACACATCATTGTCCTCTTATTCCTAATTTCCAATAGTTACTCAAAGCCAAAAAGAAGACGATGAAGAACCCTACTTAGGAAGCGAATCCTACCCAACCACAAATCATCGTGTTACAACAACCCTTTTCCAATCAAGGGGCAGTAACGAAACAACAAAAAACTCTCCCACCCGGTGATGGCTCTTTCCAAAATATCTATACGTTTGAAATCAATATCCAAACATGAGATAAAGGGTATTACGGGCCTTTCATCCCCCATGTGGAAGATATTTTTATCCCCTCCGGGGTCCTATACAAATACCTAGAATGAACACCAAACAAATCCCATGGATTTCGAAAGTTCCACTTCGGCGTACCCCTAATAACCCTCACATGAAAGCCGCCCACAGTTACAGTATTGTGGATTCCTTGGCTCAATGCCTAGTAGCCATGTCCACGTTAGACATGTTATAGTATTTACCAACACAAAGAAAGGCATTACTTAATGTACTTGACTCCGTCAATCCATACGAATCACATGTCATGAACTTTGAGCTTGACAAAGGTGATTCGTGACTACTGTCATCAGTCGCATTTCAAGTTCTAGTAATGGTAAAGAAATTCATGATTCATTGTTATATCATCAATGAAGGTGCATCCACTTGTGTTATGTCAGCCAAAGTATGGAAAAAATTAGGGTCTCCTGATTTGGTTCCCTCATCTATCACCCTTCGCACATATGATGGGAGACCATTCCAACTAAGAGGATTGTACCAAAATGTCCCCATAGAGCTAGGGGTAAGATGGTTATGATCGATATCGAGGTAGTCGATGTTGAACTCAACTAAAACATCCTCTTGGGGCATAGTTACATGTAAGCCGTGAAGGTGGTTGCCTCCTCAGTCTTCCATATCATGATGTTTCCCTTAAATGGGAAGGTAGTTACTCTCGACCAGCTTAACTACTATGGACCTAATAACACAATCAACCTTGACAATGTACTATCGACTATATTGTGCAATGATAAACTTTATGTTGACATTGCCCGCCGGCGTGTACAAGGACTCTAATTTGTTAGGAGTGTATTTGGGACCACCACCTAAGATCCCTACATCGATTGATGTCCTAATGTGCACAATTTTCATCGTTGAAAATGGAGCCGCCTCCACCTGAAGACCATCATAATATCCACCGCCGAGTCGTGGCATTGAGCGAACGTTGAGTCCATCAGTCTCACCCATATTTAAAATCCCATTCTTGTACCCCCCCATGGGTGTACAAGGCACACCAGTTATGGCTTAGTTATCTATACCTAGAGTAACTTTGGGAATACCGGTATGGTACCTCACACCACGCTACTTAGAGATGACTTCAAAACATGTTACCCATTACGAGTTTGTCCCTATTTCGGCTGCTACGCCTATAAGGCCCATAACACATTCAGTTACAACATCCCAACCTATGGCATCCGCAACTAATCCACAATTAGTCGTCACTAAGACTACCAATGGGCCCACCAAACGACCAAAGTTGAAAGGTCCCATATTACCTAACCCGACCTCCAATTTAGTAGAAACTGCTAAGTCTAAAGCAGGGGCATCAACTAGCAGGATTTAAAAGCCCCAGTTATGATCAATACTGCCAATCAAAGGGTTACACCGCCGTGTTCTCTTTGTGGGCAACAAGGACATGCAACAAACCTATGTCCTACTCTACTAGAGCTAAGGTATTTTCTTAACACCCCCGTTACCATCGCCCATGTTACATCGTCGGTGAAATGGGGAAAATCTCCCTCACCCACATCTAAGTCTAGAACATTTCGTACGAATCACGCATGTTCAATATGTTCTCAATATGGGAACTATACACATCATTTCCCTGACCTCCCCTCGCTATCAGGAGGATTTGGAAACCATTCACCTCACTGAACCCTTGGAATATACCTCACCTCCCTCATCTCCAGAATAGGCTCCTATCAACATGGGTACTATCAATATCCCGACTAGTCCCTCCCCATGGTGGGCTGATTCCATACCTAACCAACAGTCACTGTGATGTCCAAAAATCCTGACCATTGTATTAAATCATACTAACACCACTCGACCATGTCGCTCATTCAACTTAATGTCTCACCACTAGTTCCAATGTCCTCTTATTACCGCATTTCACACTTTGCGTGCAACCCAAATTTGATTGGCTGATAACCTAACCTCGTGTGGGACCACCCTTCTATTGATGTATATGTAACTTCGGAATGTATTTCATCTATGTATTTCATATATATTTATTGTAGCCTTATAAGAGATGTGTTATTCCTCTATAAGGAAGTGTTGTCATGTGGATTGACAAGTGTCGCAAGTGTGTGTAATTGCCGATGGGTTATTAGACCACCATGTGTGGGGTCGGCCCTAAAATATATATTATATTGTGGATGTATCTAGATAGACAAGTCGGCCCCATAAGGTCACTGGGAAAACAGGTTAAGTATAAATAGAGATAAGGAGATCTCTATTTGGATCATTCGGAAAGACACACTTCTCTCACTCAGAAAGTGGCGCACTAGTGAGGAGGAGGATCATCTACTCTAGGAGACTATCTCAAGTGTATTTTGGTTGTACTTTGGTTGAGCCATTGCTCTCTCTATCTCTGAGGAAGTTGTGGGGTTTTTCACCTTAGGGTTTTCCCCACGGAAACTCTGTGTCTCTTGTCTCTCATTCTTTTGATTCTTGTGATGCTTGTCATGTTTATTGTGATTGTTATGCATTGATATACTGTATATGTTATTCTCTCAGTAAAGATCCAAGAGTATTGTGAATTAATGCTTAAATTTTAACATGGTATCAGAGCTAACCTAAGAAGAAGACATTTTGCAGTGACAAAAACTTGAGTTTCTTGCTTATTGGGTTTCTCTCCACAGGTTTTGGAAAAGCAATATATTAGATTGACTCTACTCATCAAGGAGAATCTATCCGTCCAATTAGAATTCAATTCTGAGCATTTTCAGATTTGGCCCTAAAAATTAGGGTTTCCACAAAAATAGGAATTTCTGAAATCTGAAGCCATAGCTGGAAGCTCCTTGCAAACATCGAAGTTTAGAGCTTTGGATCGATATTTTTGGCTAGGTAGATCTCCGGGAAACTCAAACCCTAATTCAGGGCTCTCCCTAGTGAACCCGAGAGGACAAAAAGGCAAATCTGAAGGGTAAAGCTTTGCTGATCTCACATTCTGAATACACCAGGCTAATCAGCTCATCAAGGCGCATCTTTCTATCCTTTCAGAAAGTTGAAATTCACATTTTGAATTTTTAGGGTTTTTTCCGACAAACCCTAATCCGGGACCAGATCCAGTTTTCAGCATTTCAAGTGGTAAGACCTAAATCTTTTCTATTTCATTTGAAGTACCCTTTAAGATGTCTCACCACAACAAGCTTGAGGATAAGCTTGAAGGGGCTGATAAATTCTGAGCTTGGAAGTATAGGATTGGGTTAATCCTGGAAGAGAATGAGTTGGACTCATATATAAAAGAAGACATCCCTATCCCAGAGGATGAAGAGGCTAAGGTATTGCATAAGAAGAAGTTGGTCAAGGCAAAGAGAATCATTGCTGATTCTATCAAAGACCATATCATACCCCATGTGTCTTCTCTAAAGACACACAAGGCTATGTTTGACTCTTTGACCAAGCTATTTGAAGGAAAGAACATAAATCAGAAGATGACCCCGCGGAATCAATTGAAAGGGGTCAAGATGTTGAATGGAGAAACCATTCAATCCTATTTCTCCAAGGTCTCTCAGATCAAGGAAAAACTTGAAGCTGTAGATGAAATGGTGGAGAATGGTGAAATTGTTATGACTACTTTGAATGGCCTACCTAGGTCATGGGACTCTTTTATCTAGGGGATCTATGCTAGAAAGAAGTTAATCTCCTTCAGCAGATTATGGGAGGAATGTTCTCAAGAAGAAGCAAGGCTTGTGGAAAGAGAAGAGAATATGGGAAATGAAGATCAAGCTCTCACAGCTCAAGCTAAGAAGGGCAAGTTCAAGAGGGAGCCATCCCATCACAAGAAGAAATCTTCTCATCATTTTCACAAAGACAAGAAAGATCTAAGGTGTTTCACTTGTAATGAAAAGGGTCACTTTGCTTCAGAATGTCCCAAGAACAAAAGGGACAAACACAACAACAACAAATCCAGCAAGAAGAAGAAGGGTAACAAAATAAGGTACCATGCTCATGCTGCCGAAGATGATGAACCTCCAAAGAGGAAGGCTAGGGCAGAAAGTGATGATAGTAATGATGACTCATCAAGTGAAGAAGAGTATGTTCTAATCTCTGCTCTCACAGGTACTATCTCCCATGGTTGTAATGATTGGTTAATTGACAGTGGGGCTTCCAAACACATGACCAGGTTTAAATAATCCTTTATAAATTTGTCTGAACATGAATCACCCCATAAAGTGAAACTTGGGGATGATTATCAATATCCCATCAAAGGAAGTGGTGAAGCCTCCTACAACCTAGATTCTGGAAAATATTTGAAGATGAAAGAAGTCCTTTATGTACCTGGGCTCAAGAAGAACTTACTCTCCATCTCTGCATTGGATACAAAAGGTATGAGGGTTGCATTTGTGGATGGCCAAGTCCTAATGTGGCCAAAGGGAAAGACCATAGATGATGCAGTTGTGATTGGAGAGCAAGAGGGAGGTTTGTATAAATTAAAAGAACAACCTGAACATGCCATGGTGCATGAATCCATGGAGCCAAGTGAAATTTGGCATAGAAGACTTGCTGATATGCACTATAGGGAACTTCCAATTGCAAGCAAGGCTGTAGAGGGTCTTCCTAAAATCAAGACCAAACATGAAGGTGTTTGCAAAGGATGTGCAAAAGGTAAGAATATTAAGAAGGATTTCCCAAGCAATGAAAGCAAGGCAAAAGATATCCTAGAAATCATCCATTCAGATGAATGTGGTCCTATGCCATCCAGTTCTCTAAGTGGGTATGTTTACTATGTCTCATTTATTGATGACTTCTCCAGGAAGACTTGGCTATACTTCTTGAAAAACAAAGATGAGGTGTTTGATAAGTTCAAGGAATTGAAAACCTTGATGGAGAATCAAATTGACAAAAAGATGAAAACATTCAGATCCGACAATGGTGGAGAATTCACCTCATGTGACTTCAAGAAGCTTTGCAGTGATTCGGGGATTAAGAGGGAGTTGACTGCTCCTTATAATCCTCAACAGAATGGAGTTGCAGAAAGGAAGAACAGAACAATCATGGAAGCAGTAAGGGAAATGCTGCATGATCAGGAACTACCTATGCATCTATGGGCAGAAGCAGCTAGAACAGCTGTATATGTGCAGAACAGAACACCCCACAAGATATTGGAAAACAAGACACTAGAAGAGGTCTTTTCTGGTAAGAAACCTAAAGTTAGCCATCTCAGAATATTTGGTTGTCCAGTATACACTCATGTCCCAAAGGAAAAGAAGACCAAACTAGATCCTTTAGGAAAGAAGGGTATCTTTGTGGGTTACAGTGAAAGCTCAAAGGCTTATAGAATATACTTTCTAGGGTTCAAGAAGATTGATGTCAACAGGGATGTAACATTTGATGAAAATTCAGCCTTCATCAAGTCAAGGAAGGCACCTATCGAAGTTTATGAAGAACCTAAGGAAACTAGATTTCAAGACACTACCATGACTGAAGCAATTCCAGAAGTTGTTCGTGAGTTTGAAGATCCGCAAGAACCTGTAGATCCACCCCGTGAGGATAACTCTCACAAGAGGAAACCTGCATGGGCTAGAGAGCTCATTCAAGATGCAAAAATATTTGGCATTCTAGAAGAAGAACATAGAGCAAAGAAGAGAACCAGATCACATACCAGCTATGTTGCTTTACTCTGTGACATTATGAACAAAGAACCTTCCAATTATGAAGAAGCAGCAGAAAAGAAAGAATGGAAGGATGCCATGGTTGAGGAATACCAATCAATAATGAAGAATGATGTTTGGGATGTTGTCCCAAGACCTAAAGAGAAGTCTGTTGTGACTTCCAAATGGATCTACAAAATCAAGCATGCTGCAGATGGCAGTGTAGAGAAATACAAAGCAAGATTCGTAGCTCGTGGCTTCTCTCAGAAAGAGGGAATAGATTATTAAGAAACTTTTGCACCTGTAGCCAGGTATACTGTTGGGTATGTTATATCTCTTCACATGGTCGCTGCGTGTACAACACGATCCCTACGGCACCTTCGATTCGCCTGCGCCGGGCGCGTCCGGAGGGGGGGGGTTTAGAGGGGGGGGTAGCCCGACAGGGCCCACCCCCTTCGTTTCGGACCGTTAGGTTCCGAAACGACACGGAGGGGGCCGTTAGGCCCCCGGAGTCCGCGCGGAGCGCAAAAATTTTTTTGGGTTGCTTTTTGCTTTTTCGCGTTTTTCGACCCATTGTAGTCTAATCTAATTCCGGTAAAAGGAATTAGGGTTGTAACCTAATTCGGGTAAACGAATTAGGGTTTTAGATGCTGCAGAATACCATTTATTGTATTGTACATGTAAAAATAAACATATAATGAAAAAGGAGCTATGCGGCTCTAAGTTTTGCTGGTTTTTCCCGGTTAAGGGTTTCCAGGTGAAAATCTCTGTGTAATGTGTGTGCCATTGTGTATTGTCTGTAAATGCTTAAGAATCGATATATGTTTGTACTTCACTGTTAAGGTTTAAAACTTACATATACTTCCATTAGAACAATACTTACCCTGGTTGCAGCAATAAATGGATGTCAAGACTGATTTCTTGAATGGTGTAGTTGAAGAGGAAGTATATGTGGAGCAGCCACTCGGTTTTGAAATAAATGACAGGGAGTCATATGTGTGCAGATTGAAGAAAGCCTTGTATGGCTTGAAGCAAGATCCCAGAACTTGGTATGGTAGGATGGATAGTTTCCTATCTAGATTGGGATTTACCAAGAGTAAAGGGGATTCCAACCTCTACTACAAGGTTGAGGAAGGGAATCCTGTGATTCTACTCCTGTATGTGGATGACTTATTTGTAACAGGAGATGACAGATTGATTGCAGATACTAAGAGGAAGCTTGCTGCTGAGTTTGATATGAAATATTTGGGAATGATGCATTATTTCCTAGGTATGGAGGTGTGGCAAAATTCAGGTGGGATCTTCCTTGGTCAAGGGAAGTACACAATAGATATTCTGAAGAGATTTGGGATGATGGATTGCAAGGCCATGGCCACACCCATGGCATCGAATCTAAATCTTCTATGTGATGCTTCATCTGAGCCGGTTGATGTCTCTATGTATCGTCAAATGATTGGGTCCTTGATGTACTAGAAAAACATGAGACCAGATATTGGCTTTGCAGTGAACACATTGAGCCAGTTCCTGACGGATCCGAGGAGTGTTCATCTGGTTGCTTTAAAGCATGTTCTGAGGTACCTGAAGGGTACAGTGGATTATGGGCTCAAGTATGAAGAAAATCAAAAGTTTAACCTGCAGGGTTATGTTGATTCAGATTGGGCTGGCAGTGGTGCATATAGGAAGATCACATCTGGGTGTTGCTTCAGTATGGGATCAGGTGTGATCTCTTGGTTCAGTAGGAAGCAGTCCTGCGTAGCACTAAGTAAAGTTGAGCCAGAGTATGTTGCAGCCTGTTCAGCTAGTTGTGAGGCAATATGGCTACGGAAGCTACTGTCTAAGTTATTTGATCTCCCATTGGATGCTACTGGTATATTCTGCGATAACCAGAGTTGTGTGAAGTTGTCTGAGAACCCAGTGTTTCATGACAGGTCGAAACACATAGAGATCAAATATCACTATATCAGGGATATGGTGCAGAGAGGATCCATGAAGCTCCTGTATGTTGCGACGGACGAGCAGATTGCATATGTGCTGAGGAAGCCACTAGCCAGGATGAAGTTCGAGTACTTCAGGGAGAGGCTTGGTGTTCTTCAGATCGATGACACTTTGAGGAAGAAGTGATGGTCACATTTGCTAAAGCCATTCCAAGCATGTTGGAAGGAGGATCCTTCACATGGCTGTGGATGTAAGTGCTGGATTATGAGCATCAAGACGATGCTCCAGTTACTGCTCTATATATGCATCATGTTGGATGCTGGATATGATGAGTTGGATCATTTATATTTGTATGTATGTACGCATCGTGTTGATGCTGGATATGATCAGTTGGATCATTTATATTTGTATGTATGTACGCATCGTGTTGATGCTGGATATGATCAATTGGATCATTTATATGTATATACGCATCATGTTGGATGCTGGATATGATCGGTTGGATCATTTGTATGTATTTGTATATGCATCATGTTGGATGCTTGGACCATGTATCTGTATATGTATCAGGTGGATACATTGTATGACCAGGTAGATCATGTATAGTGATATGTATCATGTATTTGTATAAGGTGGATACACTATATGATCAGATGGATCATGTATGATGATATGTATGAGGTAGATACTTGGTGTGCATCAGGTGGATGCAATGTATGATCAGGTTGATCATGATGATGAGCTTCAGGATGTTGCTCTAGATGATATGTACCAGGATGGTATAGTGATGATGATCAATATGATCATGGGCATCAGGATGATGCCTTGTGCGATGATGATCAGTTGGATCATGAGTATCATATTGATACTTGGAGGTCAGAGATGATATGTGGCAGGTTGTGGAAATAGCATGTAATCAGTCCCGAGAGATCTTTCCAGTCGTGCTGCACCACATAAATGTTCCTGGGGTACTCTTTCCGGTATTGCTATGTAGTATGTAATCAATCCTCAGATATCCGATAGGTTGAGTTGTGTGCTCGTAATCATTCATGGGATGAGGTATTACTATGGAGACATGTAATCAGTCCTGGAGATCCAAGAGGTTGAGCTGTGTGCTCGTAATTAGTCCTGGGATGCTCTTTAGAGGTCTTGCCAGTCGTGCTGCGGCACATAAATGTTCCTGGGATTCTCTTTAAAGGTTTTGTCTATCCACATGTAATCAGTCCTAGAGATCCGAGAGGTTGAGATGTATGCTCGTAATAAGTCCCGGGATGCTCATTAGAGATCTTGACCATCGTGCTGTGGCACATAAATGTTCCTGGGATGCTCTTTAAAGGTATTGTGGAGGAGATGCATGTAATCAGTCCTGGGAGATCTTGCCAGTCATGCTTAGGCACATAAATGTTCCTGGGATACTCTTTCCGCTATTGCATCCACACATAAAATTAGTCCTGAGAGGCCACCTCTATCAGACCATTCACACAGATGATGAAGACCTACAGGTGGTGGGCCTACATCCAGTATGAAAAAGGACCGGCTCTGTAGAATTTCCTATGACAAGTAGAGTCAGATATTGGTTGAGATAGAAGCAGCAATGACGATGATGATGACGATGCATCGATGACAATGATCCCGAGAAGAAGACTTGACTAGCAGAACTGTGTCGAGAAATACCTTCCTAGTTAAGAGGGAGTGTTGATGTATATGTAACTTCGGAATGTATTTCATCTATGTATTTCATATATATTTATTGTACCCTTATAAGAGATGTGTTATTCCTCTATAAGGAATTGTCGTCATGTGGATTGATAAGTGTCGCAAGTGTGTGTACTTGCCGATGGGTTATTAGACCACCATGTGTGGGGTCGGCCCTAAAATATATATTATATTGTGGATGTATCTAGATAGACAAGTCGGCCCCATAAGGTCATTGGGAAAACAGGTTAAGTATAAATAGAGATCGGGAGATCTCTATTTGGATTATTCATAAAGACACACTTCTCTCACTCAGAAAGTGGCGCACTAGTGAGGAGGAGGATCATCTGCTCTAGGAGACTATCTCAAGTGTATTTTGGTTGTACTTTGGTTGAGCCATTTCTCTCTCTATCTCTGAGGAAGTTGTGGGGTTTTTCACCTTAGGGTTTTCCCCACGGAAACTCTATGTCTCTTGTCTCTCATGCTTTTGATTCTTGTGATTCTTGTCATGCTTATTGTGATTGTTATGCATTGATATACAGTATATGTTATTCTCTCAGTAATATCCAAGAGTATTGTGAATTAATGCTCAAATTTTAACACCTTCCTAGAGTAATCAAGGAGGATACTGAACCAATAGAGTAAAATGGTGTCAATAGCACGTCACATTCTTTAGATACTGCAAGAGATATTGATCCCCCATCATCAATTTCCCGCAAAGCACTAGATCCCTTAATCTCCCCTCAATAATAGATCCTAGTATCCACCCCAACTATCTCTAAGTACCTTAACATACTGCATCTTGATTCAATTCCTCTTTCACCCCCAAATGAAGACCTTGGTTCTTTAGACGAAGATATGCTAGAATAATACATATTCACCACCGATGAATAGATAATCAAGGCCATGAACGCTATTTAACCCCCATGGGACTCTTTCCATCATAGGTCCTCAGCAACAAGTAGGGAAGAACCACGCACACTACCCACTAAACAACAATATACCATCGAGTTAAAAGACTTTTTACCCCCTAGTCACATCGATTGATTCAAAATTCCTATCCCCACCCTAGATGCATTCAAAGATGACAATATTTCCAATATCTCCCCTACCATATAGGTTGATATCTCCATCATACCAGGAGTCATCGAAAACATTTCTATCGGGGCTTCCTGCTCACCACAAGAAATCACTGATTTTACCGCTCTATTCAAAGAGTTCTATGACGTATTTGCATCGTCCTATGAAGAAATTCTAGGTCTTGAACCATCAATTGAAAAACATCACATTGACACTTGGCCTGATGCCATCCCCGTCAGGAAAAAACAGCGCCCGGTCCACACTTCTAAGGCCCCCGTAATCAAATCCGGTAGAAAAAACTCCTGCAAGCCGGATTTGCTTTTCCCATTGCTTACAAATCATGGGTGTCTAGGCCCATCCTGGTTAACAAAAAGCATGGAACTATTTGTGTTTGTACAAATTTCCGAGACCTCAATTTAGCCCGCCCCAAGGATAACTTTCCCACACCATTCATCGACCAAATCGTTGATTCATGTGCTGGTAGTGAAATTTTTTCCTTCATGGATGGTTTCTCCATATACAACAAAATACACATCCATCCCCAAGACCAGTATAAAACTGCATTTACCACACCATGGGGCACCTTTTCCTACAAAGTGATTCCCTTCGGTGTGAACAATGTTGAAGCCAGTTTCCAACGAGCAATGGAATACATCTTTAATGACTTGGCTCACACCATCCTCGCCTTTTTAGACGACCTTACCACCAAGTCCAAAAAATGATGTGATCACCTCCAAGACCTTCATAGCATATTCACAAGATGTTGCAAGTATAATATATGCTTAAACCCCCTCAAGTGTGTATTTTGTGTCACCTCCGATCGCCTCTTACGAGTCATTGTTTCCAAAGACGACATCACCGTCGACCCTTCCAAGGTTCAATCCATCTTGGAATTACCAGTACCACGAACACGATTCCAGTTGCAGAGTGTCCAAGGTAAGGACAAATTTATTGATCATTTTGTTCTCAACTATGCCACTCAGGCCCACGGATTTTTATGGCTTCTCAGAAAAGATCTACCATACTATGCCCAAACCGCTTTCGATGAGATTAAACAAGCATTGTCATCAACTCCCCTCATCTCTCCTACATGATTTGAAAAATATTTCATCTTATATATATCTGCATTAGCTTTCGCTGTAGCCAGCGTACTAGTCCAACCTACCAAGGACCACTAGGAACATGTCATATGTTATGTCAGCAAAACCCTCTCCGGACCTGCACTCCACTATGCCCATGATGAGAAGCTTGCACTTGCATTCATCAAGTTTCTATACAAAAACTCCACCACTATATTCTTCTTCTGAAAACAACTGTCATCGTTGATTCCAACCCTATGCAATACATATTTAGCCGTAGGATTATCAATAACAAGTTTGCATGGTGGATTGTTATCTTACAAGAATTTGTCATGTCCCCAAATTTTGACAAGTTCTATGTCACTAGGTCATAATCATTAAAATATTTAATTAATGATGCCAATAGTACTAGGAAAATAATTAAATTATTCCAAGGGATTAATTTTGGTTTGGAGGCATTTAATTAATTAAATTCCAGAATATGCACTTTGGAATAATTAATTAGTTGGTTTGAGTAATTTTATTTATAATTAATAATATTTGGATTAGAAATAAATAACTAATCTAAGGAGGGCGAATTAGAGAGGCCAAGTTGACCAAGGAGGATGGAAATTGCTAAAAATGGTCAAAAACATGCTAAAAGCATAAAATCAAGATAAAATCAGGAAAATTAGGATAAAGCAGGAAACTAGGATAAATTAGGAAAGCAGGAAACAAGATAAAGCAGAAAAGAAGTACAAAGCTAATCCAAAATCATGAAGGTCCAAGCCAACTCATGAGGATGCACTAGTGGAGGTGACTTGCTCTCACAGGTGGAGATGAATTAGCCAACATGTCATTCATTCTATAAAATAAAGAGAGAGAGTTATATTAAGAAATTTTGGCTTATTTTGTTTATGAATTTGAGAGAAATGAATCTTCTCATGATTGGAGAGATGTGCCTCTAATCTCATTTGGGTGATGTGCCCCAATTGTTACCATTCTACTTAGTTATGTTCCAATTGAAGATCCAGTTGAAGACCATTGAATACCATTAAATTTTGCTGCCGTTGAAGAATATTTTATGCAGGTTTTATGAATACATCTACAGAAAAAGTCGTGCTCATATGAATTGTTGAAGGAACCATAGCGAATCCTTCCAGTCAGAATTCCAATTCTTCTCTTCTTCTCTCTTCTATCTTCTCAAGAATTATATGGAATCAAGATGTGATGAAGCCACTAATTATCATGTCTCTTATATGATTTAATAACAATCAATATTAATCTTTGATACTAGTCATTACATTTATTATTGCAGAAGTATGATATTTTCTTCAATTTCTCCACCCCCTTTAGAATTGCCTAGATTTTGACTAGTTTTCAGAATTCTTATGGTAGATCAATGAGAATAGATCCAAATGAGATCATTTATGTTCTAGATTTTAGATAACATGTTTTATGATCCAACACTTGTCTGAGAAGAGGAATTTGTGAGCCTTCCTTTCCTGTTTGGAAGCTCCTGAATTTTACTAGCTATGCAATCCTAAAATGTTAATTTACTCATATTTTTGTAAATATTTCTCATATATTTATTAAGATTGATGGAGTTATATATGATTGTATATTGGCTGATATTTTATTTTTATTAGCCTCTCTGAGTCATAAATTGTTGGCTGCTTTCTTGGGCAGACCCGGGTTTTAATGAAGCGCAGCAACAAACCCCTTGGCGCACTGGCCCTCTCGGCAACGAGCTGCGTAGCAGCTCGAGGTCTCACCCGAAGTGGCTATGGGGGGGCTAAGGAATCAGGTTTCCTCAACCTTGGTGACGCGAAGATTGTTCTTTCCTCTTCTGGTTCCTCAGATACTGGCGGTCGGACTTTCCCCGCAGGCCCCTCGACGCAGCTGCGCGGAGTCCTTCTTCTCTGGCGCAGAGGGCAACTAACCCGTGCGTCGAAGCGTTACGTACTTCCTCACCCTGCGCACCCAGCGTAGTAACGCATTCCTCGCTCACTTCAGCGACAGCGCTCCACGATTTCTTCAGGCCTTAACACTTATGGAAAACAAGGGACCTTCCCAAACTCAATCAAACCGTCGCAAAGATAACACAAGAGTTTTGCATACACAGGTAATGAACTTAAACAGTTAATCACTCACACAAACATTATAACAAGTGGAAATATGGGAAGCTCTTCTCCTCGAGGAAAACCCCGTCCTCGGGAGTGTTATATTAACCAGAAAACCATAGAGTTATACAATATGCTGCGCACACAGCTGCAGTCTTAGATTCTTACAGGAAACTCCACGCACACAGCTGGGAGCCCTTCTCTCAATCTAGTCTCTTCTCTACAGAGATTACAAAGGCGCAGACGTCACACAGACTGTCTGGCTACTCAGGGATTAGCTCCTCGGCTATCCGATTCTTTTCTAGTTCTACAGACTCGGTAGAACACTTAACACAGGATATTCAACACATGATCTATCCTCGAGACTGACTATCTAACAGTCTAACTAACAAACTATCCCAAGAGTATCTACTTCTTACTTGCTAACTCTAACTAACATCTATCCATTACAATTGTTCATATATATAGGTGGCCATGGCGGTCGCACCTTTACAAAAATGTGGGCCTTTCCCAACAGTGATTCCCAAAGACCCTAACCACGCACATGGCTAGGTGTACTGTAGGCGCCACTTGCAGTCACGTCGCCGCTTCCTGCAAGCTCCTTGACTTTCGGCGCAGATAGTGGGTATGGACGCTTGTCCTTTGCCTTCAATGCTCTGGCCCGTTGCTCCTCCTTGATCCGAGCAACCATAACTTCTGTACTAAGCCTTTAAATGAGGGTAGCTGAGCCCTCTACTCCATCACCTTATTTATTATGGTAGCTGAGCTTTCTATTCAACCTTCATTCTCTTCTGTCGTGCGCGCGAGCTCCGCGATTTCCGGTCCGTGATCTTCGCTGAGCTTGTCTATCTGGCACCGTACTGCGCACCGTCTCCTTCTTGTCCAAAACTTAGTGCTTGTTCCCAAAATTAGCACTTTCCTTCCATACTTGTGCTTTTTTCCCAAAATTCGCAGCTTTACCGTAGCTACGTCCTTGACTCCAACAGGCCCCTAACACTCACTTGTGGCTCGCCCTCGAGCCACTCGCACTAGCGTGTGGTCGCTTGATTTGCGCATCTGCTTTTGCTTGTGTCTCCGCGAGTGTTTTCTTCCACTTCGCAATAGCGGAGTCCAATTCATCGACACACTCTACAGCTGTCTGCATTGTTTCTGCGGTTGCTTCGTCTGGAGTGATGGTATCAATGATCTCCTGAGATTCAGCAATCTCTTTGATTTTTGTCTCAACCTGGGCAACGATTTCAGCATAGTCATCCATGAATGGCTGAATGCTGTTGGTGAGCTTCTCATCTTCAGTTCTGAGCTTGTGCAGTTGCTGCTGCATTTTGTGCACTTCGCCCATTTTCTTCATTTTTGGCAAGCCTGTTAAAGCCTTAACTTCTTCATTCAGAACAGTGAGAGATTGTTCTGCAGCTTGCACCTGTTCTGACAGTCCAACTTTAAAAGGGAGCTTTACAAGCTCCGTCCAAGCTTCCATAGCCTGGTTCATCAGGTTCTCAGCTTCCTGTACTCGATCCTTCATCTGCGTGGAAGCTCTGTTCAGTGCTTCAAATTGAACCTGCGCATCATCCATAGGATGCGCAGCAACACGAGCTTCTAGCTCAGCGATCTGGGTTCTATGGCCTTCAGCCATAGCAACTATTTCTTGCTCCAGGGTTTTCGCCCTTTCGCCAATAATTTGAACTTTTGCAACCAGAGGGAGGTCTGGTTGAATCTCACAAGCCGGCAATAACTGGGCAATCTCATCCACTGCGTTTCTGATACCGATGTCTTGCGCCTCATAAAGTGCAAGCTTCTCAGAGGTATTCTGATGGATTGCCTTCAACTCTAGCTCCTGCGATTGCAGTCGCTGATTTTCCTGAAATGTAGAGAGCTCTCTGTAGTGCAGTTAGCGGATCTGGAAGTGTCATGCTGGTAGTCGGAATATGCACGACAGTATGCCTTTCAATGAGTTCTTCAACTCGCTCGGCACTTGGAATTTCTTGTGGCGCCTGCGAAGTAGATGCTGGCGCATGGGTCTGCGCAACTCTTCCTGCGAGACCTTTCAATTCTACAAACTGCAAATCTAAAGCACTTCTGATGTGAGCATGCGCATTGCGCAACTCACGAAATTGCTCATGTAGGTACTGGTCGATCCCCGAGGGAATAGCCTGAGCGGGATGCGACACTTTTTGCTTCTTCGTGGCCGGTTCTGTGGAGCCTTCATCACTTCTCTGCTCACGGGCTTCCTTGCCCTTATCCTTTTCTTTCGTAGCGGCGGTTGGCAGCGCGGATGCGAGATCGGCGGCCTCCCTCCACTCATCGGACCAAGACTTGATGGTTTCTTCAACATCCTCGGTAGTCATTCTGTAAAGGCCTAGCGCCCATTCATCTGGAATGCCGCAAGGGCGGAGGTAAAGTTGATGTATGTCGGCAGTAAAAGCCAACTTTCCCTCATATAACGTGGCTGTCTCCTCGCTCAGCCTTGGCATTTCTTGAATGGTATCTCGGAGGAGAAAGTAGTACTCACAAAAGACAGCGCGATTCATCTTGCGCTTCGCGGGATTAGGGGAATCCCAGAGGTTGATGTAGCGCATGTCGGCAACCTCTCCTGCGCGGAGCGGAAGGAACTGAGTATTCGGGGGCTCCTTCCACCCAACGAGAGCGCATAAAATTAGAAGCCATGAAAAATAGAATGCTTGGGCTGCATTGTCCTGCACATTCAGGCAATCAGCCAAGAAAGAATTCAGCAGGAAGAGAGACCAGTTGTACTGTTCTCCCTCCGCAGCTGCGATGGCGAGCTCCACGACAGCTCCAGTGACTTCCTTCGGTCGGCACTTTGTGAGAAGTCTGCCTGCAAGCAGACTTCCTGTAAATCGAAGTGCCTCATCTTCTACTGTAGTGAGGTCATAAGCCCGACCTCCTCTTGTCAAGTTATACTTCTGCACCAGCTGTGCAGCTAATTTTCTGTCCTTGTCCTTTCCCACAAAATGAATATTGGGATCCTTACCAGCCTTAGATAGACCAGTAATGCGGTGAATTAAATCAACATTTAAATCAATTGGCCTCCCTAGCCAAAGATAACCTCCATGAACACATGTAAGCAGCGTCTTAACAACTGCATTGACTTCGTTGCTACGCCCAAAGTGCGGTAGCTTCAATAAATTCAACAAACCTGGCTTCTCCAAGTTTGCTGCAAATCCCTTTGGAATAAATTCATCGACCTTTCGGGCGGGATTGTGCACTATCGTCAGATATCGATCTGGCGCAAACTGGGGATACGTTTTATAGTCTCCCAGATTGAAATCAGAGAATTTGACCAGTGGAATGTGTCCCAACAGTTGCCCTTCTACCCGCACACTAGCCGGTAGTGACGGTAGCGGAATGGGATACTTTGCATTCTTCGGGATCTGTACTTCTGGCACATCATCTGGATGCGGCGGAATATAGTTCGCCATGGTCGCCAACGGCTCTGGAACAGGTTCTTCTGGTTGGGATGGCGACGCTCTTGTAGCCGGAGACTGTCTGGGATCTTGATAACCAGGATGTACATAAGTCGAGGCCGTGACTGGAGTAGTCATGCCGAAATCTAAGCCTCGGCGCAGGAATTGACGAACAACTTCTTCAGTTGACAGGTTCTCCGTCTTGAATCGATGTAGGGAACAAAAATCTGGACAGCAAATGGCGGACCTTCGTAGGATATGGACACTGAAAACAAGGGAAAAGACTCTGCACGACTCGGCTCTGAAAACAATAACTTGGATTCGTAAACAAGCTAGCAACTCAAGGAAAGTAACCCAAAAATTATACAAGTGTGAGGTATTTATAGCCAAATGTGAGTAAATGCGACCAAGTGGGGTAACGTAGCTATAGGCGGCTATAGGTGAGTTGACAACACGCTATCCTCGTCGCCGTAGGGGTGCATTTAGTGTGATTGACGGGTTCCGGGAGAAGCTAATGCTTTCGGCGCCTGAGTTAAATGCAAATATTTCGGAGATCAAGCCGAATCCGTCAGAACGGCTAGACTTAAATAGCGGACTTATCCTTCATTTATTCAGACGCGGCTACATAACTGCTGTAATTCAAAATTTCCGGCGGGTCATTTCAACTTAGGGAACTGTGCCTCTAAGGGCCCACAACAAAACTTTTTCAAGCGGCAAATTATCAAAGGGAACTCCGCAAGAGCGATAGTTCAACGGTCCGGGGAGAAGCTTCACAAGAGCGCAACTATGTTCGCTCCAACCAAAATTTAGACATGCGCGGATGTTTCTAGGAACTGCGCAGGAAGCCGGAGACTGAGTGTCTCGCAACTTCCGTGTAGACTGAATGCGGTGCCTCTTTCAACTACACTGGGCATCTGCATCACTAGCAATATATTAGGTCGGCAGAGCGGAGTGGCCGTCGCGATAAAGCTTGAGCCGACTCCCGTTGATCATTGTAGGTAGTAATTCTCCATCAAGCTTTGCAAGCTGAACTGCGCCTCCGTCTGTTATTTTTATCACCTGAAAAGGGCCTAACCAATGTATACGAAACTTGCCTGGGAACTTGGTAAATTTACTGTCATAAAGGAGTACCAAGTCTCGTTCCTGAAAGACTTTATTCTTAATATGCCTGTCATGCCAAGCTTTCTGTCTTGCCTTCTGTACCTGTTGATGGAATCCGGCTAAGAGTCTGTCTTCTTCTAAGGCAAGCAATTGCGAAAGTCTTTCATTCATAGTATCAGGATCTGCCATTTCTGTAATTTGCGCAATTCTAAGACTAGGGATAATGTATTCCATGGGCATAACTGCTTCTTGTCCATACACCAAACTGAAAGGTGTGTGACCTGTTAGTTTCTTGCAAGTGGTTCTGTAAGCCCATAATACAGCTGTGACTCTAAGGTCCCAATCATCTCTTTGTTGATTACAGATCTTCGTCAGGGCATTCTCAAGAATTTTATTGAATGCTTCCACCGTACCATTAGCTTGAGGATGGTAGGGTGTACTCTTATGGTGAGTAATTTGGAATTCTTCAGTAAGGGCCTCTATAGTCTCATTGAGGAAATGTGTACCCTGATCACTCATGAGGATCAGTGGACATCCAAATCTAGTGATAATATTTTCAAAAATGAACTGCGCGGCCGTAGCAGCGTCGCAGTTCTTAACTGGCTTTGCCTCAGCCCATCTGGTGAGGTATTCAGTAGCTGTAATGATGTATCTTGCGCCAGTTCTTTTTCCAGGTGGGTTAATAGGTCCTACAAAGTCAATGGCCCATTTATCAAAAGCGCGCAGTGTAATCTGGGGTCTTAGCGGCATTTCATCTCTCCTTGAGGGTTTTCCTGTGCGCTGGCACACATCGCAACATTTACAGAATTCCTTAGTATCCTTGTGCAATGTCGGCCACCAAAGACCCGCGGCCAATATCTTTTGCGCGGTTGGCTTTCCTGCGAAATGGCCTCCTGCAGTACCTGAATGCGCTTCTGCGATGATAGAGTTCTTTTCATGTGGTAAAATACATCTGCGCAAAACTTCGTCAGGGCCCAACTTATAAAGCTGGCCTGCTATCAAAGTGAAGTCTGCGGCTCTGACAACAAGTTGCTTCTTCTGTTGGATTGTAAACTCATCCGGCGCTTGCCCGGTAGTGAGAAACTCAAGAATATCAGAATAATATTCATCTGCTGCTTGAATAGAAAACAACTGTGCGTCAGGCAGATTGTCCTCCAGACTTGTAGGTTCCTCTCCTGACTCTATCCTGGATAGATGGTCAGGCCCTGCATTCAGTCTGCCTGGCTTTACAATGACCTCGAAATCATATTCTTGAAAGAGCAGTAGCCATCTGCAAATTCTTCCTCCTAACACTGGTTTATTGACCAAATATTTCAAAGCAGAGTGGTCAGTGTACATTTTAAAATGAGCGCCTAACAGGTAGTGTCTAAATTTCTGTAAGGCATACACCATAGATAATCCTTCCCTTTCTGTGGTGGTGTAGTTCTTCTCGGCTGTAGATAGCTTTCTGCTGGAGTAAGCAATCGGGTGGTCAATACTTCCTTCTCCAGGCTGTGTAAGCACAACCCCCAATGCTATGGAAGAAGCATCAACATGAACATGAAAAGGTTTTCTCCAGTCCGGGAAAACTAGAATAGGCGCTATGATCATCTTTTCTTTAAGTGTGTCCAAACTCTGTTGGCATTCCTCTGTCCATTGGAACTTCGAATCCTTTTTGAGCAATCTTTCCATAGGCGCTGTGATCTTTGCATAACCCTTGATAAATTTTCTGTAGTATCCTGTATGTCCCAATGTAGTGCGTAATTGCTTAACTGAGTTGGGCGCAGGTAAATTAGCAATGATGGCAACCTTCGCAGGATCCATCAGGAGTCCTTGTCTGCATACAATATGTCCCAACAAAATACCAAAGGGCGCACAGAAGATACATTTTTTCAAGTTAAGGGAAATATGATGCTGTCTACATTTTTCTAACATCATGCGCAGATTTGCAATATGGTTCTTTAATAGGCCAAATACAGTCCAGTCATCAAAATAGACTTCTAGAAACTTGTGAATAAATTCTTTAAAAACAGCAACAACAACTCGAGAGAAGATAGCAGGTGCGTTTTTAAGACCAAAGGGCATTACCGTATACTGGAATGAGCCCCATTCAGTTGCAAAAGTAGTCTTGTGGCGGTCGTCCGGATGAATTCTGATCTGATGATATCCCGAAAAACCATCAGTGAAAGAGTAAGCCTCTTGTCCTCCAACATTATCAAGTACTTCGTCTGTGAAAGGAGTGGGAAATGGATCGTGCGCTGATGCATCATTGAGTTTGCGCAAGTCGACACAGATTCTTATTTCACCTTTCGTTTTCTTTTCTTGGACCACCATAGGACTAATCCAATCGCTTTCCTCTACTGGATCAATAATACCTGCTGCGAGCATCTTATCAATTTCTTCTTTGACTTTTTCTTTATAGCGCGGGTTCAACCTGTATGGGCGTTGCTTTACTGGCTTAGCATCTGGTTTCAGAGGTATGCGCATCACTCCTAAGTCTCCTAGGATGCCTTTCATTTCTGTGAACTTGGTAGGAAAGATATCCTGGTAGTCACGCAATAATTCTGAAACATGTCCAACAGTTTCATCATCCCAATAATCTCCTATAGAAGCAAACTTTGGTTCAGCTTCTGTACCAATGTTAATCTTCTTGAGCTTGATGTGTTCTGTGATGGCAGGAATATCAAGCTCAGGACCTTCAATATTGCGCGTCCCTTCTGATTCTGGGATATTGATGTTGCGAGGATTGTCCTCCTCATCTTCAGCGGTGAAGTTATAACATTCCAGGGCATGTTCTATCTAGACAGCCCAATCTGGTTGGGAATATTCTATTACTAGACATGGTTCAAATACCTTCTTTTTAATACACTTCAGAGCCTGATCAATACTTGGATGTTCTGATTCAAAACTGAAGGTAAGTTGAAAACTTTCTATCATTAGAGGCCAAGTGAGAGTGCCTCTGCGTAATTCTGTTTCAGTATACCAGTTCCTTGGAACTGTATCCAATGTGTGGATGAATAGGTGAACCCATTCATCTTGCGGAATATCTGACCATTGCTGAATACATGCTTCAATGTGTGACCTGGGGTCACTCTGTCCCTTATACTTGTATAGGACTTCGGCTGTGGTGTCCTGAAATCTGCGCAGTATCAGTCTGCGACAGTCTTGCCATGTATGAATATTCTCCCTATGCGCAACCCACCATCTTGCGGGTGTGGCGCGCAATGCTACGTCCAGTGCCTGTGTGCGCTGCGGTTCTGGAAGATTTTGTTCATATTCCTGTATGAATTTGGTTACTTCGGTTGAACCATCAAAAATTGGAGTGTCAGTTAATTCTGTGCCAATCCATCGAATGGATTTAGTCATCATAGCGCAACGTCTTGCAGAAACCTCATGTAAACGATTCTGCCAGTTTTTCAATCCTGCATCTGAGTCTGATGTGCACGAGCTATCGCATCGCCAGCTGATATGTCCGTCTGCTGTGGGGTTGACATAGTCACTGTGGTTGGTAGTCATTTGGTACAAACTTTCCATGTGGCGCGCTTCTTCTTCTGCGCGAATGGGTTCTATATACCTTGGTCCTTGAATATGATCAAGTGGTGCGATGACCCTAATCTGGTCATCCTCAAAAGTCATCTGTCTTTTCTTCAAGTTAATGACAGCCAAATTATCAAATGCCCAGTCTATTCCTAGAAGTGCTGGGTATGGTCTACTATCGTCCATGATTTTGATTACTTCAAAATCTGCAGAGCTTCTGACTCCATCAATATCAATAGGTACATTGGGTAGTCTGCCCAATGGAGAGACTCGTTGCTGATTCGCGAGTCTTAGCTGGATAGGGGATCTTGTAAGCTGAGGGCTTCCCATCTGTTCCCATGTCTGCATAGTGAGAACATTAGCTTCTGAGCCCAAATCTAACATGACTTCGTCCATTTCAAATGCTCCAATCTGCGCTGTGAGCCTCATCTCTTTTCCAGTTCTAATGTGACTCCTAATCTGGTGAACAGCACACTGCGGTGTGTTTGTCGAAGCAGACTGTTGGCACTGGTCCAACAGGTGTTGGAGTTCTAGAGTTGCCTTTTCATTGCGCAACAATTTTAAACATTGTCGCAGGAACGCATGAACACTGCCTAGTGCATGCTCCTCGTCGGGTCTTCCAGCTGTAGTGGCCTGTTCTTGTACAAGGTTGTCTTGTCTTAGCACTTGCGATCTAATATTGTTCGGCGGAATTGCGGCAGAACTTGAAGCTCTCGGATCTGAGAAATACTCTTGAGCTTGCTTGAATGCTTCTTTTTGCTTATGCAGGTTAAGTGGAGCTGGTTTAATATTAGCGCGGCGCACCCATTGCGTCGCTTGCTTTCCTATTCCCATCTCTTGCGCACCAGTGGTTGCTCCACTGCGTGTCACTATATTAACTGTAGGGTCTGGTTCTCTTTTTTCTGCTGCAATCAACTGAATATTCTGATTGACCTGTGGGGTCTTGGATTGCATCTTAGCCTGTAACTGAGGGCATTCTTCAATGATATGGTCAGAAGATTTACAATACCTGCAGAGGGTTGTAGGATTTTGGCAATCCCTAGCAAAGTGACCTTGTGCTCCACAATTATAACAAGTGATCTGTCCTCTTCCGCGACCAAAATTTGTTGTGCGTCCACGTCCCCTGTAATTTCCTGCTCGGGCGTCGCGGGTTTGGTCATACGGTGGACCTGCTGTGGGTCCTTGTGTCTCTGCTTGTACCCTATAAACATCATGCTTTCTTTCTATCATAAGATCATATGCTCTACAATTGTTCTCATCATGACCTACTGATTTACAGAAATTACAATATAGATTCTTTGGAGTTTGTACATATTTCTGAAGTAAGTGGCATTCTTGTGGTCTATGACCTCTAGTTCTACAGATTTCACACCAAGGCCCTTGTGCCTGTGGTAAAGGGTTAGGTGCTCCAGTTGCAATATAGTCTATGAAAACGGGGCAATGGTCCTTTGAATGACCTTGGGCTTTACATTTTGTACACCAAATTTCTTCCTTAATCTCCTTGCCTTTCTTAATATCATGCACTTGCAAGGTTAAGTTTGCTAATTGGTTCTGTAAATGCGCAACATCGTTGCTTGTTCCCGCAATTGGCGAAGCTTCTAGTTTCATAGCCATCTCTAGAGCTTGTTCCTGAGTACTAAGATTCTGTTGCATAAGAGGAAGTCTAATGTGTGGAAGTAGTGCAGCAATGAACCATTCTTTATGTTGTTGTGGTGCAAACTCGAAGCTTACTTGATCTATCAAGGCTTTGAACTTCTGGTCGAAGTCCCATACTGATTCTGTAGGTAACTGTTTGATGTCTTTGAGTTCTGTTATACACTGTGATTCTGATTTAGGTTTCTTAAATTCTTGAATCATAGCATTTCTTACCTCAGCAAGCGTTCTATTCTGTGCTGCTGAGTATTTCATGAACCAAGTCAAGGCTCTATCTCTTAGTGTGGTTGCTAACTGAACCAGTTTAACAACATCATCATTAATTTGCTTAATTGTCCAAATGGCTTCACATAAGAACCAGTGCTGCTCAGGGTCTTCTATCCCTGTTCCTCTAAAAGTTGGTAGCTTCATGTCATCACCCATCCTTCTTGTGCTAGGTTGAGGTGAGGCTGCTGTAGCAGTGCTTCTGGGCTGGTTAAATAAAGGTGGTACAGAGGTGCTAGAAGTACCGTGTGGACTACTTAAAGGTGTTACTGTAGGGTTATACTGAGCTTGGTCTGGTTTTTGCGGTGTAAAAGGGTGATAAGGGATATGAGCACTTCCTTGTCTTTCTATATGGCTTGGTCCAGGGACTTGGCTATTGTCTGGACTAGACTCAAAAGAATATTGGTCAAGGCCTACTTTATATCGTTTTCCACTACGAGTGCAACCAATAAGTTCAGGATCACTATCAGAATCTACGGACATTACTTGTCTATGCTATTCATCAGAAGTAATACATAGCTTTCCTTTTTCATATAGAAGCATTTTAATCCATAAGTTCAGAGAATTTAAGAACTTACCTCTGTGTACTTGGAAGAAATTCCTCTCAGCTTCACTGAAACTCTTTCTTGTATCTACTGCAAATTCGGTGATGAAACCTTTCAGTAGACTATTCAACCAAAAGTCGACTGCGCGGGACACAGGATTGTCTATCCGCTTCACAATACTGACTAGCTCAGGCGTCCAAGCGACGGGTCGATCAATATGCACAGTAGGTCTAGAGTCTGCTAACTTGGCTATCCAAGCGTGCAATTCTGGTGCAAATGTAACAAAGAAAATTTCGTGAAGTTCAGTATAAATATACTTCTGTAACCAGTCTTCTGTTTGGAGCATAGAGCTTCTATTTTCTTGTTCAGCGAACTCTTTAGCCTTTAAATCAAACCAGTCTCCAATTTCTTTAGCTGTGGGATTCCAGTAGCACATTTGTGAACTGAGCAAGTCTCAGTGTAACAGAACCTTTTGCTGGCTTCAGCAACAATCTCAGACGTCGGGGAATTAGTAAGTCTCACAACAGCAAGTCGCAAGACAAGGGAACCATTTGTTGGCTGAGCAACAACCTTCTACGTCGCAAAAATAGCAAGTTCAAGTCACACGGCAACGGAACCATTTGTTGGCTGAGCAACAACCTTCTACGTCGCAAAAATAGCAAGTTCAAGTCACGCGGCAACAGAACCATTTGTTGGCTGCTTTCTTGGGCAGACCCGGGTTTTAATGAAGCGCAGCAACAAACCCCTTGGCGCACTGGCCCTCTCGGCAACGAGCTGCGCAGCAGCTCGAGGTCTCACCCGAAGTGGCTATGGGGGGGCTAAGGAATCAGGTTTCCTCAACCTTGGTGACGCGAAGATTGTTCTTTCCTCTTCTGGTTCCTCAGATACTGGCGGTCGGACTTTCCCGCAGGCCCCTCGACGCAGCTGCGCGGAGTCCTTCTTCTCTGGCGCAGAGGGCAACTAACCCGTGCGTCGAAGCGTTACGTACTTCCTCACCCTGCGCACCCAGCACAGTAACGCATTCCTCGCTCACTGCAGCGACAGTGCTCCACGATTTCTTCAGGCCTTAACACTTATGGCAAACAAGGGACCTTCCCAAACTCAATCAAACCGTCGCAAAGATAACACAAGAGTTTTGCATACACAGGTAATGAACTTAAACAGTTAATCACTCACACAAAATTATAACAAGTGGAAATATGGGAAGCTCTTCTCCTCGAGGAAAACCCCGTCCTCGGGAGTGTTATATTAACCAGAAAACCATAGAGTTATACAATATGCTGCGCACACAGCTGCAGTCTTAGATTCTTACAGGAAACTCCACGCACACAGCTGGGAGCCCTTCTCTCAATCTAGTCTCTTCTCTACAGAGATTACAAAGGCGCAGACGTCACACAGACTGTCTGGCTACTCAGGGATTAGCTCCTCGGCTATCCGATTCTTTTCTAGTTCTACAGACTCGGTAGAACACTTAACACAGGATATTCAACACATGATCTATCCTCGAGACTGACTATCTAACAGTCTAACTAACAAACTATCCCAAGAGTATCTACTTCTTACTTGCTAACTCTAACTAACATCTATCCATTACAATTGTTCATATATATAGGTGGCCATGGCGGTCGCACCTTTACAAAACTGTGGGCCTTTCCCAACAGTGATTCCCAAAGACCCTAACCACGCACATGGCTAGGTGTACTGTAGGCGCCGCTTGCAGTCACGTCGCCGCTTCCTGCATGCTCCTTGACTTTCGACGCAGATAGTGGGTATGGACGCTTGTCCTTTGCCTTCAATGCTCTGGCCCGTTTCTCCTCCTTGATCCGAGCAACCATAACTTCTGTACTAAGCCTTTAAATGAGGGTAGCTGAGCCCTCTACTCCATCGCCTTATTTATTATGGTAGCTGAGCTTTCTATTCAACCTTCATTCTCTTCTGTCGTGCGCGCGAGCTCCGCGATTTCCGGTCCGTGATCTTCGCTGAGCTTGTCTATCTGGCACCGTACTGCGCACCGTCTCCTTCTTGTCCAAAACTTAGTGCTTGTTCCCAAAATTAGCACTTTCCTTCCATACTTGTGCTTTTTTCCCAAAATTCGCAGCTTTACCGTAGCTACGTCCTTGACTCCAACATAAATACTCATCCCTAGCTTCCAGTTAGAGTTTAGACCAATACTAGTATGCATATACTAGGTGCCCAGAAGCATTGGAGTAGAGTTCATCCGAGATGATATTGAAACATAAATGGTCTTGGTACTTTGTGCATAGGTATTAAAATATATTATATCCTTCCATCCATCCAGAACCTTTGATCCTACCCCCCCTCCAGTAAAACTAGCTTCTAAAAACATTGTTTTTAATTAATTCTGTGTTGAAGAAAGTTTTTGTATCAGTACTCATAGTTGGTAAATTAAAATACTGCACTCTAATTAGTAAGTGGAGAAAATATTCTGAGAATTTGGGAGGATGTGGGGATGTTTGGGAGCAAAAGAATCAAGGGCGCTAATTAGGACTGCTCAACTAGTGGATTCCAAGCTTTTCCAAATAGGATTAGGAATCTTCAAATCCCCAGGAAAAGGGTTGGGATAGCTTCATTAGTCCCTCAGGATCCTCAAATGACCTTCAGATCAGAAAATTGACTCATACTTAGTTCCATCAGTCATTTCGCATGGGTAAAGGGGACAAAATAACCCCTAAGGAGATAAATTTATTTCATCTTTGTATACTTAGAATAAAAATTATCCTAAGTCTAGTATAAACAATAATTTTATTTAATTTTAATTATTTATGAATAATTATTCCTAAATATTGAGAAATTGGGCCAAGAGGGCGCCCTCATGAGGATAAGGTTGCTAAAATAGAACTGGAGGCAAGAAAATAACAAAAGAGGAAAAGTAGGGAAGGTGTAAGAAGATGCCAAAAGCATAAAAGTGGAAACATCCAGAAAAAGCTAAGTAAGATACCAACCAATAATAGGTTAGAATCTCAACTCAGAACACTAATTTTAAGCAGAATTTTAACAAGTAAATTTTTACAATTTTGGTAAATAGCATAAGGACAGTTCTGACCACTGGATACCCAACCCAAGGATGATAGGGAAGAATTTAGGTTCTGGTTTTTATATGGGAAAGTGTGTAGCATCAAGGTATAAACAGGGCCAACTTCCAAGTCCTATGCACAAAGAACTGGAGCCATTTACTTTTCAACAGTTAGCTAGATCTGGTGTCTACTTCGATGCTTGCTGGGCCTTCCAGCATATGAAAACTAGACCCAGGTGTTGGGAAGGATTATTAAATAGATATTTTTGTTCATGGAGGTCTTTGGGAATAAAAAATAAGCAATTAAATACTGGATTAAGAGTTGGGGGGAGTTGCTGTGACTTGGACTACTGAGTTAGTTTTAATGGTTGAATTCCAAAACATGGTATGACCCTCCCAAATTCAGTATTATAAGGTTAGGATGTGTTCTATGGTATGTTAATGAAAAAAAACAACTAACATAATTTAATTTGGATTTGTATAACTCAATTTACATTAATTCTGGTAAAACTAGTCAAATTAAAAGGGCCAAAGAGCTAGGATTCAATGTAATAATTGTGACTTGACTTTAGTAACTTCCAATGCTGTAATTAATGACTGAAAAAACTTAATTACCCTATATCATACCTGTACTAATTATCAGATTACAAAAATGAACCACATATAGATTTTAGTATGTTGCACAACCATAACTAGCTCCATTCTCAAGCAAAACTGACTAGTCTTTGGATTTGAGTATTAGGATAGCTATTACAAATTACAGAAACATTAACATGAATTATTTCAGAATTAATAAGGAGCATTTAGGAAAACATAAACTTAATAAATCAGATCTTTACAGTGTTTGATAGATCTAAGCTCTCCGAAAAACAAGAGGACCTTTATAGCAGAGATCTCTCACAAATGATGAGACTATGCTGTTTCAGAATGGAAGAATGAGAAGAGAAGGGTCCTGTATCTGAAATAGGATGGAAAGAGGATGATATTGCAGCTGCATATGCACAGAAACAAATCACCAAATATCCTCAAGGGCGCATCCACTTCAAACTCTCTCTTTGAGCCAAAAACACCTCATAAATTCTCCTCAACCCACACACTTCTCTGGTTCTGACTTGAGGCTTGAATTATTCTTAGTAATAGAGTGAATAGACCCCCAAATAAACTCTCCATGGCTGCAATTGATGAAATCATATCAGAGAATGAGAAGTATAATAGAAGGAATGGGGTTCATCTCCCATTGGTTGGCTAGGGCACACCACCTTGCCTTGAGAAGCATAGAATGCTCACACATAAATTCAATTTGACAAAAGATGTGAATAGGATTTGCTTGGATTCTTTTATAGAATTCATGGTGACCTACTGAGCAAGTTGACATGCTTGGTGACTTGTGAGAGCCCTTACAAATGAACCCTCCATGAGTGGATAGACTTGCTTGCTTTTCCTTACATCTTTTCTGTCCTTTAGAAACTGCACCCCACTTTGTCTTAAGATGTTTCCTTCTTTATAAAAGTTTCCTATTTTGTAACTGGGATCCCTTTTGGAAACCGCGCCCTCCCTTAGCTTTTTCTGGGTGTTTCCAATTTCCTTCTTTTGGAAACTTCTTACACCCTCCTGTTTTTCATTCCTTGCTATTTTATGGCCTCCAGTTCCCATTTAGAAACCTTATCCTCATGAGGGAGCCCTCTTGGCCCACTTGCACACATATTAGCAATTCTAATTTCAAAAATTAATAAATTAGTTTCTCCACTTGACTTAGGATAAAATTTATTGTATGCTTGCATAATAAAGTGAAATTATTTTCCTTAGGGGTTATTTTGTCCCCTTTTTCCCATGGTCACTGAATTAGCCAAAATTGGGGACATGACAGTCCTCCCTCCCAAAATTTCTTGTCCTCAAGCAAGAAACCAACTCCAACCAACTATGAAGCCAACCAATGACTTCACTTTTCAAAATATGCTGCTGACTGTCTAGAATTGGAATCCTCCATTCCAAGCTGAAATATCAAGGGTCCATCATGTTTTTTCTACTCCACTCTAATTATAGTCATTCTCAAAATGACTAACTCTTCTTTAACCAAATTTTCAACCCAATTAGGATAACTGAGTAGAATTCCTGGATCCCAATACTTCCTCTGTAAGGACCCAAATTTTGCTGCCACCTTTGGAAAGCTGTCACTCCAAGGAATCCCAGGGTCCCAAAGTATCAACTGCATCCTCCCAAACATCAAAATCAATTGGGATGATCTATCATCGATTAGGATGTCAAGATCACACCACCACATTGAAATTTGGTAACTTCCAATTTTAAACTGGACATCTGTGATAATTCCCACCAAGCATGGAAATCCTCAATATAGGGCTGAATCATATAAACTCCTCCCAAGGAACAGGCGGTGACCTATGTCCATCCAATAATAGTGAGAGCATCATATAGCAGCCATAGATGCTCATTCTGCTCACTTGAAGTGTAATGTGTGTCATAAAAACCTCCATTGATTTTGTAAGTAGTAATGCCAAAAATGTGACTTTTCATCCAAAGAAAAAGTGAAAAGACACTCCATCCAACCAAATCGAGTGGGAAGCAAAGTGCTTCCCCAAGTGAAATCAGCCAATGGCTCAACTCTCTTCCATTGGCCAAAGGGGTCAAGCATACATCCAAGTATGCGGATTTCCTCCACATAGGCCACCTTCTGCAAGATAAATATTTCATTAACTTCTCTTGGCAACTTTCTTGCTTAGCTACCTTTCCCTGATCATGAGCTTAAATATTTCTGCAGGGAGATTCCATGTATGACATGTAATCTTCCACCCAATCCATATGTGGATGAATGGCATCAAATGGCATCAATATGTGTCTCTATTGCTGATCACAAAACATGTCAGGGTTAGGAGCATCAATAAATTTACAATTTGTTTTTTACCTCCTAGAATCTCAAACTGTGAAATGCATCTATCCATGGGTGGATATACTTTTTTGTTGCTTGATCCCAATGGATTGAGATCATCATGATGGTTGTTGGTGCTGGGTGAAATGAATTCAGGTATCTTCTCCATCCATGAGTCTTCCTAATCTATAGAAATCTCATGATATCCGAGGCATGGTACTAGTGCACAACTCCAATGGCTCAACTCTCTGCCATTGGGTTCACTCAATTGGTGCAAGTGAAAGAAAGATGCATCAAGGAATGGAAGTGGATTCCTCAGATGTTGTTGGGAAGAAAATGGGGCATTTACCCAATCATTATGGACAATTTTGGGAGCCTCCTTCTCCACATGTGGCATCAACCAGAAAAATTTCTTCACCCAATGTTCATCCCCACTTGATGTGGCTGAATATAGGATCTAGGGGAAAGAACTGTGAACCAACTTCATATCTCTGCAACTCTCATTCATCAAACTTATGGTTACATATTATTCATTACTGGCTAGTCCAAATGAGGTGATCTCATTCAAATCCGCCATGGAAGAGTGACTCTCTCCAAGGAACAACTCAGGTTTACTCTGGGAAAGATAAAGTGCTTGGTTCTCATTAAACTGTTCTACACACTCCTCAAGCACATGCAAAATAAAATGATCCTCATGATTCACCATATCATGAGGTTCCTACATATGATCAAGAATGCAATCAACCAAGTGAATATGGCTGAATGGTGTGTAGGAGGGCAGGTGTGATCTTTGCAACTTTTCATGAAGTTGCACTATCTCCATCTTAGATTCTTGGAGTGCACATTGAGGGATCTGAAAGGAATATTGGGTGGTCATCAACTCTTTTGTGAGCTTGAAAAAATCCTCTTCATCCTTCAAGGATGCACCATGAAACAAATCCACAAGCTCAAGCAGTTATCTCTATCAGAAAGAAAGTATAGGAAATTTCCCTTAATGCTTGTCTTGGCTTTCTGAAACTCTCCATGTCCCTCATGGAAGACTGCTCCCCCAACTTCCAACATAGATTTTTCATTAAAGCATGGGTGTCATTTAGGATTTGAAGGGAATCTTTGATCTTGCATTCATTTAGCTTTAGTGTCCTTTCAAGGAAATGAGGTTCTGGCAGATGAACCTCCTCTTGTTCTATGTTTCTGGGATCAACTTCATGAAGTTCCATCAAAGTTTTGAAAGCTGATCCATCTCTTGATGCTGAAAAAATTCATCTTTTAGATCATTACCAACATAAATTATGCTGTAACCAGGGAAAATTTTAAGAACCCCCCCTAAATTTCTATGTATAATAATTGGGCTAATCCCCATGATACATAGGAAAATATGAAGGTTATTTTATCAATTAAATAATACATATATATAATTTTTTGGCGAATGTCACACCAAATGATATAATATTGTAAAATCTCGGCGAATCTTTTATTGAATTATAAAATATTGTAAAAACTTGGCGAATATTTCATCAAATTATAAAACCTTGTAAAGTCTTGATGAATATTTTATTAAATTATAAAACATTATGAAGACTTGGTGAATTTTTCAATAATGCATAAACCACATATAATAATAAAAAAACATATTCATTAAACTATAATATCCTAGAGAAAGATCCATTATCTAGTACTTGTTGAATTAAGATAATTTTTATTTGATTTCTTGCCTATTCACATAGGATTTCTTCAATCAATTCCATTATGATACAATTACATCAAACTAGGTTTGGCTAAAATCCATGTTTTTCCATTCTCCTAAGTAACCAAAAGATCAACCTACGAGTTGTTATTGCAATCACATAAAATACCATCAATAGAGTACTCTGAAGTCTCAAACCCTTTGACCAATTCATATGCATCTAAACCCTCAAACCCTAGTCATTAAGCTAAATAAGGGTGATAAAATTAAGAAAAATCCACTTGGAAGCTCAAAGAAGGGAGTATAAAATAGAAAGAACAAGAGTTGCACGCAGCTTGGTCATTGCCTTGTAGAAATACAAATAATAATAATATTATAAATATATACAAAAAAACACTAAACAATAATAAATTGATTTCTATATTGGAAAAATGTGGGGTTTTAATCCAAATAACCAACTTCCAGATTATATACTGAGATTATATACTGCAAATTTCCAGTTATTATTATGTATTCAAAAGTGAGGTGTAAAACAACCAAACATTGTTAGTCATGCCAAAAATGGCACCATATTTTGCAACACTTGTAAGTCCATATATATATGAGAGCATGCTTTCCACACAACTTCTTACAAAAAACATTTACTTTATATTATTAGTTTTTTTATTACATTTTGATGTCTAATAATAATAATCACATGGAGGCCAATAAATGGCCTATATTTGGAATACACAACTACCCCAATCTATCTAGACATGCAAGTAAACATATCCATCCATTTATTTACCTTTACCAATCCTTTAAAGAATAAGATCCAACCGAATTCCAACAATTGCAAACTTTATTGCAACAACAAACCAAGAGATGGATTGCATTGTAGAAACATATTAACACAATGAGCAAAGAAGGATTACAAATATATAAATATCAAGTTCGTTTGCTTTGGCTATTGCTTCATGTTTGCATTGAGGCTAAGAGATTTCCTCCATATAAGTTATTTTATATGTTTCTAAGTAAACGATCCTACTCAAAATAAAAGTTGAAAGGAGTAAGACATCTAGGTTCTTCATTGATGCCATGAATACTTGTCAAATAATGGTGACTCAAGGCCTCTTCAATTGACATGAAACAAAATATAATAAAAATGCATCAGTTGAAAAGACAATAAAAACTAAAAGCATATAGAATAGATTCAATGTCCAAGTATTTCCCTTCTCCAATACTTAAAACCATCCTCGAACACCCAAAAATAATAAAAACTAACCAATTATAGAAGTTGACCCATATAATACCTATGATACACTTGCTTGGCACGAATACAAGCATTTTTCAAGTAAATCTACAACATCCTCATCCAAGTTAGGAAGATTCAGAGAAAAAGGTTGCTCAAGGAATTGTCAAAATATTGAGTGCATGCACCACCTACAATATGGTACCTTGGTAATTTAGTAAATTTGTTTTCCAATACATTAAAAAATAGCAACACCACGAAGATGTATTAAAAAATTCAATACCTTTTTCCTTAGGGAAACTCTATCAAGTGAGATGATACTTGTCAGCATAAGGTAGAATATGAACATATCATATGGGAAAAGGTAAGAGGTTTTGAATGTTGAAATAGAATCCATAACTATTTGATCTACTTTCTTGAAGTTTCGTGTAGACATACAGTAAAGGATTTCATACACCTTCAATATGACATACTTCTTAGCTTTATCAATGCCTTTTGAAATTAAATCAAATCCCATGGAAGAGAACCCAAGCTCAAGGGTGTGGAAAACTAAGTCCATCTACTAGCCTACAACAACTATCTTCCCCTCGGTAAATTTGATTTGCTCCAAATCCTTTTCCTATAGCCCACCACTTGATCGCATTACATCTGTCCAATGCTAAATCTCCGTAAACGTCTTTCCAAATGTTGTAAATGTTTTTATGATCATGAAGTGGAAGGGTGTTGGCCAGATCCATAATCCCTCTCTCCAAAACCTCATATTTCTCAGTGCTACCCACACAAACAGTCAGGTTCGCCATCTAACGCAGCCACCTTTTCAGGAATGAAACCCTAAATGAGTGAGGAGTAATTATCTCTCCCTTCGCCATTAGATTCAAAATCAGATTAAGTAAAATATCTAATTTTTCTTGGACACCAACTGAACTTAATGAATGAGAAAGGTAATCATCCTCGCAAAACAGTTCAACACACGTTTCGTAGAGTTTCCAATCACAACGCCGTATGAGATGAAACAACCATAATAGATCAGACCAATACCAGGCACCATGGACATCATTGTTCAATGATTCAATGCATGGCTGAGAGTCAGAGAATTTAATTTGGTCTACCATCAAATGAAACTCTTTCAACAGTGCAGAACTGCAGGTATCTGCAATAGCCTTAGCTAAGTATGTATTTGCGGCCTCAAAGTATCCTTTGATATATTGGTCCACTTCCATGGGAGCTAGATTACGAGGACGCATAGTAATCACATACAACATGTCTTGTAAACTCTGTCTCGACATCCCTAAATCTCTGTTACTCATACTAAGCCTCGTAGTTAGATCCAGCAAAATGTTTATCTGCAAACAAGATAACATTGCTCAAAGTTTGGTTGGTTGCTCTGGAATCCAAGCAACAACATCCAAAAATGTCATGAATTTGTTTATTCCCTCATTAAATAATATTTGAAGAACAACTGGTAGAATAGCCAGGGATTCATCCACACCACCGGAGAAATTAAAGTGCTCGTCTGCTTCACAAGAATACATGAGCTGAAAACATTTAACATAAATCTATGGATCAACAGAACTTGTTATCTTCAGTTCAAGTGGGCGCTCATCCTGCAAAGACCAATGATCAGAAAGTCGGGCTTCATAGAATTATGATTTTTTCAGAATTTGAGAATGAAGGTACATAGGGTTTCCTTCATCTCCGTCTTTACCGATAATGTGTAATTTGATGTCAACCGTTTCCTGATCTCTGAATTGGAACACCTGTTTTACCATTTCTTGATCTTCGAATTTGATGTTAGCTGTTTCTTGATCTCCGAATTGGAACAACTGTTTTACCATTTCTCCTAATAAGTAGTTTGGATAAGGATAGCAAAGAAACGTAACTCAAATAGATCTAAACGATTAGCAGAAAACCTCTCAACAATACCGCAAAAAACCTGTATTCACAATACCGCAAGTTGTCTTTTGGTTTTTCTTTTATTTTTGAGTTTATTTATACATTTTAATTGCAATGATGTTGGCTTATTTATTCATATAAATCTATGGTTGCTAATGGGACGAGGTTGAGCGTGTGACATTGGAAGTCAAATTGGGGTAAATAGGTGGGTGAATTTACCCTCAGCAACTGCCATTTCTATAAATTTGGGCAAATTAGAGAGAGCGGGTTATTTTACTGGGCAATGGGAGCTTGAAATCGTATAAGAGAGGGGAAAAATGGTTCAATTTAGTGTCCCTTTTATATATTTTATGGGGCCAATGTGCCATTTAGTAAAAATAAATACATAAAAATTGGGCTAATCATAGTAAATGTTGGTTTAATTAAAAAATAGCCCACTAAAAAATTAAAACCCCTAAATTTATCCCATGGGCTAAGATTAGCCCCTAAAATTTTCCCTGCATGTAACTTGGGTGCTCATTCATCTCTGGTGCACCAGAAAATTTTTCTCTCAAAATTTCAGCCTTCTCCAATTCATGAACCCCGACACTTGAGGGCTCAACCAAGCCAATATTCTCATTGGAAGTGGCTGCCACATCAAATTGACACAGAGGCACATAAAAATCACAATTGAATAAAATACCATGTGTTATGTTCTCCTCTTCGTGTGATGGAATTATGGAGGTTTGTCCTTCCACCAATTTCTTTGTTTCATCTTTTGCTGCTGCAAGGCCTTCTTCTTTCTCCAAGGAATTTGTACTCACAACATATTCATCAATGAGGACCTCCATGTCACCAACATATATATGAGAGTACCCATCATTAGATACTCTATCATAAATCAAGCATCCATAAGTAGATGCTTCACAAGAAATTGAGCAACCGAAAGTGGTTCCTCCTCTATCCAAGTCCAAATTGTCACCAACCTCTGGGTGATCATAATTAGCACAGGTGGTGGCACCATCATGCTCATGTGATGTACAAAAATCATCAGTGAGAATGGTCTCCTTGGATTCTTCTAACTTACACTCTTCCTCATGGATTTTTTCTTCTCCATTGTAGTCACTTGCTCTTCTCATAGACGCTCTTCATTCTGCAACCCTCATATGCAAGTGACATATGCTTACCCTCTAATGGATCATATGTTTTCAAGTAAACATGGTTTTTGCAAAAATTAGAACTTTTATCATGCTTATTCTTGGTATTTCCCTCTTCCTTGCTTGGAGAGAGAGTGATCCATTTCCTCCTTGCACTAGCTAGCACAACAATGATTCACTTGTGCCTCAACTTTACCTCCCTTCGGTATTACTAACCCCACTTCTTTGAACACATTGTCAACCATATGTGCCATCCTTAATTCATTTTCTTTGCAGTAGGGTTCTTGAACAATATATTCATCTCCAAAGAGCATTAGTCTTGGAAAGACAGAGACTTCCTTCTCTCTTTCTTCAAGGCAATGTATTCCATGAGATATTGGAATGATCCCTTCATATTATTTCCCCATGAAACTTTTCCATCCAATTTAGACATAGGTAGATAAGATACTATGTCCTCTTCAAACATATGGTCAGCAAAGTAATCTTCTTCACACCTCTGCATATAACAATCTCCAACATAAGACATTTCCTCTTCTTCATATGGCTCAAAATATTCCTCAATCACTGGTAGGAGCCTCATACTGCACTTTTGAAGATTTGTTTTGCAATATTCTTCAACAGTGAGCTTATTTCTTTCCATATGGGTGGAGGAAAGTGCTCTGATACCACTGTAATGTACCAACTAGGATTAGTGATACAGAAACTTTCTTCTACACAAAATTAATAAAAAACAATGTTTTTGGAAGCTAGTTTGACTAGAGGGGGGGGGTAGGATCAAAGGCTATGGATGGATGGAAGGATTTGATATATTTTAATACCTCTGCACAAATTACCAGGACCATTTATGTTTCAATATCATCCTGGTTGATCTCTACTCCAATGCTTCTTGGCACCCAGTAAATGCATACTAGTATTGGTCTAAACTTTGACTGGAAGCTAGGGATGAGTATTTATGACTCAGAGAGGTTAATAAAAATAAAATATAAGTCAATATACAATCATATATAACTCCATAAATTTTAAGAAATATTTGGGAGCTTGCAAACAGGAAAGGAAGGCTCACGAATTCCTCTTCTCAAACATGGATTGGATCATAAAACATGTTATATAACATCTGGAACATAAATGATCTCATTTGGATCTATTCTAATTCATCTACCATAAGCATTCTGAAAACTAGTCAAAATCTAGGCAATTCTAGAGGGGGTGGACAAATTGAAGAAAATATCAGAATTATGCAATAATAAATGTAATGAATGATATCAAAGATTAATATTTACTGTTATTAAATCATATCATAGCCATGATAATCAGTGGATTCATCAAATCTTAATTCCATAGCATTCCTGGGAAGATAGAAGAGAGAAGAAGAGAAGAATTGGAATTATGATTGGAAGGATTCAATGTGGTTCCTTCAACAATTCATATGAACAAAAATTTTTCTATAGATTTCTTCATAAAACGTGCATAAAAGAGTCGTCAACAACAAAAAACTCTAATGGTCTTCAATGGTCTTCATCTGTATCTTCAATTGGAACATAACTGAGTAGAATGGTAACAATTGGGGCACATCGCCCAACTGAGATTAGAGGCACATCTATCCAATCATGAGAATCTTCATTTCTCTCAAATTCATAAAAAAAATATGCCAAAAGTTCTGAATAGAGCTCTCTCTCTTTCTTTTATAGAATGAATGACTAGTTGGCTAAGTCATCTCCACCTGTGAGAGCAGGTCACCTCCACTAGTGGATCCTCATGAGTTGGCTTGGAATTTCCTACTTTTGGATTAGCTTTGTATTTATTTCCCGCTTTATCATGTTTCCTGCTTTCTCCCACTTTCCTGCTTTATCCTGATTTTCTTGCTTTATCCCGATTTTCCTTCTTTATCCCGATTTTCCTGATTTTATCTCGATTTACTGCTTTTAGCATGTTTTTGACAATTTTTAGAAATTTCCATCCTCCTTGGTCAACTTGGCCTCTCTAATTCGCCCTCCTTAGCTTAGGTCATTATTTATAATCCAAATATTAGTAATTAGAAATAAAATTACTCAAACCAACTAATTAATTATTCCAAAGTGCATATTCTGGAATTTAATTAATTAAATGCTTCCAAACCAAAATTAATCCCTTGGAATAATTTAACTCTTTTCCTAGTACTATTGGCATCATTAATTAAATATTTTAATGCTTATGACCTAGTGACATAGACCTTGTCAAAATTTGGGGACATGACAGAATTTGACCTCGAATTTGTTATTCCCAAAAGTAAGAAATCCATGGCCTGAGCCGAACTTATTACAGACCTCCTCTCTACCATCACAAGCGAGTCTCTCCAATACCAATTACTCGATGAGAACCTTTTTCTCATTATGGCCGAAGATCTTGGGTATGGCGATATACTTATTTATGTCCACACCCAGAATTTTTCTCCTCACTTATCCCACGACGATCACTGCAAAATCCACCACCAGGCACTGCGATACCTCCTCATTGGAGACGTCCTATATCGTCATGACATCGACACTATTGTTCGATGTTGTTTAACGCATGAAGAAGCTGAGCAAGTTCTCAATGATTTCCATAGCAGTGCGTATGGTGGTCACCTCTCCGGATTAGACACCACCTAAAAAATCCTATGAGTAGGGTATTTTCGGCCCTTCGTATTAAAAGATTGTGTCTATTCCATCAAATGGTGCGCGAATTGTCAGGTATTTTCCTGTAAAACACGTTCTACCCACCACAACACAATTATTCTTCAACCACGTCATCTCCCACTTCGGAATTCCCAAACAACTTGTATCCAACAACAGAAGACACTTCTGTTACGAAACATTCGAAGAACTATCAAGGATGTTAGGATTTAAGCACAAATTTTCAACCTCTTTCTATCCTCAGGAAAACAGAGAGGTTAAAGCTGTTAACAAAAATCCTCAAACTATGCTCCAACGTATAGTGGAAAAAATAAAACCAACTGGAACCACATGCTCTTTCCTACCCTCTGGGATTACCACACTTCAGTTAAGGTTGCCACAGGTTTTACCCCCATTTCACCTTGTGCATGGTGTAGAATCCACCCTCTGAATCAAGTGTCAAATCCCTAACCTCCATGTCATGTCCCCAAATTTTTGCCTAAGGATCATATGATAAAATTGGCTAGGAATTTTTTTTTATTGGTGTCTAAAGTTAATATTTCCTAAAGAAAACTATCCAAAGTCCAAAAATTAAATATTAATTGGATAATAAGCCACACAGAGAAAATAATATTCCCAAGTTGAGTTATAGGAAAAATAAGGGTGAAATTGGGAATAAGTAATAATTGGGGATTTGACCAAGTAAAATTAAATAAAATGCCAAATAATATTTATTTGTGCAATGGAATAAGTCAAAATATTCCCAAGGATTAAATAAAATATGTGGACAAACTTGATAAGATAAAATGTTGACAAACCTTGTGGAGAAAATGAATATAAGGAAAAATATTGAATATTTCCAATAGTCAAGTTAGTGGGGTTCCTAAAAAGGGAAAATGTTGTATTAGGAAAATTACACCACTTTTGGAGAGTTAATGACCATCACATTGTAGATTGGGACCCTGTACATACTCCTACAAAAGGAAAATTGAATGGGACCCTCTAGCAACAGTTATTGAAGAAAAAAGGCCAAACTAGTTTGATAAAAGCCATGTCCACACATGAACATAGAAAAAGGAAAATTTGGGTCAAAGGTGGTTTTGGCACGTGGTATCTCTCATCATATGGTTTTTACCCATGGTATTGAAGACATATCAAACTATAAAAGATACATAGGTGCAAGGAGAAAGGCATCATGTATTTGGATATTGTATGTGAGGAATGCTTTGAGCTTCCTAATCTCGGGTGATGCTCCCCTTGATGTCAGTTGGGTGATGCCCCCTTCTGCATATAGTAAAAAAGGTATTGGTGAAGTGGATTTTCTCACCCTGCTCTTCTCATAGTGTTGCAAAAATATTTTTATTTTATTTTTATTTCATGCAAGTGCATTCGGGTTCGAGTTTCATCATGGCGCCATTATATTGAGTAGAGGAATTTGGTCCATTATTCTCTCTCTCCTTCTCTATATTATATGCTATCCTATAATTTATGCTCTTAGCAAATCCCTATTTATGTACATGGCCCATTTTGGCCCCTTCTAATAATAAGAAGCTCCATTTGGTTCCTACTATGTCTCTTTATTTCCTATTGTGTCCAAAAGCTAGTCAAAGGATATAGACTATTGGTGCACCCAGGTAGCCTTGGAGTAGACTTCAACGGTAGTTGATTTCAAAACATAAATGGTCCCAGTACATTTTGTAGTGGATTCTTGGGCTAGTGAAGCTCCAAGTGTTCCCTTCCATCTCTATCAATTTTAATGTTCCCAATTTCATGTCTAAAACAACTAATTCTTGGAAATGAGATAATTAAATGAAAAATGTGTCTCCATACCCCTATATAATCCTTGCATCTGATAATTGAAATCTGTATTTACCTGTACATGCCACTCTTACAAAAAATCGTAAGCCTCTTGTGCCATTAGGAAGGCTAGAAACACACACTCTCTCTCCTCACCCTTGCTACCCTATCTCACTCCCAAATTGTTGACATAGTTCTGTCGACAGGGGTTCACTTCGCAGTGCTGTCAACAAATACCAACCAAAAACCCTTAGGCATTAGCCTAGAAAGGTCTTACCCTTTCCAACAACACTCGCAGAGTGAGTGAGGTCTCACCCGAGATGTCTAAGGGGTGCTGCAGGAATCAAGTTTCCACAGTAGGGATAGGACATGCATTAAATCTTACTCAATCACCATAGAAACCAGATATCTGTCTTCGCATTATGATAGAAAATCAAATATATATTCAATTTCCACATCAACAACATGTAATCAACATTAGCATCAACTCGCATTACAGATTAATCGACAGAGAAACAAAACCTTAAACACATCATAGTATTAAGATAAAATTCATCATTCATAACATGGCAACACAAGTAGAAACCCAGAATATAGCCACAATCGAACATCCTCATGCATTACCTCATCTCAAATTCTGTGGTACAACCTTTGCAGGAATAGTTCCAAGCAACTTATCGTGAATCCATATACACAAAACAAAGCTTGCCAAAAACAAACAAATACATAGATGCGAGATATCTCTATCTACGATTGATATTCCCTTAGGCTTACAATTGTGGTTCTATTTATAGACAACTAAGACTATTACAAAATGGTTCAAATGACCCATTCTAACTAACTAAACCATAACTTGTGCTTTTGTCGGCTTCCTTGTTCTTTGCGAATGGTCCTTTCTTCCGCGAGTACTCTCTTTGTCGCTGTCGGCTTCCACACTTCATGCGTTCTAACCCTGTGCCAACAGGCCCCCAACACAAACTTGTGGCTCACCCTTGAGCCACCTCAGTTGGACACTTCTGGTGCATTTACTTGGGACTTGAAATCATCGTATGCAATTCTAATCTAGTCGACAAATTCCTTTGCCGATACTTTGAGTACTACACAATATTCTACCTGTTGTTCCGTTGGGTGCTCACCACTCATCTATTATGCCTTTTCCAGATCTTGCTTGACCTGTGCCATCCCAACCATTTCTTTTACTGCCAGTAGTTCTACCTTTTTTTGTAACTCGTTGAGGTGTGTAGTCCTCCTTTGCTGCCTTTCGCGCGCCTTAGATACCCGATGCTGAATTTCTTTTAGTTCCGCGGACTTCATCATTTGTGTGAGTAAAAGAATCGCTTTAAGCGATCCCTTCAAATATTCCAACTGTGTCTCCACCTCGCCGAGTTTCACATTTAGTTGGCTCAGTTGTTCATCTTGTACTAAACTTCCCCAGAACTCGATGACTTCTTCAACAATTTTCTGGGCCATCTTTTCCATCTCTGTGATCTCCATCGCAACCTCTTCTATCGCATCTTCTCAATTCTAGACTTGTTCTAGTGGCATGCTTGGCACTGCCCGTGCTTGTAGTGCCTCATTTTCTTTTCACAGATATGCGATAACTACTCCTAACAGGATGGATTTCGCTTCTGGTAGCATATCTTGGTCTACTTCGGGGGCTTCCTCGCATGCCTTAGATATTGCATTCTCCAACCTCTTTCTTTCTTCCATTGCCCTAGATTTCTCTTCTTGGAGATGACTTGCCTCCATCTCACTGTTCCATGCCTACTATTTGTATCTTACCATATGGTCATGTATTGCAGCCTCGCGGTCGTTGATTTCTTCACTTGCTATGGTTTGAATTTGATGTAGTGAAAATATCAGTAGTATATTGAAGTCTACCGTGATTGGATCGTGATTTATTAATTTTATGTCCAACTCTTCGTTTCTTGTTGTCATTGCATTCAACAGTATTTGTGCTAACCTTGGTTGTGTACCTATCTCTACCTTGACCCTTCTTGTCGATAGAATGGGTGCGACTTCCTCGTTTGGAAACCTAGTCTCTATGACTGCATTAGTTAGTGTTGATAGTAGCTGATTTACCTGGTGGAAGTATTCCGTGGCATGTTGTGTCACCTTTGCGCGGTTTTCTTCTGCCACTACTGTTATTTTCTCCATGATCTTGTTAAATTGCTCCTTAGGAAGACCACCACTTGTGATTCCTTCGCTGCGATCCATCCTATGCTTTGTTCTTGTTTCTTCTCGTTGTGCTTCTAGTTCAAAATCCGTGGGGGTGGTTGATGAGGCCTCGTCATGACTCAGTGTATGCGATTGTTCTTCCATAGGATCACCTTTTCCTGCACCCACTTGTTGAGTGGATGAGTCCTTATCTTCCTTTGGTGGCTTTGGTCTAGTTGTCGACTACCTATTCTCCAGATCCGATAACTCCTCCTCTGCTACTGGAATTTTCCATTCTACTGGCCATGCTTCAATGATGTCATCCATTTCCTCCTCACTGAGTTTGTACTATGTTGGTAGCCACTGCCTTTTCTTATCTTCCCGTGCCTGAATGTAAATTGTTTGACATTTGAATGATAGCCTTGTGATCTATTGATACTTCCGTGTTGCTTGTTCAGTTATCCGCGGTATTTCTTGCGTATCTATCCGCATCATGTCTAGGAAAAGGTAGATTTGGAAAACATTGAATTCTTGGAATTCTTTGTCCGTTGTCTCCCATAAGTTTGGGTACCGTGCACTTTCACGTATCTTTTCCTCTGCTGTTTCCATGCCTGGATAGTGCGATGGTTCCGTCCATCCTACTAGTGTGACCAACATCAAAAGCCACGAGTATGTGAATGGCTTCCCTTTTTCCTATGTTGCAATGGCGTCCTCCATCAACTCATTTAACAGGAAGAGTGACCAATTCATTTGCACCCCTGCTGCACAATGTTCTGCGGATGAAATGATGCCCGATGTGCATTCTTTTGGCTTATTCTTCCGTACCAAATTGACTTCTAATATCTTCGTTGCGACCTTGATAGATTGGTACTTAATCGTGTCGATTAAGTATCCTCTTGATTTTTTCTCCACTCCATACTTTTTTTTCAGCCTCACGGCGAGCTTCTTGTCGTTGTCCTTCGCCTAAAAGAATTGAGAAGGGTATTCCCCATCCTTGGGTAGTTCGGTGATTCTTGAAATCAAGTCGACTGTGACCGCGATCTTTTCATGCAGCCATAAATATACGCCATAAAAATAGTCTAATAACTGATTTCCACACGCGTTCACCTGCACCGTTCTCCCAAAGTGCGGTATTTGGGTGAGGCCCAGTAATCCTGATCGCTCCAATACCAATGCCCACATTGTTGTTTCCTTTGTGATCGAGCCTCCTTCTCCATGCGATACATTGACGTAGTGGCTTCTGTGTATTTTGGAAATTTCATGAGGTCATGGTCGCTATAGTGTAGCTTTTGCAAGTTTTCCACAATATTCTCAGCGTGAGGAACTCCTTTCGGTATCGGAGGCATCCTGATTACATATCTTTCATTCTTGATCAACTGAATCGCTCATGTCCCTTCCTTTCTTGGCGGTGCATAACCTGGTATTGTTGGGCTAGGGAGCCCTCCTCGCGATGTTGTTTCCTTTTGAGCAGTGCCCAAACTGCCTGATTCTCCTTTTGCAAGTCGTGCTGAATTGCGGGTCCCTCTCTTTGGCTTCCGGCTGGTGTCTGCAGGCCGATTGGCACTCCTCTTCCTTATGAATGGTTTCTCGAGCATGATCGTTGGTTTCTCAGGTATGATCGGCATTGGATGTGGGAATTCTTCAGTACTTGTACTCGAAATGTAAACTTCCATGCGATATCGCGTAGTTTCTTGCTTAACACACAGTGCGTCGAACTGTCCCCTTTCCATGCATTTATAGTTTCGATTTGCCACGTCCTATCCATCTTACTTATTTTGGACAATGATTACCAAATCCAATGCCGATTTACCGAATCCTCCACACGCCTTGGTTATTAATTGTACTGTTACTTGGTTTCACCACCATCCGTCGTGGCTTAACTTCTGCATTTATGACTGGATTTGACCCATTCGCGTCGTGGAATCCATCGTCAGGTGCCTAACCTCATCATTTCTTCTATGTTGTCGACAGATTTCCAACCTTGAAATTACTATTATTATTATTATTTTTTACACTTTGTCGCGCTATCCCGACAGTGCCATAACCAACTCTGCTTCGCCGACCCTTCGATCTATTTCAGATTTTGGGCACTTCTTGTACCTGGGATTCAAGCGATAAGGTTGCTACTTAATCGATTTCGCATCAGGCTTCCGTGAGATCTTCATTTCCCCTAGTTCCCTGAAAATTCCTTTCATTTTTGAAAATTTTGTTGGGAACAGATCCTAAAATTCGTATAGTAGATCCGTGACTTTTGCGATTGTTGCATCATCCCAATAATCTCCAATTCTTGTGAACTTTGGGTTTTCCTCCGACCCAATATTTAATTTCTTGATGTGCAACGACTGTTGAAATTTGTCGAAGGGAATCTCAGGTTCTTCGACATTCCAGATTCCCTCCAACTCTGCTATATAAGTGGCTCATGGATCATCCTCATCATCGGGTTCTCCTGTCACGTTGCAACATTCCATCATCATTTCTGGCGTCACAGTCCACTATAGTCCTATTGGTTGTTCTATCAGAACTGCTTCGAGTAACTCATCCCTAATCTCCTGCAGCGTGCTATGGATGAAGGGGTTTTCATCCGAGAAGCTAAAATTTTGGTTAAAGTTGATGGTTAGCTCCGCCGACGTAGTCGTCCAATGTTGCAATTTTGTTGCGACATACCAGTTTCGCGATACCTCATCCCATGTATGGATGAACGCATGGACCCACTCTTGTTGTGGTTTGACTCTCCATGCGCTTTGACATTCCTTCAAGTGATCCCTTGGGTCACTTCGTTCGGTGTACTTCTCTCTGCAGTATTCTTTAGCTTCACCGAATCTAGCTTCCATTAGTTTTCGACATAATGGCCAATTTGTTATTGTCGACTTATGCGTCTCCCACCAGCATGCTGGTGTATCCTTCAATGCTTCCTCCAATGCTAGAATTTTTTGCGGTTCTGCTACATTTTCTTCGAACTCGGTGATAAATTCAGTTAGGTTCGAAAAACCTTCGTATATTGGCAGTTCGCATACTTTTGTTTCCACCCATCGCAACGATTGGGTAATCAGTGCACACCTTCTGAACAATACTTCAATGCATGACAATCATCAGATCCACTTCTAGAATCAGGCATCTTTGCTTCTTTTGGAACAACAATTTGGTTTTGTTCAAGAAGCTTGGTTAGAAGATCAATCTTCTTATGCATGGAAGCATGCTCAGGATGGTTTCCTCTCTTGCAGTAGGTACAATTTGGTCTCTTTTGTTTGTCATTCTTGGATCTTGAAGGTTTCTTGCCTTTGCCTTTTTGTCCCCCTTTTGCATTCGCTCCACTTGATTCACCAGCTAAAAGAGCTAGATCTCTGGAGGTTTTGATGGCACCCATTTGAAACAGTTTGTTCTCTTCTTGAGTGAGAGCTTCAATAAAGTCACTTAAGGTGGGAAACTTCCATCCAGGGATGGACATTCGAACATAATGAAAGGTAGATACAAAGACAGAAAATTGAGATCCAAGTTTGCTCAATATAGAGAGTATCAATTGCTCATCACTTTTAGTGATGCCACATTGCTTGCAATGCAAAACCAAATTCTTAAATTTGGAGAAGAAATCTCGGAAACTCTTGAAATTGCTAGGTTGAAGGGAAACCAATTTATTCTCAAGAATGTAGCCTCTTAGTTCATCTTGTTTGCCAAAAAGACTCCTCAATTTTATCCATAAATCATTTGGAGACTTCAATCCATCAGTATGAAACAATAGATCATCAGATATATGAAGGCATATGCATCCAAAGGCTTCATCCATTTTGTTTAGGTGCTTGATTCTCTTTTTAGCTTGATGTGGTATGGAATCCTTTTCCTCAACTATTCTAGTAAACCCTTTTGACCTCAAGATTATTATCATCTTCATCTTCCATTCGAAATAATTGAAAGGAGTGAGAAGTATAGAAGAAGGAGCATTCGAATTGCTCATCTTGAATGCTTGAACAAGTGCAAAATAGAAAGCTGCTGAATCTACTGCTGCAACTGTTGGAACTTCGAAATACCTGCAAAAAAATCTCAATAATGGAGGTAGAATATACTCTATAATGGATCTGATACCATGTGAAATTTCCCACATAAGATCCAAAGAGATGATGTAAACCTCACAACGAAAGAATTTAGGAATAATAGAAGAAGAGACAAGCAATAGAACTTAGATCCAAAGAAACTCTGATTGAGGCAGAATAATTACACATGTTACTATTAACAAAATAATGAACTGGTAAATATACAATGCTGAGTATGAGGATTTGAATTCACTAGGAGGAATTCAAATTGGCCTTCATGCATAGATCCATAATCAGTGGAGAGTCATCAATGCCTAACTAGGAGTCCACCTTCTCATCAGTAAAGTCATCAATGCACAAGTAATGATCAACCGGGAGTCAAACTGAGTCTAACTGAATGTGGTTGGTGTAACTGGCACATGGAAGCACTAATATAGTTAATAAGGCTCAGTGGAGGGCGCCATAGGAGTTAACTGAAGTCAGAATGGTCAATCTAGTCTCACTGGAGGTCCAACAGAGTGATAAACTAAGTAAAGAGTCAGTTAATCCTTAAATCAAGGAAATAACTGAAGATAACTCAATATAACTGAATATAACTGGACTGGGAGGTGAAAAAGGCACCCTTGTCATGCAGTGGAGCAAAGGAGGGCGCATTAGTCACTGGGAGGTGTAGAAATGATCTGAAAGAAGCTCCGGGGGCTAGTTTGCTGAGGACTAGGTGCTGGGACTGATGACCTACAATGCATGCAAACCCTAATTGCTTGCAAACCCTAATTTTGCATGTATGACTGAAAATGAAAAGGGCTGGAAAGCTAGTAGGACTAGGATGGAGTAGAGGAATATCCTAACACCCCCCCTTAATCCATCCTGGGCCCTGGTAACTAGGACCAAAGGTCACCCATACAATAAAATGAAATGATAATAAAATACATAACTATCCATAAACTGAGGAAATGGGGAAAACCTCATGGGAAAAATACCCCCCCTCAAAAAGAATAGTAAATAACTCAAAGAACCATCATGCACAAAAGAAGGAAGCTTTCATCAGTGAAATTTTTTGCAAAAGACTTGGCAAGCTGATCCCATGTAGGAAGGTCTCCCACTGTGTGGAGGATTAAGCAAGTCTTTCAGGAACTTTTTCTGTATCTGGAGCGAATGGAACATTAGTAGTCTTCCCAAAAGATGGAAGAGAGAATCCCATCATCATGCTGCATCTCTTATGGAGAGATGGATGGAATAATGCAAGGTTAGCATGTTGTTGAAGTCTAGTAGTTCTGTAAGCAAATAAATCATCAACTGTGTTCTCAGTAGTAGCAAGGACTGTGTGAGAACATATTTCTCTTGAATCTGGACTGAGAATAGGTGTTGGTTCTAAATCTTCTTGAACCATGATCTCAACATCAAAATCTTGATCTTCTTCTTCACTAGAATAGGAGTCACTGGAAGAGAAGTCACTGTGATCTTCATCAGAATCTGAAGGAATAGTTGGAGAGAAGGGCATGAAGTGTGAGAACTCATATGCCTTTGTTGCATGATTAGCAATCCCATTTGCTATAACCTTTCCAGTGGATATTTATGTAATATCTACTGTGTCTGGACCAAAAATTACTTGTTTTGGAGATCCTGTATGAGTCATTTGATATACTAACAACAAATTAGCTGTAAGAGAAGGAACAAATAAGACATTTTTGAGCTTACCATGTCCATATGAACTGTACCCAAACCTTTGGCAGAAATCTGAGAGTTGTCTCCCATGTGAATGGTAGGCCCATCTTGGAGATCCAAAGAGGAGAATGATTCTTCTTGTGCCATCATGTGGTTGGAAGCTCCAGAATCTATGAGGAGAGCTTTTGTTTTTGAAAAACCAGCCATCAATGCATGACAATCATTAGATCCACTTCCAGAATCAGACATCTGTGCTTCTTTTGGAACAACAATTTGGTTTTGTTCAAGAAGCTTGGTTAGAAGATCAATCTTCTTATGCATGCAAGCATGCTCAAGATGGTTTCCTCTCTTGTAGTAGGTACAATTTGGTCTCTTTTGTTTGTCATTCTTAGATCTTGAAGGTTTGTTGCCTTTTCCTTTTTGTCCCCCTTTTGCATTCGCTCCACTTGATTCACCAGCTAAAAGAGATAGATCTCTGGAGGTTTTGATGGCACCCATTTGAAACAGTTTGTTCTCTTCTTGAGTGAGAGTTTCAATAAAGTCACTTAAGGTGGGAAACTTCCATCCAGGGATGGACATTCGAACAGAATGAAAGGTAGATACAAAGATAGAAAATTGAGATCCAAGTTTGCTCAATATAGAGAGTATCAATTGCTCATCACTTTTAGTGATGCCACATTGCTTGCAATGCAAAACCAAATTCTGAAATTTGGAGAAGAAATATTGGATACTCTCGAAATTGCTAGGTTGAAGGGAAACCAATTCATTCTCAAGAATGTAGCCTCTTAGTTCGTCTTTTTTTCCAAAAAGACTCCTCAATTTTATCCATAAATCATGTCGAGACTTCAATCCATCAGTATGAAACAATAGATCATCAGATATATGAAGGCATATGCATCCAAAGGCTTCATCCATTTTGTTTAGGTGCTTGATTCTCTTTTCAGCTTGATGTGGTATGGAATCCTTTTCCTCAACTATTCTAGTAAACCCTTTTGACCTCAATATTATTATCATCTTCATCCTCCATTCGAAATAATTGAAAGGAGTGAGAAGTATAGAAGAAGGAGCATTCGAATTGCTCATCTTGAATGCTTGAACAAGTGAAAAATAGAAAGCTGCTGAATCTGCTGCTGCAACTGTTGGAACTTCGAAATACCTGCAAAAAACTCTCAAGAATGGAGGTAGAATATACTATCAAATGGATCTGATACCATGTTAAATTGCCCACATAAGATCCAAAGAGATTATGTAAACCTCACAATGAAAGAATTTAGGAATAATAGAAGAAGAGACAAGCAATAGAACTTAGATCCAAAGAAACTCTGATTGAGGCAGAATAATTACACATGTTACTATTAACAGAATAATGAACTGGTAAATATACAATGCTGAGTATGAGGATTCGAATTCACTAGGAGGAATTTGAATTGGACTTCATGCATAGATCCATAATCAATGGAGAGTCATCAATGCCTAACTAGGAGTCCACCTTCTCATAAGTGAAGTCATCAATGCACAAGTAATGATCAACCGGGAGTCAAACTGAGTCTAACTAAATGTGGTTGGTGTAACTGGAACATGGAAGCACTAATATAGTGAATAAGGCTCAGTGGAGGGTTCCATAGGAGTTAACTGGAGTCAGAATGGTCAATCTAGTCTCACTAGAGGTCCAACAGAGTGATAAACTCAATAAAGAGTTAGTTAATCCTTAAATCAAGGAAATAACTGAAGATAACTAAATATAACTGAATATAACTGGATTGGTAGGTGAAGAAGGCACCCCTGTCATGCAGTGGAGCAAAGGAGGGCGCATTAGTCACTGGGAGGCCTAGAAATGATCTGAAAGAAGCTTCAGGGGTGAGTTTGCTGAGGACTAGGTGCTGGGACTGATGACCTAGAATGCATGCAAACCCTAATTTTGCATGCATGACTGAAAATGAAAATGACTGGAAATCTAGTAGGATTAGGATGGAGTATAGGAATATCCTAACACCCCCCCTTAATCCATCCTAGGCCCTGGTAACTAGTACCAAAGGTCACCCATACAATAAAATACATAACTATCCATAAACTGAGGAAATGGGGAAAACCTCATGGGAAAAATACCCCCCCTCAAAAAGAATAGTAAATAACTCAAAGAACCATCATGCAGAAAAGAAGGAAGCTTTCATCAGTGAAAACTTTTGCAAAAGACTTGGCAAGTTGATCCCATGTAGGAAGGTCTCCCACTGTGTTGAGGATGAAGCAAGTCTTTTAGGAACTTTTTCTATATCTGGAGCGAATGGAACATGAGTATTCTTCCCAAAAGATGGAAGAGAGAATCCCATCATCATGCTGCATCTCTTATGGAGAGATGGATGGCATAATGCAAGGTTAGCATGCTGCTGAAGTCTAGTAGTTCCGTAAGCAAATAAATCATCAACTGTGTTCTCAGTAGTAGCAAGGACTATGTGAGAACATATTTCTCTTGAATCTGGACTGAGAATAGGTGTTGGTTCTGAATCTTCTTGAACCATGATCTCAACATCAAAATCTTGATCTTCTTCTTCACTAGAATAGGAGTCACTGGAAGAGAAGTCACTGTGATCTTCATCAGAATCTGAAGGAATAGTTGGAGAGAAGGGCATGAAGTGTGAGAACTCATATGCCTTTGTTGCATGATTAGCAATCCCATTCACTATAACCTTTCCAGTGGAGATTTCTGTAATCTCTACTGTGTCTGGACCAAAAATTACTTGTTTTGGAGATCCTGTATGAGTCATTTGATATACTGACAACAAATTAGCTGTAAGAGAAGGAACAAATAAGACATTTTTGAACTTACCATGTCCATATGAGCTGTACCCAAACCTTTGGCAGAAATCCAAGAGTTGTCTCCCATGTGAATGGTAGGCCCATCTTGGAGATCCAAAGAGGAGAAGGATTCTTCTTGTGCCATCATTTGGTTGGAAGCTCCAGAATCTATGAGGAGAGCTTTTGTTTTTGAAAAACCAGCCATCAATGGATGACAATCATCAGATCCACTTCCAGAATCAGACATCTTTGCTTCTCTTGGAACAACAATTTGGTTTTGTTCAAGAAGCTTGGTTATAAGATCAATCTTCTTATACATGCAGGCATGCTCAGGATGGTTTCCTCTCTTGCAGTAGGTAAAATTTGATCTCTTTTGTTTGTCATTCTTGGATCTTGAAGGTTTCTTGCCTTTGCCTTTTTGTCCCCCTTTTGCATTCGCTCCACTTGATTCACTAGCTAAAAGAGCTATATCTCTAGAGGTTTTGATGGCACCCATTTGAAACAATTTGTTCTCTTCTTGAGTGAGAGCTTCAATAAAGTCACTTAAGGTGGGAAACTTCCATCTAGGTATGGACATTCGAACAGAATGAAAGGTAGATACAAAGACAAAAAATTGAGATCCAAGTTTGCTCAATATAGAGAGTATCAATTGCTCATCACTTTTAGTGATGCCACATTGCTTGAAATGGAAAACCAAATTCTTAAATTTGGAGAAGAAATCTTGGAGGCTCTTGAAATTGCTAGGTTGAAGGGAAACCAATTCATTCTCAAGAATGTAGCCGCTTAGTTCGTCTTGTTTTCCAAAAAGACTCCTCAATTTTATCCATAAATCATTTGGAGACTTCAATCCATCAGTATGAAACAATAGATCATCAAATATATGAAGGCATATGCATCCAAAGGCTTCATCCATTTTGTTTAGGTGCTTGATTCTCTCTTCAACTTGATGTGGTATGGAATCCTTTTCCTCAACTATTCTAGTAAACCCTTTTGACCTCAAGAGTATTATCATATTCATCTTCCATTCGAAATAATTGAAAGGAGTGAGAAGTATAGAAGAAGGAGCATTCAAATTGCTCATCTTGAATGCTTGAACAAGTGCACAATAGAAAGCTGTTGAATCTGCTGCTGGAACTTCGAAATACCTGCAAAAAGCTCTCAAGAATGGAGGTAGAATATACTCTATAATGGCTCTGATACCATGTGAAATTGCCCACATAAGATACAAATAGATGATGTAAACCTCACAATGAAAGAATTTAGGAATAATAGAAGAAGAGACAAGCAATAGAACTTAGATCCAAAGAAACTCTGATTGAGGCAGAATAATTACACATGTTACTATTAACATAATAATGAACTGGTAAATATACAATGCTGAGTATGAGGATTCGAATTCACTAGGAGGAATTCGAATTGGCCTTTATGCATAGATCCATAATCAGTGGAGAGTCATCAATGCCTAACTAGGAGTCCACCTTCTCATCAGTGAAGTCATCAATGCACAAGTAATGATCAACCAGGAGTCAAACTGAGTCTAACTGAATGTGGTTGGTGTAACTGGCACATGGAAGCACAAATATAGTGAATAAGGCTTAGTGTAGGGCGCCATAGGAGTTAACTGGAGTCAGAATGGTCAATCTAGTCTCACTGGAGGTCCAACAGAGTGATAAACTAAGTAAAGAGTCAGTTAATCCTTAAATCAAGGAAATAACTGAAGATAACTCAATATAACTGAATATAACTGGACTGGTAGGTGAAGAAGGCGCCCTTGTCATGCAGTGGAGCAAAGGAGGGCGCATTAGTCACTGGGAGGCATAGAAATGATCTGAAAGAAGCTCCGGGGGCTAGTTTGCTGAGGACTAGGTGCTGGGACTGATGACCTAGAATGCATGCAAACTCTAATTTTGCATGCATGACTGAAAATGAAAATGACTGGAAATCTATTAGGACTAGGATGGAGTATAGGAATATCCTAACAAGATGTGATTGTTAGATGTGTATAAAATAATTATTGCTCCAATTTTATATTTTGTATAAACAACATGCATATTAAACCGTGAAAATATCATGTATATTTATTTTGAAAAATTGTGAGAGGCGTTTATGAGAAAAAACAATAATAACTTCTTCCTCACACTGCAATTATTGTCATATTGTTACAATTAATTTAAACAATTTTGTGAACTTATATTATGAAATAAAATAGAGAAATATTTAACATCTAATATATTAATTATATTTAAATTAGTTTTAAAAGTTATTTTAATAATATAATGCATTTCATTCCCCTATAACAAATATTTTCTTATAAGAATTTATCATGAACTTTTAATTTACATTTGTATCTAAATTTTACATGTAAATAAGAGAAAATCATAGTTAATCGTGAAAATGGATTGTTGTTATTACAACCTTGAAACATGTTTTAATTAAATCATTATTAATAATAATGTCACTTCTATAACAATAAAACAACACAACAGAATTATATTACAATGCAAAATGAAATGAAATTATGTAAGGTTGACTAAAACAATGATAAACATGATACACATTGACTTATGTTTTTCAATATCAAGACACATATGATGCCTGAATAATGTATGCTTGACACTGATAGGGAAATAATGTCACACCTCTCAATGCAAATAGACATTCATTGATGTAATAAAAATACATAAGATGCAAGCAACTATAATGCTATGTTATGTTAATTCAGAAAAGGCAATGTCAAAAGATGTTAATTTGACATGAAATTTGTTTTGCACCCTTACAGTCACCTTATATATATATCATTGAAGCACACAATGTCCTAATGATCCAATTTTGATATAAATCATGAGGTCATTGGTTGCATCATATTTCACATAACCTTTCCTTCACTTTTTTTTCACAAAAAATACACTTGGAAGCTATGTTATAGCTCTGAATTGTAGTAGAATAAATTGCTATCACACAGTTGCTTACTTGTGAATTCCAAGGTGTGTCCTTTTTGCATCAACATACCTTTGAAACCTCTCCTTGATGCATCACATTCCAAGAGAAAATTCTAAGTGAAATCAAGGACTACTAAGATGAGTATAGTGTACAAGTATTCCTCAAAATCCAAAAAACATTGCTTGGAAACCTCAATAAGGGTGTTCCTCTGGGAGCAAAGTATACATGGATCAAAAGCATGTTTGTAACATTTAAGGAACAACTAGTTGTCCCAAAGGCGTTGCAAGGATATATCAACATAATCCACATGAGAGTTATAGGTTTCTGTACAGAACTGTTACTTATCGAAATACCCAAAAAACTAAATATGCACATTTTTATTGTTGAGCTCAAATAAGATTTTCACTAATATATTTTACTATCAAACATTAAACTTGAACTTGATCCCAAAATATCAATGAACTGCATGGAATGTGTTATCCTCATTAGATCATTCGTGACTTTTAAAACAATTCAATATACATAATTAGTATAAAAGGACTATTTCCATAGTGTCAGAAATTAATGATCTTGTAACTTGCCATGTCTAACAATAATGAATTAACTTTCCATTTCCATTGTCATAATATGAATAAAAAACAATATAATTAGTGAATTAAATATAACAATAATAAAATGATACATCAACACTGTAAATGATAAAATAAAACATGCATATATCATTCTCCAATGTCATCACCCTGATATGTTCCTCGGTTGGCATGATAGCATTATTCTTCTCAAAAATATGTTTTTATCTAGGGTCATGTCTTATTACGAACCACCAATATCTATCCAACACATCCAGGTAAAAATAACACTTGGATACAATGTTTTGGGAAAACATAAGGCTCCTTAATTTAATCCCACATCTTTCTAGAGTTGATACATAGCATCCCACTATTATAATATTCATTTACATTACTCTGGTCAAATGTGTCCCACCACTTGCACCCAAAAATAAAACATTGGAAAGTTGAGAATTCCACTTGAATGAACTCTTGTATCTTTCTAATGTAACCTAATTCCCCCCTATTAGGTTTTGATCACGGTGGATAGCACGACTAGATTGGTCGAACTTGACTTCCACTCCATAATCTTGTGTGACATGTCTAACATCGACATCCTCAGTGAAAAATGATTCCCATATGCCCAAATAGATTGGAACAAATGCACCTATAAAAATGTTAACAAATGATGGTGTCATATGTCTTATAACCCGACCATTAATATATAAAATATAGATGTCATATTTCAAAGGTGCAATTTAAAGTTAAAAATGTATACAAATAGATTATTACCAAGTTGTTGCACCCAATCCCTATGTTTAGTGCATCCTCTTCAACATGTGAGTAATGACTGTATGCACTGTATTTCTCTTTGAATTGGTCAGCAACCCAACCATTGGGACAAATCATTGGCATCTTTTCTTTTAAATGATCAGGATAACGCATGCCTCTACAAATGAGATATTTTCTTTTAAATTTTCAGGATAAGTCATGCTTCTAGCATTCAATTGTCTAAATTATTTCCTATCACTATCCCATTTCATCCTCTTCTCTTCATACAATGTGACCCATGATTGTGCTTCCTCTTCATTGTAAAGAATGAATTTATAGATGGCATCAATTTCTAAATTCACCTATGTATTCATGAAATCAAATCGGCATATAGTATGTATGACATCAAATATACATTATGAAGTTCACTGTGAGAAGTTACTTTGTAGAAAATTGACAAAAATATAAATGAATTACTCTTTATCATGTGCCTTTTTCTATTCGTTTGGCGTAGTTACCCACTTCCCTTTTGTCCTCATTCATTTGGACGTCTTAAATCACTGCGCTTTGTGTGTCATTGATATACTTGATGTACTTATTGGCATAATATAACAACTCATATACTATGTAACCCTTTTCCATAGACCCATTCGTTTTCCCCCTTTGTTGAACAAATCCTTTCAATTTATTCATGTACCTCTCAAAGAAGAACTTGCAATAATAGGAGACCAACCTGACTAATTCAACCTCATCAACTAGGTGAATTAGAAGATTAACCTGTAAGTCTATGAAACTTGTTGGCAGTTCCTTCTCAAGCATACAAACATTCTCATATATCTCTTGACACCACCATGGAATGTTAATCATATGAATCTCCTTTGATGTGATCCAACCTACAAATGTAGATAATTTAGATATGGCATGTTGTAGGTCCCCGGGGAATTCATGGTTCACACAGCAACACGTGAGAAATGGATAATGACACTAGAAAGTAAATACATACAAAATTAATTGTGTTTTAACTTGTGGCATAAAAATAAAAATAAAAATTGTCATACATACTCTTAGAAGGTTTAGATGGTAATGTGATTTCAACCATGACAAATGTTCTCCTACAGTAAAGCAACTCCATTGAGTAGACCAAAATAAATACGACACCTTTAATCCCATTATAACTTCATTTGTGAAAGAAATGTCATTTATATTCAAAATCCATGGGACATAACCTTCTTTAAAACCCAAGAGGGACCAGCTTCTCATATACTTTCTTTTCTTGGCCAATGTTTATTTTACTATTTGAAGAAATGATATCTCTCCTAACAGCCAATGTATCACTTTGTTTTGATAATATGTTTCTCCATAAAGAAGATGAAGCATTTTTAAATATATGCATGGGATCAAGTAAGTGGGCAATGTTAAGATGCTCTCAATATGGGAGCTCATAATTTATAGATTTCCTTTTCATCACAATGGTGTGTACTTGGACATTTTTGCTCTCAAATCTATAAATATTTTGGATATCCTAGTAGAGATGTTTTAGGTGGTATTTATATCATACTTTGGATCACTAGAACTTTCAGTTGAGTGAACATAAGCAAAGGAGTTGGTCAATTTAGGATGAAACATAGTTGTTTTGGCTTCCAAATTTTCAAAAAATGAGCATAAGGAAGTGTTCCTACGTCTCTTTTCTATATCACCTATTGGAATTTTTATGGTAGTAGAGGTATTAGACCATCAACATTGGGTAGTCGATCATTAATATAATGGGTGAGTGTGACATGACGAGGGTTCTCCTTCAACCCTTGACATTTTGAACAACCACATATTATTGGGGTGTCATAAAATAGATTCAACTCATGATTAATTATCGTGGACGACCCAATATTGTCGCTAGAAGATGCGTGTTACAATTGGCGAGTTAAAGAAGCCGTACATTTTCATCTACCAACTACTTGCAGTATCTTGCTCATGTTAAGAGATTGCAACATTTTTCAACTGCTGGAATATTTTGTGTATATAAAGTTGATCCTGAATCAAGATCCTGCAAAATTGAATACATTTTATTCATAGTCACATGGATAAATACCATAAATTCAATTAGATAATCAAGATATAAATAAAACATGAACTTATTGGAGATGGAAAGGGAGAACTCGATGAACTTTGAACAAAATGGAATGAATTGGAATTTGAAGAATTGATCATTTGATATTGTAAATTTTTCTCCATGCATTTGATCCAAATCAACAATCAATACATGTATACATTCCTAAAATAAAATTTGAGAACCATATCACAATCTATCTTCCAATATAGTTTTGAAACCAATTTTTAAGGATAAGGTGAGTTTAAGCAGCATATGTATACTATGAAGTATTGTAATTGATGAGGTTGTATCCTAAAAGAGCATTTGAGATGACTATGCCATTTTAAGTTCAAATAAACATTCATAGGACTTTTTAACTACTCTGGTGTGCTTTAGTAATACAAGTGCATCGATGCATCCTAAATAACTAAATGCACTGATGTGTATAAAACACTTATGCACTGTCTCTAAACAATATCTACAAAAATATCCGCAAAATAAAATATCATTTATATTTGATAGTGGATATTTAAATATGCATTTTGTAATGTTATTCTCATCAGGGAACTTACTATATAAAACCACACCGGTGCAATTATATATCTCATATGCATTGTTGAATGGAAAACACAACACAAAATTATTGATTTTAAATACCTATAATTTTTTAAATTTTATGTCTACTTGATGTTATTTGCAAACTATTTCGCATGTTGTGCCAATATAATTCAAGTGCATCAATAGTCACATATCACAACATGAAAATACATTTTTTACATGTTTATACTCTTGTTTTATGCCCATGCGATGCGCTTTAGAACATACAGAGCATCAGTAAACTCCTATCGTTTTGGCATACCAGTTTTCTGAAAAAAAATTATATGAAGTTATATTTGTATAGTGTGTTGTTTATTACGTCGCAAAGGTGCACTAGTATATATAAGCGCACCGATATGAAGAAAATAAGAAGAAGAAAAATGCATGAGATTTTTTTCCCCATGAACTAAAAAGGGAGTAGGAATTTCTTTTCAAAAAACTAAATTGATAAAGTGCTTAAAAGAAAACATAATCACTATTTCATTGTTTTGCTGAAATTTTGAGGGGGGGGCTTTTGTAAGATAGACTTAGTAGGGAGGAGTTTGGAGAAATCGGATTATTCTTAAGATTGGAATTTGTAAGGTATGGTGAATCAAATAGAGTAGAAATTTCAAGTGTGTAAATTCTTGTTATTAATATCAATGCATAATTTATATATGTTCCTATTAATATTTAAAATAAATAATAATAAAATCATAGTTACCTTCAACGTTGGAACCCCTTGCTTTCTTGTTGCTTTCTTTTGTTTTATGTGGCTGTAAATTTTCACATTAGGGTTTAAAACCCTCTATTATTTCATGATTTGGGTTTTTATTTTTAGGAATTTTAGATATAATAGGTTTGTGGTTCTATATATAATTCCTTGGGCATCTGATGCAATGGGACCACTTATTGCATTGAATCCCAAACTTCTCCTTGTTAGTCTTTTTTCTAAAAATGCTTTTTGTGGTTTTCAGTGCAGTATTTTTCATACAATGCATCAACTCTATTTTAATAAAAGCACACACTATGGATATAAATTATTTTAAAATGTTTTAGGGAATATCCAGTGTGCTATGGACAATATGTTGCGCTGGTGCTTTAGAATAAATAAATTGCACCAAAAAAATTGTGGCTTACTTTTTTTAAATTTTTTTCTTTATTGGTGCATTCAATTATGATGCATCAGTGCGTACATTATGTAAACATACCGGGGCATTTGTATTCATAAAGCACACTAATATGGTAGACTATTTTTTTAGCTAGAAATTATGCATTCTATTTGTATAATATCGTTTATAGCTTCTCTATTTAACGATCCAGGTTGTTTATTGATATAAAATGTGTGATAAGAGTTCAAGGAACAATAATTCTAATCAGCACAATGGGAGCACATCCAAAAACGTGAAGGAAAGTTCTTTGTAATTTTTGTATAAAATTAATATGTTTGAATTATATGTATGTTTAACTAATGTATTTATTGGTTAATATGTGTCATGCAAAGCCATAAAAATGAGGAAGTTCGATAAGATTATTTGTAATCTAAGTGCAGAAGAGCATAAAACCTTGATGGAGAATTTGCAGAGTGATGAATCAAGTGAATCAAAAGGTTATCAATATGAATTTTTTTTAATTTTCAGTAATAATGTACTTAAGAGTATTTTCTAACATGTTTCAAATAATATATTTCACGTATGTTGAATGTTCTACAAAGACCGACATCGATAGAAGATAATTTCATCACAAGAAAACAAAATTATGGAAGATGTAAATAATGGTAAATTGGCCCTTTGCTCGTATGGAGTGGTGTTGGAAGTTAATGAAAGGGGAAAAAACTTTTACAAAACTATGAGGGATATAGTGGAAGGAATGTATAGGCATACTTTCCACTTACAGTACATAAATCAATCCAAGGATTCTAAGAATCAAGTTATATCTAAACTACAGGAATCATTTCTAGAGAAATGATCAGTGAGTCATGACAGATTTGCAATAGAAAAAACATACAACAACAACAACAAAGAATCATTCAAAAAGTAATCTTCCTAAACATGCTTTTCTAGAATATGTATATACTACTACAAAGCATTCATTTATTAATATTAATTGTGCTATATTTACCTTTCATATCAATATAAAAATAGTTTAATGTCATTTCAATTTTTTAGGAATATTATGAAAATTCAAAAGGATGAACAAGGTGATATCCGAAATATGCCAGTAGGGATGTCCAAAAATGTGTACAAGGAGGTGGTCAAAGAAATGGACATAATTGCATTGCAGGAGGAGTCATCTCAATAACAACATGCTTCAAAGGTATGTAATCATTGAATTTTTCTATTATGTACATATAATTAATTAATTTAGCAATAAATATTAATTTTCAATTGTTTTGTTGCAGAAAAGAAAGCAAAATGGAATCCATTTAGTAATCTATTGTGATGGATCTAGAATACTCTTTCTCTAAAAAATGGAATCGATTTAGTACATCAGACAAGATGACGAGGAAAAAGGGTCGATAGCAAAGTTTGCGAGTAATTGTGATTTCCTTATAACAAATTAATATTTCATATTGGTTGTGATATTTATATTTTAATTTTTGTACACCAACCATCCGTGGATGCCTTTAAACAGGTGTTAACATACAAAGAAGAGGCATCAAAATAATTGATTGACATTGGGTTAAGTATGGGTTGTGAGTATATGTTGGCGTATCAAAAATTCATTGTGGAATTTTTAAGTATTTATGTTATTTCACTTCTCCCAATTTATAATTAATGGAACTACAAAAATCATTTATATTAAATCTATAATTTGTGATGGGGTATAAAACTCGAAGGAAACAAAGTATGGAGTGGAGCCAATAGAAGAGTTGTTGAGAGATGACATGAGATTGGGTTTTGAAAGAATGTGTACCATTCAGGACTCTATTCTGTTTATGGTACGCTTTTCAATTTACATTCATGTATATTATCTATTTTCATTTGCATTATTCCCACCAATGTAGATACACTCATTACACTTTATTTTTATGTTTGTAGATGGAAGTTGAAGATGAGGAACACAATCGAGGTAATCAACAAAACCTTTGACCAAATAACCTAGTTTATGCAAGTAGCTCAAGCATCGACAACAGTTCCAACGAAGAATGATGATCAATCTAATTGTATGTTAATGCAAGTTGTTGTATATTTTGAAATAACAATCCACAAAAATAAAATATTTTGTATAGTGTATTGGGCATAGTGTCCCAATTGAAAGACAACATGTTACCAATAAGTGTAATAATAACATATTGACGTTTTGATTATTGTGGACCTTTATGTTGTCCTATTTTGTATGAAAAAGGGTCTCTTATTCACATATAATAAAATAAAGTGTCTTATTCTATTGCATTGTCCAATATCGTTATGAAATGTTACATCATTGATTAAATATATGAGTGAATAAATATTACAATAGATGTGAAAACAGATGATATAACAAATTAATCTGAACATCATATACAAATGAAATATTAATTAAAATTAAAATTATATTAATACTATTATAAAAATATTTCAATTTATCATGAATAATGGAATTAAACAAAATAAAAGTAAAAAATAAATATGTCAGTACATTGTCATCGATCATTGTTCACTAAAGAGAAAATGATTATGAGTTCTTTTCGTTGTTTTAATTGCACCGATGCATTTAAGTAAAAGTAGCACTGGTACTTTTACAACACAAGCGCACTAGTGCAAAAAACTATTCGTTGCATGCTCTAGTGAATTTTTATTATTACACACTAGTGCTTTCTATATATAAGCACACCAATGCTCCAATATATTGTAACCACATCGCTAAATGTAAAAATGTAATGAATTTCAACGTCCTAGACAAATTTACTAGTGTGTTTTCCTTCCCTTATAGCATCGGTTTGTTATAAGAGTTCGTAAGCACCGGTGCGGTATTTATTATAAAGAATAGGTGCATATATTGTTATAAAGCACATGTGTTGTTAAATTTAGGTACGCACCAATGCTTGTTTTCATTTGAATGCACTAGTGCATTGTGCAATTCTTAGCATTAGTGTGCTTATATCAATAGAGCGCACCGATAAAAAAACCTCCACTGAATCCTCCAACCACCGAGTTTTTTTAGTTATAATAAGTTTCCGTAAAAACTTCCACCCAACCATGCAGTACCATTGGCGTAGGTTGTAGCGGAGGTGTTTTTGACAATTTTGATCAATCTTGTAATAGTAAAAACCTCCACTATAACCTTCGCTACAGGGTCTTTTCCTTGAAGTGTGTATTAAGTAATAGAGGTATCAAATACTTCAAAGCATAAATATTTTTGATAGTGTAAAGTAGTGATGTTTTCACCTCAAGGGATCTAATCCCTCTTGACATTTGATAGATATAATATTAAGATGGATATGAACTAGATTATTAATATTTTTTCAATTTTAACCTCACTTATGTTTTGTTATTATTTTATTAGCTTTAATATTATTATTATTTATGACACTTGGCATACATTAATGGATTGTAGGATGTGTCTCTCATCACAATTAACATCTTAGCCAATAAACAAATTGAAATCACTTATGTAGATGTTCGATGTGAGGTCATAACCAATGCATCAAATGCCAAACATTTCCCTTCTGAAACACTATTACAAATGCCAAACATTTCCCTTCTCAAACACTAATACAAATGCCATTTTATATGCATAGGTAAATTCAAATTTAGAATCTACTACAACAGTGTTATTACATATGTTTTTAAGGATGTAACTCTAGCATCTCAATCATTGATGCATATGGTTTCATTTAAGGGCATTCACATGATTTAAAATAAGATTGTTTCTTAAGATGCAATATATCATTCTAGCATTTTTATGGTGTCAGTTATGGGTGTGTCTATTGTCATATTCTTGGTTGTAAATAAAAATTACCATGTTACCACCCAAATTCTAAAAAGTGTAAAAAACGAGCAATTAAAAAATGAATTATTTTGGGGGAAACTTGGGTGGTAATTTGGTTGGTATCATCTCTAAAATATTGTAGTTGTGAATGGAAGTTATGGTTTCTATAAAAAAAAATTGTAAGCTGCGGAATTCTATTAAACAGTGGAAATAAAAAATACATAAGGAATAGTTGTCTTTGGTGGTCTAAGTAAGTGGAGCCACCATCCCAGGTATTCAAAAAGATAAAAATGGGTATGTCCATAGTTACAAAACCTCTTCCTAGAGCAAAGAAAGCCAGTATTTTCTAGAGAAGAATAGTGTCTACAAAAGCCTATATAAAAACAACTGAAATATACAATATTAAGAAGAGGATTATAACAAAAACACTAAAGGTCGCAAGTATATTTTGGAACCTTTTTAGCTCGCTTCATTTTCATCAGGGGGACCTCTTCAAGAATCAGACAGCTGAACTTGTCCTCCTCCTTCGCTTCCTGAGACGGTAGCTTGACCAGTTGGGGTTCCACCTTGCGCCAAAGAAGAACTATATCCTCATTCTCACCATGAACCCTTTTAATTTCCATTTGACCAGTCGTGGAAGGAATGGGGAAGGAATTCATGGTGAGTTCCTTGTCGCGCATCACCGTGGTTGCTGGTACAGACTCACCTCCTCCTACCGGATCAAAATTCTCCCCCGGGGTTCCTTCTACCACAATGTTGCTACCACTGGCATGGCTACCACCAGCATGGATACCACCAACATGGCTACCACCTGCATAAGTCTTCCCACCAAAGGTGGTTTCCAGACTTCCCAACAGTCCTTCCATCTAAACCAAGTGATCCGTCAGCATTTGAGCCATGTCCCTGGACTTGGACCAGTTGGCCTTGGTGTCTTCCATAAGAGCACCCAACATGCTCTTGACGAGTCAGTAGTGGTTGATATGACCCTCACTCCTTCCAGAGGAGAGGTGGTCGACAAGTAGGCGGGCTTCCCAGTTGCCGATGAGAATTTGAATAGGGATGGAGAACCCATCCCCATAACCATCTATTGCAACCCAGTCCTGGTTGGTGGAAATTCGATCGACTCTCTCTCTCTGGGGTTTTCCCCACTGCCTCAACATAGTTACAGAGAACCAGGAGCCAGCATCTGAATCCGAGTTCACAGGTGGAGGCGAGGTGTACAGGAGTGCGGAATTACTGGAAATAGCAGGAAGCACTCCCACTATCGTCTCAAACAGCCCACAAAACTCCCCCACTTACATCTCAAACATGTACATGAAGGAGGCCATTAGCACCAAACGCATGAGAAACATGGAGGTGGTACCTAGAGTCCAATACCAAGTTGGCCAATGCAACATGGTAGCTACCAGAGTGAATGAGCCGGGGTGTAATCCCCACAACACTTTAAATGCTCCTCCTCATTCCTGCCACGGGTCAGGCCTACTGGCTAGTGTGCCATGGGCTCGCCACGCGCCATGTATGCCACGACACCTGCATCCGGGTATGGTTCTTATAATATGTTAGTTTCAACCTATAAATTATAATACGTTAATTGTGTATTATTAAAATCATGAGGTTGCGATATGTGAGTCAACCCATGTGGTATTAGTTAAATGACCCCATCTGTATATAATGTAAATGCATTGTAAATGTTCCTAATGTAGAACTCAAGTCCAAGGACCAATTAGAAAATGTGTATGAGTCCCCTTGGAGGAATATGATTATGGTGGGACTTTATGTTTTCCATGGTGTGCTTATGTATGTAAAACCATGAATAAAAGGAAATACATAATAATGTGATATCCACCAAAAGGTTGCTTGAGATGTGAGAAGGGGAACATGATACTACAAGAGGGGATGGGAAAAAGGGTGCATGGGTGGTTTTATTAGACACTTGTCCTTTTTAGGTACCTACCTTTCTTACCCACACTTCCTTACAAATCTCTCAAACCAATCCTTGACTTATATGTATCCAAGTAGAAGATGTCACATCTTTGGGAAGGGGGGAGGCACCAATCAAAGAAAAGGTCCCTTCTTGCTCTTCATGATCATTTTGTTGGAGTATAATGTTCCAATAGCGGTTATAATATAATGTAAAATTCATGTTCATATAAGTAACTAATAAATTAAGGATTAATATTATTAAATAAATTAGTCACATTAAGACGGTAGCATGACTAGTCATCCAAAGATATAAAAGGACACCAAACCCATTGTATCAAATGACTTCATTTAATTAAAAGAATATTTTATGTGAGTCCAATTTTATCATGTCTCCAATATTTTTTGTGTGTTTAAAAGTTTAACATGCTATTAGAGTGGGAATCCATTTAGAAACAAATCCAAAAATTGATCATGATTTAGATGAAAGGTCCAAGGAAAAGAACCAATTTATAAAGTTGTATGCCATAACATTTGTGGATTTGTTGTGAAGGAGAGACAACATTTATCCATTCATCCAATACATGAAGCCAACTTCCTACACCCAAAGAAGAAAGTATTGTTGTGTGATATTTGAGAGTACCAATCAAAGCCATCATTCACTGGTATCATAGAGAGAAAATATCACGGGGGGTTCATTAGTGAGGCAATATCATATCACGTCCATTCATATTGGGGGTTTGAATACTCTTAAAAACCTCAAAAATATATTGCCCAGTATTAAGGGTTCAAGGGGGTTTTTAATTTGACATAGTAATATAAATATTAGAGGTTATTTTATTTGGGTGGGCCGCAGAATAACCTCCAAATCCTGTGATGGATTCATACCTCCAAATCATGGGCTCAATTCATATCCACCTAAAACTTAAGGACCTTCCATTTTTATTTGATATTGGTTATGATCCTAAGTTTTTCATAAATCTAATAATAGTGTACCAATGGTAATATCGATGGAAGTTTCTTTGGATTACTGGCCTTGAGCAATCCTCATTTAATATCTTATTTAGGCTTGGTTTGAATTGATGTTATATTGTTTTCCATCTTTAAGTTAAGAGATGTAGCTAATTGGGAGTTTCGAATTTGAACAATTGTATTGTATTTTTTGTAGGAATTCGAGTAAAATATCTAATTCTTCATATTTTAGGTCCGGTTTTGGGTGGGTATTGAGATTCAATCAAGCCTTGCTCCATGAAAACCAAGAAACGTGATTTCAATCTTTCTTGACTCACTGGAACCAAGAAAAGTTAGATCAATTTTTCTTGACTAATTATTTCTTTCAACTTTTTCTATTCTTCTTTAACATTCTCACATTGCAAGTTAGGAATAGTTGTTATATTGAGTTATATTTGTCACATTCATAATTGTAATTTCAATTCTTATATGCAAGGCATTCGTATTAATATTGTATTGGAACTAACATGAACATAGATGAAAATCTAAATCCTTATTTACATACCCTATTTGTTATCGTTACCATGAAATGGTATCATATAAGTTTCACCATCTGTGTATCTTTATCACTATTGCGTGCTCAAAACCTAACAATGGATATTTTCCCCTCTCCTCTAAAGAAAAAAAAAAGATATAACCCAAGAAAAGGTAACTAAATGTTGTTAATTCATTTTATTGCAAGAATAAATGTAGAGGAAGTGGAGGAAATTCATATATTGCATCTTGTGAATGACCCAGATCCACGCTATGCACATGATCATATGTTGTTATTGGAAAGTAAGAGGAATTTTTCTATGTTCATTTGGGTTCAAACGTCAATGGTGTTTGTTTTGATAGGAAGGTATGGGAGTCCATCCACTAAAGGGTTTCAATTTTGCATTTTTATTGAGTTTAATTTATTAAGCTTACAGAAAACATGAGCCCTCTATGGCTATACTTATATTTACATGATATAAAATTGGTAGATTGTCATGTTGTGGTGTGAAACATCTGCAATTCTCATCTTTTCTAAGCATTGCACTAACTCTTGAACTATCAACCTTTTAAATTCATTTTTATGTTGATCTCTCGACTAGGTTTCCTTTTATGCATTTTTCCTTCCTAGTACTATTTCGTTGGGCCTTCCACTATCCAATGCTACAAATGGATCAGTCAACCCTAAAATCCTGGTGGAATCATTATTCGCATTATACTATTATTTTATTTAACATCATGTTTGCTTATACTAAGATGTGTTAGGGCTCCTCTTTGTTACAGCTTGATAATATGATATAAAAGGGGTATTAAAAATGGGTTGATAAAAATTGTTACATACAATATCTGGTGAAACTAGGGGTTTTCTTAATTAGAAAGGCATATTGGGAGGGGGGTTCAACAATAAACGTTTATGAGGAATTTTCCAATATTTAGTGAAATTAGGGATATTATTTAATATCATGCGAACGATCGTGCTATGTAACAATTTCATTGAGTGAATCCCCCGTGGAAAATATGCACCTATCATACAATTTCCACTAAGAAGAGAATACATATAGAAGAGTAAAGAAATATAGAGTAAAAAGTGAAAATAGATGTTAACCCCAATGAAACAAAGGAACTAAATGATGGTGACAAAAGCATATTCTGAGTGGTTAAATTTTGAAAACTTAAAGGAATAAAAGAAGGTTTAACTCGACATCGACAATTTCCCAAGTAATTCAAGAATTTGAGAATCTCAACAATTCGGGAGTTTGGGAATTTGTGGAATTTGGGAACTTGGGAATTCATACAAATTTAGGAGTTCGGAAATTTGAGGAATTAGTAAACATGGGAATTTACAAGCTTCAGACATTTGGGAATTCTACCCTTACAAGGGTGAATATAAATCATGATGGAGTACTTGTAAAATTGCATATCTATAGAGGAGAGAAGATACTAAAGAATAATTTTTCATTTTATGTTTTTGTTGTAATTCTTGATATTGTAGCATTAAGAGGGGGTGTTGGAGTATAATTATCCAATAGTGGTTATAATATAATGTAAAAGTGGTGTTCATATAGGTGACTAACAAATTGATAATTATATATTATTAAATAAAGTAGTTACATTATAATGGTAGCACAACTACTAAGCCAATGACATAGGAGACCAATTTAACCCACTATATCAAATGACTTCATTGTAATAAAAGTATATTATACATGACCATTCTTATCATGTATACATTCTTTTTTTTGTGTTTAAAAGTTTAACATGGTATTAGAGAGGGAATATCTTGAGCATAAAGTCAAATTTGATTGTGATTTAAATAAAAGGTTCAAAAATAAAAACCAATTTATAAGAGTTACCTGTCATATCATTTGTGGAGCTGATGTGAAGGATATCCAAAATTAATCCATGCACCAAATACCTAACTTGAGTATTAATCAAAGCCACCATCCACCTATAACACAAAGAGAAAATCTGCACTTAATATTTGTAGTATAGAAATATGGAGTATAACCTCCATTGACAAGAGAAGACATACAAAAGAGTATAGAAATATGGAGTATAAAGTGAAAATATTTGTTAACCTCGAATCAAATGCAATGAATGAGGGTGAAAAAAGAAGATTGTGAATTGATAAATCTGGAGTATAAAATGAAAATAATTGTTAACCTCAATGAATTAAAGGCATTGAATCATGATGAAAAAAACAGATTGTGAATTTTTATTTCATGTGGTTGAATTTTGAAAATACAAAGGAATGAAGAAGGATTAACTCAACATGTATTGATGTCCAAGGAATTCAGGAAATTGGAAATCTCAATAATTCAGGAGATTGGAAATTTAGGGAATTCAAAAGAATTTATGAGTATGGGAACTTGAGGAATTCAAAAACTTATGAACTTAGAAGATTTAAAAATTGGAGATTTCTACCCTTGGAAGGGTAAAGAAATAACATGATGGACTGCATGTAAGATTTCATATCTATAGAGGAGAGAAGCTACTTAAAAAATAATTATTCATTTTATGTTTTTGTTGTAATTCTCGATATTTCAGCATTAACTTGAGGGTGTTGGAGTATATTCAATAGTGGTTATGATATAATGTAAAATTTGAATTCATATAAGTGACTAATAGATTAAGAAGTGGATATTATTAAATAAATTAGTTACATTATAATGCTAGCACAACTACTAAGCTAGTGACATAAAAGGATACCCAAATCTATGTATCAAATGAATCTAATTGTAATAAAATAATATTTTACATGAGTCAATTTATATAAAGTCTCCAATATTTTTTTTGTGTCTAAAAGTTTAACATATTCTTCCATTCTCCATGGAGTGTTTCCCTCCCATCCAAATTTTCCTTGGTTATGAAGAAAAATTATGGAAAACCATAGTTCTTTATGCCTATAAATGGTAATAGAATCCCACAAAGTCATAAGGTAGCCTATGGAATTTGGGGAATCACTAATAAGAATTTGAAGAATAAATAGGATGGATTTTAAGGTAAACCATAGTTGGAATGCCCACAATAGATGAAGTAAATACCACAAACTAGCATCCCTATTATTTGTTGAATATTGTAACTTCTAAGAATATTATATTTGTACATTATTTATTCCGGAGATGTTCCATCCCTCCGAGGTGATTCTATTATGTATCCGGAGATGTTTATTCCTCCGAGGAGTTGTGGCAACTAGGGTTATTAGACCCACCATGTGGGGGTCGGCCCAGTCAGTTATAATAGGGTATTTAACCTAATGGTTAAATACGAGCCTACATGTACTTGTGTAAAATATATGTCAGAGTAGTGTATAAATAGAGGAGGTGTGTTCCTCATTTGACACACTCACACACTTGAAAAGAGGAGCACTTGTCTGGGAGATTTGCTAAGGAGGATTAGAAGGAGGGAGCACATCTTGTATTTCGGTTTATCATCTTATTGAGGAAAGCTTTGCTGGGTTTTCTACCCCATGAGGGTTTCCCAGGATAAATCTGTGTCTCTTATGTTTATGCTATGCTTGTTGTTTCTTCAGTGATCCTGTATATGCTATTATTGTGAAATAGAATGTAATGCTGCTATTTTCTGTCTTAGCATATTGAATTTTAACATTATTTTTACCCATTCACTATTTTAGTGAAGTGATCTCCTCTAGGTCGTTCAAAGTAGGAAACTAGTAGTCTTGGACTCTTCTTGCTTACATCAGTAGGGAAGAAGAACCTTGAGGAAATGTGGTGTGAAAAAAGGAATATATTCCTTGTGCTACAAAAGGGGAAACGGTGCCAAGGTTGATTGTTGATTGGATGAGGGAATGGATCGGTAATTAATGGTGAGTTGATTCCCTATTCCATAAGAGATATTGGTTGGAAGTGAAATTGGAGCCATGTAGGAGCTACCTTCACCATGGTGGTATCATGGTATCTCTTTGGGTTTCCATAACTAATTACTATGGTTGGGTAGTGAATTTCTCTTTAGTAACTAGTTTGGTGGACTTTCCTTCATTCCTAGATTAGTGTTCATGCTTGTCAATCCAGGGACTAATTTTTAATTATATATGTTGTGTAATGAATAAATTATGCCTTGTTATTTTGATTGCTATTATATAATTGCATATGATTTTTTTTTGTATTGGTGTTAGAGTTTGAATTTAGATTAACAATTTGGTATTAGAAGAAAGAAACTTGCATCGAGTGTCTTGATGGACATAGAAGGCATCTAAGTACATGACATGTTACTATTAGAGCTCATCTTCAGCACTACACTAGTGTGGGTAGATAATATGAATTTTATGATAAAATCTATAGTTGTATGACAACTATTTGACATGATGGATAAATCAAATTCCATTAATTCTATCAATCCAAATTCTCATGGTGATGTGTTAACAATTGAAAATTTGTTAATTCTATCAATTCAAATTCTCATGGTGATGAGTTAGTGATTTTTTTCATAGGTTATACCAACGTTGTTGGCTTAAACTGACCCAGAGGTTTCCAATTAGACCCAGGTTCTTTGCGGTTCTCCCTTTGACCAACAAAACCCCTTCACACCGGCCCTTTCGGCAACAACCTGCGAGCAGGTTGAGGTCTCACCCGAGGTGTATCTTATGGGGTACTACGGAATCAGGTTTCCACAGTAAATGATGAGCTGTTTATATGAACAAGCTGCACAGCGCAGGACAAAAGGAATGCACTGCGGGGCAAAGTGATGCGGTACGCAGCAAGATCTACACTACGAGCAGGACTACGCGGTGGAGGAAACACTGTGGCCTCACTAAGGGTTTCTTACTACTGCGAATCTTCTACTGGAACTGCGAATTACCCACACTTATCCTCTACTTGGAAGATCTCGGAAACGTTAAGGCACTGAAATGAATATCACTCATCCATTCATTCATGAACTTACTGGTTATCTTTCTAGCATTCGTCAAGAACTTGGATTATTACAATGAGAACTGAAACGATAGACATGACTAATTGTGTTTCGTTCCTTCACTGTGTTTAAGAAAGTATTAAGCTTAAATGACTGATTCACGATCTTAACATATAATTGAAATGTTTGCCATTCATCTGCTTCCATGGAACCTAGGATATCATTCCCAAACTTCTCCTATTGGTAAATGCATATCAAAGTTCTCATATTACAGCATGCAAGGAAACATTCAAGCATTCATTCTACAGAAAATACAGACAGTCATTCATTCATAAACATCATCACATAACACAGGATTTAATGTGGTTCACTTTCCCGGATGGAAAGCTACATCCACAAGAACGGTTGGTAATATATTTCTTTCAAAAGGGATGGAGCAACCGTTCTTAGTCTGCGCATCAACTGCAGACTCTCCTTTCTCTCGGCTAGGTCTCTGCGCACACAGCTGCAGAGCCTTTACAATATTCTCAGCTCAGAGAGATTTTACAATACAAAAATGTTATCTCCGAATTACTCTAATCCCCAATCAACTAACCAACCCTCATCCCATACAAAAGTGTCTTCTTAAATAGATCATGCCCGAAGGTCATGTCTGTACAATCTTGAAGACCTAAAACCCAAAACCCTAAGGGTTTCCAAAACTGCGTCATTTTTCCAAACCAGCTTGTTGGCTCCTGGTAGCATCTACTTGATCATGGCGGATCTCCATGTCCTCATTTTTTCGCTATCGGCCTTCTTGTCACACGCGTGCCTACAGGCTGCTTCTACTGAACCGTTTCTATCTAAGGGTTTTACCTTCTAAGCATGCTAAACGTCGCTTTCCTTAACAACCCACGCGTGGCCGCCTTCTTGTTTTGCCTACGTTCGCCGCTCGGCAATCCTGGAATATCTTTCCAAAAATGGCTGCTACCGGTCGAGCCGGTAGCTACACTTGATACTTGTCCAGCACACCGCTTTGCTGGCTCCACGTGGCCTCCTAACTCCGCAGCACTACTTCGGCGCAGTACTGGTCTTCGCATCACAACCAAAACTTCGACGCTGCACGCAACTCCGCAGTCTGGTCAAAAGTTGGATGATGTGCGCAACTTCGCAGCATCCTTAATACTTAGCCAAAAATTGTATTTCTGAGCTGCATTCAGCTCAGCTTTCCCTTCTTGCCTCAAAAAGGTGCTTCCATAACTTTATCTCAACCTGGGCCCAACATGCCCCTAACACTTACATGTGGCTCGTCCCCGAGCCACTGATTGTTTCAGCTGTCTCACTCTGCGCCGTGACCGGTGGAACGAAATTGGACACGAACTCGTCATATGTACTGCACCACTGCTTCTCTTGTATCGTGTTCAACCTATTTAATTGTTTCAAGCAGTGTTGGATTTATTTCTTGTCCAATTTGGTCTTGTACCTGCTCCTGGTTATCGTGCAGTTCTACTAACTTATCTTCAATCTGCTGCGATACTCCCATGGCATTCTCCAGGAGCTGCTGCAACTGATTATCCATCTTAGTCTCTTTTTTTCATAAATCCTGTACTTCTTTCTTTAAGCCGGATATCTCCTTCTATCTCGACAGCCTTTCTCTGGGTGGCAGAGCTTTAACCTCTGCGTTCAACTTGTCCAGCGCGGTCTGTTTTTCTTGTACCACGGTTTTGACCTGCAGCAATCCTTGATCCTCTTCAAGGGTCGTGATTGCCTGTGAAACCTTATCCAGGAGAGATTGGCACTTAGCCATCTCACTTGTAACGCTTTTTGAGGTGGCGCTCATTGCTTTCTCTCTGACTTGCTGTTCAGTTAATGGCGCCTGCTTATTCAGCTTATCCTTCAATGTGGCAATATCGACCTCATAATAAATCTCTTTATCCTGCATCTCCGACTGCAAGGATCTCACCTTATCTCCGATGCTCAGAACTGTGTCTGCAGGATCATCTTGGATTTCTATGTCTTTAATATCCTTCGCCACATTGGATATGGTAGTCTCCAAATTATGTCAGCGGTCCAGTTCGTTCCGTAGCTGTATTTCTGCCTGCAGCTGAATTTGCCTATTTGCTGTGGTGAGCTCTGCTTGTGACTTCATTGATTCAACCGTCCATTCATGCATCTCCTCAACGATCTGCTTGTGGATGAAGTGCAATCCTAGTAATGGGATTTTGGCTAAGTTGAGCTCTACCCTCTCGACTCCCTTTGTGTCCAAGATAACTTGTTCTACCATTCGCAACGCAATAGCCAATGGGTCCAGATGGACAATTCTAGTCTTCGACGACAACGTTATTGCTACCTGTTGGATTCCTTGTTGCGAGGTCCCTACCGACCTCCTTTCAGCCCTTGCTTCCTGCGGCAAAATAAGGCTTTTCTAGACATCGTCCATTTTCTTCATTAGGCCTTGCATTGCAAGTCGCGTCTTGTGCAGGTCATCCTAGATGACTATGTCCTTCGTTTCTTTAGCCGCCATAAGCTCCTTCATCTACTCTGAGACTGTTTTGGCAATAATCTTGTAGTCATCATCATTGAGGACTGCCTCCGATTGAATCTTTGTGGCCTTCACCTTCTTCCTCGACTTTGGATTCTCTGAAGTCTCAGCTTCTTTTCTCTTCCCTGTTTCTTGAATGATTGGGCATGAGAGCGGGATCGGCTCATCTTCTGTTGAGTCCGTCTCTACGTCCATAACCTCTACGCGGAACTCTGGTGGCCAATCTTTCATGAGGTCCTCAATATCTTGCTCATACATGATGTACTTTCCTGGGAACCACTCTGGTTTCCTCGTTTGTGCTTTTGGAGATATGAATATACATTTCATATCTGCCTCAAAGTCGATGATGCAGATATACTTCACCGTGACCTGCTTTGTAATGCGGGGTGTCTTCGTGATTGCGTCGCACAGCTGAATATAGTATTGGTAAAAGACTTCTGCTGGTGCTTTGCATTTGTGCTTGCCTAGAGGTTGACAAACTTAAAACCTCTAGGATCCTTGGTGTCCATAATGACGCCCGCATAATCTCGCGACTCCTTCCATCCACACAAAGCAATCAGGACGATGAGCCAGGTGAAATGGAACTGGCCTCCATTCACCTGTGTGTCGTTTAGTTCTTCAAGGAACTCATTCAACAAAAATTGACACCAATTAAAGCTGTTGCCTTCAGCCGCTACGGCACCAAGGAGTATTGCGCCTGCAGGAACCTCCGGAGGCCTAGCTGTTTTGAGTATCTTGCCTACGAGCAATTGCGTTACAAATCTTTTTTCTTTGTCCTCTATATCTTCTGTCAGGAAACCTCTTTTTTCTTTCACCACCGGATGGGTTTTCTTCATCTTCTCAACAACCTCTTTTTCTTTTCTCTTCCCTTGGAAGAATTGCTTAGGATCCTTACCACGCTTGCTTAGCCCGGTGATGCGGTGGATCAAATCAATGTTAATATAAATGTTCATGTCCAGCCATAGATAACCTTGGTGGATTCGCGCCATGAGTGTGTGAACCACGATATTAAGTTATGGGGAACGGTCAAAATGTGGCAATCTCAGCAACTTCAGTATCCCCGACTGAACGACAAGTGCTAGCCAACTATCAGCTACCAAGTTCAGAGTTCCCTTGGCATCCTTCTTCCAGCAAATATACTGGTCTGGTTGAAAATATGGCTATTTGGGAACATCTGGCTCGTCTTTCTTCATTCCCGAGAGGTCATAATCCTCCCATTTACAATCTATTATCTTTCCCAGCAGATTCATAGCAATGTTTACATGCATTGAGATAGGTGACAGCGGGATGTCGTATCTCACATTTTTGGACAATTTAAACACAGGGGCATTCAGTTTCCGTGGGGAGATATATTCAGGTGTCATCTTCAAGGGTTCTGTCTGAAAGACTGGCGATTTCTGTGCTGAGGAGCCCATCTTTATGATGTTGGATCGAGGTGCAGTTACGAATTTTCCTTTATCTTTTGCTTTTTCCTGCATCGTCGGATTAATACTTGGTGATCTGCGGGATCCTTCACCTTGTTCTACGGCGACCTTCTTAACTGGATTTTTCATTAACTGTTGAATCCCTCCATGTTGAAAGATCCTCAATGCTTCTTCAATGGTCAGTTCTTCGTCTCTATAGGAAGGTTCGGACATTCACTAATGAGGTAGCAGCTAAGGCAGACAGTATACAGATGGCTACTAGCGCAAAGAAGTTAAACACAAGAAAATTCTAAGTGCTTGGTAACGCCCGTGAGTCTTCCAACAATGTTATTTATAGGCGCAGGAGACCCTCTCCCGCGCCCTTCAATGGCTAGATAAGCATTTAATGTGGTGTCCGCTGGCAAATTTGAGCGGATCCTTAGATCTTTTCTGTCGTCAGCGTGCTCAAAACGGCTATCTTCTCTTTAAATGCTGAAGCAGTTGTTGCAATGGTCATCTAACGGCTATTTTTCTGAAAAGCCATGCAATGACTATTTTTGTTTGAGTGATGCGCCGAACTGCATGGCAAGCCATCTGCAACCCTGCGCGGCTACTTCGCAGTGCCAAAAATTTTGAACTGCACGGCTTCCACTATATATATATATATTTTTTTTTATTTTTTTTATTTTTTTTTTCCTTCCACGCAGCTTCAACAGTGTTGCGCGGTGCATAGATCATTCTTCTTATCATACCTTCTTCCTTTCATCATACATGTACAGACTCCTTTACATTTCTAGTGTCCACTTTCAACTGTACTTGACACTTAGAAATTCCTTCCTTTGTTCGTTATTCAGGGTTCTGCGAAGCAGTGCTATCATGGTATAGCTTTAACCTGCTTCCATTTATCAAAGTTGGCAAGGTATCACCAGCTAAATTGGCTAATTGGACTGCACCAGTGTTAGTAACATGTATCACAGTATATGGGCCAAGCCAATGCATCTTAAATGTACCAGGGAATTTCATGAATTTGCTATCATACAGGAGGACTAGATCACCTACTTGAAAACACTTGTTCTTTATATGGCGATCATGCCATGCTTTCTCGCGGTCCTTCTGAGCTTGCTGGTGGAAGCCTGCGATGAAGCGATCTTCCTCCAAGCCTGGTAAGTGTAGTAATCTTTCTTCTGGAGCTTTGCAGTCTGCCATCCCTATGAATGCAGTGATTCTCAAACTAGGGACGATATATTCCATAGGCATTATATCCTCCTGCCCATAAACCAACTGAAAGGGTGTCTGTCCTGTCAATTTCTTGCATGTGGTCCTGTATGCCCATAACACAGATGAGACGCGCAGGTCCCAATCGTCTCTATTTACATTGCACACCTTAGTGAGTGTGCTCTACAATATTTTATTTAAATCCTCTACAGTACCATTAGCCTATGGATGATATGGAGTACTGCACTGATGATGAATGTAGAATTCCTCTGTAAGCGCCTCAATCGTCTTGTTCAAAAAGTGAGTACCTTGGTCACTCATCAAAATCTTCGGAAAGCCAAATCTGGTGAGTGTTTCTTCAAAAATAAACTGCGCAGTAGTACTGGTGCTGCAGTCTTTAACTGGTTTTGCTTCCGCCCATCTGGTGAGGTAATCCGTAGCAGTAATAATATACCTTGCACCCGTTCTTTTTCCTGGTGGGTTTATAGGACCCACAAAGTCTATTGCCCATTTTTTAAATGGCTGCAGTGTCAACTATGGATTCAATGGCATCTCATCTCGGAATGATGGTTTTCCTATCCTCTGACAGACATCACAGTTTCTGCAATGTTCTTTGGAATCTTTATGGAGCGTGGGCCACCATAGCCCTGTGCACAATATCTTCTCCGCAGTAGCCCTTCTTGCATAGTGACCTCCCGCGATTCCTGAGTGTGCGTCGACTAGAATAAATGGCTTCTCATGATCGAGTACGCACCTACGCAGGACTTCATCCATCCCAAGTTTGTATAACTGTCTTGCAATTATAGTGAAGTCCACGGCGCGCACCACTAACTGTTTTTTCTGCTGGACCAAGAATTCCTAGGGTGCCAGCCCTGTGGTTAGGAATTCGATGATATCCTTGTAATAAAAATCGGCAACTTGTATACTAAATAACTTCGCATCAGGCAGAATGTCTTCAATATTTGTCGGCTCCTCTCCTGCCTCGATACTTGACAGATGATCAGGTCTCAAGTTCAGTCTACCTGGCTTGAAAATAATTTCAAAGTCATATTCCTGGAACAGCAGTAGCCATCGGCATATGTGTCCCCCTAACACTGGCTTGTTGACCAAATATTTCAATGCAAAATGGTCAATAAACATAAGGAAGTGCGATCCCAGTAAGTAGTGTCTAAATTTTTGTAGGGCATATATCATTGCAAGGCCTTCCCTCTCAGTACTAGTATAGTTCTTCTCTGCTGTTGAAAGCTTTCTGCTAGAAAATGCAATAGGGTGGTCAATACCTCCCTCTCATGGCTGATATAACACGATCCCCAGGGCAATACATGATGCGTCAACATGGACATGGAATGGCTTCGTCCAGTCTGAAAAGACTAGAATAGGCGCAGTGACAATCTTTTCTTTTAATGTGTCAAAACCCTGTTCGCATTCTGCGTTCCAAATGAACGGTGCATCCTTCTTCAGCAGCTTCTCCATTGCTGCGGTTATCTGTGCATAACCCTTTATAAATTTCCTGTAATATCCAGTATGGCCTAATGTAGATCGCAACATCTTAACTGAATTTGGTGTTGGTAAGTTTGCAATAACTGCAATCTTCGCAGGGTCTACCATCAATCCTTGCTTACAGACAATGTGGCCATGTAAAGTTCCATAGGGCACACAGAAAATACACTTTTTCAAATTCAAGGATATTTGATGCTGTCTACACTTCTCGAGCATCATGCGGAGATTCGCACAATGATTTTTCAATAGACCAAATACAGTCCAATCATCAAAATATGCTTCTAAAAACTTATGCATAAAATATTTAAATGCTGCGATGACGACTCTAGAGAATATGGCAGGTGCGTTCTTCAGCCCAAAAGGCATGACAGTGTACTGGAATGACCCCCATTCTGTAACAAATGTCGTCTTATGCCTATTCGCAGGATCAATCCTGATCTAATGGTAACCAGAGAAACCATCAGTGAAAGAATATGCCTCATTTCCTACAACATTATCAAGCACTTCATCTGTGAATGGAGTAGGAAATGGGTCGTGCATGGAAGCATCATTCAACTTTCTGATATCCACGCAAATCCTGATATTGCCTTTTGATTTCTTGTCTTGAACAACCATGGGGCTAATCCATTCGGATTCTTCGACGAGTTCAATGATTCCTGCTTCTAGCATCTTATCGAGTTATGCGCGGACTTTTTCCTTATAGAACGGATTCAATCTGTCTGGCCTCTGCTTGACAGGATTAGCACCTGGCTTTAAAGGTATTTTCATGACCCCTAGGTCTCCCAAAATTCCTTTCATCTCTGTAAATTTTGTTGGAAACAGTTCCTGATACTCATGTAGGGTATCTGCGATCTCTGCAATAGTCTGATCATCCCAATAATCTCCTATTGATGAGAACTTCGGCTCTTTGTTTGTGCCAATGTTCACTTATTGTGTTTTTACTGGTCCAGTCATATCTGGGATTTCCAACGAAGGTCCTTCTACCTCACATGCACCTTCTGACTCTGGTATATCTATGTTGTGCGGGTCCTCCTCATCGTCTTCATTTGTATCATTGGTATCTTCAGCTAAGTTGTAACACTCGATAAAGTGCTCTTCATGTTCCTTCCATTCTAACTGTAGGTGCGCAGGAACGCACTCTATCCCAAAAAAATCCTGCAATGTTATGTTTTGATGAGGACAGTCATCCTGGAATATGCGCTTCTTGATTAGCTGTAATGCTTCATGGATTAATGGATTCTCATCTTCAAAACTGAAGTCCTTCTGGAAGTTCGTAGCGAGCAACACCCAATCAGCGAGTTCACTGCGCAACTCCAGGTCGAGGTACCATTTCTCTAGGATACCCGCATCCAATGTATGTACAAATAAATGTACCCATTCTGTAAGTGGTCTTTCCACCCATGCCTTTGAATAGATTTCAATGTGCTGACTAGGGTCTGTCTGTCCATTATACTTTTCGAAGGGTAAAGAAACCTTTTTGGCGAACCAGAACTACATCTTAGTTCTGCATTCATCCCAAGTGGTCAATGTTTTCTTATGTGCATTCCACCATCTGGCAGGTGTATCGCACAATGCTATATCTAAAGCTGGCAGTCTATGCTCATCTAGTATAGATGCAGTATATTCCCTTATGAAACTGTAAACATTAGTAGAACCATCATATGTGGGAATAGGACTCACCTCTTTTCCGATCCAGCGTAGTGATTTCGTAACCTTCGCACATCTTCTTGCTGATACTTCATGCATGCGGCTTTGCCAATTCTCCAGTCCTGTATCCGAGTCATAGATACAAGAAGTGTCACATTTCCAGCTGAGCGTACCGTCCGCAGTAGGATTAATGTAGTCTTCCTTGTTCGCAGTCAGCTGGTGTAGTCGGTCTAAATCTTAAGCTTGGGATTCCTCCTGAATCGGCTCACTGTATCTGTCACCATCTTTAGGATCCAATGGTGAGATGACCCTAAGATGCTTCCCTTCAAAGATCATCTTCTTTGTCTTCAATTTTATGATAGCCAAGTTATCCATAGCCCAATCAATTCCCAATATTGCTGGAAAAGGTTGACTATCATCCACAATTTCAATAACCTCAAAGTCTGCATGACTCTGTACTCCGTCGATGTCAACTACTACATTAGCTAAGCGGACAAAAGGTATGACCTTCTCTTGATTATCCATTCGTAACTAGATAGGTGACCAGAGCAAATTTGGTTGACCCATCTGCTGCCATGTCTTCTTAGTTAAGACATTCACTTCTGATCCTAGATCAAGGATGATTTCATCCATTTCAAAATCTCCTATCTGCACAGTAAGCCTCATCTCTCGGTCTATTCTTTTGTGCTTCCTTATATGATGTACAATGCTATCTGGAGTCTCTGTTGTAATCTGAGGTTCATACTGGTTGATGAGCTTCTGGAGCTCTACTATGGCTTTTTCGCTTTTTAGTAACTTCGTGTAGCTTCGCAAGAACTGCACAACAGAAGTATGAACATCTGTCGCAGTACTTGTTTTGTCATAAGGAGCCGGCATGTCTTCAACAACATGCGGTGTTTCACTGCGTAGCGGGATCCTTGATGACTTATCTGCTGGTTCTCTAAAGGTATCCCGCGCGTCAATAAAACCTCCTTGTTATTTTGTAAGTTAAGAGGGGGTGCTTTTCCTAGGGCTTTCCTTATCCATAGTGTTTCAAGGGTATCCTTCTTCGTATGTGCCTCCCCTGATGTTGAAACTTCTTCTCCTCTATCGCAGCCTGTTTCAGTGCCACTGCGCGTGACCACATTAATGCTCGGATCCACTGGTCTATTTTCTACTGCGATCCACTGGACATTTGGATTCGGAGCCTCTGTTCGTCTTCTCTTCTGCATTTCCACCTCTAATATTGGGCAATCTTCAATGACATGCTCAAACAATTTACAATAATTGCACGTAGTGCATGGGTTAACACAATCTCTAGACACGTGCTCGGGTTGGCCACAGTTATAACAAATGACTTGGCCACAGCCTCTTCCCTGTGCCGGACCAACATTTCTTCCTTTGCCACGGTATCCACCACCACGACCTCTGTATCCTCCTTGGCCATATTGCACATTTTCTTGTTTCAGCGGGGTATCTTCTTGTATGCGGTACAAGCCAGTGCCTCGCATTGAGTCCATATCCCTTTTTCTTTCATTCATTAATTCATATGCATGGCAGTTGGATTCATGATGTCCAATTGATTTATAGAAATTGCAGTATAAATTCTTAGGATTTTCACATATTTCTGGATGAGGTAACAGTCTTCAGGTCTGTGTCCTGTGGTTCTGCAAATTTCACACCATGGGGCTTGATTCTGATTTAATGGATTAGGCTCACCACTGTTAATATAGTCGCGGAATAGAGGGCAATGCTCGCGGTCATTACCTTCTCCTTTACAACTTGTACACTAGACCTCCTGTCTAGGTTCATATCTTTGTTCTTTACCATTTTTCATACTTTACAGTTCAAGTGTCAGGGTGGTCAGCTGGTTCTGGATCTGAGACATTCCAGAACTAGTATCACCAATCGACGAATCTTCCAGCTTCATTGCAATTTCCAAGGCCTCTACCTGGAATAGAACCTTCTGCTACATCAATGGTAATCTGATATGAGGTAACAGCACAGCAATGAACCATTCTTTATGTTTTTCTAGCGGTATAACAAAACTTACTTGGTCTAGTAAGGTATTAAATTTCTGATCAAATTTCTAGACCATTTCAGTTGGTCTCTGCTTTATTTCCTTCAACTCAGTTATACACTGAGACTCAGACTTAGGTTTATTGAACTCTGCCACTAGTACGACTTTAATTTCTGCGAGGGTTCTCGGCTGTACGGTAGAGTATTTCATAAACCAATGTAGTGCTCTATCCCTGAAAGTGGTGATGAGTTGTGCTTGCTTCATGGAATCATCTTGGATTTGTCTTACACTCCATACGGCTTCACAAAAAAACCAATGCTGATCAGGGTCTTCTAGGCCAGTTCCTCTAAATATTGGCAGTTTCATATCAGTGTTTTCCATTGTGCTACTAGGTGGTGGGGTGCCAGGATTAGTGCGCGGCTGCTGTAAAGGGATCTGCACAGTAAATACAAATGGGACTATCGGGAGAGATGGACTAGGCTGAGTCTTCTGCGGGGTGGGATGCGTAGCGGGTGGGTTCTGCGATAAGGGTGGCGCGGTTTGTGCAGTCTATGGATTCTTAGGGGTAAATGGTTGTGCAACTTCCCTATCAAGATCGCAGGGGATCTCAGTATCTATATGAAGTTTAGGGCCTTCTTGATTCTTATTAATTTTATATCTCTTACCACTTCTAAGAGTATGTGTCTCTTCATCAGAATCAATATATGTACTGTTTATCATGACAAACTTCAAGAATATTACTGCATTCTTAGAACACCTTTCTCAGCTAACAACATCTTAATGTATAGACTGAGATTGTTTAGAAACTTACCTTGGAATCCTCCGAAAAAATGTGCTTCTACCTGGCTGTAGGATTTGAGTGTGTCTATAGCAAATTCTGTTACAAAGCCTTCTAGCATATGATCGACCCAATAATCAACTGTGCGTGACAACGGGCTGTCTAACGCTTTAAGCTACGCTGTGAGCTCGGGAGTCCACTCTGTAGGAACTCCTCCTTGGAAATAGTTTTTCTTCTCTGCGAGCCACGAGATCCACGAGATGTGTCACTTAGACGAGGATGTCTATTTTCTTGTCTGTTAAAATTGCTTATGGTCTTATCCCACCAAGCTTGGATTTATGTCTTTTCGGGATGCCAATAGACAGATCCTTCGGGGAACTGATATTCTTCTTCACACATCGTGATTGCAACTCATCATGGATTCTAGCGCAGAAACGGAACCATTTTTTGGCTTACACTGACCCAGAGGTTTCCAATTAGACCCAGGTTCTTTGTGGTTCTCTCTTTGACCAACAAAACCCCTTCGCACCGACCCTTTCGGCAACAACTTGCGAGCAGGTTGAGGTCTCACCCGAGGTGTATCTTATGGGGTACTACGGAATCAGGTTTCCACAGTAAATGATGATTTGTTTATATGAACAAGCTGTGCAACGCAGGACAGAAGGAGTGCACTGCAGGGCAAAGTGATGCGGTACGCAGCAGGATCTACGCTGCGAGAAGGACTGTGCGGTGGAGTAAACACTGCGTGCCTCACTAAGGGTTTCTTACTGCTGCGAATCTTCTACTGGAACTGCGAATTACCCACACTTATCCTCTACTTGGAAGATCTCGGAAACGTTAAGGCACTGAAATGAATATCACTCATCCATTCATTCAAGCACTTACTGGTTATCTTTCTAGCATTCATCAAGAACTTGGATTATTACAACGAGAACTGAAATGATAGACATGACTAACTGTGTTGCATTCCTTCACTGTGTTAAAGAAAGTATTAAGCTTAAATGACTTATTCACGATCTTAACATATAATTGAAATGTTTGCCATTCATCTGCTTCCGTGGAACCTAGCATATCAATCCCAAACTTCTCCTATTGGTAAATGCATATCAAAGTTCTCATATTACAGCATGCAAGGAAACATTCAAGCATTCATTCTACATAAAATATAGACAGTCATTCATTCATAACATCATCACATAACACAGATTTAACGTGGTTCACTTCCCCGGATGGAAAGCTACGTCCACAAGAACGGTTGGTAATATATTTCTTTCAAAAGGGATGGGGCAACCGTTCTTAGTCTGCGCACTCAGCTGCAGACTCTCCTTTCTCTCGGCTAGGTCTCTGCGCACACAGCTGTAGAGCCTTTACAATATTCTCAGCTTAGAGAGATTTTACAATACAAAAATGTTATCTCCGGATTACTCTAATCCCCAATCAACTAACCAACCCTCATCCCATACAAAAGTGTCTTCTTAAATAGATCATGCCCGAAGGTCATGTCTGTACAATGTCAAAGACCTAAAACCCAAAACCCTAAGGGTTTCCAAAACTGCGTCGAATTTCCAAACCGGCTTGCTGGCTCCTGGTAGCGTCTTGTTGTAGAAATTTCTCCCTACGGATAGGTAGAAACTCTCTTAGGATAAAGCAGGATGTACTGACTCTATACTAAGACAAAAAGGAAACAAATGCTACCTTGAATCCCTAGATCTAACAAACATCTCAAGATTAAAATGCTAGAAAGGGTAGAAGAAGTTTGACTGACCTTCTATCCAAACGCTTGTCTTTGTAGTTGCTCCAATCTCCAAGCCCTCATGAATGAACCTGTCAAAATGGAACCAAGACACAAGAATGCACTATTCTCTAGCAACCTGAAACATGAGTTAGAATCTAAATCTATGAAAGATACAAATCATATCATTAAAACAAAATTAACACAAATGATTTGGGAAAACAAGACAAGTTATTCCATTACCAACTTGAAGTCATGTACAATAGTTGCTTGATGTCCAAGCCAACTTCCAGCTCCAAGTGCTTCCTCTAACTATCTCTGCAGAAGTATGAAGATCATAGGTTTGATGCCCCAAAAGTCCTCCCCTTGGCTCATGGAAAGCTTCTCTCTTATAGCACATGGGAAGGCTAACCAACAAGAGAGAAGTGTGGATCTATGGAGGGTTTAGTGGATCAGGCCAGCTAAACAAAGAAGGAGTTAGGATCGAACCAAAGGTAGTAATCCCAACAAAATCTCCTCGAAGGTCGAAATCCCAAAATCCAAGGCAAAAAGGCTAATTTCAGACTACCGCGCCCCTATAACTGAGCATAACGCGGTAGTACCGCGCCCCAGAGAAGGAGCAACGCGCGGTAGTGCTAACTACTGCGCCCTTGTAGATGTGCAAGGAGCAGCAGTGCTCACAAACAGGGCTAAGTTGGGCTGGAAGATGGCAGAAAAAGGTTTTGCTTTCAGTATTCAGTCAATGGTTTTCACTCTGGATGTTCAGATGATCTTTAAGGGAAACTGTCGTTTAGGTCGGTAATGCAAGGATGCGACACTAATATGTAATGTGTAATATTGAGGTATAACAGATGCCCCCTAAAGTGTGAGGTCAGAAGAGACTGATGGCCGAAAGACTTTACAAATATGGTTCGGAGATAGCATCGAGGAGAGCAACAAGGAGCTGAAAAATAGAGACAAAATGTCAGATATACCACCGAGGCGGGCATTCCCATGCTCGGAAACAAATGACTCAAAGCATGGCTGCCGACCAATACATTGCAGATCCATGAGTACTGAGATGATATAGACTGTAGACAAATCATGGCTACTATGAACAAGCGTAGATCCATGAGACAGTACTGACACAGCCACGACCAATACAAAAGTGGATCTGTGTGACAATACAGAGGAAATCTCCATTGCAACCTGGACGTGATCAAAATACCAAGGCGCGCCCAGAGTCTTCTACCCGATCGCAAATGATACGAATCTAGCCATGTGATTACAAGGTGTTGAAGTCGAACATGGTAGAAACCATTTGATTACCGGTCAATGATGTGAACCGTTAACAAATGCGAGGGAAATCACCAATAATGACGATGATCCCCAAGGTATCTATAGTACATCTCAACGAAATGCGAATAAAGGAGTTGATGTCGAGCATCCGAGAGATCATTCAATCAGAGTTCATTGATGAAAACCTACTGTTGAATACGAGGAAACCTGCCATTGAGGCATGCAGGTACCAAGGTACTAGTGGTTGACTCCTAAGCCTAATTCCTGGATAGTGATTTGGTGTCGACAGGAATAGACTCGTCGAAGGTGGGCCATGATGTTTCCCACATCATCGACACGAAATCAGAACGAGAGATAGTATGGACCGATGAAACAATGGAATATGTACTGACACAAAGGGAAGGTTTGACATGAAGTGGAGGTGGACTCAAGGTAATAACCCTTTGAACATATAACGGCATGAAACAGAGCTTGGCAGCAGGGATTACTTGAACAGACAGAACCACAGGAAGTGTGAGCAATAATGAGGATGCATGATCATAATGATGACACTATCAGCAAGACTGACTACCCAAAATAGACAAGGTGAGGATGCATGCCATGTTCAAAGGTGATGACTCACAAGCTGCCAACAAGGTAAACTTGACTCATTTTCCCATTTTTCCCCCGACATGATGGACGAGTACCTCTTTGTTTTTTAACGAGCTTGAGGAGGATAACAGATGCTCGATATAGCTCATCTCATAGATGAGTCCAATCTCACATGTTTTTCGAACCTGAGAAAGGAGGGGTTCGTCCCAAAGTGGGTCCTTCGATGTTAAATTTTAACGAGTCCAAGGAAGGAAAACTCGGTTGTCATTTCATGTTTAGAGAGTCTGAAAATAACTAAAGAAGACTCCAATGGTCCTTTTTCATAAGGTTAGCCTCATCGCCCGAAAAAGGGTAAAACAACGTGGGAGAGGACTCTTCCAGTCATGATTGGCTGGAGTATTCCTTTTTCGTAAGTAGTGCCCCCTAGTCTGAAAAAGGGGTAAACTATCACTAGGGAGACGATCATTCAAATCCTTTTACAAGCGTGAACGAATCAATTTCGCTTGGCAATCTTTTCAATTTTAGGGAGTCTGAAAAGAGCTTAACTATGGACTCCATGTACAACTTTGTCATGGTTGATGACCGAGTACGACAAAGGAAAAGTAAACTCGGCACAGTTCCTTTTCCGTAAATAGTCTAGCGAGGCCGGATAAAGTGATAAACCTATACTCGTTAGACACACCTTTTTACTCCAATTATTTAACGAGCACGATAATGGTATCAAAAGCACTCGGAATCTTTTTCATGTTTGGATCCAGAGCACGAAAAAAGTGAAAAGTAAGCTCAAACACCATCTTACTGTTTTTAACGAGCTCGAAGATAGGTTGGAAGAATGCTCATGATGTATGCTTCATTTTTTAACGAGCTTGTAACAGAAAATGAACTATGCTCAAAATAATTTTCATGGTTTAATGAGCTCGAAGCCTAAAAAGGAAAGTATGCTCGAAAATGTTCCCAATGGTGAACTTCTTCCCGTCATGAAATCCAAAGGTTGGTACATGTCCCCCAGCATGATTGCTAGAAGTAAGTGACTTAGCTCCAACATGGTGTGGAGAGGCGATCGAGTTGACTTCAACGTAACTTCCAGAGGTTGAAGACATGCCCCCAAGCTTCATTTCATTCACCTAAGGTATAGGCGAGTGAAAAGAAGGTTCAGGTACTAAGTCTACGAGGAGACTCGACTCAAAGGGAAAGGATATGTTTCATTTTTTAACGAGCTTGACACAGGAGTAGAACTTTGCTCAGACTATTGGTTTTATTTTTTAACGAGCTTGAAGCCAATGGTAAACTCTGCTCATGATTAAGGCCCATTGATGGGTTCCCTCCCAACATGATGATCAGAGGTTGGTAAATGCCCCCAGCATGATTGCTAAAGGCTAAACATGCCCCCCAAGCTTCGTTTCGTCTGACTACTCTTCTTCCTTACCCAGAAATCCTGGCTACTAATCCAAATGTGTTCACTAGGGGGAGTAGGGAGAACCAGGATCAAGTGACCCAGGCAGATGAAATGAAGGTTCAAATCCTAACTCTAGCGAGAGACTCGAACAAATGGAAGGGAGATCTATTTCATTTTTACACAAGCTTGAAATAGATAATAACAATGCTTGAAAGGGTCCTTTTTATTTTTTAAGGAGCTTAAAACAGAAAGAAATTATGCTCGAAGGTAATTTCATTTTTACGCAAGCTTGAAACCGAACGTAAACTATGCTTGGGATTGGTTTTGTTTTTACACAAGCTCGAAACCAATGGTAAACTGTGCTTGAGGATCGGTTTCATTTTTTAATGAGCTTGAAACAGAGGATAAACTATGCTCGTGGTGACCTGTTTCATTTTTTAACGAGCTTGACACATAAAGGGAACTCTGCTCAAAGTGATGGTTGGTTTCATTTTTACACAAGCTTAAAACCAAAAGTAAACTATGCTTGGGATGATGGTTGGTTTCATTTTTACACAAGCTTAAAACCAAAGAAAAACTATGCTTGAGAAAATGGTTTCATTTTTTAACGAGCTTGACACCAGAATAGAACTTTGCTCCAAGTGATGGTTGGTTTCATTTTTACACAAGCTTAAAACCAAAAGTAAACTATGCTTGGGATGATGGTTTCATTTTTTAACGAGCTTGACACCAGAATAGAACTTTGCTCCAACGTCCCCCCTCCTAGGGGGAAGAAACCACTAAAACATGTGGAACATTTAGGGAAGTCTGGTGACTAGGAGTCATGCGATGAGTGGGCGTCACAAAGGAAAGCTGATCGATGGTCACAATATTCCCATGATGGGGAAAATACATCACTCGAAAGAGTGAGGACACTACAGCCTTCATGGCATGGACGTAATCGCGTCCAAGGAGTAGATTAAAATCTAAGGGACCTTGGATGACCATGACATCAATACAGACAGTTTTCCCTCCCAAAGTGATAGGTAACTGAGGAAGGGACCCTAAAGGTCCAGTAGGCCTTCTATTGAAAGCCAGTATCTGGTCAGTGACGGGCACAAGCCGAGGAGAACCTAAGGCTTGCCAAGCAGTTGAGGATAGAATACTAACAGAAGCTCCTTCATCAACTATCGTACGAAAAATTTCTTTATCGGAAACTCCTACAGATATTTGAAAAGGAACACTCGAAGGAAGACGAGATTCTGTTAGACCATTCCAATCAAAGGAAATAACCTCAGTACTTGGAGGGGGACTCGCGGAAGTGGACAGGGTTTCCCCTTGCCGAGGACATTCTGAACCGATAAGGAAAACATCAGTGGTTTCCAATTCACTCTCTCTTGGAAGATAAGAATGAGACGAAGGTTGTGTCAAGGTGACTGCTTCAGTCTGGACTTTCTCCAATGAAAGAGCGGGATCAAGTGGGGATGACAGCGACTTGATCACTTCACTCTTGGGAGGGAGAGTGGGATCAATTGCAGATGAAACTGAATTGATCACTTGGTCAACCAGCGGGGGGTCGAGGGACAGTTTACCATGGTCTGTTGGAGGCACCAGTTGAGAACTGGTAATATCTTCCAACCACCGCGAGGCTTCATCCATGATCGGACAAAGGAAAGTACGGTGCATACCCTTGCATACCAAACAGGGATATAGGACTTTACCCTTACGACCCTTCAGCAAGGGGTCACTGGTTGAGGGGGTGCCATCGACATGATGGTCAGAGGTCGACGATACGATTGGTTTGGGGTTTTTAGACCACACTTCTGACACACGGGAAAGATCAGGACAATCCTTGAGAAGGTGATCACCCTTACAAAGTTTGCAAGGGAACTTGGGCTTACGGGGTGTTTTCGTAGAATGAGTGCCATTAGGGGCAACTGGTTTACGCTTGGTCTCTTCTTTATCCTTCTTCTTCTTAACTTTCCTTTTCTTCTTCTTCTTATCCACCTGATTACTAACACTATTGCTTTGGTCAGGCGAGGAAGAAGGAACGGAAGAAGATTCATCTGACGAAGAAGGGGAAGGATTAGTTTGGGATTGACTCTCTCGTGGTGGAGAGTTAACATTCGAAACATTGGGCGCAATCGGAATTACCGGATTGAATAACCATACCGGTAATCCTATGGTTAATCCAGGAAGATTTAACGTGGCAATAAAAAGAGGACCAATATCTCCAACTGGAGGAAAAGTAAAAGGTACCCCTTGAAAAGGGGTCTCCGGATTGGTAGTCCCAGAAGGAGCATGGGCGCATGGAGGTGGATTCTCCATGGAACAAAACTAAGTGATGTAGACAAAGTTTTGTTAAAAAGAACTCAAAAACCCTCAGGCAACCGAGCGTGCGAAAGGGGAGCTAGGAAAAGACAAGGCTCACAGGCCAAAAGAGCAAGCTCAAAAAAACTATACTGAGGCCGCTGCCAAAGTAAGCGAGCTGTACAACAAAACGGCCAGAATGCCAACAAGCAGCCCTACAAAGAAAAAGACCCTCTACAAGATAGCAAGCAAAACCTCCTAACTAAGAGCTAGAGACCTCAACAAATTGTATCCTTCGCAAGGTGATGAAATCCAAGTCGAACAATACAACATGAGAGACCGATATAAGAAGGATATCCCTCTACCGAAAGGGATCCTGGGTAAAAGAGCCCTATTAGAATAGATACTAAGCTACCTCGTTCATGACACGTCGGAAAAGGTTTTGGGCACTTCAGCCTTCCGAAGAAGACAGCGATCGATGTTGCCTTAGGGCTAAGTGGAGTGCGGTATTCCACAGAGTCCGTTCGGTTCTCAATCTCGCGGCCGTTTAACCCCTGAAAGTTGGAAACAGTCAGGAGGCCCCTCCACAAACTAGCTGTGACCGTGTCAATAAGTACTAGAGGATTTTAGTTCCCTAAAGACAACGACTATGTCTCAGATGAAAATGACAAGGGGGAATTATTTTGATGCCTATCCCCGGTGTCCTACCTAACTACCAAATTCTTTCGATTTCCTCAAGTGAGGTTAAAGTTGGTTTAATTAGGGAGATTAATTTTAGTGGCTGTCTTACTCAATCGGGTTATGGAAGTGCAACTTGATGGTGTTATGACGACCCAAACCATGCAAATGAAGATGAAACGAAATGAGCCTTTCTCTTCGATGAATACTAGCTAAAGTAAGGAAGAATTCTTTCCGTTCCCAATATGCACAACCCAATGCACATGCAATTTTATTTCTTTTCAAAATGATAGAAAGAAGTAAAATATGTACCCAAAACTAACCCAAAGTAATGAAAAAAAATTTCTTCATATGAACACCAAACGTAATGATTCTAATCCATTTCCTATCTTTTCACACTTGAAAAAGACACATCCAAGCTACGGAAAGAAAGATTCTACAAATGCTTCCAATCAAATGCAAGACAAAGAGAAGAACCTAATGATATTGTCTAACTCAAATGCACATAAATATGAAACAAGCATTTCTTCTTCTTATGAATGTAATACCAAAAATGTCAAATGATTAAATTAAAGCAAGAAGAATACCTATGTGTTTCAATTTCATGAATATGGTAAAATAACGACAAAATCAAGCTTCTCTTTGAACTAAAGTGGAGGCAAGGAATCAATCTTTTCAAACAATCATTAGATAGGATGTAAAGGAAATAAGATGCCAAGCAATCCAGACACGCCAAACACACCAAACCAACAATGATCCCAAAACCTTAATATGGGTCAAAACGACTAAAGGATGCACGATTCATGGCCCCCTCTGGCCATGAGGGGGAATTTTTTTTCAAAAATAGAACCCATTTCGCTTAAAAATGCAAGCAAAACACTAGTATTGATTCAAAGGGCCAACATGGATCCAAATCTCGAAAAGACCCAAAAATAACCAAACAAACCAAATAAATACACTTTCCAGGAACTGCCGCGGGCCCGTGGGCCACCTGGGAGCGGTACTGCAAGACTACCGCACTGTAGACAGCGCTTAAGGGGCGGTACTGCAAGACTACCGCGCTCTGGACAGCAGTAAAGACGCGGTACTACCGCTCTGTAGGCAGTTACGGGGGCGCGGTACTGTGTTAACAGAGGGAAAGAGGCGGAAGTTTGAGAAAAGATTTTGACTTTTCAAGGGTTTTCCAACCCAGAGGACTTACTGATCTGTAACAGGAGTCTAATGCAGAGAGCAGGGAAGTGAATGAAGGTGAAAGAACCCAATTCTTACAATCAATGAGTGAAATTGAAAGCAAACTTCACAAGCAAAGAAAATGGATTCAAATCCCCAGCGGAGTCGCCAGTTTTTGTTGTAGAAATTTCTCCCTACGGATAGGTAGAAACTCTCTTAGGATAAAGCAGGATGTACTAACTCTATACTAAGACAAAAAGGAAACAAATGCTACCTTGAATCCCTAGATCTAACAAACATCTCAAGATTAAAATGCTAGAAAGGGTAGAAGAAGTTTGACTGACCTTCTATCCAAACGCTTGTCTTTGTAGTTGCTCCAATCTCCAAGCCCTCACGAATGAACCTGTCAAAATGGAACCAAGACACAAGAATGCACTATTCTCTAGCAACCTGAAACATGAGTTAGAATCTAAATCTATGAAAGATACAAATCATATCATTAAAACAAAATTAACATAAATGATTTGGGAAAACAAGACAAGTTATTCCATTACCAACTTGAAGTCATGTACAATAGTTGCTTGATGTCCAAGCCAACTTCCAGCTCCAAGTGCTTCCTCTAACTATCTCTGCAGAAGTATGAAGATCATAGGTTTGATGCCCCAAAAGTCCTCCCCTTGGCTCATGGAAAGCTTCTCTCTTATAGCACATGGGAAGGCTAACCAACAAGAGAGAAGTGTGGATCTATGGAGGGTTTAGTGGATCAGGCCAGCTAAACAAAGAAGGAGTTAGGATCGAACCAAAGGTAGTAATCCCAACAAAATCTCCTCGAAGGTCGAAATCCCAAAATCCAAGGAAAAAAGGCTAATTTCAGACTACCGCGCCCCTATAACTGAGCATAATGCGGTAGTACCGCGCCCCAGAGAAGGAGCAACGCGCGGTAGTGCTAACTACCGCGCCCTTGTAGATGTGAAAGGAGCGACAGTGCTCACAAACAGGGCTAAGTTGGGCTGGAAGATGGCAGATAAAGGTTTTGCTTTCAGTATTCAGTCAATGGTTTTCACTCTGGATGTTCAGATGATCTTTAAGGGAAACTGTCGTTTAGGTCGGTAATGCAAGGATGCGACACTAATATGTAATGTGTAATATTGAGGTATAACACGTCTGCTTGATCATGGCGGATCTCCACGTCCTCATTCTATCGCTATCGGCCTTCTTGTCGCATGCGTGCCTATAGGCTGCTTCTGCCAAACCGTTTATCTCTAACGGTTTTACCTTCTAAGCGTGCCAAATGTCACTTTCCTTAACAACCCACTCGTGGTCGCCTTCCTGTTTTGCCTACGTCCGCCGCTCGACAATCCTAGAATATATTTCCAAAAATGGCTGCTATCGGTCGAGCCGGTAGCTACACTTGATACTTGTCCAGCACACCTCTTTGTTGGCTCCACGTGGCCTCCTAACTCCGCAGCACTGCTTCGACGTAGTATTGGTCTTCGCATCACGGCCAAAACTTCGACGTTGCGCGCGACTCTGCAGTTTGGTCAAAAGTTGGATGCTGCGTGCAACTTCGCAGCATCCTTAATACTTAGCCAAAAATTGTATTTCTGAGCTGCGCTCAACTCAGCTTTCCCTGCTTGCCTCAAAAAGGTGCTTCCACAACTTTATCTCAACCCAGGCCCAACAAACGTTAAGGTGTATAGGAAGGATGAAAGTGAATTCTGTAGAAATCCATGAGTTTCAAGAGACTAATTGTTTGATTATGGAAACAAAAGGAAAATTTGTAGCAACTCATGAAGATTAATTTTCCAATCCCATGAGTAGAAAATCCTATAGCTTTTTAAGTAGAACCAAATTTCAAATCCTAGAGAATACATGTTCCTGTATTTTGTGGGATGGACATTGCTTTAAATTCAATATATAGGTCCCATTGCATCGAGTGAATGCTTTTCATTAACTAGAAGAGACAATATCCAATCTATTTGGCAGAAATAGCCAAGGTTTTGAAATTTTGGCTAAGTTCCTAACTCTATTAGAAAAGGAATTCAAAGGGATGGCCTTAGTGAAAAAAATCAAGGTATTTTCCCTTATTCTTTGTAAATATTCTGAGAATGGATCGATGGTCAAGTATCAATGAATTTTTTTGAACTCCAATAACCTTCCTTCAAAATTGATCAATATTCTTTATACTTAAGTGGATCAAAGTATACAAGAGGTCAATGGCCTAAAGTTTAAAATTTTCATGATGGCAATGTTTTAGAATGACCATTGGAGCTAATTTTGAATAGTGGTTGATGTTTGAAATAGTCTCGAAACCTCAAAAGAAGTTGAAATTGAAAAACGTGCCAAAGTTCAAAAAAGGGTTGAAGTTTGAGATTAGCCTAAATTTTTGTAAGTTCCCAAGTTGGAAAAGTAACCAAAGTTTCAATGTGGGAAAATGTGTTGAAAGGGGCCAAGGTTCATACTTATCTATGTTGACAAGGAAAAATTTCATTCGTCAATAGCAAGGGTTCACCCCAAGGAGAAGTGCCAATTAGACCTCAACTCATTTCAAATAGGTTACCCATCCATATTCTATCCTAGCAACCGTTACTAATTTTGTGGTTTAATCAGTTGTGGCCCAATTCATTATTTTAGGACTTTTATAATGTAAAGAATGAAATGCATCTAATCCTATCATGTGAAATGTAAACACCATTGCTTAATCTAATCTCGAGAGTATAGTAACATAAAAGTATTTGACTTGAAACAAGTAAAAATTAGGGAAATAAGGGAGAAAAATATACCAACCATAATCAATATGAAACCCCAAGATACATCCTATATTAGAGATCAAATGAAACTTACAATTACAAATAAATCACACCATCTTGTCCCTTGAAAATAGGGACATGTTTCTTGTCAAAAATGTCAAACATAAAACAACTAAGAAACAAATATTACTTACCAATTTATGGGGTTTATACCTCATAGTTAGCATAAATTAATTCATGAACATCTATGCAACATAAAATAGAAAAATTCCATCACACAAGGTTGTAACCCAATGACATTGAGAAAGAGAAGAGTAGAAAAATATAACTCACAATTGGATTTTAGAATCACAAATATGCTTAAAAAAATCCATTTTTCTCTATGGGGAAAATTATATTTATATAGTTCTTTGCAATAACTACCTCTCATGTTTCTGGCCATGTGACAAATTCAATTTCATTTCAAGAAGCTTTCCCTTTTTCCCTTTTAGTATTTTTTACAATTTTGTCATTTTCCTACATGAGGACTTTAATCAAACTAAATTTAACATGGCGTTTTATCTTATCATGAGGTTTTATTCTCACGAATCGTCCTTCTTCCCCCGTATAAATTTGCAACGGAAAATTAGGCGGGAATATATTAAGAAATATAGTTTGTTCTTTTTTATGAAAGAGTAACGAGTCCAAAATCCTTGGCCCGCTTTTTTGTCATTTCAGAAGTGACTCCTTGTAATATTCATGTATCCATCTCTAAATTTCTATTTTCTCCTTTCAATCCTTTGGTTGCTTTAGTTGTCTCGAACCTACTATTGTATGAGATTTAATCTTTTATTGTAGTTTCGATTGCCTTAATTGATGGTGCTCAATTTCTCTATTTTTTACATGTTCCACATGCATATAATAACTTTTATTAAGCTCCATATGATGTAATATTAAATAATCATTCTAAAGAAATAACATTTACACATGCCTACTCGGCAAATTTGCAATATCACTTTACTAGAGTCATTAGAAATATCCTAGAAATCATTTAAGATGTTGAAAAATAATGGTTTAATTAAAGTATGTCCATTAAACCATTAATCTATAATATTAAATCATAAATATTTGGCAGTGGTACGACCATCATAGTTGAGGCTCATGTGAAATTATGTAATGCCCCTAGTGTGTGAAGCCCTTAGACATATGTTGTGAATATTATTTGTGTTGCTATGTGGAACTAGGTGCATGGAGTATGGAACTAGGTGCATGGAATATGGAGTATGGACATTATTATTATTTGTTGATGTGCTCGGGTTGATCGCAGTACCCATGTTTGGAAGTCGATGTTTCGAACCTTTATCACGGTTCATCATCAACGCAGGAATCTACAAGATGAAATTAATATTATTATTTTCATTTAATTAAATAACTAACTCAACATGGAAAACTAATGTGTCTGGTGGGTCATGGATTCCATGTGAGGGGGTTGGGGACTAGGAGTTGTGTCTCTCCCTAACAATACTCTTTGTTTCCTATTTTTTATTATTTTAGGTTATGTTGGTATTATTGATCCTAATTCATGATTTCGTGGGCCTTCCTTGTTGAATGCGCCCCTTTGGTGGTTTTGTAACTCATTTTTGGAGGTTACACTTGGTTTTGTAACCCCCACTTGCACAAGTGCACCCTCACTGGCTATTTTAGCCTTGACACCTCAAATGTTGTGTAACTCCTCCTCTACTATTCCAGGAAAGGAATCATTTGCTTGTGTAACCTTCTCCCCACCTAATTCAATTTTTTCTTCATGATTGGATGGTCCCCACTTGAATTCAAGTTTGCTTGGGAGGTTTGGAGTCTCTCTCTTTGAAATTCAAATTACTCTCATGAGAATTGGAATGGTCATAGTGGAAGTTGGAGAAGCTTCCAGTAACTAGTATGGTTACTCTCTGGTTAACCTGAGTTAGTTTCTACCTAGGGATACAAATAGATATAACATGATTCAGATTGCTTCATGAAGGGCTCTTCTTTCATCTCTTCTTCCACCTCTAGTGAATTGGAATGTAAGTCTATGCAAGAGTGTTTCCTGGATAGATATCTTTGGAGGACTGCTCTATGCCAAAGTGTTTCTTGGATAGAGATTGGAGACTGATCTATGCCAAAGTGTTTCCTAGATAGATTTCAGATGTTTAAGGTTTTGTAATGAGGTATGAAGACTAGTCTATGCTAGACTGTTTCATGGGTAGATTTTGTTGTCGTATTTATGCTAGAGTGTTTTCGATATATATTTTTATTGAAGTATTGTGCTTTCTTAGGTTGTGTGGCCTGAGTTTCCTATGATGGAAATATATTGTGCTTTCTCAGGTTATGTGGCCTGAGTTTCTTGTGATGGAAATGTATTGTGCTTTCTCAGGATGTATAGCCTAAGTTTCCTGTGATGGAAATGTATTGTGCTTTCTCAAGATGCATGTCCTAAGTTCTTGTGATGGAAATGTATTGTGCTTTCTCAGGATGTATGGCCTGAGTTTCCTGTGATGGAAATATATTGTATTTTATTCGATTGAGACGAAGAGGGCACAACTACATGTTCTAGTTTGACCACTTTTGATAATTTTTTGGTTATGAGACATGTACCATTGCACTTGGAGTGACGTTTCTAGTAAGTTGCACCTTTTGTTTCATTGAAAAATATTTTTGAATGGCTAAGATATAGTTTTTTTTATTGTGGCAGGAGTTTTCCTTACAGTGGTGATAATGGTGCAACTATATGATCCGGTTCGCCTACTTCTGAGAATTTCAAGGTTATGAGACCTATTCCATTGCATCTAGAGCAATGTTTCCAGTAATGAGTACCTTTTTATGCATTGAAAAAGGTTTTTCGTATGGTTGATATATGGTCATTTATTTGTGGTAGTGCTGACAATGTTGAAAGAGAACACACCCTGTTTATTGGTTGAGAATACCTCTGCTTGTGGATCCATGGCCTCATCTCAGTCAAGTATGGCTTAAATTGACTGTATATATGGCTAGGTGTAAATTTGTTCGGTTGAAGCTAGTTGCCCCTTAATCAGATAAGTATTTTATTATATTATTATTTACTACATTCTCGAAAATATACGTGCTTATGGATATGATCGTCTTATGATCTATATGGTTGTAGGTGATATACATGAGATCTGATTTTATATGACATCTTTCCTATTTGAATTTGTTTATGATGATTGTTGGACACTATTTTGATGCCTATGTTTCCCTATAAATCCTTTAGCTTTCTCCATAATCCTTCATACTTAATCCATAAATCCTCATGTTCATCCATAAAACCTTGAAATTCGATGATCAAAGGTATAAATTGTTGTTGTTCTTGAATAAATTGAATTATGTAATTTTTAAAGCATTTAAATTACAATTTTAATTAAAATTACAGAATTGACTGACTTCCCATACTTTCTCCTAACATTGGGTACTTGCAGGCCAGCTGGGCACAATTTGAAAGATATGGAAGGATCCTTGATGTCCAGGGATGGATAAATTGCTAATAGCTTCACGAAACAGGTTCTACAAGTGTCGAGTCAATGCTGGTCAAAGTGAGCTTCCAACACTGCCACTTAGCACAAAAGCAGGGACAGTTCGATTTTGTATCAATCTGGTCTATTTTTATGGATCTGAACGACATTCTCGAGGATAGTAGAGATATTAGGGGAATGCCATTACTAGTTACCCAAGTTTGTAGCGTTTTCAGTTTCAAACAGTTTGTATAAATATTTGAACCCTGAATGTAATTACCATCCGGTGATGGTGAACGTATGCTATTAAAATAAAGACTCCAGATTTCAAATAGCTTGGTGTATGTTCATTTTTATGTTGTGAAAGCAATTTAAGTGTTGAGAGCTCTGTGGATGTTCCTATGTGTGTAAGTGAAGCAGTGGAGGGCCCCCTCTGCCGAACCTGCACACCCATTTCATCATTAACACGCATTGGTATGTTTTTAATGTTTCCTGTAGAGTTCAATTAAGTTACCAATCTGTGCTTTACAATCAAATTCAATTCTATATGATGCAAGTAGGGTTTTATCATATAAAGGTTATGCATTTATGTTTGATTGATCACTTGCTATATGTTGATTCTAGCTTTACTTTTCATTAAAATGTATATTGAATTGTTGAAGTAATCAAATACATTGTGAACTAATTTCTTGTAAAAGAATTCAATGTCTTTCTGCTTTCAACAATGAAGTAACAATACTGTAGTTTATTTTCATGGTTTTGATATTTTAGTTTTAGGATATTTCATAATCTAAGTGTTAATAGATTTAAGAAATCAAATGAATATACTTCTGTAAGGGAGTTTTGCATTTCTTAGTTTACAACATTCAAGTAATTCTAGGTTCATTTCCAAAACAAAGTGAGTTTTCAACTAGTCTAGATCTAAATCCATATACTTTGGATGTGCTTCTAATTCTTACGATTCCAGATTGACAATTATAATTTAAGCTCTAGTTTACAACAGTAGATTGGACCAACAATTATCTAGCTATGGTTGGTAGTCAATGATAAGTACTTTATTATGTCTTTACTCATTGCACTCCTGATGTATATGTACTCTTGTATTCGGTTTTCTTATGGTTTGTATGGTTGTGGGTGATAGCCATGAGATCTAATGTTATTATCATATATATGGCTATAGATGGAAAACCTCATATCTATTTTTGTTTATGTTAATATGGATGTAGGTGGTAGTTATATCTGGTTTCTAATACCAATATTATGGTTGAATGTGACAACATGTAGATCTTTTAATTTATAGTTATTAAGATAGCTTGCAAATCTGATTTTGATAATGGTTATAGGGCTATAGTAGATCTAATTAATTAACATTGGATGACATATTAATAGCTTGCTTGGATCAGGTTGCATTCATGCTTTCATTTTCCTTGCTTAGCATGTGCATATGTAAATGATATGCATCACAAGTTGCAGTTTCTTTAAAAGGACTAACTTTTTTATTTAATTGGTTTGTTGGTGTTGAGAAAATTAATTACTTATGAAAACAATCAATTCACAACATAAATTATCAACCCAGGATAATGTATTGTTATTTCAATATTATCATGCAAAATATATGTAAGCTACAGTTTCCTTGCTAACATTGGCCATCTAATATGTGTTGCAGCAAAGTAAATCATTCCACTCTCACGTAAATTAAAACACACTTGTGAAAATTGTAACACACTCACTCTTGCATAATTGAAAGCACGGTATGGAAAATGAAACACACCCACTCTTGCAAGAAAGTAAATCACACTTGCGGAAAATTAAATCACACTATGGTTGCAACCATGCTAATCTATGAATCTAACACACTTGCATAAGAGAGAACTTGAATTAAAAATACATCTACAAAATAAATAACCAAAGTAAAATATATCATATGATAAGCAATACGAAGAAGTTAGTCTAATTACAAATTAGAGAAATGGATAAGGAGTTGTTATTTATACGTGAGTTTTCCATAACAAATAATAAATGAGGATCCAAAATATCCTCATGCGGATCCAAAATACCTCAACAAATTACTACTAATTTGGATCTGCAAATCTAATCCCAAATGTTTTTGTTAATTATCCCAAACTAATCAAAATAATCTTCATCTCTTGTCCAATATTCTCTCTTCATACAAGGTCTCAATCCAATATGAATCTTCCATAATCAAAAAATAGATTTTTGTGGACTTTCAAAACCGTTCACGGATTGTTGTTACTTGTGGAAGTAATAGCAACACAAGTAACAACAAATAAAATGTCAATTTTTGACAAAGTGCGATTTGGGTCTTTGAGATATTTTGAGTATAGAATTATATTGACTCAATGATGCCTCATACAAGAAATCATAAGTACCCACTTCATGGATCTTCTGATATGGAAGTAGCGGCAAGTTTCCAGACGTAACAACATCAGTCTTGTTTCTGCAAAAGTCATCAAACTCATCCACATTTCAAATATAAATGCAAAATATATTATTTTCCCAATGTTTAATAATAATTCACATGAAATAATAAGGAAATGTAATGGAAAAACACCTTAGGTCTAAATTCCACACATTAGCATAAAAATGGATTAATTAATCATTAATACAAGGTTATGGGAAAGCAAGAAGGGATTAAAAATAGGGAACTGAAGTTGTAAAATAATGAAATTTCCATTGCCCAATATCTCCCACAAACTCAATATGTTGCATGTCCTCATGCAACCCAATACCTTTGTATCAACCAAGTTGTAAGGGCTCCCATTTTTCAATGCATACCGGCCAAAAACCAATTGTGTGACACTCTTCTTTTTGTCCAACTGATGATACTGATTAAATACAATAATTCCCAAAAGAAACTTGAAACATCTGCAAACAATGGTTGTCCTATTTGCATTTTTCACAAAAGAGCCACTTAAGACACATGACATCATTAACCCAACATGAACAAAACAAGTGATCTACTTATAATTTCTTCAACTTATGATCACCTAGATCATCCTAACATCCTTATGTTTCATTCCCATAGCCAATATACCTTCAAAATTAACCCTCAAGTGTTTTTTTAGCAATTCTGATGGAGTAACAACAAATTGTTGTACAAGTAACAACATACTGGTATACAAGTAACAACACATTGTTTTACCATTTTTCATAAAATAAAAACCGGGTTTCTGTGAAATTTTGTAAGCATATATTTACCATTTCATTGCACTTCCTCGGAAAAAATCAGAGATACCCACATCACGAATTTTGAGAAAATTGAAAAATGGATATAGGTGATTATATCCATTTTCTAAAAAATCATGCATTGGATTGAACTAAAACTTATTTCTTTTGTTCTTCTTGCTATAATTCTTCTTCCCTCAAAATTTCATGGAAAATCAGTTCACCATTTGCAAGATATCCTTGAATCAATTTATGCACTTTATAAATTGAAATTTGACATAAAAATGACTCATTATTGTCTTAAAATCGCATACCTTTGTCAAATGGACTATCATAATGTTGTTGTATCTATGCCACACATCCATTTCTATGTCCTCTAAAATATTTTGTGACCCACGAGCTCATAAATCAACAAAGTAAGGTGAAATGAAATCTATCTAAGGCTGCATAGGATTGTGTAATGACTTGAAGCAACAAGTAGCACATATAAAAATTCTCTAGTGAACACAAATTCATCCTCAGCAAATTATTAGTCAATGGTTGGATGAAAATTCCATAAATAATGGTAGCAAACACTCCCCAAACTGATGAAAGAGCATGTCCTCATGCTACACTGTCTGGGAGGCCTAATATTGGTGAAATATTTGCATCTTTTTAAAATAGTGGTATGACAACATCATTTGTGTAGCAGACTTGAAATTTAGCACTATACAAATATTAGACCTTGCTGACACAAAAAATTAGTGCATTGCATGTTATAGCAAGATGATATAATTCTTCTCCATAAATCATCTTAAACTTAGCAGAATCATTTCCCACAAAATACTTTCCACCATGCCACAATTACAGATTTTCATTTTAATTAATAAAAGACCCAAATGTGCAAAAATATGGAATTCAAGGTTTTAGTCATGCACTATGACAAGAAGTAAAAATATGCCTTGAAAAATTCCTTCTACTACCTTCCTTACACACCTTTTGAAAATTATGATTGTCTTACTCAAATTGCTACATTGGGCACAAAATTCATGTCTTGGATTTACTTGATTCGACCTCATCTGCATGAAAACATTGAGCAAAAAGTGCTCTCAAAATAGATTGAAATTTTTCTAGGTTTGTCTTTTTAGTTTGACTTTATTTAAGCACTCAAAACATGTTGCAAATCAAATCAAAATGTTGCATCATGTCATACCACATGCCAATATACCAAGATCATACATATGTGAATCAAGTTGGGTGCTATAGCTCCATGGGTGAAAGGAAAGTGTTGTCACATGTATTATGCCACTAAAAAGTGCCCAAAAAAGGTCGCATATAGCTCTTCAAATATTTTTGGAAATATTGTTGGCATGGCAATTGTTGCAATGAAACTTAACCAAGATTAATCATGCACGTTTGAGTTATGAGTAAACCATCTTTGAACCTGCCCATATGTGCCATATGTAATGTGTCCTCTAATAAACCTTTACTGGAATCAATTTTAGGAAAAAATTCACTCGTAACAACGAGAGATGCATCATGTTGAACCATGTGAAAGAGGCTAATGAAATCATTGTAACCTCGAATATTCTCCATCTATAGGTTGTATTCAAGTATGTAAAGGAGTCTTGGAACGAGTAGAAGCTAGGGGATAAACCTCTTTTTTTATAAATTGGGTAGAGACATTGCTGTACTTTTCTTTTAATAATGATTCTCTTCCATTAGCATTGGTGTAGAAAGCTAATATAAGAAATTTTCATAATTGCAATAGAGGCTTCCACAAAATTTCCATTCTACTACCCAAGATAACCATGTTCATGCACCTCTAGTAAATCTTATGAGCGCACATACCACTTTCAAATAATAACCAACAATCATGAAGAAAAATGATCAGGAATAAAACAACCATGATGCTCCAAAGAGCTTAAATCCTCTTGAACCAATTCTCACATTAGATATAGAAATGCTAATACAGGATTGCCATGAAGATCTAATAGAGTTTGGAGTTACAAGGGTTAAACTTCTCATGATGGATGAAACAAATGCGTGCATTGATGAACCAAGGAACTCATACCTCTATTTTATGGCATCAACAACTTTCTCTGTTTCTTGTGGTTAGCCTATTATTCTCTTTCAATAGTGTCTTTGTCTTGTGTATCAGTTGCTTCCCTTATTATTACTGTTGGTTCTTGTGTGACAGCAGCAATCCTCTTTTCTTACTATTGGTTCTTTTGTGGTAGCAACAAGCCCCTCTTTTTCCAACAACTTCCTTAGTTTGTCCATGTGCATCAGATGTTCTTCTTTTCTCACTATTGGTTCTTGTGTGGCATCAACAAGAATTTTTTTGGTCACTCTTTGCATAACAATAGTAGGAATTTCTATTGATGGTTCTTGTGTGACAACAATAGGGATTTTTTTATGTTGGTTATTGTGTAGCAGAAACAATGTTTTTCTTGAGAGACTCTTGCAACATGGTGATTAAGATGTTGACATGAGTTATGCAAGTAGAGATGAGGGTGAAGGTTTGGATTGAAGAAGGATAGTCATGAATGGACAAGAAGGTGATGGTGTGGTCATGTCAAAAGATAAGGATGATGGTGGTTACCCCCCCCCCAAACTGAAATATTTTAATACCCTTGGAAATATAGCAAATTAAGAGGAAGTGGGACAAAGGCTCAAGTGCGTTTCCAAATACAAATCCATAGCATTCAATGAACTATGACTAAATAAAGGAAATATAAGCATACTTGCATCTACCTATGCAATCCATGATATTTGTAGTAGCATCTAAGAGGAAAAAAATATGATATGTCCACAATGATATCAAAATTTGCAAGAAAGAACAATGTAGAGCTTGGAACTTCGAGATCTTTAATTCAAAAAGCAATTTTGATGGAATTGCTTATTTCTCACTTTATTTGCAAATATTGTCCTCCAGCAAGCTAGTTTTCAAACAAGATATGTATTACTATGCCCAAGGGTTTTCACAGTCAAAATTTTATTATTACTAAGGAATACCCTCTAGCAAGCTGGTTTCCAAGCATTCCAAGGCCTAATGGCGCATGAGGCAGGTTTTCACAATTAACTTTTATTTGGAACTAGGGTAGGAAAATGAGGAAACTTGGCATTGTAAGTGAGGCAAGATATCTTTATGGTGTGGGTTAGGGGTAGGTGAAGTAGAAAGGCATGGAAGTAGCAAATTGATGGAGGTTGAAACTAATATAAGTGTAGTGGTTATATGAATGATATTTTGGTCAAGGTCAATAGATTTTAGAGATAACCACATAAGCAAATTAGACTTTATATTGAACTTCAGTATGCATGCATCATTGAGCTAAGAGGAAGGAAATTCCTATACATACCATGGTGTTGTTGAATGAGCATGAGGAACACGAGGTATTCCAAAAGGATTATTTTGAAGAAATGGGATTGGTGATGTGGAAATGGGATTGGTGATGTGGAAATGGGGCTTGATTTCACAATGGTCTTTACTTGGTCTTCACAACAAGTATTCATTCGTCTCATTTTCTATCCATCAGAAACTTGGATTAAAAAGACTTAATAGAAATTGTTCTTGTTGCTAGGAGATGGAACACTTTTGGAACAAACTTGTAGGATCTTGAATGTGAGCACATCGTGACTTTATTGAGGTAGCAACACCATATAGGAGTAGCAGCATCAAGGTCTCCCATGAGTAGCAACATTATATAGAAGTAAAAGCATCAATGTTGCACATAAGTAAATGCATCAAGTTTTCATAAGAGTAGTAGGAATCTTGTATTAATAATGATTCCCACCCTTATTCTCAAAAATTGGTCTAAAGAATCACTCGTTGCAAATTATCCTTCCCAATCCTCTTGGGATCTGCAATAAAACAAGCACTTACCTGCAATAAAACGTGAGATCACGGAAGACGAGAGGGGATCTATCTCTCTTCATCCAATACATATGAAAAAAGTGGACAAGTAAGTATTACTTATAAAAAAAAATCCAAAGAAAATAAACTAAGCAAAATTCACTTTATACATGCTAACAAGTAGTGGTCGACGTAGACAACCTGGCAGTATTTCATTAATATATTATTTGTTTCTCATCTGATTTGAGTGATTCCAAAGCTAGATAAAAGTGGATTCATAGGGATACTTCCAGTATAAGCAATTTTTTAAAATACTATGAGATGATATGACATAGCTTCTAAAGAATAGTATGCATGCTAGTGTTGTTTATGAGTTCTCTCTTAGACCAACAATCACTATTTTGAGTACAATTTTTTCATTTGATAACGGATTGATGTGATTCCAATTCGAGGTGAAATTAGATTCATGTAGGTATATCCAATAGAAGCATGTTTTGAATACAAGAAGAATTGATGGGAGAATTATTCTAATGAAAAACTGGGAAAACTGAGTTTTCAGAGTGCAGATTTATGACAGTTAGTATTTTGGTCATCTGTTTCTCATACAATATTGAAATGAAGCGATTCAAATTGAGTTGGAAACTAGATTCATATGATAACATTACATAGAAACATGTTTTGAAAATTCATCAATTAGGTATCCCAAAATGTGGCTATCCCAACTATGTTCTTGAGCTTTCTACTCTATCCCCAGTTAGTATTTCGACCATATCTTTCTCGTTTCATACTCAAATTGAAAAATTAAAATTGTATTAGAAACTAGACTTAAATGGATACATTAGGTAGAAAAAGGTTTTAATACTAATCCCATATGGTCCCTCAAAATAGTACTGTATGGACTGTGTTTCAGTGAATTCAATGATGTAAATGTCACTAGAGTCCAAAAAACAAGATCTGTTTTCTCAAATAATTATATGGGTATGTGTAAATTTTCATGGGCATGTAATTCTTAATGTAAGGCACCTACACACAAAAAATAATGAATATCTATATGCATTATAACCTATGCAAAAATACCACTCAATTTAAGAATGATAGGAAAATCTATCATGGAATGCAAAAATGTGTTATAATAGCAATGGGATAGATAACCATCATGGAATTTCGAGAGTATAAGTCTATGGAATATTTAATTATTCATGAAAGTTATTTTCACACTTTGTTCGAAAGGATATTTCTTGAAATTTGTGATTTGATGTCATTGAATAATCGATCATGATGCTTGTCATGTATTCCTTTGTCATAAATATTAGGTATGGAGTAGGTGTAAATGAAAATAATTCAACAACCCAAAATGTAATGAAAATGAACCACATACCTTGATAATCAATTTAGACTCAAGCTTGAGAGATTTTGCATCCCCTTGCTCCTTCCCTAGTAAAATATTCATTCACCAATGCCTTCTCCCTCTCACCAACTTCCTACAAAAGAGAGATTAGTAATATGGGTAGATCTTACTACACCACATGTTCAGGAGTCTTCATTTAAAAAAACTCTACTCATGCAACCTATATGTTTTTTACCCATGCAATCTAAATGCTATTTTATCCATGCAATCTATATGCTTTAGTGCAAGTGAGACTGGACTCTACCATAGATATTCCCCACCTTTTACGAATTGGCGATAGATGCATAGGTTCTTAACTCCAGTATTTATCACTCAAGCCTAAGTAGAACCAGTGATGATGCAACTAAAACCAATGTTAGTCTGTACTTTTGCGCTTTTAATAACATCCCCAGCAATGGCACCAAAATGGTGGGCATATTAATTGCTTATGAAAACAATCAATTCACAACATAAATTATCAACCCAAGGTAACGACTTGTTATTTCAAGGTTATCATGCAAAATATATGCAAGCTCTAGTTTCCTCGCTAACATTGGCCATCTAATATACATTGCATCAAAGTAAATCAATCCGCTCTTGCGTAAATTAAAACACGCTTGTGAAAATTGAAACACACCCACTCTTGCATAATTGAAAGCACACTATGGACACTAAAGCACACCCACTCTTGTAAGAAAGTAAATCACAATTGCGGAAAAGTAAATCACACTTGCAGAAAAGTAAATCACACTATGGTTGCAACCATGCTAATCTGTGAATCTAACACACTTGTATAAGTAAATAACTTGAATTAAAAGTGCATCTACAAAAAACAAATGAATCAAAGTAAAATACATCTTATACTAAGCAATAAGAAGAAGTTAGTCTAATTACAAATTAGAGAAACTAAAATTACAATCTACATTAACAAAAGATATAGAAATTGAAGAGCTACAATCTATATTACAAAAGAGATTAAAAGAAATATAATTCTTATTCAATCTCAAAGTGGGCTTGTTGCTCTAAGAGTCCTCCCCTTGAAATAGAGAAGTAGTTATTATTTATACATGAGTTTTCTATAACAAATAATAAATGAGGATCCAAAATATCCTCAAGAAATTACTACTAATTTGGATCTCAAATCAATTCAAATCTAATCCCAAAATTCTTTGTTAATTATCCCAAACTAATCAAAGTAATTTCCATCTCTTGTTCCAATATTATCTCTTCATACAAGTTCTCAATCCAAGATGAATCTTCCATAATCGAAAAATATATTTTTGTGTACTTTCAAAGTTGTTCACGGATTGTTGTTACTTGTGGAAGTAATAGCAACACAAGTAACAACAAATAGTAAAATGTCAACTTTTTCACAAAGTACGATCTGGGTCTTTGAGATACTTTGAGTATAGGATTATACTGACTCAATGATGCCTCATACAATAAATATCAAGTACCCACTTCATGGATCTTCTAATATGGAAGTAGAAGCAAGTGTCCACAAGTAACATCATCAGGCTTGTTTATGAAAAAGTCATCAAACTCATCCACATTTCAAAGATAAATGCAAAATATGTTATTTTTCCAATGTTTAATCATAATTCACACGAAATACTAAGGAAATGTAATTGAAAAACACCTTAGGTCTAAATCCTGTACATAAGCATAAAAATGGATTAATTAGGGATTAATACAAGGTTATTGGCACGCAAGAAGGGATTAAAAATAGGGAAATGAAGTTGTAAAATAATGACAAGTCCATGGCTCAACAGTTGGCATGATGACATAGTCTTAGATAACCTTATTCTAATGTGCATTTATCTTGATTCAGTCTTCCATTGGATTTCTTGGTGACCTCGACCTTGGTTTTGGGGTCGGGGACACTATAGAGTGGTATTAGAGCTTAGTTTTCAACACCATGATTGTTGGGCCCTCTACAAATTTGAAACTCTGTGTATTTGATTTTGAAATTATGATGCATATGTTGTGAAAGAAATTTGTGATGTGCTAACAGTGATAGATAATGAACACATTGGAGACCCAACTATGTCAGTTATTGAAATACAATTTTAAACCCAAACAAAGCAGTGAAGACCTTTTGGCATCTAGTGAGTGTTTAATACGCGTATGACCTATAGTAAGAATGGGTTAATAATCTGTGGCTGCTATAATAGAGATAAGTTATTATTTTTCATCTTAATGATAAGTAAGCAATATGATTATTAATTGATAAGTAAATAATTAACTTGAAGGAAAATAATATGTACTATTATCAGTATTAATTTAATGCTAAGTTATTATGATGATATAGATTTATTATTATTAATTAAGAGCATAATTATTAAGTGGCATTTATACCTTATATGGATTTTTGGATTTCTATTGATGGTATGCTTTTATAAGTCTATTTATGCCACTTGGATGGCAATGGTTACATTGATGAGTAACTGCTTGTCGATTTTAGGGGAAAAGGCCACTTGTCTTAATGGTGGTTCCATTTTCCTTTTATTTTTATTTTCAATGTATGTGAGTAACTTCTTGTCTATTTTGGGGAAATATGCCACTTGTCCAAAGAGTGGTATAAATATAATAATATATATTTATAATTGTAAATGAGTATTATGTATATTGTTAAATATATGTATTAAAATGATATTGCAACTGCTTGAGAATTGTTGAAGGAATAATCTTGGCTTGATTTTATAATTAAATAAATCCCATGCTTGATGAGAAGGGTGTTGCCTTTAGGATCCTATAGTTATATTATTATTATTATTATTATTATTATATTGCTCATTGAGTGCAGAGAATGGATGAGGGAAATCCTCTTGGAGGGTGTGTCCTTTGCGTGCGTGCACGTGTGTGTGTGTGTGTGTGTGCATGTGTGCACGTGTGCATCCCATTGGTTGCTTTCCCTTGCATATATAAATATTATATATGTATGGTAGTGAAGGAACTATTCTTCTCATTGTTGTCTTGGATTGATTGTTTTTCTATAATTAATTGTGTGGGCATGGTTTGCAGGAGAGGGATTATGCCCATCTTTAGTTGGATGTAATGCATATCCATGTCTAATATGCTTGTGGATTGATAATGAGATGCATATGATGGTAGAAAAAGGGTGCATCCTTATCATTCTCTTATCTTGATAATTTTATTATATACTTATAGTGATCTCATGTGTGTATAACTAATTGCATACATATGTATTATGTGTTGGATGGAGGGGTAATTGCATTCATGTGTACCATGTGTAGGATCTTTTTGGTATATTAATGCTAGAGAGATGGATTTTTCCCCTCCATGATCTTGTAGAGGGTGACTTTGAATCCAGTAGTTACTTAAGTATTTTAATGTTCTCTGATGAAATGAATGTGTGCTTAACTTTCTGTTGCAAGAAGTGCAAGAGAGAGCTTATCCCTGTGACCTTGCTCCTAATTGTAAATGAGATATTGTGGAAGAAGAGAGGGATCTTCCATTGATGACTCTCTTATAGTGTTGTTCTATGCTCAGGGGAGATAGTATTTCCCATCTATGATATTGTAATGGATTTGTTCCTGTGTTTCTGCAGTGATAAAGCATTTTCTTGAGTGGCAATGATATGATCAATAAGATTCTTCTGGGTGTAATGGATTCTATGTATGTTGTTGTTATCATCACTATATATTGAAGATTAAAGGTAGTGCCTTCTATGCACCAACTATATATTGATGAGTGGTAAAGGTTTATTCATGGTTAGGAATTTCCCCCTTGTGCACATGAATGTGTGTTTATGGCCGAAGCATATTAGATGGACATTGCTTGGATTTGGATATTGTGATGGACTAATTCTTGTCCATGTCTAAGGTTTGGAAAGCAGGGGCTTAGCCTTTTTCCTATGCTTGAATGCATGTGTATGCATGGATAGATGTCTATGATTCAGTTGGCTATGTGTGAATTTGCATCCATGTTTATTTTGTTGCTAAGTCCCTTTCATGGGGTAAGGGATTGACCCTCATGAGGTAAAGTATGTTATTAAGGCTTGGTAAGCTAATGGATTTGCATTAACTATGTTTGTTGGCATGATAAGTTGATTGTGAATGGATTGCTTCTCTTGTCCTATTTATGAATATTAAGTAGGCTTAAGCACTCTACCTATGAAGGATCAAATTCAAGTAGATCCTTGTGTTCTTAGCCTGGGATGGTTGTGGACTTGGTGTCCGATTGATGAGAAGGATTCTTGGGAAGAATTTCATGTCTTCCCTTGGTCCTAGTAGAACTATATCCTAGGTTGGGGGTGGCCTCACAATAGAAAGAATATATGTCGGGTGAGTGCCTACGATGGGTGGAATGTGGAGCTTGGACACCCAGTTTCCCTTAATTAGTCAAGTGTTCTCAAGTTGTGGCCTTGATGCATTAAAATACTTGTTAGTATTTATATGTAGTCCTTACACTTGATGATTTTATGTAAGTTATTAGTTTTTACCAGCTTGGTATCCACAAGACTATATGTGTTGGTATAATGATCAATGTTGTATACATTAGCATGTGATCATGCTATTGTGATGTACTTGGAACTAATACATATTATCCATGAAGGTTATGGGTATGCATATGGTTGCGTAAGTATGTTCTTATGTAGTTATGTTGTATATGGATACACTTTGTATCCATCTTATGATCATGTGAATAGGTGTCTCCAGTATGAGGGGGTTGACATCATCATAAATGCATTTAATTTATGATAGTACTATGGAGATAGTGTGCATCATGGGTGTATATGATAATTAGTGATGTTCTAATGGTTATTGAATAGGATGCACATGAAGTTATAATAAAAGAGAGCATAGAATATATAGCAATGATAATCCTATAGGAATAATTCTAATGTGGCTTGTTAGTGTAGTTCTTAATCCTGTAATAATGCTTGGTGGTCATCCTTCTTGTGTAAACCCATGATTGATAAATGAATGGTATTATGTGGCTTAGCTTGGATTGATTAGAAATTACATGATAATCCTATGTGCTATCATTCGGTTAGGCTTGGCCTCTATAATAGCAATGCATTTGTCTTGATGATTGTAAAGAGTCAATGTTAATGATTGGAATATGCTTTTATAGCTTGATGCTTGTAATTACTATGTTAACGACTAGTATTTATGTTGTACTTAGTCATCACTAAAATTTACTAATGCTCATGTGGATGTGTGATACAACTATGGGGCTATAGACTATATGTACATTATGCAAGACATTGCAGACCCTTTAATATATTAGCTAGGATAGGTTCAGTTGAATACGAACTTGTATTGTCTGCTTGCATAAAAGTGCATAATGTATTTCATCTATCTTTGTTGAAAAAGTATATACATGATGTTAACCATGTGATTGATTGGAATATCATTTAGGAAAATAATAAAATTCATATTGGGTAGAAAAACCAAGGTGCTATATAATCGATAGATCGGGCAGGTAAAGGTCCAATGGACCCATTACAATCCTATTGATGCTACTTGGGAGATAGAAGATTCCATGAGGGAGGCATACCCTCATATTTTTGAAAATGTGTGAACTTATGTATGAATAAAATCATGTGTTAAGGCATGTATGAATAAGTATGCATCAAGTACGATGCATTATTTAAGGGGAGGGTGGATTGTAATGCCCCTAGTGTGTTAAGTCCCTGGACATATGCTGTGATTATTATTTGTGTTGCTATGTGGCACTAGGTTCTTGGACTATGGAAATTATTATTATGATTTGCTTTTAATTAAATAACTAGCTCAACATGGACAACCAATGTGGCTAAGGGGCCATGGATTCCACATGTGAGGGGGTTGGGGACTATGAGTTGTGGCTCTCTCTAACAACACTTTGTGTTTCCTATTTTGTATCATTTTATCCTATGTTGGTACTATTGATCCTAATTCATGATTTAGTGGGCCTTCCTTGTTGAGTGTGCCCCTTTGGTAGTTTTTTAACTCCTTTTTGGAGGTTACACTTGGTTTTGTAACCCCCACTTGCACAAGTGCACCCTCATTGGATATTTTAGCCTTAACACCTCAAAATTTGTGTAACTCCTCCTTTACTATTCCGAGAAAGGAATCCTTTGCTTGTGTAACCTTATCCCCACGTAATTCGAATTTTCCTTCATGATTGGATGGTCCCCACTTGAATTAGAGTTTGCTTGGGAGGTTTGGAGTCTCTCTGTTTGAAATTCAAATTGCTCTCATAAGAATTCGAATGGTCATAGTGGAAGTTGGAGAAGCTTCTAGTAACTAGTCTGGTTACTCTCCAATTAACTTGAGTTAGTTTCTACCCAGGGATTCAAATGGCTATAAGAGGATTCGTATTAGCTTCATGGGGGACTCTTCTTTCATCTCTTCTCGCACCTCTAGTGAATTGGAATGTTGGTTTATGCCAGAGTTTTTCCTGGATATATATCATTGGAGGAATTCTATGTGCTAGAGCATTGCATTGATAGATATTGGAAACAGATCTATGCCATCGTGTTTCCTAGATAGATTTCAGAGATTAAGGCCTTGTAATGAGTTATGAAGACTACTCTATTCCATAGTGTTTCTTGGGAAGAGTTTAATGCTGGATCTATGCTAGAGTGTTTCCTGGATAGATTTTTATTGAAGTATTTTGCTTTCTCAGGTTATGTGGCCTAAGTTTCTAGTGATGGAAATATATTGTTCTTTCTCACGTTGTGTGGCCTAAGATTCCCGTGATACAAATGTATTGTGCTTTCTCAAGTTGTATGGCCTGAGTTTCATGTGATGGAAATGTATTATGTTGTCTCAGGATGCATGGTCTGAGTTTCCTATGATGGAAATGTATTGTGCTTTCTCAGGATGCATGGCCTGAGTTTCCTGTGATGGAAATATATTGTATTTTCTTTGGTTGAGTCGAGGAGGGAGAAACTATATGTTCTGTTTCAATCACTTTTGAGCATGTATGGGTTATGAGACCTATACCATTTTGTTTGGATTGATGTTTGTAGTGAGTTACACCTTTTGCTTCATTGAAAAATATTTCTGAATGGCTAATATATAATTATTTTATTAATATATAATTATTTTATTATGGCAAGGTTTTTCCTCACATTTGTGAGAAGGGCACAACTATATGATCTGGTTTTCCTATTTTTTAGAATTTATGGGCTATGAGATGTTTCATTGCATCTAGATCATTTTTTCAAGTAAGAAATAACTTTTGATTCATTGAAAAATATTTCCATATGGCTGAGATATGGTCATTTTTGTGTGGTAGTGTTGACAACGTTGAAAGCTAATACACCCTATTTATTGGTTGAGAGTACCTCTGCTTGTGGATCCATGGCCTCATCTTGAGAGTGACATGATCAAGTATGTATTGAATTGACTGTGTCTATGTCTAGGTTGAAAGTTGTCTGACTGAAGCTAGTTTCTCCTTAATCGAAGAAGTATTTTATTATATCATTATTTACTGCATTCTCATAAGTATATGTTCTTATGGATCTGATATGCTTATGATCTATATGGATGTAGTTTACAACCATGAGATATGATTTTATATGGTTTTATTTGACATCTTTCCTATTTGAATTTAGCTATGGTTGGTAGTCAGTGACGAGTATTTTATTATGTGTTTATTCATTGCACTCCTGATGTATATCTACTCTTGTATCTAGTTTTCATATGGTTTGTATGGTTGTGGGTGATATCCATGAGATCTGATGTTATTATCATCTATATGGATGTATATGGCAGCCCTTGTATGTGGTTTTGTTTATGTTAATATGGTTGTAGGTGGTAGTTAGTAGATCCGGTTTCTAACACCGTTATTATGGTTGAATGTGGAAAACTGCATATCTTTTACTTTATAGTGATTAAGATAGCTTGCAAATATGATTTTGATAATGATTATAGGGATTTATTATATTTTATTAATTGATGTTGGATTACATATTAATATATTGCTCATATTTGGTTACATTCATGCTTGCATTTTCATTGCTTAGCATGTGCATATGGAAATGATATGCATCACAAGTTTGCATTTTCTTTAAAAAGGCTATTGTTTTATTTAATTTTCTTGTTGGCATGATTCCCTAGACTTAAATAACCTTATTCCACTATGCATTTACCTTGATTCATACTTCCCTTGGGTTTCTTGGTGACCTTGGCCTTGGTTTTGGGGTTGGGGACATTATAAATTCTCACTGAATAGAAAGAATCACTTGTTAAAATATCTCCTTTAAACCTTCTCAGATATCATTTAAATCCTAACTTTTCCACACTTTTATATTTGTGGTTGAGCTCCAGTATCACCCAGTTACCTTGGAACACAATCCATTGACACATCTACGTCTCACATTTGAGAAACTATATCAAATTTCTTCATAGTATGCATTATTAAAGCAAAAAACATTTTTGAATATAACTATTCTTGATTCCATTCGATAATAAATGTGTTTCCTAAGTTCACCTTCACTATTCAGTTTCAAACAATGTCAATTGTCAAAATCCATGTTGTATCCTCTCTTTGAATTATTCACTAATACCACCAATATTTTGAATTGTAACATATGAATATAGTGTTCCTCATTTGTCAAATGACTCAATGATCATTTTTCAAAAGTTAAGAGCAGGTCAAAGTTAATAACACTCAAACCAAGCCATAAATCAAAGTTTATGACTAAGTACCATACAAAGGATCCTTAGTCTAAGGAATAACATTGCACATTAGGAAGCATAAGAGCCATGTTTATATAGCTTTAAACCTGTTATGTATGTTAGATAGCTCACATGGACTCAAAACGCATACCTCATATAAGAAATGTTGCACATCATGATTAACATTAAGGTTCTTTATCAAGTTCACAACACCTGGTTAAAGAGAGGATGTGACCTTATAAACATATCGTGGAGTCTCAATTGTTTCTATCAACTCATGTACTACACAATTATTTTGCATATTGAGTGATATATTGACAATCTCTACAAATTTTCTAGTTATTGCATGAATAATTTGCATCCTCTGATCTTTATTACAAACTTCCAAATCTTTTGCACAAGATAATTCCCAAAAGGATCAATCATAAGTTCAATTAAGCGATTAATAATCTCAATAAAAATATTATGCACATATTCTAGTCTTACCTCATTGCCAAGGCACTATAGGAAACATGGCACATCATCATTAACATTGAGATTCTTCATTAAGGTCAAAATTACACCCAATTAAATAGAGGATGTAACCATAGAAACATGTGTGGAGTCTTAGGTCTTTCTATCAACTTATCTACTGCACAAATATTGTTCATATTAAGTGATATATTGGCAATCTCTCCAAGTTTTCCAGTAATTGCATGAATCATTTTCATCCTCTAATATTCATTACAAACTTCCAAAGCTTTTGCGGAAGATAATTCCAAAAAGGATAAATCATAAGTTCAATTATGTGATCAATAATATCAACAAAAAATATTAACATTTTCTAGTCTTCCCTCATTACCAAGGTACTATAGGCAACACTGCACGACATGATTAAGGTTAAGGTTATTTCTCAAGGTCACAACACCCAAATAAAGAGAGGATGCAACCATAGAAACATGTTGTGGAGTCTCAAGTATTTCTATCAACTTATGTACTACACAAATATTGTGCATATTGAGTGATATATTAGAAATCGCTCCAATTTTTCTAGTTATTGAGTGAATAATTTCCATCATTTGATATTCATTACAAAATTTCAAATATTTTTCATGGGAGAATTCCCAAATGGATCAATCATAAGTTGAATTATGTGATCAATAATCTCAAAACAAAATTATGCACATCTTTTAGTCTCCTCTCGTCAAGCTTCTCTTGTAGAGAATGAAAGGCATGTTGGTCCCTAATATGTAATATATCTAAGATTCTACCTCATATAATGTTGTATACTTAGGTAGTAGTATATGTTGTTCTCTCTAATTTCATTAATTGCACCAAGGACTACAAGCACCCAAATATCCTTTCTATCTGCTTGATTCATTTTCTTGCAATCATTAAACAAATAAAAATGTGGATTATGAACAAGTATTTATAAACAAATATGTGCAAATTGTATCGAAAAAACCATCTACCACCAAGTGACAACTATACTTTGCACCAATGGTTTCAAGAGATCCATGTATATTGCTTGTATTGGGATTGGTTGCATGGAAAAAAAATTCATTTCAAGCATCCTCAAAATATCCACTTAAATTAACAAGAGTCCAGATCTTACCTTCAACCATCTTCCTTGAAATTAATCTAGGAAAAAGAAAACCATTGCTAATAAAGTATCCTCCATCCACCTATATGTGTTGTCTCCATTCAACAATTGTCGACCATTAAAATACTTGAAATTAATAAAAAAACATTTTCCCTTCGGGGGGTTTTTCGAATAAATCAATGAATGGAAGCTTAGAATAGGCCTAGAGGATTCCAACCATTTATTAAAAGACTTCTTAAAATAAATATGGGATAAGGATTGAAGACTACAAATAATTTTCAAAAAATTCTCCAAATGAAAAATTAAAGGAGATCGAACACTTTCAGGGGTTCTCAAAAGTTTGAAACATTCAAAATCCCCAAAATATTTTGAGGGATCTCTAATGTTTCCTCTAAAACAAACTTTGAAATTTTATCGAAGGCTTTCAAGGCACTTAAAAAACTAACTTTCTAATGAAGTCTTGGAAAGTTCCAATAACCTTCATGTAAGTTTGACCCTTTCCCTAAGGTGGTCGAAACTTGGCATTTGATTAATGCTTTGGACTATAACTCAACCATCTAGTTGATGATGAAAACTAATGACCAAGGGCATAGGTGAAATTCTTGGTGCCTTGGCTTCATGAATTTGTAACTCGCTTGAAATAATTTTGGTCAAAGATCCATATTTTGTAAAGTGAAGAGAACTAGCTAGGATTTCAAATGAATGGGAGTGTGGTTATATTCAATGTAAATAGCACAGTATTCATAATCAATGTAACCTACCTACTAAGCAGAAGCTCAAATTGTGTGTTTCCATATATATGAATGTTAGAATTAGATTCTTATAGTAGCATTGAGTTCACAATCCATGAAAACATATAGGTAATGTTTTCCAGGATTCAAAATGGAAACTGGACTAGTACCCAAAATTATGTGCAAATGCATTTTATTAATAAAAGTTTAGGCCTTGTTTGAAATAAAGCTTTGCCAAAATCCAATTTTGTTTACTCTTCTTGTATCCTTGTTATATAGGATTCAAATGCATTATCTGATATTTGCATCATTTGTAGGCAGCTAATTGATAACATGTGAAATGGTTTGTTGTCCCTAATGAGATGAAGAATTATAACAATAAAGGCCATTGAATCTCAGGGGATCACACTTGAATTATTAACCTAGGGAATCATAAACTTGTGAAGTGTTGTACAAAACTTATGCAATCTTCAAGTGTAAAAGGAGATACAAAATAGCTTCAGTATTGTGTTCTTTTCTTAGGGAAATGAAACTACATGAGTTCGATGCATTCTATCTATAACGTAGTTATATTTTTATGTATCAAAAGTATTATAGGCATTAAATTCCTTGTAGCTTACTTGTTGGTGCTACAAAACCTTAGGACTCCTTCAAAATTAAACAACTTTGTTCAAAGTGAAATGAAATGTAAATGAAATGTGAAATGAAATGTAAATGACATAGAAATATTGAAAGATAAATGCAATACTTAAAAGAAACCATAATCTATAGCACATTGTTCAACAGTAGTTCATCTACCAACCATGCATTCATGGTATGTTGGTGAAAGGATAAGCACATTGACAAAAATATTCTAGCTATAGAAATGAAAATACAGCACCATGAAAACACATGCAATGTAAGACAAATATAAAGGTGCATTCACTAGTAACCTCTCCAGGTAGGCCCTACCTAAGTAGGACTATTAAATCGCTTATTTGAAATATAAATTAACTCGGAAGAAATAGCTAGCATTTATTTCATTAAGAACTTCACAATTACAAACTTAAATCCACATCTCTCTAACCCTAGTTGTGAGCAAGCTTCAAAGTCTAAGATTGACTACCTTATTTCAAATGATAGATTAACGTATTTATACTATAGAAGCCTTGGATTCTTGCCAAGGAAATCCAAGCTATGTACTAACAATATTTCCCCTAAAATCACTATTTTCATCTTTGTCAATTATGTCAGTTTGTAGAAGAATGAGATTTTGAGGTGTGTGATCTTCCTTCGACATTGGAACATATGGTTTATTGGGAATCCATGGATTCACTCTTCCATATGGTCGATTACTTTAATGGGATTTTATAGAGTGTAGGGTCATCTATCGCCTTCTCAAGTGTGAGTGTTGTATATTGTGCTTATGAATCCTTAATTGTTCCTTTGTTCACGTTTCCAGAACAAGTTGATCTTTGTGTGCCCTAATCCACTACCACTTCTTGCATTTTCTTCTTCCATGATTTAATGAATGTGTATAGGTTGTAAAGTGGAAGGAATATGGTTTCCCAATTTCCTTTTCATCATGTTATGATTTGGACAAATGTCAACAGTGGAACTAATTATGGAAGAAGAATTTAAACAACTTTTCTACAAAAAATAGTAGACAAGGCTACAACAATCAATTTGTCAGTAAGCACATCATCAACTCATACTCATCAGCATAAAGAAAAACTCAAGCATACTCAACAATCTCATGAAATGAAATGAAAAATTAACCATTGAAATTTATTAATCAACAAACTATCATTGGTCACAAAAGTGGCCAGTTCAGTAAACATTAGGCTTAATAATACACAAAATAGGAGGTTCTAGGGAGTTATTTAACTTATAAAATATGAAAAATATGTGCCATTTCAGGAACCCATCAAGCCCACCGTGCACCTAACACCCATAACTTAGCAAAAATGTTGATTTTTCTTAAAACTTAGTTATGAATTAGAAAAAATAAAAATCTTCAATCCCCTATACACAATTGCACACTTATTTAAGAAGGTTAGAGTGATCAAACATACATCTAGTGAACATTGATCCTAGTCAATAATACGCAATTTTTAATTAAACACAAAAGAATATTGTCCAAGAAAACAATGTGTAGATGAAGAGGCATGATTATTAATTTTTTTTAAAGGAGGTCCCCAATTCATTTGACTTGGGGATTGTTGAAGCCTCAACATCCTGAAGTTTTGAAATAAGTCAGATTTTTCAATAGGACCAAAGTTTGAAAAATGCCCAAAGTTCAAAATGGGACAAAGTTGGAAAAGAGCCTAAAGTATAAAAGCATGTCGATGCATGGAAATGACCCAAAGTATAGAAGTAGGATAAAGTTTGAAAATCCTCAAAATATAGAAGTAATTCAAATTTTTAAAATATCCTGAAGTATAAAATTGACCTAAAAGACGATATTTATAAGTGAACCACTAGGCTAAAGTAAAAAAAGGGCCTGATGACCTTAGTCCCAAAGGGACCAATCCACCAATTGTTGAAAGTGGCGCGATGTGCATGTTTTGAATGGGGTGGAATTGGATGAAATTCAAAAAATTATATATGGCCTAAGTTCAAAAGGACTTGACCCACCATTTGCTCAAAACGGTCCAATGTGCATGTTTTGAAGTAGTTCAATGTCTCAAAACTTAGAGAAGGTCTCAGATAGCCTTAGTTCAAAAGGGTTCAAACCACAATTTGTTTGAAACAACTCAATGTTCATATTTTGAAGTGGGTTGGCCATGGCCCAAAAGTTAGAAAAGGTTCAATCATCTTAAGTAAAAAAATGCTATGAGGGTGTAAAAGGAGCCCAATGGTTGGAAAATGGTTGAAATTTAGAAGTGGGTTTATTTCTATAGTGTAAAAGGGGATGATGGTGTAATTCAAAAGGAGGTTGATACTTAAGCTTGCAAGTGGGTCGACATTAAAAATGACACCAATGTATTCAATAGAAGGGGCATTCAAACCTCGCCACTAAATGGACAGTTGCCACATATTGGAAACCTAATGTTACAAAAAACATCTAGAGCCAAAATCTTAATTTGGGCACCAATTGAGCATAAAACTCTAATGGATCTTAAAATTCAAGGGGAGTTCATAGAGGTGGTATATATGAAAATTTTCTTGACCATTGGTTTAAACATTACATAGGGATTTCCCCAAAAATGGGAAAATGCAATTTTTAGAGGACAGGGTAGTACTTTATGCCAACAACTCCATTCATGAATAAATTTGGTCAAGGAGTATGGGTAGGACAAGAAAACCTAGAAAAGGTTCCATTCATGAATAAATTTGTACAACAAGGGCTATGGATAGGCATGAGAAAACCTAGAAAAGTTTTTGAACATATTCCAAAGTGTTCTAGTTGAATTTTAAAATAGGGCCAAATCCACTTTTCTAGGACACTTTTTAGTAGTTTTGGGAATTGTATTCGAAGGAAAAGTGATTCAAGATAATAAAAAAATTGTGGAAATCTTTTATTTATCAACATTTCATCTCGGTAATTTGGCAACTTTGTCCTATTGCAAATTTCATGGATCTCTATTTTGTGAAAGTTAGTAATTTTCGCTAAGATTTTAATTTAATAAAGTGCTAAAAGTGGTAACTTAGCATCTTCATAAGGATGCATAATATGAATGGAACATTAGATTAATGAGACAAAGGTTGTTGAGTGTTCACATATGATAATACTTTCAGAAATCAACATAATTTGTTTCTAGTTTTTCCATTATTTTCTTCCACTGGTGATGGAAGATGGTCTCCAACATTAATGTGCACTAACATGACTGCATAAGATGGGTGTCATGTGAAGTTTTGGGTGTTCTAACTTCCAACTCTAAACTCATAATGGGATACAAATATAAGTGTTGAAAGTTATTTTAGAGGAGAGTAGATTAGAAGATTGACGTTTGGGAAATATTTTTATTTATTCTAAAATAATTTCATAACAAAGCCTCTTGGATTGATTTGACAAGGAAAATTGTAATGTGGGTGAACCAGAATATCCTATACTTGGGGAAAAGAATTTTATGACGAAGCTTGATCATACCATATGAAAAATGATCAAGGATGACTATGTATATGGTTCTTGCATAGTGATGTCGAGTCTCAACTGGTTGGGAAATAGTTTGGTAGTCCAAGGTGTTTATCAACTAGCATGTTGAATGTTGGATTGAGGATGTCATATTTGACTTGAAGGTCAAGTACGATAAGGGAAAGGGACCAAAGTTATAGATTCCCTTAGAATGTAAAAAAAACAATGCATTTGTGTGCAATAATCTAATTTGCAAAGAAGAGTTGTGGATTCTCTTGGTTATTGTAGCTAGTTATCATAATGTAACATGATAACAATGCTTGGTAGAGGAAATATACCAAGAAGAAGAGAATGCATCATGGATGCATGTGATGGATAAGCATCTTAGTGGAATAGGTATATATGTGTTAAAAAAAGTGACAAATTATGATGGACATGATTATTTTTTATAATGGTATTATTGAAATCCATGTATGTGGTGACAATCAGGATGATCAAGATATAAACCAACAACTTATGTGTAAAGAATGTGAAGTGAATGGTGAATCTCACCTTTCCTAGGAAGCAATTGATGGTGAAGGATATGATTATGATTGGGTTGGGATTGCTTAAGGAAAGGAAAAGTAATTTGTTGAGAAACAAATTATATTTGAAAGCATATGAAGATAACTTGAAGGCTGCAAGTTCCAAGGAGTGGGGGAATGCAAAGAGTTGGACATGTACAACAATGCAATTATGACACTAAAGGGAGTTTGTCATCTTATTTTTTTCTTTTTATTTTGGAAAATTATGAATTATTCAAAGTAGCAAATGTGCTTTTGTATATGAAGTATGAATTACTGATTAGGGGGGGAGTTGTAGCTAATGTTTTTTGTGTGTGACTAGTAGTATTCCCATGAATTGAATCAATTGTCAAGTGGAAACCCTTAGGAGGCATAGAAATTAGAAGGGAGTTTTCCTAAACCCATATCTTGCTATGAGTTTATAATTTATTTGGCTCTAGAAATGTGTTAGTGTGCAAATAGTTAAGGCATAAGAATGTTGATAAATACAAGATATGAAATCTGTTGAATTGTATATGCAATGGTGAACATATTGAGGAATAAATACGTATTAGTGTGCATATATACAAGCATAGAAATATATGTTGTTAGATATGTACTAAGTGTGCCATGATAACCAGTTATGGTTGCTACCAGTTGTGTAACTAGGAGTGGATAAAGACAAGATGCTACTCGTTAAAATGTTGGTGAAGGGATGATGTAAGCTCTCGCGAGGAACCACCTAAATAGGTATCATTAAAGATGTTGATGGCATCCATATAGGTATGATAAAGTACGATAATATTACATGTGTTATGGAAGGAATTTAGGTAAGAATTCATTTAACCACGTTGGATATTAATAAGTGTTTAATTGATTATATTCATGTGCAACATATGAGTGATACCTATTAGGGGTAGGGTAAATGTAAGAATCTTTGTACATGTAAAATTGTCAAAACTCTTTGATACATTCATGAGATAGAATGTTTGTGTTGTTCTGAGATAATAACCAATGAAAGGAAAGTGAATGCTTATGCCCATAATTTGAAAATGAATGCCATATGAGACAACCATGTACAATATCATGTTTTGGTTGGACATAGAAAATCCTACATCATTGCACATGATCTAATGGTCTCCTCGTTTGTATTAGTGTCTAGAATTGTAACCTTCTTATCAACATTGAAGATATTGAAGAGGAGGTTTTCCTAAGGGTCTACGAACATAAAAAGGAAATACAGTCACTTGGTGTTTTGTTTAGTTGAAGAGGAAGGTGTCCAAATGGTTGAAGAAGCATTGGATAGGTGGCTAGATTATGTGGTGAGTGTTGGTTAAGCTCTCCATCTTGTCATGGTGGATTGCATGGAACGATGATATGGTATTCAGTGCAATGTATATGCGCATAAGTAGATTATGTGAATGTGCTAGTTTTCATGATTATGTATACATAAATCCTTACAGATATGTTTGAATGTGTCAATATAACTATACGTTTTGATTGCATCGTGAGAATGCATGTGTGTGTTGGTAATGCATATATGATAAACAATATTTCATTGTAGTTAAATATGTTAATGTGAAAAAATATTGAATTATGGGTTTGTTGTAATTCTATGATTATTTCATGTGTTCTCACAAATGTAGAAATGAAAATATTGTATGCATAAATACTCATGCTTTGTTAGCTTGAATGGAAACTTTGTCAAGAAGGATACATTGTAGGTATATTTTTGTTAGATGTGGCCATGAGAGTAAGTTCATAATCAATGCCAGGTACTACCACATACAAAGGCTTGCATTACGAGAGGGCTCTCATATTTGTTAAATCTAATTTTTGAAAGAAATAGATTCAAAATTTTGATTCAAAGTTAATGATAATATCTCATTGTAACTGTATTTATGTGATATAGGTGAGACAGTGGATTTGGCTAGTGAGGACAACTTTTAGTTGTTATAAGCTAGAAAGCATGGGGTTGATTCTATTGCAATGACAATCAATCCCTACGATATGCCCTACTTGCGTGGATCTAATGATGCACTTCTTGCATGTGAAATCCTTAGTAAGTGATGGATTGCTTGAGGTAATGTTTAGTAGAGAAGGAAATGCCTAACACTATAAGACTGAGTAGCTTCAAGGAAGAGGAGACTTGAATGAATCTATTGTATACGATTCATGGCCTGGATCAAAAGGTGATATTTTGGGCATGTCAAAGAAGATATTAAGAATCTCACCCATGGAAGCCATGTGAAGTGAATGCATATTTATATAGATAAGTATTGGGTTGAAGTTGCATAGTGTGTCTAGTATTTGTAAATATGTGTGCTTTCGTTGTGAACTTGAAATTCCTGTTAACATAATCATTATTGCATAGAAATGGCTATGACATGCATACTTTCATTTCTAATTGTTATAGGTATATGTTGAAATTGTAAGTCAATTAACCATCTCAAGGTAAAGAAAAGAATTATTGAAATGTTGATGTTCAAGATAGCCAACAAAGATAAGTTTCCAATAAAGATGATGATTTGTAAGCTATCATGGATATTCGACTGGAAATAGTTTGTCACAACAAATCTTCTAATACTCTAAAATCTCTTATTATGGGGTGTTTTAATTTAGATTGTGGATTTAATATGCTATTAATGCCGAAATAAACTAAAATTGAAATGAAAGAAGTAATCTAATAACACACTATCCACACAATGAACACATGATGTACTTTCAAAAAACCCAATATGTGAAAAACCTAGCTAGAAGGAGAAGCCTATGATCTACTTTTTTCTTCTCAATTATGAAATGCAAATTCAAAGAAGGGGCACTAACTATAGAGTTTCCATGGACACTATGGCCAACATGCTTGTTATAAGTTCTATTTCATCTATTCTACTCCAAAATCCACTCCCAAATGCTCTTCTCAATTATTGAACATAACAATACAAATAGAATGTAACCCCTTCCCTTCCTAGTATCCCAATATTTAACATAGCTTGATAGTTGTCTAAGATTAGGGTTAGGGTTTTGGATCCTCTAGAATCTTCCTGAAAGTCCACACAAGACTAGCTCCACACGTGTGAGAAATGTGAGCTAACATGGCACCCACTCAGTATCATGGTGGTTAACATGATTGGACAATTTGGAGGAGGCATAACTTCCCTATATGAACTCGTATTGAGGTTATTTTTGCGTCATTAGAAAGTTCTCATGTATAGAACAACATCGAGAGGCTAGGAGATAAGCTTGCAAGTTTTGCCCCAAAAATGATTGTTTAAGGTCTCAAACAAGCTTTGAAATATTTCAGACCTTAAATCACCGAAGGATAATCTACCCCTAAAGTGGGCCCTACAAACCAATACCTCCAATGTTTCCACCTAGAAACTACCAAGATAAATCACAAATTATTTAATTGTCCATTCCATATTTGAGGATAGCATTGTAGATGTGATTAAATAATGAAGCACAATCACATTATTGGAGAAATGTCATCAAGAACAATGTTATTGCAAGGGGGAGGGGAATGATCCCAATTTTGACCCTTAACCTATATTATGTTAATCACGTATTATTTGAAAGATGAGATTATGAGACGGGAGTCAAGCCAGGTGGGTTGAGATAAATGGCCATATGTGTATATAATGTAAATGCATTATATATATTCCTAATGTGGAGCTAAAGGCCAAGGCCCAACTAGCAAATGTATATGAGTCTCCATTGTGGGCTAGGATTGTAGTGTGATTTCTATGTATTCCATGGTGTGGTGTTGTATGTAAAAGCATGAATAAAATGAAATACATAATAATGTAAAATCCATCAAAAAGATTGCTTGAGAAGCAACAAACAACCATGATACCATAAGAGAGAAACTTGTCCTTAAGAGGTACTACATTTCTTCCCTATGCTTCCTTACAAAACTCTCGAATCAATCTTTAGCATATATCTGTCCAAGTACAACATGTCACATCGTTGGAAAGAGGGCAAAGCCTCATGCAAAAGGGGGTTTTGAAAGTAAAACCATGGTTGGAATGTCATGAAATAAATAACATAAATATGCAATCTTATTATTACTACATTTTGATTGTTTTATCCAAATGATCTACTCCACATCCTTCAAAGAAGACTCTTTAGGTTAACAATTATCTTATAACTCATTTCATTTCATTTCACTTAGTGCCCTAAGGCTTTGCTTATGCCTAGTAACTCGTTTCACTTAGTTCCCTAGAGCTTTGCTTGCATAAACTGCTCCAACTTGTATTCGACCTGTAACACATCTTTGAAGTTGTATTATCTTATCTTGATTTGTCGAAACATTCCACTCTCCCATTGTGTAAGGATGAGAATATAAGAGTGACATTTTTTGACTTAATGGAAGGGTATGTTGATTTTTGGGGGGAGGGAAGGGCAGGTTTTGACTAAAAGGTAAGGGAAGGTTGAAATTATTGGCAATACATTGTTGGGTTAAAAAACGAGGAATGGGAGATTGTGTTGTTGACGATATTGCAAAGAAAACGGCATCATGTGACATCCCCCACTTATAAAAAAATGATAGCGAGTCTTTTAAATGAAGCAAAAATGACATGAATTTCATTTGAAGTCAAAAGTGATTCAACAATCCTCCCCCACTACGTACATGAACGCAGCTTGATTGGAGATTCCACGGACTAAGGTGGTGTAATAATCAAAACCGAAATAAAAAGAAAAGAAAAGGCAGAATCGCACGCCGGGCGCCCCCCCATTGTTTGAGGAGGCAAAATGTTGATTGGTTGGAAGGTCAATGACATTGTTTATTTGTTTCAATGTTGGTAGGGGCGGCACGCGTGTATGAATGAATAGAGCTGTTCATGATTCTGTGGGCAGTGGGAAGCATGGCCATGTTAAAAAGGTCCGCCTTGTCCGGCGTGCACTCTCTCTTTTCAAAAAGATTGCGATTCCTTCCACTCGGATTGATTTTGCATGCGTGCCATGCCCATGCCCACTCCCCTTCAAGATTTGACCATTCAATTATACACGATTAAAACAAAACAAAGGGAAACGGAATCAAGAACGCACGTGTAATCATTACCCTTTCATATAAAAAACCCTAAAAGCGCCACTACTTAACCATGCGCTGTTTGTTTCTCCTTGTATCTTTTCTTTCCGCCATACGTAGAACTGCATGCGTATGGGAGACTATCACGGACTGCCTTCGTCCTTACCCTTACCTTTCAGGCACGCTCCACTTAAAACGCGATTCCACGTGGGCCCACCCTACATGTCCACTTCTCATTGGAAAGAAAAAATACAAAGTAACAGCAACTGCAGGGAGGAAGAGTCGGAGAAGTGGGTAATATATGTAGAAACCCAGAACAGAGCACGGACTGATGATGCGTTGAATCGGGATGCCTTCAACAAAGTGCCATCACTACTACTCTCGAGTCTCGAGAGATCGCGCGTGTACAATACTATTCCGTATCTGTATCGACCCTTTTTTCAATAAACTCTCCTCTTAGTCAACCTGTACAAACATGTACGACAAAACATACGTATTATTAAAATATATATTTATTTGATACGAACTACAATCACAGATTTACAACTCTACCACAGCCCGTTTCGATAGAATTTGATAATGAGATTCATTATTTCAAAATAATAATAATAATAATAAACACAAAATCCAATTGCTTATTATTGTTCGGAAACGGAAAATGTGGGTATGTTTTTCGAATCCATTGAAGCACGCTTTGCCCTTCCATTTCATTAATTGAGTCCAGGCTGTTGTCTATTTATATCCAACTGTGATGTGATTGCAGAAATGCCAGACAGCTGTCATAGCGAAGATAAGTAGGTGACTTGACTATTATTCATCTCTCTTTACGAACCGATCGTACATTTACCCTAACTTTTAGATCAAGTTAGTTATCGGCGTTTTATAGTATGATTTATTGACTACTTATGAAATAAAAATTACTAACCTTTTATGTGGGTTTTAACGCATGGTATAGGTAATGTTCACACTAATCAAGGCTTCAAGACTTATATCCATTAAATATAATATTTTTAAAAGTCTCTCTTCTTAATACTCCTCCAAAATATATTTATTATTTAAATTCAATATATAATCTATATTTAAATATCTTTACTATTGTGTCAAAGAGGCACATTCTACAACCCAAGAAGAGATGTATAACTCTTTCGGTGCTCATTCTATATATGACACGTGTCTTTTATAAAAAATAATAAAATATTATAAAAAAATACCATGTCGACTCAGATCAAATTTAAAATATTTGAAACTGCATATAAACTACATAAATGAGATAAATTAAAATCATAAGCATTGCACTACACGTTCAGTCTTTTCAGTCTAAAAATGAGTTTGTACTTCTTAGAGTTTTGATCCTTCTGCTTGATAGATCCCCTTTTAAATAGATATACTAATTTTAAATTCAACATATAATCCATTTAAAACATACTTCATTGTTTATGCACCTTATAATATTCACCAATGATTCAATAGTGTCTCAATATATTTATACCATATAAAAAATAATGCAATCTAAAACAATAGCTTACTTGAATTAAAAAATGTAAATAAAAATAATGCAATAAAAAACTATAAGTTACTTAAATTAAAAAAATTAAATATTTAAGTTATTTGGATTAATTAAATAATGGAATAAAGAATATAAATAAAAATAATGCAATAAAAAACTATAAGTTACTTAAATTAAAAAATGTAAACATTTGGGTTATTTGGATTAATAAAATAATAGAATAAGCAAAAGAGAGTAGCTCACTTGGTAAACCCAGGCTATTATTCTGAAAAGAATAATAACGGAATGGAATACTATACTCCCTCCACTTAAAAATATTTTGAATGGCATACCATATAATCATTTAACTTTCAATATTTTGTAAATTATGATTTTATTATAAAAATATTATTGTAATATTTTTATATTATTATTAAAATTCATTTTATTTGTTAACTTTTTTTTATAAAAAAAAACAATTCAAAGCTTTATTGTATTGTATCAGTAGACACGAAGTTTATTTTTAAAAGCATACGATTAATACACTTCTTGCTCTCAAGCATTATTCAATATTTTTGTATAGATATATTTTGTGTAATATCTAATCAACTCAACTTGAAACTAGATATTTCAACATTCAGCATTTCATAATTAACAACTCTTTAATATTAATGACATTTAATATGTGGCTATGATATCCTATAATTAACAACTCTTTAATATTAATGACATTTAATATGTGGCTATGATATCCTTTTAGAAAGATCTAGACTTATTAATGGATGATTCATTGTGAGAGATATTAATGTGAATTATTCATTTTGCAATAATCAATTGTGTCGAGTGGTTAAGATGATTGACATTATGCATTTTTTTTTCTTTTAAGATTTTGATTACATAAACATTGATTCACTAATATTTGATTTGTGTGTAAGCATTTTTTTAAGGTGTTCGACTTGTGTGGATATACTTTATTTTCTAAACATGGTATCATATTTATTTTCTAAACATGGTATCATATCATTTTTGAAGATTCATTTTCATTCATTGAGATATTGATATTGTGACAATATACACAATAAAGGATTTATATTTTATGAAGCATCTAAGCATTTTCGAGCCAATAGAATTGTTCCATTATGTCCAAAGTATCATTTTCATCTAGGAACACCTTTCACTTTGTATGCAAAGGCTCTTATTTGCCCAAGATATTGAAATTTCTCTTTGGTGATTCGATTTGGAGGAATAATATTTTTAATAACTTTTATTATAACTTTTTTTACCACTTATTGTTGAGTTTACTTAGCATTCCAATTTTCAATTTATATTTCGGGTTACTTCCTTTGTAATATGTGTATGTTATTTTCCTTATGCTAACAAGCAATCTTGTCAAATAAACAATAGAAAGGAGAACTACATTTCTTGACTACACTAACTGATTACTAATTGTCGAACATATAAGTATCTGAAACAAAAAATTTGTTGTGCTCTTGGTTTATTTTGTAGAAAATGAGACCATAGATTCGAACCCATTATTGTTATAATTTATGATGTTTAGTGCCTTTGGTGTAGGGAAGGTCAAGTTCTTTATTTTTTTCGGTCGACTAACCAACTCTTGTTCTCTTTTCTATGACTCAAGCCACCTCAAACCTACACATTGTGTTATTCGTGGTTGGATTTACCTTAAAAATGTTCATCTAGATGCAACACATTGTTCCATATACACCACAAAAAATTTGTTGTGGAGAAAATAAATGCTCAAATAAAAACATTGTATGCTCTAATCTAAGAAACTCAATTCTCATTTTTGAGTTGAAGCCATTAATTGTGCAAATTATAGATTTAATCACTCTCCTACTAAGGCTTTGAAAAATATAACAACCAAAATATCACAAAGCAACATAAAACCAAATGTAAGTCACTTTCATGTGTTTTGTAGTGAAGCATGGGTGCACATTCTGTTAGAATATTGAGAAATATGCATAAACATATGATAATACATTTACTAACATGTAAACCAATAGTAGGAATCAACTAGTCTAGCCTCCTATCCACACAAGCACCAAATAATCAAATAGTAAGAGATGGACAAGAGAAAAAGAGATAGTACACCAGATATATGTGATGTAAAACCCCAAATGGGGAAACATCCAAAGGAAGGTATGATCTTCTTTATTCTTTAGAAATATCCACTCTTACACTTGAGCTCCACCCACATATGCTTATCACAGCTTAAAAATATTGCTCACAATAACATTCAACCTACCAAAAAGGTCTCCTTCACCTCTATTATATAGCTAGAGGTATGGAATAATTACATCTCATAATACATGTGGGATACATGATTTTCCACCTCCTTATATAATGAATGGTAATAGGAGAATATTACTCCATGATATATGTGGGATAAATTAACATTACACATTCCAACACTCCCCCTTAGTGATTACTAGGGAGAAGGAACACACATGGAGGAAGATGGCATTACATTAACGTTGCCCCTTGATGACAAATTCTCGCATTTCCAAAATTTTTGAAGATGCACGAACTTTGCTTCTGTCATGGATTTGTTGAAGATATCACCTGCTTATTGTTTCATGGGACAATACTCCAAACAAATAACACCATCACAACAAGACCTTGAATGTAATGAGTATCAAGGTCAATGTGTTTGGTCTTGGAGTGATACAATGGATTATATGCAAGCTGAATTACACTCTGATTGTCACATCTTAACTTAGTAGGAGACTTCTGAACCAGTCCAAGCTCTATAATAGCATGTCGTATCCACGCTACTTCTTTAGTTGCTTCCTTAGTTTACTCGTACTCTACTTCACAAGAATAAAAAAAGGGTTCTTAACTACTTATTGGACCATGAAATCAAACTTACCAAGATGAAATATATATCCTACAATAGACCTTATGTTTGCATTATCCCCAACCCGATTAGAATCTATATAAACAAGAAGTGAAATTGTAGCACTGCTAGAATAGAAAACACCATAATTTAATGTCCCTTGTAAATATCTAAGAATTCTCTTTGATGCCTTGCAATCGATATTGTGAGGCTTTTGCACAAACCTGGAGACCATGCTAATGGAAAAAGAGAGATCAGAACTGCTATGTGTCAAATATATCAAACTCCCCACAAGATGAAGATAAAGAGTAGCATCAACAAGAGGAGTATCACAATCAACGTGTAACTTTACACTGGTATGAAACAGAGTGGATGAAAGCTTACAATCACTCATATAAAACCAAGCAAGTAAATCTATAGCATACTTAGGCGGAGAAATGAATATATCATCATCTATATGCCAAATCTGAAGACCCAAAAATAATAGGCCTAAATTTGTCATTTCAAATTTATGCTTAAGATTATTCTTCAATTCCTATATAAATGGAAGTTGGTTTCCAGTAAGGATTAGATCATCCAAATAAAGTACCACATTGAGGACATCATCATTAAATTTATCAACATACATAATTGGATCATATTTACACCATTTGAAACCATTCTTCAAGAAATGAGTATCAATTTTCTCATACCAAGCTCTAGGTGCTTTTTTAAGACCATTTAAATACATACATTTAATTTGTATACCAAACTTGATGTTCCAACAGTGATAAAACCAGGTGGTTGTTGCATATAAATTTCTTCACGGAGATCACCATTAAAAAAATCACTCTTGAAATCTATTTGGTGTATTTCCCATTGATAAGATGCAGTAAGAGAAATTATGGTTCTTATGGTGTTCATTTTAGCAATTGGAGCAAAAGTTTCAATATAATCTATACCTTCTTGCTGACAAAACATTTTTCTACTAATCGATCTTTCCTTTTGTAGTAAACTTTGTTTTATAAATCCTTTTACAACCAACTAAATTCTTTCCAGGAGGAAATGGGACAAGAGTCCAAGTCTTGTTCTTCATTAATGAGTCATACTCTATAGCCACTATTTTTTCCCATTCATGTTTATCTTTAGCTTGAGCATATGTGGAGGGATCATCTGTGGCCAATGCTTAGTCATGAGAGTAAAGTCATATCTAGTCCGATGAGTATCGAAAGGGATACCAATATCAAAACCTGTGGATTCAAGTGTTTTCTACGCCCAAATAGGAAGATGAGTAGTGGTGGGAACTACTCTAGTATCTTCATTAATTTTAGGTGGATCAATTGAAGAAGAAGGTGAAATAGGATCTAGATCAGGCACAAAACTGGAGGAGGGGGTAACAGATATGGGAGCAACATAAGATGAAGGAAAATTGAAGGTAACATGAGGTTCAACAGACTCATGTGGAGGAGAGACTTCATTAAATTGAACATCTCTCCAAACAATGGCACCTTGGGTAGATGGATCAAATAACCTATAAGATTTAGAATCCTCACTATAACCAACAAATATACATTTGTGAGACTTGGGATCTAATTGTTGTTAGCAAATTTTTCCTATGGCTGGGGTGAAGCCATCAACATACTAGATTTTGAAAAAATAGACATCTAGGGTTCTACAACAAGCAAGATAAGCGAAGAGTTTGAAGGTTAAGAAGGCATGTACTCTATTTCTGAAGGTTCATCCCAGCCTTCTCTTTAAATTCTTGAGATTCACTCTTTATATTTAGTCAAAGAACCTGCAAAACCAATTCAACAACCTTCCTGAAACACATTTGGATACAAGCAAATGATTGGCATTCAAATAGGGAAAAAAATTTAATCTAATGAACATCAACAAGTAACCAAATATGATACAAGAATAAACACAACTGTTTGGAAAGGGAAAGATATCTATTCTTTCATTAATGAATGATGCAAGTGCAAATTTAACTTCCTTCTATTCAAGCACCTCACAAAACCTTTAATTCAAGATCTCTTGCTTCTCTTCTCCAAGAATCCCAAACTCAACTCTAATGCATTAGGGTTTGATAGAAACTAGATCATAAATGGTGAGGGAAACAGAGTCATAATTTCTCTAGCATAAATTTACTTGGGATCCCATTCCTTTTCATGGTCCATCTCCCTTTCTTTTATAGTGGAAGGAGATGGTTGGGTCGAGGAGGGAGTAGTTGTAACAGAGGAGGAGGTTTCCAAAACCACCCAAACTGCCCCAAATTCGAGAGATATTTTTTGGATTTTTTAAAGGTACACGCTGGTGAGATAAGGGGTAAGGTGTGCACCACACATAGGTGAGCCATGTGCAATAATTACATGGGCAAAAAAATAGGCAAAAAATTCCATTTTGAGGGCTTTTCAGGGGGTGTTTTTCAGGGGGTGTTTTTCTTAATATTTGGTTGAGATTTAATATTTAATTCTTTTAGATGCCAAAACTTGAAACAATGGGACAATTTAATCACATGAAATTCATACAACCATAACACAAGATATACCCTAGGAAAAATCCTTAAAACAATGAGAACAAAAACCCCAGCAACTCTTCTTAGTATAATATAATGGATAACATAGAATGTATTTCTTTTACAACATAGCAGATTGCTTTAGGAAGATAAGAGATCACCAAAACACTCTTGGTGAAGATACAAAAACAATAGAGAAGAGAGAACAATCATATGTGTTTTCCAATGTGCCCATCACATCAATATATAGCAAAAATCACTTCCATGCAAGGAATAGAAAATCAATGCATGAAGGATAAGACTCCCATGCAAACCATAGCGAGTTATCTTCTTGGATAGTTGTAGTGCACTTCTAGTTTCTTCAATCATGCACCATAAATGCACCATGCCTTTCTTCCTTAACTTGAAATCATGCTTAAAACTGAATTTGGAGTGAACTTGCCTCATAAGTGATGTAAGAGCACTTAGTTAACAAGCTAACATAAGTGTCATCATGCAATAGGAGCAACTTTAGTGTTGTAAGTTAAGTGTCGTCTTGTAACTTTTAGTTTAACTAAAGTGTCGTCATGAAAAACACTTTAGTTAACTAATTCCTTTTTAACACTTTAGTTAACTTTTCTTAATTGAAAATCATGCTGGTTGATTTTACTAAGTTCTCCTTTAGTTAACTGATTGCATATATTTAACTGATGCTTTAATTGAATCATTGATTGAGGCATACATTATTACCTAACTGAAGCTTTATAATTGAATCTTTAACAATTCGAGTTCTCTTTAATTAGTTGAAGTGTCTGCATGGGAGATTTCGAATTCTCTTGATCTCTATGCTTTATCTTTTATTTCTTTATCTTTTACTGCATGGTCAATATGTGATAACTTTAATTATCTATCACATTACATTACACTAAGAATAATTATCAGATGCTGTGATCATATTATATTATTCCGGACAAATGATCATATGCTAAAGTAATTCACTTTAGAGGTGATCAATCTCTGAAGGAGACTTAATAACAACTGGTAATCGTGGTTAATAATACATCACACACCATTAAATGATTTCAACAAGTAAAGTATGACCTTTATACAGAAGGACCACCTTTATATAGGATATCCATGCCATGGATACCTTTATATGAAAGGTTCATAAGAGAATCATGACTTGACACACAAGTCCGGAGCCTTGTCCAACAAGACTTTACAACATCATTACTTTGATCAATTACCTCTATACGGGAGGAATAACCTTTACATATAAGGAAATCAAAGTGCTCACCTCTATATGGGAGGATCAATCTTGGTTGCACAATATTGGTTTGGAGAATGTCTCATGATGCTGTACATTTAACACTCCCTCTCAGGGAGGGAGACATTCTCTACCATACTGATCTTGTCTCGGAAGTACCTGAAATTTGTCACTGACAAAGGATTTGTTAACACATCTGAAATCTTCTCATTAGTAAAAATGTACTGAAGTTTCACTGTACCTTTCTAGACCATGTCTTCGATTAAGTGATATTTCATTTCAATGTGCTTCGACTTGTCATGAAAGACTGGGTCTTGTCATGAAACACTAGGTTTTCAGAAAGCTTGATGCAACTCTGATTGTTACACCTAATAACTGTTGGCTCAATATTTTCACTAAACAACCCTGCAAGTAGCTTTCTCAACCACACTGCTTCTTGGCATCCAATGCTAGCAGCTATGTATTCTTCTTTTGTAGTGCTCTAGGATACATAGCCCTTCTTCCTACTGGACCAAGATATCATAGTTAATCCTAGGCTATATTATAGTAGCCGAATGTACTCTTACGGACCACAATGCTTCCTCTCCAGTCTGAGTCTGTATAACCAAGTAACATGACTCCTCCACTGGAGGCATATATAAGTCCACATAATATTGTACCTCGAAGGTACCTACGAACATGCTTAGCAACTATCAAGTGTCTGTGTCTTGGATCAGACATAAATTGACTCAAAATGCTCACGACATAACATACATCAAGGCTCGAATGTATCAAGTAAATTAGTGAGCCTATAAGTTTTCTATACAAAATGGGATCTACTGGATCTGATCCAAATCCCGACTCATGAAGTTTCCTCAAATTGGAAACCATCGTTGTAGTCATATATTTTCAATCTATCATGCCAAACCTGCACAATATATCCACAATGTACTTCCCTTGAGATAGAAAAATTTCATCTTTTCTTTGCCAGATCTCAAGGCCAATAAAGTAGTGCATCAGAACTAAGTCTTTCATCTCAAACTCTGAGGTGAGCTCCCTCTTGCACCAAGAAATCAAATGTTCCTTTCCTTTGAGAAACAAATCATCAACATATAAAACCTTTATCAATGGTTGATTCTTCACTACTTTGAAGTACATATTTAGATCAGCTTCACTCTTACAGAAACCTAGTTTATGAAGGTAGCTATCACTTCTAGAGTACCAAGCCCTAGGGGCTTACTTAATCCCATATAGAGATTTATTTATCTTGCAAACATGTGACTCCTTCCCATGCACCAGAAATCCGATGATATAAATCCGCAATGTAGGAAACATTGACAGATTCTCCATATTATTGGAAGAGTAACCAACCGGAGGAGTAATAAATCCGAGATCAGGTTTATCCTAAGGCCAAAACTAGAACCTAACTTGTTTGATAGACTCAAAACAAGTGCTTTGTTCAAGGAAATAGTTGGCTTCCTTCCATTATATCAAAATAAATTTGAGATCCTTACTTTCCCTTTTCTCTTTTTAGGTACCTTCTTCATTTTTTAAAGGGCTTGAAAAGGATATAAAAGCATGATCGATATAGCAAACCTAATGATGATTCCTTTAACATATATTTAATGAACTTGAAAAAGGAGGGGTTCAGTCCCAAAAAGGGTCCTTCAGTGTAGTTTTCCGAGTCCATAGAAGGAAAGTTCAGTGCTTTCTTCTTTGTTTAACGAGCTTGAATAAAAGATAGAATATTGCTCGAAAAAATACTGATCCATGGATTTTATATCAAGCCCAAATCTATTCATGCTCGTTGGTGTTTTCAATTTTAAAAAGTCTGAAAATCTTAAACAAGAACTCTATACACCATCTTGTGGATTTTATATCGAACCCGAGTTGGTATATGCTCGTTAGTGTTTTCATGTTTAGAGAGTCTGAAAAACCTAAATAAGTCTCCATAATAGAATTTTTTGTAAAGTTAGTCTCCTCACCCGAAAACGGATAAAACAATGCAAGAGAGAACTCTTCTAGCCAAGTATGACTAGAGTATTCATTTTTCGTATATAGTTTACACAGTCCGGAAAAGGGTTAAACTTATATTGTATATAAAACCTTTCAAGTACTTTAACGAGTATGAAAGAAACAAGTTGAATCATAAATATTTTGTGATAAGAAAATATCCCTACAGATAGGTAGATATCCCCTTGGGATTAGAAAAGGACCCTAATTTCATACCTAAGATAGAAAAGAAACAAATAGACACTAAAGTCCTCCTAGATCTAGTCCATACATATATTATCAAGTTATGGGAAGATAAAGCAGATAGATGGTGTACCTTACTTTGATAGTTGTTCTCGGTATTCCTATGTTTCTCTAGCTCCAAACTTTGATCACGTGCTTATGGACATGTTCATGAAAGAGAGAAAACACCTTCTCCAAATAAATATATGTATAAACAAAGATCTAACTATGAAAATAGAGACAATTTCATGCATTTACCATAAGAACATGAAAGTGGGAGGAATAGGCCCAAGTTATATTAATAGGGAAGCCATGAAAATTTGTACATCAAAATGGATTATACCTGACATTGTTGCAGAATGATCATCCTCCAAGATCTCGTTCACCACCCTTGCAAGACTCTTAGGATAATAGGTTTGATGCTTCCAAGATCACTCCTTCCCATAGCTCATGGATGGCCTTCTTCTTATAGGATTTGGGAGTCCAACCACTAAGAGGATATTATAGATCTAAGTGAGGAAGACGTGGATCAAAGATATAAATCATGCCAAGGAGGGAATGTGTTGGTTACTAAGTGTGGGATGACCCGGGTTTGGCGAAGTTCTATTGTAGACCCAACAAAATCCCCTTCACTAGCCCTTTCGGCATCAACCTGCGAACAAGATGAAGTCTCACCCTAAGCGAAGATGGGTGGTATAGAATCAGGTTTCTGTAACCTTGGTGATGCAGATATGTGTTATGCGAACTTGTAATGTATCCCTTTCTTAAAATCTACTTTAAATATCATTACCAATATGTAACTGCACACTTTGCAGTTATCAAGAACCTACAGAATTCGTTGAATCGTTGTTATCTTTACTCTTATAACTACGCATTCATCATACTTAACATGAATTTGCAAGATTCATACATGTGTGCTCCGCTTACTTAACATAAAATTTTCATTGACATACATATGAAAGTAAGTACACAAGTATAAACATAACATGAACACAAAGCATATCATAGATTCATACACACAACACAAAGATTTACGTGGTTCACCCCCTAGATGGGAGCTACATCCAAGGGAACTGTTTTTATATTACTTGGAAGGGGTAACCGTTCCAGTCCGTGCACTCAGCTGTAGACTCTTCTCTAAAATAGATCTTTGCACACTCAGTTGTAGAGTTTTTTTATCTCTTAGATTTCTCTCAGTCTAGATCTAGCAATATCTCATATGTTCTATCCAAAATATAACCCTTCCTTATACAAAATTTCCCTTTATATAGATGTGCCTGAAGGTCACATATTACAATAACTATGGGCCAACCCCCATAGTACTCTTAAACCCAAAATAGCATGGTTCTCATGTTGACCACACTTTCCCTTAACTTTGCTGGAGATTTGTTGTCCTTTTGCGCTGCTTCTTCTGACCTGACACTTCTTCTGATAGTCACATATTGTAGTTCTGACCGCACGACTCTGACTCTACAGTGGAGCATCTTTTGCACCATTCTGCTTCTTTACTCTCCGCTCCTGTAGCTGACAGTTCGCCGTTTCATCCATAACTGCTCCAACTACCTATGGTCGTCCTTAGTACTTCATATTTACTAAGGGGACATGTTCTTTCCTGTCACTTCACTTTGCTCCATAACCTTCTTCCAGGAATTGTGGAGTTGCTTCTCCCAAAACTTAGTCAATGTTAGGCCTCGCCTAACTGTACCTTTGTCATCAAAACTTCCTGCACTTGGGTTGCACCCAATAGGACCCTAACACTTACTTATGGCTTGCCCCTGAGCCACTTTCACTGGGATTATTCGACTGTGCATCACTTGGGATGTTCGACTTCGCAGCGAATTACTGAAAAGTTGCGCTTAACTTTGCAACTGCTTCCTTAGTCTCTTGCTCAAATTCCTTAATCGTTTCGAGCATCATACACAATATAGGTTCTTGCATTTGCTCCTTCACTGTATTCTCTGTCATGCGGAGTTCTTCCATTTTCTCCTCAATTTCCTCAGAAACTGCCAGTGCTTCTTCTTGCATCAGCTGCAACTTCGACGAAGTTTCAACTTCCTTCATCCTTAGCTCTTTCAGCTCCTTCTGAAGCTGTTGGCTGCTTTACTGGGCAGACCCGGGTTTTAATGAAGCGCAGCAACAAAACCCCTTGGCGCACTGGCCCTCTCGGCAACGAGCTGCGCGGCAGCTCGAGGTCTCACCCGAAGTGGCTATGGGGGGTTAAGGAATCAGCTTTCCTTAACCGTGGTGACGCTGAGATTGTTCTATATATCTCCTTCTTCCCCTTATATCGGCGGTCGAACTTTCCCGCAGGCCTCGCGACACCACTGCGCGGATGCCTTCCTTCCTGCAGACCCACTGCGCAGTCTCGTCCTCCGGGCGCGGAAGGCGCCTATCCCTTGCGTCGATGCGCTAAAATACCTTCTCACCCTGCGCACTCATCGCAGTCACGCGAAGCTCGGTCGCTGCAGCGACAGCGTTCCACCACTCCTTCTATACTTGGCGATTATAACAATAAAGGACCTTCCTACACTCACTTAAACAGTCGCAAAGATGATGCAAAAGATGTACACACAGGTAATGATCTTAAACAGTTATTATTCACGCAAACATTATAACAAGAAGATATATGCGAAGCTCATCTCCTCGAGGAAAACCACGTCCACGGGAGTGATATATTAACCAGAAAATGATAGAGTTATACAATATGCTGCGCACACAGCTGCAGCCTTAGATCTTTCCAGGAAACTCCACGCACACAGCTGGGAGCCCTTCTCTCAATCTAGTCTCCTCTCTATGGAGATTACAAAGGCACAGACGTCGACTCAGACTGTCTGGCAACTCAGGGATTAGCTCCTCGGCTATCCGATTTCCTCTCTAGTTCTACACACTGGGTAGGAAATACAGTGAAGAATAATCAACACATGATCTATCCTTTAGACTGGCTATCTAACAGTCTATCTAACTCTCTCTAATTCTCCAACCCTTCTACCCATTACAATTATTCATATATATAGGTGGCCATGACGGTCACACCTTTACAAAAATGTGGGCCTTTCCCAACAGTGATTCCCAAAAACCCTAACCACGCACATGGCTAGGTGTACTGTAGGCGCCGCTTGCAGTCACGTCGCCGCTTCCTGCAGGCTCCATGAATTTCGGCGCAGATTGTGGGTATGGGCGATCGTCCTTCGCCTTCAATGCTCTGGTCCATTGCTCCTCCTTGATCCGAGCAACCATAACTTCTGTACTGAGCCTTTAAATGAGGGTAGCTGAGCCCTCTACTCCATCGCCTTATTTATTATGGTAGCTGAGCCACCTTCATTCTTCGATGACGTGCGCGCGAGCTCCGCAATTTCCGGTCCGTGATCTGCGCTGAGATCATCCATCTGGCACCGTACTGCGCACCGTCTCCTTCTTACCCAAAACTTAGTGCTTGTCCCAAAATTAGCACTTTCCTTCCATACTCGTGCTTTTTCCCAAAATTCGCAGCTTTTACTATAGCTGCGACCTTGGCCCCAACAGGCCCCCAACACTCACTTGTGGCTCGCCCTCGAGCCACTCGCACTAGCGCGTGGTCGTTTGATTTGCGCATCTGCTTTTGCTTGAATCTCCGCGAATGTTTTCTGCCACTTCGCAATAGCGGAGTCCAATTCCTCAATACACTCATCAGCTGTTTGCACTGTTTCTGCGGTCGCTTCGTCTTTAGTGAGTGTATCAATGATCTCCTGAGACTCGGCAATCTCTTTGATTTTTGTCTCAACCTGGCCAACGATTTCAGCATACTCATCCATGAATGGCTGAATGCTGTTGGTGAGCTTCTCATCTTCAGTTCTGAGCTTGTGCAGTTGCTGCTGCATTTTGCGCACTTCGCCCATTTTCTTCATTTTTGGTAGGCCTGTTAGGGCCTTAGCTTCTTCATTGAGAACAGTGAGAGACTGTTCTGCAGCTTGCACCTATTCTGACAGTCCCACTTTAAAAGGGAGGTTCACAAGCTCTGTCCAAGCTTCCATAGCCTGGTTCATCAGGTTCTTGGCTTCCTGTACTCGGTCCTTCATCCGTGTGGAAGCTCTGCTTAGTGCTTCAAATTGTACCTGCGCATCATCCGTAAGATGCGCAGCAACGCGAGCTTCTAGCTCAGCAATCTGGGTTCTATGGCCTTCTGCCATAGCAACTATTTCTTGCTCCAGGGTTTTCGCCCTTTCGCCAATAATTTGAACTTTTGCAACCAGAGGGAGGTCTGGTTGAATCTCGCAAGCCGACAGTTCCTGGGCAATCTCTTCTATTGCGTTTCTGATGCCGGTGTCTTGCGCCTCGTAGAGTGCAAGCTTCGCAGAGATATTCTTATGACTTTCTTTCAGCTCTATCTCCTGCGATTGCAGTCGTTGGTTTGCCTGGAAAGTAGAGAGCTCTCTAGCTCTCAACTCAAGAGAAACTTTCTCCTGTACAAGCTGTAGAGTCTCTATAGGAATTATAGACAAATTAATTTCTACAGGTCCAACTGTGCTTACCTGTAGTTCAGCTAGAGGATCTGGAAGTGTCATGCTGGTAGGCGGAATATGCACGACAGTGTGCCTTTCTATGAGTTCTTCAACTCGCTCATCACTTGGAATTTCTTGTGGCGCCTGCGAAGTAGATGCTGGCGCATGGGTCTGCCCAATCCTTCCTGCGAGACCTTTCAATTCTACAAACTGTAAGTCTAGAGCACTTCGGATGTGAGCATGCGTGTTCCTCATCTCACAAAATTGCTCTTTCAAGTATTTGTCGATCTCCGAGGGAATGGCCTCAGTGGGATGCGACACTTTCTGCTTCTTGGTGGCTGGTTCTGTTGAGCCTTCATCACTTCTTTGCTCAGGGGCTTCCTTGCCCTTATCCTTCTCTTTCGCAGCGGCGGGTGGCATCGCAGATGCGATGTCGGCTGCTGCTCTCCATTCGTCCGACCACGACTTAATGGTTTCTTCGACATCTTCTGTGGTCATTCTGTAAAGACCTAGCGCCCAGTCACCTGGAATGTCGCAAGGCCGAAGGTAAAGTTGATGGATGTCGGCAGTAAAAGCCAACTTCCCTTGATACAATGTGGCTGTCTCCTCGCTCAGCCTTGGCATATCTTGTATGGTATCTCGGAGGAGATAGTAGTACTCACAAAAGACAGCGCGATTCATCTTGCGCTTCGCGGGATTAGGGGAATCCCAGAGGTTGATGTAGCGCATGCCGGCAACCTCTCCTGCGCGGCGCGGAAGGAACTGAGTATTCGGGGGCTCCTTCCACCCGACGAGAGCGCATAAAATTAGAAGCCACGAAAAATGGAATGATTGGGCTGGATTGTCCTGCACATTCAGGCAATCAGCCAAAAAAGAATTCAGCAGGAAGAGAGACCAGTTGTACTGTTCTCCCTCCGCAGCTGCGATAGCGAGCTCCACGACAGCTCCAGTAACTTCTTTTGGTCGGCACTTTGTGAGAAGTCTGCCTGCAAGCAGACTTCCTGTGAAGCGAAGTGCCTCATCTTCTACTGTCGTGAGGTCATAAGCCCGACCTCCTCTTGTCAAGTTATATTTCTGGACCAGCTTTGCAGCCAATTTTCGGTCCTTTTCCTTTCCCACAAAATGGATATTGGGATCCTTACCAACCTTAGATAGACCGGTGATACGGTGTATCAAATCAACATTTAGATCAATTGGCCTCCCGAGCCAAAGGTAACCTCCATGAACGCAGGATAGCAGTGTTTTAACGACTGCGTTCACTTCATTGCTACGCCCAAAGTGCGGTAGCTTCAACAAATTCAAGAGTCCAGGGCGCTCAAGATTTGCTGCAAATCCCTTCGGGATAAACTCGTCAACTTTTCTGGTGGGATTATGCACTATATCCAGATATCGGTCCAACTGGAACTGAGGATATGTCTTATAGTCTCCAAGGTTAAAATCAGAGAATTTAACCAATGGAATGTTTCCCAATAGTTGGCCTTCTACCCGCACACTAGCCGGTAGTGGCGGTAGCGGAATTGGATACTTTGCATTCTTCAGAATCTGTACATCCGGCGCATCATCTGGACGCGGCGGAATATAGTTCACCATAGACACGAGCGGCTCTGGAACAGGTTCCTCCGGCTGCTGCTGAGATGCTCTTGTGCCTGGAGATGTTCTGGGATCAGTAGCACCAGGGTGTACGTAGGTCGAAGGCGTCACCGGAGTGGCCATGCCGAAATCTAAGCCTCGACGTAGAAATTGACGAACAACTTCTTCAGTCGATAAATTCTCCGTCGGGAACCGATGTAAATAACAAAACTCTGGATAGCAATTGGCGGACCTGCGTAGGGTATGGATGTTGAAAACAAGGGAAAATACTCTGCACACTCGGCTCTGAAAACAATAATTTAGATCTTCAAACACAACTATGCAACTCGAGATAGTAACCCGAAAATGATACAAGTGTGAGGTATTTATAGCCAGCGGGGATAGTAAATGCGACCAAGTGGGGTAACGTAGCTATAGGCGGCTACAGATGAGTTGACAACACGCTATCCTCCTTGCCGTAGCGGTGCATTTAGTGTGATTGACGGGTTCTGACAGCCTTCCGGGAGAAGCTAATGCTTTCGGCGCCTGAGTTAAATGCAAATCTTTCGGAGATTAAGCCGAATCCGTCAGAACTGCTAGACTTAAATAGCGGCCTTATCCTTCATTTATTCAAACGCGGCTACATAACTGCTGTAATTCAAAATTTCCGACGGGTCATTTCAACTTAGGAAACTGTGCCTCTATGGGTCCACAACAAAACTTTTTCAAGCGGTAATTTATCAAAGGGAACTCCGCAAGAGCGATAGTTCAACGGTCCAAAAACAAAACTTCGCCAGAGCGCACCGATAAGCTCTCTTCAAGCAATTTTTATTCAGGATGCGCAGATATTTCAAGGAACTGCGCAGGAAGCTGGAAACTGAGGGTGTGTCACAGCTTCCGTGTAGACTGAATGCGATGTCTCTTTCAACTACACCGGACATCTGCACTCTTGAGCAATATATTATGTCGACAGAGCGGAGTGGCCGTCGCAATAAAGCTTAAGTCGACTCCCATTTATCATTGTAGGTAGGAATTCTCCATCCAGCTTCGCAAGCTGAACTGCGCCTCCGTCTGTTATTTTTATTACCTGGAAAGGGCCTAACCAATGCACGCGAAACTTGCCTGGAAATTTGATGAATTTACTATCATAAAGGAGTACCAAGTCTCCTTCTTCAAAGTGCTTATGCTTAATGTGCCTGTCGTGCCAAGCTTTCTGTCTTGCCTTCTGTACCTGTTGATGAAATCCGGCCAAAAGTCTGTCTTCTTCTAAGGAAAGCAGTTGCAAAAGTCTTTCATTCATAGTATCAGGATCTGCCATTTCTGTAATTTGCGCAATTCGGAGACTGGGAACAATGTATTCCATGGGCATAACTGCTTCTTGTCCATACACCAAGCTGAAAGGTGTGTGACCTGTTAGTTTCTTGCAAGTGGTTCTGTAAGCCCATAATACAGCTGTGACTCTAAGGTCCCAATCATCTCTTTGTTGATTACAGATTTTCGTCAGGGCATTCTCAAGGATCTTATTGAATGCTTCCACCGTACCATTAGCTTGAGGATGGTAGGGTGTACTCTTATGGTGATTAATTTGAAATTCTTCAGTAAGGGCCTCTATAGTCTCATTGAGGAAATGTGTACCTTGATCACTCATGAGGATCACTGGGCATCCAAACCTAGTGATAATGTTCTCGAAAATGAACTGCGCGGCAGTAGCAGCGTCGCAGTTCTTAACTGGCTTCGCCTCAGCCCATCTGGTGAGGTATTCAGTAGCTGTAATGATATATCTTGCGCCAGTTCTTTTTCCTGGTGGGTTAATAGGTCCTACAAAGTCAATGGCCCATTTATCAAAAGCACGCAGTGTGATCTGGGGTCTTAGCGGCATTTCATCTCTCCTTGAGGGTTTTCCTGTGCGCTGACACACATCGCAACATTTACAGAATTCCTTAGTGTCCTTGTGCAATGTCGGCCACCAAAGACCTGCGGATAATATCTTTTGCGCAGTCGGCTTTCCTGCGAAATGGCCTCCTGTGGTACCTGAATGCGCTTCTGCGATGATAGAGCTCTTTTCATGTGGTAAGATACATCTGCGCAAAATTTCGTCAGGGCCCAACTTATAAAGCTGGCCTGCTATCAAAGTGAAGTCTGCGGCTCTAACAACAAGTTGCTTTTTCTGCTGGATTGTAAGCTCAGCCGGCACTTGTCCGGTAGTGAGAAACTCAAGAATATCAGAATAATATTCGTCTGCTGCTTGGATAGAAAACAACTGTGCGTCAGGCAGATTGTCCTCCATACTGGTAGGTTCCTCTCCTGACTCTATTCTGGATAGATGGTCAGGCCCTGCATTCAATCTGCCTGGCTTTACAATAACCTCAAAATCATACTCTTGAAAGAGCAGTAGCCATCTGCAAATTCTTCCTCCTAAAACTGGTTTATTGACCAAATATTTCAGAGCAGAATGGTCAGTATACATTTTAAAGTGAGCTCCTAACAGGTAGTGTCTGAATTTCTGTAGGGCATACACCATAGCTAATCCTTCCCTTTCTGTAGTGGTGTAATTCTTCTCAGCTGTAGATAGCTTTCTGCTGGAGTAAGCAATTGGGTGGTCAATACTTCCTTCTCCAGACTGTGTAAGCACGATTCCTAATGCTATGGAAGAAGCATCAACATGAACATGGAAAGGTTTTCTCCAGTCCGGGAAAACTAGAATAGGCGCTGTGATCATCTTTTCTTTAAGTGTATCCAAGCTCTGTTGGCATTCTTCTGTCCAGTGGAACTTCGAATCCTTCTTCAGCAATCTTTCCATAGGTGCTGTGATCCTTGCATATCCTTTGATGAATTTTCTGTAGTATCCTGTATGTCCCAATGTAGTGCGCAATTGCTTAACTGAGTTGGGCGCCGGTAAATTAGCAATGACGGCAACCTTCGCAGGATCCATCAGAAGTCCTTGTCTGCATACAATATGTCCCAACAAAATACCAAAGGGCGCACAAAATATACATTTTTTCAAGTTAAGGGAAATCTGATGCTGTCTACATTTTTCTAGCATCATGCGCAGATTCGCAATATGGTTCTTTAGTAAACCAAATACAGTCCAGTCATCAAAATAGACTTCTAAAAACTTGTGGATAAATTCTTTAAAAACAGCAACAACAACTCTAGAGAAGATAGCAGGTGCGTTTTTAAGACCAAAGGGCATTACCGTATACTGGAATGAGCCCCATTCAGTTGCAAAAGTAGTCTTGTGGCGGTCGTCCGGATGGATTCTGATCTGATGATATCCCGAGAAACCATTAGTGAAGGAGTAAGCCTCTTGTCCTCCAACATTATCAAGTACTTCATCTGTGAAAGGAGTGGGAAATGGATCGTGCGCTGATGCATCATTGAGTTTGCGCAAGTCGACACAAATTCTTATTTCACCTTTCGTTTTCTTTTCTTGGACCACCATAGGACTAATCCAATCACTTTCCTCTACTGGCTCAATAATACCTGCTGCAAGCATCTTATCAATTTCTTCTTTGACTTTTTCTTTGTAGCGCGGGTTCAACCTGTATGGGCGCTGCTTTACTGGCTTGGCATCTGGTTTCAGAGGTATGCGCATCACTCCTAAGTCTCCTAGGATGCCTTTCATTTCTGTGAACTTGGTAGGAAAGATATCCTGGTAGTCACGTAATAAATCTGAAACATGCGCAACAGTTTCATCATCCCAATAATCTCCTATAGAAGCAAACTTTGGGTCAGCTTCTGTGCCAATGTTAACTTTCTTGAGCTTGACGTGTTCTGTGATGGCAGGAATATCAAGCTCAGGACCTTCAATATTGCGCGTCCCTTCTGATTCTGGGATATTGATGTTGCGAGGATCGTCCTCCTCATCTTCAGCGGTGAAGTTATAACATTCCAGGGCATGTTCTATCTGGACAGCCCAATCTGGTTGGGAATACTCTGTTACTGGATAGTGTTCAAATACCTTCTTTCTAATACACTTCAAAGCCTGATCAATGCTTGGATGTTCTGACTCAAAGCTGAAGGTAAGTTGAAAGCTTTCTATCATAAGAGCCCAAGTAAGAGTGCCTCTGCGCAATTCTGTTTCAGTATACCAATTCCTTGGAATTGTATCCAATGTGTGGATGAATTGGTGAACCCATTCATCTTCCGGAATATCTGACCATTGCTGAATACATGCTTCAATGTGTGACCTGGGGTCACTCTGTCCTTCATATTTGCGTAGCGCTTCGGCTGTGGTGTCCTGAAATCTGCGCAGTATCAATCTGCGACAGTCTTTCCATGTATGAATATTCTCCTTGTGCGCAATCCACCATCTTGCGGGTGTAGCGCGCAATGCTACATCCAGTGCCTGTATGCGCTGCGGTTCTGGAAGCTTTTGTTCATATTCCTGTATGAATTTAGTTACTTCGGTTAGACCATCAAAAGTTGGAGTGTCAGTTAATTCTGTGCCAATCCATCGAATGGATTTAGTTATCATGGCGCAACGTCTTGTAGAAACCTCATGTAGACGATTCTGCCAGTTTTCCAATCCTGCATCTGAATCTGATGTGCACGAGCTATCACATCGCCAGCTGATATGGCCGTCTGCTATGGGGTTGACATAGTCACTGTGGTTAGTGGTCATCTGGTACAAACTTTCCATGTGGCGCGCTTCCTCTTCTGCGCGAATGGGTTCTATATATCTTGGTCCTTGAATAGGATCAAGAGGTGCGATGACCCTGATCTGGTCATCCTCAAAGGTCATCTATCTTTTCTTCAGGTTAATGACAGCCAAATTATCAAATGCCCAGTCTATTCCTAACAGCACTGGGTATGGTCTACTATCATCCATAATTTTGATTACTTCAAAATCTGCAGAGCTTCTTACTCCTTCAATATCAATAGGTACATTGGGTAATCTGCCCAATGGAGAGACTCGTTGCTGATTTGCGAGTCTTAGCTGGATAGGGGATCTTGTAAGCTGAGGGCTTCCCATCTGTTCCCATGTCTGCATAGTGAGAACATTGGCTTCGGAGCCCAAATCTAACATGACTTCATCCATTTCAAATGCTCCAATCTGCGCTGTGAGCCTCATCTCTTTTCCAGTTCTAATGTGACTCCTGATCTGGTGAACAGCACACTGCGGTGTGTTCGTCGAAGCAGAGTGTTGGCACTGATCCAACAGGTGTTGGAGTTCTAGAGTTGCTTTTTCATTGCGCAACAGTTCTAAACATTGTCGCAGGAATGCTTGAACACTGCCTAGTGCATGCTCCTCATCATCATCATCATCATCATCATCATCATCATCATCAGGCCTTTCAGCTGTAGTGGCCTGTTCTTGTACCAGGTTGTCTTGTCTTAGCACTTGCGATCTACTAATGTTCTGCGGAATTGCGGCAGAACTTGAAGCTCTCGGATCTGAGAAATACTCTTGAGCTTGCTTAAATGCTTCTTTTTGCTTCTGTAGGTTAAGTGGGGCTGGTTTAATGTTAGCGCAGCGCACCCATTGCGTCGCTTGCTTTCCCGTTCCCATCTCTTGCGCACCAGTGGTTGCTCCACTGCGTGTCACTATATTAACTGTAGGGTCTGGTTCTCTTTTTTCTGCTCCAATCAACTGGATATTCTGATTGACCTGTGGTGTCTTTGCTTGCATCTTAGCCTGTAACTGAGGGCATTCTTCAATGATATGGTCAGAAGATTTACAATACCTGCAGAGGGTTGTAGGATTTTGGCAATCCCTAGCAAAATGACCTTGTGTTCCGCAATTATAACAAGTGATCTGTCCTCTTCCGCGACCAAAATTTGTTGTGCGTCCGCGTCCTCTGTAATTTGCTGCTCGGGCGTCCCGAGTTTGGTCATAAGGTGGACCTGCTGTGGGTCCTTGTGTCTCTGCTTGTACCCTATAAACATCATGCTTTCTTTCTATCATAAGATCATATGCTCTACAATTGTTCTCATCATGACCTACTGATTTACAGAAATTACAATATAGATTCTTTGGGGTTTGCACATATTTCTGGAGTAAGTGACATTCTTGTGGTCTATGACCTCTAGTTCTACAGATTTCACACCAAGGCCCTTGTGCCTGTGGTAAAGGATTAGGTGCTCCAGTTGCAATATAGTCTATGAAAACGGGACAATGGTCCTTTGAATGACCTTGGGCTTTACATTTTGTACACCAAATTTCTTCCTTAATCTCTTTGCCTTTCTTAATATCATGCACTTGCAAGGTTAAGTTTGCTAATTGGTTCTGTAAATGCGCAACATCATTGCTTGTTCCTGCAATTGGCGAAGCTTCTAGTTTCATAGCCATCTCTAGAGCTTGTTCCTGAGTATTGAGATTCTGTTGCATAAGAGGAAGTCTAATGTGTGGGAGCAGCGCAGCAATGAACCATTATTTATGTTGCTGTGGTGCAAACTCGAAGCTTACTTGATCTATCAAGGCTTTGAACTTCTGGTCAAAGTCCCATACTGATTCTGTAGGTAACTGTTTGATGTCTTTGAGCTCTGTTATACACTGTGATTCTGATTTAGGTTTCTTAAATTCCCGAATCATAGCATTTCTTACCTCAGCAAGTGTCCTATTCTGTGCTGCTGAGTATTTCATGAACCAAGTCAAGGCTCTTTCTCTTAGTGTGGTTGCTAACTGAACCATTTTAACAGCATCGTCATTAATTTGCTTAATTGTCCAAATGGCTTCACATAAGAACCAGTGCTGCTCAGGGTCTTCTATCCCTGTTCCTCTAAAAGTTGGTAGCTTCATGTCATCACCCATCCTTCTTGCGCGGGTTTGAGGTGGAGGTACTGTAGCAGTGCGTCCGGGATGGTTAAACAAAGGTGGTACAGAGGTACTAGAAGTACCGTGTGGGCTACTCGAAGGTGTTACTGTAGGATTATACTGAGCTCCGTCTGGTTTTTGCGGTGTAAAGGGGTAATAAGGGATATGAGCACTCCCTTGTCGTTCTATATGGCTTGCTCTAGGGACTTGGCTATCATCTGGGCTAGACTCAAAAGAATATTGGTCAAGGCCTACTTTATATCGTTTTCCACTACGAGTGCAACCAATAACTTCAGGATCACTATCAGAATCTACGGACATTACTTGTCTATGCTATTCATCAGAAGCAATACATAGCTTTCCTTTTTCATACAGAAGCATTTTAATCCATAAGTTCAGAGAATTTAAGAACTTACCTCTGTGTACTTGGAAGAAACTCCTCTCAGCTTCACTGAAACTCTTTCTTGTATCGACTGCAATTTCGGTAATGAAACCTTCCAGTAGACTATTCAACCAAAAGTCTACTGCGCGGGAAACAGAATTGTCGATCCGCTTCACAATACTGACTAGCTCAGGCGTCCACGTGACGGGTCGATCAACATGCAGCGTAGGTGTAGAATCTGCTAACTTGGCTATCCAAGCGTGTAACTCCAATGCAAACGTAACAAAGAAAATTTCGTAAAGGTCAGCATAAATATACTTCTGTAACCAGTCTTCTGTTTGAAACGTAAGGCTTCTATTTTCTTGTTCAGCGAACTCTTTAGCCTTTAAATCAAACCAATCTCCAATTTCTTTAGCTGTAGGATTCCAGTAACACATTTGTTAACTGAGCAAGTCTCAGTGTAACAGAACCTTATGTTGTCTTCAGCAACAATCTCAGATGTCGCGTAACTAGTAAGTCTTACAGCAATAAGTCGCAAGGCAACGGAATCATTTGTTGGCTCCTCAATCTCGCGCGTCGCCAAAATAACAAGTCTCACAACAGCAAGTCGCAAGGCAACGGAACCATTTGTTGGCTCAATCAACAGGGTTCAAAGCCATGGAAGTCATAAGGCAACGGAACCATTTGTTGGCTCAATCAACAGGGTTCAAAGCCATGGAAGTCATAAGGCAACGGAACCATTTGTTGGCTCAATCAACAGGGTTCAAAGCCATGGAAGTCATAAGGCAACGGAACCATTTGTTGGCTGCTTTACTAGGCAGACCCGGGTTTTAATGAAGCGCAGCAACAAAACCCCTTGGCGCACTGGCCCTCTCGGCAACGAGCTGCACGGCAGCTCGAGGTCTCACCCGAAGTGGCTATGGGGGGTTAAGGAATCAGCTTTCCTTAACCGTGGTGACGCTGAGATTGTTCTATATATCTCCTTCTTCCCCTTATATCGGCGATCGGACTTTCCCGCAGGCCTTGCGACACCACTGCGCGGATGCCTTCCTTCCTGCAGACCCACTGCGCAGTCTCGTCCTCCGGGCACGGAAGGCGCCTATCCCTTGCGTCGATGCGCTAAAATACCTTCTCACCCTGCGCACTCATCGCAGTCACGCGAAGCTCGGTCGCTGCAGCGACAACGTTCCACCACTCCTTCTATACTTGGCGATTATAACAATAAAGGACCTTCCTACACTCACTTAAACAGTCGCAAAGATGATGCAAAAGATGTACACACAGGTAATGATCTTAAACAGTTATTATTCACGCAAACATTATAACAAGAAGATATATGCGAAGCTCATCTCCTCGAGGAAAACCACGTCCACGGGAGTGATATATTAACCAGAAAATGATAGAGTTATACAATATGCTGCGCACATAGCTGCAGCCTTAGATCTTTCCAGGAAACTCCACGCACACAGCTAGGAGCCCTTCTCTCAATCTAGTCTCCTCTCTATGGAGATTACAAAGGCACAGACGTCGACTCAGATTGTCTGGCAACTCAGGGATTAGCTCCTCGGCTATCCGATTTCCTCTCTAGTTCTACACACTGGGTAGGAAATACAGTGAAGGATAATCAACACATGATCTATCCTTTAGACTGGCTATCTAACAGTCTATCTAACTCTCTCTAATTCTCCAACCCTTCTACCCATTACAATTATTCATATATATAGGTGGCCATGACGGTCACACCTTTACAAAACTGTGGGCCTTTCCCAACAGTGATTCCCAAAAACCCTAACCACGCACATGGCTAGGTGTACTGTAGGCGCCGCTTGCAGTCACGTCGCCGCTTCCTGCAGGCTCCATGAATTCCGGCGCAGATTGTGGGTATGGGCGATCGTCCTTCGCCTTCAATGCTCTGGTCCATTGCTCCTCCTTGATCCGAGCAACCATAACTTCTGTACTGAGCCTTTAAATGAGGGTAGCTGAGCCCTCTACTCCATCGCCTTATTTATTATGGTAGCTGAGCCACCTTCATTCTTCGATGACGTGCGCGCGAGCTCCGCAATTTCCGGTCCGTGATCTGCGCTGAGATCATCCATCTGGCACCGTACTGCGCACCGTCTCCTTCTTACCCAAAACTTAGTGCTTGTCCCAAAATTAGCACTTTCCTTCCATACTCGTGCTTTTTCCCAAAATTCGCAGCTTTTACTATAGCTGCGACCTTGGCCCCAACAGAAGCTCTTTCGTCTCTGCCAACTTCTGGATCCTTTTCCTTAGCGGAAAATCCTTCATGGTCGTGTTTAAAGAGTCGAGGTCCTTCTTCCTTTGCTGAAATTCATCCTGAATTTTCTGTAATTCAGGATCCTCTTGCAGTATAGCCCATACCTTGGTGGCTTCTTCTAGTAGTTCTTGACATCTCACCACTTCTGCGGAGATGTTTTTTGTTGAAGTCTTCAAATCTTCGGCTCTTTCTTCTTTCACATCTGGCATAGTTCTAGGTTGTTGCCGAGACTCCAAGTCAAAAATATTCTCCTTGTAGCCAATATCCGTAGCCTCCATCTTTGCTTTGAGATTGTCCATAGAAATACCAATATTCAGGATGGTTGCTTCTACTTCAGGCTCTTCCATGCAGCCTGTGATCTTCGCGCAGACTTCAGCGACGAATTTCTTCAACTTTTTCTACTTCTCTTGCGCATATTCTAACTCATTTGTCTTCAACGCACATTCATCCTTTAGCTCATTGTAGCTATTTTCCAGCTTCAGTTGTTGGTTGTAAGAGACCATGTCTTTGTCTCTGATCTCTTTCACAACCTAAAAAATGTAGATTATGTAGTCCTTCAATGGGAAACATTCCCACGTTTAGTTCCAAATGTGCGAGCTGCTTCGCATCTTCAGTAAGCTCATCCGTTGGGAATATTACATTCATTGGATCTATGCGGACTAGTCGAGGTCTCATTGTCAAAGCAGGCGATTTTATTTTCCTTTAGCCTAACTCGCCTATTCTATCTTCAGAATCTGATTCCATTACTAAGTATCGCTAGACTTGGTCGACTCTTGCTACCAGACTCTTTCGTTCTGCAAGGCTCTCTATCATCCTCACTTGGACTTCTTATTGCTTGTTTTCTTTCAATGCGAGCGTCTCTTCAAGATGCTCATTGAATCATGCTGCGATGCAGTCATAATCATCATCATATAACTGCGCATCAATCAGAGCCTTATTTGCCTTATGTTTCTTTCTTTGCGCTCCTTCCAGCACGGCTGTGTTGAGATTCTTCCTTTTCTCTCCTGTTGGCAAATCAACATTTTGTTGCTTTTCTTCTCTTGGATCTTGGCTTTGATATTGAGTACTTGTTGGCTCATCTTTTGGGTGTTGGTTGTGGAGCAAGATCTTCCAGTCTCATAGATGATGATTGAGCTGTGTCCATACCCCAGGTTTGGTTATGATCCTGGCCCGATGCTCAGGGGGTCCGGGGGGGGGTTCGACCCCCCCTGGCTATGGGGCGCGGGGGCTAGCAGGCCCTCGTCGGGGGTTCGGGGGCAGCGCCCTCGAAAAAGGGGGTTTGGGGGCAACGCCCCCAAGAAAATGGGGGTTCAGGGCGTAGCCCGCAAGAAAAATTTTTGGGGTTGTTTTTGCCACCAGTTTTCGGGCCCATGGTTTTGGGTAACCCGTGGTATTTTCCCATAACTCGGCGAGTTGATCTGAAATAGTTTGGATGAGAATTCACAAGTCCACCGAAACAGGGAATTTTAGTTGTTTTCCAGGGAGATTTTTCAGGTGCCAAAAGTTGAAAAATGCCATGGAAGTTATGCGCCAGATTGCGCGAAATGGAAAGAATTACAAAAAAAAAATGAGGGTGCTGCCCTCAACCCGCCATTGTAGTGGTGCAGGGAAGCCACAAGGGGGCAAGCCCCCTTGACCCTCGTCATCCCCCGGAGACAGTCGTTGAAAGTGTGAAATGCATTCTCTATGCTGGGAATGAGAAGCAGGGATTGCATGGAAGGTTTGTGGAAGCATTATTAAGAGTAATTGGCTATAATATGCATTGCGGAAAAGCAATGGGAGCAGTAAGGAAACGTTGATAAGAGGGAAATTCCTCCCCTTAAACTATTTCTGTCTATAGCATAAGAATTTTATGTTTGGAAAATAGCAGGAATGAATGTTATATATATATATATATATATATATTGAATTGCTAATTCGTGAGAAGATCATAGCTAATGATTGCTTGTATGCATGGCAGAGATCCCATGAAATTGGATCAACTGTGACGTGGAAGAGGAAATTCCATGCTACAATAAGGAAATTGGAAAAGAAAAATTCCTTCACTCCTCTCTTGTTATTGTATTTATATTTCCTGAATTTTATATACTGAAAATTATGGCATAGGGATGTTGGAAATGTGAGAAAGCAGTAGATTAAATGCATATGAATTAGCGGGCATGATTAAAGAGTCATTGCATAGTGCATAAGGATTGATTATGCATGAGCATGATGCTGCATATAGGAGAAGGTAGCAAAGTTACACATGCAGTAGCCCATTAATGTTATTGTCTATGGTTGATGACAATTAATGTTATTGATATTGATTGTAGGAATCAGGCCATGGAAGCATGCCTGAAGATGCAAGAGATTAAATAGATGAAATGAATATGCACTAGATGGCATATTAATAAACGTTGCACAATGCATGTGAAAATGTTTGTGCATGTATATAATATTGCATATTGGAAAAATAGTGAGGCTTTACATATGCAATGAGCCACTAAGATAATCATTGTGGTTGCTAACAATTAGTTGTGTTTGCATTGGTTGTAGGAACAAAGACAACCAAAGCATGGCTAAATATGTACATGATGAAGTTGCATGTGACCCACAACCATATGAAGAAAGGTTGGGGGAAACAAATCCATGATCATGAGGTGGGTGGAAGGATGGTGTGATCCTTTGTAGGAGACCAACTGATCAAGTAACATCAAAGATGTCGATGGGAGCCATGCAGGTAATGGTTTAATTATGATTTCCCAAGTACAAAAGGTCAGGTAAGAACTCCCTTGAAAAATATTTTGTAATCATAGAATGGTATGTAGGAAAGGTTGAATGCATTTATATGAATGGCATACTACCGTGGTATGGGGTAGTAAGGGAGAGGAACCCTCTACCATATGACTGTTTTAAATGCTAGAATGCATTCATATGAGATTATATCATGCCAGTTGTGTATGTTGGTTGTGAGTTAAACAACCAAAGCAAGTGAGGACTTATGGTACTGTCATGGTAGTGCTTGCTATGTGGGGAAGTCATGGTTAGGCCATAATATGTTTGCAGGCATAGTATTCATGAATTAATGCAAGGTTGTATTGAGGGGATGTGCATTAAAATATTTTATACAATCTTGTGGATATGCATTGAGTGAATGCGCATTAGAATATTATGTGAGTGATGTAAATGTGCATGCATAAGGTGTAGGTGCACATGTTGAGATGCATTGTGTGAATGCATGGTTGTGGTGTATGTTTCATTGCAATTAGATAATAGATGAAATGGTGAACTATTGTCAATCCTGAGAGCATTTCATGAGCAGCTATGAATACAGGAGAATGATTGCATGAAGAAGGTAGACATGTTGATGGGCTACCAAGAGGGCTCTGTTGAAAGGTCAGATTTGTATGGATACGAAGTAATGAGTATCTAAAGCTTCATTTAAATTGTATAAATGACGTGACCGTGTCTTACAATTTTATTATGATAAGGATGCAATATATATATATATATATATATATATATATGTATATATTTCATTGCATTTCAAATGTTAACAGTTGAGGGTGTTTGAGTTATTGAGTGTTATAATTCTGAGATCACTTTAGTGATTGTTGCAGCAATGAAATATTATATGCATAGAGACTTACTAGTGTTTGGCTGATTGAAGTTCCAGATTTCAGGTAGATTGTTTTGGGCATGGCAATGTGGGTAAGTCCATGATGAAGACTGGAATATACCATGTGCAAGAGCCAAACCTCATGAAAAGGGTCTCATGGTTATAAAAATAGTTTATGTGTAGTACATGTTGTCAATTTTGGACTTGTAAATTTCAGATTTGAGAATTTGCTTATAATTGCTAATCATTGTTGGCTTGCATAGAACTGTGTCAGGAGGACGTGTTGCAAGTGGATGTTCATGTTATAGTAGAAAGCGTAAAACCCTAATGGGAAGAGGGGTGCAACTTGAAAGGGACAAGCAATATGAGGATAACCTCATGACTAAGCAAGTCAATTTCTGTACTAGATAGAATTGCAAATTCATGATTGAATTTAATTCTTAATGCCATTGATTGGCTATGAGACAATCAAATTTGAATTTTATTGTTAAATGTTGCTGATTGTTTGGCTATTTGATAAGTGTGCTAGGAAGAAACATTGCAGGAAGACCATGTGTGATGGCCTGCAGAAGCCAAAACTTTATGGGGAGGACCCCATGCTTTGGAAATGGGTTTTGGGTGAAACGCCGTTGCATATTTTAAGGATGACATATCCACTGAATTGCATGTTGGAAAGCCATATGAGTGAGATGGTGAAGCTATGCCAAGAAGGCATGTGTGGGTTATGAAACGTGAAAATATTGGGGTGGAAAACTGAAGGACTATTGACTTAGAGAAGGGAGCCCCATTCTTCGCAATGAAGGGAGAATACATCTGAAAAAGGATAAGTATTATGTAACCCTAACTAAGGATATACACATATGGTTATTAGATTTAATATGCAGAGCATCTTTTATTATTTCGTTATTATTTCAGACTTCTTGAGTGAGATTAGGACCTACATGGTTCACATCGGAAAGGGGTGCACACCTTTCAGGTGTTGGGTTATGATAGGGTTTCAATATTGACTACACCTTAAGGGAATGGACACATTCCTGGTGTTTCAATACTTGATAGTGAATGTGATCAATTATGCTTCAATTTTAGAGCAACAATACTGATGAGTTTACTTATCCATCTTGTGTTGTCAGCTAAAATAGATGCAATTTGGTGCTGCACACAGGAGAAGCATAATGGAAGATTGTTGTGAAGTGTTGTTACATGCCTAATAAACCCAGTCGATGCACTGGCTTGGAATTATTTACTTGGATGTTGTGGATGTTGTGAAGGTTATTATGAAGGGTTTTTGCATGCCTAATAAGCCTAGTCGGTGCACTGGTTTGGCACTATTTACTTGGATGTTGTGGATGCTATGAGGGTTGTTGCATGCCTAATAAACCCAGTCGGTGCACTGGTTTGGCACTATTTACTTGGATATTGTGGATATTGTGAAGGTTATTATGAAGGGTTGTTGCATGCCTAATGAACCAATTCGGTGTACTGGTTTGGCATTAATTACTTGGTTGTTGTGGAGGTATTAGTGAAGGGTTGTTATATGCCTATGGATCCATAGTAGAGCTTTGACCTATAATGGTTGGTGGAGCAGTTTCCTTCCATTGGTCGATGACCCAGACGGATGTGCTGGCTCGACAATGGAGAGGGCCAACCAGGTATGGGACTGGTTGGGAACTACAAATGCTTAGTAAAACAATTCGACGTGAAGGTGTACTGGTTGGGCATTAAACATCCACTCCACAGGTGATCCAAGGTTTGTAAAGAAGAGAAGGAAACTTGTGGAGTAGCAAGGAACTACCCAATACAAATAAGTATTGGATTTTCATTCATTTTTTTTTATAATGAAAATTTCATGAACAAGTCTTATGACAACCAAGTTGATACACTGTTGTTCCTTGTTGGAAACTTTGGTCTTTGCAGGAAAGCAAGAAGCCTTGAAGACATCCTTGGGATGCATTTGGACACATGAATGTCCTAGAAAGATCAGTATGAGCAGCAATGATAAGAATTATGCTAGTGGACATGTGTGGGTCCTAGCAGCCAAAGGTTCTATAGGAAACAATGGGGAAGAATTCCGGGTGGAAACGCGAAGGTGGGTTACACTTTGGTGAGAATTGGGCACCGAACAAACATAGCGGAACTTATTCGGCCGCATAAATTTAGTTGTTCGTCCGAATAAATTTAGTTATTCGACCAAATAAGTTCTACTTTATTCAGTTGAATAATGTTTAACGGGTCACCGTTAGACATAATGGTGACCTCGATTTGTGTGCAAGTTTTCGTCAGATGGGAAAAATGCATGGCATTTTTTATTTATTCGGCCGACATTCAATATAAAAGATCGGTCGCAACCATTCTTTGTCATTTCCAGCAGGTTTTCGTGGACCCCACACTGAGACCCACTGCTGTCCCCACCTTCACGCCACCCGTCTTGCCACTAGTCCGTCCACCCGGCCGTGTTCGCTTGGCCGGACCCGTCCATGCCAATCTTTTAGTCGCCTGCTATAAGCCTTCACGCCACTCTGATTTCATCCTTCTCACCACCTACTGCAACCATTCGCGCCAACCTTCTCCCAATCTATAGCAGCACCCGGTTTTGACACTCTGTAGTGGCTGGGATGAACTCTACCACCCCATTCGCCACTCCCCGCGTCTCACTTCTCCACCACCCTCTGTGTCTCCATTCTATGCATCCTTTCTACGTCTAGTCGTGGCAGAGTGGTATATGCGTCGGTTGGTTGTTGAGCTCATTCATCGGTGTAGTGTTCGCCTGTACGTATATTGGTGGAGTGTTGTTGTTGGAGTGTTCGCCTGTTGGTGGACGTTCGTATTTTTGGAGTGTTCCCGTTGCTGGACGTTCGTTGTGGTGGGGTGTTCCCATTGGTGGACGATCGTTTGGGTGGGGTTTTCGTCGGTGGACATGTGCATAGGAGTGGATCATTGTGGTTGTGGACTTGTCGTCGCGAGGTTGTATGCATAGAGGTAAATGTTTTTGTGTTATTTATTTATTTTTTGAAATTGCTGATATTAATGTTGCATTGTTATTGCAGGTTCTGTTTGTTGTTTTTGTGCTTGGGTTCATTTCTCTAAATTCGCCTGAGTTCTATTCGGTTGGGTCAAGGAAGTTAAAATTTCAACAGGTAAGCCGAAACCCAATTTTTGTTTTTATTATTGAATTAAGTATTAATTAAAAGAATTTTTAATATGTCTCAGTTTTTACTGTAAATGAGATCATGAACTGTGTCCAATTGGACAGAGTTCATGAACTCTATCCAATTGGACAGAGTTCATGAACTCTGTCCATGAACCTTGTAAATGGACATAGTTTATAAACTTAAGTCCATTTGGATAAACTTAAGTTTATGAATTCTGTCGAAATCGTATTTTGAAATTGATTTAAATTTAAATATAAAAAAGAGAAATATTTGTAGTCTTTAGTTAGTTAAACTTGTTAAACTATTGATTTTGCTTATGTGATTAGAAATGAAAATAAAAGTAGTTGTGTAATTCAATTTGCAAATAATATTTCCCCTTTATATATACGTTTCCCTTTTCGGTTAAACTCTGTCAAAATGGACAGAGTTCATGAACTCTGAACTCTGTCCACATGGACAGAGTTCATGAACTCTGTCTACATTGACAGTTCATAGATCAATATATTAGTTTTATTACAAACCATGTTAATGCATAACTACAGACACAACAAAACTTTAGACACGATTAAACTTTACTTTAAACACAACAAAACTTTAGACACGACTAAACTTTACTTTAGACACAACAAAACTCTAGACATGACCAAACTTTGCTTTAGACGTAATAAGAAAGAACAAAAGCTACTATATAGAAAACTTTTAAAAAACCATGACCTTCCAAAACAACAAAGTCAATTGTATTATGTATCAAACTGAAGACAATTGTGCAACATGGAAAATTTGGGAAACATAGCCAAACTTATGAAAAATAATACCATGCATCGTTAATTTTTTATGATTCTATGGAATAATGAAAATACTTGTAGATATAATTTATGTTTAAATTATTAAAATATCAATTAAGTAATTAATTTAAGATTTTAATTAAAATTTAACATGTTCATGAACTCATTCTTTGACATAAAGAAATGTAACCCTTCACTTTGTATTAAACTATATTGGTTCTATTCATTTTAAACATCAAAAACACTTAGAAGATTGGCACATTAATTCCTTATTAGCTATGCTCATTTTAAGAACTATTACACAATATTAGGTATATTTAGGTCTTTATTACATAACTTTGTTTCTTTAGCAACTAGGTCTTAGAATTTTTAGAATTAAATATCTAGATGTAACCCTTCACCTAGTATTTAACTATATTGGTTCTATTCATTTTAAACATCAAAAACACTTAGAAGATTGGTACACTAATTCTTTATACATCCAACAATATTAGCTATACTCATTTTAAAAACTATTAGATGATATTAGGTATATATAGGTCCTTATTACATAACTTAGTTTCTTTAAAAGCTAGGTCTTAGAATTTGTAGAATTAGCATGTAGAATTTGAATATGTAATGAGTTGATATTTGTGTAAGTGTAGACATTATATCAAATGGAAAGAGAGGAGTCTTTGAGGCGAAAGTGTAGGAGGTCTTCACAGTTTTCTGGAGTCGGTGTTTCAAATGATAATCGGAGGTTGTCAAATTCCCCTCGAGATTCAAGTTTATTGTATAGTTCACATTCAGTTGATCATCGACGAGGCGAAAGGGGTACAAATGATTCCCCTTTATCTTCTGTGGGAGAACGTCGATCTCAACCTTCTGTTGATATGAACAATCATTTAATAAATGTATACAAATTGTTTTTTTGTGTATGCAAAGTTTGTACATTTTTATACAAAACTTTGTTTTTATTTGAAGCAGAGCGTGGTTCAGAAGATGCTTGTAATTCTACAGAGAGGGAGGCAGAGCGAGCAAGGCAGACAGATGAGAGTGCAGAGCAAGGTTCCCAAAAGGCTCGTCATTCTACAGATGGTGATGATGGTCGCCAGGATTCAATATGTTGAACTAACTGAGGGTTGTACACCCATTACAACATATCCATTTGATTTACCTAAGGAGCTTCCATGGGAAAGTGGTGATCATCAAATGACTCTTGAAAAATGTAGATCCCACTACGGTAAGTTGGAAAATGATTTGTCTACTATGGATCTCTCTCCAGAGAGTAAACAAAGTTTGGAGATTGTTTTGGGATCATTGCAAAAATTCATTCAGGCATATGAGAATCTCGGACCAACTATGAATGGTTTTGTTGATTTGATGCGAAGACAAAGGGAACAAGTGATGGGTCCAGACAAGTGGGTTGTTGGGAAGGAGAGAGTGACAAAAGAACATGCCAAATCAATGTTCAACTTCAAAGAAGGTCTAAAGCGAGAAATGTTGAAAGTGCAATATTTCAAGCACCTTGATATTGCACATCTACTATATGATTGGTTCCTCGCAACCTATGGTCGGTTTCCATGGAATGATGAGGTTTCTCAATATTTTGCTAGATTTTTTTATGTAGAGTTTTTTTTAAACATAAAGCCAGACTATACTGATGTTCATTCAGAAATTTATGGAGTTGGAAAAGGTCGAATATATAATCGAAAATATGCTCTTAGAGACCCTACAACTCTTCGACCTCCACCCCAGATATCTCGCCCACCAAGGCTTGTGGAATTAAGATCAGAGATAGAGCCCACATCCCAACTTGGGACAACTGCAAGGGATTTTGTTGGCGATGGTTTATCGTCAACATTAGTTGGAGTAGATGTGGGATTGGTTCGAGAAAGGGTTTGTGCCACTATTCGTCAAAAGTTTGTTTACAAAACTGATGATGAGGTAGATGGAATGAGCATTGGAGATCTCAAGGCTTATTCCAAGGTTTGTCGCGACATAGCGTCAAATGTTATATCCAATGACACATCGAGTTTAGGAGAGGTTTGTTGATTATGATATGACAATCTATTTAATCTTTTATTCATTTTGAATTGAACTTTTTGTTACATTATATGAATGATATTATATCTTTTTTGATGTATATAATAATAAGTACATTATGTAAATGTTTATTGATTGTAATTTTCCAGAATGATGAATGAACATTCTTTTCAACTTTCCACTAGTGGAAATGTAGAGCATATTGGAGAGGTATATTTATTATTTATATATTTATAATTATGTTTGAACTTGATATATTATCATTTTTTTGAATTCTAATTTAATTATGCATCTTATTGTTAATTTGACTTATTTATGCAGGTTTCTTTAGATACGAACTTTTTAAATGATTTACAATATATTGTGAGCTAATGTTTTTAATTTTTTTTTAAGTTTTAAGTTAATTGCTTAATTTTTTTTTGTTTGCACTATGCTTTATTTATTAACACAATTTAAATTTTAGAGGGGAGAGATAGGTTCTTTGCTGAATGCAGCGGATATTGGCACGGAGGTAATTTTGTTCACACTTGAATTGAGCTTTGATATAAGTTTAATATTTTAATTTTTTTGGATTTAGTTTAAATTTGTTCAAGTAATTTATGAGATTCATAAATTGATTTTATACATGTTGCAGCTTGGGTCTCTTCAATCTTTTGGAGGCAAAGGGAAGACTCTTTTGGAGGATAGTGGTGGACATGCATTTAAAGAATTTGATGTAATTTTTTTAATAATTGAATTGTTCTTTGATATATAAGTTTAATATTTTAATTTTTTGAATTTAGTTTAAATAATTTATGATATTCATAATCTGCTTTTATACATGTTGCAGGGTGGGTTGAGTCCAAGAGGAGGCCCTAGTGGAGGATAGCACGGTAGACATTTTTTGTTGTTGTTGTTGATATATAGATTGTAACTTTGTTTTGGACATCGAGGGGATTTATTTTTGGACTATACATATGTACATTGAACTCACATGTTCATGAACATTTTTTGAGGATTATATATATGTATATTGAACTTACATATTCTATATTTGCTTTAAATGATCTACTTTTTTTTGTTAATTATTTAGCATATTTGGTGTGATTTAAAGGTTTAGAATATGTTTTTGCATGTTTATGAATGTATGTATTATTGAATTTATGTATGGAATGTTAAAAATTGATGTTTGGAAGTTTTAATATAGGTGCAATCTAAAGTTATGAACTGTTAAGATCAAATGTTATATCCAATGAATGAATGTTAGGAAAGTTAGGAAATGTTAAGAATGAATGTTAGGTTTTTATAGGAATTTTAAGAATGAATGAATGTTAATATTGAATGTTAAGAATGATTGTTATTTTTAAATGTTAGGAAGTTTTTAGAGGAATATGAATGTTAGGAAGTTTAAAAATGAATGTTAGGTTCAAAGTTCAGGAATGTTAGGAAGTTTTGATTTAAATATGAATGTTAGGAAGTTCAAAAATGAATGTTAGGTTCAAATTTTGATAGGAATGTTAGGAATATGTTAAAAATGAATGTTATGGTAAGAATGAATGTTAAGGAGGTTATGATAGGTGCAATGAATGAATGAATGTTAGGTTTTTATAGGAATTTTAAGAATGAATGAATGTTAAGAACATGACTGTTATCTTTGAATGTTAGGAAGTTTAGGAATGTTAGGAAGTTTTGATAGAAATATGAATATTAAAAAGTTTAAAAATGAATGTTAGGTTCAAAGTTCAAGAATGTTAGCAAGTTTTGATTGAAATATGAATGTTAGGAAGTTGAAAAATGAATGTTAGGTTCAAACTTTGATAGGAATGTTAGGAATATGTTAAGAATGAATGTTATGGTAAGAATGAATGTCAGAAAGTTTTGATAGGTGCAATCTAATGTTAGCAATGTTAAGAAAGAATGTTTGTTTGATATATATAATTTTGGTTTCAACATAAAAGTTGAATTTTATATATAAATGATAAATTGAAATTTGTATACCTAAATTATATTTTCAATTTTTAACTAATGATTCCTATTTTCAATGTTTAGGTACATTTTATGGGGCTGAAATCATGGCAAATGAAGATTTAACGATTTTTTGTTTTTTAATCATAAGTAAAGATTATAGGATTGTGAAGCTTGTGCTAAATTAGAGCAATGATTTTAGACAACAATTTGATGAATTTTCATCGATTTGTTGTAAATAATCATTCCTCTAATTTAGCATAAGCTTCACAATTCTGGAATCCTTGCTTGTGATTAAAAATCAAAATGATCGTTGTCTCCATTTGCCATGATTTCAGTTATGTGAACTTACTCAAGTGATATTTTAAATTAAAGATTCAGGGCAAAGAGTGGGGACAGCCACATCCGTTATCTCATCCCTTAAGTGGTCTAATATACATATGGAGACCCGAATAAAGTATGTTAGACAGAATTAAGACGAAATTACACATTAAAGTTTTCATTACCAAATACTTTTTGAATTCATTTCAACATAGTAGAATACGATCATTTAAATTCTTATATTCTAGTTCCCTTTCAAGATCATAGACATAGTTGAAAGAAAAAAATATATTGTACTCAACATTTAACAATGAAATGGACAAAACCATCGATCTATTAATTTTTAATATAGTTAAAAACATCGCAATGGAATGCTGTCCTCAATTATCCGTTCATGGTCATATTTGGACAGTTTCCATTTTTATTTTTTAATTGTTTTTTCGATGGAACTTGAACCAATTTTATTCGTGATGCACATACTAAATGACTATATTGACAACATATAACATCAGGTTCATAATCCTGAAAGTAGACATAATTTTTAGTCATATGGGTCTGCTGAAAAAAAATAGCCCTTTAAAATGATGGATCCTCTCTCATATGTATATCCGTTGTCATTGTAGTCTTCCAATAACTTCATCTTTCCTTCAGTGCATCGCATCAAATAATACTTCACATTTTCGTTGTTGTTTATAGGTGCAATCATAGAAAAAACATCCCCTGTGCAAATTACAATTGACGTTAGGATTTTTAAATCAATTAAATTGACTAATATACATGTATAAGGTGATGGACAAGAATGAACAATAGACAAAACAGTTGTACTTGATCATTACCTTCTCTAACAAGATCTGAAATTCTGTCGCCATCATATGATATTGCTATTTCTTCTGATTCTAATTCTTCTATGCTTGCTAGTGGCATTTTCCCTTTAGGATTAATCTCTGCGTGTTTCCAATGTTTTACGTAGTTGTTCGTTATATTTTCACAAACTTCTATAGATTCAATATTTTTAGAGCAAATATGACAAAATCATGATTGCTTTCTACTGTCAAATGCATACACGTTTTGGAAGGATTTTGTTTGAATAGAGTGAAAATCTCTAGTCCCATGTATGGTGCTAGCGTCGTATGGTATTGATCTATTTATATCTTGGACCCCAACAAGCCAAAAAAACCTACACAAATGACAAATTTTGATGTTAGTGTACATTTTTTTAAATTGACAATAAAATATAAATTAAAACATTTGTGTACATACCTGTGCACATCTTTTGATTGTTGATTATAATATTGGCTTAAATGTGATTTACACCATTGGACAACCTCTGCAGCTGAATGAAATCGTGCAGAACTATGGTTCATTTGCCATCTTCAAATGATCCTTTTACGCATGCTCCTGCACCATCATGTTCACTTTTTCCACGACCAGTTTCAAAGAAATTCCAGCGATGTTTAATGTTCAATGCTTTATGAAGTCAACGTAACCAATAAAATGATCGTGAAGATTTAAATTGTCCTGCACATCCATCCAACCATATCCAATGCTCATTGAATTTAATGTCACGTCCCTTTAGTGAATCGTAGAAAATACTTTCAATACAATGCTGAACAAAATGTGTATCGTGTGTACGATCATCGTTGATATAAAAGTGATATTCTTTAATCACATCTCGATTGTCACACGTGATTTAAATGCCATCAACATCCTGTTGAGAATGTCTATATAAAACATGGACAAATATCGAAACTTGGTCAGAATGATAGTATTCACTTTGTATCTCTTTTTGTGCAGCAAATGTGTAGTTTTCTGCAAAATCAACCACTGACAAAATTGTTCCTGGTGGAAAAATTTCACGAGATTTTTTGAATTGAAGGTCTTGCCATCATGCCCTATGTGAATGCTTGGTGTATTTATAAATTTCACTTTCAAATTTCTTGAGAAAATCTGTCACACCTATTTTATTTTCTCGCAAATCAATCCTTTTGGAATGTGCATCGCTAGAAATTGTAATGTATTCATATCTTCTCCAATCAATGGTTACATTTGACAATGAGTGATCAGCATCGATAGGATATTTATTGTGGAATAAAACCAAATTTCCACAATGATTACAATGTTTTCCATTGACACATTTCTTATTATAAAATACTTCATCGTGATTTCTCTCACATAGGGTTTGAGATATGAATTCACGTATTGTGGACGGAGGTGGTGAATTTGTCCAAAACATTTTACCAAATTCAAGAAACGTGTCATAATACAATTGAAATTGCACATGATAATGGAAACAACATGTGTCACGTATAGTAATTACCATAGTTTTAGTTGCACAAATATAGTGATTGACACATTAATTCCATGATGATCTTCCTTGAATTTATTGAACAATTGTACTTGTGTCATATCCATTATATGTTTTGGACTGCTTACATATACTCCTCGTCATACTCTTTGTTGTATCACATCCCTTGAATTTGGTGAAACTCGAGCATGTGTCAACCAATATTCCCATACAATATCTTTAACACCTGCTCCCATTCTATCTTTGTAAGGCTATATACAAATAATTGCCTAGCAAGCAAGTTCATCATTTTCATCTATTTTCATTTTGAATTTGTTATGTTTGTATAATGTCTTTCTCGAGGTTCCAACTGCTTTTGCTAGTTGTGTTGTCAAACGTTTTTGTTTAGTACTAGCTGAAATAATAGCTGTATGAATTGCTCTTCGTGCAGCACTGATATCTTTCTTCTTAGATTTTTCAAATTTTTTTATTGCATCACCTATATTTTCTATCACATTATGTTTCAATTTCGACTCTTTGGTCGCCTTGTGAATACCCAATAATGACGTAGCATCTTCTAACTTCTTGGTCACTAATAAACATCTCAAAATTTGTGCTTGCCTTGTTACTGAATAATTCTTTAGAACATCATCATAAATTTTTTGAGCTCGATATCGTGCAGCATGTATGGGTATTTTTTTCTCCATATTTGTTGCAATCAACGTTTTCTAACGTTTCATCATCAATGGTGAAAGTACCTATATATCAAACTAAATTTAATTTAACATGTATCCAAAAATACAATTCATTATAAAAAATGAATTTGGAAAATACATGATATATACATACCTGGTTCAATTTTTGGTTCTTGAACTTGATCTTCAATATTGACTTCAACGACATTAGTATGTAAATCACTATTTACATCTTCAACAATGGTCTCTTCAACTTCAATTTGTTCTTCTTGTACTCTATTTTCAATTTCCATTTCATCAACATTATCATGTAAAACTGTATTTGTATCTTCAATAATTGTAACTTGCGTTTTTGCAAGGCTTGCTTTGTTGGCATGATATTTAAGTTTTTTTTTTCTCTATTATCATCATCATCAACACGTTTACGATCATATTTTCTTTGATGGTTTCTCTTACTGCCCGTGATTATTTAATTTATAAATGATAAACTAAAGAATCATCATTTTATAGTAAAAAAACAAAATTAAGATTTAAAAACAGTTACGAAATTTATAAACACATGAACTTAAATTTACTTTACCTTATCAAAATCTTGTAAGAGTCTTTTGAAGAAAAACTCCTTGGAAACAAATTTCCTTTGAAAAGAACCTTCTTTGAATGAAATAAGAACTCCTTGACAATAAATCACCTTTGAAAAAACCCATTGGAAAGAATAATAACACCTTCTAAATAAATCTTCTTTGTAAAACTGCTGGAAAAAAAACTTTTTTGAAAAAATACCTAGGAAAAAAATTTATTTGGAAAAATCCTTGCAAAGAAATAACTCTTTTGCAAAAATAACTTGGGAGAACAACTCTTTGAAAAAACCATTTTCAAAGAAATAAGAAGGAAAAATACATCTCCTTTGCAAAAATACCTTGAAATAAAATCTTATTTGCAAAAATACCTTGGAATAAAAACTCTGTAAATGCACCCTTTGGAAAGAAACATTTTCTGAAAAAACCACTTGGAAAAATACCTTGTAAAAAAAACGTCTTTTGCAAAAATACCTAGAAAAAAAAATACTTTGAAAAAACCCATTTCAAAAAAATAAACTTATTTGCAAAAATATATTGGGAAAATAACTTGTTGAAAAAAACCTTTTCAAAGAAAAAAGAAGGAAAAATACAACTCCTTTAAAAAAAATAACTTGGAATAAAAACTTCTTTGCACAAAATACTTTGGAATAAAAACTCTTTAAAATCACCATTTTGGAAAAAAATCACCTTGAAAAAACTCATTGCAAAGAAATTAGAAGTGCAAAAATACCTTGGAATAAAAACTCATTTTGCAAAAATGCCTTAGAAAAAAAAATTTCCGTGTACCCCTTAGAAAGAAATAGGAAGAAAAATACCTTAAAAAAAACTCCTTAAAAAAACCCCTTCAAAAATATTATGACAAAAAATATGAGAAATTAAAATGTGTAAAAATAATGAACGTATTTAGTTTTATTTATATAAGTTTAGACAACAACATTTTTTTTTTCCCAGCCAACGAGTTTTTTTTACATTTGGTTATTCAACCGAATAACCTTTGCTGCAAGTGATGTTGCCATTACGGAAAACATTTATTCGGCTGAATAATAACCTCTGAAACTTGAAAAGCTCACGTTTCCTTATAGTTTTTAGGTTTCTCCATTTTCGGAAGGTAAAAAGATTCTCTTGCACTACAAAGCAATTGTCGGACTTGATACCATTAGTTTCGTTATTGAATCTACTTTCTGAATATATAGATTTTGTTGTGTATATGTAAGATCTGATATTTTTAATTTTATTTTTTTCTTAACAGGTGTCGAGTTTGGTTTCATCTCTTTCAAAATGCAGTGAAATGAAAAATCCATAGCTTTAAAAATACACCACCCAAAAAATTGAAAAAACTATGGTGCAGTTAATTGGCGTGTCTACTTCAAACAAGTATTTATAGATTTTTTAGTTTTATATTCAATTGAGAGAAAAGTTTTGCGACAAAAAATATGTTGAAAATCGACAAGGTTTCCCCATTGATCGAATTCAAAAAAATATAATAATTAGTGTATAGATCCATTGGTTACAAACTTATAGTTATGCAGTGGTATATTGTGTGTAGATTGTCGTAGCATATTTTGTTTTGCAAAAAACAAGTTTAACAATGATTTTACGTGTGCGACAAAACATGGCTATTTTGTAGTCCTTTCATTTTATAAGAACACACTGTCAAACATTTACCGAATCAACATATCAAATCTCAATATAAAAAATTGAAAAAAATATGGATAGCAAGATAACATAATTCTCTAAAAGTTTTCTTTTTAGTGAAAAGTGAAATTCCAAATAAAAATATTACTTTTATTCGCCCAAAGTTGGAAAACATGAAAAACTCAGATTTATTTTCTCACGAGACCCCCCAAAATAGACACCCATCTTCATGGATTCACCATTCTTTGATGGAGAAAAACCTTATACAGACCTTAGACACTAAGTGTCATAGCCAAGAAAGGGCAATCCAAGCATTCACATTGAAGTGAAAGAGGCTAGGAGCATAGAACCACAGTGATGGTGTGGCTTCGGATTGGAACAACAATAAGAGGGGGAAACTATTACTCTTTTCTTTCCTTTTGATTGATGCATCTTAGAAACATAAAATTGTTGAATGCATGTCATGAATGAAAGTTGATTGTGTTTATTTGCTTGAATAAATTTTGAATGTTGAAAAAGCTAATTCCCTATGAAAGGATGAACATGAATGAGTTCATATGTATGTTGGGAAAGCATGAAAAGTGTGGAAGGCTCATGAATAAAGCGTGGAAATTCCATGTCAATTGGGAATTTGATTGACTAATTTTAATGTTTATTTTATGCTTGGCCTAACAAAGAATTGCAATAATAAATTTCACATGTGAGAAATTGAAAGCAATTGGTTGTAGCCGTTACAAAAAAACAAAGTGGTGTTAGTAAGAAAAGTGAGGGAAGCTGTGCACATTGACCATGGTAGTAGACCAAGGGATATTGGACTTAGATGAAAGTCTTCTTCAAACAATTGCCAAGACCCAAGAAAATCTTGGAGAGATGCTCAAGCTACAGAAGCATCAGAATGCAATGAAGCATAAGGTTTCGCAGGACTCTATTCGTCTGCAAAAAGAGGTAAAAAGTATTCTGGGAGCAATCAGTAAGGGAAAGGAAAGTGGATCAATGATGAAGCATTTTTCCAATCACCCCATCAAGAAACGCCCAAAGCTGGAAGAGAGCAAGAATATTGACAAAGGAAAACTGAGGCAGTTATCTCCAATAGAATGTTGGAGATGTGGAGGAAGTCACCTCCTCCACGAATGTCCAGCAAGGGGTAACAAGAAAAGTGTCGACCAACAGGAGCAATGTGCAGGGATTCAAGAACCTCACCTTGACATCTCCAATTAATGAAATGCAGGACAAACCTGCCACGTTTTGTGAATTTTGGACATGTATAAAGTGTGTATGTATTCCTAGGTATTGGAACACCGAGGACAGTGTTATTCCAAGGGGAGAGAAATGTCATGTCTCCATTTTGACCCTTGTAATATTTTGGGCTATAATGTAAATATTGTATGCATACTATGTATGATTCCTAGCGTGGAGCTCAAGGCCAAGGCCCTGCTAGTGAACGCTCAACCTTGAAAAGGCAAGTATTGGATATTATGCTACCCATGTGCTAGTGAACCATGGAGATTGTAAATATGCATTTTAATATAAATTCCCACAACTAGCTATGCAATGCAACAAGAGATGGGGGCATGATGTTTACAAGGAATTGGGAGGGAAATATTCAAACCCTTGAGCCAATCAAGTCAAGCCAAGTGTCAATGAGAGAACCCATCAACCATCAACTACCCATGTTGACTTTTGTACCCAATCATTTACTCTTCCAAGAGTTGGTTGAGGTAGTTAATACCTTAGGGAATGGAGAGGTATGGCTGTCCAAATTTGGGTATGGGCAAGCCACCCTTCATGGAAAATCATGTTTGGTTTCTTGGTAAATAAAAGAGCCATGAATTGCTCCCCAAGCCATTATTCACCCATTAGGTTTTTCTCTCTCACAATTTTGGAGCTTCCTGGGCGTTCTCCTCCACGTTTTTCTGGTTTCTTGTTTTTTTTCTAGCTGGGAGAAGGGTGTTTTTATGTTGCAGATCCATGGGGAAGGGAGGGGAAATCGATTTCGGGACCATAGAGGTTGTTTTGGCCCACTGATTGCTTGTATATTTGTGGGAGAAATCATTTTCTTCCCTATGGTCGATTTTTCCTCTCACAAATCCATTTTTGGTGTGCCCACGTTTGGGGAATAACCATGTCCATCTAGTTTCTAAGTCCGATTGCTGAAAATGTGTTTCCAATCCCATATCTGAGTTCTTTGTGTAAAAGAATGCTGGGGATTGAGATGGGTATCCATTGCTTTGGCTGAGCTGAGCTTGAGAATCCCAATTTCCTTGTAGATGTCATGCCCAGCTCACGGGTGGTCTCTGAGTGCTAAAATAATACAGGTTGGGTAGAGACCTATGATTGGGTGGAGCGTTGCAACGACATAGCTAGTTTCTTGGGACAATATTACGGTGAGATACGTACATTTTCTTATTTGTATTTACTTCTTCACTATTTTAATTGATGGATGACTGTTCTTGATATGATAGATGCTTGTGAAAGGTGCGTGGATGATGTTTTATTCTGCTGTGCATATTTGCTTGAATTGCATTTGCACACATATGCATTGTATTGTAATTCCATTTTTTTTATTCATGATGAATGGGGCTATGTTTTGTGTAAAGCCTAGATTTTAGTGCCATGTTCCCTTCCTTATATTGGATAGATGGGAGGGGACATGATAAGGGGATAGAGATGGATTCCCAAATGCAATACGAACCTCCAAAATTTCAGAACATAGACATGTATTAGTTAAAGGAATTCAATGGGCACCAAAATGCATCATTAATCAGTTCCTAAAGGCTGCTGCAACTCCCATAAATCATAGGTTTGTGGACATGTCTTCACATAGGGGGAAATGATAGGAAAATTCACTACTTGCTATGAAATTCAAGATTTATGCTCCAAAGGATTATGTAATGTATATGAAATTTATTCAGGACATTAATGAATCTACATAAATCATAAAAATCATAGATATGAACTGATACAAGTCGAAATAAAGCAACTTCAAGCTTTCATAACAAGATATAAGGAAATTGGCACCATTTGTACATTGTTTGGTATTTTGACATAGTTTCACTTGGTATTTCAACTTGAGGATATTATGAGCATTAAATACAAAGTAAATACATCATATTAAAAATAAATGGGGCAATAATATCTTCCCCAAAGATACCGGCATCTCACCAAATGCACCCTTCCTCCAAGAGCCAAAATATGAAGAGAAATGTGATAAAGGTGTGGAAACAAGTTGAAGAAGAGAATATCATGAGCAACCCTGTAGCTTCATCCTGCAACAAATTAATCCATTTTATATCCAAATTAAAGGTCTGAATGGCCTCTCCAATTTCCAATTAGGATGGGAATCTTTCACCCTCGAAATTGGTACTAAGGCAAGTAGAGTAAACACTCCACAAGCATGGACAAGCTATGCTCTCCAATATGAAAAATGAGAAATGATAAAAATCCACTCTCCTTCTTTTTTCTTGACTTTTATAAACTTTCAAAGACCTCCTTAGCTCGAATTCCAACCATGAGCTTCATGCCAACTCGAACTGGGAAGAGATTCCAATGTGTGCCACTTGTCCCTCCATTCCTAGCCTCCTCCTTCACTCATTTCAAATGTATGACACTTTGGATTCCCTAACTCCCTTGTGCACCCTCTTGGAGGCAAGGTTTAGCCCTGACATGTCATGTATGTCATATGTCAACAATCATGTCTGATTTGTGTCATAAGTGTCATAGCATCTTCATCATTGTTGTCATAGAAGTTAGGGAATCTAGCCCAAGTGTCTCATTATCTCTCAAATTCCTCTTCCTCTTCCATGGAAGTTAATATTCCACTCCAATTAGACCTTCATTGAGTCATTCCAAGTATCTTGACCTTCCAACTCCCCAAGAACATTAGACTCCATCTTGGATTCGAATGGGTGAGAATAGGATGCCATGTGGCATGAGGAATCTAGCTTTGTGTGGGTTCCACACCACCAATGTGTCTCCATGATAAAGTGCCACCTTATTTTCCTATCATAAATATTTATTTAACCCCTTTTAATATATTTATGTCAATCTAATGTCCATTTGGGGTTTTATAGTCTCCTTATTCCAAATCTAATTTTTCCACCCAAACCTAGGAAACTAGTAGATTGGTGGAATTTTCTCTTTTGAGATTTATTTGACTGGGGACATTACACCGATTTATCAAAGGCTTGCAATTTCAGTTGTGGAATCAATGGAATATCATCTCTACGAGATGGATTTCCTGCTCTTTGGCATACATCACACTTACGTAAATGTTCTTTTGAGTCTTTGTGTATCGTAGGCCACCATAGTCCTGATCTCAAAATTTTCTACGCAGTAGCTCTTCCTACGTAGTGTCCTCCAGATACACCTGAATGTGATTCATCAAGTATAATAGGTATTTAATGTTCTAATACGAATCTACGCAATACTTCATATGGTCCTAGTTTGTATAATTATCCCGCAATTAGAGTAAAGTCAGCTGCTCTTACCACTAATTGCTTCTTCTGCTGCGTAGTAAGTTCTGTAGGTGCTAATCCCGTAGTCATAAATTCTAAAATATATCTGAAATAGTCATATTCTATAGGGATAGAAAAAAATTGCGCACCTGGTAGATTATCCTCCAAATTACTAGGTTCTTCTCCTGAATCGATTCTTTAAAGATGGTCAGGTCTTGCGTTCAATATTACTGGATTCACAATGATTTCGAAATCATATTCTTGAAACTATAACATCCATCTGCATATTCTCCCCCCTAACACCGGTTTATTGACCAAATACTTCAAAGCTGAATGGTTAGTGAAGATACAAATATGCGAACCTAACAGATAGTGTCTAAACTTCTGCAATGCATACACCATAGCTAAGCCTTCCATTTTTGTTGTGGTATAATTCTTTTCTGCTGAAGATAGCTTTCTTCTTGAAAATTCAATGGGATGATCAATGCCTCCCTTACCTATTTGCGATAATACAATTCCAAGTGCTATCGATGAAACATCTACATGTACATGAAATGACTTATTCCAGTCATGAAATACAAGAATAGGCGGCTGTAACCATTTTCTCTTTCAATGTTTCCAATCCTCTTTGGAAATATTCAGTCCAATTGTACTTCGCTTCTTTCTTCAATAGTTTCTCCATAGGCACAGTGATCTGCGCATATCCTTTAATGAATTTTCTATAGTATCCCATGTGCCCCAATGTAGTGCGTAGCTGTTTAAATGAGTTAGGCGCTAGAATATTTACTATGATTGCTATCTCTATTGGATAAACCACCAACCTTGCTTACATACTACGTGTCCCAATAAAATACCATAGGGGACACAAAAAACACACTTCTTCAAGTTCAAGGAAACCTGATACTGTTTACACTTCGCTAACATCATTCTTAAGTTCGCATGATGGTCCTTTAAAAGGCCAAATATTGTCCAGTCATCAAATTAAACTTCTAAGAATTTATGAATATAATCCTTAAATGTAGCTACAACGACTCTTGAAAAAATAGAAGGTGTGTTCTTAAATCCAAAAGGCATAACAGTGTACTGATATGATCCCCATTAAGTAGAAAATGTAGTCTTGTGTCTGTCTTCTATAGCAATTTTGATATGATGATAGCCAGAAAATCCATCAGTGAAAGAGTATCCTTCTTGTCCATCTACGTTATCTAGCACTTCATCTGTGAATGGAGTAGGAAATTGGTCATTTAAAGATGCATCATTCAATTTCTTGAGATCCACACACACAAATTCTGATTTCACCTTTGGCTTTCTTGTCTTGAATTACCATGGGACTTATCCATTCTGATTCTTCTACTGGTTCAATGATTCCTGCCTCAAGCATTTTATCAATTTCTACTTTCACTCTTTCTTTATATCTGGGGTTCAATTTGTAAGGTCTCTGCTTAATGTGCTTCACATAAGGCTTGAGAGGTATTTTCATAACTCCCAAGTCACCTAAAATGCTCGTCATTTCATAAAACTTGGTAGGGAACAAATATTGATACTCACGTAGTAGGTTTGCAATCTATCCTACTGTTTCTTCATCCCAGTAATCTCCAATAGAAGCAAACTTTGGTTCATCATTGGTGCTAATATTGATCCTTCTGGTCTTTATAGGGTTACTTAGATTTGGAATTTCTAAATCAGGTCTTTGTACATCGCGTTTTCCTTCAGACTCAGGTATTACCCAAACCATCATAAGTAGGAATTGGAATTACCTCTGTTCCAATCCAACGTAGTGACTTCGTTATCTTCACACATAGTATTGTTGATACTTCATGCATTTATCTTTGCCAGTTCTCCATTCTCGCGTCTTATTTTGATACGCAATAACTGTCGCATCTCCAGCTCAACGTTCCATCATCTGTAGGATTAATGTAATATGCTTTATTCACTATCATCTTGTATGTATTATCAATTTCTTGAGATATGCATTCTTCTCGTACTGGTTCAACATACCTTGGTCCTTGTGAGGGATCCATGGATCCGATAACCCTGATATCCGGTCCTTCAAATATCATTTGTTTTTTCTTCAGATTGATAATTGCAAGGTTATCAATTGCCTAGTCAATCCCTAGCAATGCATGATAAGGATTACTATCATCTATGATTTCAATAACCTCAAAGTCTGCGTTACTTTGCACTCCATCAATGTCAACAAGAACACTTGATAATATCCCAAAAGGTATAACCTTCTGCTTGTTAACTAATCTCAACTGTATAGGAGACCAAGATAACTTTGGATTCCTCATTTTTTCCCATGTTTGTTTTGTTAGCACATTCACCTCTGAGCCTAGGTCAAGAATGATCTGGTTCATTTCAAAATCTTCGATTTGCGCATTTAACCTCATGTCTCTTCTTGTCCTTCTATGGTTCTTGATATGATGAACCGCTCTATGTGCATCATTTACTGTATTACGTTGTTCGTAATGTCCCAATAGGTTCTGTAATTCTCCTAAGGAGTTTCCATGCCTTAGCAACTTTATGCAACTTTGTAGAAACTTTGTAAAAGGACTTGTTTGTTCTAGCGAAGTTCACGATCCATCATACGAGATCAACATGTTTAATACATGTGTCTGATCACTTCACAATTGGGTCCTTGTGGTCGAAGGTTCCGAGTCCTAAAATCCTTTTCTTGCTTCCAGGAATACCTTTTTTTCTTGGTTAGGTTTGAATGCAGGTATTTTTCCAAGTGCTTTTCTTACCCAAGGCCCATTAGTAAGATTTGGTCTATTTATGTGATCCTCAGAAGTCGAAGCTTCGTTTGTCCTATCATTTCTTGTCACATATCCACTTTGTGTCACAACATGGATGTTGCAATCTTCGTTTCTTTTCTCAACTGCAATCATTTGTATATTCTGGTTCTATCCTTCCATTCTTTTCTCTTTAATTTTGCCTTACAAAATGGGACATGCTTCAATGACATGGTCAAATGACTCACAGTACTTACAAGTAGTGCAAGGGTTTTGACAATCTCTTCCTAAATGTCCAGGTTGTGTGTAGTTATATCATACAATATGAAATCTTCCTCGTCCTTGGCCAGTGTTACGTCCTCTTCCTCTGAATCCACCATGTCCTCTATATGTGCCTTGATCATATTGCGCATTTTCATTATTGTTCTTTGTTTCTCCTTGGACTCTGTAGACATCATGTTTTATTTCTATCATGAGGTCATATGCTCTACAGTTGGTATCATCATGGCCGACTGACTTGCAAAATGTGCAGTAGATGTTCTTTGGTGTCTGTACATACTTCTGAAGTAGGTAACAGTCCTCTAGGCGATGTCCTCTACATCGAAAAATATCGCACATGGTCCTTGAGGTTGATTTAATGGATTCAGTGCTCCATTAGTGATGTAATATCTGAATACATGGCAGTGTTCCTTGGAATGTCCTTCTCCTTTAAATTTATTGCACCGGACCTCTTCTCTTATTTCTTTCCCTTTATTCATATCTTGTAACTGTAATGTCAGGTTTGCTAGCTGTGTCCGTATATGTACCAATGTTACAACGTAATCTTCCACCCTGTGAGCATCAGCATTTTTTGGCATGTAGGATCCATTTCACTGACTCAGATTCACTTTATATCCTTCAGACATACTATTTCCTCATTTTTCCTCTGACCCACTTGTTGTATCACTATGCAGGCGTACCCGCGATTTGCATCACTATAGCCCGTGGGTATCAAGTAAAATGGTAAAAATCACTAGTTTATTACTTTTTACTCCCAAAAAGCGGTCATTGGGTGACCTTTGGATCTCCATCTTCCCAAGTAATGTCTCGATGTGTCCTTTCACTTACCTTTGAGAGGACTATATATTGAGCACATATAGCTTATGGATGGGAGGGGAAAAGAAGAGCAAGGGAACTCTAGTGGATTTTTGCCCTATCTCGAGTCTACACTCATTGATCCTTGTAGTTGTGAACCCTTTATGTTCACCTTCCAAACTCTTATCTAGTTTGAGTTTGCCATTCATGGGGGATTGAAGTGGTGGAGGCACAAGTGGATTGATCCAGATCTTGGTTCAGATTGGTTTCCTGCAAGATGTCATATCACTTTGTACTTCTTCTTGTTTATTAATAGAAATACTCATGTTCTCGTCCATTAATGTTGTAAATGTTATTTATCTTACATTGGGTTGCATTTACTTGTTATATCATGGACCATCGCTATTGATGATGTTAATGCCATTTATATATTATATGTACTTGTTGTATATTGGCTGTCAAGACTAATTTGCAAATTCAAGTGCACGGATCGGAAAAGCTCCAACGTGGATCTACATCAAACATTTGGATCGAGGTTGGTTATTTTCTTCATTATCTTAGCATTGCCATTTATATAGCATAGTTCTAAGAATTGAGTTTATTTCTGGTAGTCATCTGTCTGTTGTGGTATACCCCAAGCCACAGTGAGTTTTCTCCAACATAGAAATGGCGACTCCGCTGGGGAAAACATCCATTTTGGGGATTTTTTTGAGCATTAGTCCATAATTAGAGTTGTTGTTTGTCGAAGCTCTATGTCACTTATCTGCCATTGAGATACACTATAGAAAACTGGTTTTTTCTGATCCATTGGACTCTCTGTTTTCCAATTTACCTTTCTTCACCCGCGGGCTAGATTAGCTCTACCCACGTACACCCGCCTGTATTTACTCTATTGCTCGCGGGTACCCGCAGGTATTCCTTCGACAGTAGCGCACAACTCTGGATTTTGTTGGTTTATGAAATTTGGTTGTTGCTGGGTTGGTTTTGGTTGATCCTGAGTCTTTGTTGGCTTGTTTCTTGACTGTTTCATGCCTTGGTTGTGACCAGAACTCTTCGTTTCTCTTGGTTGAGCCTTGTTGGTTTTTTACCCATCTTTGGATTTAGCCTTGTTGGTTTTGTCCTTTTGAGCTCATTCCTTTGGCTGAGTCTCATTGTTTGGTATCTTCCTGGTTGTCTTAGTGATCTCCTTGGCATATTAGTGACTAAATAGTACGATTTTGCTTGCATTTTTTATTTCCATATATTGAAAAATACAAAAATACATATAGTTTTTGCATTTTCCTTTCGTTTATAAGAGAAAATACAATTTGTTTTTTTTGCTTTTATGTATTGCATCTTGCATTGAGTGCTTTCTGCCTTCATTTAGATTCCGATTGTGCATTGAAAAATATAAAAGGACTGCATATTTATTTCAAAATCGTTGGTTTGATTGTGCATTTTAGGGGCATTGTTTTCATTGGATAGATGAGTCTAGGATTTGACGATTTTGCATACTATTGAGTCTTACACATCACTAGTTTCACGATCATATCCCTTGAGTAATCACAGCCATTAAAATTAATGCTTAATCTTAAAATTGATTAGACCAATTTTATTTATAGGGTACACCAACTAGCATAGGTTTAGAGTTTTGGAATAGATCATCGTGAGTTAACAATCCAAGACTACTAAACGAAACATTAGGTGTCTGACCAGGGAGTGGAGGAATCCATGGTATAGATTGGTGTTCTCAGGAATCTCTACTCAAACTAGAGTTAAGCACGAGGTCATGGGAGGTTGGTTGAAGGGATATCCCTCTGATACCGGCTGAACGTGGGAGATATTTCCAGGATTTGTTTGTATCTGGGGACTCTTGGGGGATTTGAGCCTCATTGAGTTTTGGGCTCAGCTACCCTACCCATATGATGGATCCCACCTGCGACTGTCCCCCTAAGCATTGGTTATATTGCGGTGACCATAGTTTCCTTACCTAGGTATCGCACAGGGTACTTGCAGTGGTTATACTGTTCGTGTCCTGAGTCAAATAAGGATTGGACAACACAGTTGTGTTTGTGCAGTGGACTTGACCCTGTACACACAGTGAAGCCTGGGTGTCTCTATAACTGATTCTGTTACCTCCGACTATAGTTTGGGAGTCTCAAGCCTCTCTTAGGTGAGACATACCGACTCTAGTGTCGGGAGCTCATTTAGCCACTCTGTTTGTCTACTCTTGATTGTAATTTCTCTAGGTGTGTGCTTTTGATTTACTGTTTTTGATCAATAGTTGGCCTTTAGGGGACGTTTTGATTATATATCCTCCCCGGAGATATCATGGCATGGAGCCCTAGTATCCGTCGATCCCGTCGGTTGGCTGGTTTAAAGCCGGCTGAGTTTTCACGCCGTGTTGCTAGAGGACGCCAGAGGGATCCGTTTGAGTCTTCAGATTCTTACGAGACATACATCCAAGACGTCATGATTGCTACACAGTCCGATACTGAGGAAAAAACTTCGACTCCATTGGGTAGAGTTGACCACACTTCTGATCCCCATACTCTTCATGAGGCGTGGGGAGGTGATCCACCTGAGACTCAACCTGGTTTGATTTGGCCGAATCTACTTGAACAAGATCCGTTCGATCCTTTGAATCCGAATAATTATCTTCACAGAATTCCAACCTTAACCGAGGACGAAGAACAGGATGATCCATTCATTCCTTCGTTTCCACGCAATTATAGATATGGGATGCCAGAGTTACATGATGACACTGGTCCTATGATCAACCCAACTACACTCTCTTTTGGTATGCTTAGTTATAGTACTGTTGAACCTTCCACTGCGTTTGGTAGTCACGCTGACACTAGTCATGGTGTTAGCCATACTATACCCACTGGGGGCACTATGTTGTCCACTCACACACATAGTATGGGGACTGGTCACGTTCCTCCTAATGATGCTAATGTTGGAAGAAGACCACCTCCTAGGATTACCCAACCTAATAGGAACGTTGTTCGAAATATGACTCGCCATCCACGACCTAATACACATGCCGCTACTCGTCAACCCATGACTACTTTTATGGATGTTAATGCTCCTCCCAACCACGGGGGTGGACATATACCGCATACTTTTGCGTCCACTGCCGCCACTAGTAATGCTAATGTAGGGGGTGGGAATATCTCCTATCCACATGGACATCACGCCACCATCCCTGCTAATAGTCACACCAATGTTGGGGTTGGTAATACTTCTCATGCTTCTGGTCACCACACGACTGCTCAAGCTAATCCTAATGTTGGAGGTGGGAACATACCATGCCATTATGGTCATTACAACACGGTTCCCACTATGAATAGTACATATATGCCCCATACTCATGGTGGCAACCCTTACTACAACATAGTTGGTGCTGGCCACCAGTATAACCCACCACCCCAATATGGTGCCCAAAATACGCACATACCTACTTACTCTCAAATGGTTCAGGCATGAAGAGGTTATCAATCCTATGGCCATGGGCAAGCTTATGGTCCGTCAGGTCCTTATTATCAACAGTTTAATCCTCATGGTCAAGCTTTTGGTCCATCTTATAATACGGTTTGGTTTAACCAACCTTTTATGGGGGCTTATAATCGAGCTTTCCAGCCTCAGCTCCCATTCCTTGCACGCATGAATCTTTTGGATCTTTCGAAGCTCACGAATGATCCAGTGTGTCACGACCCTACTTGGCCCCTGGTCCCTACCAAGCTCCCTTCGGACATTCCTAAGTTTGAAGGGAAAGGTGGTGAGGACCCAGGAGATCATGTCACGACATTTCACTTTTAGTGCTCCTCCAACTCATTGAATCACGATTCCGTTATATTGCGACTATTTCAATGCACCCTCACAGGGGCAGCCGTGAAGTGGTACGTCGAGTTTCCTGGAAACACTTATAGGGGTTTTAACGAGATCAATTTGGTTTTATTAGATCATTTCTAGTTGTCGGTTCACTATGATACTGGCACTGAACTTTTATCTACCTTCTGTCAGAACAAGGCCACGCATATTTCTGACCACATTCAAGAGTGGCGACGGCGGAAGAGGTTAGTGAAATCCAACATTCCTCCAGATTTCTTGTTGGAATGGTTCCTCAAGTATCTACTCCCATACATTGCTAAGGATGTTTTGATGTCCGACATTGTGACCGAGGAACAAGCTATCTTGAAAGTCCAGTAGTTAGACTTATTATACTCTCAGTCTAGAATTTTGTATGACATCATCCTTGACGCATGGCGCACACGTCATGATCCCACGTCAGTTCCTGAACCGCATGCCGATGGCATCGTTGGATCTGCAAGCACTTTCCCTATAGATTTGGTAGCTAATCAAATGCAGAATTTGTCGCTAAACCAGTCTACTCTCGGACAGGTTCACACCTTATCCACTTCCACCTCGTCGTCCGATGTACACAGTGTGCAAATGACAAACCAGTCAGGTAACCAGCAACCTGGTGGTAAGAAAAAAGGGAGAAATAATCGTAAGGGTGGAAACAATGGGAATAACAATAGCAATCGCAATACCCCCCGTAAGGATAATGCCAACCCTCCTCGAGAAGGAGGAAATTCTGGTGAGGACCATAAACCTAAGCGTAAGGTGAAGTTTCCTTGCAAGATCTGTGGGGAAGACCATCTTACTCACTTATGTCCTCGTATTGAAGAAGCATTGAAGCACTTGGCACAGAGCGCAGCTATGTTGAAGGATCCCCTACCTCATCACCAAAACATGGCTTCTCATGCTCCCACCACTAGTTATGGACCTAATGAGATGACAACGTCTGCTTCCAATACTAGTGGTTATGGATGTGTGAACATGGTTCAGTCAGAGGTTAGTGTTGCCACTCGTCAACGCGATTATGATGCACCACAACCCAATTTGGGGAGTGAGCCTCCCCCTCCTCCTGACAATTCCTTGCATATCGAGAAGCCCTCTATTATGCCGCAGATACCGAAAGGTGTTCTTAAGCGCTCTACACATAATCCTAATGCTCAAGCCGCCCACAACTACTCCATCGTGGAAGATTTGGGCCAAACTCCGTGTGCCATGTCGGCTCTTGAAGTTTTGCAAGCCTGTCCTTCTCAGAAGCATGCTCTTTTGAGTGCGTTAGGAGTTCAATATGGGGGAAGTCCCACTGTTATCAAGTTTGATACCTCGCTTACCCTACCACGTGGCTTTTCAAATCCAGGTGGTGTGCCTTTATATTTTTTTCAAACATACTATGGTTGAAGAAGGTGCCTCTACGTCAGTAATGTCATTAGCTTGTTGGAAAGCTCTTGGCTCTCCTCCCTTACTCGCGTCTAGAACCACGCTCACTGCATTCGACGATCATTCATTTAAGCTGCATGGAATTATCCCTTCCCTTGTTTCTCCTTGGGAGGTAAGTCTGTGCCTATTGAAGTCGAGGTGGTTGATGCGCCCATCAAATACAACCTTTTACTGGGTCAGAATTGAATGTATGCCATGAAAGCTATCGTGTCCACTATATTCAGAGTTATCTGCTTTCCTCACGAAGGCAAGATTGTGACCATCGATCAGCTGGATTACGTTAACTCCTTTTCCACAGCATCCATGGGATCCATAGTCCCACAGGTTACTCATTCTCAGCCAGCAACTGGGAACATGGGTGTTGGCATGTACCCTTCATTGACGGGAACTTATGATTTTGCCGCACCTGTGAATTTTATCGGAACCATTACTAACGATGTGTCTCCTCCTTCGCATAATATGTCATTCTGGACTTCCTATTTCGATGATCCATGGACTTTACCGTCCACGAGTTCCACGTCTGGAAACATTTCGCATGTCGGGATGTCTATGCCACTGTCTGTAGCTGAGCTTGCTTACCAACATATTCAACAAGCCACTGCAGAACCAAATATCTCTTCTTCCCAGATAGTCGAGGAAGATCCCGTTATGCTGCCAGTTTGGGCAGCCAACTCATCTTGTTCCCACAATTTCCTTGATGATACTTTGCCTTCTGATGAAGCTATTATGGAGGCCATGTGTGGTAGTGAGATACCTTGGGAATATATGCACCACCGCTCTTATTTCCTTCCCAAAATCGAGCTCGCCGAACGAGAAGAGTTTAGGACGACTCTAGCAGAGATGGTTGGTCACCCTGTGGTTCTTTTGGAGTCGCATGATGTTTTCGCGGAAGGGAATATGGCTAACATTTCCCCAACTACATCGATCAATATCTCTCGTACTCCTGGAATAGTTGGGAATGTCTACATCGGTGATGATTGCACTCCTGAGGAGATTTCTATTTACACTGAATTGTTTACAGAACTCCGGGAAGCTTTCGCCTGGTCATATGAGGAGATCCCAGGAATAGACCCCCGCATTGTTGAACATGAGATTAGGACATATCCTAATGCTAAACCAGTTCGACAACCCCTACGTGCTGTGAACCCTAGAAAAGCAGCCGATATCAAGGCATAGGTGGAGAAACTGCTCAAGGCTGGTTTTATCTACCCCGTTCCCCTTACCGAATGGGTGTCAAACCCCATTCATGTGGATAAGAAGCAGAGAATGATCCGTGTATGCACCGAATTTAGAGATTTGAACTGTGCATGTCCGAAAGACAACTTCCCCACACCATTCATACATCAAATCTTGGATGCTTGCACCGGAAGTGAGATTTTTTCCTTCATGGATGGATTTTCCGGATATAACCAAATTCAAACCAAACCCGAGGATCAACATAAGACAACTTTTATTTCTCCTTGGGGAACGTTTGCATATCGGAAAATGACCTTCGGCCTTAAAAACCCCAGAGCTACATTTCAACATTCCATGACCTACACATTTCATGATCTTAAGATGATTATGGAGGTTTTCTTGGATGATCTTATCGGCCATTCTCGTAAGAGAGTGGAACACCCCAAGCACCTCCGCATGATTCTCGAACGATGTATACGATACAAGATTCGATTGAATCCTGAAAAATGCATCTTTGCTGTAAGGACGGGTCACCTTCTCGGCTTCATAGTTTTGAAAGAGGGTATTAGAGTCGATCCTCTCAAAGTTAAGGCAATACTTCAGTTTTCCCTCCACGCAATTTATTACAACTTCAGAGCCTCCAAGGGAGAGCCACTTTTCTACGCCATTTCATAGTCAATTATGCTAATCTTACCAAAGGTTTCACGCGCTTATTGAAGAAGGACACACCTTTTATCTGGGATGAGCGAGCCCATCAGTCTTTCGACGCCCTTAAGAAAGCTTTGGTATCGGTCCTTGTGCTTAGTCCACCAAACTTCGCACGAGATTTTATCCTTTATGTGGTCGCGTATCAAGAGACGATTGGCATGGTCTTGGTTCAGATTGATGATGCGCTTGTCGAGCATGTCATCTATTATCTTAGTCAAAATCTAGTAGACACTGAGCTAAGGTATACTCATGTGGAAAAGCAGGCGCTTGCGATTGTTCATTCAATCCAGTGGTTACGACATTACATTCTGCTTAGAACCACCACAGTTGTCGCGCATATCAATCCATTTCAGTTCATGCTATCACGACGCCTTATCGGGGGGAAGTATAATAAATGGATTGTTATCCTTCAGGAATTCGATCTCGATTTTGCTTCGGCAAAGTCGGTGAAATCGTTGGTATTTGCTGAGCTTATGTTGGACCTTCCGAGACTTGATGAGGATGTCATTCATGAATATTCCTTTGTGGATGAGCACTTATTTCTTATCTCATCCGAGGACCCTTGGTATGGGGATGTCATTGTATATCTCCAAACTTTGAAGTTTCCTCCTCACTATTCATGAGATGAGCGACGGAATGTAAAGAATCACACTAAAGATTATACTATCGTTGGCGACACTTTGTATCACTGAGGAAAGGATTCTATCCTCCGTTGTTGCTTAACTCAGGAAGAAGCGGAGCAGGTGCTTAATGATTGCCATGCTGGGGCGTGTGGCGGTCACTTATCCAGGCTTGATATAACCCAACGTATTATGCTAGCTGGTTATTTTTGGGCTTCCATATTTAAGGATTGTGTTAATGCTGTGAAGAGATGTCACCCTTGCCAGGTGTTTTCTCAGAACATACACTCGCATCCAGTGCCCCTTCATCCGGTCGTCACCGTCGGTCCCTTCACCAAGTTGGGGGTGGATTTCATGGATTGAAAACTAGATTTGGCTGGGGGGCATCACCATATCATAGTGGCCGTGGACTATTTTTCCAAATGGGCCGAGGCCATGCCTACCGTTAAAGCCGATGGTGCTACAGTAGCCCACTTCGTATTCAATCAAATTATCACTCTGTTCGGTATTCTGAAAGAGATTGTCACTGACCATGGTAGTCACTTTCAGAACAAGATGATGGAGTATTTGTCTCTCAAGCTTGGGTTTCATCAAGAACACTCATCTTCTTATTATCCCCAAGCGAATGGTTAAGTAGAAGCAGTCAATAAGTCTTTGAATACCATTCTCCAACGTACCATCCAACAAAGAAGGACCAACTGTCACATCATGTTATATTTTGCTTTGTGGGCGTATCAAACCACAGTCAAGACTGCCACTGGGTTCTCGCCATTTCAGCTAGTTCACGGTGTGGAGTCACTTTTACCGATTGAATGCGAGATCCCTTCGCTTAAACTGGCCATAGAGCTCCTCCCTGATACAACGAGTCTTAAGCAATGTTTAATCCACCTTGAGCAACTTGACGAGAAATGTCGAGATGTCATTGTGGCCATAGATGCCAACAAACGTCGTGTTAAGGTTCAGTATGATAGGTCTGTCCGTCCCTGACAATATGCTGAAGGTGACTTGGTCCTCTTATATGACCAAGCTAAAGAACCCCTGGGGGCAGGCAAGTTTAACCCCATGTGGCACGGTCCTTATGTCGTTCGGCATGTCCTAGAAAAAGGAGCCTATGAATTAGAAGAATATGAGGGGACTGTCTTGAAGGAGCCTAGAAATGGGCTCTACCTCAAGCGGTATTACGCTTGAACCTCTGGTTCAAGCTGGTACTTTTGTATACTATTGTATAGTTGCTTATGTACATAGTTTAGATTTCTTTTGGTTTTCGGGTTTGCTGATTAGCTTCTGTTTGATTGACAGATGTCAACAAAGTTTCCTACGTTCTTAGGATTTTCCAATGGTGCTAGCCATCATACGCAACAGCTTGCTTCTGCTGCCTAGGTTATTTTCTCACCTGACCACCTAGTTGTGTCCTCAGGAGGTGCTTGTCTTGGTCCTACATCTAACGATGTGGCTTAGTATAGCGCCATCATTGAGCTACGTCGGGATGCCATTTCCCATGGTATCCAGTATTTAGAAGTCTGCCTGGATTCACAACTAGTTGTGTCTCAGCTGAATGGGCAGTACCATGTGCGAGATCCTACGCTACTACGGAAATTCCTAAGGGTAAGACTCTTGGAACGAAATTTTATTTCAATTACATACATACATGTTTCGAGAAGTGTTAATCATACATTCATCATGAAGCACACAAATATAAGAAGACATTCATACATTTGTACATACACACATATAGTAGAACCGGAGAACCAAATTTTTATATATATAAATATGTCCAAAATGGTAGTGTCATACAAAAATGGAGCTCGTATCCCTAAAAAATATACATATCGATACAAAAAATGAGATCTTGAGATATCTACTCCTTACGAGGAGGCCTGGCTGCCACCCCGACAGGATGTGTCTCATAGAAATACTGAATTACATTAGCTACCTGCTGCAGTAGCCACACCCAGTCACCCGGAACCCCCACTACTTGGCGCTGCATGGCCTCAGGTAGTCTAGCAACCTCTATCTGTGGAACCCTAGCAACCATCCGTGTGAGGTTGCGCCGCAAGGTCTGTAGAGTGTGTCCTACTGCAGCATCGCCTGCCTCCTCACCTCTACCCCGATGACCATGTCTCGGGAAGCCATCAGGTCTCACTGGGCCTTTGTCTGCGAGCAAACAGTTAACCATTAGCATATGATACTACCACCAAAACGATTGTTTCATTTACATATATAATAAAAAATCCATAAAAATTTAATACACAAAAACCTAAAAAGAGTACTCGCCAATGTCTCCGAACACGGCGTTTGGTGGGAGTGGCATGTCCCTATCCTGGCGGAAGTCTATCCCTACATAGGGGTAGTCCTCTATTGAAATTACCTTCCGGTCCCACCAATGAAAGAACCGCTCGGTATATGGTGATTCCAGATGGCCACCACCCTGTCGTGTCAAGACCTCAGCCCACCGGGTCAGGGTTGGATCTCGGAGACTATGAGGAGGGACATCCACCCTCGGACTAAGCCCCGGAACCCTCTCAAAGAAGAAGCTGCATAGGATACTCCCATACCCAAATTTTTTGGCCTTCCCTTCTTTGCATTCTGTCAGTTGGGTCTTCATAGACCCCAGCAGTGTGGTACACCAGTCAAACACTATAGGATGCATGCATTGTGATGCATAGAACATCACTGGCCTAGATTCCTGGTGCAAAGATTTGGATCCCGTGATCCGCACTAAGGTAGCCACAATGATCTTCATGTTCAGATCCACTATGGAATTGCTGGGCACCTGAATTCCCACCGTGCGTGTGTTTGTGGGCCAATACCGCGCTATGTAGTCAAGGACGGTGATCCCACCACCCACAGTACGGGACCAAATACTATCCTCCTCATCCCGACGGGACAAACTGGTAATGAAGTAGATGTCGTCCACTTCCAGTGTGAGGATTTTCCCAATGAGATTGCAGTTCTGTGCATCAACATCCCAATAGTCGATCAAGCGGTGGAGTAATAGGTTTTGGGTCCTCAAACCCCCTATACTCCATAATTTGTACAACCCACATGCTTGCAATGCCTACTGTGCTTGCACATCATTGCGCACGACCTCATCAACTTGGTCATGCTCCCTCTCCCTCCACTCTAGAACCATCCCGGAGTGAAGAAAAACAATCATTTTAGTCAAATTCTTTTAAAAAACCAACTACACGGCCATACCTGCGGGCTAACTTGTATACAGGTGCGGGTACCCATGGCCAGTCTTTGCATTGACTACGAGTATCTTTCCCTACCCATGAATCGCATAGCTATAGCCCCCGGGTAGCACCGAAGTCATTTAGGGCTTGGCCAAAAAGAAAATCCCACCGCTGAAAATTAAAATGAAAGCATTGAAATGCAAGTTATGGATGAGACTACCAACCTGCTTCGGACGGTTCGATGAACGGTCGCTCGTAGCTCCCAGAATTGGAAACTGAACTTTCAGGTGAAAACTAACCAAAAGCTCCAAATGGGTGAATAGTAAAAATGAATTGTAAATTGTAATTTTTTATTACTATTTATAATTTTCAGGACCCACTTGTCTATAGTTTTTACTGTTTTGTGCTGTTATGGACTAATACAATTTCTTGGAGTAGTATTTTAATCATATTTCTTTGGCGAAAGCTATTTTGGACCATTTCACACCTACGGCAGGTACGTTTCACACCTGGCATATAGGTTAGATACCATTTCCATATGCATTATGTATTTGACCTATTGACCACTTTCATAAACCCTAGGTGCGACCCCGCTTCGTAACTGACACGGAACCTTCACACTGCTATAGAAATGTCGTTATGCGGCGGTAGGGCTTTTCCAAACATGGGTACCCTAGTTAAAACCCCTTTGTGCATTCTGGTGCCCATGCCATTGTTTGTCCTTAGGATTGGGAGTCCTTTGTAGTTACGCCATGAGGTTGCGATAAAGACTCATAATCTACTTTATCTTATACTGGCCATCTCCCTTAAGGACTCCCCTCAGTTATATCATGTTGTGATTGCATTGCATCATCCTGCTTGCCGCTTGAGCCTTTTGACGGCTCCCGCTTACTCAATTGTTAGCTTGGTGCCTGAGCACTTTTCCCTGTCGAGCCCTGCAGAGCTTATATTTTCCCTTCACAATTTGATGACCTTTTGATCCTGAGGGAACATCCCCCCAAGTGTCCACATCCTGCATGCACTTCCTTGCATTGATCATAGGTATGTTCCACTGCTTGGAACTAGTCTGCTCACTATTTAAAACTCGTTCCCTCACTTGTTGTACTATAACCATTTTTATTCTTTTTCAAGATTTTCCCAAATATGAAAAAGACCAAAAAAATCAAATATTCCAAAAAGCCAGACGGGATTATGGTTACTACTTCTTGTTGGCTGCTGTTGTGTCGCCTTTGAACAGAGCATTCATTCCACTCCATACATTATGAGTCAGGACTATAGTTGGACCTTAGGAGCTGTACTTGTTTCTCAGTTTTCTCCATCGATTGGTTAAGCTTCCAGTAATTATGGAGCCCTTTGTAATGCCTCCTGCATTGCACAGTTTATGTCAAGTCTATGCTGCTTGAGTCTATCCATTTTCTCATGCTCTTGTTCAAAGGAATTCCTAAACTAGCGTCGGCCACTCCTCAGATCTCTTAACTATTGCATGTCGGCCATCCTTATTGAGTCAGTCCGTTTCACTTGAGTTCTTCCAAATATTTCAGCGTAGCTGGTACCTCGTGCTGGTTGATGGGGGATGCCTTAATGCCTTCCTTTTAGGGAGTCTCGTTCCGTCGACTTCAACCCATTTATTTCGAGATTTGAGGCTTAGAGTTTGGTTGAGTACCTTGAGGATTGCAATCATTAGTGCAGGTTCTCTCGCCATCGACATTTTTGGGAATACATCAATGTCCCCTGATCGATGGATTCATCCTATTGTTCGACTTCAACTCATTTATTCACACTTCAATGATTTTTCTCTGTGCCTTGATGCTCATTTTCATTATTGGCGGGTTATCTCGCATTTGTTAACGGTATACATAATTGATTGGTAATCCGACAATGTCACATCAGGTTCGACCCCAACTCCTTTATTCACTTGATGGGACTTGCACCGTCGAAGACTTGTGTAGAAGACCCCAGGTGATAGTGGCATTCAATATGCTACTTATGACTTTGACTTTACATCTGAGATATCACCTCTCAGATATCAGCAGTTTGTATCTACAGTTTGCACTAGTTGTTTCCTTTTCAGTAGGAGACCCTATCTTACTATAGAGGGATCATGGCTATGATCACTTATGACCTGTATTCACTATGTACTGCCTATTTATGGCCATTGTATCAGATTGTTGTACTACCGACATGTATTCAGGGATACTATTGTATTATGACGAGTGAGCTTCTCTTTCCACTTGTGTCTCCATCACTCCACTTCTGAGTTTTATAATGTATTTCGGCCATCGTAGCATCAGTCTCTGACCTCACACATTAGGGGGCATCTGTTACAACGTAATCTTCCACCCTGTGGGAATCAGCATTCTTTGGCCTGTAGGATCCATTTCACTGACTCAGATTCACTTTATATCCTTCAGACATACTATTTCCTCATTTTTCCTCTGACCCGCTTGTTGTATCACTATAGCAGGCGTACCCGCGAGTTGCATCACTATAGCCCGCAGTATCAAGTAAAATGGTAAAAATCACTACTTTATTACTTTTTAATCCCAAAAAGTAGTCATTGGGTGACCTTTGGCTCTCCATCTTCCCAAGTAACGTCTTGATGTGTCCTTTCACTTACCTTTGAGAGGACTATATATTGAGCACATATGGCTTATGGATGGGAGGGAAAAAGAAGAGTAAGAGAACTCTAGTAGATTTTTGCCCTATCTTGAGTCTACATTCATTGATCCTTATAGTTGTGAACCCTTTATGTTCACCTTCCAAACTCCTATCTAGTTTGATTTTTCCATTCATGGGGGATTGAAGTGGTGGAGGCACAAGTGGATTGATCCAGATATTGTTTCAGATTGGTTTCCGACAAGAGGTTGTATCACTTTGTACTTCTTGTTTATTAATAGAAATACTCATATTCTCGTCCATTAATGTTGTAAATGTTGTTTATATTACATTGGGTTGCATTTACTTGTTATATCATGGACCATCGCTATTGATGATGTTAATGTTGTTTATATATTATATGTACTTGTTGTATATTGGCTGTCAAGACTAATTTGCAGATTCAAGTGCACGGATCGGAAAAGCTCCAACGGGGATCTACATCAAACGTTTGGATCGAGGTTGGTTATTTTATTCATTATCTTAGCATTGTCATTTCTATAGCATAGTTCTAAGAATTGAGTTGATTTCTTTTCGTCATCTATCTGTTGTGGTATACCCCAAGCCATAGTGAGTTTTCTCCAACACAACCATTCTTGTGCTAGTCTCTCCTATGGGTGAAGCTTCTAGTTTCATCGCAATTTCCAATGCTTCTTTTTGTGAGGTTACTTTTTGTTGCATTAATGGTGATATAATGTGGGGCAACAACGCAACTATGAACCATTCTTGATGTTGTTGTGGTTCTATTTCAAAGATAACTTGATCTAACAAGGCTTTGAATTTCTGATCAAACTCCCACATAGTCTCATTACGTTTCTGTTTGATTTATTTTAGCTCTGTAATGCACGGAGATTCTGAATTAGGTTTCTTAAATTCTCTAATCAACGTAGTTCTTATATCAACTAGTGTTATGTTCTGTCCAACATAATATTTCATGAACCATGTTAGAGATATTTCTCTGAATGTGGTGACTAGTTGAGCTTGTTGTATAGCATCATATTGTACTTTCTAAACGTTCCATACATCTTCGTAGAGGAACCAATGTTGCTCTGGATATTCTAGACCGGTTCCTTTAAAATAGGTAGCTTAATGTCGTCTTCCATTCTTAATCTAGGAGGTGTAGTGTTCTGAAACAATGAAGGTATACCACTACTTGGTTGATTTTGAGTACTTGCTCCTACAGTATTACTACTACTAGTGTTATGCGGACTAGTAATATTTATTTCTTCAACTATAGGTTTATGGGGAGTAATAAGCTGATAACCAATGCATCTAGGTTCCGTTTCACTATCAAACTCAACTTGATATGAATTTCTGTCACTTCCTAACTTAGTTTCTAGGAATGTGCGAGGTTCAACTTCATGGGACCTCTTTCTAGTGCTAACTTTATATCTTTTTCCACTACACAAAATGCCAATATCTTCGTCTTTGTCACTATTTGTGTTACTGAACATTACAGACTCAAACCCTAGCACTAGCAATTTTGAACCCAAAATCCGACGGCATAGATGTTCAATTTTCGACATCATGTTGTCGACCATCCGACAAGTATCTTCTTTTTTAAACATCGGTTTCACTTCAGTGGATATCTGACAACAAAATGGACGCGTCGGATATCTGACACAGTCTGGTTGAATATCCGACCACTCCTCTTTTAATACTCTTGTCGAATATCCGACAATTATCACTTTATAGGAGGTTGGATATTCGACAACATATGCATCGAATATCTGACACGATTGACATCAAAGACCAACACCTTTATCCTTCGGTGGTATGGCGACGACGGTCAGATATCTGACACGATTGACATCAAAGACCGACGCCTTTACCATCAGTGGTATGGTGACGACGGTCGGATATCCGACATGATTCACATCAAAGACTGATGCCTTTAGCTGTCGGTGGTATGGAGACAACGTCAGATTCTTTGGAAGGGTCCATCGACTATCCGATGGTTTTGCATTGTAAGAAGTCAGATATTCGACACCTTTAGCCGTCGGTGGTATGGTGACGACGTCGAATTCTTTGGAAGGGTACGTAAAATATCCAACGCATATGTTCAATTTAAAAAAAAAATACAGATATCCATTTCTAATTTCCTTCCGAACAACGTGGTAACAATCCAAGGAATCGTGATACCCTATAATTCTATGTAAACACTGATAATGAAAACCATACTCAACTAATAGGAGTAAAAACTTACAAACATTAGCTAACAAAAGATCCAAAAACCAACCATTTTAAGGTCATACCAATTACCTTAAAATGGTTACTCTGGAGTTTCATAATGTCCATCCAATTATGTGTTTTTTTGTAGAACACTATGTTATACTCCATCATAACTTTGAGTTGTTCTTTCCATTTCTCCAATTCGTTAATCAAGGGATCAATTTTCTCAGTTAGCACTAGTGTTAGGGAATTCCTATAGGAGCATTCTATGTCAAGATGTAATTGAAAGTATGCCATTTTCTCTTTAAGATACATGAGAGAATAATGAAACTTGTCAACCATTCTGTTAAGACACTCATCCCCTACAATATCATCAAATTTCGGGCCAACATCCAAATTAGTGGTCACATTTGTATAAATCGATTATAGACTACCTTGATCTCATCAACAAGGGCATGCTTGTCATGACAAAGGGTGTCATTTTTCATTTCTGTATCATATACTTGCATGTGTAGGTTCAAAATTTCCTAGTATAGATCAAAGTTGTCCTACTTTGCTTGCAAAATTTGAAGCCCAACTTCCTCACTTGGAATCCTATGAGTTCAAAGAAGATATTTAGTATAAACTAGTTATATATATGTGTAGGCAATTATTTCTACCAATATAAAGTTGTGGTAAGGTTCATTAATGCAAGAAGTTGAGCACAAGGTATAGATGGTTCAATGCGGTTATGGGATTCAACATTGTCAAACTCAACAATGGTCCCTAACTGCAAATTTGCAATTTTGATTCTCCCTTGAGTGTCAGCTATAATTAATTTTATAATATCAAAGTTTCATTGACATGCACACATCATCTCTCTATCATGCTCAACACTCCCAACCTATTTTTCAATCTTTATGAAGGAATTTGCTTGATCTAGAGGCATTTTTGAAGTGATAGATTTAACTTTACTAAAGAAGAAAGGTGGGGGGAATTTTCTACCTCGGTAATGTTCGCCTATCTCTATAGTTGCACGAATGAAACCATTATATCTATATGTGTCAACCTAGAATGGTCTCACTATCATTTTTGAACCCAAATGACCTCACCATCATGAAAAATGTGCAAAGTAATTTCACTGTATGTGTCTGGTTTTAGTTGAGAGTTCATTATCTGATGTGATTTCACTCTCAATGTTTTGCATAGTGTCATTTCCAATCTCTCCATCGAATAGATGATACCCATAGTTCATAAATTATTTTTTTAGTTATGGATTACTCCTATGTATCAAATCGATTTAATATCAATCTTAATCAATGTTGATAATTTCTAATTGAACTCAAGGGAAGGGGTGTGGGTCTGTGACTGTATGTTGGCATGAGAAATTCATTCATTGGATTCAAGCCACACTCAATAGTTAATTTATATTATATGCAAAGAATTATTTTATTTTATGTTGATTTGTAATGGTTCTTTGTTCCTTATGAAATTGTTGGCCAACAAATTGTGGTAACTCCACAATCCTCAATGTTGTTGGATTCCAAGAAGAATTGTTGATTCTGTGACATGAAAAAATTCACCTAATTGATATCTAAATTGATGTATTACTGCACAAGCTTCATCATGAAGCCGATTGAAGCAATCAACATACCTGGAATTGATACTAATTATAAAAGGTGCAAATAAAATAAAACAAAAATGCTAAGGGAATCATCTGTGAGGCCACCTATATATCCTCCACCATATAAATCAAGTATCCTGACCAGCATATCACCCCACACTAATTAACATCTCAGAAACCATGGTGCAATGAATCAATCCAACACTACAATCTCACAAACTATAGGGGCATAAAACACTCACTTTGCACTAGAACTCTTTTCATAATTTAGCACCGTAAAATATAAAGTTCATTCAACTCATTTCCTTTCCTAAGAAAGAAATGAATGATAATTAGTTTGTTTGATATATCATCATAAATCAGATCTTCATATACTAAAAAATTCCCTTTCAAACTATTCCAAATGAATGTGGAAAAGGTTAAAATGATTCTTGATGATACTTCTCCATAGTCTGCCTCCAACCAGATAAAATATATGCATTTTATCAGGACATTAAATAATAGAAATAGAAAAATAATAAAGCGAAAAACTATCAATGACAAAAACAAGAGATAGAGCATGTCCAGTAATTACTATCAATATAAATTGTTCCCTTATAATACATTCTGTAAACTGTAAGCTAGGAAAGATTTTAAATCAGCTTCTGAGCACAAATTTCAAGGGATAACAAACACCTAGTATATTGGAACTCTACAAGCATTCAATTGTAATTACTAGACTACAAGCTTCTGTAATTCATCAACATAATACCTGAAAACATTTATCTCTGATTTCCCTTGGTAAAGTATTCTCATGCATTGTACTGGCAAGATAGAACTTGCCGAAGGCCAAACATTTGGTCCTAAAAAGCATGCCCAATAATGCTCAGAACAACCCAGATCTAAAAAGACATGATTTCATTGTTGTCCTAGGTAAAAAACAGGCCTAGAATTGACCCATAAAATTCAGGAAATAACTCAGATTTGAAAAATGGCTTGTTGTTTACGCCCATAATGTACCCAAATTACAAAAACAATGCTTCTTAGTGCTGCTTGAGGTGAAGAACATATGCAAAAATGAACAAAAGGTACTTAAAAATGCCCCTTTGCTCCCTCTTCACGTAACTAGCCTGAGAATGGCCTTAATTTACCCCATGATAGCCCCGCAAATAGGGGGGTAACACCCTCAAAATACATGGGCATGGGAATTTTTACATTTTCAGAGGCATGATAGCAGACCTATTTGACGAAAATGATTGTCTTGATAGTAGTCCTATTCTGTATGGCATACATAGTTAAGACTTGACAATAAAATGTAGGGATGTGAATGCATGTCTTGAGTTCGATTTGCATTTACTGAGATACTACGATATCTGATGTTGTTCAAGACCTTGTAGTAAAAGAATTATTTCTAGGAGACTAGTGGCATAAGCGTTGAGAAATTTTCAAACTTACTTTCCTGGTCATGCCAAGCAATTCTTGGAGGTAGTTTCCAACATGAAAGTGAACAGAGAAATCATCAGTTAGCTCATTAGAGATGTGTTGTGATTCAAGTTTCAACTCCATAAAAAAGAACTTCACTAAGCATTCAAGGATGCAAACCATATAATAAAGTGTTAGATATCCTGCATCTTCAACCATTGCTCCATTTGTTGAATATATCCTTGAGCTGGAAAATGTGTTGGTATATGGCGTGGTAGCTTTATTCCTAGAAATCTTTGTTTTTGAACTTTGAAGAGATTATGGTAGGACGATTTAGTGTGCATTAGAGACTCCTCCTGTCATCAAGACCAACACATCGCTTCCCAGAATATAAGTTAATGCTAAAACAATTAATTATCACCTCTAGAGCAGCAAAGTATAGGTCTATCATGAGCTACAATTCTGTCAAAAGCGTTGGGAGCATATTGGTAGCAACAAGTTAGAAAGGGAGCTTTGCTCTCTGGTTTATTAACCAACATAGAAAAGGATGGTATCTTCATATCTAAGGTTATTTTTATGCATAAATTGTGAGCTACAATCTGTATGTATTGTATTTAGGAAGTGTTAGCTTCAGAAATGAGAAGGCTTCCCATTCCATTTTAAATTTTAGAAGTCATCATGACATAACAGAAACGAAAATGCCAAAATGAAAGAGAAATAAGAGCACCTAACTGTAACTATTGTTAGGATTTGTTAATGCCATCACATTACAACATTTTGAAAGTTTTTTTTTCTTTCGAGGGTTGGACCATTAGAATTCCAATTGCTGAAGCTTGTTCCAAATGTTGATAAAAAAGGAATTAGTTGTAGTAAAAGGTGTTTGTTTGAATTTTGGATCAACTGTGGGTGCTTCTATTATAAATACAACAAAATTTCGGTCTACGGGAATCACATACCACTTTGGAAGATGATCTAGGACCTAATGGTCAATGCTTAGATGAGGTTTTGGGTCTTTCTCCATTTGACATTGAGGATTATGAAATGCTCCTTTCAATAGTCATATTCTATGTGCAACAAGTCGCATAAGGGATTTGTGGCAACCATTTTTAGGGAAAGTCATGGCATTCTTACCAGCTGGCAGAGGAGGCATTTTTTGAGATTGACTGTCAGTGTTTGGGAGAAGAAAATGGAGGGTGTTTTTAGTAGTCAATATGCCCCCTACTTCAGCATAACAATCAACAAAATGTGATATAGTTAAGTGCGTATTTGAAGAGATATAACCGCAGTTAAATTTCACCCTAAACGTTGCATACAACAATGATAGCAGTAGCATAACATATTCTGAGTTGCAACGTTGTTTGTGACTTGTTTCGGCGACATGTAGAAAACCATACTTAAAGAGTGTAATACCTACAATGTCACGATATTTTATAGGTAAAATCCCTTGTAGATAGGAAGCCTAGGCTAAAAGGAAATGATATGTGGCTGCATAGGCTAATTCAAAGCCTCCTTTGTTATCAATCACATCTTGCACATTCATGGAGAAAAATTACCAAGACATGAATCAATGTTTGAATGTCTTCATGGCATGTTCAAAATGAAAATCCATAAAAAGAGGAGTGTTCCACTCTTTTAGCACATTTCCTGAGGGTGGCCCATCTTAGGGAGGTTGTTATAACAACCATTAACAACCATTGACTGTTTCTTGCACAAATTCCTATCAGATCCAATTTTTATGAAGTTTGTTATCCCAATTATCACATCCACTTTTTATGGAGTTTTTTATCCCAATTTGAGAAAGCCTTCTTTCGAGGAAGAAGCCTAAGGGAGCCAGCATATCACTCAAATCTTTAAAGGGCCAAGAATAGAGGAATCCTTCTAAAAGATATCACTGGAGGGATGATGGAAGGTGCACTATGAGGTCCTACAAAGGTGAATGTGTGAAAGTGACACATAAGGCCTTGTGGGTGTATCATGTGCAAGAGAAGCTTTTGAGGGAGGCTAGTATTGGTCTTATTAAAGAGTATTGATCCATATATTCAAGTTTCAAAGGACCCTACATGAGGGAAGCATAAATGGGGTTGAAGGTCAAAGTGAGCAAGGAAATTTCCCAAGTTTTGTCAAGGCAAAGGCAAGTATTTGATGAATGAGGTTATGGATTTGGAACTAAAAAGTTAAAAAAGGGGCTTAAAATATATGCCCCCACCAACATGAACAACTTGAAGCAAAGAAGATAAAGTAGGGAGGAGCTTACCCTTAAGGATGGAGGTCAAGAAGTGTCGAAGGAAACACACAAAAATAAGACCTATCTACTTGGGATGAATTCCATCATGCTATGACACATAGGTTTTCCAGTTAAGTTTGAATGTAAAAAATTCTCTTCCAATAAAGATAAAGATATCATGATTGTGGAAATATATGATGGTAGCATGAATCCTTTTATTCATGTTGAGAACTGTACCTAGAAGTAGGATAGTGAAGGCATGCAACATTATTATTTTATTCAAAATTTTGTCCATGCTCTGGGATCCATTCCTAATGTCTAGTATTTACAAGAAGAGATAAAAAAGGTTAAATAGGGGTTTTGTTATTCTTTATATTCAAATATATGAATACTTCTCCTTTGTGTTAAGTCACCCAAGGTAAGAGAAGTATTGAAGCCCATTAAGGAATTTTTGCTTACTAACAAGTTGCATGACACCCATTCTCCTATTGTTTGTCCTTATCATGAAGACATGTATCCTTCCAAATCCCTACAAAACCATTGAAGTGTCCTCTCTATTGCAGGAATATTGGACATAATGGAGAGGATGCAAATGATATAGAGGATTTGAGACATATCTCATTCAAATATTCTCAAGGAGATTCCAAGGAAATTAAAGAGAAGGGTAAGGATGGTTCCGGTGCATCATATACTTAGCCTTTGAAGTTGTGGAAAATCAACATTGGTTATGAGGAGCAACCAAACATCACTTCTATAAGATATTATTGGGATGAAAATATTATTTCTAAGATAATATCCTTACTGAAAAATCGTTTTTGTAAAGTTTTACTAAGATGTAAGGCATCATGGGATAACTGGGGGAAATGAAATTTTAGTTGTGACCAAATGATAATACCATTAAACATCAATATCTCGTCTTAATCCCAAGGTTAAATAACAATTGAAAAAGGAGATTAAGGAAAATATGGTTACAGGTTTGATATTTCCTATAAAAGAGTCTATTTGGATTAATCACATTGTCATTTAGAGAAATAAAGATATGGATGGCATCAAGGTCTGTTTGGGTTATTCATGTATGTGGGAAATGAAGCATGCTCTTTTACATATTTATTCTTTGAATACCATCAAGTCACGATGGAAAAAGAGGACAACCAAAATACCTCCTTTACCATTGAATGGATTTTTTTTGCTTACAATGTTATGCTTTTTGGACTCAATAATTCACTAGTTGTCTTCTCTTTAATTGTGTACAAAAAATGCCAATAGTTTTGAAATAACTATGAAAATGGATGGTTATAAATAAAAATGTTTTAAAGCAGCTACAATTTAAAAGTATGTCATGATATTGCATCATTTCTCTTACCCGTGTCATGTAAATATGCATATGTTGCCGATACTTATAATTTCTTGGAACAACTTCCCTTTATTTGTGGAGCTTGACAATGTCTACATTTGCTTTACCTTTCAAAACATCTTTCAACATATTACAAATATTTTCATGTTGCAATAATTTCATGGTAGGACCCCTCAAATAAAGATTTGTTTGTTTATGAAAATAATGAAATGAACCTAAAAAAAAAGTCTCAGTAGTCTCTACGAAGAAAAACAACATTAATAATGAACATTTTAATTTAATAATGTAAATTACATTAATATTCAAGTAAAATAATGGGTAATAAGAGTTCACCTGAGGAAACATGGAGAACACCAAATCAAAGTATATAATATCACCAATCACATCAAAACGCCAAATTTTCTTCTGAAATTTCAATTTTTTTCCCAAGGCTATCTGTAACAAGTTCTAAAGGATGAGTGAAATAGCCATAGTAAAATTTCAACACTACAATTATACACCAGAAGAAATTTTATAAGTTATGGAATACATGCTATGACAATAATTATTCAAAGAAATAAATATGGGAAATGGATAATTCCTTACCTTGTCAGAGGGTTGGAAAGTAGGTAATATGCTTTAGTTTCATAACAAACCCCAAGAAATTGTCAAAATTTAGATGACACACGAGTGGGTTGTAGAAAGGCAGCACCGTAGCCATTCATTGATATCCTCTCTGTTTTGAGAATAATTTAATATTATCTACTGAATAGGGCCAACCACATGAAGGTGGAAGCTCTTATGGCCCATCCCCCCCTTCACATCACTCTCAATTCCCCATACCCAATGCATGTACTTGAAAAAAAAAATTATGTGCAAATTCATGCAGATTTCAACATAAACAAAGATTTACCATTCATTCAATAAAAGATAAAATTCATTAAACCATTCATTCATTCAGTCAACACATTCATTCAATAAAATCTAACATTCATTACACCATTCATTCATTCGATCATTCAACACATTCATTCAATAAAAGCTAACATTCATTCATTCAGTAGGCAAAAAATCATGCATGACATAATATTATAAAAAATAATAACACAAAATTTATTCAGTCACTTCTTTCTAATTTTTCTTCTCTTTACAAAATAACCAAGAAGCTCATCTTCTGGAACTTTTCCTTCAGTTCTTTGTGCTTCCTCAACTTCCTTTGATGTCTTCCTAGTAGAGTGCTCGTGACGTGGATTTTGCGGAAAGGGGTTTGGATTTGCTACAATAATGTGAAAATGTTACATCGATATATTTTGTTATTATAATGACAAGTATTTCATTTTAAAAAAACACTACAAAGGTGTTTTTTTACCTGTTGTGGCCACATCATGTTCTTCATATTCCTTTCCAGGCTCAACTTATATAGTGTGACCCTCTACATGCCCTGTAGTTGAAACATGAAGAAGTACAATTAATTTTCACCATCTGCAATGCTATATATAAAGTTGTAGCATATGAATAAATTCATTACCAGGATTCAAAGCATGATATTTGATTGGTTGTTGTCCCTCCTCGACATTAAGGGGATTATTGCTTTCTTGCTCAAAATAGAGTCAATATTTTATGTTAATTATTTATAACGAATATATTGCACAAGTAATAAATATTCATTAATCTATATATATTTTATATACTTGTACACCAGATGGATCACCAGAAGATCGTGTTTTCCCATATAAGCTTTTTCGGCATTCAACAACAACTTCAAAGTCGTGCTGGAAGCTAAGCTTCAAGTCTTCCTTAGTGGGCACTTCTTTGAATTGGTCGACCTGCATATTTTCATAACATCATTAATTTAAATTTTGCGGCACAATAAAACGAAAATAATTTGCAATTTATTATTTGGATGCATTATTGGTTTTTCGATACTTACAATTTGTGCCTCCAAATTCGAATAACCACCAGGACCAAGCTTGTGCTGGCCAATTTTTTCTAGTCTTTCCTTTGTGGCCTTTGATGTGTCTGACATCCTATGCAAGTGTTGAAATACGTTAGATGTTCCAAATTCGATATAAAAATTAATAATAATAAGGTTTAGAATTACATTGTGGAAAGTATTTCATCCCTCCCTGTGCCTGGTGGTAGCTTTCCTTCTTTTCTCAGAGCCCTCTCCTTTCCATATTCCACTAGGGATTTCCACTCTCTTGCTGGAATCATCGGAGGGTGCTCATACCTAGGGTTCCTTTCTAGGTGAACCCTATATTGGTCTCGGACAATCTTCATATGTTTTCCTTCCTTCTTTAAGACCGCAGCTCGATCGAAGGTCTCTATGCCGAATAGGCCAACCAACCGATTATTGAGCTCATCTTGTAAATTTTTCGTTTGTCTATCCCACCTTGTGTGGATGGTGGGCCCGAATATCTCCAAGGAAAAATCATTTAGATGTTTATAAAAAACATCATTTCTTGCAAAACAATCATTCCATCATTAGTTGAAAAAAATGTTTTATCGGTATATTACAATCAAAGTATAAACACTAACTTGAACAATGTATAATTACCTGGGATATTCTCTATCTTTATTAGAACGAGATCTTCATCCACCAAAAATGTTGTCTGTATTGTACCCGTTCTAGTGACACAGGAAGATCCAGGAAATGCTGCTTCAACAATATCAATACTAGCATGAGGCTTTGCATCGACCCCTTATTATGCATGATCTGGTGTGCGTCGGTCACAAGCTGGTGCACTCTCTGCTGGCCTCAGCGGTGTAGCGGAACGTGTTGCTGATTTTTCAGTCGACAACAATGGCACATGAGTCGATGTACGTGGAGTCATTTTCTCATGTGACGACTGATCTCCATGTGTATCACTAGGGCCAACACCGCCTTGACCACTGGTGTGTGGTCCCAGAAAATCCTATATATACAAACCACATTTTATAAGTTCACTATTATATACAAGTGAAAATTATAAAGTTCTAAATGAATTTATATTATGATTCAAGATTCCGCAAGTTAATTTATATCTCTTTACCAACACTTCAACCTTGTCTTTAATCTCATCTGTCTACGGAATAATGAATAATAGACGAAGGATATCCACATTAATTTTTTCAAGGTCTTCTCGATCAAATTAACCGGGTCTAGAGAAGAACCAATGTCAACATCTCCCAACAACGCATGCACATCAAAATCTATTGATTGTTGTGATGGTGTTTCATACACTGAATCGTTGGTCTGCAAAAAAAAAATATAAAACATTACTGACGTGAAAGCAATAAACTGAGGAAAAAAGTATATTAACAAAACATATCTATCATGATAGATTCCTAAAATTACAACTAGGTTTACCTGATGCCTAGATGATGGTGTTGTCTGATCCACAGCTGGGGACTTGTGCCGATCATCCCCCTGCAAAAAAGAAGTATAAAACATTGTCATAATGAAACCAGTATATACATGAAAAATACATAACAAAAAATATTATGCTACACATTATATTGGTACAATTCCAATGAATTATACATGTTGCCTCTCAGATCGTGATCTACTCATCAGATTAATTGTTTTAGGTGACCTGCCCCAATCTACTAATAGGGAGGTGCCCCTTACAAAACCCTACATCAAAAACATAGAAAAAATTACCTAAACGAAACCAAAATACTCAATGAAACAATATAATAACAAAACATTTTGACGTATTTAAATTTTACAATTACAATCAGGTTTACCTATTTCCATGAGGATGTTGTCGTCTGATCAACTACTGGGTGGCTTCCCCGATCAACACTCTGCATCAAATATTGATAACATTATATAAACCAAACAAATATACTCATGAAAAAACACAACAACACAAATTTTTGTACATATTAAATTTGTACAATGGAATCAATTTATACTTGTTGCCTCGAGGCAGGTCTAGTTTCATCTACTGCGAGGGAGGTGCCCCTTATAGAACCCTGCATCAAAAAAATAGAAAAAAATACCTAAATGAAACCAAAATACTCACTGAAACAATATAATAACAAAACATTTTGACGTATTTAAATTGTGCAATTACAATTAGGTTTACCTGTTGCCCCGAGGCTGTTGTCATCTCATCAATAGCCGGGTGGCTTCCCCGATCAATAGTATGCATCAAATATAGATAGCATTATATAAACCAAACGAATATACTAATGAAAAAACACAGCAAAAAAACTCCTTTTTCATATTATATTTTTACTATTACAAATATGTATACCTGGTTCCTCGAGGAAGTTATACTAGTCTAACCAGCTGCTGGGGAGATGCCCCGATCACTACCCTGCGAAGAAAATATAGAAAATTTAAACGAAATTATAATAATAAACGAACAAAAAATCCTTAAGATGTTAAATTCATTAATAAAAGGTTGGGTAAATTGTTAGATGTACCACTCCAATAGTAATCGTGTTTGTATCTGCTCGATTCAAATTGTAATTAATAAGAAAATATTCCCCTGCAGCTATTGATTTAATGGCACATACAAAAACACGGTTTCCTTCACGCTTCTCAAATTTGCAGTTGGGTTGCTTAATTGTAGACCCTGGTTGCGTACTCTTTATAAACGCTGCAATATTCCCAGTGGCCTTTGGCCTTCCATCAATGTACAACGTTGCTCCTTTATTTTAATATTTGTCTTTCAGCTGTAAATAATTTTCTCAAAATCCATATCTATGCATACTTCGTGTATATTGGACCAGGCACATCCAATCTTTGTAGTTGTAGAAAGGTCCAACATACTCCATCTATTCTGTACATCTGCCGTAACCAACCTTGTTAGGAACCCATGTCAACCCTTCTCTTTACTTTGTCAGTATATTGTTGTTGGACACATATGCTTTGTAAATCATCCCGTAGTATTTTTTGATACATAGTTTGTATTACCCCATGGTATTGACCCATAGTATTGGACACATATGCTTTGTAAGTCGTCCCATAGTATTATATTTCCCATGGTATTGACCCATAGTATTGGGCATAGACTTAGTATATAAGTGTGTGTTGAGGCCAATGAAGGTAGTGTGAAGTTATTTGTATTGAGCTTGCTCAAAGGAGGTTTCCCCCTCGAAGTGGCCTGCGATCAATAAAGCGATTCTGAGTTTTGTTATTTCTGCTATCTCGTGTATTTTCATTAATTAATTGTTGCAGGTTCTTCACATATGGTATCAGAGCACTTTCTTGGGCTCGTTGGGTGGAATTTCTGCCAATTTTTTTTTTCGCATCTGTTGCAAGTTAAGATCTGAGAATAATACCTATCTGCTTAACTGTGTGAAGTATTTGGGCTTAATCCCTAAAACTCATTGTGAAGAGTACCACAAGAACCCCAAAGTAGATGACCCATTGAGAGGACCTGCCAACGAAAAGGGCAACGACCTCTACCTGATTGACTAGTTCCCACCCATGAGGTAAACCAAGAGTTGTCGTTTGTGGAAAAGCGGTTATCAGTTTTACCTGAGCTGTGGAGTGAGGGGTACTACCCCAATATGCAAGCCGTCAGACAACATTAGTGGTTGAGTGAAACCCTTGGACTGTTAGAAAGCCGAACATACCTGGGGTCCATATCTATTTTCAGTTGAACTATTGCCGATCACTTCTGCGTCATTTTAGATCCATTCAGAGCCGTTTCAAATCCAGTCGTTTAAGATCCATTCTGAAAGTCGTTCCAGATCCATCCGTTTCAGATCCAGCCGTTTCAGATCTATTCTGAAAGCCGTTTCAGATCCAGCCATTTTTTATCCATTCAACGCCATTTCAGATCCATTTTCCAATCCCTTCCTCGTCGTTGTAGATCCAATTGTTTCGATCCCTTCTGCGTCATTGCAGATCCAATTGTTTTGATACCTTTCACACCATTGTATATCCAATTGTTTTGATCCCTTCCTCGCCGTTGCAGATCCATTTCTGAAGAAGAAAAAATTGCCATTTTTTGCCACATGTCCCTTGTTTTAACTCCGTTTCCCTTGAAACTTCCCAGACACCCCTGCAATCTCATTCTGCATATTTCATTCCTTGGGACCCTATCCCAAATTCTACTTCCCAAATCCAGAAATCTCACATTTGTCTATTTTTAGGGTTTGCCATAACTTCTTCAATTTTCACCCACTTGCCTCCAAATTTTGCCACCGTGTTCATTCCCTATTTATGCTTCTTTGTCCCTCTCTGACAAATTTTCCCATTCTTTCACCTCGCTTCTGAAATCCTCATTTTCTGCTTCCCTGTCCATTCAAAAGTCTCCAAAACCTAGTCAAACCCCAATTATGCATCAGAGTTTTTCCCAAATCCAAATTTCCCTTTACTAAATAAGCTTCTGTTTGTGTTTTTCTACCTATTCGCCCCCCCCCCCAAAAAAAAAACAAACTCATGGTTATGGTTGTCACCCATGCAGGATCAAAAACCATGGAGAAAGCACTTGTAGCCATCCAAACCAAACTCCAGGATCTGGATGAAAAATTTCTTGGCCTCCATCTTGAGCATTCAGCCATGAACAACAAATGACAGTCCGAGTCTTCATCAGACAATGGGTTCTCTTCTTCCAGCAATTTTCGTGGTCCGAAGCTTGATTTTCCTCGCTTCAATGGTACTGATCCGACTGGATGGATCTATCGTGCAGAATAGTATTTCAGTCTGCATAATACTTTTGATGTCAACAAAGTTCCACTTGCATCATTTCATTTGGAACATGAATCTCTTCAATGGTACCGTTGGTATATCAAGGCTCATGAAGAGCCAAAATGGCCAGATTTTTGCTAGCTCCTTTTGCAACGATTTGTTCCTAGTGCTTTTGATGACTTCACAGGAGCCCTCACTAAACTTCGCCAAATTGGCACTGTGAGAGAGTATCAAACAGAATTTGAGAAACTAGCCAATCACACAGAAGGATTGTCTGATGTATTCTACAGGAGTTGTTTTATCAGTGGTCTTCAGGATGAAATCCGCTCAAAGGTTAAAATGTTCTGTCCCAACACAATGACGGAAGCCCTGGGGTTGGCTAAGTTGCAAGAAGACAAGATTGCATCCCAACAGCGCTCCAAACCTACTTTTGTTCCCTTCTGAAATATGGGTTCTCAACGACCTTCCATCCCGCCAGCTCCTCGACCAACTCCTATCAAGCATTTGTCTGAAACATAGATGCAGGCACGTAGAGAAAAAGGGCTTTGTTATAATTGTGATGAGAAATTCATTCGGGACATAAATGTGTTCAACAAAAGTTCTATCTCTTGGATATGGATTCTTCGCCTACCTCTAAAATTGGTGAAGAAGCTCTAGGTACAATGGATGATCAAGTCGACATTCAGGAGCCTCCTATTGAACCCCCATTTTCGGATGACCAACCAGAGATATCGCTCCATGCTTTATTCAGTGTCACCACCCCCCAAACAATACGGTCCAGGGTTTACTTCAAGAAGATTCCTCTTACAATACTCATTGATTCTGGTAGCACTCATAACTTCATTGACCCTCGGATTGCCAAACAGGATGATTGTTTTGTCCATCCTTGATCCAAATTTGAAGTCATGGTTGCCAATGGGGGCACCTTACCTTGCAAGGGGAGTGTCACAATGTGCGTATCTCTCTGGAAGATTATAACCTATGCTCTGACATTTTTTCCTTGTCCTTAGGAGGATGTGATGTGGATTTGGGCATTCAATGGTTATGCACACATGGCCCCATCTTATGGGATTTTGTTGAACTTTGGATACAGTTTTTAGTCAATGGGAAACAACACAAATTTACGGGCTTCTTCTCATTCTGCAGGACAATCTTCACATGGAAAGAATTTGACTGAAACAACAAGGCGATCAACACCATTCTTAGTGCACTTTTCACGTAGCTGATATGGTTCTTCTCCGTCTACAGCCTTCCAAGCAATCCTCCCTGAAACTTCAAAGACGTCAGTGGCCTGTAATGCAACCCGAGGATGCTACAGGGGAACCAATCCTTCAGATTCTGTATCAATTTCCACATTTAAAGCTTTGAGGACAAAGCTTTTTCTAAGGGAGAGGGGATGTTAGGAACTCGTGTCAACCCTTCTCTTTACTTTGTTAGTATATTGTTGTTGGACGCATATGCTTTGTAAGTCGTCCCGTAGTATTTGTTGATCCATAGTTTGTATTATCCCATGGTATTGACCCATAGTATTGGACGCATATGCTTTGTAAGTCATCCTATAGTATTATATGTCCCATGGTATTGACCCATATTATTGGACGCATATGCTTTGTAAGTCATCCTATAGTATTATATGTCCCATGGTATTGACCCATAGTATTTGGCATAGACTTAGTATATAAGTGTGTGTTGAGGCCAATGAAGGTAGTGTGAAGTTATTTGTATTGAGCTTGCTCAAAGGAGGTTTCCCCCTCGAAGTGGCTTGTGATCAATAAAGCGATTATGAGTTTTGTTATTTCTGCTATCTCGTGTATTTTCATTAATTAATTGTTGCAGGTTCTTTACAGACCTTTATGCCATCCATGCAAAAAAAAACCAAACCATGTAATGACGACGGTGCAATTCGAGATATCCTCTCATTCACACAAAAATATGTGTTCAGTTAAGGAAGATCCCTGGGTACCCATTGCTTCACTAGATGTTTGTACCTCAAGGGAACCTTGATGTCGCCTATTGTCTCATCATCATAGGAACATGACCTCCCTTCAGCGAGAAAAAATTCCATGCATTTATGGAATTTTCTTCTGATATTTTGACATCTAGTTGATATAACTCTTGTAGACCTACTGGATGTCTCACTTTACTCTATTCTTCCTAAAATCCCCTCGCTGGAGGAAGACATGTCTGAAAAATACTTGTTTGGTTCAACCTACACCATGGGAAAAAAATTTAGATTGGACCTTGTTGGGTATGCATATTAGTTCATCTTAGAAAATTACAAGGCATTAAGGCATGCATTTTCCACTATCATCATGCCTCCACCAAATGTAAACTCCTTTATTTTATTACATCTAATAGACAAGTACTATTGAAACTAAATAGAACAACAGTAACAAAACATAATTTTCATGTCTTTCGAATTTTCCACATTACCACTACCAGTTGAATCATTGTGTTAAAGTAATATTCAGTAACATGTAATTACTAACAATAGTACTTAATCAACATTAACATGAGTAAAGAAGATAGGTTTAGGGTACTTACACCGTAATGTGGAACCTTCTTGTCGGATACTCAAAGTTATTACTTTCAGTGAAAACTGTACCTCTCAGAGGTCAGCCAACACTAGGAACCCACTGACCCTACTGAAGGGTAAGTACAAACCAGAGAGAGAGAGAGAGAAAGGTTGCATGCAACAGTAATTAGAAAGAGACAATTACATTCATAACATAAGTTAAATAAATCGCAAAGAATGATTACAAAAAAAGTCTTAGTGCAAGTAAAAGCTTAACATAAAAACACATATCTAATCACCAACAATTTTGTCTGACAGGACAAGTCTTAAATACTAAATACAAAAAATTAAAAATAAAATAAAATATAAAAAATTAAAAATTAAAAATTAAAAGTAAAATAATCAAATAAAAAATAAAATAAAAAGGAGTCATAAATAATAACATAAATAATAAGTGGGGTACTAGGCTCATTTAGGGGACAAACAACCATAGTACCCAAATGACAAAAACCATTAAAGGGTGGTATGCACAACTCAAGATGGGTGAAATGACCCTATCAACCACACGCCAAGGACAAGGTACCACAAGACCACTAAACAACATGGTGTAAGGAACAAAAGTAAATCAACCATTGTGGGGAAGGTACAACCAGTCATCTCTCTATCAAATGTACAAATGTTCCATATAACCTGAAAGTTCATCATCATTGTATGAACAAGGGTCCACACAGATCATGTGGTCATGATGAGGTATATTGGCCATGGGAATGAGTATGACTCTAAACAAACAAATCTCATACATGCATCCATGAAAACGTGGGGTAACCATGCTGTTGTGTAGGATAACACCTTATAGTGAGGGAGATGACACCAGCAACTTGCATGGGGTGACAGGTAAATACATTCATGTTTTTCATTAATTACTACGAATGGAAAGAAATTAGGGTTCTGAAAGTCGTACCTTTTTAACGATGACTGCTTCCTAGCTTTCGCCCAATCTTCCACAGAGATGAACCTGAAAAACAAGTTAACCTTCCTCAGCGTATCTTGATTGTAATAAATATAATGAATTTGAAAGCAATTTAACATTAACTACAATCAAATATCCAACAAAAGAGACATTTCATTGGGACGGGAAGGGTATTTCCACCTTTTATTGTCAAAGAAATGTAGATAAGTACGGATATACCTGATCTATCCAAACACTTCTACAACCGAGTCCTGGGGTCCTTCTCCTCACAATGAATTAAGAATTCCTCCAGCGTAACAACAACTTATCATTCCTTGGTCCCCTCTCTCATGGCTTCCCCTTGTATTTATGGCACAAGGTTGGAAGCTGGATTCGAGAGGTAGTTGAATTGGGAGGTTGGGGGAGTTACAAAACCAACATAAACTAATCCCAATTCGTAATCTTAATATATTTTTCACTTTCATCTTAAGATATGAGCGGGTATCATACAAGTAGACCAACGCACAGTATGCAATGCTTGTTCTTTACAACTAGCGCACACATCTTTTGAGGTAAGTGCGCAAGTTCTCTTCAAAAGAACCAGCGTTTAGAACGCTAGATGACTGTAGCAAAAGTAGCGCATATGTCATGAAAACCGTATAAAAAAGAATATTTTCAGCTGAAGAGTGTAATCTCAGCAGTAACTCATCCAAGTTCAATCTATCTCTTCCATCCATAGTGTCCTTTTGTGTGATCAACAGGGCAATGTGATCATGGATGGAGAAGTGCAGATTTGACCTATAAAAGATGCCCCCTAATGTGTGAGGTCAGAGGGAAATGATGGCTGAAATACATTATAATTCCAAGTCAGAGGAGGAGCAAGAAATTGCAAAATGAAGTCACAAAAGTACCTGAAAACAACGATCAAGGTCAGCAAGCAATTGCAATCTTAACATCATATAGATGTTCGGTGTGATACAACATGATCTCCAATACATAACTGGGAGATGTATATATAGCATGGCCACTGAAATACAACGTGGATCCATGTAAAAAGAGAGATCATAGCCATAACAACAAGCTGGATCTATGTCTCATGAAGAGCCAAAAATGAGTGAGGCTCAGTCTTACGCAGCTTGGGTGATAACATAAATAGGGTAATTCTATCAGAGTCCCAAGGTCTTCATCCAAACAACCCAAGGTACAAACCCTAACAATGTGAATAAATGAGCTAGAGTCGAACATGGGGGGTATCGTTTGATTACCGTTCATTGATGTATACCGTTAACAAACATGAGGGATTCCATCGATAATGATAATGGGGCCCAAGGTACCTAGTACGTTCCAACAAGTGTGAATAAGTGGACTTGAAGTCAAACACTTGAGGAACCTGTCAAATAAGAGACATTGATGTATTCCCATTATTCAACAGCGAGGGAAAGTGCCACTGATGACTGCAATATGTAAGGTACTAACCGAAACTCTAAACTTCATTCCCAGAGCAAAATGAGTTGAAGTCGATGGGAAAACATCCGTCGAAAGGAAGGACTTAATGCATCCTCCATCATCCAACAAGAGGAACACTCAAACGTTTGAGCTGATTTGAAGTAGGAAAAACACAAGATGAAATAAACTGACACCAGGAAGGTCGAGACATGAAGTCAAGGTAGCTGCAGAATGGCTGACACAAGTTGTATCCTTGAACAATGAGCACGACACAAAGTTACTTAGGTAGATTTTAACATGAAGAGAAAGTGATATAAGCCTACAATGTAGGAGACATTAGCAGACTCTCCATATGATTGGAAGAATAACCAACCAGAGGAGTAGAAACTCTGAGATCAGGTTCTCCTAAGGTCAAAAACTATAACCCAACTTAATGATGGACTCAAATCGGTGCTGTGTTCAAGGACATGACTGACTTAGCTGCCTTTGAAACTGAAAAGATGTGATATACCCTTCTCTTCCCTTATTCTTTTTGTCAAAAGAATATCCTTCTTGTTGCTTTAACGAGTCCAAGAAAGCAAACTCAATAATCCCAACCATGTAAAATTTTAATGATCCCATGGGAGGAAGACTCAGGACCTTCTTCATTGTTTACAGAGTTCGAAGAAGAGATAGATGAGTACTCTATAACACAGATATCTGGATTTTAATATCGAGCCAAGATCTGTTCTTTCTCGCCGGTGTTTTCAATTTTAAGGAGTCTGAAAAACTTAAGCAATAACTCCATAAACCTACCCGTAGATTTTAGTATCGAGCCCGGGCTGGTATGTGCTCGCCGGTGTTTTCCTGTTTATAGTGTCTGAAAAACTTAAACAATCCTCTATATACCCTCTCGTGGATTTCACATCGATCCCGAGTAGGTGAATGCTCACTTGGTATTTTCATGTTTAGAGAGTCTGAAAACCCTAAAGAAGACTCCAAAAGGTCCTTTTTTCGTACAGTTAGTTTCCTCACCCGAAAAAGTGTAAAATAATGAGAGAAGAACTCTTCTAGCCACAGATGACTAGAGTATTGCTTTTTCGTAAGTAATCTGGGAAAGTTCATAAAAGGGTTAAAATTATACTTAAGTGGATGTTCCTTCAATCCCTTTCACGAGTCTGAAGGGAACAAGTATGCTCAACAATCTTGTTTATTTTTGGAAAGTCAAACAAGAGCTTAAAAATGACTTAAAACAGCATCAGGAATCATAAGTGCATGACTTTTCAGATGACAAAATTCTAGACAGCCAAATTAGTAATATATCACAAACTCAAAAGAAATTTACTTAATGACATGAAATACTGTGAAACACATACCTAATCTGACATGTCAATGAGGTCGACATACCTTTGGAAAAAAATATATGGTAAAAATTGCAATATGTACTTCACCGAGCTCACCAAAAATTCAAAAAGATATTAGTGAATTAAATGAAATATTAAAAACAAATTAAAACTATACCACATTTAGCAAAGTGCGTAAAAATTTAAAACTAAATTTTATAAATACTTCCAATTTAAGAAACAATTTCACCATTTCAAGTTTTTAGGGCAAATAGTGGAGTGCAAACCTCAAACTTCTTCTGTTCGTTGTAACCAAATCGGGCTACCAAACCAACTTTTGCTTTCACCAAGTAAGTTGTCTCATCCCATGCCTTCATTTTTATGCAAATTTTATTAAATTTGGTGGTCAAATTCATTTTTTAGCAAAGTTTTAAATGTGTTTCTGCGCGAACGCTACTATGTTTGAATAAAACTAGTGCACTCGACAAAAGGGAGATGACACTGAGGGAGATGAAACTAACAACTTACATGGGGTGACAGGTAAATACATTCATGTTTTGCATTAATTACTACGAATGGAAAGAGATTAGGGTTCTTAAAGTCATACCTTTTTAACGATGGCTGGTCCTAGATTTCACCCAATCTTCCATAGAGATTAACCTGCAAAACAAGTTAACCTTCCTCAGTGTATCTTGAATGTAATAAATATAATGAAATTGAAATCAATTTAACATTAACTACAATCATATATCCAACAAAAGAGACATTTCATTGGGACGGGAAGGGTATTTCCATCTTTTATTGTCAAAGAAATGTAGATAAGTACATATATACCTGATCTGTCCAGACACTTCTGCAACCGAGTCTCGGGCTCCTTCTCCGCATAATGACTTAAGAATTCCTCTAGCATAACAACAACTTATCATTCCTTGGTCCCTCTCTCATCGCTTCCCCTTGTATTTATGGCACAAGGTTGGAAGTTGGATTCGAGAGGTAGTTGAATTGGGAGGTTGGGGGAGTTACAGAACCAACCTCAACTAATCCCAATTCATAATATTAATATACATTTTCACTTTCATCTTAAGATATGCGTGGGTATAATACAAGTAGACCAACGCACAGTATGCAGATCTTGTTCTTTACAACTAGCGCACACATCTTTTGAGGTAAGTGCACAGGTTCTCTTCAAAAGAACCAATGTTTAGAACGCTAGATGACTGTAGCAAAAGTAGCGCACATGTCATGAAAAATGTAGAAAAAATAAGACTTTCAACTGAAGAGTGTAATCTCAGCAGTAACTCATCCAAGGTCAATCTAGCTCTTCCATCCATAGTGTCCTTTTGTGTGATCAACAGGGCAATGTGATCACAGACGGAGAAGTGTAGATTTGACCCATAACACATGCAATATCCATGCATCCATGCAACAACTCCTTGTGACTACCTCTTATTTGACCTTCCAAAGAGATAGAAGGTAAAATAAGGTCAAATATATGCAATAGCTCCTTGCAACTACCTGTTATATGCAATAGCTCCTTGTAACTACCTGTTATATGCAATAGCTCCTTGTAACTACCTGTTATTTAACATGCCAAAGATATAGAAGGTCAAATAAGCTCAAATATATGCAATAGCTCCTTGTAACTACCTCTTATATGCAATAGATCCTTGTAACTCCTTGTAATATATCACTATTACTACAATTTCTATTATCAAGTTTAATAAAATATTGATCCTTCTAAAGCACCTTATGGAGTCCTGCAAGGTCTCGGAACCCACACGATTGGATCTTGGAGCCACCACCCTGTTGATGATGCTAAAGACCCTATTGATGAATCTAAAGACCCTGCTGCTAATGATGAAGACCTTGGTTATGGTGTTGAAGCCCTTATGGATGATGGAGAAACACTTGATGGGTTGAAGGAGAATTAATGACCCATTTTATGGTCATTTATGCTTTCATGGGGTCATGATATCCTAGGAGAAGGCTTGGAAACCCCACATGAGGTAGCATGATGGATCTTGACCCTTGGAGGTCCTATTGTGTGGTTAAGGTTGTTGAAGAATCCCATGAAGCTAAGGAAGAGATGGCTACAAGACAAAATGATATTGACCAGGAAGAGGAGTTGGTACAAGCTCCTTATATTGATGAGATATTTTCCACTTGCATTAAGTTACTCCATGCTAAGGACTCTATAGCTTTTACATCTTGCACTCAAAATGATGGTCAGGAAAGAGCCAAAGTTATATCATTTCTTGTAGAACAACTGAAACATTGTAATTTGGATCGTGGAAAGGATAATAGTATGCTATCCCTGACATCTCATGTTTTGGCTCTAATTTTACATGAACACAATGTCCTCAAATTAATTGATTCCACATTTAACACCAAACATGACTGTTAGGAGGCGATGAATATCATTGACAAACAACTTGACCACATATTCAACCTCCCACATAATTGACTAATTTTGCTGAGTTTGATTGTGCTTTGGCTAATTTTGACCTTCCTTAGACAACGTTGACTTTTAGAGTGTTGATTTGACTATCCTTGACTCGGAGTTGACCAATTTCTGGGCTATTTGACCAATTTATGGGCTATTTATGGATGAGAATTATTTAACTATGCTCTATGTGTCATAGGAGGCTTAAACAAAAATAAATATGGAGAAGGGTAAGTGACTCTTCTCCATTATTCCCCAATGAACTTTATGGAGAAGGGTTGGTTGACTCTTCTCTATTCTTCCCTATAGAAGAAGTATACTACATGTGGGAGTGAGGGTCTCAATTAAATGTGTGGTATTGAGGGTTAATAAAAATATGTGTGGGGTTGAGGGTTTGAATGAAAAGAAGTAAAGAGAAGGGACAAATTAACCCTTCCTATCCCTAATGATAAGCTATGCTATATGTGGTAGATGAAGCTTAAATGGAATATACGGTGATGAAGGGGTTGGGTGGTCCTTCCCAATTTTTCTTCCCCTGCAAAACACTTCCATTCACATAGTAAAATACATAGATGATCATTTATATTACAAAGGCTAATAGGCCTTCTTGATTCTACCCCAAGGAAATTAATTAGATAAAGGTTGATTGACCCTTCACATCTCAATCCCCATGATGATCACTTATATACGTGGGAGAGAATGTATAGAATAAATTTTTTATGGTGAGGGTCAACCAACCCTTACTATTTCTACACCAAAGTAAAATATCTTCCATGAAAACTTATATGAAGAAGGGTTGTTAATTTTTGAGCATTAATTCAATATACTCTAGGATCTTTACTGAGAGAATAACATGTACAGCATATCAAGTATAACAATGCATATCAATCACACCAAGCAATCACATGAGACAATAAACACACAGAGTTTCACTGGGAAAAACCATAAAGGTGAAAAGCCCCACATCTTCCTCAGAGATAGAAAGAGCAATGATACAGCCAAATTACAACCAAAGTACAAGAGATAGTCTTCTCCTAGTAGCTGATCCTCCTTCTCACATGTGCGCCACTTTTCGAGTGATAGAAGAGTGAGTAATGAGAGATGTATCAAATAGAGATCTCCCGATCTCTATTTATACTTGTCCTATCCTACCCAATAAACCAGTGGGGCAGACTTGTATAACTTAGCCTAATAACCCATGGTTACATTAATCCGGGCTGACCCCTTACTAGGTGGTCTAATAACCCATCAGCAAGTTACAACACTTGCGACACTTGTCAATACAAATGATGACACTTCCGTATAGAGGAAAAATACATCTCTATAGGGGTACAATAAAATACATAGATGAAATACATTCCGAAGTTACATATACATAAACACTCCCTCTTAACTAGGAAGGTATTTCTCGACACAGATCTGCTAGCACAAGTCTTCTTCTCTGGATCATCATTAGCAAATCATCATCCTTGAATCATTGTCATCGTCACTGCTGCTGCTATCTCAATCAATCTCTGATCTACTTGTCATAGGAAGTTCTACAGAGCCAGTCCTTTTTCATACTGGATGTAGGCCCACCACCTACAGGTCTTCATCATCACTCACCATACCGTGGAATCCTAAGGACTTATTACGTGAGTCAACAAACCCTCGAAAGAGCATCCTAGGACTGATTACGAGCACATAGCTCAACCTATCGGATCTCCCAGGACCTTTTACATGCTACTACACAACCTGTCCACGGCCACAGATATCATCCTGATACTCATGATCATCGTTGATGAAGCACAACCCAGATGCACATCATACAACACTTATATCTACGCCATGGGAGAACACATCTACAACCATGCAAGAATGGAACAACACTTATATTGTAGCCATGGGAGAACACATCTACAACCATTCTCAAATGGCCCAACACTTATATCACAGGCATGGGATAAAAAATATACAGCCATGCTCGAATGGCCCTAGCACTTATATCGCATCCATGGGAGAACACATCTATAACCATGCTCGAATGGCCCCATCACTTATATCGCATCCATGGGAGAACACATCTACAACCATGATCGAATGGCCATGGAAATTACATAACGACCATGGGATAACACATCTGCCACCATGTCGGAAAATCCCATCAATTACATCGCGACCATGGGAGAACACATCTACAACCATGTCTGAAAAGCTCATGTGCATCTGCGTCTTCGGAACTCATCACACATAATCCAACTGATTATGTAATGTATCCACCTGATACATGTCATCACATATGATCATCCTGATCATCATTACTGCATCGTCTTGATGCATGTCATCTGGAGCAACATCCTGAAGCTCATCATCCATGATCATCCTAATCATATAATGCATCCACCTGATGCATACCAAGTATCTACTTGATACATATCATCATACATGATACACTTGATCATACAATGTATCCACCTGATACATAGACATATACATGATCCACCTGATCATACAATGTATCCACCTGATATATATCAACATACATGATCTACCTGATCATACAATGTATCCACTTGATACATATATAGATACATGGTCCAAGCATCCAACATGATGCATATACATATACATGATCCAACCGATCATAACAAGCATCCAACATGATGCATATACATATACATGATCCAACTGATCATAACAAACATCCAACATGATGCATATACATAACAAGAATCCAACATGATGTGCATACAGAGCAGTAACTGGAGCATTGTCTTGATGCTCATCATCCAGCGCTTACATCCACAGCCATGGGAAGGATCCTCCTCTCACCATGCTTAGAATGGCTTCAAGAAAATATATCCATCACTTCTTTCTCGAAGCGTCATCAATCTAAAAAACACCAATCCTCTCTTTGAAGTACTCAAACTTCACTCTGGATAGTGGTTTCGTCAACACATATGCAATCTTCTTATCCATCAGAACATACAAGAGCTTCACTGCTCCTCTGTGCACCATATACCTAATATAGTGTTATTTGATCTCAATGTGCTTCGAACTGTCATGGAACACCGGGTTCTCAGACAGCTTCACACAACTCTGGTTGTCACAAAAGATACCAGTAACCTCCAGTGGGAGATCAAATAACTCAGACAGTAGCTTCCCGAGCAATACTGCCTCACAACTAGCCAAACATGCTGCAACATACTCTGCCTCGGCTGTACTCAGTGCTATACAGGATTGCTTCCTGCTAAACCAAGAGATCACACCTGATCCCATACTGAATCAACACCCAGAAGTTCTCTTCCTATCTGTAGCACTGCTTGCCCAGTATGAATCAACATAACCCTGCAGGTTAAAATTTTGATTCACATCATACTTGAGCCCATAATCAACTGTACCCTTCAGGTACCTCATAATATGATTTATAGCAACCAAATGAACACTCCTCGGATCTGTTAGCAACTGGCTCAATGTGTTCACCGCAAAGCAAATATCTAGTCTCGTGTTCATCAGGTACATCAAGGACCCAATCATCTGACGATACACAGTGACATCAACCAAATCAAATGAAGCATCATACATAAGCTTCAGGTTCGATGCCATAGGTGTGGCCATGGCCTTGCAGTCCATCATCCCGAACCTCTTTAGGATCTCTACTGCATACTTTCCTTGTCCAAGGAATATCCCATCTTCACTCTACCACACCTCCATGCCTAGAAAATATTGCATCATCCCCAATTCCTTCATCTTGAACTCGGCAGCAAGCTTCCTCTTGGTATTGGAAATCAATCCATCCTCACCTATTACAAACAGTTCATCCACATACAATAGTAGTATCATAGGATTGCCTTCCTCAACCTTGTAGTAAAGGTTGGAATCTGCTTTACTCTTGGTAAAGCCCAAACTAGATAGAAATATTTCCATCCTACCATACCAAGTCCTAGGAGCTTGCTTCAAGCCATACAAGGCTTTCTTCAACCTACACACATATGAATCCCTTTCATGTGTCTCAAAACCAAGTGGCTGCTCCACATATACTTCCTCTTCGACTACACCATTCAAGAAAGTTGTCTTGACATCCATCTAGTGTATCTTCCATTTCATCACTGCAGCCAGAACATGTACTGTTCTAATGGAAGTGTATCTATCCACAGGAGAAAAAGTCTCTTCATAATCAATCCCTTCTTTCTGGGAGAAGCCACGAGCTACAAATCTCGCTTTGTATTTCTCTATGCCGCCATCTGCAGCATGCTTGATCTTGTAGATCCACTTGGAAGTCACCACAGACTTCCCTTCAGGTCTTGGGACTACATCCCAAACATCACTCTTCATGATCGACTGATATTCCTCGACCATGCCATCCTTCCATTATTTCTTTTCTGCTGCTTCTTCATAATTGGAAGGTTCTTTGTTCATAATATCACATAGTAGGGCAACATAACTGGTATGTGATCTAGTCCTTTTCCTTTCTTTGTGTTCTTCTTCTGGAATGCCATATCCTTCTGCATCTTGAATGAGCTCTCTATCCCATGTAGGTTTCCTCTTGTGAGAGTTATTCTCACAGGGTGGATCTACAGGTCTTTGTGGATCTTCAACTTCACGCTCTACTTCTAGAATTGCTTCATTCATGGGTTTCCTTTGGTTCTTCATAATCTTCAACAGGTGCCTTTCTTGACTTGATGAAAGCTGAGTTTTCATCAAATGTTACATCCCTGCTGACATCAATCTTCTTGAACCCTGGAAAGTATATTCTGTAAGCCTTCGAGCTTTCATTGTACCCCACAAAGATGCCCTTCTTTCCTGAAGGATCTAGCTTTGTCCTCTTTTCCTTTGGAACATGTGTGTATACTGGACAACCAAATATCCTGATATGGCTGACCTTAGGTTTCTTACTAATGAAGACTTCTTCTAGTGTCTTGTTGTCCAATATTTTGTGAGGTGTTCTATTCTACACATATACAGCTGTCCTAGCTGCTTCTTCCCATAGATGCATAGGCAGATCCTAGTCATGCAACATTTCCCGTGCTACTTCCATGATTGTTCTATTCTTTCTTTCTACAATTCCATTATGTTGTGGATTGTAGGGAGCAATCAACTCCCTCTTAATCCCTGAATCACTACATAGTTTCTTGAAATCACCTGAAGTGAATTCTCCACCATTGCCGGATCTGAATGTCTTGATCTTCTTATCAGTTTGATTTTCCATCAAGGCTTTGAATTCCTTGAACTTATCAAACACTTCATCTTTTTTCTTCAAGAAGTAAACCCAAGTCTTCCTAGAGAAATCATCAATGAAAGAGACATAGTATACATACCCACTCAGAGAATTGGATGACATCAGACCGCATACATCGGAGTGGATAATTTCCAATATCCCTTTAGCCTTGCTTTCAATGCTTGGAAATGCCTTCTTTATGTTCTTTCCTTTTTCACATCCTTTGCAAACACCTTCATGCTTGGTCTTGATTTCAGGAAGACCCTCTATAGCTTTACTTGCAATTGGTAGTGCCCTATAGTGCACATGTGCAAACCTTCTATGCCAAAGTTCACTTGGCCCCATGGATTCATGTACCATGGCATGTTCAGGTTGTCTCTTCAGCTTGTACAACCCTCCCTCTTGCTCTCCAATCACTACGACATCATCTATGGTCTTACCTTTTGGCCACATGAGTACTTGGCCATCTATAAATGCAACCCTCATACCTTTTGCATCCAATGCAGATATGGAGAGTAGATTCTTCTTGAGCCAAGGTACATATAGAACTTCTTTCATCTTCAAAGACTTCCCAGAGTCTAGGTTGTATGAGGCTTCACCACTTCCTTTGATAGGATATTGGTAGTCATCCCCAATTTTCACCTTATGGGGTGACTCATGTTCAAATAGGTTTACAAAAGATTCTTTGAACCCAGTCATGTATTTGGAAGCCCCACTATCAATAATCCAATCATTACATCCATGAGAGATAGTACCTGTGAGAGCAGAGATTAAAACATATTCATCTTCGCTTGATGAATCATCACTTTCTGATCTAGCCTTCTTCTTGGGAGGTTCATCATCCTCAACAACATGAGCATGATATTTTCTATTGTTTCCCTTCTTCTTTTTGTTGAAGTTGTTGTTGTTGTCCTTCTTGTTCTTGGAACAATCTGAGGCAAAGTGCCCTTTCACATTACATGTGAAACATCTTAGATGTTTCCTATTTTTAAAGTGGTGAGAAGGTTTCTTAGAATGAGAATGCTCCCTCTTGAACTTGCTTCCCTTCTTGGTGTGAGCAGTGAGATCTTGATCTTCATTTCCCATATTTTCTTCTCGGGCCACAAGCCTAGCTTCTTCTTGAGATCATTCCTCCCACAGCCTACTGAAGGAGACCAACTTCTTCCTTGCACAGATTCCTTGGATAATGGAATCCCATGATCTGGGTAGGCCATTTAGTGTGGTCATGACAACTTCACCATTGTCAACAATTTCATCCACAGCTTCAAGCTGTTCCTTGATCTGAGAGACCTTAGAAAAATAAGATTGAATGGTCTCTCCATTCTGAAGCTTTACCCCTTTCAATTGGTTCCATAGGGTCATCTTCCGATTTATGTTCTTCCCTTCAAATAGCTTGGTCAGGGGATCAAACATCTCCTTGGGTGTATTTAGAGATGACACATGTGGGATGAGATGGTCCTGGATAGAATCAACAATGATTCTCTTTGCCTTGACCAAGTTCTTCTTATGAAGAGACTTAGCCTCTTCTCCCTCTGGGATAGGGACCTCTTCACTGATATAAGTGTCCAACTCATTTTCTTCTAGGATTAACCCAATCCTATACTTCCATGCTCGGAATTTATCAGCCCCTCCAAGCTTATCCTCAAGATTGGTGTGGTGAGACATCTTAAAGAGTACTTCAAATGGAAATAGAAAAGATATAGGTCTTACCACTTGATTTGCTGAAAACTGGATGTAGTCCCAAATTAGGGTTTGTCAGAGAAACCCTAAAAATTCAAACTTTGAATTTCAAACTTCTGAAAGCATAGAAAGATGCGCCTTGATGAGCCAATCAGCCTAGTATATTCAGATTTTGAGATCTACAAAGTTTCACCCTTTATAAATGCCTTTTAGTCTTCCCGGATTCCTTAGGGAGGACCCTGAATTAGGGTTTGAGTTTCCCGGAGCTTTACCCAAAAAAAATCTCGATCCAAAGATCTAAACTTCGATGTTTCCAAGTTGTTTCCAGCTATGTCTTCAGATTTCAGAAATTCCTATTTTTGTGGAAACCCTAATTTTTAGGGCCAAAACTGAAAGTGCTCAGAATTGAATTCTGATTGGATAGATAGATTCTCCTTGATGAGTAGATTCAATCTACCTTACTGCTTTTCCAAAATCTATGGATAGAAACCCAATAAACAAGAAACCCTATTTTTCGCCACTGCACAATGTCTTCTTCTCAGGTTAGCTCTGATGCCATGTTAATTTTTGAGCATTAATTCAATATACTCTGGGATCTTTACTGAGAGAATAACATGTACAACATATCAAGTATAACAATGCATATCAATCACACCAAGCAATCACATGAGACAATAGACACACATAATTTCACTAGGGAAAACCATAAAGGTGAAAAACCCCACAACTTCCTCAGAGATAGAAAGAGCAATGATACAACCAAAGTACAAGAGATAGTCTTCTCCTAGCAGCTAATCCTCCTCCTCACATGCGCACCGCTCTCCGAGTGATGGAACAGTGAGTAATGAGAGATATATCAAATAGAGATCTCCCGATCTCTATTTATACTTGTCCTGTCCTTCCCAATAAACCAATGGGGCCGACTTGTCTAACTTAGCCTAATAACCCATGGTTACATTAATCCGAGACGACCCCTTACTAGGTGGTCTAATAACCCATCAACAAGTTACAACACTTGCGACACTTGTCAATACAAATGACGAGACTTCCATATAGAGGAATAATACATCTCTATAGGAGTACAATAAAATACATAGATGAAATACATTCCGAAGTTACATATACATCAACAAGGGTTAGTTGACCCTTCTCTATTTTTCCCCGGATACAAAATATACTATCTTTGGGATTGAAGGTTTTCATGATATTATGTACAAAGAAGGATCAATTGACCTTTCTCCTTTATTTTCCAAATAAAATCTATGGATAAGGGTTAGTTAATCCTTCTCTATTCCACCCCAAAGATAAAGTTTACTACGTGTAGGATTGAGGGTGTCGTTGAAAATGTGTATGGAGAAGGATCCATTAACCCTTTTGGTTTCTTCTCACAGTTAAAACCTAATCTATGTGTGTAATCTATTGCTTAAATGAAACTTTATATGGAGAAGACTATATGTACCCTTGTCCACTATTTCCTAAATAAATTATAGGTTGGTTGACCCTTCTCTATTATGCTCCAAAGAAAAAATAGTATGAAGACTATTTATATCATTAATATTGTTCATAGAAAACGTTATAGCACCATCCATTGCACCCTTTTTAATTTCATAAAGAAGATCCCTTTTTTTCACAATTATATGGATTTAATAAAAATGGAAGATTTTTTTTTTCAGAAGAACTTCCAAGTTAACAAAATTAATTATAAAAAATGTCACAAGATGTATGTATGTGGATCCAAATTTCATTCTATTATTTAAAGGTATTCTTAGAAATCTAAGACTTCTACTAAATATCAATATAAAAAACAATTCTATCATACCATACTAACAAGACAACTTAACTCTTATCATTCGCTAAATAATAATGGAAGCCTACAACTTCCATTGAAATTTGGACAAATAGCCCAAAAATTTGAGGAATTAATTCTCATCCATAAATATTAATATGGATTTTGTCTACTTTAATTACAATAATTTGAAATGGTTAAAAAACATATTTATTGTCAAGCATGAAATTAAACTTTCAGGGGACATTGAGAGGTAAGGGGAATTGGAAAACTAAAATAAAGTTCAGATCAGATAATCCAAGCCTACAAAAATTTGAAGATCATTCTAACATGCCAATGTATTTAGCACTAGTATATGTGCTCAAAATTAATGAATGTGAATAGTTATACTATCTAATATTAGAGTGGTCTCTCTCATTTATTTATTTTTTTAAATTAGTTTTATAATTTGTAATCAAACTAACTAGTATCAAGACCATCATATGGTTCATTAATAGAAACGTTGTCCAAATAGAAATCCCCTAGCTTGATTATTAGAACACCACTTGCATTAAGTTACTCCATGCTAAGGACTCTCTAGCTTTTCCTTTGAAGTACTTGTTGTTAACATCATGCACTCAATATGATGGCTAGGAAAGAGCCAAAGTTATATGGTTTCTTGTAGAACAACTGAAACATTGTAATTTGGATCCTAGAAAGGATAATAGCATGCTGTCCCTGACATCTCATGTTTTGGCTCTAATTTTACATGAAGACAATGCAACATGTGAAATTGTCGTTGACAATGGTCTTGTTAGTATTTTGCTGGATATCCTGTCTAGATTTTCCCTGTAGGCATCAAAAAGTGATAGCCTGCCAGATTTTAAGTATGTGACACCCATGCTAGTAGTCAGTCATAATTTTCTACAGTTGAAGCAAAAATTTGATTGTAATATTCTGAGCTCTAAACAATCCAAGAAAAAAGATGGTGATAGTTAGAATACTGAGAACTTGGAGTCTAATAAGCAAAATCGTACATAGCACATGTTGACTGTTCCTGAAGGGTACATAACTATTGAAGAGCAAAAAAAAGCTATTGACATAGTCTGCAACTTCATTAAGATGAATCTTCCCTCAACTGCTGTACAAGCTCTTCTCCAGCTATGTGCAAGGATGAAAAGGGTGCATGCCATAGCATTGTGTTTCCTTGATAGAGGTGGATTGGTTTATTTGCTGAGATTTCCTATTTTCAAGGTTTGACAGTGTTGCATCACCTATTGTTCATCATATTATTGAGGATCTTCATACGCTTCAGGAAGATATGGAGTCAGAAATTCGACACAACCTTGTAGCAAATTTAAATCGAAATATAAGTGGAAGGGTGAGTCCTAGTACTTTTATCTCAAACTTGGCTCATGTTATATCCATAGGTCCTGTTGTTTTTATGCTTGTTGCACAAGTAGTTTTTCAAGTTGAAATTATTGGAGAGAGGCCTTACGTAATTTTGTCAAGAGATCGAGAGAAGGAAAAAGGGACATAGAAGGAAAATGTACTAGAGAAACATAGGCTTGGAAATGGAGATAAACTTGTGCAAAGTGAAAAGAGCATTTGCTCCTGCTACCCCAGGTGTTGCTACCCTAGCTTGATAATGAATGGCAGAAGGAAACATGGTATTTGTCTTCGTGGGACAAATTCCTCCAACATATATGTTAAGGTTATGAATTAAAAAGGTTGAGTATATAGTTTGGAATGGGATTTACCTTTCCTACCTAGCACAAAACATTTACCTTGCAGTTCTTATTAAATGGTAAAAACCATAGATTCGATCCCTGGCCAAAGCGCATTGCTTGGGTGGTTGGGATTTTATGAAACCATGTGAATGGCATGTGCTTGGGGCGTCCAACGAAGCCCACGTTGAGTAGCTACAATAAGTATTATACTGGTTATGTTCTTGATTTCCAAACCGGGATCCATTGGGGTTTTGGGGGTTAATTTTCACATTTTGGGAGAGGGAATTTTAGGAGCTTTCCCTGCTCTAGGTGAAACCCTGAACCCTGTTATCATGTAATCCTCCATTCATGGTATCACTCATGAATTCAATAAATCAAATGGTAAATAAAATGGGTACTGACAGATTTGGGAGGCATTGCAATCTCTATGGCTTCTCGACCTCCTCTATAACCTCCTCAACCTCCCCTGTGACCTCCTAGACCTCCCCGACCTCCTTTGCGACCTCCTCGACCTCCCCAACCTCCTCTGCGACCTCCTCGACATCTGCTGTGACCTCCCCGACCTCCTATGCGAGTTCCTTGACCTACGTGGTGACCTATGCAACCTTCTCCGCCAGTAATGCTCACGGTGTGACCTCCGATAACCTTTTCGAGCTCTGGCAGAAGTGTAGGAAGGTAAAAGTGTGTTCTGGTGGGAGGGAGAGGTGAACACTATCTTTACCCATCGACGAAAGCTCACTATCGAAAGCTCTCGCGGGTGTGATATTTCCTACCATTAAAAACATTCAGTCAAAACGTTGTGGATTATCCTAGCTATGATAAGGTGTTGTAGAAATTGGAATTGATAAAATACATCTACATTATTTTAAAGCACTACAATTTTCACAAGGCACTATAATTTTTCTAAACCCAAACTAAGTTGCAACAAGCAAGGCATACCAAGTGGAGGTCTTAATTGCAAAAAATCAACTTATTATCAAGTACAAGGGGGTTACCATTAATACTATTGATTTATTATATAGGTTCCTAATGCTAGTTATTGTTCTCTTAACCATTATGTATCTAGAACCCTTTGTTTTAGTATTTGCAGATCTAGTATGAAGAGGACATGAGGTTTCACCCAATTTTGGTAGCAATGAAGTAGGGAAAGAAGAAGCCTTAATACCATTTGAAAGATGGATTATTGTATAAAGATGACATGTTGTGTATTCCAATTACTAGGTGTATAACCATCCCATTGAGTGAAGGCCATCCTTGCATAGTCTCTAAAAACTATGGAGCTAAGAAGACACTATTGAATTTATGTGTATTTTCCATTTGTGCCAATGGACATTTCTATGTTTAGTTGGACGTGTGTATTTTGTTGCATTCCAAAATGTGCTAACATAAAGTTGGGATTGTACACTCCTTTTCATATCTTAAGACAAACCTGGGGGGGGAATTTTCATGCATTTTCTTAAAGAAAGGACTAGGCTACATGTACATGATTATGTGTTGGTAGGAGTTGAAATGTTCAACATAGTGCAGTTGATTCTATGTAATGATATTGTAATTAATTAGGAAGAAATGGAGCTATTTCTATCTGCAGTTGATGCCAAACGTCGTTGGTATTTTTAGCTATCTGCATCGGATATCCTAGAACAATGATGATGATGATGATGATGAAGAAGATGATGATGATGATGATGATGATGATTATGATGAATATCATGATGAAGATGGTGATGACGATGATGATGATGATGAAGATTATGATGAAGATGATGATGATGACGATGATGATGATGATGATGATGATGATGATGATGATGATGATGATGACGATGACGACGACGATGATGATGATGATGATGATGATGAATATGCTGCTGATGATGGTGGTGGTGGTGATGAAGATGAAAATGATAATGATGTTGATGACGATGATGATGATGAATCCGACAACCTCACCATACCAGTGATAACAAGAGGCATCAGATATCGAACTTCTGACTTCAAAATAATCCGATGAGCTCGCTAAACCACCGACACCAAACGCTGTCGGTCTTTCTAGGTATCTGCGTCGGATATCCTACAACGATGACGATGATGGTGATGATGATGATGATGATGAATATGATGATGATGAAGATGCTGATGATGATGATGAAGAAGATGATGATGATGAAGATGTTGATGAGGAAGAGGGTGATGACGATGATGATGATGATGAAGAAGATGATGATGATGATGAATATGAAGAAGATGATGATGATGATGAAGATGATGATTATGATGATGGTGGTGATGATGATGACGACGACGACGACGATGATGATGATGATGATGGTGGTGGTGGTGGTGGTGGTGATGACGGTGACAACAATGATGATGATGAATCCGATGACCTCAACATACCACCGATGGAAAGAGGCATAAGATATCAGACTTATGACTTCAAAAGAATCCGACGAGCTCACTAAACCACCGACGCCAAACGTCGTTGGTATTTCTAGGTATCTGCATCAGATATCCTACAATAATGATGATGATGATGATGATGATGATGATGATGAAGATGATGATTATGGTGGTGATGATGACAATGAAAACGATGATTATGATGATGATGAAGATGACGATGGTGATGATGATGATGAAGATGATGATGACAACGATGATGGTGGTGATGAAGATGATATTGATGATGATGATGATGATGATGGTGATGATGATGATGAAGATGATGATGATGACGATGATGATGATGAAGATGATGAAGATGATGAAGATGATGATGATGAAGATGTTGATGAGGAAGAAGGTGATGATGGTGATGATGATGATTTTTGAGTCTGGAAACCCTCCCACACCATCAATGCATGCATCTAGTCTAACCATGCCAAATTTAAGTCCAAGCCAACACATATTTAAAAAATTTCAACGTTGGTCCCATGTAGCACATTAATTAATATATAGGTATGGTTTTTGATGCTTGAATTGTTAGTGTCATTCATGTATGAGTCTGTAAACCATCCCACACCATTAATGCATGTGTCTAGTCTAACCATGGCAAATTTCAGTCCAATCCAGCACATATTTAAAAAAATTCAATGTTGGCCCCATGTAGCACATTAATTAATCTATAGGTATGTTTTTTGATGCTCCAATTGTTAGTGTCAGTCATGTTTGAGTATGGAAACCCTCCCACACTGTCAATGCATGCATCTAATCTAACCATGCCAAATTGCAGTCCAAGCCAGCACAAATTTAAAAAAATTCAACGTTGGACCCGTGCAGTACATGATCAAGCACGCCATTTGGGTTAGCATGATAATTGTGCATTTCATTACTAAGATTCTCTTTGTTTCAAGAATAATTTAATATTATCTACTAAATAGGGCCAACCACGTGAAGGTGGAAGCTCCTATGGCCCCTCCCCCCCACATCACTCTCAATTCCCCATAACCCAACAAAATCTATGTAAAAAAAACTTAAATGTTTTTTTTTCATACTTTATAAGAAGCAATGTTTCTAATTATAACATATGCCAACATAGAGGAAAATGTAAAAAACACTAAGAAATAGTTAATTTATACGTACCAATAAAATTCAATATTTCTATCGCAATATTAAATCAAAATATATAAAGTAGATATATTAAGGCATACCTCGTACACTTCAATGGAATTGATCATCATCTTCTTCATCCAAGTTATCATCTGTATCATACGATCTAGAGTCAACATTGTAAGGATTGGCCATATCATCATCGCCATCGATGTTAGTTACGATCATCATGTCATCTTTGATATCATCTTCATGGACATTGCCTACTACATCATCTGGTCCAACTAATTCTTCGACATCTTCTTCAGGAACATGATCATCTAACTCATATTGATCATATTCAACATCGTATCCTTCTTCTAGACCCTCTTCATTACCTTCCTCTACATTATACTTTATTGGTCTTCCCCTTGGATCGTGTCTCACAACAAAGGACCAACCCACTCTACCTGGAAAATCAGAGTAAAATACCTATTCACATTGGGTTGGAAGAACATAGGGCTCCGTTCCTGGCTCAAACAACCTTGTATTAACCATGGTAAATCCATTATCATGTTCAATAATAGTTTTATCGGGATCACGTTGATTCAATCGTAACCTGTACCATTTGACAATGAACATAACTACCTTGAAGGAATTAAAGTCACATTGAATAATATCTTCCAAATACCCATAGCATCGATTTTATGAGAGTTCTGGATGTCTGACACTTCTAGAGGAAATTTTGGTCACCTCAAACACTGCAAATATCCCACAATCTGATGTTTTCTTTGTTTCATCCAAATTTTTGATGCGATATCTACAACCATTGCACTACATAGCCTTGTGGTGTTTTACCTACAACAACCCATACACAAAAAGATTACATAATGATCCAATATTTATGATTAACTGCATGTATTTATGCCATATAGGGAAAAAAATCAACGTGTACATCAATATGTTTGCAAAATAAATAAATAGTGTGGTTTATTAATATGCTTTCCTGCTTATATTTTAAACCATATGCTAAATCAATTTCCCTTTGTATAATATTGGTATCTCCATTGCGATGTGCTGCTTTAACCAATGAAGCCACACCTTCCCATGATATTCCATGACCAAATTGTTCACATCGTTCAATCCATACCTTCATCTAGTCAAGATTGTTTGCGATTTATAAATGAAGTGCATCCCACTCTCGACCAACTGTTTGATGACAATAAAATTAAAATTCAATACAAATTTATATTCACTTAACAAAGTATACACTCTTAATTGATGCAATATATTGAATATAAAAATAGAATATGAATGATATATATACATAAAAATCAATAGTCAAATGTATTATATTACCTTTCACCTTCCTCAATCTACCTTTCCCCTTCAGGTACTCCCCTTCAAAAATTTTATTGGAGTCTGGATCACAAATGCGACGTAAATTGAGATTTGATGCTAATTTAGGAATATATTCACTAATATACAACATGTTTTGGTATACCATATATCCCTCCATCACAGAACCCTTAGCATGTGCTCATTTCTATCCAAACCCTTCATAAATTTCAAGTGCCTCTCAACCATCCACATGGACCTTGAGTGCACAGGTCCACACATTTCAATCTCCTCAACTTGGTTTATGAGGTAGTGTTCCTGTGCATTCAAAAATGCCGAAGGTAATTGCTTCTGCATTTCACACATGAGACGAGGAATTTCTCTCCTCCAATATGTTATATATTCTTTATGGATTTCTTTAGATGACAACCATCTACAAGTGATGCAACCCAATCATGATATTTACTAGAAAAAAAAATTATATTACATAACATGAATTAGTGCACAAAAATCAAATATAAGTTCTACAATGAATTAAACAAACACTAAGCACATGCAAAAAATCGATACTTACCTCATGTATTTCCCGAGATTATATATAACTTGTTTGACAATGTTTTCGAACTTGTCCAGGATAGAGAGAGGTAGAACATACTTTAACAATATACAAATCGTTTCATTTTTTAAACAAAAAGTAGACAAACAAAATACAAACAATATGCACTAGAATTAAAAATAATAATTATATGCATACCATAATAATTACCTTCATGAAGACATGCCAATCATGCGTTTTCACCCCCGCAAAATCACCTTTCTTTGTTATGATATTCTTCATGTTCGCACAAAATCCGGTCGGAAATTTAATTTTTCGCATGTCTTCTTTTACGACATTACTTTGCTACTCCGTTAACATCCATGTAAGTGATTTTATATTAATTTGGTCTCCATTGCTATGAAATTGAATGGTGTATTTCATTGCATGGTTTCCTTCTTGAATGTATTCATAAATTTTGACAATTTTTTATTTCTCACTCATTCCATACAATATTCGCCATAATGTTTCAGTCACATTCTTTCCGATATGCATTGTATCAAACATATGAGCAATTTGTAGGTGCTCATAGTAGGGAAACTTACTGATATGTTTAGGATAACTTTTCAGTCCTCGTGAAAGCCAATTAATGCCTTCATGATCACGACGGCCATCGTGAATATTAGTTTATAAAGAAATTATAGAAGTCAATGTCAATTACAGTAAACAAAACACAATAAAAAAATACATAACATTTCATATATGATGATTCATACGTACCTTGATGATTTATATTATATTGCAACTTCCATAGGTGAGGTGTCATTCTCTATGGTTTTAATGCAGTCTCTTGCTTCCCATTGAACATATGTTTTTCCGTAGTTCGATACCTGTGATTCTTAGAGAGGAAGTGCCTATACTCATCAAACACCTCCTTTCCTAAGCTTTTTGAACGATGAGATTTGATCTTAGGACCACAAACTAGACATGCAAATTTCCCCTTTGTCCAAAGACCTACATAAAGAGATGGAATATCTATGCCAATTATAATTATATAAACAATTAATGTATTATTTAAAAAAACATGTGTGCATAGTATATTAACTAGTTCATAAAATTAAATGCAATTAAAGTGGAACTTATAATTACAAACCAAAAAAATGGGTTAACCCTGGTGCATCATGTATTGTCCATACAAGCATTGCATAGAATTGAAATTTCCTTTGTCGTATTGGTCTAGATATGTCATACATAATGATGCCATTCCATAACTTTAGTACCTCGTCAATAAGAGGTTCGATATATAAATTCATATCTTTAACTTGGTACTTACCTGATTGATATGAACATATAAAATATATAATTATGAGTACCATTTAGATATATAAACCATGCACAAGAGAAAAATAAAAAATATATATATGAAATTATGCAACAAAATACGACAAATGAGATGCCACTACATTAAAATAAAAAAGCTATAGACACAATATACCTAGAATAATCATCGACAACATTATGTGCTCCCTCTTTATTGACAACCATGGAAGAATGTTATTGTTGATAACAAAAATAGGCCACACCGAGTAAACACATATAAATCTGCAAATGGATTGACACCATATGCTTCCAAATAATTTCTAAGATTACGAGGTTCTTCTTTAAAGTGAGGCCATTTTTCCTCCATTTCTCTAAATGCAGACCCATCTGCAGGCATTTGAATAATGTCATCTTGACTTCTGTTCATTGCATGTTAATCCATAAATTGCGCAATGTTTTTTCTCCTGAACAATCGTTGCAAACATGGAATAATGGGAATATAACAAAGAACCTTGCGAGACACCTTTTTTGTTACTTGATCTGTTCTATATCTACTGATATGACATTCCAGACATTCTGTTGCAAATTTATGCTGATTATAATATATAACATGGTCGTCGGGGTATGCATGAATTGCTTCATACTGCATTCCAATTTCTTTCATGATGGGAGATAAATCTCCATATGTGCGAGGTAAAATATTTGACGGTGGTAACAAAAATTTAGCTATCAAGCTACAACAAATAAAAATAAAAATATAGTTAATATAATATATAAATAATATTAATGAAACAAATTTCATACGTATTAATTTGACTTGTGAGTTAACAATAAAATTATTAGAGGAACAAAGATAACCTTTATCATGCTCATATATATGTGATGGAATATTTTACATACCTTAACATCTGTGTGAATGATATGTTTGAAAGACCATTCATAACCTTCAAGTTCATTATCAACAATATAGAAGAGATCAGATTTGTGTTGGAACCTTCATAAAGGGGTTCGTATGCCTTCTCAAGAAGAGGTAAATCATGAACATCATCCAAGTAATCATTTTCATGATTATCACCATCATCATCATCCATTCTAATGTTAAATGAATCATGGATCAATGTATTTGTACCATCATCTTCAACTATGTTATCAGTATGATCATCTTCTTGAATATGATCATTATCTTGTTCTCCATTATTCATAGCTCCATGTTCCTCGAGTACTTGTTCTGAAAGAAATTCCTTTGGACGATATGATGTAGGAAGTCTTTTTTTATAATTACATGAAACCATCAATAGATATAAGTTAATATAATAAATATTAAAATAATACATACATTTACCAAAGCAATCAATATGAAAACATATATAATGCAAAACTTACAAATGGACGATATTCATGCCCCCCCTCAGCGTGTCCATGTTCCTTACAATGTTTTCTGGCCATTGTGATCTTTATTATTCTCCTCTTAAAGCCCCTGCATTGACTACATGGGAAATAACATTTCCCATCACCCTTTCTTTTTAGTCCATCCCACAATCTCACAAGGAATTGTTGATTTTATTCGTTTGGATCAAGAATATTGCTATTTAATATTTTCTCACAAAGATCTTGAATGAATATTATCGATCTTAAAAAATCAAGCTCTACACCTCACTATTTATGCAAACCATTCGTCGAAGAATAAAATAATTTCTGCAAACCGTCCGTCGAAGAATAAAATATTTTCTGCAAACCGTCCGTCGAAGAATAAAATATTTTCCGCAAATCATCGATTGTATAGCAAAAATGTTGGAATGTTTCTATAATTTATAGATTTTCAAGTTTAAATTTTCATCGGATATCTGACAAAATGAGTCTAGTTACCATTATAACTTATTCATTGAATATTCGACAACTGCCGAGCTATGTCGTCGGATATCTGACGACTGTCGTCGGATATCCAACATACCGTTCTATGAATTTAAAAAAATTTATTCAAATTTCGTAATTTTGAAGGTGAAATCCGAGGACACAGTCTTTTTCATTGGATGTCGTCGTATTTTGGGTTCAAATTTTGTAGTGTAGGAATATGATTGCATTTTTAAGACAACTTTTTCAACTAATAGACTTTTAATGCATAAAATCAGGTTTTCCAGGTACTTATCTATAAATCCTTGGAAGAAATATCCTTCTGCTACGCTGTAAGACTTCAAAGTATCCACGATGAATTCTATAATATAGCCTACGTGTAAGCTATCTAACTAAAAGTCTACTACTCTTGAAATCTGGTTGTTAATCCCTTTAAGCCTTTGGATCAACTTTGGATTCCAAACTGTAGGTTATGCACCCTGAAAAATGTTTTTTCATTCTGCTATCCTTGATATCCACTCATGTATCTCATTAGAGAAATATGCGAAGAACATTTCATGCAAGTCAGTGAATATATACCTATACAACCATTTTTTGTGGTAAGATGCAGATGTCTATTTTCTTTCTTCGCAAAATCAAGTTCTGTCAGGCTTACCCCGTTCTGTATTTCTGTCTTCTCTGGATTCCACATCAATATGATACATCATCGGTATAACAAGTCTCAAGGAACCATTTTTTGGTTCACCTATTCTCTGGGTTTCGCATCAATATCAAACATCAATCTTGTACATCGCCGACATAACAAGTCTCAAGGAAAAAGAACCATTTGTTGGTTACTAAGCATGGGATGACCCGGGTTCGGTGAAGTTCTATTATAGACCCAACAAAATCCCCTTCACTGGCCCTTTCAGCGTCAACCTACGAAAATGATGATGTCACACATGAAGCGGAGATGGTTGGTTATAGAATCAGGTTTCTATAACCTTGGTGATGCAGAGATGTGTTATGAGAACTTGCAATGTATCCCTTTCTTAACATCTACTTTACATATCATTACCAACACGTAGCCACGCACTTTGCAGTTATCAACAATCTACAGACTTCGTTGAATCATTGTTATATTTACTCTTATAAATACACATCCATCATACTTAACATGACTTTGCAACATTCATACATGTGTGCTCCGCTTACTTAACATAACATTCTCATTGACATACATATGAAAGTAAGTACAAAAGTATAACCATAACATGAACACAAAGAATATCATAGATTCATACACACAACACAAGGATTTACGTGGTTCACCCCCCAGATGGGAGCTACGTCCACATGAACTGTTCTTATATTACTTGGAAGGGGTAATAGTTCTAGTCTGCGTACTCAACTGTAGACTCTTCTCTACAATAGATCTCTGTGCACTCAGCTACAGATTCTTTTTCTCTCTTAGATCTCTCTCAGTCTAGATATAGCAATATCTCATATGTTCTATCCAAAATCTAACCCTCCCTTATACACAATTTCCCTTTATATAGATGTTCCTGAAGGTCACATATTACAATAACTATGGGTCAACCCCCATAGTACCCTTAAACCCAAAATAACATGGTTCTTCTGTTGACCACGCTTTGCCTTAACTTTTTTGGAGCTCTATTGTCATTTTTCACCGCTTCTTCTGACTCAGATGCTTCTTCTGAAATTCGCAGTTCTGACCGCATGGCTCTGACTCTACAGTGGCGCGTCCTTTGCACCATTCCGCTTCTTTACTCTCCTCTCATGTAGCTGACAGTTCACCGCTTCATCCATAACTGCTTTAACTACCTCTAGTCATCCTTAGTTATTTGTCTTTACTAAGGGGACAGGTCCTTTCCTGTCACTTCGCTTCGCTCCATACCCTTCTCCCAGGAATTGCGGAGTTGATTCTCCCAAAACTTGGTCAATGTTAGGCCTCGCCTAACTGTACCTTTGTCATCAAAACTTCCTGCACTTGGGCTACGCCCAACAAAATGTGAGATGGGATTCTAACGGGGACCTCATCCCATTAAAATCTCCTCAAGATCCAAGATACAAAATCTAAGGAAAATGGTTATTCATGGATTTTCGCGCCCCCATAGGCATGTAGAACATGAAATTGTTGGAATTTTCATGCCTTGCACCACTAGCAAGGTGCAAAATATATCTAGGAGGTCAAAAAGTGGGTTTGGTGAAGTGGCATTCGACCCCTAAGTTGTTGGATTTGCTTCCAATTGTGACTAGGGAAGGGACCAACATGATGACAAAGGGTCCTAACACCCCTAGGAGGAAAAAACATCATGTTTCTCATGGTTATATGACATGAAGAATCTCAATGGTACATAGTGTGACAATTGGAGATATAACAGATGCCCCCTAAAGTGTGAGGTCAAAAGGAATCTGATGGTTGAAACACTTTACCAGTAATTAAGTCTACATGGATATTTGAAAGAGAGCTGGAGAAGAGATGCAAGAAAAAATCAACACTATGTCTAATAACCTCGAGGCAGGCATAACCATGCTCGAAACAATTGACTCAAAGCATGGATGTCGACCAATACATCATAGATCCATGATAGTACTGACTCAACAATGACTGAAGACATATCATGGATACTAGACTACAAGCGTAGGTCCATGATAAGACAATGCCACAACCACGACCAATACAAGAGTGTATCTGTGTGACAATACATCAATGAGGTCACCAACATAATGTCCATGTGCGAACCTACTAAAAAAATCACTATCACAACTTGGATGTGCTAAATAGACTTTAGAACCATCCAGAGTATTTTACCCGATCCCAAATCGATACGAATCTAACCATGTGGTTACAAGGTGTTGTAGTCAAACATGGCAGAAACCACTTGATTATCGATCAATGGTGTGAATCATTAACAAGTGCGAGGGAAATCACCAATGATGATAATGATCCCCAAAGTATCATAGTACATCCCAACGAAATGTGAATATACGATTTGACGTCGAACATCCGCGAGATCATTCGATCAAAGGTAAATGATGAAAACCAACTATCGAATACGAGTAAAACTTCCATTGAGGCATGATGGTACTAAAATGGTCACAAAGTCTAATTCCTTGATGATGTGTTGAATTTGACAGGAATAGACTCGTCGAAGGAGGGCCATAATGAATCCCACATCATCGAAATGAAACCAACAGGATGAAGTGATGAATCATATGAGTATGGACTGACACAAGGATGTAAAAGCCGACGATATTGCAGAAACTTGATTCAAGCTGACACTTTCCTTTGAACATACGATGGCATGAGATGCGAGTTGGAAGCATGGACTAAAAGAGGAAAAAAACAAAACGTGATATGACTATAACTGAGGTTTTATTTGGATGACTCAAAGAAGCAAGATGACTCACGACTGTGGTTATGACCCAAAAACATAGTTGAATACCTAACTATAGGACAAGATGCAGACATATGCCATGTTCAAAGGTGACGACGCACTGGCTGCAAAAAAAATAAACTCGGTTAATTCCTCCCATTTCACCCCTTCATGTTTGACGAGTACCCCTTTGTTTTTTAACGAGCTCGAGGATGATAACAAATGCTCAATATAGCTCATATTTAGATGATTCCAACCTTGCACATTTTACAAACCCAAGGAAGGAGAGGTTCAGTCCCATAAGGATCCTTCGATGTTTAATTTTGAGAGTCCAAAGAAGGTAAACTCGGTGATTTTCCATGTTTAAGGATTTTGAAATAACCTAACAAATACTCCAAGATTTGAATCTTTCATAAAAGTTAGTCCCCAGACCCGAAAAAGTATAAAATAATGTTCGAAGGAACACTCCTAGTCAAAGGTTGACTAAGGTGTTCCTTTTTCATAAATGGTCTAAATTGTCCATAAAAGGGATAAAATATCACCAAATAGACGACCTTTCAAATACTTTGACAAGTGTGAAAGAGACAAGTTCACTTGGCAATCTTTTCTTATTTCGAGAGTTTGAAAATAGCTTAAACAAAACTACGTAGGTTTCCTTTTTCGCGAATCAATCACCCTAGTTCGAAAAAGATATAAAATAATACTAGGTTGATACTTTCCTCATTGTTTTACGAGCATGAGTAAAGTAGACTTAGCTTGACATTTTTTACTTAATTTTAACAACAACAAGCCAAGTGTGAAAATCGCTTGGAATCTCTTTCATATTTCAGATCCAGAGCACGAAAGAGAGAAAGTGAGCTTGAAAAAGGTCAACAAATGAACCCACTGGTATGAACACCTTTAATGAACTTGCCCAAACCTGGTAAAAAACCCTAGAAAATAACATTAGAAGATAAAATATGTGGAAAAGGCTTTAAACAAAGGTCACGAACGCGAAAATAGGTAAAAAATAACTAGTGTCATTATAAAAAGAGGGTAACAATGTAAAACTAGTCATTTTTACCTCAAGGAGATTTTTACCTTTGTTGGGAGCCAATTTTCAATTGAAGATGTCGGGAGATATAAAGCACCATCTGAGATGTCGTTCGAAGCAAGTTAGTCATATTTCTCTACTCTTTCCTTTGATGTGTTATTTTTTCAATTTCATGCTGATTTGGGGGGGAAACAAACACCCTAGGGAAAAAAAATTATGCGCCCAAGAATTTTCGCGCCCTCTCTATATCACAAAGCATGAAAATTACATTATTTTCGTGTTCTGGTGCATTGCAGTGGCACGAAAAAATGATAATTACCGCGCTCTGAGTAACTGCTAGGGCACAAAAATTAGCAAAACCAAATTTTAAAAAGCTTTCCCACCTCTCATTTGGAAAAAAATGGTTTCAAGACTCTAATCACAGGTTCCTTTGATGATTTTCAAGAGTTTCCAAGAGATAAGAGTGACAATGATTGAGTCGAAAGAGAGAGGGAGCATGAAGAGGATGACCAAGATGCTCTCAAAATGATGATGGCAACTTGTCTGCACTGAGAGAGTGTGGATTACTGAAATTCTTCAAGACAAGAAGACTCAAGAAACAAGGGAAACTTTTGAACCACATAAGAGAAATGTGGGAGCCGAGTATACAATATTTACGTATACAGGAGCATACCCTTGAGATAGATCTTGAAGATATATACTTCTTGACTGATATCTCTAGGAGAGGGGCACAAATCAATTTAGCTAGACATCATAGCACCGAGGAGAGTACAGAGGACTACATAGCCTAGTATTGCAGGCATGGATCTCGTATGAAAAGCGGGAAAGTACTCATAGTTGATGTGATAGATCTTCCATTGAGGACGATTTTATACACTATTGCTCGAGTGGATAGAAGTGTAGGACCTCATTATGATACCAAGGCCCAAATGACTTATGCATTGGAATGTATTGAGCAAAGTTTATTCAATTGGTGTGAGGGACTCTTGGTCAACATCAAGGATCAAGTCACCAAGTGTCACAATGGAAATATGAAGCAGTTTGGATATGGCAGTATTCTAGTCACCTTCTTCTTAGAGAGGGTGCCACTATTACACCCACATATAGAGATACCTCGTCGTACTCCATCTTAGCCACATATGGGGAGATGGAGTGATTATGTTGGGCGGCTAGGTGGGCCACAATTTTTAGCATTTGGTGCTAACTTCTTTTATTGGTTGGAGGAACATATTATAATGATTGAGGATTATCCTTTTACAACGGGGTAGACTTCCGAGGTGACATTGACTTGGATTTAACAGAGGATGAGGAATGGGATGAGTTAGGTATGTGACCTTTAAACATGTTTTTTGAGTTTTTTAATATATATATATATATATATATATATATATTTGTTGTTGTTGCGCAAAAGACCTAATATGTAAATTTGTAATGTTGCAGATCATGGACTAGTGAGGCCAGTAGGATATTCACTTATGCAGCGATGAGGAGATGGGTATCAGGAAGATAAGGACAAGGCAAGGGGATTTCATGATGTAGAGAGAAATATCGAGGGCTTGAACATGGGTGTCCCCCTGATGAGATTTCCTGAGGTCCCTTATCACCTCTAAAGGCATACCATGGGTGTGCCAGAGCATATTAGAATTTTACTCCGTAGTGTTTCTAGGGAGGTAGTATTCTATCATGAGCATCGTTCTCCTCGTGATTAGATATAAGCAGATACCTTTTTAGTATTAGAAACATTTACATGATGTATAGGCGATAGTGCCGATTTTTGTATGGGCAGTGATCCCAATTTTATCTTTTTGATGCATTTTGATACTATTTGTGACATGATCAAAATTTTTTACATGATATATACATGGAACTATATCTATTATTTATCTATGATGATTCGTATGATATATGATGGAGCTTTAGAATGGTGTATTTTGGCGGGTGCAACACAATGTCAGAAATAGGCCTTTTGATGTGAAGAGGGCCAGTAGGTGGAGGAGTGGAGGGATGATCTTTCAAAGGGGATTTATATTTTGAACTCCCTTTTTTGTTCAAATTTGGAACATATTCATAGGTCTTTGTCCTGGTGGATAAATGAATAGTCTCGTTACTCATCATGAGGATATCTCAGGTAGCAAATGAATCCGATTGATTGGATTCATTTGTAGTGCCCCCTTGAAGAGGAGTGTGTGTGATCATTTGCTGTTGTTGAGATGGGAAAGGATCAGTTAGCGCTGTCGGGCGGGAAGAACCTTTCACAAATTTGTTGAATTCCTTACGGTAAGGACAACCTTTTGTATAATGGTCCTCTTGGAAAATAAGGCATGGGAACTTAGATTTTTTCTTGGGTTTATCGTTAGTACTAGTTTTTTGGGTCTTGGATTTTCCTGATGAGTAGAAGGTTTCTTGGATTTCCATTGATTGTTCTTCTTTCTCCCTTTGGATTGTTGTGATGAGGATTGAACCACATTCTCCTCGGAGGTCTGAGGAGGAGAAGTATATTTTTTGGATGTAGCATGATTTTGAAGTGGATTCAAAGTATTTTGTTGTCCACTAGTTTTGATGCAGTATGGCCCTTGACAGAACCAACTATGCCATCAATAGGAGGTTCGATAGAGGGCTTGGATGGATCACTGGTGGGGTGAGGAGAATGTGGGATCAATTCATATAAATTTTCAGATTGGGATTAAACCAAGTCCAGATACTGAGAGCGACTGATCTCCTGCTCTTCTGTAACGACCCCTCCCATTGCAACATCCCTAGCAATAGGTGGCAGTAATGAGTTTGTAAACCAATCGACTAATAATTGCTTAGGGATAGGAGCCTTAATCAACCTTCGGTGCCTCCTCCACTCATGAATATGATCAGATATGCGAGTAGAGCTAGATTGTCGCAACAAAGTTAATAGGTCCGTGCCAATTTCATACCGAATGGGTAGTTGAAAATGCGTCCAAAACCGCATTTCAAGGTAGTTGAAATCTCATAAGGAATGTTGTGGCAGTTCAATATACCATTTAGCTGATGTCCTAGTGAGTGTATGTTAGAGCCACAATCGTATGGAATCATCCATCAATGAGTTCGAAGAACACCAAATATGTAATGTCATAACGTGATTTTTTGGTTCTTCCCCTAGTTTCGCATCGAATTTTGGGATATACGATGGTAATTTTGCAAGGATAGGTGTCCAATTTGGTTCATCCTAAATGGGAATGTTAATTAATCTTGACAAATCGGGAAAGTCCAATGTTTATATAAAGGGAAGTTGTCGATTTGGTTGCGGGTAAGAATAGTATCGATGGGGTGCTAAAATGCCCGTAGGGCCCTGAATTGCAATTTATTGCATATTATACCCATATACTTGGCTCGCGGGGTACTGTTGGAAGTTCTGTGGGTTGGGGAACATAGGGTCAACCGATTCTTGATTCAGAATCATGGGATTTAGTGGTTGATTCAAAATCGTAAGATAAAACGTCTGTTGCAAATTCTACATCAAGGGGTTAAATGGTGTAGATACAGGGGGTGACAAGACCCATGTAATGTTTAAAAATCCTTGATTAGGGGGATTAACAATACTTTGATTAAGGGGAGGCATTGGAGGAGGTCGAACGCATTGATTGAGAGGCGATGTTGGGGGAGGTGGGATCCATTGATTATTCGCAACTCCAGGGTAAGGTAACCCATGATACAAATTAGGGTTAGTGGGGTAAAAGGGTTGAAATTGATTTGTTTTCTCCCCAGAAGGATTCTGGTTACCTATTGTATGTTTCCCCCCAACATGTGGTATTTGTTGTCCCCATGAAGCAGATTGTCCTAGCGGTGTAGGTTGGCCACTGGTCCCTCCTTGGGAACCAATGAAAGGTTGGCCTCCAAAGATGGTGTAAACCGTGGTTGAAGATTGAATTCCAGTCACAATTGGTGTTCCAACATACAGAATAGAGGATATTCCAAATGAAACATTACAAGATATTGATCATGCAGTTTGAGTGACTGCAACAGTAGTACCGACTTGCGAAGATGAATGTGTGCCAACTCCATAAGTTATAGGTAACGAAGGGACGTTATGATTCGTCCCCTAACTAGGAGTACTTCCTAAATATCGACCAAGAATTTCACTTGGAAGGATAAGTGGGAAGGGTCGAAGGGGAGTTTTTGGGGTTAAATGCATATGTGATAGAAAGGTGTGGAAATTGTTGAGGGATTGGCCCAAAGTCATGTTCCACAATGATGATGATGATGGATCAAAAATGTTTTCCGTGTCAGGTAGAGTTTGGGAATATAACCAATTTGTGGGTGCAAATCGACCTACAAACGAGATACCATAGGTCGAATCATGGGAAGTGGATTGGGGAATTCTCGAATCATAAGGTTCTACTACTTCGGATGTAGAAGGAAATGAAAATTATGAGTTTGGGGGAAACATATTTTGTGCAGCCTCACATCTAAACATGTCAATTATCGCATGCTCGTGAGATAAACTAGCAAGTTATGCTCGTATAGATGCCATAATTTCTTGTCCCATGGGAAGCTCATAGGTTGGAATGCCTAGCATTCTTCTACTATAGGATTTAGATTAATAGTTGGGAATAACAGAGGTATTCGAGATAACATGTGGTGTTACCAATTGTACAAATGCTTGGTTAAAATTTGTAGCTAATTGAATAGTTATAGAAGGGAAAGAACTAGATTCCTCAATAACTTCAATATATCCTTCATGAAGGTCATCTTGTGATGGAATATCCTGGGCTATACTAGTTTTTAGAGCGATATTAACCTCTGGCGTGACGCCGACTTCTGGTGTGATACTACTTTCTAATTTGGCTCTAATATTAGGTGCTACACTAACGTTTGGTGCTACACTGACTTCCGGTGCTGCAGAAACCTGTGGTACTATAGCAACTAGTTATGTTGCACTAGTTGTCCCAAGACAGCCTCCAGACCAGTTGGTATGCTAGTAGAAGGAGATTGGGTGCGTGGAGGTAGTGGTCAACTAATTATAGGTGCGGATGGTTTGGGACTCATCCCTTGTTGTCTCTGGGATTTGCTTGGATCTTCCATGGAACAAGAATAAGTGATGTGGGCGAAGTCCTGTTAAAAAGAGATTAAAAAATCGTAAGGAAACTGAGCGTGCAAAAGGGGAGCTAGAAGAAGAAGAGGGACGCAGACCAAAAAGCAAGCTCAAAAAAATTTACTGTAACCGATGCCACAACAAGCGAGTGATAACAAAGAGGAAAGAAATCCAACAAGCAACACTAAAACAAAAAAGGCCCTCTTCAAGGTAAAGGAGAAAGCAACCTTCTATCTAAGATCCAAAGACCTCAACAGACTGTATCCCCGCAAGGTGATGAAATCCAAGTCGAACAATACAAAATGAGAGACCAATATAGATGAAGGGATATCCCTCTACCAAAAGGGATTCTAGGTAAAATAAACCCAGATGAATGGTCACTAGGATACCTCGTTCATGACACGTTTGGGAAGGTTTTCTGGAGCTTCTGCCATTTGTCCCTTGTACTACTAGTATGTAGACCGAAAAATACGAGGAAGACAATGGATTGATGTCCTTAGGCACTAAGTGGAGTGCGGTATTACTCAAAGTCCGTCCGGAACCAGTCCTCGCTGCTTACCCCCATGGAATGAGAGCCCCCCCAAAAATTGGCTTATAACCGTGTCAACAAATACTAGAGGATTTTAACACCCTAAGCATAAACAACTATGTTTTAGATTTAAAATGAAAATGGGGAATTATTTGGATTCCTACAGCCGATGCCCTACCTAAATACATTATTCTTTTATTTCCTCAAATGAGGTTAATGCTGTTTAGTTAGGGTATTTAATTTTAGATGTTGTTGTCTTACTCAAGGGGAGCGAAAGTGCAACTCGATGGTGTGTAGACTTGACACAAACCATGTAAATTTGGATGAATTATGCAAGTATTTTCTCTTCAATGAACTTCTAGCTAAGTAAGGAAGAGTTCTTTTCATTCCCGAATGTAACAAAAAAAAAATGCAACTTTCCTAAGAAATAAAATATCCACTTTTTACTTTTATTTTTGAAATTGCATGCCAAATCAATCCATGAAACACTCTTTCACACCAAAGGAATCCAAAAATTTTAAACAAGTAAAAAAAATATAAAAAAAATTGTTTTCTTTTTTCTTCAGATGAGCCTAAAATGACAAGTTAAGGGAAAGAGACTTCTTTTGACTGCAAAATGTTTTAATATCAAGCGAAGAAGTAAAGGAAAGGAAAGATTTTGAAAAGTTTCCAAGCAATTTTCAAAGCTAAAAAAGGCATAGATTCTTCATAATCAAAGTAATGATTCTTTTGGATATGGAAGAGTAAACCTTGATTTCCAATAATCTTTTTAAATATGCAAGGAGTGTGCAATACTTTCCTTTGTTTCTAACAAAATGCAAGAAAATAAGTACTTTTACAATATTCAAATCAAGAAGCTAAGTAGAGGATAAAATCCTTCTTGTCACTTTACTAAAAAATCCAAACCATATAAGTGTAAAATGCAACAAACCAAGGAACCTTTCAGACCTTCAAACTAGGAGTATAGGAGATCGTAGACCGAAGTTAGAGGTTTGAGAAGGTGATGAAATTATAGGGGAGGCTATGATGGTCCTCCAATTTACAACACACTTCCAACACTTACAAATTCACTCCAAAGTCGAAATGAGGGCCAGAAAGGACAAAAAAGTAAATATCACAGTGGAATCACACACAAATGGTCACTATCAGATGGAATAAACAAGCTAAAATCAAAATCCAAACACCAATCAAGCAAAAAAACAAGCATTAGGGAAATTTACAGGGAATTTCAGCTCCCTAGAAAACTACTCAGGCGCAAAAATTAGAAATTTTTGCGCTTTGGACTATTGTGGGGGCATGGAAATTTTGAGATTTTTGCTCTGTAATAGACAATGGGGGTGCAAAAATATCTTGTAGATTGGGAAGGGCAAAGGTCCGAGATTAAATTTTCCAATATATTAAGTCTAAAACTCATAGAGCCTAGAAGTGAAGACCAGTATAACAGAACAAGTCAAGACTAAGTAGTTTGTAGAGGAAAAAGATCCAAATATCAAAGATTTAATGGATAAGCAAACAAGGGAAATACCCTAGCAGATTCGCCAGTTTCTGTGCTAAGAAAATATCCCTACGGATAGTTAGATATCCCCTTGGGATTATAAAAGGCCCCTAATTTCCTACCAGTGACAGAAAAGAAACAAATAGACACTAAAGTCCTCCTAGATCTAGTCCATACATAAATTAGCAATTTATGGGAAGACAATGTAGATAGATGGTGTACCATACTTTGATAGTTGTATAAACAAATATCTAACTATGAAAATGGAGACAATTTCATGCATTTACCATAAAAACATGAAAGTGGGAACAATAGGCTAAGTTATATTAATAGGGAATCCATGCAAATATGTACATCAAAATGTATTATACCTGACATTGTTGAGCATGATCATCTTGCAATCTCTCCTTCACCACCCTTGCAAGACTCTTAGGATCATAGGTTTGATGCTTCCAAGATCACTCCCTCCCATAGCTAATGGATGGCCTTCTTCTTATAAGATTTGGGAGGGAAACCACTAAGAGTATATTATGGATCTAAGTGAGGAAGATGTGGATCAAGGATCAAAATTATGCCAAGGATGGAATGTGAGATGGGATTCGAAGGAGGACCTCATCCCATGAAAATCTCCTTGAGATCCAAGATCCAAAATCTAAGGAAAATGGTTATTCAGGGATTTTCACGCCCTCATAACTGAGCAAAGCATGAAAATGTTGTAATTTTAGCGCCCACGTAGGAATGCATAACGTGAAAATGTTGGAATTTTCACACCTTGCACCACTAGCAGGGCACGAAAATATCTCTATGAGGTCAAAAAGTGGGTTTGGTAAAGTGGCATTCGACCCCTAAGTTGTTGGATTTGCTTCCAAGTGTGACTAGGTAAGGGACCAACATGATGACAAAGGGTCCTAACACCCCTAGGAGGAAAAAACCATCATGTTTCGCATGGTGATATGACATGAAGACTCTCAAGGGTACAAAGTGTGACAATTGGAGGTATAACATCTTTCCTATTTAATGAGTTAGAAAAGAGCTTAAAGAAGGCTCCATAAAAACAATTTCCAGGAAAATTTAATGAGCTTGAAAAATTAAACTCGTTCCCCCTTTTGTTTTTAATGAGCTCGAAGGAAAGATGAAAGAATGATCATAACCTGGGAGGAAATGAGTGTTAAGGGCATGTGGAACTAGTTCCAGGCATATGGAACAAACCTATACAAAACGAAAGGAGCATGAGCAAGATAAGGACACTCAAGGAATGTCTCCTTTGGGTAAGGGGTGTCAAGTTGCAAAGGCCAAATGTTACATGGCTTAACGGTAATGAGATAAGAGATTGAGGCTTATCTAATGAGCTTCAATCATGGAAGATGACATCAATCTCATGAGCGCAAGCATGATTGATACAAATGCATATGCAACTTAAACACAAAAATGGGAGCCTTATAAGGAATGGCCAGGAATATATGAGAAATAAAGTCATGAGGATTCTTTTCAAAGTCATGGAAAAACTAGAAAGGCTCCCAAGACTATGAGAAAAACTCAACATGGGCACCAAAATGGCATAGGGGTCAATGTTAATTTTTGAGCATTAATTCAACATACTCTAGGATCTTTACTGAGAGAATAACATGTACAACATATCAATCATATCAAGCATGTAGCAAGCATATCAATCAATCACATAAGACAATGGAAACACAGAGTTTCACCGGGGAAAACCATAAAGGTGAAAAACCCCACAACTTCCTCAGAGATAGAGAGAGCAATGATACAACCAAAGTACAAGAGATAGTCTTCTCCTAGCAACTGATCCTCCTCCTCACATGTGTGCCACTTTCCGAGTGATAGAAGAGTGAGTAATGAGATGAATGAAATAGAGATCTCTCGATCTCTATTTATACTTGTCCTATGCTGCCTAATAAACCTATGGGGCCAACTTGTCTAACTCAGGCTAATAACCCCAAGTTACATTATTCCGAGCCGACCCCTCTACAAGGTGGTCTAATAATCCATCAGCAAGTTACACCACTTGTGACACTTGTCAATACAAATGACGACACTTCCGTATAGAGGAATATGTGTATATACTGGACAACCAAATATTCTGAGATGGATGAGTTCAGGCTTCTTACCAAATAAGACCTCTTCTAGTGTCTTGTTGTCCAATATCTTTTGAGGTGTTCTATTCTGCACATATACAATTGTCCTAGCTGCTTCTTCCCATAGATGCATAGGCAGATCTTGGCCGTGCAACATTGCCCGTGCTGCTTCCATGATTGTTCTATTCTTTCTTTTTGAAACTCCATTCTGTTGTGGACTGTAGGGAACAGTCAACTCCCTCTTAATCCCTGAATCACTGCATAGTTTCTTGAAATCAGCTTAAGTGAATTCTTCGCCATTGTCGGATCTGAATGTCTTGATCTTCTTGTTAGTTTGATTCTCCATCAAGGTTTTGAATTCCTTGAACTTATCAAATACTTCATCTTTGTTTTTTAAGAAGTAGACCCAAGTCTTCCTAGAGAAATCATCAATGAAAGAGACATAGTATACATACCCACTCAGAGAACTGGATGACATCAGATCGCATACATCAGAGTGGATAATTTCCAAGTTTCCTTTTGCTTTGTTTTCACTGCTTGGAAATGCCTTCTTAATGTTCGTTCCTTTTGCACATCCTTTGCAAAAACCTTCATGCTTTGACTTGATTGCAGGAAGACCTTCTACAACTTTACTTGCAATTGGTAGTGCTCTGTAGTGCACATGTGCAAGCCTTCCATGCCAAAGTTCACTTGGCTCCATGGATTCATGTACCATGGAATGTTCAGGTTGTCCCTTCAATTTGTACAATCCTCCCTCTTGCTCTCCAATCACCACTGCATCATCAATAGTTTTACCCTTTGGCCACATTAGAACTTGGCCATCTACAAATGCAACCCTCATTCCTTTTGCATCCAATGCAGAGATGGAGAGTAGGTTCTTCTTGAGCCTAGGTACAAATAACACATCTTTCATCTTCAAGGACTTTCCAGATTCTAGGTTGTAGGAGGCTTCCCCACTTCCTTTGATAGGATATTGATAATCATCCCCAAGTTTCACCTTATGGGGTGATTCATGTTCAGATAGATTTATAAAAGATTCTTTAAACCCATTCATGTGTTTAGAAGCCCCACTGTCAATTAGCCAATCATTACAACCATGAGAAATAGTACCTGTGAGGGATGAGATTAGAACATATTCATCTTCACTAGATGAGTAATCACTTTCTAATCTAGATTTCTTCCTGGGATGTTCATCATCCTCATCAGTATGAGCATGATATCTTCTTTTGTTGTTCTTCTTCTTCTTGTTGAAATTGATGTCTTTCTTCTTCTTGGGATAGTTTGAAGCAAAGTGTCCTATTTCATTACATTCTTAACATCGAACATGAGATAGATATTTCTTCTTGTGATGAGGGTGAGAATGTTTTTTGTTATGAGATCTCTCCCTCTTAAACTTGCTTCTCTTGGTGTTAGCTGTGAGAGCTGGATCTTCATTCCCCATATTTTCTTCTCGGGCCACAAGCCTTGCTTCTTCTTGTGAGCATTCCTCCCACAGTCTACCGAAGGAGACCAATTTATTTCTTGCACAGATTCCTTGGATAAAGGAATCCCATGACCTAGGTAGGCCATTTAGTGTGGTCATGACAACTTCACCATTATCCACTACTTCATCCACAACTTCGAGTTGTTCCTTGATCTGAGAGACCTTAGAAAAATAAGATTGAATGGTCTCTCCATTTTGAAGCTTTACCCCTTTTAATTGATTCCGCAGAGTCATCTTCCGATTTATGTTCTTCCCTTCAAATAGCTTGGATAGGAAATCAAACATCTCTTTGGGTGTCTTCAGAGATGACACATGGGGGATGAGATGGTCCTTGATAGAATCAACAATGATTCTCTTTGCCTTGACCAAGTTCTTTTTGTGAAGAGCTTTAGCCTCTTCTTCCTCTGGGACAGGGACCTTAGAGCTTATGTAAGTATCCAGTTCATTTTCTTGCAGGATTAACCCCATCCTATACTTCCATGCTCGGAAGTTATCATCCCCTTCAAGCTTATATTCAAGCTTGGTGTGGTAAGACATCTTAAAGAGTACTTCAAATGGAAATGGAAAAGATTTGGGTCTTACCACTTGATTTGTTGAAAACTGTATCTGGTCCCGGATTAGGGTTTCTTAGAGAAACCCTAAAAATTCAAAATGTGAATTTCAAAATTCTGAAAGGATAGAAACATGCGCCTTGATGAGCTGATCAGCCTGGTATACTCAGAAATTGGAAACTGCAAAGTTTCACCCTTCAGAAATGCTTTTCAATCTCCCGGATTCATTAGGGAGGACCCTGAATTAGGGTTTGAGTTTCCCGGAGCTTCACCCAACCATAAATATCAATCCAAAGCTCTAAAATTTGATTTTTCCATGGAGCTTCCAGCTATGTCTTCAGATTTCAGAAATTCGGAAACCCTAATTTTTAGGGCAAAAACTGAAAGTGCTCAGAATTGAATTCTGATTGGACATAAAGATTCTCCTTGATGAGTAGAGTCAATCTACCTTGATACTTTTCCAAAAGCTATGGAGCGAAACCCAATAAACAAGAAACCCTAGTTTCCGCCACTACACAATGTCTTTTCTTAGGTTAGCTCTGATACCATGTTAATTTTTGAGCATTAATTCAACATACTCTAGGATCTTTACTGAGAAAATAACATGTACAGCATATTAATCATATCAATCATGTAGCAAGCATATCAACAAATCACATAATACAATGGACACATAGAGTTTCACTGGGGAAAACCATAAGGGTGAAAAACCCCACAACTTCCTCAGAGATAGAGAGAGCAATGATACAACAAAAGTACAACCAAAGTACAAGAGATAGTCTTCTCCTAGCAGCTGATCCTCCTCCTCACATGTGCGCCACTTTCCGAGTGATAGAAGAGTGAGTAAAGAGATGAATGAAATAAAGATCTCCCGATCTCTATTTATACTTGTCCTGTGCTACCTAATAAACCTATGGGGCCGACTTGTCTAACTCAGCCTAATAACCCCAGGTTACATTATTCCTAGCCGACCCCTCTACTAGGTGGTCTAATAACCCATCAGCAAGTTACACCACTTGCGACACTTGTCAATACAAATGACGACACTTCCGTATAGAGTAATAATACATCTCTATAGGAGTACAATAAATGTAGATGAAATACATTCCGAAGTTACATATATATCAACAGTCACTAGTACATAAAGTGTGCTTTATTACCAAAGAAGTTAAAACATTGGTCTTTAAATTTGTGAAGAGTGATATACAACTAAGTTTTCCTATTTAATATGAATAGAGTAAAATAAATCTAATATAAGACTAACAAAATAATCGTAATTGTAGTTTGGTCATAAAAAAACAACTATCTATCTAAAAAATAGTCATAATTGTAGTTTGATCATAAAAAAAACTATTCATCTAAAAGAATAGTCATAATTATAATTCAATAATATCAAGGTAAATATAAGCTAAGCTTCAAGTCCTTGCCTTATGCCTTAGATAGAATAAATTGAAATAATTTACTTTCAACTTGGTATGGTTCATACGACTTTGTCCTTTTACATGTTTGTGTTTACATCTATAAATAATAACTCGAATAAATGATGAAGAAATCAGTCCTTTTGCATGTTTGTGTTTACATCTATAAATAATGACTGGAATAAATGACGAAGAAATTAGTCCTCTTACTGACTAAATATTTTCAATATTCAAGTTGAACCAACAAGTTTTGGATTGTTGTAGCATCATATATAATGTGCGTCTTGTAACCCGCTCGAAAACAAGAGATAAAATTATGAAAGGTAGGTATGCAACTGCCACAAAATAGATGAACCGACAGGATGCATGCACTTTGCACGATCTCTTTTGTTAGGAAAATATAATAGCGTGAAGGTGCACACCTCGGCCCTTAGTGTGAGTCACCATTAGTATAGATTTGTATATTCCCAACTAGAGCAAAGAGAGATTTGCAAAGTGAAGCGCTTATACTCTTTAACGTGCCGCACTCCTCATATATACCCATGTAATAATCAATTTATAGTAAAATTCCTGTGAAATGCTTGCATCCAATATCTAAGAATCCATGTATCTACTTATGCTAAACTATCAAAGATGCAATCCAGAAACTCCCAGAGATTTTAGAGAGTCTACGTGCACTGTCAAAACTCACCAGTTATTAAGATAATGCTAATCAATTTACACTAAAATTCCAATCAAATTCCTTGAAGTAAAATGCCATCTTGATACTATGCTATAAATAATATTGGCCAAATATTTTTTTAATATAATCTTGAAAGGGCTAGTTTGCATTTGGCAATCACCTCATCCTTGTAGGATTTGTTTTTGCATTTATTTTTTATTTTTTTTTGATTGCCAAACATATTTATCAAGTGACATTATAATTTGTAGAGGGTATATGGAACCCAAGTATGTTATACATAGGCACTTGTTTGTTAAATCTATCGTTGGGATTCTTCTAGTGGAACTTGTGAGTGGAAGAAAGAACATAGATAGAACTTGTGAGTGGAATAAAGAACATAGATTTTAATTTATCCTTTGAAATTAAATTGACAGAAGCACCAAGAGGCACCACATAGGTGCGATGGCAGGATTCAAACGACATAGTGTAAGATGGCACTTTATAGCAGCGAATTGGAGCAGCTAACACGAAAAGAAACACATGGAGAAACGATCAACAACGGACTTTAACAGAGCTTGTAAATTTTAGACTAATCGACGTGGAGCGGTTCAGAGTAGATAAACACCGGACACTACAGATCAACGGTGGCCATAAACAACATCAAGCATTGAAATATTTCAAATTGATGGTGATCATTTTACTTTCGAGTATTTTTCATGCTAATTTTAGTCCATGTACTTAATTAAGTCCTGACATAATTTGTGGGAATTGTGATTAGCTATGAGCTGGAGCTATAAGGATTCATAACAATGACCTTTTTTAATGAATATAAAATTTGGATTGATCTCAATAATTTTTTTTAATGGAAAAAAAATTATGCATACAAAATTGAACAAAGCATTGTTTGGAAAAACACTATTTGGAAATGTTGGAAAAGTTTTAGGTTAAAACTAATGAGATGACAATATGGCTAGTCAATTGATTAGAACAAGTTGGAAAACCCTTTAATGATGGGATCCATTACAATTCAGGAATTTAATAACAAAAAAGAAATGCTAAAAGTTCAAATATAGTGTGTGCTTGTTAGGACATAGAAGCGGTGAAGGCTAGGCCAAAAATCGTATGTTCACTATTTATACCATGTGCCATTTTGGTTGTGGATCCTGATCCTCCTGATTTAGATATGTTGTTTCAGTTGTATTTGTACCCCATTTTTATATGCTGTGAAGTTGGACTGTAAACTCATCCCAGCGGGGGGGTATGGGGGGGTATGGGGGGGCCATCGCCCCCCATGGGGGTCCGGGGGGGACCATACCCCTTGGCTTGGGGGTCTGGGGGGCAACAATTTGCGGGCCCATGGTATTGGGTAGCCCGTAGTATTTTCCCATGGTAATTTCCCTTTAAAAGGAAGACATTGTAATATGGTTGTGTAATGTATTGTAGCATTGAAAAAATCTATGTTATTGTGTAAGAGAGACTAAGAGAGAGTGAAGAGGAATTTGAAGTGGTTGTGTTGCAGGTTGTATCCCTTCATTTTTTAGATGGTATAATAATAAAAGGATTGGAAATTTCTCCATGGATGTAGCCCAGATTGGGTGAACCACGTTATATTGGTGTCTCTCTTGTGTTGTGTTTATAATATTTATATTTGAATCTTGTTTATTGTTATTGCTCCGTGATCTTGTTTTTTTAACAACTGGTATCAAATCCAAAGGTCTATTTGGAATATAAACTCATAGGAAAGAATGGTTCCTAGTTCGAGTGGGAGAAATGGAGGAATAAGGAAAGTTTAAGGTCAAGATATGTAATGGCTAAAACTACCAATTATGGAATATGCAAATGGAGGACTATTTGTATCAGAAGTATCTATTCCTACCATAGGGAGGAAAATAAAAAAAGTCGATGACTATGGAGGACAAAGAATGGGATGTTCTTGAAAGAAATGCAATGGGAAAAATATGGCTATGCCTGGCTTCGTCGGTGGATTTGAATATCTCGAAAGAAAAGACAACGGAGGGTTTGATGAGCACATTAGGTAAACTGTATGAAAACCCTCGAATTCCAACAAGGTATTTCTATTGAAGTGTTTATTTAATATGAAGATTCCAGAAGGTGCATTTGTTGCTAATCATTTTAATTAATTTAATACGATTACAAATCAGCTAAGTTCTGTAAATGTGAACTTTGATGATGAGGTTAGGGCTCTTCTAATCTTGTGCTCATTTCCAAAAAGATGCAATGGATTGGTCATCGTTGTGAGTAACTCTATATCTGGTTGAAACACTTAGTGAGGAAATGCAAAGGAAAAGCATAGGTGAGACATCAGGTATTGTGTTGACCCTCGAAAGAAGGGGAATAAAAAGGGAGAGAGGAAAGAGCCTAGGTAATTGCAAATGTTATCAGTCAGATTGACACTTCCCCATCTGTGACCACACTGCATTTTCGGTCACACAAAAGGACCTTATGGATGAAAGAGGCTCATTTACTATAGATGCTTTGGATATAATATATTCTTCATCCTAGCTATTTTGTGAATTAGTTTTGAGCCATAACCATGACTCTTATATCAGTCAACTCATGGGTCACCCACTAGACTTTACACTAACAACCCGCGGCTATTAACTAAAATGTTGCACCCTCTAGTTGCTTGACACTAAACCCACGAGTTATTCTCTTGTTTTCAAGAGATATACCTGTGAGTACCTCCAAAATCACGAAAAAAATATTTAAAATATTGATTAGGGATTAGTTATGGTAGTTATCATAACTACCAAAACTTCCCCAACCATTTACCTTTCGATCCTATCCTCTCAGCCTTGCTATAAATACAAGGAGAGGGACTTGAGAAAGGGGGAACCATTTTTTTAAGGAAATACTGGATAAATATACATTGAAGGAAGTGGAGCAAGGAGCCCAGGATCCAGTTTCAAAAGTGCAGGTTACAGATTAGGTATAGCTAGTTTCCCCCACATATAAACACTCTGATACCCATTTCATTACAAATGTTTCCTGCTTCGAGCACCTCTTTCAAATTCAATACGAGATCCTTAGGGTCATCTAGCACCTAGATTGCTTCAACTTCTATACATTTTGGATAATCTATTGGGTCATCTAAAGTCCCTTTTACTAGTATACCTACATCATCGTTTACTTCCTCCATGTTCCTTCAACATTTCCAGGGTAACCTTGGTTCAACTCCTTTTACTCAAGGATTCCCTTGTTTTGGAGGGCACATCCCCCCTTCAACTCCATTTATAGGCTCAATGCCTATTCCTTCTATTGCAAAATTGCCAAGTTCTAATCCCTTTACAAGATTTAATGTACAATATTCAAACGTTCAAACTTCTAATATGCATGTAGGGAGTACTCCCTTCTCACTTTTTGGTGGAGGAGGAAGTAACACTTATACTCATACTCCATTTGGAAGTACTTATACTCAGCCGCAATGGATTGGGATATAAGGGATAAATCCGTTGGCTTATGGATGGAGTGATTTTCAAAACTCATTTTCATCACAACTGATGGCTGGGGGAAACCCCAACCAACCTTTTGGAGGTCATGGTTCAGGTCTAGATTCCTCAAACTCACATGCCATCTGCAAGGCCTCACTTAGATTTTCTGGAAACTTTGAATTTGCCAGATATTTAAATTTAATGAATGACCTAGTGTGGCATAATGCTCCGGTCCCAACCAAACTCCCTCCAGACATTCCTAAGTTTGAAGGAAAAACTAGTGAAGACCCATGGGACCATGTCACAACATTTCAACTATGGTGCTCCTCTAACTCGGTGAATGATGACTCGATTTGATTGAGGTTCTTTCAAAGAAACTTGACTAGTGTTGCAGCCAAATGGTATATTGAGTTACTGGCCACAACTTATAACAACTTTTATGATTTAGCGACAGTTTTTCTGAACCATTTCCAACTTCTTGTCCGGTATGATGCCGACACGAAAATTATATCTACTTTTAGACAAAATAAAGCCACTTATATATCTTATCACATTCAAGAGTGGAGAAGACATAGGCGGCTCATTAAAGCTAATATTCACTCGGATTTTATATTGGAGTGGTTTTTGAAATCACTGTTACCATACATATCCAAAGATGTGTCAACTTCTGGGGTCACTTCGAAAGAGGAAGCCATTTTAAGGACTTAACAACTTGACTTGATTTATGCTCAGTTCGATATCCTTAATTTATGAAATTATTCCAGATACACCTAGGTCAAACATCGATCTTGGTAAACCTAAACCTGGACATCTTGCCGATGGAATTGTAGGTTTATTTGACTTATGCGCTTTAGAAGCTTTGACTAAGAAAGTCCATGCACTTTTGATAAAGCATTCTGTTGCGGAAGCAACTACTGTTGCATCCTCCCCTTAGCAAATGGAAAATGTACAAAATGTGCATTCAAATCAAAAGGGTACTCGACAACCCAACAGTAAGAAAAAGGGAAAGAAAGGGGAAGGAAACCAACAAAATCCCCAAACCACTGATAATGTCGAGGAGGGAAAAAGAGAAAAGAAGAGGGTGAAGTTTCCTTACAATCTTTGTAAATAATATCACCTGAATCATCAATGTCCTCTTATTGATGAAGCCTAGAATCTATTGAACCAAAAGAAACCAGTTGTCTTAAAGGATCCTTTCTCCAAAGGAAAAACCCAGCTTCTGGAAGATGTAATACTGGGGGCACTCATTGTGTCACACATGGTGATCAATCCTATATAAATATTGTTAAATCACATGATTTATTGCAAACGAGAGCCAGGAATTATACCCCGTATTTTCCAAAGAAATACAAAGAAATCCCCGAGTCATCTCTTCCTCTTCATATAGAGAGACCTGCAGATCCTCTACCGAAGATACCGAAAGGTTTTTATAAACGGGAAATGCACAACCCTAATACACGGGCTACTCCTAGCTACTCATTTAAGGAGGACCTAGCCCAAATGTCGTGTGCTATGTCTTCTCTAGAGTTTTTGCAAAGCTTCCCATAGCAACGAAATGCCCTTTTAGCGGTAATAGGAAGTATGGATTCGTCAAGTATGTTGGATAGATTTGATATGTAAAATATCAAACATCGGTTTCCCTATCACATGGCCTTCCCAATCGAAGTAGTACATGGTTCGAAAACCATTGGATGAACAATAGTGGATGAAGGCACGTCAATGTGGGTAATGTCTATATCTTGTTTCCAATCCCTAGGCTCTTCGGAGTTAGTCCCTTTGGTTACATTACTTACCACTTTCGATGGGAGATCATTTCGTACACATGGAATCTTACCCTCTTTTGAGATCTAGCTATCGGCTAAAGTAGTGTCAGTTGAGGTGGAAGTTGTAGATGCTTATCTCGATTACAACTTGTTGCTGGGAATAAGTTGGACATACACAATGAAAGCCATCCCTTCATTAAATTTTAGGGTAGTTATGTTCCCCAATGAAGTAAAGATCGTCATGATTGAACAAATATCCTTTGCTCGGAAAAACAATACAACTCCTTCGGTTTCAAATATCCCATGGATTGATCAAGCCCGTCTGCCCAGTAATAGTTTAGGAGTAGGTATGTACTCATCCTTGATGGGAAACTTTGATTTACCTATTTCTCTGAATTATATTGGTTCAACGAGTAACTCTAATATGTCATCTAAGGAGGTCTTCATGGTTGCTCAAAAAAATGATCCTTGGATTCTTCCTACTCAAGAGGAACCAATTGTGCCCCTATCTGTCGCAGAGGTGGCCTATAGAGCTTCATAAAACTCTGCGATAGATTATATCTCGACTCTGCCAGTATCCATGGAGTTAGATATCCATTATGCACCTATATGGGAAATAGACTCTACCCATTCCTTCGATTTTTAGACAAGGTTTTACCATCAGATGAAGCCATACTGGAAGCTATGATAGGTTTGGATCAACCTTGGGAACATATGCATCATAGATGCTATTTCCTTCCAGATATGAACAAGATCGAGGATGGAGAGTTCTCCATGAGATCCGGTGGAAATGTTGAATTGTCCATCAACCCTTTAATGACACATGGAATTTTCACTGAAGGTAATATGGCTAACATTTCAACAACTATCCCGATCAATATTTCCACCAAATCGGATGTCGTGGAAAACATTTTTATTGGCGCAAATGTTCCCCACAAGAGATCAGTTTGTACACCAACTTATTTATGGAATTCTGCGATGCATTCTCCTGGTCATACGAGGACATGCCAGGCATCAACCCTTCCATCGTCGAACATGTCATCATGACATATCCTAATGTGAAACCATTTAGGCAGAAAATATGTCCAGTTAAACCTATAAAAGATGCCGCCATCAAAGTTGAGGTTGAAAAGCTCCTCAAATACGACTTCATTTATCCTATTGACATGACAGAATGGGTTTCTAACCTAGTCCTGGACTCCCGGTTGATAAAAAGAAAGGTACCATATGAATGTGCGCATATTTCAGGGACCTTGATAAAGCTTCTCCGAAAGGAAACTATCCCACACTATTTATCGATCAAATCATAGATGCGTGTGCGAGCCATGAAATATTTTCTTTCATGGATGGCTTCTCAAGATATAACCAAATTCAAATCAAACTTGAAGACCAGCATAAGATAAATTTCATATGCCCCTAGGGTACTTTTACGTATAGGAAAACATCGTTTAGATTGAAGAATGCTAGAGCCACTTTCCAACGAGCTATGAATTTTTCTTTTCATGAAATCAAACACGTGGTTGAACCTTACCTAGATGATTTACTTGCACGATATCGAAAGAGAAGAGATCATCCAGAACACTTATGGCTTTTGTTTGAATGATGTAGACACTACAAGATTCGGTTAAACCCCAATAAATGTGTGTTATGCATCGAGTCTAGACATCTTTTAGGTTTCATTGTGTCAAATTGAGGTATAATGGTAGATCCATTGAAAGTTGAGGCCATTGTCAAATTTCCTCCTCCTCGCAATATCCAACAACTTCAAAGTTTGCAAGGCATGTCCAATTTTCTTAGACATTTTATCATCAACTATGTAAAGATTACGAAAGGATTTATGCGTCTGCTAAAACAAGAAACCCAATTCTTTTGGGACGAAGCTGTACAAAACTCATTTGAGGCTTTGAAAAAAGCATTATTTTCAGCTCCCTTGTTAATCCCGCCAGATTACACCCGAAAATTTATTTTATATCTGGCCGCATTAGATTATACAATTGGCATAGTTTTGGTTCATGAGGATGATGTACTCCAAGAGCATGTTATTTATTATCTTTCTCACGTGCTTGTAACACCTAAAATAAAGTACTCACACATAAATAAATTGGAACTAGATGCGGTGTATGCCGTTCAGAGATCACGTCATTATATTTTACTGCGCACTACTATGGTGATTGCAGATTTCAATCCTTTCCAATATGTTTTAACCCAATGTATCATTGGGGGGAAATTCAACAAGTGGATTGTCATTCTACAAGAGTTCGATCTTACCTTTCAATATGCAAATTCAAAGAAGTCGTTAGTGTTCGCATAACTAATATATGAATTCCCTAGTGGCGTAGAGTTCAAGGAAGAAGAAACTTCATTCCCTGATGAAAATATATTCATCATCGCAACTTCCGATCCGTGGTATGGAGACATTTTAATATATCTCCAAACTTTGTAGTGTCCATCGACTTTCTCTAGAGAGGAACAATGAAAAATCAGGCATCATGCCAAGAACTACCTCATTATTTCTGATACAATATAAACACAAGGGGTGGATTTGATATTACGTGATTGCTTAAATTTGGACGAAGATGAGTCAGTATTGAATGATGCCCACAGTGGAGCCTATGGGGGTCATCTTTCTGGGTTGGAAATAACCCAAACAATACTTTGTGTTGGGTATTTTTGGCCCACCATATTCAAAGATTGTGTGGAAGTTGTGAAGTGTTGTCACCCGTGTCATCTATTCACAAATAAAATGCAATCACACCTAGGTCCTCTTCACCCCGTTATCATAGCAGGTCCCTTGACCAAGTGGGGATTTGATTATATGACTTGCAACCCAGTCTCTGCTGGGGGCATCAGTACATTATCGTTTTCGTCGACTACTTTACTAAGTGGGCAGAGGCAATGCCGACTGTGAAAGCAGATGGTGAAACTGCAACCTATTTCATATTCAATCATATCATTTCCATGTTCGACATCCGTAAAGAGATAGTCACCGAACATTGTAAACATTTTCAGAACCACATGATGATATATTTGACCACTATGCTAGGTTTTAGGTAGGTGCATTCATCTCCTTTCTATCCGTAGGCGAACGGACAGGTTGAAGCCATTAACAAGAGTTTAAAAACCATTCTTCAATGCACTGTCAATGCTAGTAGTTCAAAATGGAAAATTATGTTGTATCCGGCTCTTTGGGAATATCGTTTTAATGTCAATACTGTTACTAGTTTATCACTATTCCAACTTGTTCACGGGTTGGAGGCAATCATGCCTATTGAATGTGAGATTCCATCATTGAATTTGGCTATCCAAATGCTACCCAAGACTTCTACTTTGGAAGAGCGTTTACTTCATTTGGAACATTTAGATGAAGAATGTAGAGATGTGTTAATTGCAAATGAAGCTCATAAGATATGGGTCAAAAATAAATACGACAAGTTTATTAAACCTAGGGTATTCTCTGAAGCAGATCTTGTTTTGGTTTATGATAAAGATAAGGATCCCCTAGGGGTAGGAAATTTCAAGTCTATGTGGCTCGGTCCCTATATTGTTTCTAAATTTTTGAAGAAAGGATCATATGAGTTGTTGGATTATGATGGTTTTAAGCTTTCCGCGCATAGAAATGGACTGTACTTGAAAAGGTATTATGCCTAGATTACATGTTTTTTCTTGTACTATAGATGTACATTTTTTAGATTTATTCTTTGTATATTTGCTTATGTCATGGGGGCTTCACTCAATAAACCGCTATCATAGCACGTTCGTTCGTGGCATATGAAACAATACCCCTAATTTCACTAAATATTGGAAAATACATTCAAAAATCGTTTTTTTAACCCCCTCCCAATATGCCTTCACAATTAAAAAAAACCCCTATTTTCACTAGATGTTGTATGTATCAATTTTTTCATTAACATTTTTTATACCCCTTTATATTTCTACCTAGTATATTGATATGATACCCGTCTTATGACCCCACATACATTCTACAATGCACCTTGCTTCTTTCAATGTATATTGTGGATGCACATTACTTCACCCACAATGCAATTAATCAACCACATATCATTATGATTTGCAACATCTAATGGTCTAATGAAGAGATAGGAGATCACTTCTTGTATGTCACTTGAGCCAATGCACATAGTACAACATTTAGATTGCATGTTGCAATTCCCCAATCGCTAACTAATCCTGTTGTGGGCTAGGTATTCAAGCCCCGAGGGCCTGTAACAAGCTCTAGGAGGATGATTAAACCTCCCAAGGCCTGTAATAGGCATGAGTGGTTGGGTATTCAAGCCTCCAAGGCCTATCGAGGGCCTATAATAGGCCTTGGAGGCTTAGAGCTTCCCAAGACTATTGGTAACAACTCACTAAGTACTATTGGTAACAATTGGTTGTCAATGACCACTATCTCTCGACTATGATCGAATGGAAACCCACTTCACCACGAAACCCCATGGCATCAAGCATGCCTCAAGATGCGATTTCCCTGCGTACTAGTAAGATCGAGCCTTGCCTCAACCCGATTTCTCATCCGACCGTGATCTCGCCATCTCCATTTGCCAGATATTTGTCATCCCTCCCATATAAAAAAAACCTCAAAGTATTTTTGTATTGTTACATTAAATTAAAAAACTCTTTGCCCCTTAATATATAAGCAATATAATTTTTAGGTTTTCATGAATATTTAATACCGCAATATGAATGAACGTGATATTATATTGCCTTCTAGTGAATCCCCCGTGGCTTATGTTTCCTTTGGATGGTGTTTTCATATGCCAACTGAGTGGTGTATATGATTCAATGATGGCGCTATTTGTCACACTCGTAACTTGGCTTCAGTTGCTTGGGTGATCTATTCACCTACAAGCCAACTTGTTTAAATGGGAGAATCTTGTTTGGTCCCTACGATGAACAATATAGATGAGTATAGCCAAGTTATTGAACTACTATGAGATTCTATTCATCACGACATGTTCTAAATGAAGCAATCACTCTTCCAAAGATGAAGACTCAGGTAGTAGTTGGATAACCAAATTTAATTATGGAATCTCACATTCAATAGGTGTGACTGCGTCCAACCTCTGAACAAGTTGGAATGGTGAGTGTAATTTCCCAATTTTTACCCCATTGCATTAAAAATATAAATGATGTAAATATGCTAGTGTGAATTCCTTGTGCGGAGCTCAAGGCCAAAGTCCGACTAGTGAATGGATAGGCATGTATGATGTTATAATTTATTTGGACTATTTGGTTGGATTTCATGTTGATTTGGAGTATATGTAAATATTGTGTGAATACATAATAAAATGGTCCAACAATGGTTGTGTAAAGAGCACCAAAGGGGCTATGATTCCACCAGAGGGGAAGAGGAAGGGGGCTTATGGGAAACCCATTCCTACGCTTCCATGTGTCGACCTTAGACCTCACCCTAAAGTATGTCATGTGATTAGAATAAGACAATTATCTCATTTTTTTATCATTTTACAATCATTAATGCATGTGTGTGGTTGGTGGGAAAGTCACCTCATGTAGTTATTGAAGCATGGGACCGGCTGCACTTTTGTGACAATTCTGTCATGACAGAAGTCAGTCTGCAGCTTCCAGAAGTCATGTCAGTTGTCTTTTCACCATTTTCCCATATCCCTTAGATTCAACTCTCATGTTGTCTCATTCTTTCATGTAGATTTGGAGGATGCAGAGCTCTCCCTTGTTGTCCATGAACTTACCATGCCGTTTTGAACCCATAAATTCGAATTTGGAGACCATGTTGCATAATGAGAAGTGGGTTTTGTTGGTTGTAGGTGAGCAGAGAGGTTGGGAAATCTAGGAACCCTTACCCTTGAGTTCTACTGCTCGTAAGTGCTTAAGAAGCCACAAATTGAGGGCTAAGTGAGACCCCTGTAGAGCTCTGTATGAGAATTTGGCTAAGCACAGAGAGAAGAATGGGTTGCGGGATAAGAGATAGAAGCCTGTAGGTGTTTCCTTCGCCCTAGTGGCATCATATCCCATCTTCAAGGTGGCCTCAGCAGCAGAAAGAGTATATGCTAGACTGAGTTCCTATGGTTGGGTGGAAAAGCGCTCTTAGATAGCCGGTTTCTTAGATAAACTAAACATGTGAATTGATTCAATGTTTGAGTGTAGGTATTGCTGGAAGCAATGACTATGAATAAATCCTAAGGATGCATGTGGACATGTGACTGTCCTAATGTAGCTAGGGTTTTCACCCTAGCTTATGCAAATAAGCACCTACTAAGGGGAAGGGCCTCTTTAGTAGCAGTTCAGAAAATACAGTAAATAAAAGACAATAAATAAAACAGTAACTACTCTAAGCATGTGCATAAAATAACAGAAAGATAATAAAATTGGTTTTTTGTATTGATTATACCTCTAATGCGAAGGTTGATGAATCCTTTGCAGCAGTCCAAGAGGGTTTCTTCCAAGCTCCAGTGTTGTTCCTTTCTCTTTCTCCAAAGGGTTTTGGAAATGGGCCAAAGGGGCACTCAAATGTGAAAGTAGCTCAAGGGTGAGCTAGGGTTTCAGGAGTGATTTTGGTAAAATAAGGATATGGATGATTGTGGATATGAAATGGGGGGCCTCCATCACCTATTTATAGGTTTTTAGTGGTGGAGTGCTAGCCCATGGTTTTGGGCACCATATGGTTTAGGTCAGCTGTATATGGTTTTTGCTTCCTTTTTCCCTCTTTTTCCTGTTTTTTATATTTTTATTCCCTTTTTAGAGGGTTGTTGCTATTTTGGAGGAATTTTGGATTATTTTAGGGGGAAAAGGGGTTTTTTGGCCTTTTGGAGGCTTTTTTAATGGGAATTTAAGGTTTTGGAGGCAAATATGGTAGGAAATATAGACAAATGAGTCGTGTAATGGGGTAGATGAGGTAGTGAGCACTTTTTGAGTGTTAACACCTAAAAGAAAAAAAAGCTCGGCATGAGCGGTAAATAAAGATGGTTCTAGTGGACTTGTGTAGGTCCTAGCAGCCAAAGGTTCTGTAGGAAACAATGGGGAAGGGTTACCTGGTTGAAAAACCTTAGATAGGCCTTAGACACTATGTGTCATAACTGAGAAAGGGAAATTCAAGCATTCACATTGAAGTGAAAGAGGCTAAGGAGCATGGAACCATAGTGGTGGCGTGGCTCCAGATTGGAACAAGACTAAGAGGGAGAAACTCTTACTCTTCTCTTTACTTTTGACTGATGCATCATAGAAACAAAATATTGTTGAGTGTATGTCATGGATGAAAATAGATTGTGTTTAATTGCTTGAAATGAATTGTGAATGATGAAATAGTTAATTCCCGGTAAAAGGATGAACATGAATGAGTTCATGTGTATTATGGGAAAGCATGAAAAGTGTGGAAGTCTCATGAATAAAGCATGGAAATTCCATGTCAATTGGGAAAATAATTGACTGATTTTAATGTTTATGGTGTGCTTGGCGTAACAAAGAATTGCCATGATGAATTTCTCAAGTAAGAAATTGAAGCGATTGATTGCAGCTAATACAAGTAAGTGTTGCTAGTAAGAAAAGTGTGGTCAGTTGTGCACATTAACCATGGAAGCAGACCAAAAACTACTTGATTTGGCTGAAAGTCTTCTTCAAACAGTTTCCAAGACCCGAGAAAATCTTGGAGATATGCTCAAGATACAGAAGCAGCATAATGAGATGAACCACAAGGTTTTGGAGGACTCTATTTTTCTGCAAAGGAAGGTAAAAAGAATTCTGGGAGAAATCAGTAAGGCAAAGGAAAGTGGATCAATGAAGAAGCATTCATCTAATCATCCCATTAAGAAACATTCCAGGTGGGAAGACTTAAAGGAAATTGAGCAGGAAAAGATAAAGCAACCACTGAAATGTTGGAAATGTGGAGGAAATCATTGGCGCCGCAACTTCCCAACAAAGGAACATCAAGAGGGTAGTAGCCATGAAGTTTCCAGACTTGTGGATCAGCTGGAAGGTCAAAGTCAACATGAGAATCATGTTGACACCAAGGACTTGGTCCTGGAAGGTCAAAGTAAAAGATGAAATGTAGGACAGACCTGTCACATTTTTGTGAATTTTTGGACATGTGTAAAGTGTTTATGTATTCCGAAGTATTGGAACACCAAGGACAATGTTATTCCAAGGGGGAGGGGATTGTAATATCCCAATTTTTACCGCATTGCATTAAAAATGTAAACGATGTAAATATGCTAGTGTAGATTCCTAGTGCGAAGCTCAAGGACAAGGCCCGACTAGTGAATGGATAGGCATGTATGATGTTATAATTTATTTGGACTGTTTGGTTGGCTTTCAAGCCGATTTAGAGTATATGTAAATATTATGTGCATACATAATAAAATGGCCCAACAATGGTTGTGTAAAGAGCACCAAAGGGGCTATGATTCCATCAGAGGGGAAGAGGAAAGGGGCTTATGGGAAACCCATTCCTATGCTTCCATGTGTCGACCTTAGACCTCACACTAAATTCTGTCATGTGATTAGAATAAGACAATTATATCCTTTTTTTGACCATTTTACAATCATTAATGCATGTGTGTGGTTGGTGGGAAAAGTCACCTCATGTAGTTATTGAAGCATGGGACTGGTTTCACTTTTGTGACAGTTCTGTCATGACAGAAGTCAGTTTGCAGTTGCCAGAAGTCATGTCAGTTATATTTTCACCATTTTCCCATATCCCTTAGAGTCAAAACTCATTTTGTCTCATTCTTTCATATAGATTGGGAGGATGCGGAGCTCTCCCTTGTTGTCCATGAACTTACCATGCTGTTTCGAACCCATAAATTCAAATTTGGAGACCATGTTGCAGATTGGAAAGTGGGTTTTGTTGGATGTAGGTGAGCAGAGAGGTTGGGAAATCTAGGAAACCTTACCCTTGAGTTTTGTTGCTCGTAGGTGCTTGAGAAGCCACACATTGAGGGATAAGTGAGAACCCTCTAGAACTCTGTATGAGCATTTGGCTAAGAAGATAGAGCAAAATGGGTTGTGGGCTGAGAGATAGAAGCCTATAGGTGTTTCCTTCACCCTAGTGAACTCATAGCCTAGCTTTGGGGTGGCGTCAGCAGTAGAAAGAGTATATGCTAGACTGAGTTCCTATGGTTGGGTGGAAAAGCACTCTTACACAACTAGTTGCTTGGATCTGCGTTGGATAAAAATAAGTATTCTTATGATTTTGAATCTGAACTATTTTTATTTGATGCTTGTAATATTTATGCTTGTATTTTCATATTAGATGTGTGTGGATAGTTTTGAATTCCGCTGTGCATGTTTATTTACATTTCTTCACACATTGCATTTTTGAAAAACATATTATGAACTTGGGGCGAAATTTGAAATCCCATATTTGGCCAACATCCCCTCCCGATGGTCGGATCTGGTGAGGGGGAAGTTGCAGTGAGAAACCAATAGCAGTATTGACATTAGAATAGCATGACTGAAGAGCCGGATATAACATGATATGCTAGTTTGACCTACTGAAATTAACGGTACATTGGAGAATGGTGTTTAGATTTTTGTTGACCGCTTCACCATGGCCATTCTCTTGTGGATAGAAAGGAGATGAGTGTTCTTGTTGAAAACATAGCATAGTGGTCAACTCTGTCATCATGTACTTCTGAAAATGTCTACCATGGCTGGTGACTATATCTTTAGGTATTTTGAACCCGCCAATGATTTGATTGAATACAAAATAGGCTGCAATTTCACCATCCGCTTTCACAGTCATCATTTCCTCGACCCACTTGGTAAAGTAGTCGACAACAATGATAATGTATTGATGCCCCCCAACTGAGATTGGTTTGCAAGTCATATAATCCACACCCCATTTGGTGAATGGACTAGCTATGATAACGAGGTGAAGGGGAGTTGGTTGTGCTCTCATTTTATTTGTGAATAGCTGACAGGGGTGATAGCACTTCACGACTTCCATACAATATTTGAGTATAGTGGGCCAAAAATACCCAACACGAAATATTTTCTGGTTGTTTCCAACCCAGAAAGATGACCCCCAGAGGCTCCACTGTGAGCATCATTCAATATTGACTCGCCTTCATCCAGAGTTAAACAATGACATAATATTGAATCCACCCCACATCTGTATAGTGTATCAGAAATAATGAGGTATCTCTTGTCATGATACCTAAGTTTTCATTGTTCCTCTCTAGAGAAAGTCGATGGACACTTCAAATTCTGGAGATATATTAAAATGTCTCCATACCACAGTTCAGAAGTTGCGATGAGGAAGATATGTTCATCAGGGAATGAAGTATCGTCTTCTTCGAGCTCGAAACCACTAGGGAATTCAAATATTAGTTTTGCGAACAGTAATGACTTTTTTGACTTAGCGGATTGGAAGGTAAGATCAAATTCTTGTAGAATGACAATCCACTTATAAAATTTCCCCTCGATGATATGTTAGGTTAACAAATATTAGAAAGGATTGAAATATCCTTCCACTGTGGTAGTTCATAATAAAATATAGTGACGTAGCCTCCAAATGGCATACACTGCGGCTAGTGCCAATTCCTTGACGTGTGAGTAATTTAGTTCAGGTGTTACAAGCAGACGAGACATATAATAAATGGCATGCTCTTGGATTATGTCATCTTCTTGAACCAAGAATATGCCAACTATGGAATCTGATGTGGCCAGATATAAAATAAAATCCCGCGTGTAATCCAACGGGCTCAAAAGGGAGTTGATAGTAATGATTTTTTCAAAGCCTCAAATGAGTTTTGAGCTGCTTCATCCCAAAAGAATTGGGTATATTTTTTAAGAAGTCACATTAAACCTTTAGTAATATTTCCACATATAATAATAAAACGTCTAAGAAAATTGGACATGCCTAGTAAACTTTGAAGTTGTCTGATAGTGCGAGGAGGATGCATTTTGACAATGGCCTCAACTTTCAATGGATTGACCATGATCCATCGATTTGACACATTGAAACCTAATAGTCATCCAAACTCAATGAATAATACACATTGAAACCTAATAGTCATCCAAACTCAATGAATAATACACATTGTCATTGTCATTCAAATTACTAAGAAATGCATGGATAATTACAAACTTCTGTGTGAAATTCATACGCAAAATAAACACAGTGGAATTAAAACATAATAACACACACACAGACTGGAATGCATCAACATATCTATTCCAAGTAGATGTTGAATCAACAGGCAGCGAATCAATCCCATTCTTATGCTATGTACAAACTTCATATCAACCATATTAAGATATTCATTTCATCTCATTAACATGAACAATTAACATTCAAAATTAACACATTACAGAACACATAATGCATATAAATTAATCTACATAGAATACTTATCTTGAAATGCAAATGTCCAAACAACTGGCTATGTGAGAGCAATGTTCCACCCAACCATAGATCTCTGTCCAGCCTATATTCTTTTAGTTGAGAGATCACCCCTCAGCTAAGATGTGTATCCACTAAGGGGGAAATAAACAGACTCACTTACAACCATGGATTCACTCAAACAGTCATGCTAAGCCAGCACACAGTTGGGTTTATTGAGAATGCAATAAGAAAAGGAGGAGGATGCTAAACCAGTGAGCTCAACCACAGAGCTACAGACATATCAAGCTAAATTCAAGCAATCCAATCCTCTGTTCAAACATTCACTCTTGGATTTCTCACAAATCTGTCATCAAATAACTCAATCCCGTCACTGGATTTTCAGGTTGTAAAAATGGGGTTTTCCAATGGATTTCGAGTATCTAATACTCTCAAATTCGCCCCAAGGTTCATATCTATGGATCCTCCATTGGATTTCACTTTCAAATACCAAATCTGGGTGTTTTTGGCTCTTCAAAACGTGGGTTCTTACAAAGTTGCGATTTTTGGTTTTGCTCACTGCTGGCAATTTGTTTTTGGATGAAAATTGATGCTGGGTCCTTCAACGGTGCAATGGGGATGAGTAAAAAGCAACTCTCATGAGGTAGAGTGACTTGTGGTACAAGAAAACAGAGCCCATACTATGCCATACGAATTTCTGGGCTGCCCATGCTCCGTTGAAGCCATGGACTGTTTTCTTCAACCACTTCCTTACAACAGAATTAAATGCCAACAAGGTAAGTCAAATGGGTTCTCAAGATGACATTTGACAACCTATGGTTTAATCCCACAACCCCCTCACCACTCTCTAGTGGATACACATGACCCCTTCTCATTCGTTGCCTCCATAGCCATTTTTGGTATTTTATTGTATGATGTTTATCTACATCATTTTTACAATGTTCCATGGCTAAATAGAACATGGGTAACATAATGTCTAATACTTTCCTTTTAAATAAAATTCGAGCTTCCACTAGCGGGGCCTTGGCCTTGAGCTCCATGCTAGGAAAACATACATCACATGTATACAATATTTACATTAAAAGCTAATATATCCCAAGGGTCAAAATGGGGTATTACACACATTTGTTGGGGTTTAACTGATATTGTAGTATCTATATCATTCAAATACAAGCCATAAGTGTTCAAGATAATCTCTTCTCTTTTGAGATCACGCAGGTAGATCATCCAAGTAAACTTCAACCACGTGTTTGATGTCATGAAAAGCAAAGTTCATAGCTCACCGGAAAGTGGCTCCAACATTCTTTTCTGGATGATACAAAAGCTGTCTTATCATGGTCTTCGGGTTTTATTTGAATTTGGTTATATCCCGAGAAATTATCCATAAAAGAAAAGATTTCATGGCCCGCAAATGCATCTATGATTTGGTCTATAAATGGCGTGGGATAGTTTTCTTTTGGACAAGCTTTATTGAGGTCCCTAAAATCTGTGCACACGCGTATGGTACCTTTCCTTTTATCAAACTGGATTGGGTTAGACACCCATTCCTTCATGTCGATAGGATAAATGAAGTTGGCCTTGAAGATATTTTCAACCTTAGCCTTTATGGTCACAACCTTTCTAGGGTTAACTATATGAAGCTTTTTCCAAACTGGTTTCACGTTAGGAAATTTCGTAATGATGTGTTCAACGATGGAAGGTTTGATTCCTGGCATCTCCTCGTATGACGAGGAGAAAACATCGCATAATTCCTTAAATAAGTTGGTGTAAAAACTGATTTCTTATGGGGAACAATTTGTGCCAAGAAAAATGTTTTCCACGACATCGGGTTTGGTGGAAATATTGGTTGGTATAGTTGTTGAAATGTTAGCCATATTACCTTCAGCGAAAATCCCCTTTTTCGTTAAAGTATTGATGGACAAGTCAATTTTTCCACCAGGTCTCACGAAGAACTCTCCATTCTTGATTTTTTTCAGATTTGGAAGAAAGTAGGATCTGTGACGCATATGTTCCCAGGGTTGATCCATACCTGTCATAGCTTCTAGCATGACTTCATCTGATGGTAAAACCGTATCTAAAAAATCGAAGGAATGGGTGGAGTCTATTGCCCATACAGGTGCATAATCGATATCTGATTCCATGGAGACTAAGAAGTCGAGATATAATCTATCGCAAAGATCTCTGAAGCTAGATAAGCCACCTCTACAATAGATAGGGGCACAATTAGTTCCTCTTGAGTAGTAATAATCCAAGGATCGGTTGTTTGAGAAACCGTGAAGCCCTACTTTGATGACATATTAAAGTTAGTCATTGAACCAATATAGTTCACGGCAGCGAGGAAATCAAAGGTTCCCATTAACGATGAGTACATACCTACTCATAAACTCTCACTGGGTAGACCGACTTGATCAATCCACGATATATTTGAATCCGAGGGATTTGTATTTTTTTTCAAGGCAAAGGAGAGCTGGTCAATCACGACGAGCTCTCCTTCATTGGGGAACATAAGTATCCAAAAAATGGATGACAGAATGGCTTGCATTGTGTATGTCGAACTTCTTACCAACAACAAGTTGTAATCGAGAGAAGCATCTACAACTTCCACCTCTACTGACACTACTTTTCCCGCTAGTTGGATCTCAAATGAGGGTAAGATTCCATGCGGATGGAAGGATCTCCCATCAAAAGCGGTAATTAATGTAACTGAAGGAGCTTACTTTGGAGAGCCTAAGGATTTCCAACAAGAGATAGACATTACACACATTGACGCGCCTTCATCTACTACTGTCCGTCAAATGTTTTTCGAACCATGGACTACTTCGATTTGGAAGTACACGTGATAAGGAAACCGAGGTTTGATATTTGACATATCAAATCTAGCGAACATACTTGATGAATCCATGCTTCCTATTGTCGCTAAAATTGCATTTCACTGTGATGGGCAGCTTTGCAAAAGACATAGCACACAACATTTGGGATAGGTCCTCCAAAACTGAGTAGTTAGGATGATCCCATGCATTAGGGTTTTGTGTTTCCCGTTTATAGACACCTTTCGGTATCTTCGGCATAGGATCTGCAAGTCTCTTTATATGAAGAGGAACAAATGACTCAGGGATTTCTTTGTCTCTCTGTGGCAAATACAGGGTATAATTCTTGGCTCTCATTTGTAATAAAGCATGTGAGTTAACGATATTTATATAGGATTGATCAGCCTATGTGGCAATATGGGTGCCCCTAGTATTAAAACTGCTATAAGTTGAGTTTTGTCCATTGGGAAAAGGATCCTTCAGGACGGTTGGTTTCTTTTGGTTCAACAACTTCTAGGCTTCGTCAATAAGAAGACATTGGTGAGTCAGGTGATATTCTTCACAAATTTTTCAAGGAAACTTCACCTTATTCTTTTCTCTTTTTCCCTCCTTGGCATTTTCAGTGGTTTTGGGATTTTTTTGATTTGCTTCCTCTTTCTTTCCCTTTTTCTTATTGTTGGGTTTTTTAGGAACGTTTTGATTTGACTACACATTTTGTACAGTTTCTGTTTGCGAAGGGGAGGATGCAACTTTGTTTTCTTCTGCAGCGGAATGATTTATAAAAAGTGCATGGACTTTCTTAGTCATAGCTTCTAAAGAGGATGAGTCTGCTAAACCTACAATGCCATCGGCATGATGTCCAAGTTTAGGTTTACCAGAATCGATGTTTGACCTAGGTGCATCTCGAATAATTTCCTAAAGGATACCATACTAAGCATAAATCAAGTCAAGTTGTTGGTCCTTAAAATGGCTTCCGCTTCAAAAGTAACCCCAAAAGTTGACACATATATGGAGATGTAGGGTAAAAATGATTTCAAAAACCACTCCAACAGGAACTCAGGGGGGATCTCATCTTTAATGAGTCATTTTCATCTTTTCCACTCCTGAATGTGATAAGATATATGAGTGGATTTATTCTATCTAAAGGTATATATAAGGTCCATGTCGACATCATACCGGGCAGGAAGTTGGAAATGGTTCAGAAAAAAATGTCACTAAATCATAAAAGTTATAAGCTGCAGCCAGTAACTCGATATATCATTTGTCTACAACACTAGTCAAGGTTCTTTTAAAGAGACTCAATCGAATCGAGTCATCGTTTAGCGAGTTAGAGGAGCACCATAGATGAAATGTTGTGACATGGTCCCTTGCTTCTTCACTAGTCTTTCTTTCAAAATTTGGAATGTATGAAGGGATTTTGGTTGGGATAGGAGGCCAAGAAAGATTATGTCGCACTGGGTCATTCATTAAATTTGAAAGATCTAGAAGATTCAAATTTTCCAGAAAAATTAAGCTAGGTCCTCTCAATGGCATTTTATTTTGAGGAACCTGGTAAGGAGAAGAACCTAAACCATGACATCCAAAAGTTTGGTTGGGGTTTCCCCCAACCATCGGTTGTGATGAAAACGAGTTTTGAAAATCACTCCATCCACAAGCTAACATATTTCTCCCTTGTGGCCCCACCCATTGTGTTTTAGTATAAGTACTTCTAAATGGAGTATGAGTATAAGCGTTACTGCCTCCTCCACCTAAAAGTGAGAAGGGAGTACTCCCTACAAGAATATTAGAAGTTTGAATGCTTGAAGATTGTACATTAAATCCTATAAAGGGATTAGAAATTGAGAATTGTGCAATGGAAGGGATAGGCATCGAGCCTATAAAAGGTGTTAAAGGGGGAATGTGCCCTCCAATCCAAGGGAATTCTTGAGTAAAAGAAGTTGAACCAGGGTTACCCTGGAACTATTGAAGGAATGGGGAGGAATTAAACAATACCATAGGTGTCTTGGTAAAAGGGACATTAGATGACCCAATAGCTGATCTAAAAGGTATAGAGTTTGAAGCAATTTGAGTGCTAGATGACCCCAAGGATCCTGTATTGAAGTTCAAAGAGGTGATCAGAGAAGGAAACATCTGCAATGAAATGGGTATCAGAATGTTTACATGTGGGGGAGACAAACCTCCCGGTTTGATAGCTGATGTGGGAGTGTGTGGAACTCTCGATCCATCTCCTATATTGTCCATTATAATTCCAAAAGTAAACATGTATACACTTAACTTGGGTAATCCTAAAGAAACAACTCTTTCAAATAATGGATCAATCAGTCTAGTTAAAGGAGGGTTAAAGAGTCTTGCAAAGTCTTATGTTGGAAATTATTCAACCTCGATGGTCTGTGGGTCCGGTGAAGTTTGGGAAATGAGTTGAGGTTCCCTAGGGGGTTCAGTTGTGCCAGTTGGTTCAAAATAACCACTTAAATTTGTTCTGCGTTGTTGAGGTTATGGTGGAAGCTCCATAGTGAGTGGAGGAATTTTTATCAACCTTCTTGACTTATGAGGAGGTTGGTCCTCCACAAGTACAACAAAAATATTCTATGTAAACAACCTAGGTACAAATAGAAAAAAAGTGAACACACAACACACCACTAAAAAATCCTATAGTAATCCAAACCAGGTAAACATATGAACTCCCAAAGGAAATTATGGGATGATTAGGGCCCAGAATAAACCAATGAAGTGACGATGAACAATTATCTGGGTCCACGGTACAGTCATGATGGGGCCAAGTGTTGGAATCACCCAACCACCTTCCCAAATATCTGCAGAGGATTTTCGCCCAGATCTATCCTAGGTGAAGTGAAAATATCCTTTCACTATCACCTGTGTAGTGTTGATGTATATGTAACTTCAGAGTGTATTTCATATATATTTATTGTACCCTTATTAGAGATGTGTTATTCCTCTATAAGGAAGTGTCGTCATGTGGATTCACAAGTGTCGCAAGTGTGTGTACTTTCCGATGGGTTATTAGACCACCATGTGTGGGGTTGGCCCTGAATTATATATTATATTGTGGATGTACCTAGCTAGACAAGTCATCCCCATAAGGTCACTGGGCAAACAGGTTAGTATAAATAGAGATCAGGGGATCTCTATTTAGATCATTTGGAAAATCATCTCTCTCTCACTCAGAAAGTGGCGCACTAGTGAGGAGGAGGATCATATGCTTCTAGGAGACTATATCAAGTGTATTTTGGTTGTACTTTGGTTGAGCCATTACTCTCTCTATCTCTGAGGAAGTTGTGGGGTTTTTCACCTTAGGGTTTTCCCCACGGAAACTCTGTGTCTCTTGTCTCTCATGCTTTTGATTCTTGTGATGCTTGTCATGCTTATTGTGATTGTTATGCATTGATATATTGTATATGTTATTCTCTCAGTGAATATCCTAGATTATTGTGAATTAATGCTCAAAATTTAACATGGTATCAAAGCTAACCTGAGAAGAAGACATTTTGCAGTGACGAAAACTTGAATTTCTTGTTTATTGGGTTTCTCTCCACATATTTTGGAAAAACAGTATAGTAGATTAACTCTACTCATCAAGGAGAATCTATCTGTCCAATCAGAATTCAATTCAGAGCATTTTTTGATTTGGCCCTAAAAATTAGGGTTTCTACAAAAATAGGAATTTATGACATCTGAAGACATAGTTGGAAGCTACTTGAAAAAATCGAAGTTTAGAGCTTTGGATCGAGATTTTTGGCTGGGTAGATCTCCGGGAAACTCAAACCCTAATTCAGGGCTCTTCCTAGTGAACCCGGGAGGACAAAAAGGCAAATCTGAAGGGTAAAGCTTTGTTGATCTCAAATTCTGAATACACTAGGTTGATCAGCTCATTAAGGTGCATCTTTCTATCCTTTCAGAAATTTGAAATTCACATTCTGAATTTTTAGGATTTTTCCGACAAACCCTAATCCAGGACCAGATCTAGTTTTCAGCATTTCAAGTGGTAAGACCTAAATATTTTCTATTTCCATTTGAAGTACTCTTTAAGATGTCTCACCACACCAAGTTTGAGGATAAGCTTGAAGGAGCTGATAACTTCCGAGCTTGGAAGTATAGGATTGGGTTAATCCTGGAAGAGAATGAGTTGGACTCATATGTAAAAGAAGACATCCCTATCCTAGAGGATGAAGAGGTTAAGGTATTGCATAAGAAAAACTTGGTCAAGGCAAAGAGAATCATTGTTGATTCTATCAAAGACCATCTCATACCCCATGTGTCTTCTCTAAAGACACCCAAGGAGATGTTTGACTCTTTGACCAAGCTATTTGAAGGGAAGAACATAAATTGGAAGATGACCCTGCAGAACCAATTGAAAGGAGTAAAGATTCAGAATGGAGAAACCATTCAATCTTACTTTTCAAGGGTCTCCTAGATCAAGGAACAACTAGAAGCAGTGGATGAAATAGTGGAGAATGGTGAAGTGGTGATGACCACTCTAAATGGCCTACCCAGTTCATGGGATTCCTTTATTCAAGGAATTTGTGCAAGGAAGAAGTTGATCTCCTTCAACAGATTGCGGGAAGAATGCTCTCAAGAAGAAGCTAGGCTTGTGGCCCGATAAGAAAAGATGGGAAATGAAGATCAAGCTCTCACAGCACATGTGAGGAAAGGCAAGTCCAAGAAGGAATCATCTCATAACAGAAGATTCTCACACCACCATTATCATAAAGATAAGAAAGATCTCAGATGCTTCAATTGCAATGAGAAGGGACACTTTGCTTTAGATTGTCCCAAGAAGAAGAAAGACAACAACAACAACTTCAATAAGAAGAAGAAGAATAACAAAAGAAGATATCATGCTCATGCTGCTGAAGATGATGAACCCCCAAAGAAGAAGGCTAGGGCCAAAAGTGATAGTGATGATGACTCATCAAGTGAAGAAGAATATGTTCTAATTTCTACTCTCACAGGTACTATCTCCCATGGTTGTAATGATTTGTTGATTGATAGTGGGGCTTCCAAACACATGACTGGGTTTAAGGAATATTTTGTGAATCTATCTGAACATGAATCACCCCATAAGGTGAAACTTGGGGATGATTATCAATACCCAATCAAAGGAAGTAGTGAAGCCTCCTACAACCTAGATTCTAGAAAATCTTTGAAGATGAAAGAAGTCCTTTATGTACTTGGTCTCAAGAAGAACTTACTCTCCATCTCTGCATTGGATGAAAAAGGTATGAGGGTTGCATTTGTGGATGGCCAAGTCCTAATGTGGCCAAAAGGAAGAACATAGATGATGCAGTAGTGATTGGAGAGCAAGAGGGAGGTTTGTATAAATTGAAGGGACAACCTGAACATGCCATGGTACATGAATCGATGGAGCCAAGTGAACTTTGGCATAGAATACTTGCTCATATGCACTATAGGGCACTTCCAATTGCAAGCAAGGCTATAGAGGGTCTTCCTGAAATCAAGACCAAACATGAAGGTGTTTGCAAAGGATGTGCAAAAGGTAAGAACATTAAGAAGGCTTTTCCAAGCAGTGAAAACAAGGAAAAATACATCCTGGAAATCATCCACTCAGATGTATGTGGTCCTATGTCATCCAGCTCTCTGAGTGGGTATGTTTACTATGTCTCATTTATTGATGACTTCTCCAGGAAGACTTGGGTATACTTCTTGAAGAACAAAAATGAGGTGTTTGATAAATTCAAGGAATTCAAAACATTGATGGAGAATCAAACTGACAAGAAGATCAAAACATTTAGATCCGACAATGGTGGAGAATTCACCTCAGGTGACTTCAAGAAGCTTTGTAGTGATTCAGGGATTAAGAGGGAGTTGACTACTCCTTATAATCCTCAACAGAATGGAGTTGCAGAAAGGAAGAATAGAACAATCATGGAAGCAACAAGGGCAATGCTGCATGACTAGGATCTACCTATGCATCTATGGGCAGAAGCAGCTAGAACAGCTGTATATGTGCAGAACAAAACACCCCACAAGATATTGGACAACAAGACACCAGAAGAGGTCTTTTTTGGTAAGAAACCTGAAGTAATCCATCTCAGAATATTTGGTTGTCCAGTATACACTCATGTCCCAAAGGAAAAGAGGACTAAACTAGATCCTTCAGGAAAGAAGGGTATCTTTGTGGGTTACAGTGAAAGCTCGAAGGCTTACAGAATATACTTTCCAGGGTTCAAGAAGATTGATGTCAATAGGGATGTAACATTTGATGAAAAATCAACATTGAAAACTCAACATTCATCAAATCAAGGAAGGCACCTATCGAAGTATATGAAGAACCTAAGGAAACTAGATTTCAAGAAACCTGAAGTTAGCCATCTCAGAATATTTGGTTGTCCAGTATACACTCATGTCCCAAAGGAAAAGAGGACTAAACTAGATCCTTCAGGAAAGAAGGGTATCTTTGTGGGTTACAGTGAAAGCTCGAAGGCTTACAGAATATACTTTCCAGGGTTCAAGAAGATTGATGTCAATAGGGATGTAACATTTGATGAAAACTCAACATTGAAAACTCAACATTCATCAAATCAAGGAAGGCACCTATCGAAGTATATGAAGAACCTAATGAAACTAGATTTCAAGACACTACCGTGACTAAAGCAATTCCAGAAGTTGTTCATGAGTTTGAAGATCTGCAAGAACTTGTAGATCCACCCCGTGAGGATAACTCTCACAAGAGGAAACCTGCATGGGCTAGAGAGCTCATTCAAGATGTAGAAAGATTTGGCATTCCAGAAGAAGAACACAGAGCAAAGAAGAGAACCAAATCACATACTAGCTATGTTGCTTTACTCTGTGACATTATGAACAAAGAACCTTCTAGTTATGAAGAAGCAACGAAAAAGAAAGAATGGAAGGATGCCATGGTTGAGGAATACCAATCAATAATGAAGAATGATGTTTGGGATGTTGTACCAAGACCTAAAGAGAAGTCTATTGTGACTTCTAAATGGATCTACAAAATCAAGCATGCTGCAGATGGCAGTGTAGAGAAATTCAAAGCAAGGTTCGTAGCTCGTGGCTTCTCTCAGAAAGAGGGAATAGATTATGAAGAAACTTTTGCACCTGTAGCCAGGTATACTTCCATCAGAACAGTACTTACCCTGGCTGCAACAATGAAATGGAAAATACACCAAATGGATGTCAAGACTGCTTTCTTGAATGATGTAGTTGAAGTGGAAGTATATGTGGAGTAGCCACTCGGTTTCGAAATACATGACAGGGACTCATATGTGTGCAGATTGAAGAAAGCCTTGTATGGCTTGAATCAAGCTCCCAGAACTTGGTATGGTAGGATGGACAGTTTCCTATCTATTTTGGGCTTTACCAAGAGTAAAGCGGATTCCAACCTCTACTACAAGGTTGAGGAAGGGAATCCTATGATTCTACTCCTGTATGTGGATGACTTATTTTTAATAGGAGATGCCAGATTGATTGCAGATACTAAGAGAAAGCTTGCTGCCGAGTTCAATATGAAATATTTGGGAATGATGCATTATTTCCTAGGTATGGAGGTGTGGCAGAGTGCAGGTGGGATCTTCCTTGGTCAAGGGAAGTACACAGTAGATATCCTGAAGAGATTCGGGATGATGGATTGCAAGGCCATGGCCACACCTATGGTATCGAATCCGAAGCTTCTATGTGATGCTTCATCTGAGCTGGTTGATGTCTCTATGTATCATCAGATGATTGGGTCCTTGATGTACCTGAAAAACATGAGACCAATATTTGCTTTGATGTGAACACATTCAGCCAGTTCCTGACGGATCTGAGGAGTGTTCACCTGGTTGATATAAAGCATGTTCTGAGGTACCTGAAGGGTACAGTGGATTATGGGCTCAAGTATGAGGCAAATCAAAAGTTTAACCTGCAGGGTTATGTTGATTCAGATTGGGCTGGCAGTGCTACAAATAGGAAGAGCACATCTGGGTGTTGCTTCAGTATGGGATCAGGTGTGATCTCTTGGTTTAGCAGGAAGAAATCCTGCGTAGCACTGAGTACAGCTGAGGCAGAGTATGTTGCAGCTTGTTCAGCTAGTTGTGAGGCAGTATGGCTACGGAAGCTACTTTCTGAGTTATTTGATCTTCTGTTGGATGCTATTGGTATCTTTTGTGATAACCAGAGTTGTGTGAAGCTGTCTGAGAACCCAGTGTTTCATGACAGGTCGAAACACATAGAGATCAAATATCACTATATCATGGATATTGTGCATAGAGGAGCTGTGAAGCTCCTGTATGTTGCGATGGACGAGCAGATTGCAGATGTGCTGACGAAGCCACTAGCCAAGGTGAAGTTCGAGTACTTCAGAGAGAGGCTTGGTGTTCTTCGGATTGATGACACTTCGAGGAAGAAGTGATGGACACATTTGCTGAAGCCATTCCAAGCATGTTGGAAGGAGGATCCTTCACATGGTTGTGGATGTAAGCGCTGGATGAGGAGCATCAGGATGATGTTCTAGTATGATCAGTTGGATCATTTATATGTATATGTATGTACGCATCATGTTGGATGTTGGATATGATCAGTTGGATCATTTATATGTATGTATGCATCATGTTGGATGCTGGATATGATCAGTTGGATCATTTATATGTATGTACGCATCATGTTGGATCCTGGATATGATCGGTTGGATCATGTGTATGTATTTTGTATATGCATCATGTTGGATGCTTGGACCATGTATCTGTATATGTATCAGGTGGATACATTGTATGATCTGGTGGATCATGTATTTGTATTTGTATCAGGTGGATACACTGTATGATCAGGTGGATCATGTATGATGATATGTATCAGGTAGATACTTGGTATACATCAAGTAGATGCATTGTATGATCAGGATGATCATGGATGATGAGCTTCAGGATGTTGCTCCAAATGACATGCAGCAGGATGTTGTGGTGATGATGATCACGATGATCATGTGTACATCAGGATGATGTATTGTGAGTATCAGGTTGATACTCTGTGGCCGTGGAATAGGTTGTGCAAATAAGCATGTAATTTGTGCCCTGGGAGATTTGCAGATAGTCTTTCGAGGTTTTTCCTATGGCATGTAATTTGTACCCTGGAATATTTGGCAAATGCTCTTTCAAGGTTTTGCTTGGGAGGACATATCATTTGTGCCCTGGGAGATCTGCAAATAGTCTTTTGAGGTTTTTCCTATGGCATGTAATTTGTGCCCTGGGATATCTGGCAGATGCTCTTTCGAGGTTTTGTCCTATGGCATGTAATTTATGCCCTGGGAGATCCGATAGGTTGATCTGTGTGCTCATAATTAGTCCTGGGATGCTCTTTTGAGGTTTTGGCATGACCACATGTAATTTGTGCCTTTGGAGATCCGATAGGTTGAGCCTTGTTCTCGTAATCAGTCCTGGGATGCTCTTTCGAGGTTTTGTGGTGACCACATGTAATTTGTGCCCTGGGAGATCCGATAGGTTGATCCTTGTGCTTGTAATCAGTCTTGGGATTCTCTTTCGAGGTTTTGTGGTGGGTTCACATGTAATAAGTCCTAGAGATATGGATAGGATGAAAAAGGCCTCAGATGCTCTTTAGGGTTCTTGCTAGTCAAGAGACTCTTTTAAGGTTTTGTGACGCATGTAATAAGTCCTGAGATTTCCACAGTATGGCCAGTGATGATGAAGACCTGCAGGTGGTGGGCCTACATCCAGTATGAAAAAGGACTGGCTCTGTAGAACTTCCTATGATGAGTAGAGTCAGAGATTGTTTGAGATAGAAGCAGCAGTGACGATGATGATGAGGATGCATCGATGATGATGATCCCGAGAAGAAGACCTGTCTAGCAGATATGTGTCGAGAAATACCTTCCTAGTTAAGAGGGAGTGTTGATGTATATGTAACTTCGGAATGTATTTCATCTATGTCTTTCATATATATTTATTGTACCCTTATTAGAGATGTGTTATTCCTCTATAAGGAAGTGTCGTCATGTGGATTGACAAGTGTCACAAGTGTGTATACTTGCCGATGGGTTATTAGACCACCATGTGTGGGGTCAGCCCTGAATTATATATTATATTGTGGATGTACCTAGCTAGACAAGTCGGCCCCATAAGGTCACTGGGCAAACAGGTTAGTATAAATAGAGATCAGGAGATCTCTATTTAGATCATTCAGAAAGTCATCTCTCTCTCACTCAGAAAGTGGCGCACTAGTGAGGAGGAGGATCATCTGCTTCTAGGAGACTATCTCAAGTGTATTTTGGTTGTACTTTGGTTGAGCCATTTCTCTCTCTATCTCTGAGGAAGTTGTGGGGTTTTTCACCTTAGGGTTTTCCCCACGGAAACTCTGTGTCTCTTGTCTCTCATGCTTTTGATTCTTGTGATGCTTGTCATGCTTATTGTGATTGTTATGCATTGATATACTGTATATGTTATTCTCTCAGTGAGGATCCTAGAGTATTGTGAATTAATGCTCAAAATTTAACATGTAGGGCTCTAATGTTCAAGATACTAAGGATACCAACAATGTAGAAAGAGTCCGAGGGGACAGTCACAGGTCGAACTAACACGCATGGGCATGGTAAATAAGCTTGAAATCCAAAAGCACCAAAGGTACTGGTGGATCCCATATGCGTATCAGTAAAGTTAGATGCTTGATTGAGAAGTGGAGGGGTATCCCCAACTAATCAACCTCAAACAACCTCGTGCTTGAATTCAATTTGAGTGGAGCTTCCTGACACACCTTCTACAAAGTTGGATTTACCTAGTGATGGTCCACTACGATTTGAGTCTAGATTTACCTATAAAACTAAGAAATCTACCCTTAAAAGAGTCTGAAAACAAAAAATCCAAGAACTTTATTCAATCGAACAAATAAGTAACTAAATTTGGTATAGAGACACCATAAAATCAACTGATATAAAGAAGAAAACACAAATTCAATTAAGACATGAAACTGCTCTTCCACAAACCAGTGACCATAAGGAAATAATCCAAGTGTCCAAAAAACAAAATTTGGACCTGAAAGACCTAGGTAACCTTAACAAGCAAATTCTCAAAAAAGAGCCAAAAGGACTTAGTCAAAACCTAAAAACAGTTCCAAATGATCTAGAACTAAGCAGAGAAAATATTTCATAAACAAATAAAAGATTCAAAGCTTAAAGCCTAGGAGGAAGTCAAAACCTATAGGAAAAACCACGAATATTAGTGCGACATCACGCGGGTGACCCACAGGTACATGTATCAACAAGTTGAGGGTAGGGGGAAAAGGATGCAACTGTAGCTAACTACAACTCACGAGTCTGCATTGATAAAAATAAAAAAGAAAGAAAATATCAATAAAGACCAAGTCTGAGTCACAAACAGGGGTCTAAATACCCTATAATCTCTCCCAGAGAACTAAAGGACTAATTAAACTGAAGAAACACTACACCATGACTCCCAGAGCAACAGAAAGAACTCCTCGACGGATTCTCTAGTTTTGTTGTTTAGTAAATTAACCTATGATTGGTAAGTTCAAATATCCCCAACGTACTGTTATTAAGGTGCATAATCTAAATGGAAAACAAGTATATCATAAAAAGTTTCTTTAATTAAGAAAAAGTTAGGGTTTAAATCCAAAGAACATACCCGAACATACGAAGTTTGATCCAAGCTTCAAGCTTTATTCCTCCAATCTACGATCCCAGATGATAATCCTGCAACATAGAAGAAACCTTCATTAAATATTTTGACTACAGAAAAAATGAATAAACTAGTATGAAACTCATATATAATAGAGATATGACGGATTCAATCAACTGGATTCACAAAGTAGACAAGCTATGTTCTGGGAAATAAAACTTCTTATATTATAATCATCAATGGAAACGAGCTATACCTGATCTACAAACTGCATTGTTGAAACTTGAACCTCGGTTCCTTGCTCCTCTTCATTCTATGGATATTTCTAGAACATTTCCTTATAAAAAATGGTTCTCCCTTTCTGAAGGCTCTATCCTTGTATTTATATAAAGGATGAGAGGATAGGCTCGAAAGGTAAATGGTTGGGAAATTTAATATGGTAGTTAGGATAAATACCATAACTAATCCCTAATCAATCTTTTAAATATTTGTTTTCATGATTTTGGAGGTACCCATGGGTATATATGTTGACAAGCATCTAGTGTCAAGCAACTGACGAGTACAACTTTTTAGGTGATAACCGCGGGTTGTCATTGTAAAATCCAGTGGGTCACCCGCGAGTTGACCGATATAAGAGTCACGGTTATATCTCAAAGTACTTCACAAACATATCTATGATGAAGAAGTTATTGTAATATTTGGATCCAAAGAATCTATAGTTAACGAGGCTCTTCCATCCATACCGATTGGGGAAAATGGATGTACCGATAGGCAAATTGTAATATATGATCCTAGAAAGAGTGATGCTTTCTACAGATATTTTCCAAATAAGCTTGAAACATCGATGGATGAATTTAAAAACTCTTTTGATTATCTTCCAATTAATGCTCATGACAAAGAAAAGGATAGTGGAAGTCCTCCAAGTCACTCCTCAGGGTTAACCCTTACATAGATTCATGGAAATCCTTGTTAAGCAAAATAGAGGAAAATTTATTCAGTGAGGAAGTCCTGAGAATAAAAGTATTAGAGGAGCCAAGATAGGTAGAAATGATTCACACTTAGAACCATTAGGTGTGGAGGTAAGAATTCCACATGGTGCAACAAAAACTACTTTGGAGGAGGGTTCAATTAATGGCAAGGGAAAAAATACTGGTCCTGGAGGTACAAGTAAAAAAATTTGTAATGAGATAACCATGAAGCGGATAAATGATGTGATTTGGGAATATCTTCTTACTGAGATCCCACGGCCAATAGAAATGGAGGGGGATTGATTCATAGATTCAAAAGAGTAGTAAGGATCAAAATGACATTGTAGCTTAATATAGCAATTTCTGTAATAGAAAGGAGAATCTTGATCAACTTACAATACAAATGGGGCAGATGGCATCATCAGTAATTTTTTTATATTAGACTAAGCATGAGTATTTGAGAAATTGTAGATTCAAGGACAGATGAATATAGGAATATCGGTAAATTTATTTGTTTCTCATGGATGCAAGCAAGTTCTAGTTGTATCTTGTGTTTCTCTTTTTATGTTTCTTTTCAAGATTCTTCTAGTTACATCAGTTAAATGCTTGCAAGAGATATTCTAAACAAAGTTCTATCAATTTTTTATGCTTCACTCTGTCCAAAATGCATTGTTTCTTGTTTCAAAGGATGGGTTTGAATGTAAGTAGGACTCTCGGTTTGTTGATGTGATTTCCCTTTTCTAAAACCATCCACTACAGACGTGTCTTATATTGTTCCACTTTGAAAAGGGGCAATCCTATATATGTTAGAACTTTCTCTACATGTTTGTGCATAGTGATTAAAGGATGTTCCTTGTAATATTTTCTTTTTGGTGTTGGAGGATGTCTAGTTTATGTTTCATGCCATCCATTAAATCAATTTCAAATTATTTCTATTTGGGAAATGGTGACGAGTTGTCATGTCTGTAACCTAGTGATCAAACTGGAGAAATTTCTTCTGAAATCCATAGTAATAGGTTTCATCTAGAATTTAGAATTACAAAAAACTATCTTTCGATGAGGAGTTATTGTACTATGTCCTTACATTTTTTATTTGAGAGTTTCATATGTGGCTTCTCATGCCAGAGAATATTATTTTACCTTGAAATTAATAGAAATAATGTGATTTTTATCTTGTGGGATGTTTTGATATGGGGAATGGAGTTAGGGTCAAAATACGAGGGACATAATATATGTAATACCCCCATTTTGACCCTTCGTATATATTGGATTTTAATGTAAACATTGTATATATGTGATGTATGATTCCTAGCATGGAGATCAAGGCCAAGTCCTTGCTAGTGAATGCTTAGCCTGGTATTCCAAATTGTGCTATGCATGTGCTAGTAAGCCATGGAAATTGTAAAAAAATGTAAATGATTATAATGCAAATAAAAAATACCAAGGGGATGGCTATGGATGCAACTAAATTAGGGGGACTGTGTATCCACTAGGGATAGGTGAGGGGGTTGTGGGGTTAAACCCTAGGTTTCCATATGTCACCTTGGGAACCCTTGACCGTCCCAGCTATCATTTAATTCTGTTGTAATGAAGTGGTTGAATAAATTCGTCCATGCGATTGATGGAGTATGGGCAGCCTTGAAATTCATAAGGAAGGGTATGGGCTATGTTTTGCTTGTCCCATAAGCCACCCTACCTCATGGGAATCCATTTTCCCTCATCCCCATTCGATGGGGGATTATTCAAGCTTCATTTTGGATGAATGACGCAAGCCCAATAGGGAAGACATTCGGAAATTGCGACTTGGAGAGGAGCGACGTTTTGGAGTGCGAAGATCGCTTAGAAAATTTGGGTGGGAAGTGAAATCCGATAGGGGGATCCATAGTCCTGAACCTTGGGAGAATCAAAAAGTGGGAGATGCCAAACAATACATGAGAAAACCCATATTTGGGTGATGTTATATATTAGAGAGAAAATTAGAGAAAATCTAGAAGGAAGCATCCAGACTCTATGAAAAGCAAACTCAAGTTCAAGAAAACAAAGCGCATTTAGTAAAAGAACAGACAACAAAGTCTCCTTATCGTCATCCAAATTATAAAAAGCATTTTGACCAATGACGGGGTCAAAATGAATATACAAAGATGAATTACAATGTCGGACAAGCAAGAACCTCAAATCAACATACTAAGCAACAAACAAAAAGACCCATCCCACAAAGTGATCAAATAGCTCCGATAAAAATAGATCTTGGATGGACCACATCAGAGATGATACGATCGTTCTTCTTTGGAATTCATAATGCGTATCGCCTCATTTCATAAAGAGTCGGAAGTACTAACAGAAATGATCTAGATATGATGTCTCAAGCAAGGAATGAGACGTAAGCTTTGTCTTCAATAAACTTTGAGGATAAAGCTTCCTTTAAGGGGAAGGCAATGTTATATAAAAATATATATATAAACATATTAATAATATATCTTAACATTAACATTAATATTAACAGATAATAGATAATTAATAATTAATAATTATCAAATAGTCATGACTTTACGTTGGAAAGTCACGAATGGACTTATATAAGTCCAACCATTGTAAATGTAAATCATCTATCCATTCATAATGTTATATATATATATATATATATATATATATCTTAATTGAAAATGGAACATCTTCCTCCATAACCCAGATATGGGATTCTTTTATAATATGCGGATACAGATAAGAATTTTTTACACTTCATCGGAGGAGTAGTTTTTCCCGGAGTAGAAAATTTGGGCATTCCGATTTCTAAATCCCACATTGTGGATGGAAAATTGCGGAATTTGGAGGCATGTTTCGGCGGAGCAGAGAATTCAGCGTTATGAATTTCCGACTCCCACAGTGTAGATTTCCAAATGTGGAAGTCAGATGCGTATTTCTTCGACGTTGTGTATTTGGTGTTTCGACTTTTGGACTCCCGCACTACGGGTTGCAGAATGCAGAATTCAAAAGTGTATTTCTTTGATGCTATGTACATTGAGAGTTCCAAGTTTCGACTTCCAGCTTGTGGATTGATGGGTGTGGAGTGCGGATTGCGGACTGAAATTGTTACAGCTGTGTAAAAGTGCAGAGTTGCAGATAGTTTGAAAAAAAAATTGAGTAGGCTTATTCTAAGGATCTCCCCCATCACCTATTAAGAGCACCGAGGGGAACAAGGACATTACAGGTGGTATCAAAGCCCAATGTTGCAGCACTGGGGCTGCTTGGACCAAAGTATGAGCTTACATGCAGAGAATTAGAATATTTTAATGAGGTTTTCATGTATCATAGATATTTAGAGCTGAAAAGTGCAAGTGGTTATTTCAACAAACAAAAAAATCGTTGTGTCAATGTGGGCAATTTCTAGAATTGTACGAAATGGAATAGGGATGGTTCCTTATCTAGAATGCATGCAATTAATTTTCTATGATCAGGATGTGCAATATGAATTTCATAGAGGAGTTTTGGAATCCTTAGTAAGAGTAATTGGTTGTAATATGCTTTATGGAGGAATTACATAAATGTCCAATCATTGGAGGATGAAAGGGACTGATAATGGACGTTGGTCCATTGGATAAGAATGAATCTAAGGTACTATTGTTAGTAATGTAGGAAAATTGAATTGCAAACAAGAGCCATGGGAGCTCTTGATTATCAAAGGTAGATATTATATTCCATGAAATAATTCTCAACAAGTAATGGATCAATAGGTTATCTGGTAAGGGACATGTAACTTGTAAAGATGATGGGTGAATAATCCTTGTGGCCAAGTGCATGCATGATCAGAGAAGTTGAAAGATATGAGTAAGTAAGGAGAATGGGTAAGGCAATTCCATTCTCCCAAAATTTGTCATCCATAGGAATAAGACAACCTAGTATGTGGAATTGGTATGTGGCTCCTGATAGTGACATGGTGGCCATGCAAAGGCTTCTAATAGGGGAACGAGGCATTCCCATGTGTGAATCAATTTTGTGGCTTAGAATTTTGGCGAATATTTCCATGAGAATGGAAAGAAAAGTATCACATTTGAATGAAGTTCAAGGGCTTACAATGCGCCTTGAAGGACTCCATATGGAGTTGGAATTGAACAGATTGCAATGCTGATAAGTGTCGGGAAGTTAAGAAAGGTCAAGTTGAACTTGACCATAATTTTTGAAAGCACTTGGAGTAGTAAGGTAATGTTGATAAAGAGGAAAATTTCTCCCCTTAAAACTATTTTGTTTTTATCATAAGAATTGCATGCTAGGAAAGTAGCAAGTGTAAATGTCATGCATGTGTATATGTATTGAAATGCTACTTGGTGAGAAAATCATAGTTAATGATCCCTTGTGTGCTTGATAGAGATGCCACGAATTTGATCATGTTAGGAACCCATGTCAACCCTTCTATTTACTTTGTTAGTATAATGTTGTTGGACTCATATTCTTTGTAAGTCATCCCGTAGTATTTGTTGATCCATAGTTTGTATTATTGTTGTTGGACGCATATGCTTTGTAAGTCATCCCGTAGTAATTGTTGATCCGTAGTTTGTATTGGCCCATGGTTTGTATTGACACATGGTATTGGTGCCTAGGCTTAAAATATAAGTTTGTGTTGAGACCAATGAAGGTACCATGAATTTATTTGTATTGAGCTTGCTCAAAGGAGGTTGCCCCCTCGAAGTGGCCTATGATCAATAAAAGCGATTCTCAGTTCTATAATTTCTTCTATCGCGTGTATTTTCATTAATTAATTATTGCAGATTCTTCACATCTGGTATCAGAGCACCTTCTTGGGCTTGTTGGGTGGAATTTCCGTAAAAAAAAAAAAATTCGTATCTGTTGCAAGTTCGGATCTGGGAATAATCTCTATCCGCTTAACTGTGGGAAGTACTTGGGCGTAAGCCCTAAAAATCATTGTGAGGAGTACCACCGGAACCCCAAATTTACTGTCCCATTGAGAGTACCTTCTAGCAAAAAGGGCAACGACCCCTACCTGATTAACTAGTTCCCACCCGTGAGGTAAACCAAGAGCTATCGTTTGTGGCAAAGTGGTTATCAGTTTTACTTGAGTCGTGGAGAGAGGGGTACTGCCCCAATACGCAAGCCGTCAGACAACATTGGTGGCCGAATGAAACCCCTAAACTATTAGGAAGCTGAACATACCTGGGGTCCATGTCTATTTTCAGTTGAACTGTTGCTGATCACTTCTGCGCCATTTCAGATCCATTCCGAGCGATTTCAGATCCAGCCATTTCAGATCCATTTTGAAAGTTGTTCCATATCCATCCATTTCAAATCTATTCTGAAATCCATTTCAGATCCAGCCATTTTCGATCCATTTGGCACCGTTTCAGATCCATCTGTTGCCGATCACTTCCGCATCATTGCATATCCATCTGTTTCCGATCCCTTCTGCATCGTTTCAGATCCATATCTCCCTTATTTTCACTTTGTTTCCCTTGAAACTTCCTTGGCACCCCTGTAATCTCATTCTGCATCTTTCATTCCTGAGGATCCTATCCCAAATTCCACTCCCCAAAGCCAGAAATCCCACATTTGTCTATTTTTAGGGTTTGCCATAACTTCTTTAATTTTCACCCAATCGCCTTCAAATTTTGCCACCGTGTTCATTCCCTATTTCTGCTTCTTTGTCCCTCTTTGACAAATTTTCTCATTCTTTCACCCCGCTTCTGAAATCCTCATTTTCTGCTTCCCTGTCCATTCGAAAGTGTCCAAAACCTAGTCAAACCCCAATTACCCATAAGAGCTTTTCCCAAATCCAAATTTCCCTTTACTAAATAAGGTTATGTTTGTGTTCTTCTACCCATTCCCCCCCAAAAAAAAACCTCCTAGTTATGGTTGTCACCCGCACAGGAGAAAAAACCATGGAGGAAGCACTTGCAGCCATCCAAACCAAACTCCAGGATCTGGATGAAAAATTTCTTGGCCTCCATCTTCAGCATTTAGCCATGAACAACAAACGATAGTTCGAGTCTTCATCAGACAATGGGTTCTCTTCTTCCAGCAATTTTCGTAGTCCGAAGCTTGATTTTCCTCGCTTCAATGGTACGGATCCGACTGGATGGATATATCATGCAGAACAGTATTTCAGTCTGCATAATACTTTTGATGTCACCAAAGTTCCAATTGCATCATTTCATTTGGAATAGGAAGCTCTTCAATGGTACCATTGGTACATCAAGGCTCATGAAGAGCCAAAATGGCCATATTTTTGCCATCTCATTTTGCAACGATTTGGTCCTAGTGCTTTCGATGAATTCGCAGGAGCCCTCACTAAACTTCACCAAATTGGCACTGTGAGAGAGTATCAAACAGAATTTGAGAAACTAGCCAATCACACAGAAGGATTGTCTGATGAATTCTACAAGAGTTGTTTTATCAGTGGTGTTAAGGATGAAATCCGTTCAGAGGTTAAAATGTTCTGTCTCAACACAATGATGGAAGCCCTAGGGTTGGCTAAGTTGGAAGATGACAAGATTGTATCCCAACAACGCTCCAAACCCACTTCTGTCCCCTTCCGAAATATGGGTTCTCAATGACCTCCTATCTCGCCAGCTCCTCGACCAACTCTTATCAAGCAATTGTATGAAACAGAGATGCAGGCACGCAGAGAAAAAGGGATTTGTTATAATTGTGATGAGAAATTCACTCGGGGACATAGATGTGTTCAACAAAAGCTCTATCTCTTGGATATGGATTCTCTGCTTGCCTCTAAAATTGGTGAAGAAGCTCCAGATACAATGGATGATCAGGTCGACATTCAGGAGCCACCTATTGACCCCCCATCTCAGGACGACCAACCATAGATATCTCTCCATGCTTTATCCATTGTCACCACCCCCCAAACAATGTGGGTCAGGGGTTACTTCAAGAAGCTTCCTCTTACAATACTCATTGATTCTGGTAGCACTCATAACTTCATTGACCCCTGGATCACCAAACAGGATGATTGTTTTGTCCATCCTTGCTCCAACTTTGAAGTCATGGTTTCCAATGGGGGCATATTACCTTGCAAGGGAAAGTGTCACAATGTGCATATCTCTCTGGAAGATTATAACCTACGCTCTGATATGTTTTCCTTGTCCTTAGGCAGATGTGATGTGGTTTTGGGCATTCAATGGTTACGCACACTTGGCCCCATATTATGGGATTTTGCTGAACTTTGGATGCAGTTTTCAGTCAATGGGACACAACACACATTTACAGGCTTACAACCAGGGTCTCTCCGCATCATCAGTTCACAACGCCTGGAAAAGATCCTTAAGAAGAATTCACATGGTGTCATCACTCAGCTCCATTCCATTCAGATGCACCCATCAACGGTCTCCACTACTTCCTTGGATAGATATGCAGGTGTCTTTGCTGCACCAGTGGGCTTGCTGCCTTCAAGAGACCTTTCTGGGAAGAATTTAGCCACATCTACATCTCAACAAGAAATGATGGCTATTTTGCATGTAGTACCGAAGTGGAAGCCATCCCTATTAGGGAATTATTTATGCATCAAGACTAATCTCTGGAGTCTAAAAAATTTCCTGGAACAACGGGTCTCCTCCCCAGCACACCTGAAATGGGTTATCCCACTCATGGGTTATGACTATGCGATCACTTACAAGAAGGGTAAGGACAATATGGTGGCATATGCTCCTTCTAGTACACTTGATGAACCAGTTTCTCTTACATCTATTTCTCTACTTATTCCACATTGGTTGCAATATGTTCAACAGGGCTATCTCTTCTATAAACTCCATGCTTCTTCATCGACAGGGCACTCTGGGTTCCTCAAAACGTATGACTGGGAACAATGTAACTTATTTCGGAAGGGACTGAAAATGACAATTCAATAGATGGTGGTTGACTGTGATACTTTCCAGGTCAACAAGGGTGAAACGACAGTCCTTTCGGGATTGCTCGAACCCTTGCCCATCCCTACACAGATTTGGACAACTATTTCTATGGATTTCCTAGAAGCACTCCAATGGTACAATACCACGTCTAAAAGGACACCATATGAAGCAGTCTATGGACAGGCACTGCCAGTTCATTTTACATACACCCCCGGCAGCTCCCCAGTTCATGCAATTGACTCGGTTCTTCAAAACCGCGATCAGATTCTTATCATTCTACAGGACAATCTTCACATGGCAAGAAATCTACTGAAACAACAAGCCGATCAGCACCATTCAGAGCGCACTTTGCATGCAGCTGATATGGTTCTTCTTTGTATACAGCTTTCCAAGCAATCCTACTGAAACTCAAAATGTGTCAGTGGCTCGGAATGCAATCCGAGGATGCTATAGGGGAACCACTCCTTCAGATTCTGCATCAATTTCCACATCTAAAGCTTTGAGGACAAATATTTTTCTAAGGGAGAGGGGATGTTAGGAACCCATGTCAACCCTTCTATTTACTTTGTTAATATATTGTTGTTGGATGCATATGCTTTGTAAGTCGTCCTGTAGTATTTGTTGATCCATAATTTGTATTAATGTTGTTGGACACATATGCTTTGTAAGTCGTCCCGTAGTAATTGTTGATCCATAGTTTGTATTGGCCCATGGTTTGTATTGACACATGGTATTGACCCATGGTATTGGCACCTAGACTTGGTATATAAGTTTGTGTTGAGACCAATGAAGGTACCGTGAAGTTATTTGCATTGAGCTTGCTCAAAGTAGGTTGCCCCCTCGAAGTGGCCTGTGATCAATAAAAGCGATGAGTTCTATGATTTCTTCTATCTCATGTATATTCATTAATTAATTGTTGCAGGTTCTTCACAGATCAGCTATGACGTGGAAGAGGAAATTCAATGCTATGATAAGGAATTGGAAAGGGAAAATTCCTCAACTCTTCTCTTGTTCATATAATTATATTTTCTGAGTTATATATATATGAAATCATGGCATAGGAATGTTGAAAATTCAAGAGATTGGGTATTTGAAATGCATATGAACTAGTGGGAATATTAAGAGATAATGCATAGTGTATGTGAACTTGCTTGTGCATAAATATGATATTGCATATTGATAAAAGTAGTGAGGTTTTACATATGTAATGATGCACTTTTAATAATTATTGTGGTTGATAATAATTAATGTTGTTGGTATTGGTTGTAAGGACAGATACAACATAAACATGGATGAAAATGTTGATGATTTTATTACATGTGACCAACAACCTTGTGAAGAAAGGTTGGAGCACAAGTCTATGATCAAAAGGTTGGTGGAAGGACTGTATAGTCCTTTGTAACAGGCCAAATTGATCAGGTAACATCATATAATATGTTAATGGAATCCATACAGGTAATGTTTTATTTATGCTAATTGTATAAGTGTCAAAAGATGATGGGTAAGAATCCCTTCAACCATGTTTTAGTCATCAGAAAATGATATGCACGTAAGGTTGAATGCATTTATGTGAATGCCATACCGCCATGGTATGGTGAAGTATGGGATAGTAAAGGAAAGGAGCCTCATATCATGTGTCTGTTTAAAAATATAGACTGCATTCATATGAAAAGGTATCATGCCATGTGTGTATGTTGGTTATGATTTTAATAAACAAAGCAAGTGTGGACTTAAGGTCTTGTTGTTGTAGTGCATGCCATATGAGATAGTCATGGTTAAGTACATAAGGTGGTTGGAGTGGTGATTCTATAGTGCTACAAAAGTATCCCATGAACTCCCTATTGGTGTTAATTTGGGATGAAATCTCTTTTCCAACAACTAAGGAGTGAGAAAACTCTTGATGTGTTGTTTGAGTGGAGAAGAAAGACACCAAATAGATAACCAAGTGATTGGGGATATGGTTGTGTATGGTGATGAAGCATCGGTTAGGATGTCCAACTTACCATGGTAAGAAACCTGCTTAGGAACAGTAATGTTTATATCAATGTTGTAGTGCATTGGGTACATTAAGTAAATGTACATTAAAAGATTATGTAAATGTTGTGAATGTGCATGCATATGTGTGGGTGCACATGTTGAAATGAATTGTGTGAATGCATGCTTGTGATATATATGTTTCATTGCAATTAGATAATAGATGAAATGATGAATTATTGTCAATTCTGAGATCATTTCATGAGCTGCGAGGGATGTAGGAAAATGATAGCATGAAGAAGGTAATCATGTTTATGGGATACCAAATTACTCTATTGGGAGGACAGAGTTTCCTGAATGTATATGATTGTGTAATCATGAGAATTGGAATTTTTATTTAAATTGTATAGATAATGTGATTATATATTGCATTTTATTGTGATAATGATGCATATAGAATGGCCGTATTTCATTGCATTGGAAATATTTACAACTGACAACATGTGAATTATGGAGTGTTATAATTCCAAGATCACTTAAGTGATTGTGGTAGATGCTGCAACAAAAATAGTATATGTGTGGGTACTCACAACCTACTTGGCTGATTGAAAAATTCAGATTGTAGGCAGAATTGTCTAGGAAATGGCAATGTATGTAAGTCCATAATAAATGATGGAATTTTCCATGCGCAAGAGACAAATATTAATCATGTCAAGAGGACATGATGTAGGTGGATGTTGATGTTATGGAAACAGATGTAAAACCACGAGGGACATAATGTTACCACTTATAAGAGCCAAACAATATGATGATGACCTCATGGTTAAATAAATCAAATTTATGTAGGAGACATAATTGTAAATTCATATTTGAATTTGATTATTAATGCCATTGACTGGTTATGGAAATTAGATTTGAATTGGATTGCTAATGATGTTGACTGTTTGTCTATTTGAGAAGCGTGTCAGGAAGAGACATTACAGGAATACCATGTGCTATGGCCTGCAGAAGCCAACCTCCACGGGAATGATCCCATGCTTTGGGAATGGGTTTCGGGTGAAATGCCATTGAAAATTTTGATGATATCTCATGTGAACTGTTGGTTGGTAAACAACGCGGGTGAGATGGTGAAGCTATGCCAATATGGCATATGTTGTTTATGAAATATAAAGGGATTAGGATAACAATCCAGAGGGACTGTCAACTCAGAGAAGGGATCCCCATTCCTCGCGAAAGGAAGAGAAAACACATCTGCAAACCAATAAGTATTTTGTAACCCTTGCTGAGAATATGCATTGTCAATTATTAAAATTAATATACAAAGCATGATTTTATTTTAGACTAATTGAGTGTGATTAGGGCCTACATGGATCACATAGGAAAGGGGTGCACACCTTTCAGGTGTTGTGTCGTGTTATGGCTGTCAAAATTGAATACACCCTAAGGGAATGGATGCATTCCTAGTGTTTCAATATTAGAGAGTGAATTTTTATGAAATATGTTACAATTTTATATCTTTCCATTTGGTGCTGCATACTAAGAAGCAAAGTGAAGAAGGCATACCATCCCTATGTGTGTAGATGGTTGTTGTATGCTTGATAAACCTAGTCGAATAACTAGCTTAGCATACTGGTTAATTGAATGCCAGATAAACCCAGTCGGCGTACTGGATTGGCATTAGAATGTTGTGGACCGGCCTGCGTGTTGGCCAAACATTCATTATATGCTTGGTAAATCCATTTGGTGCACTAGTTGCACATGGAATGTTGTGGATCACCTTGCGTGCTGGCCAAACATTCGTTAAACGCTTGGTAAACCAAGTCGGTGCACTGGTTGGGCATTGAATATTGTGGAGTAGCCTGTGTGCCTGCTAAACATTTGTTGGTTTCGTTTATGCTTTCACAAATTGCAGTTATTTTCAAAGGGGATTGGATACCTGTGTAGAGTTTTTGTTCTCGACGCGTTTCAGACTCTATAGTTGAGTCCATCTTCAGGAGAAGATGGACTCAACTATAGGGTCTGAAATGCATCGAGAACAAAAACTCTACACAGGTATCCAACCCCCCTTGAAAACAAACATTCATTATTGTATCCACAGGTGATCCAAGGCTTGCAAATCAAATAAGGATCCTGTGTAATAACGTGAAGACTTCCAATACAGATAAGTATTTTGTTTATATTGCATCTTCTTGCTTATTTAATATGAATATACGTGTGTATATGATTTGGCTATGATTTTTAAACTCTTGTTTAGAGATAAATCCTATGAAAATGAACTTGACATGTGAATTGACTCAATGTTTGAGTATAGGTATTGCTCGAAGCAAGAAACTTAAAGGCATCCTAAGGATGCATTTAGACATGTGACTGTCCTAGAAAGCTTAGTATGAGTAGAAATGGAAAATGGTGCTAGTGGACTTGTGTGGGTCCTAGCAGCCAAAGGTTCGATAGGAAAATCATGGGGAAGGGTTCCCTGGTTGAGAAGACTTGGATAGACCTAAGACACCAAGTGTCATTGCCCAAACAAGTAAAAGGTGATTCAAGCATTCACAGTTGAAGTGAAAGAGACCAAGGAGCATGGAATCATAATTTTGGCGAGGCTCTGGATTGGAACAAGATTAAGAGGGAGAAAGCTCTTACTCTTCTCCTTCCTTTTTAATTGATGCATTTTAGAAAAAAAAATATTTTTGAATGCATGCCATGCCATGGCTGAAAGTTGATTTCATTTATTTTTCTTGAAATAAATTGATAATTTTGAATTAGTTAATTCCCATGAAAGGATGAACATGAATGAGTTCATTTGTTTGTTGGAAAAGCATGAAATGTGTGGAAGTATTATGGATAAAGAAAAATATTTCCATGTCAATTGGGCAATTAATTGACTGATCTTAATGCTTATGTTATGCTTGGCCTAACCAGATTTGCAATGATGAATTTCACAGGTGAAAATTAAACCAATTGGTTGCAGCTATTACAAGGCAAGTGTTGCTAGTAAGAAAAGTGTGGGAAGCTGTGCACATTGATCATGGAAGCAGACCAAAAGGTATTTGATTTGGCTGAAAATATTCTTCAAATAATTCCCAAGACCCAATAAAATATTGAGGATCATGAGAATTGGAATTTTTATTTAAATTGTATAGATAATGTGATTGTATATTGCATTTTATTGTGATAATGATGCATATAGAATGGTCGTATTTCATTGCATTGGAAATATTTACAACTGAAAACATGTGAATTATGGAGCGTTATAATTCCAAGATCACTTAAGTGATTGTTGTAGATGCTGCAACAAAAATAGTATATGTGTGGGTACTCACAACCTACTTGGCTGATTGAAAAATTCAGATTGTAGGCAGAATTGTCTTGGAAATGGCAATGTATGTAAGTCCATGATAAATGATGGAATTTTCCATGCGCAAGAGACAAATATTAATTATGTCAAGAGGAAATGATGTAGGTGGATGTTGATGTTATGGAAACAGATGTAAAACCATGAGGGACATAATTTTACCACTTATAAGAGACAAACAATATGATGATGACCTCAAGGTTAAATAAATCAAATTTATGTAGGAGACATAATTGTAAATTCATATTTGAATTTGATTATTAATGCCATTGACTGGTTATGGAAATTAGATTTGAATTGGATTGTTGATGATGTTGATTGTTTGTCTATTTGAGAAGTGTGTCAGGAAGACACATTACAGGAAGACCATGTGCTATGGCCTGCAGAAGCCAACCTCCACGGGAATGATCCCATGCTTTGGGAATGGGTTTCGGGTGAAATGCCATTGAAAATTTTGATGCTATCTCATGTGAACTGTTGGTTGGTAAACAACGCGGGTGAGATGGTGAAGTTATGCCAATATGGCATATGTTGTTTATGAAATACAAAGGGATTAGGATAACAATCCAGAGGGACTGTCAACTCAGAGAAGGGATCCCCATTCCTCGCGAAAGGAAGAGAAAACACATCTGCAAACCGATAAGTATTTTGTAACGCTTGATGAGAATATGCATTGTTAATTATTAGAATTAATATACAAAGCATGCTTTTATTTTAGACTACTTGAGTGTGATTAGGGCCTACATGGATCACATAGGAAAGGGGTGCACACCTTTCGGGTGTTGTGTCGTGTTATGGATGTCAAAATTGAATACACCCTAAGGGAATGGATGCATTCCTAGTGTTTCAATATTAGAGAGTGAATTTTTATGAAATATGTTACAATTTTATATCTTTCCATTTGGTGTTGCATACTAAGAAGCAAAGTGAAGAAGGGGTACCATCCCTATGTGCGTGGATGGTTGTTGTATGCTTGATAAACCCAGTCGAATAACTAGCTTAGAATACTGGTTAATTGAATGCCAGATAAACCCAGTCGGCATACTGGATTGGCATTAGAATGTTGTGGACCGGCCTGCGTGTTGGCCAAACATTCGTTGAATGCTTGGTAAATCCATTTGGTGCACTAGTTGAGCATGGAATGTTGTGGATCAGCCTGCATGCTGGCCAAACATTCGTTAAACGCTTGGTAAACCAAGTCGGTGCACTGGTTGGGCATTGAATATTGTGGAGTAGCATGTGTGCCTGCTAAACATTCGTTGGTTTCGTTTAGGCTTTCACAAATTGCAGTTATTTTCAAGGGGGATTGGATACCTGTGTAGAGTTTTTGTTCTCGATGCGTTTCAGACTCTATAGTTGAGTCCATCTTCTCTTGAAGATGGACTCAACTATAGAGTCTGAAACGCGTCGAGAACAAAAACTCTACACAGGTATCCAATCCCCCTTGAAAACAAACATTCATTATTGTATCCACAGGTGATCCAAGGCTTGCAAATCAAATAAGGATCCTGTGGAATAACGTGAAGACGTCCAATACAGATAAGTATTTTGTTTATATTGCATCTTCTTGCTTATTTAATATGAATATACGTGTGTATATGATTTGGCTATGATTTTTAAACTCTTGTTTAGAAATCAATCCTATGAAAATGAACTTGACATGTGAATTGACTCAATGTTTGAGTGTAGGTATTGCTCGAAGCAAGAAACTTAAAGGCATCCTAAGGATGCATTTAGACATGTGACTGTCCTAGAAAGCTCAGTATGAATAGCAATGGAAAATGGTGCTAGTGGACTTGTGTGGGTCCTAGCAGCCAAAGGTTCGGTAGGAAAATCATGGGGAAGGGTTCCCTGGTTGAGAAGACCTGGATAGACCTAAGACACCAAGTGTCATCACCCAAACAATTAAAAGGTGATTCAAGCATTCACAGTTGAAGTGAAAGAGACCAAGGAGCATGGAATCATAATTTTGGCGGGGCTCCGGATTGGAACAAGATTAAGAGGGAGAAAGCTATTACTCTTCTCCTTCCTTTTTAATTGATGCATTTTAGAAAAAAAAATATTTTTGAATGCATGCCATGCCATGGCTGAAAGTTGATTTCGTTTATTTTGCTTGAAATAAATTGAGAATTTTGAATTAGTTAATTCCCTATGAAAGGATGAACATGAATGAGTTCATTTGTTTGTTGGAAAAACATGAAATGTGTGGAAGTATTGTGGATAAAGAAAAACATTTCCATGTCAATTGGGCAATTAATTGACTGATCTTAATGCTTATGTTATGCTTGGCCTAACCAGATTTGCAATGATGAATTTCACAGGTGAAAATTAAACCAATTGGTTGCAGCTATTACAAGGCAAGTGTTGCTAGTAAGAAAAGTGTGGGAAGTTGTGCACATTGATCATGGAAGCAGACCAAAAGGTATTTGATTTGGCTGAAAATATTCTTCAAATAATTGCCAAGACCCAATAAAATATTGAGGAAATTCTCAAGCTACAAAGAATCCACTGAAATTTTTGGAATGTGGAGGAAATCATTTCCTTCGTAACTGCCCAACAAAGGACAACAAAAAGAATTGTATCCATACATTTTCCAGACTTGTGGATTAGCTGGGAGGTAAAGAAAAGGAAGGACCTATTATGGAGCAATGCCACATGTGGAGCTGTAATACCCCATTTCTACCCCTATGTTAAATTGGCTTTTATGTAATATTGTATACATGCGATGAATGTTTTTGCTAGCGTGGAGCTCAAGGCCAAGGCCCCGCTTGTGTATGTTCAGATTTTATTTAAAATAGACAAGCATTTGACATTTTGTTACCCATGTGCTATTAAGCCATGGAAAATTGTAAATTGATGTAAATATTAATATTGCAATAAAATACCAGAACTAGCTATGGGAGCAACGAATGAGAAGGGGCCATGTGTATCCACTAGGGAGTGATGAGGGGGTTGTGGGATTGAACCATATGTTGCCAAATGTCATCTTGTGAACCCTTTTGACTTTTCTTACTGACATTTATTTCTGTGTGAAGAAGTTGTTGAAGAATTCAGTCCATGGCTTCAATGGAGCATGGGCATCCCAGAAATTTCATATGGCAGGGTATGGGATCTATTTTGCTTGACCCACAAGTCACTCTACCTCTTGGGGATCCTTCCAATCTCATTCCCATTCCATTGTTGATCAAACAACATCAATTTTCATCACCCACGAATTGCCAGCAGTGAGAAAAACCATAAAATCACAACTTTGCAAGAACCCGCGTTTCGAAGAGCCAAAAATGCCTAGATTTGGTATTGGATAGTGGAAACCAATGGGGGATCCATAGATATGAACCTTGGGGCAAAATTAAGAGTATTAGCTATCCTGAAATCCATAGGAAAACCTAGTTTTTGCATCCCAGAAAACCAGTGACGGATTTGAGTTATTGAATGACTGAATTGGGAGAAATTCCATTATGAACAATTGAACAGAGGTTGGGTTTGCTTGATAAACCCAGTGAAGGCTAGAATCTCAGGAAACTAGTAATTGCACCTTTCTATGCCCATCCTAAAGAGCACTGGAGGGAAGAGTTGCTTGAGGAACTGTGTAGCAGAGAAGGGGACCTTCCTTGTGTTGGATGTGGCAGGTAATTTGGGTTCCTGACTATTGAGTTCATTTGAGATGCCTGTAGCTCTATGGTTGAGCTCACTAGCTTAGCAATACCCTTCTCTATCTTCTTGTATGCTTGATAAACCCAATTGTGTGTTGGCTTAGCATAGCTGTTAAGTGAAACCATGGTTGTGAGTGAGCCCAGCTAGTTACTCCTTAGTGGATACACAACCCATCTCGAGGGTGATCTCTCAGCTGAAAGAATACAAGCTGGACAAAGTTCTATGGTTGGGTGGAATGTTGCTCTCACATAGCCAGTTGTTTGGACAACTTCATCTTCAAGATAAGTGTTCCCTGTGTTATAAATTATATGCATTTTGTGTTCTGTAGTATGTTAATTGTCCATGTTTAATGAATTGAAATAATTATCTCAATATGGGATTTATGCATGGCTTTGGAATGGGATTGAGTCTCTACATGTTGAATCATCCTCTGTTGTGATATATATATATGTGTTATGCATTACTATTTGTGTGTGTGTAAAAATGAGTTAATTTCGCTGTGCTTAGTTAATTTGAACTTACACACATTAAGCTTTTAATTATTATGCATTTTTTAGCAACGTATGGGGCTGAGAGTGTAGAACGAAGCCCATATGTTTGGTCTTGTTCTCTCCCCTGCATTGGGATGACGAGAGGGGACGCTACAGAGTGGTATTGGAGCCCAGCTTTCAGCACTAGGGCTACTTGGGCCAGACTCTGAGTTTGCAGACATGTAACAGGATGTTTTAACACAGTATTGGGAAGTTGGGGGCAGAATTTTGATTGGGGAAAATGATAGGATCATATTTCTTATATGTGGAAGAGGATCACATAGGTGCATAGATCTCTCCAAGAGCTTTCCAACGGTACCAAGCATACCTCATTTGGACAAGGGACGAAGGAGATACAAACCCCGAAAGTTACAGGAAACGTGGGTGTTTCCCGGGTTTCGGCTTTCGGCTTTCGGCTTCGGCTTCCGGTTTTCGGATTTCGGCTTTCGGGTTCCAGTTTCAGCTTCCGGTTTTTGGCTTTTGGCTTTCGGCTTTCGGCTTCGGCTTTCGCTTTCGGCTTCGGCTTCCAGTTTTCGGCTTCTGGCTTCCGGCTTTCGGCTTTCGGCTTCGACTTCCAGTTTCGGCTTCTGGCTTTCGGCTTTCGGCTTCGACTTTCAGTTTCGGCTTCCGGTTTCGGCTTTCGACTTTCGATTTCCTAAAAAAAAAAAAAAGTATAGAACCTGAAATTTGGAATTTTGGAAAAATGCGAAAAGTGGAAAGTAGTCAAACCCAGAATTTTATAGAGGATGAATGGTGCATCGGAATAGAGATCCGCGAGCTGCTAAGCGTTCCTTGTTATATGGACTAACTTCGCTTAGTAGAAATTTTTTTGTGATTCTTCATAGATTTTCTTCCACAGGTGGCTGAAGTTGGCAGTTCATGATATTTTTACAACTGTGTAAAATGTGCAGAATTGGGGTGAAAGTTGTCAGTTTTGAATTAACGTAGTTTCCACACCCGATGTCGGAATGGATCAAGTGGATAAGCATTGGAAAGATTATCCAGCAGAGAATAATGGAACATACCCAAAATTTGGATGGGGCCATTGTACCTCACAGATAATTAGAGCAGAAATGTACTAGTGACTGTTTTGTCAAATTATTGACAATTATGGGCAATTTCCAAAATTGCTTGAATGGGCAAGGGAAATGAATGCATAGCAACTGTCTGAATTAATCCATAATTTTTATCATGTTAAATATTGATTGTGTATATGTCTATATGCATTCTTATGATGTCTAACAAATATTTTCATAATGCATAGTGCTTGCAGTTCATAAAATTAATAATTGTAGTAGAGGTAGCATACAGGAAAAATGGTGACCATAAATGATGCTCAAGATCCTTATGAGCATGAAGAAGACGTCCTAGGATAAAATGTGCATGAAGAGAATGCGGAGACCGAATCCAATGGGAGAAGGGAGCAGATGACTCCTCAGAATTTGGTTGAAACCATGGTGAGATTCAATGAAAGATTAATGAAGGCTTAGGAAGAACAACACCAACTCAATGCTTCTATTCTACGAAGCTTCACTAATATGCAGCAGAGGATAAACCTTGGTTCCAATCCAAGCAATGCAGGTGAGGAAGGAAGAGAGGCAGCGAGTCGCTTTAGAGGTCATTCAAAGAAGAGGACTCCAAGCCCAAGGAAGAGTTCTGTGAGAAAGAAGCATAGAACATCTTCATCAATATCTTCTTCCACCAGGTCGTGTAGCTCCAAAGGTTCTAGGAGAATTCCAAGGAATACTTCTAGAAAATTGCATGGAAGGAAGAAATTCAAGGGAATCCCACAGGATGAATTCAGGAAGGCAAGACCTCCCACCTTTGATGGAGAAGACAAGACTGGCCAAGAAGTAGAGTCATGGCTTATTGGAATGAAGAAATATTTTAGAATTCAAGACTACTCAGGAAATGAAAAGGCCAGAATTTCCATTTACAATCTAAATGGCAGAGCTTCAATTTGGTGGGATAACCTATTGCAAGTAAAAAGAATCAGTGAGAGAAGGATCAGTTGGGAGAGATTCAAGAAGTACTTCAAGGAGAAATACCTTTCTGCTAGGTATTATGATAGTAAGATAAAAGAGTTCAATGAACTCAGGTTGGGACAAAAATCTATGGAAGAGCATGTCCACAAGTTTTTGGAATTACTGAGATATGTTGACTATATCAAAGATGAGAGAGTAAAAATCCAATTCTTTCTTGGGAGTCTACCTCGGAGTTTCAGAGATAGGATTGAATTTGTTAATCCACCAAGTCTTGATGAGGCCATTAGAATGACAATGCATTATTATGAGCATAATAAAAGAAAAACAAAGGTTAACTAAGCATGGAAAGGAAATCCAAGAGGGAGGTTTGATCAAAAGAGGAGTGGCTTCAAGCCACCATTCATAGGTCATCCTAGAACCTTTCCACAGGGGCAGCAAGCAAAGAGTGGATTCAAGCCAGCAGTAGCAGCAGACAAAGCATCAAAGGGACCACTTCAGTGTTGGGGATGTGGAGAAAACCACATGCTGAAAGATTGCCCACATCGAAAGGATAATCCCCGAAAGTTGCACAACTTAAAGAGAGAAGCTACAGTGGAGGACATGGCAAGGGAAACACCTCGGATTTATGCAGCGTTGGATAATCATCAAGCAGACCATCAATCATCAGTGGTGGAAGTTGAAGGTAAGATTGCTACGCAATCTATTTCTGTTTTTATTGATCCAGGATCTACTCATAGTTATGTTTCTCCAAAAGTGGTTGAAGCTTGTTCTCTTAGAAAGGTGAAGCACAATAAATATTGGCTAGTTCAATTAGCCACAGGGACCAAGAGGAAAGTAACTGAAGTAGTGGCAGAGTTCCCCATAGAATTGAATGGACTCCACACACATGCAGATTTAAATGTGCTACCTTTAGGATCTTATGATGCCTTGATTGGCATGGATTGGTTGGAAAAACATAAAGCCAAGTTGGACTGTTATGAGAAAGCACTTGAGTGCATTGATGAAGAGGGAAGGCTAACATTGGTAAGAGGAATTTCCAAGCAAGTTTCAATAAGGCAGATTTCAGCCCTACAGTTGAAAAAGTTTTACAAGCATGGTTGCCAATTATATGCAGTTCATATGTCAGATTCGTCAGAGGACAAGGGTCCAAGGATAGAAAATTTCTCGTTATTGCAAGAGTTCCAAGATGTATTTCCGGATGAGGTTCCAGGACTACCACCAAAGAGAGATATTGATTTTACCATCGATCTTGTTCCAGGAGCAGCACCGAATTCCAAAGCTCCTTATAGAATGAGTACACCGAAGTTGGTAGAATTGAAGGTGCAACTGCAAGAATTAATGGACAAAAGGTATATCAGGCCTAGTGTGTCTCCTTGGGGAGCACCAGTGTTATTTGTCAAGAAGAAAGATGGGACTTTAAGACTGTGTATTGATTACAGGTAGCTAAATAAAGTGACAGTCAAGAACAAGTATCCATTGCCAAGAATTGATGACTTGTTTGATCAAATGAAGGAAGCTAAAGTATTTTCAAAGATTGACTTAAAGTTGGGGTACCATCAAGTAAGGATTAAAGAGGAAGACATTCACAAGACAACTTTCAGAACTAGATATGGTCATTATGAGTTCACTGTGGTGCCATTTGGTCTTACCAATGCACCTGCTACATTCATGTGTCTCATGAATAGTGTGTTCAACAAATATTTGGATAAGTTTGTGATTGTGTTCTTGGATGACATTCTTGTCTATTCAAGGAATGAGGAAGAGCATGAAGAACATCTAAGAATGGTGTTACAAGTCCTTAGAGCACATCAGTTGTATGCCAAGTTAAGAAAGTGTGAGTTTTACCAAAAGAGAATTCAATATTTGGGTCATGTCGTTTCTGAAGAAGGAATTGCAGTGGATCCAGAGAAGATTAATTCCATCATGGATTGGTCAACTCCAAAGAATGTTTTAGATGTTAGGTCTTTCATGGGTCTTGCTGGTTACTACAGAAGGTTTATTGAAGGTTTCTCCAGGATAGCTCATCCAATCACTTCATTGCAAAGAAATAACATCAAGTTTGTATGGTCTGAAAAATGTGAGAAAAGTTTTCAGTAGTTAAAGGAGCTACTTACCAGTAATCCTATTTTGAAGATAGCAAATCCAAAGAAGGATTTTGTAGTGTGCACAGATGCTTGCATTGAGGGGCTAGGTGGAGTTCTCATGCAAGAAGGAACTGTGATTTGCTACGAGTCAAGGAAATTAAAAGAGCATGAAAAGAATTATGCCACACATGATTTAGAATTAGAAGCCATAGTGCATGCTCTTAAGATGTGGAGACATTATTTGATGGGAAGAAGATTCGAGCTTAGAACGGACCACATGAGTTTGAAGTATTTCTTTGATCAACAGAACTTGAATGCTAGGCAAGCTAGGTGGATGGAATTCCTTTGTGAATTTGATTTTGAAATTAAGCATATAAAAGGGAAAGAGAATAAGGTTGCAGATGCTCTTAGCAGAAAATTTCATGTTGCAGCAGTAAGTATGTGTAAATCAGACTTGAAGACAAGAGTTCTTGAAGCCCAAAATGGTGATGAGACTTGCCTTCAAATTAAAGAGAAATTGCAACAGGGTAATGTAGGTGAAGCATGTGCAAGATATCAGCTGGGTGAGGATGGTGTTCTCATTTATCATGATACCAGACTGTATATTCCAAATAGTGCAGATTTGAAGAAGCTAGTGATGGATGAAATACATCAAATGCCATATTCAGGACACCCAGGATATCATAAAACTATAAAAACAGCAAGAAAACAATACTTTTGGCATGGTATGAAGAAGGACATAGCTGAGTATATTGCTAGGTGTCAGAAGTGCCAGCAAGTCAAGGCAGAGCACCAACATCCAGCAGGGTTGTTGCACTCATTATCCATTCCGGAATGGAAGTGGGAAGTGATCTCTATGGATTTTATAACAGGTCTGCTTATGACAGTGAAGAAGCATGATTCAATCATGGTTGTGGTGGACAAGCCATCAAAGTTAGCTCACTTTATTCCAGTCAAGTCCACTCACAAGGCTAGTGACATTGCAAACATCTTCATGAGAGAGGTATTCAAGTTGCATGGATTGCCTAAGGCAATAATTTATGATCGTGACACAAAGTTCACTTCCAATTTTTGGAAGGGATTGTTACAGGAATTGGGGACTAAATTGAATTTCAGTACAGCTTATCATCCTCAAACAGATGGTCAGACTGAGAGGGTGAATCAGGTTCTTTAAGACATGATGAGAATGTATGTGATGGATAAACCATCCAAGTGGGAAGATGACCTACACTTGGTAGAATTTGCATACAATAATGGACATCATGTATCATTGGGTATGAGTCCATTTGAGGCATTGTATGGAAAAGGATGTAGGACTCCAGTGAGTTGGGACAGTCCGGCGAGCAGGGTAGTACTTGGACTAGAGATGATCAAGGAAATGGAACAGGAAATTGTTAAGATCAGGCAGAATTTAAAGGAAGCTCAGGATAGGCAGAAGAGTTATGCATATTTGAAAAGAGTGCATAAGGAATTTCAGATTGGGGATCATGTTTATTTGAGAGTGAAACCAAGGAAGATTTCCCTCAAGTTGGGGAGTTGTGCCAAGTTGTCACTAGGATATTGTGGGCCATTTGAAGTCCTTGATAGGATAGGGCCAGTTGCATATAGGATTGCATTTCCTGCTAACATAAGAGCTCATAATGTTTTCCATGTATCTTTGCTTAATAAGTATGTACATGATCCTAATCATATGATTGATTGGAATGTGATACAGATGGAACCTGAGGGAGAGTTCCAAGTAGAACCTATGCGCATCCTCGACAAGAAGGTCACTTTGCTCCGGAACAGAGCCATCGGGCAGGTAAAGGTCCAATGGGAGCACCGTAGCCCCGATGAGGCTACATGGGAGCTGGAGGATGCCATGAGAGAGGCATTCCCATTTTTGTTCAGTTTTGAGAACACCGAGGACGGTGTTGTTCTAAGGGGGAGGGGAACGTAATACCCCATTTTGACCCCTATGTTAAATTGGCTTTTATGTAATATTGTATACACGCGATGAATGTTTTTTCTAGCGTGGAGCTCAAGGCCAAGGCCCCGCTAGTGTATGTTCGGATTTTATTTAAAATGGACAAGTATTTGACATTTTGTTACCCATGTGCTATTAAGCCATGGAAAATTGTAAATTGATGTCAATATTAATATTGCAATAAAATACTAGAACTGGATATGGGAGCAACGAATGAGAAGGGGCCATGTGTATCCACTAGAGAGTGGTGAGGGGGTTGTGGGATTGAACCGTATGCTTCCAAATGTCATCTTGTGAACCCTTTTGACTTTCCTTGCTGACATTTATTTTTGTGTGAAGAAGTTGTTGAAGAATTCAATCCATGGCTTCAATGGAGCATGGGCAACCCAAAAAATTCGTATGGCAGGGTATGGGCTCTATTTTGCTTGACCCACAAGTCACTCTACCTCTTGGGGATCCTTCCAATCTCATTCCCATTCCATTGTGGATCAACCAGTATCAATTTTCATCACCCACAAATTGCCAGTAGGGAGAAAAACCAGAAATTGCAACTTTGCAAGAACCCACGTTTCGAAGAGCCAAAAATGCCCAGATTTGGTATTGGACAGTGGAAACCAATAGGGGATCCATAGATATGAACCTTGGGGTGAAATTGAGAGTGGTAGCTATCCCGAAATCCATAGGAAAACCTAGTTTTTGCAGCCCAGAAAACCAGTGATGGATTTGAGTTATTGAATGACTGAATTGGGAGAAATTCCATTATGAACAATTCAACAGAGGTTGGGTTTGCTTGATAAACCCAGTGAAGGCTAGAATCTTAAGAAGCTAGCAGCTGGACCTTTCTATGCCCATCCTGAAGAGCATTGGAGGGAAGAGTTTCCTAAGGGACTGTGTAGCAGAGAATGGGACCTTCCTTGTGTTGGATGTGGCAGGTAATGTGGGTGCCTGATTGTTGAGTTCATTTGAGATGCGTGTAGATCTGCGGTTGAGCTCACTAGTTTAGCATTACCCTCCTCTATCTTCTTGTATGATTGATAAACCCAACTATGTGTTGGCTTAGCACAGCTGTTAAGTGAAACCATGGCTGTGAGTGAGCCTAGCTAGTTACTCCTTAGTGGATACACAACCCAGCTCAGGGGTGATCTCTCAGCTGAAAGAATACAAGCTGGACAGAGTTCTATGATTGGGTGGAACGTTGCTCTCACATAGCTAGTTGGTTGGACAGCTTCATGTTCAAGATAAGTGTTCCCTGTGTTATACATTATATGCATTTTGTATTATGCAGTATGTTAATTGTCCATGTTTAATGAATTGAAATGATTATCTCAATATAGGATTTATGCATGGCTTTGGAATGGGATTGAGTCTCTACATGTTGAATCATCCTCTGTTGTGATATATATATGTGTTATGCATTACTATTTGTGTGTGTGTAAAAATGAATTAATTCCACTGTGCTTAGTTAATTTGAACCTGTACACATTAAGCTTTTAATTATTATGCATTTTTGAGCAATGTATGGGGCTGAGAGTGTAGAACAAAGCCCGTATGTTTGGTCTTGTTCTCTCCCCTGCATTGGGATGATGGGAGGGGACGCTACAAGAGCTGGAAGGTCAAATCCAGTAGGATAATATTGTAGAAGCCAAGGGACTTGGTCATGAAAAATCAAACTAAAAGATGAAATGCACGACAAACCTGTCACATTTTGTGAATTTTGATGTGTAAACAATGTGTATGTATTCCTAAGTATTGGAATACCAAGGACGATGTTATTCTAAGGGGGAGGGAATTATAATACCCCCATTTTGACCCTTCAGATATATTGGATTTTAATGTAAACATTGTATATATGTGATGTATAATTCCTAGCGTGGAGCTCAAGGCCAAGGCCCCTCTAGTGAATGCTTATCCTGTTATTCCAAATTGTGCTACCCATCTGCTAGTAAGCCATGGAAATTGTAAAAACATGTAAATGATTATAATGAAAATAAAAAATACCAAGAGGATGGATATGGATGCAAATAAATGAGGGGGACTGTGTATCCAATAGGGAGAGGTGAGGGTAAAGGATGCTTTTAGGGGTGAAATTTAGCCCATGGGCTATTTTTCCATGTTTTTTTTCGAAAACATATTCGCCACTTTGCATTTTTTGAAGCCCCATTTCCTCCAATTTTGATGGGGTAAAATTTTTTCATTCTAAGAATCACCAAATTATTATATAAACTATACAAAATCCTTAGAAACTAAAATAATTTTACAAAAATATCACCAAATATTTTATAGTTGACATTTTAAGAATTAGTAAGATTCGACAAGGTTTATACATTTTTAAATAAGTATGGGTCCTTAAAATTATCCCTGGTGAGGGGGTTGTGGGATTGAAACCTAGGATTCCAAATGTCACCTTGCGAACCCCCTTTGACTATCCTAGTTTTCATTTAATTTTGTTGTAAGGAAGTCATTGAAGAAATTAGTTCATGAGATTGATAGAGTATGGGCATCCTTGCAATTCGTAAGGCAGGGTATGGGATCTATTTTTATTGTCTCATAAGCCACCCTACCTCATGGGGGATCATTCAAGCTTCAGTTTGGAAGGAGGATGCATGCCCAGCAAGGAAGAAAACCAGAAATCATGACTTGGAGAGGATACACATTTTGGAGTGCGGAGATCACTCAGAAAATTCAGGTGGGAATTCAAATCCAATAGGGGGATCCATAGTCCTAAACCGTGGGTGAATCTGAGATAGGTAGATGCCTAGAAATCCATGAGAAAACCCATATATGATATATTGAAATCCCATTTGCGGGATATTGTCACGTCCCCATTTTTGACCCCCTTTGTAAATGATGTAAATACTGATATTTAATCATGGTGAGGAGCTCAAGGCCAAGGCCCCGCCATTGATTTAGCGTTTATGTATCGGCAATTAAAATAGATGCCTATGGTTCTTGTGCGAGATGGGCACAATGTATATAAGACATCATGTAAATACGAATTTTAATGAAAAATACCCACAACTAGCTATGCAATGCAACAAAAGAGATGGGGCATGACTCTACAAGGAAAAGGGAGGGAAATTATTCAAACCCTTGAGCCAATGGTATTAACCCATGTGTCAATGGGGAAACCCATAAACCACCAACTACCCATTTTGTCTCATGTACCCAATCATTTAATTCTTCCAAGAAATTGGTTAAGGCAGTTAATGCCTTGGAAATGAAGAAGTATGGGCAAGCCATTTTCGTGCATGGGCAAGCCATCAACCTGGAAATTCGTGTTTTTGCTTGTGGGGCAAGAAAACACCCACGAAATGGTGCCCAAAGCCATTCTGAATGGGGGGTCTTCACTCATTCACGCAGTTAGAGTTAGCTGGGTCCTTTCCATTTACGTTTCTCATCTAAATACTGCATTTTTCCATGCCTGGGAGTCGTTTTTGCCTGGTATAACAGTTGGGAGAGGAAGGCCACGAATTGGGGACTAGGAGGGAGGTCGTTTTTGCCCCGAATTGACCCTGGCCGTTTTACTAAAAACGGATTTGGCTTCCTGGGTTGTTCACCAACTTCCCATTTCGTTTTTGTGGGTTCCCACGTTTTTCTGGTTTAGTTGAAACCCCATCCCATGCATCCCGCTGTGGAAAACGTTTTTCTCATGCCCAGCAAGTGGGGTTCTGCTGTTATGTGCATACTCGTTTTTGGTTTGAACCTGTGAATTGAAGTTTGGAGTGGTAGTGGATAGAAGTGGCTTGATAAACCTAGTGGGGGAGGCAACCTCTCAAGAATATCAAGAGGGCTTTGGTTACTCTTCTATGCATACCCTGAGAGCACTAGATAGGGAAGGTATGGCTTGAGGGACTGTACAGCAGTGAAAAGAATACTTCCTTGTGCTGGGTGTGTAGGTATTGTGGGTGCCAAGCTAGATAGATCTTGCAAGGTTATCCCTAGCTCTGTGCTGGAGCTCACTAGCTTAGCAACTCTTCCTTTCCATCTCCTAGTAGCCTGATAAACCCAATTGCAGATTGGCTTGGCTCATCTTGGTGTATGCTTGGCTATGTGTGAGTCTGCTGTTCCCTGGTTCCTTGTAGAGATCATGCCCAGCTCGGGGGTGGCAGTGGTGCTGAGAGATTGAGGAGCACACTGGCCTACGGTTGGGTGGAACGTTGCAGTTGCATAGCTAGTTGCGTGGGACTACTTTTGTATAAGATAAGTATTCTCTTGTGTTAAATTGCAATTACTTATTTGATGAACATCTTAAATGTATGATGGATGTGAAATTCTTAATACTCCGCTGTGATTTTCTTAAAACCATACAGTTCCATCTATCTCTGTTATATTATGTTCATGCTTATGATTAAATGTTTCATAGGGCTAGACGCCCAGTTTAATATCACATCTGTTATGCATTTGTGTATGTATATACTCTTATTCATTTGCATTTGAATGCTTGTTTAATGAATGGATATGGGGGCTAGATGCCTGGTTTAACCTCACGATCCTCTCCATTGCAATGGTGTGATGGGTGGGGAGGTGACAGATATAGCCTTTCGTCCGCAATGCTGAGGAAGATCGAAGAGTGGATCGCAGTGGGAGAGAGACCTGGGGGGTTAGAATTCATGGTAGATCTAGTGAGGGCTTAGTTAAACTTAGTTTAGAATTCAGGACCAACCATACCTACCCAGGTCAATGCTGAGGGAAGGGGCGCCCGAGGGACTATGTAGTAGGGAAGGGGAACTTACTTAGGCTAAGAGTGGAGATGATGGGGTTACCTGAACTGTCTAAAGCCAACTAGATATCCCTGTAGGTTTGTGGCTGAGCTTATTGGCTTAGAAACCTCCTACCCTATCTCCCCACTTGCTTGAAAGAGCCAGCTATGTGCTGGATGAAACTGAATGATTGTGAAAGCAAGGCTGTGAGTGGACCTGAGTAGTTTTCCCTTAGTGGATACATAGCCCTAGCTCGGGGGTGGTATCTGAGTGCTGAAAGAATACAGGCTGGGAAGAGACCTATGGTTGGGTTGGAACGTTGCAGTCCATATCCAGTTGCTCGGGGATTTCAAATAAAATATAAGTGTGCTCTATGGTTCAAATTATTCCTATTTTACATTTATGCATGTTTGTTGTTTATGTCAGGATACATATTTTGATCCAGCTGATTAATATGATTGAATTACTATGCATTATGTTGTATATGCCTATGATGAAATGTTGGTAGAGGCATTTTGGGTGTGTGTTAATATGGTTTAATTCTGTTGTGTATGTTATTTTACTATGCTCCTGCACCTCTACATCCTTATTTGTAATGTTATGAATTTATGCCTTGATGAATAGGGATAAGTTGGTAAAGGCCCAGAATGTTCAGAAGGTTTAGTCATGGCTTGGGGGGGAAAATAGACACCCTTGTTGTGTTCATGTTCCCTCTATGGGTCAGATGAAGGGAGGGGCCATGAAAGAGTGGATCAGAGCTCCTTACAGAGTGGTAAAGAGGGATGGATGAATTTTGGGCAACAATTTGATTGGAAGAATGGAAATATCAAAGTCCTTAGGCGTGGCAGAGGATCACACTGTTGCATAGAAATCACCGAGATGTTTCCAACGATGCCAAGTTCTCCAAAAATGGACTTAGGATGAGGAAGTTATCATCCTGAGAAGTTGGCAGTGGAAGGGGTATATGGCCAACTTCCAAATTCCCGAACCCGCATTGTGGATTGCGGATTGTAGAAGTCGGAGATGTGATTTTTCGGGAATTGTGAACTTGGGGTCCCGAATTTTTTACTCCTGCAAGGCGGATTATAGATTGCGGAAGTCGGAGGAGTAATTTTTTCCAAAGCTGAGAATTTTGGCATTTCAACTTCCGAATTCTGCATTGTGAACTTGGGAAGCAGAGAATTCGGGCTTCCGAATTTCTGACTCCTACACTCCGGATTGTGGAATGCGAAAGTCGTAGGCATATTTCTTCGATATCGTTTATTTGGCATTCCAACTTTCCAAATTCCGCACTACGGGTTGCGGAATGCGGAATTTAGAGGCATATTTATTCAACGTTGTGTATTAGGAGTTTTGACTTCCAACTTCGGACTTGCAGCTTGCGGATTTCTCCTTGCGGAGTGTGGATTGCGGACATAAGTTGTTACAACTATGTAAAAGTGTAGAGTTGCAAATAGTTTGAAAAAAAATCAGTAGGTTTATTCTAAGGAGCTCCCCCATCATCTCTAAAGAGAGTCGAGGGAACCAGGGATGTTACAATATATTTTGGTGTCTTTCCATTGACATTGAGAAGTTATTTGAGAAGACCTTTTCATTGTGTGCCATTGTTGCATAACACTTGAAAATGTTTTGTTTATGGCATAGTTTTTAAATCTATTGTGTTGTTATGGAAATTAATTTAGGCACTAAGATAAATTGAGATACTTTGGTAATTAAATGGCCTATAAGTTTTTGAATAATTATTTTATTTATATTTAGTAAAAAGTGGTTTCCTAATCCATAGTATCTTGAGCTCAAGTTGGGCAATCATCACTTAGACGTATAGGGACCCAAAACATGTCTAACTGGAAATCTCAAATTGTAAGTTTTGAATTTATGTTGAACATTTTTTTCCCATATTAGTATTCTCTTCATCTCAAGAGTTCTTAGTACATTTCTTTATTATTTTCAAACAGGAATTCCATAATAAATGGTTTTTAATTAATAGAAACCTCATACACTATTCTTAAACCTTAGTTTAGACTTCAAACCTCACCCACTATTCATCTCTAGACCCTATCTTTCATGGTTGATTCTTCATAATTATTGGTCCATAGTGATCCCTATTGCTAAAATTTAGCTGAGTCCTAAGGCTAGAGATTATCTATGAACTCTCATTTTTTTTCACTTGTAATGTTTGCAGAAAGGTTGTAATTGGTAATATATCAAAAGCCAATATTTTAGCTATGTCTTCTCCTGTATATGACATACAATAGGGAATAATTTTTTTTCAATGTAAATGGTTATGGGTTGTGTTAAATAGAGGCATGGATTAACCCATACAAAGAGTATTACATAAATTCCACGAGGCCTAAATGCTTGAGAACAACTCCCCACTCCGTACAGGATGAGAAGGGAAATGAAGCTTGAGTTTCCTTCTATTTACTGAATTCCTTTCCTTTTTAGAGTAATATGAATATGCCATAATGAAATTGTTACAAAAATAGAAGAAATACATTGTAACTTATTGATTTTACTTGAATGCAAAAATTCTTAATCAGAAGGAGGATCCAAAGGGAGCTCTCTAACAAAAAATCCTTTGTACTGAATAGGTGAGTTATGGATTTCATAGCTATATGATCCTATTTTACTTGATGATCCAATGTTCCTCTTCTTGTGATGGGGTTTGGATTTATTTGCCCACAACGGGATCTACAAGTATGTGGGTTGGTCCCATCACCGCATATCTTGTGCTAGTTTAAATTGATGCTATTGTTTTGGGGACTATATCTTCCAGTATGCAATTCTTTGATAGTTGGGGTGTGGTTCCTTCCATAGAATTTTGTCATTAATAGGATTTTTAGGATAGGGATTCTCCTTCTCAAGATCCAAATTATGAAGCACATTGCCTTCATTGTCAAGGATATACAAATGAACTAGAGCATGTAAATGCTTGTTGTTTGGGTGATGTCCTTGGCTTTCAGTTGTTGATTTTGTGAAGGATTTCTTGTGAATCACAAATTTAAACTGGTTATGATTACCCTGCTTCAGATTGTTCTGTAAGGGAGTTGCAACCTATTCTAACTAAGTAGCTTGGGAGTTTTTGCAATTCCATTCAAAGTGCCCATATTTATGCAACATGTCGCATTTTAAATGGAAAATTTGATAGTCCATATGTTGGAGCAAGATCTTTCCAATTATATGGAGTAAAATTGTCTTTGGGAGACTTATGTGTAGATCAACTTCCACATAGATGTCGAGATGAGAGTATTGGGACCCATTTGAATAAAATATCTATCACTTCGATAAAATTTCCCAAGTTGTCTCCTGTAGATTTAAGGGTGTATCCATCCCAAAAAACCAATGGATGATGTGGGAGGATTGGAATAATGAATAGAATTTAGCGACTAGTGATTGAGATATAAACCTATTGCTCCAATGAGATAAGGACTTTATGGGAATATCATATCTTATTCCTATAATGAAACAAAAAACAAAAAAAAACCCTCCCACAAGTGAAGGAGGGTTGTCCCCGCGACTTAGATTTCCAATCTTCTGCAATTCATTGCTCTACTGAAACTACATTAGGCCATAAACCTGTAGAATTAACTACCAAAGCATGCTCCAAGAGGACGTCTGCCTTCCAGCTGAGTTTTGGATTCAGGGTGTCCAGGATGGGGTTAGACTTCGCTTTTCTTTACAAAGTGTCTATCATGAGATTGTTGAGTAGGAAATTACTAGTGACAAGTAAGCATTCTCATCTAGTTGAATTTTGGCATAAGACTTATATGCTTTATTAAGTTTTGCACATGGTTTCTATTTTTTTTTGTTCACTACCTCTAAGTGTAAATTGAAATACCTATTTTATTTGGGGATATGGAAAATTTTGGTTCTTCATCTTGCTTGGAAAAGGGCATATGTCATACAATTCCCATGCATTTTGCTTGGTTGAGTCCTTATCGTTTAAATCTACCATAAGGGTTCATTAGTGACTTCTTGTTGTTATTATCAATTTATTATTATCGTTATTTATTTTGTTATGTTTTACTTTATTTGGGTGCGAAGGGGGTGCCACATAATACCCTTCAACTTATTCAGTTGTTAAGTCCTCTTTTTTGTCTTCCTATTTAGTTTATGCTATTTTCTATTTCAGGGTGATATTCATAGGCATACTTGTTGTCACACCATACATATAAGTCGTATCCTCAATTTGCGTTAGAGAAAAATATCACAGAGAAGGTCCTGAAAACTGAAGTGAATCTAGTGGTTATGAAGGAGTGTGTGGTATTGTAGGGCCCCTCCTGTAGGGTCCTTCATGCTTAACCTGAAACTCAACCACTTGATACAAAAGAGATTAGAAAACATAATGACTAGATAAATAAACTAAATAAATGAATAACTTGTGCAAATTATAACAAACCATAACCTGTCTCTGAAACCATCTTGTCCACTAGCGTCCACGTCTTCCGTAGGATCCCTCTAGCAAAGCTCGTTTAACCATAGGTGAAGCAACCGTTAGCTTCGCCACCCAACCATAGGCTCATGCTTTCAGTCGCATGGCCTCCCCCGAGCTTTGGGTCGTAGAGCTCACACATAATAATCCAAAAACCCAGCTTGGGTTTCCCCCCCACCAAGATTTCCAGCCAAACCCTCAATAGCAGCAAGTCATGAGGTAACTCAAAATTATGATAGTCATCCAGGGTCTAGGTCCTTTACCCATTCCCAATGCCTTCCTTATAAAGGAAAATCTCATGCGACACATGTCGCTTCATGCAAAAATATTCATTTTATTAAATTAATAAATTAACAAAACTCACCCATCCTTGTGTCAGTTTCTCTAGGAGATGCACCAACATCCCTAAGTTTTCTCAAGTTTGTCCCCTAGATATTTCACTTAACTCCTAGATTTGTGGTGTAGGTGGAGTTGACTAGGTGTCCATGCCTACGATTCCATTTTGCTCCTAAATAAATCTTTATAATATGTTTAAATAATCAAAAGTATCCTTTCATGTGCAAATGCATAAATAACACTTAATATTATTTAAATGCCAAAGTAATCATTTATGTGCAAATGCCTAAAGTACTCAAATACATTTCTAAGTAATGTTCTAGGTGCAAACTTATACGTTTCAATGCAGTTAAGTTTAGTAGTCAACTTTTACTAGGACCTCGGTGCCACACCATTAGGCCTCCTTGTTCCTTAATTTAATTTCCCCGACATGGCACCACTCCATCAGGTCCATTCATCCGTAATTTCCATTCCTCGACAAGGTACCACATCGTTGGGTCCTTGTGTCCACTCTTTCCGTTCTCGGCAGGGTACCGCACCGTCAGGCCCTTCTGCTGTCATCCTTCCGTTTTGACTTGCAGGAACTTCATGTAGGGATTTCAGGAGCCGTTACCTTCCATCCTCCGTCTACATGCTATTAGGGACTAATGGCGTTGAGGAGTGAGTCCGTTCTCACTACGTGCCCCCCAACTCGTACGTGACCAGCTCCGTTGTGGCCCACCTCGTACGCCCTCAGGATTTCCTCTTGAGCAAGCGGATCAGTGCTTATCTGATCAAGCATGGTATTTCGTCGGAAGTCGACATCGTCTTCGCTCTCCCTGTGTGTGATTTACCCATACTCTACGACCCTTCATATTCCTTTGTGTGTCCGTCGGTGAACCATTTCACCTGTCGCTACACACTATTCTCACAAATGTAAATTAGTAGCACTGTCCTCAATAATCACAATTTGATTTATAAATCTACTGCTTCATTAAGAATCTATAATTTACTCAATCATTACTCATTCGTCTAATCACATAATCAATTGAACAGCTAGTTGTTAAGCATCATTCATATCAAAGTTAATCATTAAACAACATGAAATCGTCCATTCACAATAACTACCCAAATGCACATATATCAATCAATCGTAATCATAAATATACTCAAAATAAAATCATAGGGTTATTTTATTAATGTTTCAAATAGTCGGGTCACTCAACAGGTGCTCTCAATGTCTATAGTAGTCTAGGGACACTACATACACCCCTATTTATTTAGAACTTCGTCCCAAAGTTCAGAATAAATGTAGAAATCTATGACGCATCTCAGTTGCGTCCTCCCAAATCGCAGAGCTAGAACTGTAACTATCCCACTGCACTTTGACTTCATCAATCAAGGCTAATCATTAAGCAAGAAGTAATCAATCAAATATCCCACTCCACACATATACTTTAATTCCTTAATTCATTTGTCAATTATTGTCGTCATTCTCATCTTCAGGTTTTCCTCAATCGTTTAAGACATAACAAGGCTCATAAGACCACTATATCAAAGTTGTTCAGCCGGGCCACTTGATAGGTGCCCTTGAGGTCCATAGTCATTTTAGGGGCATTACAGGTATTAAGTTTCTTGGTGTACGAGATCTCTCATATCGTTTGGAATTTATTGAAAATTCAATGTAGGTATTATAGGACGTTTTATCCGTTATTGTATTTGAATAATGATTCTTCTTGTAACTACCCAAATGCACATATATCAATCAATCGTAATCATAAATATACTAAAAATAAAATCATAGGATTATTTTATTAATGTTTCAAACAGTCGGGTCACTCAACAGGTGCTCTCAATGTCTACAGTAGTCTAGGGGCACTACATACACCCCTACTTATTTAGATCTTCATCCCAAAGTTCAGAATAAATGTAGAAATCTATGACGCATCTCAGTTGCGTCCTCCCAAATCGCAGAGCTAGAATTTTAACTATCCCATTGCACTTTGACTTGATCAATCAAGGCTAATCATTAAGCAAGAAGTAATCAATCAAATATCCTACTCCACACATATACTTTAATTCCTTAATTCATTTATCAATTATTGTCGTTATTCTCATCTTCAGGTTTTCCTCAATCGTTTAAGACATAACAAGGCTCATAAGACCACTATATCGAAGTTGTTCAGCCGGGTCACTTGATAGGTGCCCTTGAGGTCCACAGTCATTCTAGGGGCATTATATGTACCCCCTCTTATATAGAACTTCGTCCCGAAGTTAAATTTGTTCTCGTACTTCGAACACTAGGCTTAACTTTCTAATTTCCTATTCTCATCTTCTTGTCATTCTCTTCTATTTTTCTCCAACAATGAAGTCTCTAAGCACTAGTGGTTCCAATCGTAAGTTTTCTTATTCATCCAACGTGGTTCCAATACATCCTCATGAAATCAATCGTAACATGCATACTGTAAATCCAATAATGCCTTCATAATTGTCAATACCAACCTAGATCTGCGAAGGTCTACGATATCCAAAATTAATTACAAGCTATACAACATCAATAGCCACCCATTAGTTAGCAAATCACCATCAAGAAAGACTCCAAATATATTTGGTCATCCTTCCCTCCAAGACGAGAAGGTAATCATCATAACATATTCCGTTAATCGAAGATGGGTAAGACATGGTCACGTTTTTAACAAATCAAGAGAGAGAGAGACCCTCAAATATTTCAAAACCAATTTCCATAAGGTTACTTCCCAAAACCCCTAAATGTTGGTTCTTAAATTGATAGGATTTGAGGCCTCAAAACTTAGTGACTTAGATGAACATTTAAAATTTAACTCTCAGTCCTTTTCTTCAATAATATCATGTCCAAATTAATGAGCTTATCAGATCTTTACTTCATTTCATCATTTCTTTTGTCATAGGACTATTTCGATAATCTCATCAAATTGTACTAAGTGTGTCTTCTTAACCTCATCGAGTTTCCATATCGAGGGTTAGTTGTCCTTTTCATCAACGTTTGACCATGACCTAATATTAGCTTCATTTGAGTTTAGTTTGTAGGTCCCATGGGTAGGTCTTCCAAGTTACACTTCATCATTACCATGCCATTATACATCACCTACTTCAATTTCCTCCTACACATGATTAAGATATCCCTTTTCAATTAATTCAAAAAGCTTTCCAATGCTTCTAATTCCCATTAAAACTTTCTTCAATTTCCTTATTCTCAATTTCCAAATTGAATTCCCCATTAGTTTGTTTTCTAAAGATCATTCTTGTGAGGTGTCATACTCCTCAATCTTACTCATCAAGTTAGAATCTATCCTTCCATCCTTTTGTTATTAAAGCCTCGTCGATATATATATATATATATATATATATATATATATATATACACTCTTCTTCAACCTTAAATTGTAATTGTTTTAAAATCATAACAGTTCATGATTTCATTATTACACATAAAAACTTATTTTCAAATGCCATAGATGTATTAATACTATCTAAAGTTCCATCATTCATATAGATAATTCTTTTAAAGTATTTGAATATAGCTCTATAATGGTTCTATTGCATATATAAATACTTTTCCTTCACAATCTTAAAGTAAATGTGTTATGAAATATACTTATTCCCTTCAAGTATTTAAATGTAATTTTATAATAATTCCATTATATATAAATACCTTTTTCTCAACATCTAAATAATTTCATCAATTTCTATGGTCACATGTAACAATTTTATTTTATATATATTCTAAAAGAATTAGCTACTTTAACAATGCTTACTTACATATTAAACTTTAATATTTTGTCCTAACTACAAATGTTTACTACATTCCTTTTTATTTTCCACTTCCTAAAATTCAATTCAATTTATTTTATTAAATATATCACTTTAGATATAATAAAAATAACTACACTTTCCATATAAGGAATTGAACCTAAAAATTCGTTTCAGTTTATTCTTTAATTATTTCACTTCAATATAAAAACCATATAAACTAAATTTCAAGAATTAGTCAAAAATCTATAAATAAATAAAATACTAAAACTCTAACATGTATTTTTCTCCTAATGCATTAATATATAAACTACTAGATACTTATGCCTTTGAGTCTACTTAATTACATATTACATATCTTATTGTAATATTCCTTCTTACCTCATATACTACCACATTCTTCATTTCAAATAAAATATCGAAACGTGTATATATATTATTCTATCCATATGTATTTAAACTTTCAAAAGTATATTCATATGATATGTATATTCGTGCATATATAGAATTCCTTTCTTCACATGTATACAAAAATAATTTAAACTTGCTTAAAGTATATTTATATAATATATATATTCATGCATATATAGGATTATCACAGAAAAATATAACTTACTATTAATATGCGAAATAGTAAAATATGTCCAACTGTCAGTCCATGTCCAATACATACAAATCTGCCAATGAGGAATCCCCGGAACAAACCGGTTTTATCATCAATATGTAAACACGAGGGCTGTCTAAAACAGTCAACAAAAGCTGCCAACTCCCATAGGCAAACTGCTATGTGTCCAATAGTATCAGAAAAGCAAATGCCACAACATCAAAAGTATAAGCATATAGCTATCCACATACAATAAATATCGAAATCACCCCTGCAGGAAGTGGAGTGAAATACGAATATTACACCCGATCTGTGTCAACATCTGCATGTAGGTGATATAAGGCCGCAAAAATATATGAGAGAAAATATAGTTATGCCCAACAAGTAATTGGACGCATCATAATCAAGTATCTGCACATGTAAACTACGATACATATAAGTATCCAGCCGCATAAAAATCATAAGGAATGACAAAAATATGAGCAAAAAAGACAAACGCCCTCAAGTCCAATGTAACAAGTAGGAACCATGAGAAAATAGCAAATCATCCCGCCATTCCTGCCACATGATGATCCCCGGCTGAGAGTTGAGAGCCCGCTTTGAGAGCATATCCGCCACCAGGTTGACCTCCCTGAAGATATGTTCAAAGTGAATGTGCTCAAATTCAAGAATGAGCTTTCTAGCCTCCTCCAACCAGTGTTTGAGCAGGAGAACATTCAGAGAAGCATCACCCTTGGCCCAAGCGATAATGGCCTGTGAGTCACCATAAATAACAAGGGAGGAAATCTTCCTTTGACGGGCACAGAATAACAAGAGCCATAGGGCGCAAATCTCACTTCGAGTGTTTGAACCATTACCCAGGTTTAGCCAATAGTGAACAGTGGTAGTATTTGAGATGTGAATAGTTGCCCCGGCACCCCCAGCGCCATTCAAACGAACAGTAGCCCCATCGAAAAAACCAAAAGGAAATACAAGTATAGGAGGAGTCAAACGATTCCTCAATATCCGCGTCTTCGAGCCTACACCCGCACCAAAAACAGAAATGTATTCCTTGTGTGCGGCAATGATCTTATTGCATAAAGATGCACTGTGTGGTTTCAGATCTTCAAAAATGTATGCATTGCGAGCACGCCACACCTCCCAGATCATAAAGAAAGGAAGTTCAACACAATCATTGTGAAGACTCGTCCAAGCCTCCAACCATTCACCTAAAGAATGCACCCCCCAACAGAACTGCACGCCGGATCTGTGAGCAACCTGCTCCCATAGATTCTGAATGAAAGTACAAGTCGAAAACAGATGATCCACTGTCTCCTCCAAACAGCAGCAGAGTGGGCACCTACCCGGACCACAGAACCCACGACGACATAAGTTATCCCACGTGAGTATCCGGTTTGATAACGCAAGCCAGATAAAACACTTCACCTTGAGAGGAATGACCAGTTTCCAAATATATGATTCCCACCAACAGATGACATCACAGGAATCGGAAAACAGAGCATCATAGACCAATTTTGCAGTAGGCACACCAGAAGCCACATCCCAATACCAAGCCAATCTGTCAGCCTTATCAGATAATTGTGTGTTTGAGTGATAAAAAGGCCCGATATATGCATCCCATTCCAATCCCATAGTGCCAGATAAACCCAGCTGTGTGGTCGTCAGCCAAAGAGGCCGACCCCCCATGTACAGGCCCATCGCATGTGCCAGAGTGTAATAGCCTTTAGAACGGAGATGGGCCCTTAATTCCAATGACAGTATATGCTCAGAAGGACCACCCAGGATCGGGTCAAGTCCCAGCTTTATGTCTCGTCCATTGCCAGGTATCCAAGCAGTCCAATGTGAGATGATTTTTAAGGATCCGAGCAACCCGCTCCAAATATTGGACACCCCCACCGTGACAGGCTGATTCCCCCGAAGCCAAGCCTCAACAGAGGTGTTCTTCAGGTACTTAGCTCTAATAATACGGCCCCAAATAGAGTTGTCAAAAAGAGCACGCCACAGGCTCTTCGCATGCAGAGCCGTAACAAAAAGGTCCAAGTTCTTAATATTCCAACCCCCTAATTTCCAAGGACGAGCCAGCCGGGACCAACCAATAAGGTGATATTTTTCCTGACCACCACAACCCGACCATAAAAAGTTAAACAGCTTACGTCGAATGTGACAAAGAACAGACCATGGGACTTTGGAGAGTGTAAACTAGTACACTCCCAGGTTCTGTAGAACCGCTTTAGCCAGAGTGAGTCTGCCCCCCATAGATAGGTTGCGATAGCTCCAATGACTGATACGTCCTTCAAATCGACGGACGAGCCAGCCCCAATCCTTCACCAGATAGTTGGTTGGCTTTATATAGAAGCCAAGGTATTTCGTTCCAGCCTCCAATTCCAAGAAATTTAAGGGAAAGACTGTACAGATGGAGTTTTCCACCTCCCTCGGTAGAGAGTGTTTTATGAAGCGTGATTTGTTATAATTGATGATCATACCAGAAACCGAGCAGAACAAGTCCAGTATCCTCTTATGATGTACCCACTCCTCAAGAGTACCAATACCGAAGAGCATTACATCATCCACAAACAGTGAGTGTGAGACAAATATATCTCGAGCTATTTGAATGCCCTGAATCCTTCCATCCCTCTTAGCCGTATGTATAGATAAACTCAGGCCTTCAATAACCAAAAGAAAAAGAAGTGGTGACAGAGGACAACCCTGTCGAAGACCCCGTGAGGCTTTAAAAAATTCCGTAGGAAGGCCATTGACCAGAATTGCATAATTAACCGAGGTTACACAAGCCATAATCCATTTCATCATCTTCCAAGGCAGACCAATTTGAATCAGAATAAATTTCAGGAAATTCCAATTCACCCGATCATATGCTTTCACCAGATCCAGCTGAAGAATAAGGGCAGAAAGATGTTTCTTTTTTATAGAGTGGAAAATTTCCTGTGTCACACCCACCGCATCATGGATCTGTCGACCCTGCAGGAAACCATATTGCTCAACTGAAATGTGTCTGGATAGTACCGGTTTGATCCGGTCAGCAATAACTTTTGCAATAATCTTGTAAACTAAATTACAGAGGGAAATAGGACGGAACTCATTATAATTGTTCGGGTGGGAGGTCTTCGGTATAAGAGTCAGATATGTGGAATTGAGAGCCCCAGATACAGTTCCTTGTTTCTGGGATTCCTCAACAGCCTCTCTGATATCCTCCCCCATAATATCAAAGAAGTGTAAAAATAGTTCCACGGTCCATCCATCCGGGCCCGGCGACTTGTCTTTTGAGAACCCACGCAAAGTACATTCCACTTCATCCAGAGAGACTGCCAAGAATATATCATCCCCCTCCACCTCATTGAACATGCGAGGATATTCCTTAATAACTTTAAATTGCTCCGCCATAGAGGTATTATTAGGGTCACAATAGTATTCCTGATAGTGGTGAACAACCTCCTCCATCAAGTCATCTGACCCCCAGATCCTCCTTCCACAGTGATCATTAAGGTCCCAAATAGTATTTTGCATCCGACGAGAGTCAGCAAACTGATGAAAAAATTTAGTATTTTGGTCCCCAGACTTGATCCAAATAGCCCGACTCTTCAATCTCCAGGACTCCTCTTGTATAAGGAGGATACTCAATTTACGGCTCTCTAGAGAGGAAATTTTCAATGCTTCCTCAGGGCTGAGATCAGACCCAGTGGAACCCTGCATCAGCGTGGTCAATTCCAATTCAATCTCCTTTAGTTCACGGCCCATATCAGCTTTTTTGTTTTTTTCCCATCTAATAGTGTGATCCTTTAAGTTCTTCAGTTTCACCGCCAGCTTGTCCATGGCCGAGCATTCCCCCGCGACATCCATCTGAAGCCAACAGTTCCTCACACTCTGAGTGAATTCCCCATCCATAAGCCAAGTAGAGTTGAATTTAAAAGGATAGCATTGTGGTCTGGCTTCCACTTCAAATTGTAGAATAATAGGCAGATGGTCACTGATTTTGATTTGGTGGATCCAGGACCTGTAATTGTGAAGTCCATCCAACATAGATTCAGAGATAAAAAACCGGTCTATACGTTTCTGGATCATCATATCACCCCCCTACCATTTGTCCAAGTGGGAGCCATCGGACATGGCGCAATATCAACAAGAGAAAATTTCATGAAGAGTTGTTTGAAGAATGGTCCCATCATGTCTCTACAAGCCACCGAACCCCAGACCTCCTCATCTCCCCATGTGAAGTTAAGATCCCCAGCCGCAATTAAATTTTCCAGATCCAGCAAATGATTCGTGACCACCTCATCCCAGAAAGCCAACCTGTCAGCATATGGCCCGTAGCAGTTGATGATATTGACATTTTTATCCATCCCTCTGATATTGCCCGATAATAAGATGCCCAGAGAGGTGATAGAGGGATCAAGTCTCAGAACCGCTGGGTTCCAAGCCGCTAAAAGACCGCCAGATAGACCATCCACCCCGGCTTTAATTTATTAAAGAAAATACGTGCCTTATCACCACTTACCATAGTTTCTTGCAATAGAACCAAATCGGGATTTGTAATATGAAGAACTCTCTTGAGGGCCAATTGTTTGGGAAGCCCTCCCACACCCCGAATATTTAGGGAGAAAAATATCATTTGCGAACCCTTGCAAGGGCTTTCAATCCTCTAAGAGCCCGGGTATCAGTAGTTAAGGGGGAATCCACAGTGACACAGCCATCCACATTCCCCCTCGTGGAGACCTTCTTATTTTTCCTGGCGCTCCTCGTTTTAAGAGGAGAGAGATCCAGGGCCAATCCACCCCTACGGGCCCCTTTAAGAATACAAGAGTCCCCCGTAGTACCAGTATCTTTTACAGGAATAGACATCCCCCCCCCCACCAATTCAGTGGGGGGCACATCTAAAGCCTCCCCCCCACCATCACCAAGGGTCAAAGACCTTCCAACAGGCCGGTTTTTGTAATAAGTAGGGATAGAAGCCTTCTTTACCATCTTGGAGTAAGAAGGTATGAGTATTACCCTATCGCCAGGCTCCACAGAGCTTATCATCCCTTTAACCGAGTCAACAACCGGATCCCCCACCACGGGCCCCCCAGAATCAGTGGCAGCCCCCACCAAAGGTTCTACCAAAGGCAACGACCCCCCACCAGTCACACATACATCCCGAGGCTTCAGAGAGGCATCAGTATCACTGGAAATAATCACAGTCGGAGTGTCAGTATGTGGTATCCCGGGAGATACCGAAATGTCAGGTGGGGTGTAAATTCGTCTCGCCGCATTCCCAATCTCAGATAGCTCGTTCCCCGTGGCAAGGCCATCCTCCCCCCCGGGTTCATTAGATATGTTTTCCATACCAGAGGATGAGGAAATCATGTGATGTTTGCGACTCATATAATTCCCATTATTACCATGATTTAAATCAAGAGCATTTATAAACGATATATCCAACTCATTCAGTGAATGAAAAAAATTTGGGTCTTGAGATTCTAACTTACGGAACAGAGCCGCATCCGGAGCGTCCAGAGTGGGAACCCGGTTGGAGAAGCCGTCCATCGAACCCGAGGTATCCATCTCAATATCACTCCCATCATCAGACGACTAGAAAGGACCACCATCCTTGAGATGCCCAGAAGAAGCAGGTGTCGTGCACTGTCACCACAAATGCCCCACTTCCTTACAGTTGGAACAACGAAAGGGGATGCCCCAATAATCTATAATCTAAGTAAAAATACGGCCACGCCAACGGATTTTTAGTACATCAATTAATCCCAAGGAAATATCCACCTCTACGAGGACCCGGCCCATGCGCCGATCAAAACCATTCAGGTGCTCATCCTCAACATGCAGAAACCTCCCCAAACTGTTTCCAATAGCCTCAAAAGCCCCACGATTCCAGAGAGCAAGGGGGAGCCCAGGCAAAAGGATCATGCATATATAGGATTGCCACGATGATTCACATGGATACATTTTAATTCATCAGTTAATGATGATTACGCAGCTCGGTTACCTTGGATAATGACAGAATTTTCTGAGATTTGAATGGAGTGAAATCCCGTTAACCGTCTCAATGGTAATTTTAACATGTGTTTATCACTACTTAACGCAACTCTGAAGGTAGCTATCCCATCGATATTATACTCATATGTTTTAGTAAAGATAATATAAATATAACTTTCAGTCAATAAAATATTGAAGTCATTCTCCACGCCCCACGCGGTATGTCAGTCGTATCTATACATGAACTTGTGATCTTGCGATACAATTCTACAATACAATCTTATGAAATGAAATATTATGTATGCTCTTTATGAGGCGAGATTATAATGTAATGATGTAATTTTATAACACAATCTTACCCAATCTTGCACATTGACCAATACAACGGCGGTCTTGCATGATGCAATCTTCTATTTTTAGTAATTATGTAAAAATAATCTCTTTTAGGAGTGGATTTTAAGAGTGATAGTCTTTTATTATGTCAAGAAATGGTACGGAGTTCAACGCATGCCTTATGCATCCAATGTCCATTAAATTAAATCCAACAAGCACATAAGTAGTAAAAAAAGATCATGATATTGGACACAAGATAATGACCGACTCGAAGAGATATTCGATGGATCGATTGATGGGCATTTACCCGCGGCGAGTTTAACACGGAAAACCTCAAGGATTGGGTTGGCAAACTAGAAGTGGCGTAAATAAAGACAACTTCAATTCGTTAAATACCTAACACGCCATGCATCGCCACCAAGCAATTAAAACTCAAACGTTTTACACGCATTGGTGCTGGCATCTGCGCGGACTGAAGGAGAGGACGCCGATCAAGCCAATCACTCTCCTGTGATTATCTCAACGTACCGAATTCTTAGAGATGGTTGGGGTTCTCTGTAGTCATTTACAAAGTTTACATGACAGATTCTTAAAAACTCAAGATCTATCAATAAGTTCAAATCAGATTATAGAGGCCAGATTGCAGGTTTAAATTTATATTCACCAAATACAAAAGAAGATGAATCAGAAATAATTAATGAACAGTAAAACATACACAGCTTAGCTGTGTTTTCAATAACTCTACAGTGATTCTGTTTTGGCAATGGGAACAAATTTAACAGGCTGAAATCAAGATTTGGAATCCAGCATACAGACAATACAAAACTGGGGCACTATAACTCTGTAGAAAATGACCAGTATATATATAATACAACGATCCGACTAAATTCAAAGCAATAATCAAACACAGTGATCCTTATCGTCCACGATGGACAAAGGTTTCTCCGTTTACCAATATGTATATAATACTACCATTTCTTCCAAATCGAGAGGAGCATCAGAAATACATAAAACATCTATGATAACAGCGTTCAGTATAACCTATGAACAACAACGCCCACGAGGACAGAGGCTAGCCCAAACGTTGCAGCGTACAGAGTATGGAGATCTCTCGGTGGAATCTCGATGGCAGAGAAGGGTTCATAACTCAATCAAACAACAAATAATAAACATAGATTTAAAACAAAAGAACCATCGTTGCATAGCACTAAGACAGTGATCCGATCATTGTGATCTATAAGCAATTATCAAAATAGGAAGGCATCAATTGGTATAAGCAATAAACCAAGAAAATATAACGCTGGTGTAGACCCTAGTGGATCATGCAATTTCATTGTAGGAATCTACAAGTAGCATATACAGAAAACAAAATTATTTGCACATTCATAAATAGTAGCCAAAGATCATATGCGCGTTCCTGTGGCAACAGGGGACAATACATATGATATGCAAATCAAATTCTTGGATCCAAGAATACACCTCAGTTCAGATGGGGCATTTAATACCTCGACGCAGAGAATGAAAACAAGGATCATTTGCGCAATGAGATCACTTATGTAGGGCCCCTCTTGACATAAATCGGTGATCTAAGGGAATTATTCAACTTGAAAGTAAGGTGATTTTGTGCAGATCAAGCTTCAAGTAATGCAATTTGGGTTCAGACAATTTGCTAACGTAAATGCCCAGAGATCTTTATTAAAAATAAAGGTACAGGGCAGGATTCATACAACCTTCAAGCGTAGACAGAATTCATGCAAACGTTTAAGTGGGACAACGTTTGAATCGGGGTGAATTCTCAGATCGATACGAACTTAAAGCAAGGACATAATTTAATTGTTGATCTTTCAGATCGAACCACGAAATCGTACAAAGATATAAATGAAACTTTGGAATTTTTGAAATATTCGATCTATCCAATAATTTTTATTGGAAGTAAAAACTTTCAGATCATTCGTATGAAAAGGCTAAACGATTTCCAGATTTTTTATTTTTAATGGAGAAACATTCACATCAATACTTGTAGTTCGTATACAAAGGTAAACGATTTCCGGATTTTTAATTTAGAAACACACATCACATAACAGAATGTTCGATTTCTAGGATTCAATTCTATTTAGAATCAAACCGTCCACTGAATCATGAAATAAAGGTTACAGATAGAAATCAATTGATTCAAGTAAGCACGCAGAGGTCTACCTCTATTACACAGGGATACGATCTCATCGGCTGAGATCCTTAATTAAATTTACACAGAATGCTATTGATTAGGCAAGCACGCAGAGGTTTAAATAAAAAGAATTTAAAACTGAATTAAACACAAAGATTGGAAATGATCGATCTTGTAAATAAGCTCTTCATTCAGCTGATAATCTTCTTCAATAACAGAGATTTAATAGGAATAACTAAAACTATAATTAAACACAGAGTTTTAATATTTGATCTGGAGATGTAAAAGAAAACAAATAATGTAGAGATTTGCACAATTGGAAACACAATAATGCAGAGATCTATACGACTGGGATTTGAAGGTAGTGATCCAAAACAGAGGATTTAAGATATCCAACAGAAAAATACATTCAAGCGACTGAACAGAACGGGAGTCACCGCACCGTCGGGCCCTTCTGCCGTCATCCTTCCGTTTTGACTTGCGGGAACTTCATGTAGGGATTTCAGGAGCCATTACCTTCCATCCTCCGTCTACATGCTATTAGGGACTAGAATAATGGCGTTGAGGAGTGAGTCCGTTCTCACTACGTGCCCCCCAACTCATACGTGACCAGCTCCGTCGTGGCCCACCTTGTATGCCCTCAGGATTTCCTCTTGAGCAAGCGGATCAGTGCTTATCTACTCAAGTGTGGTATTCCGTCGGAAGTCGACATCATCATCAATCTCCCTGTGTGTGATTTACCCATACTCTACGACCCTTCATATTCCTTTGTGTGCTCGTCGGTGAACCGTTTCACCTGTCGCTACACACTATTCTCACAAATGTAAATTAGTAGCACTGTCCTCAATAATCACAATTTGATTTATAAATCTGCTGCTTCATTAAGCATCTATAATTTACTCAATCATTATTCATTCGTCTAATCACATAATCAATTTAACAGCTAGTCGTTAAGCATCATTCATATCAAAGTTAATCATTAAAAAACATGAAATCGTCCATTCACAATAAACACCCAAATGCACATATATCAATCCATCGTAATCATAAATATACTCAAAATAAAATCATAGGGTTATTTTATTAATGTTTCAAACAGTCGGGTCACTCAACAGGTGCTCTCAATGTCTACAGTAGTCTAGGGGCACTAGATACACCCCTACTTATTTAGAACTTCATCCCAAAGTTCAGAATAAATGTAGAAATCTATAACGCATCTCAGTTGCATCCTCCCAAATCGCAAAGCTAGAACTGTAACTATCCCATTGCACTTTGACTTGATCAATCAAGGCTAATCATTAAGCAATAAGTAATCAATCAAATATCCCACTCCACACATATACTTTAATTCCTTAATTCATTTGTCAATTATTGTCGTCATTCTCATCTTCAGGTTTTCCTCAATCGTTTAAGACATAACAAGGCTCATAAGACCACTATATCGAAGTTGTTCAGCCAGGTCACTTGATAGGTGCCCTTGAGGTCCACAGTCATTCTATGGGCATTACAGGTATTAAGTTTCTTGGTGTACGAGATCTCTCATATCGTTTGGAATTTATTGAAAATTCAGTGTAGGTATTATAGGACGTTTTATCCATTATTGTATTTGAATAATGATTATTCTTGTAAATTGTAACTTTTTCTATTGTTTTTTTTCAAAGAGTTCTCGATTATTTTTATCATCATGTGCACCTTCATGGAAAGAAAAGAGGTATTGATTTTATAGGATCAAAGAAGGATGGCGACGAGGATGATACACCCCATTTTACAGTAATATTTTTCCTCAATTTTATAATCTGATTGGATAGAATCTAGTGAGGAATATTTGGTGAACTAAAGCATCTGGTTGCCCCTTTATTCCTATACTTTTAAAAATTGTCTTCTTATGAAGCTATTTTTAGTGGGAAACATTTGTAATCTAATCCTTAGATCCTATGGCCTTTATTTCCAGTTTTTGATGTCTTTGTTTGGATAGGAATTTTCAATTACAGAAACCCTAATGACATCTCAATATTCTAGTTGGCTAATGTAGGCATGTGGCAGTTTTCATTTTCCCATGTTTACTTATTGCATCTCTAGTGCTGCTTGTCATTAATGCTTATGATTGTCAGCATTCTATGTATAGAATTTATATTTCTCCCAAAACATGTTGATCTCATATGCTCATTTTGTATATTTATTGGTTATTTCCTCCACACTTTCCATGAACTAAAATATTTTTGGCTTTGGCCTATTTTTTAGAGTTGTCTCTATTGTATGTTTCTATATTAGTATATTGTCATTTTTTTATGTTTGATGATTCTTCTACAAATTTGTACAACTTGAGGGCCCATAACGATTAAGAACATGTGTATCATCCTAGGAGGTCATGTTTTCAAATATAGAGGGGGTAGGGTATGTACACCTCCATGAATTTAGTATACAAATTGTTGTGTAGAAGGGGTCCCTTGTCCCACAAAGAAGGGGGTCTTGTACACCAATTTGGTTATTGGCTATTCCATGACCTTAAAATTAGATTATTATTATTAAAGTACCATGAATATGGCACATGAGGATATTATGTTGGTTGCACTACAACATGCACTTTATGATGTGTGGGATACCTACATTGGACTTGGGAAACTGTGTTGGACTACAATAGTAATTTGAGTGATAATGACTCATTAATTTATTCAGAAATTGAATGTGAAAATCCTAATAATTTCTAGGTATGCATTGTCTACACATTATATTCTTTTATAGTTTATGAACTGTTTATATTTTTATTTTATTTTCCTTGATAGTGATGGAAATTCAAAATGAAATCCTTGATGTAGATCAACGAGTTGTAGTATGCACCTTGTGTTATTATATTTGTCACAAGCAATGTATTATTTTTGGCTTTACTTTGTGGGATTGTTGAAAGTTTTATAACGTCTTTTGTGCTCTTACCTTCTTTTTACTTATTTGTGTGGCTTTTGTATCTTGTTCCTATATATCCATATGTGGCTTCTTGACCCACTCATGAGGAAGTTTTTAGATCTGAAAGTGATTATCATGGCAGTTCTTAGAAGGGTCCATATATTATTTCTTGTTTGTTATGTTTTTATAATATTTATTTTGTTGTTGTTTAAAATCTTATATTTTCATGAAGATATTTAAACCATTAACTATTACAATATTGTAAGGTGAGGTTGAAGCTATATATTGTGTTATGGTAGGTAATGACATCTTTATGTGGGAAAACTAATGAAATAGATGAGATCCAAAGAATGAGAGGCACCATGGATTTATTTAATAAATTGGTGGAAAGTATTGCACCAACTATTTGGTCATCAAGAAGTCAAGAAGGTAATGTTGCTTATTCTTCTGGGTGGAATACATAAACAGACTCATGAGGGAATCAATTTAAGAGGGGACATTAATGTGTGCATTGTTGGAGATCCAAGTTGCACCAAGTAATATTTATATCTCTATTTCTTTGTATAGTCATCTGTTTAAACCTACAATCATTATACAAGAAGACTAATATTTAAACTCATTACAACCTTGAAATTGAGGTTTGAGGATTTATTCATCACTATCACAAAATCGACGTCCCAACCAAAAATTGATATTGTCCTTTTGAGTCGCTCTTAGACCTCCAAATGAAAGAGTTTGATCTTGATATTATTGTTCATAATTGCAACCTTAGTATGGCCTTTAGCTTACTGGATCCATCTTGAATTCTGCCACCCTCATATAGGGTATTGCCACTTGTTGCTACATATTCACCCTTCCACAATGAACCGTGATATTATCCTTCTTCCTTATGGTGTCGTGCTTATGAAAGAGTCAAGTACCGTCATTGTTTTGGACAAATATTTTTCTTGCATAAAGTCATATTCCTTCAACTATCATGCCATGATTCTATTTTCTTTCAAGAATGTATGGATTCTTCCATCCTTGTTGGCTACTAAAATTAGTTCCTTTGTCCTTTTCATGTTTACGAAGCCATTTAGTAGAGCTTTTGATCACTATGTGTGAACTTTGAAGGATATATTCACTTCCTAGTAGGTTAACATTTTGGGGCCTTCTTGCATGTTAGGGGTAGATTTACTTAGTATGTAAAATTTAACATAATCTAACATACTATATCTAGAACTTTGTGATCAATGGTTGTGGCCTTGAAAGTACTAAGGTAATGAGCTAATTGTTACAAGTGGTTTTGCTTAATTTGATCATTGCTACAAAATGTTTTCCAAATGTCCCCACAATATTTGTTTATATATTATTTTTCTTGAATTAGAAGAATCCTTTTTTCCATTAGATATGTGTGTTAATTGTTTGACACACAAGATATGCCTCGTTCCATAATTGGGAAAGAAACTACTCTAATATTTGGCTTTGTTGACAAAATATTTCAAAACTAAGATTGGCATGTTTCCAAAGGCCTTTAACTGGTTTTATGTAATATCCCAGCCAAGGATAGGCCAGAATACTAACTCCAACTTCCAAATTGATCATGATTTTAACTAGTAAATTTTAACAAATTTCTTTATGGTGTGCAGGGTGTAAGTGGGGAGTACTGGTTCACTGATCAAGGATGGTGGGGATGAATTTTGATTCTAGATTTTATATGGAAAACATGCAGCAGAAATATAAGTCAAGGATAGACACTAAGTCCTATGCACAAGGTACTGGAGCCTTTCACTTTTCAACAATCAGATAAATCTGATGTTTACTTCGAGGCTTCCTGGGATTCCATCATATGCATAGTATATTGGGAGTTGATTCTGGATGGAAGTAAGATTTATATCAGTCATTATACTCAGTATAACATATTGGTGCAATTTTCATACAATTTTGGGAGGTTACAGATAAATTTGGAGGCAAACTAGTCAAGGGCGCTACTAGGGATTGCTCAACTAAGAGATTTACAGATTCCTCCAAACACTGTTAAATGCTTCCAAAAGCTTAGGGAATGGGATGGATTGGATTATATAATGTATGATAAGAGTCATACAACTTACAGAACTGAAAAGTGATGCTTATATAAATATTTGCAGTAAATATGGAAAAACTAGTTATTAAAAATGGCTCATTGAGCTAGTCTTGCATTCTTTAATCCCAAACTGCCTCAAGGGCTTACTAAAATATGTTATGAGACATTAAATGGTTCTGATATATATTTATTGACAAAGAAAAGGTCTAAATATTAACTCCAGAATACATATTTTCTATTTCATTACATTCAGAATTACAAGAGCCTCACAGGCTAGGAAAATCTTACACACTGAGAGAGAATGAATGTAAGAAGTGGAGAAGTGTCTGTAACTCTGATCTGAAGCTGGTATCTGACTTTAAACAGGTCTGATAACTTATATGAACGCTGGAATGATATTCCTAGAGTTCCTTGGGCACATTCACTGAGCTATCTTCTTTCTATTGGGTGATCTCCTCCAAAACTAGCTCCAATGGTACTGAATGCATGTAAGAAGTAGAGAAGTGAATGTATCTCTGATATGAAACTAATATCTGACTGTAAATATGTCTGATGAATGATATGAATTCTGCAATATCTTCCTGGAGTGTCCTGGGTGCATTCACTGAACTGGAACTTCACATGTGCGCTCCTTAACACATGAAACCTTGGCTCTGGTGAGAATGAATGTATCTTGGTCATCCATACACCTTTTTCGATGAGACAAAAAGTGTTTCCTGCTAGAAACGATCCTCCAGACACAATGGAAGAGGTCTAAAAACCCATAAATGACCATAATTTTTGAACCCTAAACCTCCATTTCGTCCCTTCAACGTTGTTTCCCCTGAAGGTACCCTGTATGATGATAACTCCTTGTAAGCTTGGGTTCTTCTTAGTATTGTAGTATATGGACCTGAAAATCAGCTCTCCATGGCTGCAAATGCTGAGATAATATTAAAGAAGAGAAGTAGAATAGAAGAATGGGGCACATCACCCATTGATTGGCTTGGGCAGATCACCAAACCTTGAGAAGCTAAAATGATTCACTCATAAACTCACAATGACAAAGTTGTGAAATGGAGTTGGAATCCTTCTTTTATAGAATTCATGCTGACCTGTTGAGCAAGTTACTTGGCTTGGTGACATGTGAGAATAGGTTACCCATGAGTGGACATACTTCCTTGCTTTTTCCTTACAAGCTTTTCTCCTTTCGAAACTGTGCCCCCCTTTATCTCCATATGTTTCTTGATTTGTAAAAGTTGCTTGATTTGTAAACTGACCTCCTTTTTGGAAACTGCACCCTCCTTCTGCTTTTTCTGGTTGTTTCCATTTTTTGGGTTTTAGCAACTCGTACACCTTTCCTTCTTTTTTTATTTTTCTATATCCACAAGTTGCTTTAGCCATACTTCTATTTTCTTGTCTCTAGATCCCATTTGGAAACCTTATCTCCATGAGGGATCCCTCTTGGACCACTTGCTCCATTATTTAGGAAATTAAGTAAAGGAATTAATTTAAATTAATAAAATTAATTCCTCCCTTGGAGTTAGGCTAATAATTACCAGAATTATTTAAATTAAATAAATTAATTCCTCCAACAAACTTAGGCTAAAATTTATTATATAGTTACATGATTAAATTATCATTTATCTTCCTAGGGAAGTAATGTCCCCTTTTACCCATGGTCACTGAATTAGCCCAAAATTGGGGACATGACATTTTTTGCTTTACAATTGAATCTCCTTTACTAACTAAAGGGTTGCTGGTTGAACTCAAATTGAGAAACTATAGCCAAAACATGGCATGTTTTTTCTGAAAAAATCAGTGGATTTATTGGAAAAAATTGCAATTCAGATGACTTATTCTTGATTTTTTTCTTTCTAAATTCATCTTACAAAACACAAAGATGTTTATAATTTGTTTTTTTGGAGGCCATTCTACTAATTTTTTCTTGCATATTTCATTTATGTGAGTGATAAATTCGATTCTATGTGTTGGTAGAAGGGAAACATGGTATTTAATTCATGCCATAGATACCTTTTTTTATTTGACAACAATTTAAATTTTTTCTCAAATGCTTTCCAAGTTTTTTTGGAGTTCACTTATTTTTCCTCCAAGTTTATGGATTTTTTTCCTAGTTTCTCATGATTCAATGATCGAGGACCCTAGGTTTATTTGGAGGCCACATATAAGCTGCAATTGATCAATGCCTTATTCACAGTTAAGACTTGGTTTATTTTTTGGATTCTTGAATTTTGTCCTTTTTCAGTGGTGTCATCATTCATGTGTTGTCCAAATAAGGACAAGAGCAAGGCACATCTTGTTTCCCATACATATTTTTTAATGGAAGGACTTTCAGACTTTTGCTTGAAGTACATTTATCTAGATATTTCTCCTATCAATATCTAATGTTAGGGGAGATGGTCCCACTAGACCATGACATGCTTGTACCATTTGTATGGAAGATCCTAGCTCCATTATATTTGTACATCTCTCTTCCAGATTGACTCTCAATATTCAAAGTTGACTTTCCACAATTTACATTAGGTTCATACCTTCCTTTCTGCATCTTTCTTTTAATGGAATATTTTTTAGTGCTCCCACTTTGTATTGACATTATTTTGTAACCAACAGTCCCTTTGACCTACTTTAGTGATGATTTGTTGAACATTAATAAAATTATCCCATCTTAACTCATCTTTGCTCCAATGTTTTTTTTTCAGTGTTGATTTATTTCCAACAAAAAACGTTGTCTTTGTTGAGTCTGTTCACTTTATTTTACATTAAATTTATTAGATCAATTAAAAAGTTTTGTTTTATTTCAAGATTATTTTGAACTAATATTATCTTTTGAAATGATAAAAAACACTTGAAACAGTTCTTTGTGGTATGGTAAGTGTTTTCATAGTCCTATGTTTTGCAGCAAAATATTTGGAGCTATTTTTTAAGTTCCTCTCAACTATCGATGACACCCTCAAGAGGTACATGACCTAATAAATACTCCACTAAAGTATGATGGTACAACTCCTGTATATCCAAAGCATAATAATTTTTAGTGTATAAATGTTAAGTCTCGACAGTGAGAAGGAGATATTAATTTCAAACTTCGATGATGGATTACCTTGTGCTATACATTGGGGATGAATTCCTTACTTTTGTTGGTGCACCATCGATGTCTTAATTGCGTCCAATGATCAATTGCATGTCATGGGATTCCATAGAAGGGAACTTTAATGTCACCTTTTGAAGGTGGCACAATATTGACATGAGATAATTCTAAATACAAATTGGAAGAAAGAAAACATGACTGGAAGTTAAGGGATTAAAGTGGATCCTAGGGCATTAACTATTCAATCCTAAAACTAAAGTGCCATAAATTCCGAAAGTTCTACTCTCCCTAGTATAGGTCTCAACTCTTACGTTCCGAAAATAGTAGAACCTCTTCTTTCTTGTGTTCTAATATTGGAAAAAATTGCATTGAACCTTAGAATTTATATCTTATTCTTGGTATGTGATATGGAGTTGATAATTCTGCATTAAGGAAATAAAGAATGATTTCAGCTTTCCTAGAATATAGGTTACTGTTGTATTCTTAATTTATAATGAAAATAATTCTATTTCTCTACTTCAATGACTAATTTGATTACTAATATTTGTAGGAAGCAAGGATTTCCTCCATTATATTGTTGTTACATTCTAATACTATGATTAACTTTCTGTAAATATTGGACATTGAGGATGGTATTTTTGACTATCTAATATTGGTCCTATGTATTGCAATTGTAACCATTTGCTAAGGCTTTAGAGTATTGAATAAAGATATGTTGTTTCCAACTCATTGGTTTCTACTGTGTAATCCCACTTTTGTAATTATTTCCATATTTATCGTTGGGTAGATTTGATAATTGGATTCATGCTTGAACCAATATGAAAGCTTATTTTCTCCTACTTTATCTTGGTTGGACAATATTTCCCCTTTCTCCGAAATTTTTTCCATACATCAACTTCTTTGTGAATATTATCATATATTTGCACTAGCCATCGCCGAAGAATCTCAATAAGGAAGTTTGTTTGTGTTGTTCTTTTAATTTCTTGTAGTGCTATGTGGTAATAGTTCTTGTCAAACTAGTCTTTTGAAATATTCATGCTCAATGAATCTTTGTATTTGCTAAATAGTACCATGCAAATTACAAAGTTACTGTGACTACGAATGGAGGACTAGAAGCAACTGCATGAACAATTTGAGGTATTTATTTTTTCATTGAGTGTTTAGTGTTTGGATTATATGCCTGACCAACATTACTATTTTCTCAATTTTCAGTGTATATTCTATTGAAGCTTGTGGATCAGTGTATACCAAAAGGAATATACAGTTGTGGATAGAAGAAGATGGAATATATCAATATAATATGTTTGAGGAGAAAGAAAAAACATGTAACTTATTCAAGAGTCACGGTCCATTTGCGGTTGGTTTTAATGATCCATCTCTTGAATCACTGAATGTTTTTCTGATGGTATGGATTTGATGACATTAGCCTTGATCCTTCCTCACTCAAAGAAAATAATGCTCTAGGCCTTTCTATTCTTCCTACTATAGGTAATATGTTTATCATTGGTGCATATTGACCAAACCAAGTTACTTCCATTTATAGTTGTCTTGATGGAATTTTTCATTATGTATTAAATTGGAGATAATTCTTCAAATGGACCCTTAAGTAATGCTAGAGATCTACCAAATGGAGCTAGTTTTTGGGAACTATCTCTCGTCACCACTTCAAGAAATTCTAGTGTTCAAGAAAAAGTAAATTCGTAATGTCAACTTTCTATATATATATCAACATGAGATATAGTTTATTTGGATGTATTTTGATAGATGTTTAACTTTCAAGCATAACACATGACATGATTTTCCAAAACCGTGCTTGTTATCTTGACTTTAGAAGCATATTTGGGAGTCAAAGAATACAATGTGGAGTCACTTTGGCTACTTATCTTATGTATCAAAAAAAGTAATTTACATTTTTGTATGGGTTAAAAATTCATATTGGCATTTTATTGGTTGCAGGTTGACAGCCTTGATAAGCTTACATTAGATAGCCTATATGAAGATATGATGACAAGGCATGTATCTAGAAACCATATGGGTCAACTGGTACCAAATCCCTGGGAGGATTCTCCAATGATGCAACCATGACATGACCTTTTAATGCTTCATAAAAGATTTCTCTACCATTTTTTATACATATGGATTATATGGCTCGGATCATGGGGAAACAAGTTTCTTCCAACCCTTTTGGAAATCCATATAGAATTGGATATCCTTATACTATAGAGACTCCTTTGTGTTGTAAGATACATGGGTTCATTGTATTATAAGATCATTGGATGTGAAATAATTTATTAGTGGAAGAAGATGGAGACTTTTGAATCTGGGTCCCACTTGGGAAGGAATTAGGAAATCCACTTAACATAAGATCATCGTTTTAATCAATGGATATGTATCTATATTATCTCAATTGATACTTATATGTTGTATTTACAATAATAATAATGCTTCAGAAAAAGGTTTGTAAACCACATTTGAAAATATTTATTCTTGAGAGTATATAAGCACGAAATGTTATTTCTCTAAAACAATGGTAAGGAGACACTTATTTCTTTAAGTATATCTATTTTTCTTTTATATTATATTCTTTTCAAACTAAAATAACTCTTGAGTGATTTAATGTACATAAAACACTTGCTTATGTCAAGGTAGATAGTATAGGTATAAGAGTATTTTTCATTAATATAAAAAAGGAGAATATTGCATAGTTATGAATGAGTAAAAATATGTATTTGATGTATACAAAAAATTTACAAATATAAACATTAGTCACAAGCTTCTCACTAGTGATAATATTTTTAGTTTCAATATTAGTTGTAATAAAACAAAAACCTTGAAGACTAACAAAAATGATTAAATGCATTAGTCACATGTTTTAGTCCTTTTCGACTAGTCTAAAAAATTTAGTCGCAATGTTAGTTGTAATAAAGAGAACTTTAAGACTACCAAAAATGATTAAAAACATTAGCCACACTTTACAGTTCTTTTTTGCTAGTTATAATTTTTTTAGTCGTAACATTAATTGTAATAAATAGAACTTTTAAGACCTGCAAAAATGATTACAAACATTAGTCACACTTTTTAGTGTTTTTTCTCTAGTCATAAATTTTTTAGTCATTATAATGTTAGTTGTAATAAATAGAACTTTTAAGACCAACAAAAACGACTAAAAAACTTAATAACAGTATTCAGTGCTTTTTTCTAGTCATAAAACTTTTAATGACTACACTAGTCATAACACATTTAATTCATAATTTCAAATAAAACAACTAAAGAGAAGTACAAATGAAAATAAAAAAATCCTAGGCTCTATCAAGCGCCGAGAGGGATCAAATCTCCCGAGGTACAAACCTATTATTGAGTGCAATACCTGAGCCGAGGTATTGCACTCAAGGATAGGTTTGCACCTCAGGAGATTTGATCCCTCTCGGCCTTGTTAGAGCCTAGGATTTGGATCTAGGCTGGTTTCAGTCATGGGCGGTGACACAAAACTAGAGTTTGATCAGCATTGTAAGGAATGGGTTAAGTTGAAAACACAGATACATTTACGAGGATTATCATAATGTAAGTGATAAGTATTAAGGATTGAGTAAATTGTTAAACTGGAAAATGGACACAATTTGCCTAAATTTTTTTTCGATTCTCTTTTTGTTGATCTGTGTTTTGTTTTGTTTGTTCTTCTCCTTCTTCTTCCATCATTTCGTCATTTCATACATTTTGATTTATTTGTTGTTCTGCAAACTGATTTTTTTGTTCTTCCAATTGCTTCAACTTTCTCTCTCGATACGCTTTTTGTTGATCAACGTTTTCTTTGTTCTTCTCATTCTTCTGCTGTCAATTCACCTAATTTTTTTTTTTGGATTTTCTTTTTGTTGATCTACATTTTGTTTTGTTCATTCTTCTCCTTCTTTTGCCGTCATTTCGCCATTTCGTAAATTTTGATTTATTTGTTGTTCTGCAACTTGATTTCTTTATTCTTCCAACTGCTTCAACTTTCTCTCTCGATACACTCTTTGTCGATCAACGTTTCGTTTTCTTTGTTCCTCTCATTCTTCTACTGTCAATTCGTCTAACTTTCATTTTCGATATTCTTTTTGTCGATCTGTATCTCGTTTTCTTTGTTCTTCTAGTTCTTCTACTATCATTTCGTCCAACTTCCTTTTTCAGAGTTCTTTTTGTTCTTCTGCTTTTCGTTTCAAGTCTTCTTCTCGTTCTTTTGTTGTCACTAAAATCAATGTGTCCATACATTGAAATCAATGCATCCATATACTGAAATCAATGCATCCACAGAATAACATCTACATTGAAAAATATGCAATAAAATACCCCATACAGTGAAATCTATGCGTCCATTTACTGAAATCAATGCGTCCGCAGAATAACATCTACACTGAAAAATATGCAATAAAAAATTTCAACATTGTAAGGAACATGTTAAGTTGAAAACACAGAAAGAATTATGAGGATTATAATAATGTAAGTAATAAGTATGAGTAAATTGTTAAACTAGAAAATCAATGCAACGAATGAAATCAATATGCATCTTCTATTGTTTAACAACATTTGTGTGTGGTCTATTGGTAGGAATTAAGGTGATTGAGCTTGTGTTAACCTAGAGACCAAGGTTCAAAACCCTTTTTTCTTGGAGTTATAGTTAGTTATCAAGTCTAACTATTATTATGGCTGCATTGTTGAAATCAATGCAAGAATGTTTTTTTTCTTGTGTTTTTTAAGAACATTTGTTTATGGAATCAACATGCATCTTGTATTTTTTTTTACTTCTTATGTCCACTATAATATTTTTTTACTTCTTATATTTCTATTTTTTATGTTGGCTACAATATATTTTTTTACATCTTTTTATTAGATTGATTAATTCAATGTATAGATGTAAATAACAAAAACCAATGCATTTTTGAAATCAATGCAAGCATGTTTTTTATTAAATTGATAAATTCAATGCATACATGTAAAAAACAATGCATTGTTGAAATCAATGCAATCAATCAAATCAATAGGCATATTATTTTTTTTAAAACAATTTGTGTGTGATCTATTGGTAAGTAGTGAGGTAATTGGGCTTGTCTCAACGTAGAGACCAAGATTCAAATCTCTTTTTGTATGGAGTTATACTTAGTTATCAATTCTAATTATTAGTTAACAAATCTAACTATTATTATGGTTGTTTTTCTTTTATATTCTTATGTCAGCTATAATATTCTTTTTACTTCTTTAGTTTCTACTTTTTATGTCCACTATAATATTTTTTTTTTTCTTTATTTCTTTACTTTTTATGTTTTTAGTTTTTATGTTAGCTATAATATCTTTTTTTACTTATTTATGTTTTTAGACATCCACTGCCATTAAAACTATTATTTTTAAAAAGTGAATATATTAAACAAAATTTAGAATTCTATTTTTAGAAAAACTAAATTCAAATTTAAAGCACTACACTCAAAACTATTATTTTAAAAAGTGAGTATATTAAACAAAATTTACAATTATTTTTGTATTACTTTTAATTACTTGAGTATGTTAATTACTTTTACTTTGTATTATTCTTTTTTGTTTATGGCTGACATAATATTTATTACTTTTTACTTTGTATTATTATTTTTTTGTTTATGGCCAACAACAATATCACAAACTTAAAGTTACAAGATCTCCCTCATATTATAATTTTTTACTTTATGTTAAATTTTATTAATAGCGGACAAACTTACATGTTACTATCACTATTATTTTTTGCCGACAAGATCTTTCATAATAATCACTATCAGTATGACTATTATTTTTTTACCCGTTATTCACGTTACACGATCTCTCATAATAATCACTATCACTATGACTATTATTTTTTTACCCGTTATAACGTTCCTACCACGTTACACAATCTCTCATACTATTCACTATCACTATCACTATTATTTGTTTACCCGTTATAACATTCCTACCGTTATATCATGTTACACGATCTCTCATAATATTCACTATCACTATGACTATTATTTTTTTACGCATTATAACATTCCTACAGTTATATCATGTTACAGGATCTCCCCCATCTGTAGAGTGCCTCTCGGTGCAAATACCAATGGTCATATCCTCAAAAATAGTCATTTATGATTAGATTTTAGTAACTTTTTTAGTAATAAAACATACTTTATGTACTAGTGGGTGTTGAGTAGGGTGGCTCATGTTAGGTAGTGTAATAACTCAATTTTGACCATTAAGAAATATTGGTTCTTAATGTAAATATTGTATACATGAGATGTATGTTTCCCTAGCATGGAGCTCAAGGCCAAGGCCCTGCTAGTATATGTTCGTATTTTATTTTAAATGGACAAGCATTTGACATTTTGTTACCCATGTGCTATTAAGCCATGGGATATTGTAAATTGATGTAAATATTTAATATTGCAATAAAATACCAAAAAAAACTGGCTATGGGAGCAACGAATGAGAAGGGGACATGTGTATCCACTAGGGAGTGGTGAGGGGGTTGTGGAGATGAACCATATGCTTCCAAATGTCATTGTGAGAACCCATTTGACTTTCCTTGATGACATTTATTTATGTTGTAAGGAAGTTGTTGAAGATTTTAGTCCATGGCTTCAATGGAGCATGGACATCCCAGAAATTCATATGGCACAGTATGGGCTCTGTTTTCTTGTACCACAAGTCACTCTACCTCATGAGGGTTGCTTCATTCTCATTCCCATTCAAGTGTGGAAGGACCCAGCATCAATTTTGATCCAAAAACGAATTCCCAGCAGTGAGCAAAACTAGAAATCTCAACTTTGCAAGAACCCACATTTTGAAGAGCCAAAAATGCCCAAATTTGGTAATTGACAGTAAAATCCAATGGGGGATCCATAGATACGAACCTTGGGGTGAATTTGAGAGTATTAGATACCCTGAAATCCATTGGGAAAACCTGTTTTTATAGCCCATAAAACTAGTGACGGGATTGAGTTATTTGATGAACATAATTGTGAGAAATCCAATTGTGAATGACTAAGCAGATGTTGGGTTTGCTTGATAAACCCAGTGAAGGCTAGAATCTCAAGGAATTAGCAGCTGTACCTTTCTATGCCCATCCTGAAGAGCACTGGAGGAAAGGGATGACTGAGGGACTATGCAACATAAAAGGGGACCTTCCTTGTGTTGGGTGCGGTAGGTAATGTGGGTGCCTTGACTGTTGAATTCATTTGAGATGCATGTAGCTCTGTGGATGAGCTCACTGGCTTAGCATTGCCCTCCTTTATATGTTGTATGTTTGATAAATCCAACTGTGAGTTGGCTTAGCATAGCTGTTGAGTGAAACCATGGCTGTGAGTGAGCCTGTTTAGTTCCTCCTTAGTGGATACACAACCCAACTCGGGGGTGATCTCTCAGCTGAAAGAATACAAACTGGAAAGAGATCTATGGTTGGGTGGAACGTTGCTCTCACATAGCCAGTTGTTTGGACAGCTTCATCTTCAAAATAAGTGCTCTCTGTGATTTACATTATATGCATTATGTGTTTTGCAGTGTGTTAATTATGAATGTTAATTTCCCATGTTAATGAAATGAAATGATTGTCTTAATGAAATCAACATGAAGTCTGTGCATAGCATGAGTACGAGATTGAATTCACTACATAATGAACCATCGTATGCATGTGTTAGATATTATGATGCATTACTGTTTGTGTGCTTGCAAATATGTTTATTTCTGTTGTGTTATATTAAGTATGAGTTTGCACACAGAAGATTTTAATTGTTACGAATTTATGAGTAATGTATGGGGATGAGATTATCAAATAAGCCTGGTAGATTAGTCAGGTTTCCCTTCCTGGCATCGGATAGATGGGAGAGGACGTGATAGGTAGGCTATGCTATTAGATTGGTGCACAATGCATCTATAAATGGATAACACACCAATATCCAATAGGTTAGACCCTATCGATAATCTAGATGGAAAAATGTTCAAATGCATCATAATAGTGGGGAGGACTAAACCTATATGCAAGTTTCCGAATATACCTGAATGATTCAAACAATCTGTTGAAAAGGACCAGTAAGCAACCATGAATCCAACTAAGATTCATGTCCCTAAGAAAAAACAATGCCACGATCATATCCAAAAAAATGTATAAAGAAAGATTTGATATGAGTCACTTTGGTAGAAATACTTTCAAATTAATTATCATCAATAGCAAGCATAGTCAAGGTAGAGTTCATCAATGAAGAATCTATAGTACCAAGGCCTGAGGATCTACAATCAACAAGATCAAACTCAGGAGGAAGATCAAATTTGAAAGAAGTGATGGAATCTGTAGGAACAAATTCATCATCGCAGGAGTCGAAAGTTCTACAAACATAATTAAACTCAGTAGGAACACCTATTTGCATCTCTATGGGAGAGTCTAAAGGCTCAACAGTAGTAGTGTCTTAAGATTTATAATCAATAAGATTGCAGCAACCGTATCTGGTTGGACTGTTAATAGTCGAATCCGACTCTCATATTGAATAATAAATAAGAATAATATATTTGATGATAGGATAAATTACAATAAGATGGCCTTTATAGGGCTTGAAGAAGCATAGTGAAGGGTTACGTCCTTTCACTGGTAACCTAATAAACTATTAATTTATAATTAATAATATTAATTAAATATTCATAGCATTGTCTTCCCCTTAGGAAAGCTTTGTCCTCAAAGCTTGAGTATTCTCCTAATGTCGTATTTGATTCTGGCTCTATGTCGCACTGATGACTTGAGAGATGCGATTTTGATTATGACCATTGCCTCATTTTGGTTATTATGTCTTGGTATTTTCAATAAGTATGAACTTGGTGAAGTTTTGTTTACGCTTTCTCTACTTGTGTGATTGCTTCTTTTAACTATGTTTGTCGTCAATTGAACATGCTCAACATGCATTATGACCTTAACTATTGTCGTGTTGTTATTCCCAACACATTTTTTGTCAGTTCCCTTGAACGGGCTCTTTGTGCTTATAATGCTCATAAGAACATCAGCTTGTCTCTTATCACAATCTTGGTGAGGATCATCTTTCTTCTTGTCAAATATTTTGTTGTCATTTTCTTCATTACGAGGGTATGTTATATCTTTGTCTTGCACAATGTCTTGATTGTTAATATTACTCTCATGGGAAATGACATAATAGTCTATTGTATCTTCATCTTTTACATTAGCTTGGGTGGTTTCTTCTACTCGATTTTCACATCCATCTTCATTTTCTTTAAACGTTTCGTCTATAGATTTCTTTATTTCATCTATATCCTTAAGGATTTTCTCAAGGAAATTTATGAATTCGTCACTCTCACTATAAGATGCCATGGATGTTTGTAGAGGGCTATTTTGGCCTTTTAAGGTGAAATTTTGAATAATAATATATTAATTAATTAATTAATATTATTATTATTATATATTTTTTTCAAATATTATAATAATAATATATAATATTTGATTTTTAAATTTTGATTTTTATTAAATATATTATAGTATAATATATTATTTTATGTTATTTTGTTATAATATATATTTTTTTGGTTTTGTTTTGTTGCAGGTTAGGGTTTGCATGGAGGGAAGTCTACGTGGGTGTTGGAAGTGGAGGGAGGGAGAGTAGATGACAGAGGCGTTGGAGGTATGCGGAGGAGGGCCGAGATGGTGGCAGGAAGGAAGGCAGGAGGGTGGACAACGTTAGCGCTCGAGGTATGCAGAGGGAGGGGAACGAGTTGGTCGGCAGAACGACGTAGGTGTGAGAGGGTTGCAGAATGGTGGCGGAGGTTGATGGCTGCCGGAGGATGCAGCGCAGGGAAGGGGAGGGGTGTTTGGGTACGCGGAACGAGGGAGAGTGGGAGAGCGTGAGGGCGACAGCGTGGAGTTGGGAAGGAGGGCACGAGAAGGAGGAAGGGATGAGCGAGGTAGGCGGGGGATGTTGGGAGTCAAAGGTAAGGTTGGAGGGACGCGGGAGGAAGGGCGCGAAGGTGGAGTGGAGTATGGTGTATGAGAAGGGAGTCGATGGAGTGAGAGGGGGAGTGATAGGGTGAATGGAAGGAGATGGAAGCATCGGAAGGGCGGGGGACCGGAGGAGGTACCACAAGTGTGGGAGGGGTGGGCACAGGAAAAGATCACAGCAGGAAAGAGTTGGACGTAGGTGTGGGCGTAGGCGTGAAGGGGTGTGTTGGGTATGGGGGGCGGCGTGTGTGTGGAGTGGTACAGATACGAGGGGAGCCGAGGAACAGCGTGGAGGAGGAAGGGAATGGCACGTGGAATGTGGATGGAGTAAAGGAGAGGAGACGCGGGAATTTTTTGGGCGTGGAGGAGCCGTGGAGTGGGACGGCTAGGGGGGAGCGTGGATGGAATTGCAACAGGTGGAATAGAGTCAGTTATGCAGCGGAGTGGAGGAATGAGCCGAGTCCAAGATCACCTGATGGAGGAGCGAGTCCGCTCTGAGTGAGCCGAATCCAAGCTCAGATGGAGGAGCGTTCCGCTCTGATACCAAATGCAGCAACCGTATCCGGTTGGACTGTTAATAGTTGAATCCGACTCTCATATTGAATAATAAATAAGAATAATATATTTGATGATAGGATAAATTACAATAAGATGGCCTTTATAGGGCTTGAAGAAGCATAGTGAAGGGTTACGTCCTTTCACTAGTAACCTAATAAACTATTAATTTATAATTAATAATATTAATTAAATATTCATAGCAAAGATCAAACTCCAAAGGAAAACCAATGCTAGATTGAATTGCAACTGGATCAACATCCGAATGAATGGAATACTATATTATAGAATCTAGAAAACCTTCGTTAGAGGGAAGTATATCATCCCATATAGAACACATGTTCAAGCATTCAGTTGGATCAATACTGTGGAGAGCATGATCCGTTGACCCCATAGGATGGATCACTTCATCAATTTCAAGGTCAGAGTCCCAAGAAGGTAAGCATGAACTCATAGGATTCTTCATAGTAACAATTATTCGTTGTGGATTGTTGGTGTGCATTTTGTCACCACTTTTGATCATCAAGCACACTCTGATTGGCGTCATTTTCACTATTTTTGATATGATAAGTTATTCTTTCCACCATTCAGACCGTCAATCAGATCAGGAATGCATATATTCACACATCATATGAATTTTGGGTAAAAATCATCATATTGTGATTTATTGATGTTTATTTGACATGTCTCGACCTGCTTGGCAACTAGATCTTGTTCTGCAGGAAATGGGTTTCAAGCGGACCTCCATTCAGACACGTGTTCACGTTGCAAATGTTCAGATGCATACATCCCACTGTTCAGAGCTTCATTCATCCCACAAGATCATCGGTTGGAATATCTCTGGTCATTAAAGGCAGAAACGGGAAGGTGGGTTATGTTAGCAACGTGACTATCGTGGTTGGTGAGCCCTTGTTCCAGAATATTCTTCCTCCTACTTGCCTCACTTGACAAAAAACCTGTAGCTCACATCAACACTCCAGAAGTTCCATCTTTCTTGCACGCTCAGCTCAACAACACTTTTCTCTACCCACGTCAAAAGAGGATCAACGTCTCAGCGACCACATGAAGGAAACCAATGCCGTGGAACTTGGTAAATGCTCTGTGTGTTGTCGTAAACTATTATGAGGTCGTTCCTTGGCCATGTGCTATAGTGAGTTGTTAAGCAGAGCCGTTTTCTGGCATTAAGACTGCCTATTAGTAGAGAAGTCGACCACTAAAGGGTTGTCCTTCTCTCCCAATTGTAATTCTATATATATAGACATCTTCATGACTGAGACGAGTTAGTCTTTAGTCTTTTCAGATGTAAGTAGACGCATAAACACTGTAACTCTGTTTTAATTTAATATAACTCTATTCTAGTTTTATGAAAGCTCAATAGCATTCATGGTGATTGATTGATTAAGGCGCAGCTTTTGATTGCTGAGAAGGGCCCCTCAACAACCAGTGGTCTTTCATCTCTGTACATAATTTGTCTTTGTCTTCTGCAGATAAGTTGTTTAATTCATGTAGTTATTTTGTATATATCTTTGTCTTGTAATATGTATGTTGTTTTGCCACTTATATAAATAATGTCTTTGTTTTATGAAATGTATATATTATTTGTTGTTCACATTAATTATATTTCAAGAATGTAATTGGTGACCAGTCACGCTTAGTTCGCTTAGTTTGCTTACATTGTTTAGTTTGCTTAGTTTTCTTCTAGTCTTGTTTTTTACAAATACCTAGAGTTTAGTTAGCTCAACATTTCAAGTTCAGTCATAGTTAGAATTAGTTCTGTTAGTTTCTTTCCTGGTTGTAGGTTTGTTTTATTTATATCTCAGTTTTGTTTTCTTATGCCATAGAAATAGTTCATCTCTTAGACAATGATTATAATAGGTTACTTCTTATATTCGCTCATAAACACTCTATTCATTGCTTCCTTGCACTGTAGGATCATATGCATCAGCCAGTTGGTAGTTAAGATCATCCAAACTGCTTCTTTCCTTAGTTTAAATCATTTTCCTCCATCCAGACTGTCATTCGGACAACCATCCGAATTGTCATACGAACCTTAATACTTTCTGCATTGTTTTTATGCTTAATTAGAATCCAGTTTTCTTAGGTCTTCGAACTGTAATATTTCTTGCATTTAATTAGCATTCTTAACTGTAATTAAGATCTTGTTTTGCACTACATAGAGTTATAATTTAGTTTCATCATCATTCTTCATTTCCATTCCATCTCCCTTGACTGTGTTTTAACTACTTTTCAAGTTATGTATTTCATGTTTAATTTGCTAATATGTTACTGTTCTAGAATTTATCAATTTTCATTCTTAGTTTAGTTATGTCATGTTTCTTAAAGATTTATTTCGGATTAGACTTAGTAATTTCATTCTCCAAGTTATATCAGTTTTGAATAGTTTCTCAGTTCAAGCATGGGATCAGCTTTCCCATTCATACAGTTAATAAAGATGTTCATGAAATAGGGTTTGGTTCAGAAATAAATATCTTTATCAAGTTTTCTACTTGCTTCTAAATAAATTATCTTTATCAAGTTTTCTACTTGCTTCCAAATCAAATTTAGTTCAAGTAAATATATTTATTAAGTTTTCTACTTGCTTCTAGATTTCATTAGTTCCAAGTCAATGGCTTATGGATATAAGTTAGATCATAATGTTTAAAGTTAATAGTAGTTGGACAATCTTTAGTTTGCATTTGTTTGTAGAAGTGAAACTAGATTTACTTCCATTTTGTTTCCTTGTCACGTTTGAAAGTCACTTTGATACATTTGATACACTTCCCTACACTTCCCCAGAATCCCCAAGGAGAATGGAATTAGGTAGTTTAGTGTAGTCTTGAAATATTAATTGAATGTATGAATAGTTGTTGAATTCACTTAGTCGTTTGTAGTTTTGCTTTAAGTTCTTTGTTTCATAGTTCGTTGTCAATTAAATTATCTCATAGATAGGTTTTTGAGCTCATCTACAATTGTTCCTAATTCTTAGTTTAGAGTTTTTAATCAGTAGTTTTCAATTTCATTAAAGTAGTTCTATTTTTTATTAAGTCCTGCTTCCTAGAATAATATTTGTTATTTCTATATTTTTAATTATTGTCCATAAAGTAGAGTAGTATAGCTTGATATTATTCTGATCTGTTGGTTTAGTTAGGTTTAACCAGTTCAGTAGATGTATTTTCTAGAAGTTTGACTCGGTTTTTCATTTTGAAAGATCTTTCGATCTTTTCTTTATTAAAACATTTCTAAGGTCTGCCAAGCCGAAACAGTAGGTGCCATTCTACCTCAGCATATATTGTGCCACAACTCTAAGGTTACCAACCCTAGTCGATAATTAAACATTTTGGTGATTTTGTAAGATAGTAATTACACCTCAACATTTTGGCGCCATTGTCGGGGAGATGTAGATAGGTAGAACTCAGTTGTAGATAGGTAGCACTCTCTTTTGAAACTTAGTTATAGATTTGAATTCTCCCCTTTGAAATTTAGAAATTGGTTGGTGGCGGGTGAGCGGTAAGACGAGAGGTAACAACTTGCACATCTGTTATAACAGGCATCCCCAAAACCCAGCAGTAGTCATGATGCAGTTAGAGTTTATTTCAGTTATAGTTTGTTTTCATGAATAGGTCTAGAGACTCAAAAGGTATATTTATTAAAACTAGCCCTCCTACTAGAATCCCTACTAAAATTCCTACTAACCTATATGTGGGGCGTGCCACCCCAACTACTAACTTACAGAAAGGTATCAGAAAACACCTAAAGGGGATAGTCCTACGTGGAAAGCAAAGGAAACCCTTTCTGTAAATCAATTAGGGGAAACCATAGGGACATCAGAACAATCTGTTCATAAATAAATTCCACTAGAAGAACCTCAAGCTCATATTGAGACCGAACTTAAACAAGAATAAATTCAAAAGGATAATACTTCATAACCTCTCAACCCTCCATTAGTTCAAAAACCCAAAGACACTACCTTTTCAATAGTAGATGGTCCAAACTTAGTATACTTAATTGATCCTACACAATTAGATACTCTTTTTGAAAATTCTGTGAACATAATTATTTCACAGATTGAAACAACAATGGTAGGACCTTCAAAGCTAGACTCCCACGTAGTTGGTAATTCTCCTCCTAAAAAGAAAAATACTCTTCCTGAAACAGAACGTTGGGATATCCCATATTCTCCAAGAAAGGATCCACCTAAGTATTCTCTCTTTGGCAATCAAATCTTCATGGAGGATGAAAATGAAGATCATGTCCGACAAGATGAAGAAGAGGGAGAGTTTAGGACTGAAGGTACTTTTGGATTCCCTATCCTAGACATTGCAAAAGATGTAACTATGAAAAACATCCCTCCTTCCTCACTACCAACCTTTTATGGGAAGAGTAGTGAGGATCCAGATACATTCTTATTCGAATTTGACATCTTGTGTAGGATTTATAACTACCTACAAGATGGCCAAAAGATAAAACTCTTTCCTGCCACATTAAAAGATTCTTCTCTTCGATGGTTCATGGGGTTAGGAGAATCTAGTATTAGAACTTGGGAAGACATGAAGAATGCATTTCTACGGAAATATCAGGATTATTGTAAACCTAAGGACTCTTGCAATGATATTTTCAAAATACAATAGCATGAAGATGAGAGCCTAGAAGACTATCTCAAAATATTTAACTATGTGTTACATAAATATAAATATAGTGATCTTCGGGAGGATGTAGTAAGAACACTCTTCCTCAAGGGAATCTCAGAAGAATTCTTAGAAAACCTTAATCTCATGGAAGCAGGAGACATCTCTCATAATCCTTTTTCATAGATTTGTGAGCTATGTAGGAATTACTCTCGGAGCAGAGGGAAAAGTGGAAGACACTTTTGAGAATCTTATGTTAGGAACCTAAAAGGAAACACATCCAGTTCTGGTGGAGTTACCAGGGTAGAGTTGGGAAACCTATTGGAAATTTTCAAAACAGATATATTAGGAGCCATGTGTTCTCAATTGGATGCATTACAAGCCAAAAAGAGATAGGATGAAGAGCGTGCAGCAATGAGTGTTTTCTATCCTAGGTGTAGAACTAAACATATCCAATAGGAATGTCCATTGAATAATGTTTCAGTTTGTCACCTTTGTACATAAGAACATCTGATTGGTAATTGTCCATCGTTTCCTGGGTTGCAAGATGTGTATAAGAGTGGAAACTTTGGTGAATCATCTAGGAGGCCCTGGAAACCTAGATATAAATCATCATATCAAGATCCATCATCACAAATTCCACCCTATTACTATCCTTATCAATAGCCTCAACCGTGGAACACTTCAGGTTCGAAAAATTGGCCACCTCAGTATCCTCCTCAGAATGCTCAACAACAACAATGGCCACATGGATGGAGAGGACAATATTAGGCTCAACCACCTCCTCCTATGCCTAACTGTCACATACCCACCCATCCATCCAAGGAAAGGGAGGGAACATGATGCCAATCTCTAGGGATTTCATATAATCTCAGCCAATTCATTAGAATCATATGAATAAATCAGCTATGTGCAAATGTAAAACAAATCAATTATGCACATCGGAATTAAACTATCCACACACATTACTCATGCATACAACATATCAATAGTCATCAAATTGATATAGTGCAGATGTAAATACATAGACAGAAAAACACTTATCTCCATTTTGCAATTGTCCCAAACAACTAGCTATGTCACTGCAACGTTCCACCCAACCATAGTCCAGTTGTGTTCATCAATATCTCAACACAACTGCCACCCCCAAGTTGGGTATGATTCCTACAAGGAAAAAGGGGACATTCAGCTCATACGCAGCCAATTAAGCATTTCATTTGAGCCAAGCCAGTCCATAGCTGGGTTTATCAGGCTACATCAGAACCCTGGATGTTTGCACTCAAGCTCAAGCCAAAAAAATGGAGACCCATAACCCATACCCCAACATACTCTTTTCTCACACAACAAGCACAATCATTAGGCAGGGATACACATTTAACAATCGAATTTACAACAAGATGGTCATGGGTTTTCCCCAATTCGTTTCTAGCCAAAAATGGATTATGGGATGGGGAGAAACAATCATAGGGAGGAAAACGATTTATTCCCCAACTAACTGAGCATTCAGTAGCCAAACAATCTCTATCGAACCCCAATTCCATTCCCCTTCTTCCCCATTGGTATACAACACAAAAATGCCCTTCTCCCAGCTAAGAATGAAGGAAAACACAGGAAACATGGTTGGAATGTTAAATTTTCAGAATTTAATTCAATCTGATCTAGGATCTTAACTCAGAGAACAACATGTATAGCAAATCTACAGCATATCAATCATGGACACAATAATGCAAGCACACAAGAGACACAGAGTTTACTTGGGGAAAACCATAAAGGTGAAAAACCCCAATAACTTCCTCAGAGATAGATAGAGCAATGATACAACCCGAATACAAGAGATAGTCTTCTCCTAGCAGCAGAGCCTCCTCTTCCACAAGTGCACCACTCTCCAAAGTGTGAGTGAAAGAATAGAAATGTGTAAAATGAGAGAGACACACTCTCTATTTATACACTAACTTGACTTGACCTTTACTCAACTAGGTCGGCCTCAACTTAACCACTTAACATAATGCTGACTGGGCCGACCCCCACTAGGGTGGTCTAATAACCCTTTGACCCACATGGCCGACCCCCAATAGGGTGGTCTAATAACCCTTTGACCCACATGACTTATACAGGGCCGACCCCAACAAGGTGGTCTAATAACCCATCACGTATAAGTTACGACACTTACAATATAAATGACGACACTTCCGTATAGAGGAATAATAACATCTCTATAGGAATACAATATACATATATGTGAAATACATTATGAAGTTACATATACATCAACACTCCCACTTAACTAGGAAGGTATTTCTCGACACAGGTCTTCTAGCACAAGTCTTCTTCTCTGGATCATCGTCACTGGATAATCATCATCAAGTCATCATCATCGTCACTGCTGCTACTATCTCAATCAATCTCTGAATCTACTCGTCATAGGAAGTTTTACAGAGCCAGTCCTTTTTCATACTGGATGTAGGCCCACCACCTGTAGGTCTTCGTCATCACTGTCCATACTGTGGAATCCTCAGGACTTATTACGTGCGTCACAAAACCTCGAAAGAGAATCCCAGGCTGTTACGAGCACACGACTCTACCTATAGGATCTCCCAAGGCCATATTATATGTGACCTCACCACAAAACCTCGCAAGAGCATCCCAGGCTGTTACGAATACACAGCTCTACCTATAGGATCTCCCAGGGATAGATTATATGTGGTCACCACAAAACCTTGCAAGAGCATCCCAGGTTGTTACGAGCACACAACTCTACCTATAGGATCTCCCATGGACAGATTATATGTGGTCATGGAAAAACCTCGCAAGAGCATCCCAGGACTTATTACAGGCACACAGCCCAACCTATCGGATCTCCCAGGGACATATTATATGCCATAGGACAAAACCTCGAAAGAGCATCTGCTAGATATCCCAGGGCCAGATTATATATGCCATAGGAAAAACCTCAAAATACTATCTGTAGATCTCCTAGGGCCAAATTATATGTCCTCCCAGAGAAAAACCTCGAAAGAGAATTTGCCAGATATCCCAGGGCCAAATTATATGCCGAAGGAAAAACCTTGAAAGACTATCTGCAAATCTCCCAGGGCCAAATTATATGCTCATCTGCACAACCTGATCCACGGCCATAGAGTATCAACCTGATACTCACCATACATCATCCTAATGTATACATGATCATCCTGATCATCATCACTGCAACATCCTGTTGCAAGTCATCTGGAGCAACATCCTGAAGCTCGTCATCCACGATCATCCTGATCATATCATGCATCTACCTGATGCATACCAAGTATCTACCTGATACATATCATCATACATGTTCCACCTAATCATACAATGTATCCACCTGATACAAATACAAATACATGATCCACCTGATCATACATGATACATATCAACATACATGATCTACCTCATCATACAATGTATCCACCTGATACATATACAGATACATGATCCACCTAATCATACATGATACATATCAACATACATAATCTACTTGATCATACAATGTATCCACCTGATACATATACATATACATGGTCCAAGCATCCAACATGATGCATATACAAAATACATACAAATGATCCAACCGATCATATCCAGCATCCAACATGATGCGTACATACATAAATGATCCAATTGATCATATCTAGCATTCAACATGATGCATACATACATATACATATAAATGATCCAACTGATCATATCCAACATCATCCTAATGCATATACAGAGCAGTAACTGGAGCACCATCTTGATGCTCATCATCTAGCGCTTACATCCACAACCATGTGAAGGATCCTCCTTCCAACATGCTTGGAATGGCCTATGTAAATGTGTCCATCACTTCTTCCTCGAAGTGTCATCAATCCGAAGAACACCAAGCCTCTCTCTGAAGTACTTGAACTTCACTCTGGCTAGTGGTTTCGTCAGCACATCTGCAATCTGCTCGTCCGTCGCAATGTACAGGAGCTTCACAGCTCCTCTCTGCACCATATCCCTGATATAGTGATATTTGATCTCTATGTGTTGCGACATGTCATGAAACACTAGGTTCTTGGACAGCTTCACACAACTCTAGTTATACCAGTAGCATCCAACGGGAGATCAAATAACTCAAACAATAGCTTCCATAGCCATACTGCCTCACAACTAACTGAACAGGATGCAACATACTCTGCCTCAGCTATACTCAGTGCTACGCAGGACTGCTTCCTGCTGAACCAAGAGATCACACCTGATCCCATACTGAAGCACTGCTTGTCTGAATCAGCATAACCCTGCAAGTTAAACTTTTGATCCGCATCATACTTGAGCCCATAATCAACTGTACCCTTCAGGTACCTCAGAATATGTTTTACAGCAACTAGGTGAACATCTCTCGGATCCGTCAGGAACTGGCTCAATGTGTTCACCGCAAAGTAAATATCTGGTCTCGTGTTCGTCGGGTACATAGAGGACCCAATCATTTGACGATACATCGTGACATCGACCGGATCAGATGAAGCATCACACATAAGCTTTAGGTTCGATGCCATAGATGTGGCCATAGCCTTGCAGTCCATCATCCCGAACCTCTTCAGGATCTCTACTGCATACTTCCCTTGTCCAACGAAGATTCCATCTGCACTCTGCCACACCTCCATGCCAAAAAACAAATAGTGCATCATCCCCAAGTTCTTCATCTCGAACTTGGAAGCAAGCTTTCGTTGCGTGTCAGCAATCAATCTATGCTCACCTGTTACAAATAGGTCATTCACATACAATAGTAGTATCATTGGATTGCCTTCCTCAACCTTGTAGTAAAGGTTGGAATCCGCTTTACTCTTGGTAAAGCCCAAACTGGATAGAAAGTTGTCTATCCTACCATACCAAGTTCTGCACATATATGACTCCCTATCATGTGTCTCAGAACCAAGTGGCTTCTCCACATACACTTCTTCTTCAACTACACCATTCAAGAAGGCTATCTTGAAATCCATCTGGTGTATCTTCCACTTCATCACTTTTATATTTCTCTATGCTGCCATCTGCAACATGATTGATCTTGATAGATTCATATGGAAGTCACTACAAACTACCCTTTTTGGACTGCATCCCAAACATCTTCATGATCAACTGATACTCCTTGATCATGGCATTCTTCCCAGATCCTGGGAACTTCAATATTTTCAATAGATAACTTTGTTGCTGAACAAATGTTGTAGTCCTTCTTTTGTAGGTGATGGTATACGATCTTTCCTACACAACAACTTAAATTGCATGATTAGAAAACATCTCATAGTTTTCAGAACAAATTCTTACACATAAATAAATATGTCATGCAGTCATGCAATTATCTTAGCCAATGCTTCAATACAACATTTATCCATATTCTGTAACTTTCTAGATGCCTTCCAATCTCTACCAGAACACTGTTAAGAGTGTGCACGACTCCTAACATGTCAGCAAAGAGGTTTCATTCTAGATAAGTAACAATGGAATATTGTACAGTTCCATAGGCCACTTACCCATGTATATTAGTAGTATACTGTTCATTAATGCAATCATTCTAATATGCACAATACATATCCTAAGTCTAGGAACATGAGCATATACATCATTGAACAATTTTATATAAACAAACAAATATGCAAGAAACGATAATTAAAATACTTATATTTGTTTGGTTGCTGGGTGGACTCCCTCTGAATCTTTGCAACTCCATTCTGATGTGGATTGTGAGAAGTGGTCAACTCCATCTAAATATCTGCATCCTTGCAGAAACTACTGAAGTGTGCTCCTTTTCTTTCTTGCAGGAACAACTAGAGTGTGCTCCCTCTTGAACTTTGCTTCCTGGATTACCTGTCTTTGAACTTACATCCATCCTTAATCACTATGCATGCTTATTAGTATCATCGTTGTGTTATCCTTGAGGTCTCATACATAACCACACATTTATTAGTACAATCTTAATACTATCAAAACACAATAATCTCAAGCATGTATCGTCAGGATCATTTCAAACATAGATAATAAACATTAGTATTCAAGGTTTCAGGGAAGTCTTCTTTTACTCATACATATTCTTATTTGATCATAGGACTCTTCTGGTTAGTTGAATCATCAATCAAGATAAGAGATATAATATGCATAAAACCCATGATTATTCAAACCTATACCTTCATGATTCTTCTAGTTAGTCATATCATCAATTATGGTAAGAAACATAATATGCATACAACCATGATTATTCAAACCTATGACTTCATGAATAATCATTATCAACAACACAACAGTATAAGATCCTAACACAAGGTAGGATTCTAGCTTGATATAGGAAAAACATACCTGGATTAGCATGCTAGCTAGTTATGTCTAACATACCTGCATAATGTCTTCTGGTTCTCTTCAGTGACTTGTGCTAGTAACCTGAATGTCTCATAGGTTAACCATTGTAGGACCAAGTTATACATACCTCGAAAGTAGATCTTATATCTGATCCATGACAATGGATGAATCTTTGTCTTCATGTCACCATGATCATATGTTCTTGAAGTAGAACATGATTTTTCTTTCTTGGTGTACCTTTTATGTTAGCGAACAACATAAACCTCATACAACATCACAATGCATTAGTACATTCATAAGTGTCAAAACCTTAATCAATGAATATCTTCTATGAAGGTGATATGACAAGTCTAGTAATTAATCAAGATTGTACTATAATGATATGAAGACAAACATATGATAAACTTAACCATGAAACATACATGTAAGCCATACCTGTCAAGATTGCTTGTAGTCTTCTTATGGAAGGCCTTAGCCTCATCTCCCTCTGAAATAGGAACTTCTTCACTTATGCAGGTGACCAATCCATCCTCTACTAGGATTAACCCAATCCACTTGTTTTGCAGGAACTAGATATGGAGCTGTAATAGGGTTTGTTAGAGAAACCTCAAAAATTCAAACTTTGAATTTCAAACTTCTGAAAGGATAGAAATAAGCGCCTTGATGAGCTGATCAAGCTGGTATATTCAGAATTTGAAAACTGCAAAGTTTCACTCCTCCATTTTTCCTTTGAAACTTTTGGATTCACTAGACGTGACCCCGAACTAGGGTTTGATGAAGCCCACTCTTCTACCCAATCAAAAGGTTTGATCCAAAGCTCTAAGATTCTATTTTTATGAGGAGCTTCCAGCCGTGGTCACAAATTTCAAAAATTCCCATTTTTGCAGAAGCCCTAATTTTCCACTTTTCTGATCAAAGTCCCGAACTAGGGTCTGATCAAGTCCGGCCTTCTGCCCAACCAAAAATTCTGATCTTGGTCTCTAAATTTTGATTTTGATGAGTAGCATTCAGCCGTGGTATCCGATTAAAAAAATTCCAACTTTCTCCAAAGCCCTAAATTCTAGAAGCCATGAATGAAGGTGCTCAAAAATAATTATGTTTTGACATAAATATGTAACTGATTATTTCTAGTGTAACTCCAAACTTTTCAATCCACAAGGTCTGAAACGTTTTCTTGAGATAGCCCAACCTCTTATCTTTCCATACCAATAGGTCTGACCTCAATTGGATTCTCTGAGAGAGAGTTATGCCACGTGTCGCAACGCGACCTGTTTATGGGATAATATAGGAGAGCGAACTTCTACGGCGTGTCACGTGTCACTGGTTCAACTTCGGCCTCTAAATAATTTGCTTGAGATAGTACAGTCTGTGTACTACCTGTCATTTTTTACGAAATTTCATTTGGAGCTTCCTAGCCCAAGTTATGACCTTTTTTCTAGGTCACTCGTTTGTGACTGAGATCTGGAAGAGGCAGAAACCCTATATTGAACAGAGCATAAATCACAAAGTAAAACGAATTAGAAGTTTTCCTTTGGACATAAGATACATGAGGATCTTTTATTCACCCTGTAAAAGTTTCAGATCCGAAAATTTTGCCAAAATGGATTTATAGCGAAAGTGCTATGATGACTGGTTTTTGCTATATCAAGCCCTAGCATCGCAAGTGCAACAAGTGTCATACATGCCATATCATGCCTTCTTTCAGGATAGCTCTGATACCATGTTAAATTTTCAGAATTTACTTCAATCTGATCTAGGATCTTAACTGAGAGAACAACATGTATAGCAAATCTACAGCATATCAATCATGGACACAGTAATGCAAGCACACAAGGGAAACAGAGTTTACTTGGGGAAAACCATAAAGGTGAAAAACCCCAATAACTTCCTCAGAGATAGATAGAGCAATGATACAACCAGAATACAAGAGATAGTTTTCTCCTAGCAGCAGAGTCTCCTCCTCCACAAGTGTGCCACTCTCCAAAGTGTGAGTGAGAGAATAGAAATGTGTAAAATGAAAGAGACACACTCTATTTATACACTAACTTGACTTGACCTTTACTCAACTAGGTAGGCCTCAACTTAACCACTTAACATAATGCTGACTGGGCTGACCCCCACTAGGGTGGTCTAATAACCCTTTGACCCACATGAATTATACAGGGCCGACCCCAACAAGGTGGTCTAATAACCCATCAAGTATAAGTTACAACACTTACAATATAAATGACGACACTTCTGTATAGAGGAATAATAACATCTCTATAGGAATACAATATACATATATGTGAAATACATTCCGAAGTTACATATACATCAACATGGAAAATGCCCAGGTAGCTCCAAATGCATGAAGGAGAGCAGTTGGTTGATGGATAATGGCTTGGGGAGCAATTCATGGCTCTTTTCTTGCCCAAGAAGCAAAACGTGATTTCCCATGCAGGGTGGCTTGCCCATACCCAAAATTGGACAGCCATACCTCTCATTCCCCAAGGCATTAACTACCTCAACCAACTCTTGGGAGAAATCAATGATTGGGTACAAACATCAACATGGGTAGTTGAGGGTTTGATGGGTTCTCTCATTGACACTTGGCTTGACTTGATTGGCTCCAAGGGTTTGAATGTTTTTCCTCTCAATTACTTGTAAAATCATGCCCCAATCTCTTGTTGCATTGCATAGCTAGTTGTGGGTATTTTATTAAATGCATATTTACATGATATTTACAATTCCATTGTGTTGGGCTGGCATGTAAACCATATGCATCAATAAATCGATGGCGGGGCCCTGGCCTTGAGCTCCTCACCACGATTATATAACAAGATTACATCATCTACAGTTTTAATGTGATAGGGTCAAGATGGGGATGTGACATTCCCCTCCCCTTGGAATAACACCGTCCTCGGTGTTCTAATACTTCAGAGTATATACCCACTTTACACATGCCTCAAATGTCACAACTGGTGGCAGGTCTGTCCTCCATTTCATCTCTTGAATTTGAACTTTCAGGATCAAGTCCTTTGGCTTCCTCAAGCTTCTCTTGCTGGCTTTGATCTTCCATCTCTGCAAGTGGGAATTGCTCCACAACAATCCCTTCCTTTTATTCACCTTCCAGCTGATCTACAAGTTTGGAATTTTCATGGATGCCATCTTTCTTACCATCCTAGAAACTTGTTGAGGAATATTTCTAGCCCAAAACAAATAGCCTATGGTCTACTGCCATGATCACAGTGCACAAATGGCTCTCTTTTCTCACCAACAACACTTGGCTAGTAATAGATGCAATCAATGGCTTTCAATTTCTCACCTCTGAGACTCATCAAGCCAATTCCTGTTAGGACAAGCATAATACAATGTTAAAATTAGTCAATTATTTGCCCAATTGACATGGAACATCCATGCTTTACTCATGAGACTTCCACACATTTCATGCTTTCCCAACATACACATGAACTCATTCATGTTCATCCTTTCACAAGAAAATAACTAATTCAGTATTCATAATTCATTTCAAGCAATAAACACAATCAACTTCATTTATGACATGCACTCAACAATATTTTGTTTCTAAGATGCATTAGTCAAAAGGAAAGAGAAGAGTAAGAGTTTCCCTCTCTTAGTCTTGTTCCAATTCGGAGCCACACCATCACTGTGGTTTCATGCTCCTTAGCCTCTTTCACTTCAATGTGAATGCTCGACGTGCCATTTTTTTTGGCTATGAGACTTAGTGTCTAAGGTCTGTCTAATGCTTTTCATCTAGGGAACCCTTCCCCATTGTTGCTTACAGAACCTTTGGTTGATAGGACCCACAGATGTCCACTAGCACCATCTTTCATTGCCACTCATACTGAGCTCTCTTTAGGATGGTCACATGTCCACATGCATCCTCTAGATGCTTTCATAGTCCTTGTTTCCAGCAATACCTACACTCAAACATTGAATCAATTCACATGTTTAATGTATTTTCATAGGGTTTATCTCTAGACAAGAGTTTGAGAAATCATAATCAAATCATATACACACGTATATTCATAAGCAAGAAGTTGCAAGATAACCAAATACTTATTTGTATCAGATGTCTTCACTTTATTCCACAGGATCCTTCTTTTCTTTCTAAGCATTGGATTTCCCGTGGATACAATAATGAATGTTGGGACAGCATGTAGGCTACTCCACAACCATTCGAATAGGCAATGCTAGGCCAGTACGTCGACTGGTTTTTATCAATTAATTAAGGAATGTTTTTCCAGCACACCGGCTGCTCCACAACATCAAGTGTTATACCTCAATATTACACATTACATATTAGTGTCGCATCCTTGCATTACCGACCTAAACGACAGTTTCCCTTAAAGATCATCTGAACATCCAGAGTGAAAACCATTGACTGAATACTGAAAGCAAAACCTTTTTCTGCCATCTTCCAGCCCAACTTAGCCCTGTTTGTGAGCACTGCCGCTCCTTGCACATCTACAAGGGCGCGGTAGTTAGCACTACCGCGCGTTGCTCCTTCTCTGGGGCGCGGTACTACCGCGTTATGCTCAGTTATAGGGGCGCGGTAGTCTGAAATTAGCCTTTTTGCCTTGGATTTTGGGATTTCGACCTTCGAGGAGATTTTGTTGGGATTACCACCTTTGGTTCGATCCTAACTCCTTCTTTGTTTAGCTGGCCTGATCCACTAAACCCTCCATAGATCCACACTTCTCTCTTGTTGGTTAGCCTTCCCATGTGCTATAAGAGAGAAGCTTTCCATGGGCCAAAGGGAGGACTTTTGGGGCATCAAACCTATGATCTTCATACTTCTGCAGAGATAGCTAGAGGAAGCACTTGGAGCTGGAAGTTGGCTTGGACATCAAGCAACTATTGTACATGACTTCAAGTTGGTAATGGAATAACTTGTCTTGTTTTCCCAAATCATTTGTGTTAATTTTGTTTTAATGATATGATTTGTATCTTTCATAGATTTAGATTCTAACTTATGTTTCAAGTTGCTAGAGAATAGTGCATTCTTGTGTCTTGGTTCCATTTTGACAGGTTCATTCGTGAGGGCTTGGAGATTGGAGCAACTACAAAGACAAGCGTTTGGATAGAAGGTCAGTCAAACTTCTTCTACCCTTTCTAGCATTTTAATCTTGAGATGTTTGTTAGATCTAGGGATTCAAGGTAGCATTTGTTTCCTTTTTGTCTTAGTATAGAGTCAGTACATCCTGCTTTATCCTAAGAGAGTTTCTACCTATCCGTAGGGAGAAATTTCTACAACAAAAACTGGCGACCATACTGGGGAGTCTGAAAAGAGCTTAACTATGGACTCCATGTACAACTTTGTCATGGTTGATGACCGATAGTTCAATCCGGTAATTCCGATTGCGCCCAATGTTTCGAATGTTAACTCTCCACCACGAGAGAGTCAATCCCAAACTAATCCTTCCCCTTCTTCGTCGGATGAATCTTCTTCCGTTCCTTCTTCCTCGCCTGACCAAAGCAATAGTGTTAGTAATCAGGTGGATAAGAAGAAGAAGAAAAGGAAAGTTAAGAAGAAGAAGTATAAAGAAGAGGCCAAGCGTAAACCAGTTGCCCCTAATGGCACTCATTCTACGAAAACACCCCGTAAGCCCAAGTTCCCTTGTAAACTTTGTAAGGGTGATCACCTTCTCAAGGATTGTCCTGATCTTTCCCGTGTGTCAGAAGTGTGGTCTAAAAACCCCAAACCAATTGTATCGTCGACCTCTGACCATCATGTCGATGACACTCCTTCGACCAGTGACCCCTTGGTGAAGGGTCGTAAGGGTAAAGTCCTATATCCCTGTTTGATATGCAAGGGTATGCACCGTACTTTCCTTTGTCCGAGCATGGATGAAGCCTCGCGGTGGTTGGAAGATATTACTAGTTCTCAACTGGTACCTCCAACAGACCATGGTAAACTGTCCCTCGACCCCCCGCTGGTTGACCAAGTGATCAATTCAGTTTCATCTGCAATTGATCCCACTCTCCCTTCCGAGAGTGAAGTGATTGAGTCGCTGTCATCCCCGCTCGATCCCGCTATTCCATTGGAGAAATTCCAGACTGAAGCAGTCACCTTGACACAACCTTCGTCTCATTCTTATCTTCCAAGAGAGAGTGAATTGGAAACCACTGATGTTTTCCTTATCGGTTTAGAATGTCCTCGGCAAGGGGAAACCCTGTCCACTTCCGCGAGTCCCCCTCCAAGTACTGAGGTTATTTCCTTTGATTGGAATGGTCTAACAGAATCTCGTCTTCCTTCGAGTGTTCCTTTTCAAATATCTGTAGGAGTTTCCAATAAAGAAATTTTTCGTACGATAGTTGATGAAGGAGCTTCTGTTAGTATTCTATCCTCAACTGCTTGGCAAGCCTTAGGTTCTCCTCGGCTTGTGCCTGTCACTGACCAGATACTGGCTTTCAATAGAAGGCCTACTGGACCTTTAGGATCCCTTCCTCAGTTACCTATCACTTTGGGAGGGAAAACTGTCTGTATTGATGTCATGGTCATCCAAGGTCCCTTAGATTTTAATCTACTCCTTGGACGCGATTACGTCCATGCCATGAAGGCTGTAGTGTCCTCACTCTTTCGAGTGATGTATTTTCCCCATCATGGAAATGTTGTGACCATCGATCAGCTTTCCTTTGTGACACCCACTCATCGCATGACTCCTAGTCACCAGACTTCCCTAAATGTTCCACATGTTTTAGTGGTTTCTTCCCCCTAGGGGGGGGCACTTTTGGAGCAAAGTTCTATTCTGGTGTCAAGCTCGTTAAAAAATGAAACCATTTTCTCAAGCATAGTTTTCCTTTGGTTTTAAGCTTGTGTAAAAATGAAACCAACCATCATCCCAAGCATAGTTTACTTTTGGTTTTAAGCTTGTGTAAAAATGAAACCAACCATCATTTGGAGCAGAGTTCTATTCTGGTGTCAAGCTCGTTAAAAAATGAAACCATCATCCCAAGCATAGTTTACTCTTGGTTTTAAGCTTGTGTAAAAATAAAACCAACCATCATCGCAAGCATAGTTTACTCTTGGTTTTAAGCTTGTGTAAAAATGAAACCAACCATCATTATGAGCATAGTTCCCTTTCTATGTCAAGCTCGTTAAAAAATGAAATAGATTCCTATGAGCATAGTTTACTCTTTGTTTCAAGCTCGTTAAAAAATGAAACCGACCCTCAAGCACAATTTACTTTTGGTTTTAAGCTTGTGTAAAAATGAAACCAATTCCAAGCATAGTTTACATTCAGTTTCAAGCTTGCGTAAAAATGAAACTACCTTCGAGCATAATTTCTTTCTGTTTTAAGCTCATTAAAAAATAAAAAGGACCCTTTCAAGCATTGTTATTATCTATTTTTCAAGCTTGTGTAAAAATGAAATAGATCTCCTTTCCATTTGTTCGAGTCTATCGCTAGAGTTAGGATTTGAACCTTCATTTCATCTGCCTGGGTCACTTGGTCCTGGTTCTCCCTACCTCCCCTGGTGAACACATTTGGATTAGTAGCCAGGATTTTTGGGTAAGGAAGAAGAGTAGTCAGACGAAACGAAGCTTGGGGGGCATGTTTAGCCTTTAGCAATCATGCTGGGGGCATTTACCAACCTCTGATCATCATGTTGGGAGGGAACCCATCAATGGGCCTTAATCGTGAGCAGAGTTTACCTTTGGCTTCAAGCTCATTAAAAAATGAAACCAGTATTTTGAGCAAAGTTCTACTCCTGTGTCAAGCTCGTTAAAAAATGAAACATATCCTTTCCCTTTGAGTCGAGTCTCGTCGTAGACTTAGTAAATGAACCTTCTTTTCACTTGCCTATACCTTAGGCGAATGAAATGAAGCTTGGGGGCATGTATTCAACCTCTAAAAGTTACGTTGAAGTCAACTCGATCACCTCTCTACATCACGTTGGAGCTAAGTCACTTACTTCTAGCAATCATGCTGGGGGCATGAACCAACCTTTGGATTTCATGACGAGAAGAAGTTCACCATTGGGAACATTTTAGAGCATACTTTCCTTTTTTAGGCTTCGAGCTCATTAAACCATGAAAATTATCTTGAGCATAGTTCATTTTCTGTTACAAGCTCGTTAAAAAATGAAGCAGACATCATGAGCATTCTTCCAACCTATCTTCGAGCTCGTTAAAAATAGTAAGATGGGGTTTGAGCTTACTTTTTCCTTTTTCGTGCTCTGGATCCAAACATGAAAAAGATTCCGAGTGCTTTTGATACCATTATCGTGCTCGTTAAACAAATTGGAGTAAAAAGGTGTGTCTAACGAGTATAGGTTTATCACTTTATCCGGCCTCGCTAGACTATTTACGGAAAAGGAACTGTGCCGAGTTTACTTTTCCTTTGTCGTACTCGGTCATCAACCATGACAAAGTTGTACATGGAGTCCATAGTTAAGCTCTTTTCAGACTCCCTAAAATTGAAAAGATTGCCAAGCGAAATTGATTCATTCACGCTTGTAAAAGGATTTGAATGATCGTCTCCCTAGTGATAGTTTACCCCTTTTTCGGACTAGGGGGCACTACTTACGAAAAAGGAATACTCCAGCCAATCATGACTGGAAGAGTCCTCTCTCGTGTTGTTTTACCCTTTTTCGGGCGATGAGGCTAACCTTACGAAAAAGGACCGTTGGAGTCTTCTTTAGTTCTTTTCAGACTCTCTAAACATGAAATGACAATCGAGTTTTCCTTCTTTGGACTCGTTAAAATTTAACATTGAAGGGCCCACTTTGGGACGAACCCCTCCTTTCTCAGGTTCGAAAAACATGTGATATTGGACTCATCTATGAGATGAGCTATATCGAGCATCTGTTATCCTCCTCAAGCTCGTTTAAAAAACAAAGAGGTACTCGTCCATCATGTCGGGGGAAAAATGGGAAAATGAGTCAAGTTTACCTTGTTGGCAGCTTGTGAGTCATCACCTTTGAACATGGCATGCATCCTCACCTTGTCTATTTTGGGTAGTCAGTCTTGCTGATAGTGTCATCATTATGATCATGCGTCCTCATTATTGCTATGAGTTCACACTTTCTGTGGTTCTGTCTGTTCAAGTAATCCCTGCTGCCAAGCTCTGTTTCATGCCGTTATATGTTCAAAGGGTTATTACCTTGAGTCCACCTCCACTTCATGTCAAACCTTCCCTTTGTGTCAGTACATATTCCATTGTTTCATCGGTCCATACTATCTCTCGTTCTGATTTCGTGTCGATGATGTGGGAAACATCATGGCCCACCTTCGACGAGTCTATTCCTGTCGACACCAAATCACTATCCAGGAATTAGGCTTAGGAGTCAACCACTAGTACCTTGGTACCTGCATGCCTCAATGGCAGGTTTCCTCGTATTCAACAGTAGGTTTTCATCAATGACCTCTGATTGAATGATCTCTCGGATGCTCGACATCAACTCCTTTATTCGCATTTCGTTGAGATGTACTATAGATACCTTGGGGATCATCGTCATTATTGGTGATTTCCCTCGCATTTGTTAACGGTTCACATCATTGACCGGTAATCAAATGGTTTCTACCATGTTCGACTTCAACACCTTGTAATCACATGGCTAGATTCGTATCATTTGCGATCGGGTAGAAGACCCTGGGCGCGCCTTGGTATTTTGATCACGTCCAGGTTGCAATGGAGATTTCCTCTGTATTGTCACACAGATCCACTTTTGTATTGGTCGTGGCTGTGTCAGTACTGTCTCATGGATCTACGCTTGTTCATAGTAGCCATGATTTGTCTACAGTCTATATCATCTCAGTACTCATGGATCTGCAATGTATTGGTCGGCAGCCATGCTTTGAGTCATTTGTTTCCGAGCATGGGAATGCCCGCCTCGGTGGTATATCTGACATTTTGTCTCTATTTTTCAGCTCCTTGTTGCTCTCCTCGATGCTATCTCCGAACCGTATTTGTAAAGTCTTTCGTCCATCAGTCTCTTCTGACCTCACACTTTAGGGGGCATCTGTTATACCTCAATATTACACATTACATATTAGTGTCGCATCCTTGCATTACCGACCTAAACGATAGTTTCCCTTAAAGATCATCTGAACATCCAGAGTGAAAACCATTGACTGAATACTGAAAGCAAAACCTTTTTCTGCCATCTTCCAGCCCAACTTAGCCCTGTTTGTGAGCACTGCCGCTCCTTGCACATCTACAAGGGCGCGGTAGTTAGCACTACCGCGCGTTGCTCCTTCTCTGGGGCGCGGTACTACCGCGTTATGCTCAGTTATAGGGGCGCGGTAGTCTGAAATTAGCCTTTTTGCCTTGGATTTTGGGATTTCGACCTTCGAGGAGATTTTGTTGGGATTACCACCTTTGGTTCGATCCTAACTCCTTCTTTGTTTAGCTGGCCTGATCCACTAAACCCTCCATAGATCCACACTTCTCTCTTGTTGGTTAGCCTTCCCATGTGCTATAAGAGAGAAGCTTTCCATGGGCCAAAGGGAGGACTTTTGGGGCATCAAACCTATGATCTTCATACTTCTGCAGAGATAGCTAGAGGAAGCACTTGGAGCTGGAAGTTGGCTTGGACATCAAGCAACTATTGTACATGACTTCAAGTTGGTAATGGAATAACTTGTCTTGTTTTCCCAAATCATTTGTGTTAATTTTGTTTTAATGATATGATTTGTATCTTTCATAGATTTAGATTCTAACTTATGTTTCAAGTTGCTAGAGAATAGTGCATTCTTGTGTCTTGGTTCCATTTTGACAGGTTCATTCGTGAGGGCTTGGAGATTGGAGCAACTACAAAGACAAGCGTTTGGATAGAAGGTCAGTCAAACTTCTTCTACCCTTTCTAGCATTTTAATCTTGAGATGTTTGTTAGATCTAGGGATTCAAGGTAGCATTTGTTTCCTTTTTGTCTTAGTATAGAGTCAGTACATCCTGCTTTATCCTAAGAGAGTTTCTACCTATCCGTAGGGAGAAATTTCTACAACATCAAGTGGTTAATGTTCCCACTAACTATTCTCTAAATTTACCAAGAATTTTATAGTGCCCAACCAATTACTCTTTGGCTTTACCAAGAATTTTATAGCGTCCAACCAATTACTCTCTAGATTTACCAAGCATTTATAGCTCCAACCAATTACTCTCTGGGTTTACCAATAATTTATAGTTCTTTCAAGGTCGTTGCTTCTTGCAATGGCCAAGGTTTCCAACAAGGAAACAATAGTGTATCAGCTTAGCTGTTAGTAGACTTATACATAAAATATTCATTATTCCAAACAAGAAATAAATGGAAATGAATACTTATCTGTATTGTGCATTTCCTCGCTACTCCATAGGTTTCTTTCTCTGCTTTACAAGCCTTGGATCACCTATGGGGTGGATGCTTGGCCAGCACACCTACTGCTCCACAACATCATTTGAATAGGAAATGCCAAGCCAATATGCCGACTTGGTTTATTAGGAAATGCCAAGCCAGTACGCCAACTAGGTTTATCAAGCATTTCAAAAATCAGTATGCTAAGCCAGTACGTCGACTGGGTTTATCAAGCATTTCGAAAATCAGTATGCTAAGCCAGTACGCTGATTGGGTTTATAAAACATTTCAAAAATCAGTATGCTAAGCCAGTACGCCGACTAGGTTTATCAAGCATACAATAACCATTTCCAAGCCAGTTCTCCGACTGGGTTTGTCAGGAAATAACACCCTTCACCAATACCTCCACAACATGCAAATAACCAATTCTAAGCTAGTACATCGACTGGGTTTGTCAGGCATCAATTTAACAACATGCCAATCCAGTACACCAACTGGGTTTATCAGGCATCTAGCAAAACTTTGCCACAACACCCAAATAACCAATGCCAAGCCAGTACACCGACTGGGTTTATCATGCATACAACAACCATTTCCAAGCCAGTACATCGACTGGGTTTATTAGGCAATATGAACAACATAATGTGATTATGTGGCTCCTTCTCTTATGCAACTAGTGGTTCCCTCCAGGAACTCCATAGGTGACTCACTTGACTGCAGGCTAGCATGGCCCCACAATACCCACTCACACTACACAAGGATGATACCCCGTTTCTACAACACAGCTCCTCGGGCCTATCCATCTCTTCTAGTGTCCTTTAGTGTGAGCGTAGAAAGGTTTCCACTGCCCATACAGTCCTCTTGAGCACCCTTTCTTCACTTTTCCTCTTACGTGCAACACTAAATTGCATCTGTGTAAGCTGATAGCACAAGAAGGATAAGCAGACTCATCAGTATTGCTGCTCTAAAATTGTAACCATATTTCATAACATTCACTATCAAGTATTGAAACACTAGGAATCCGTCCATTCCCTTAGGGTGTAGTCAATATTGAAAACCCTAACATATCCCATCATCCGAAAGGTATGCATCCCTTTTCAATGTGAGCCATGTAGGCCTTAGTCCCACTCAAGCAGTCTGAAATAATAATGAAATAATAAAACATGCTCTGCATATTAAATCTAATAACCAGACATGTATATCCTTAGTTAGGGTTATAGAATACTCATTCGTTTCACAGATGTATCTTTTCTTCATTTGCGAAGAATGGGTGCTCCCTTCTCTGAGTCAACAGTCCTTTGGTTTGCCACAACAATATTTTCACGTTCCATAACCCACACATGCCTTCTTGGCATAATTTTACTGTCTCACTCACATACTTTACCAACATGCAGTTCGGTTGAGACATTATCGACATTTACAAAGGCGTTTCACCCGAAACCCATTTCCAAAGCATGGGATCCTTCCCATTTAGTTTGGCTTCTGTAGGCCATCACACATGGTCTTCCTGCAATGTGTCATCCTGCCACACTTATCAAATAGCCAAACAGTCAGCAATATTTAGCAATAAGCTTCAAATATGATTGTTCCATAACCAATCAATAGCATTAATAATTAATTGAACATGAATTTACAATTCTGCCTCCTACATAAATTGATTTGTTTAACCATGAGGCCACTCTCATATCATTTGGATCTTGTAAGTGGTATCACTCTATCCATTATGGTTTTACCCTTGCTATCATACATGAACATCCACCTACAACATGTCAAATGGTGATTAGCAATTATAAGCAAATTCTCAAATATGAAATCTACAGATCTGTTTTCCTACAGAAATTAGATTTGCAACCATGAGATTATTCTCATAAACTTAAATTAGACAATTTTCATATTTATTTCATGCATAAGTTACAACCATGAGAACCTTCTCATAACCTTTGGCTTCTGCACATGGTAGATCCCGGTCTTTACTATGGACTTATCCTCATTGCCATACGCAAGACCTTTCTAACTGAAATGTGAACTTTAATCATCCAAACACGTTATGAGTATCTATGCATATAATCTTTTCATTGCTACAACAGTCACTGAAGTGATCTCATAATTATAACACTCAATAATTCAAACACTTTCAGCTGTTAACATTTTAAATGCAATGAAATATATACATTTCTATATATGCATCATTATCACAATAAAATTGCAAGACACGGTCACACTATCCATGCAATAAACTGTAAATACTCATTACTTCACATTCCATGCAGCTCTATCCTTCCAACAGAGTGCTCTGGTAGCCCATCACATGTCTACCTTCTCCTGCATTCATAGCAGCTCATGAAATGGTCTCAGGATTAGCAATATTCCACCATTTCATCGATTATCTAACTGCATTGAAACATATATATGTCACACCCATGCATCTCAACATGTGCACCCACACATATGCATGCAGATTCACAACATTTACATAATCTTTTAATGTGCATTCACTCGATGCATAACCCCCCAATACAACCTTGCATTAATCCATGAATACTGTGCATTCCAACATATTATGGCCTAACCATGCCTATCTCATATGGCATGCACTACAACAGGACCATAAGTCCTCACTTGCTTTGGTTGTTAAACCCACAACCAACAGCCACAAATGGTATGATATAATTTCATATGAATGCATTGAGGTTTCTAGGAAACTATAGGGTGTAAGGTTCCCTGCCTTCACTTACCCGCACCTCACCATACTTGGTGGGTTGACATACACATTCAGGCACTCAATACTACATGCAAACCAAATCAACATAGTTTAAACATAGTTGAAGAGACTTTACCAAATCCTCCTTCAACATTCATGTGATTTAAACACAAATAACCATCACCTGTATGGTTGTCATTAACATCGCTTAATGTTACCTGATCAGTTGGCCTCTTACCAAGGCTTCATAGTCCTTTTTCCAACCTCATGATCACATATTTGTTGCACCATCCTTTCCTCATAAGGTTGTTGGTCATGTGCAACAACATCATCCACATCCTTAGCCATGCTTCGGTTTTATTTGGTCCTACAACCAATGCGAACACAACTAATTATTAGCAACCACAATCATTATCTTAAGTGGCTCATTGCATATGTAAAACCTCACTATTTTACCAATACTCAATATCATATACACGCAAAAATATTTTCACATGCACTGTGCAATATGTCATCTAGTACATATTCACTTCATCTATCTATCCTCTTGCATTTCCAGCATCCCTATGCTATAATTTTTAGTATAGACAACTTAGGCAATATAAATATAATAGCATTGGAGGAGTTAAGGAATTCTCCCTTTCCAATTCCTCATCATGACATGGAGTTCCTCCTCCACATCATAGTTAATCATTTTCTTGGCTTCCCTACCAAGCATACAAGCAATCATTAGCTATGATCTTCTCATGAATTAGCAATTCAACATATACATACATGTATAATATTCATTCTTGCTATATGCAATTATTATGCTATAAACATAAATAGTTTAAGGTGAGGAATTTCCCTTTCATCCTCCACAATGGGTATTACAACCCATTACTCTTATTGAGATTTCATAACCCCTTCTATGCAATTCCTACTTCTCATTCCAAGCATAGAGAATGCATTTCACACTTTCAACAACTCTCTCCAGGGGACGATGGGGGTCAAGGGGGATTTCCCCCTTGTGGGTCGAGGGCAGCGCCTTTGTTTTTTTTTTTTTTTTTGTAAATCCTTTGATTTCGCGCAATCTGGCGCATAAGTTCCATGGCATTTTTCAACTTTCGGCACCCGAAAAATATCCCTGGAAAACGGCTGAAATTGCTTGTTTCGAAGCAACTCACCGAGTTCTTCCGACTTGTTTTGGGCCAACTTGCCGAGTTCTTCCACAGCTTCGGGCCAACTTGTTGAGTTCTGCCGCCGAAAACACTTAGAAAAATTTTCAGACCAACTCGCCGAGTTCTTCCACCATTGCGGACCAACTTGCCGAGTTCTTCCTCCATTGTGGACCAACTTGCCGAGTTCATCTGCCGAAAGACACTTAGAAAAAATTTCAGACCAACTCGTTGAGTCCTTCCGCCGTTGTGGACCAACTCACCGAGTTCTTCCGTCGTTGCGGACCAACTTCCCGAGTTCTTGCGCCGAAAGACACTTAGAAAAAATTTCAGACCAACTCAGCAAGTCCTTCTGCCATTGCAAACCAACTTGTCGAGTTCGTACGCCATTGCGGACCAACTTGCCGAGTTCTTCCGTCAAAAGACACTTAGAAATATTTTCGGACCAACTCGTTGAGTCCTTCCACCAACAGACACTAAGAAAAAATTTGAAAATTTTCTTCCTTTCCCCGGTCAGTCCGCAACTCCGTCGGCGCAACTCAGCCAATTTCGCCGAACATGTCGGCTCCACTCAGCGAGTTCTGCCACTGTTTCGGGTCAACTCGCCAAGATTCGTCCGCACAGTTTTTGGCAGAAAACTCATAAACACTTAGAAAAATTTGAAATTTTGAAATTTTTTCTTAATTATCAGTGCTGAGCAGGAAGCATACTTACCTCTGCAACTATGATAGGTATCCCATAAAGGCCCAATGCTGCAACCAGTATCTCTGATACCACTCTATCACATACGCACCCAACCATCCAAGGAAAGGGAGGGAACATGATGCCAATCTCTGGGGATTTCACATAATCTCAGCCAATTCATTATAATCATATGAATAAATCATTTGTGTGCAGATGTAAAACAAATCAATTATGCACAGTGGAATTAAACTATCCACACACATTACTCATGCATACAACATATCAACAGTCATCAAATTAATACAGTGCAGAAGTAAATACATAGACAGAAAAACACTTATCTCCATTTTGCAATTGTCCCAAACGACTAGCTATGTTGCTGCAACGTTCCACCCAACCATAGGCCATTTGTGTTCATCAATAGCTCAACACAACTTCCATCCCCGAGCTGGGCATGATTCCTACAAGGAAAAAAGGAACATTCAGCTCATACGCAGCCAATTAAGCATTTCATTTGAGCCAAGCCAGTCCATAGCTGGGTTTATCAAGCTACATTAGAACCCTGGATGCTTGCACTCAAGCTCAAGCCAAAACAATGGAGACAGATAACCCATAACCCAACATACTCTTTTCTCACACAGTAAGCACAATCATTGGGAAGGGATACACATTTAACAATGGGATTTACAACAGGATGGTCATGGGTTTTCCCCAATTTGTTACCAGCCAAAAACATATTATGGGATGGGGAGAAACAATCACAGGGATGAAAATGATTTCTTCCCCAACTAACTGAGCATTCAGCAGCCAAACGATCTCTATGGAACCCCAATTCCATTCCCCTTCTTCCCCACTGGTATAAAACACAAAAATGCCCTTCTACCAGCTAAGAATGAAGGAAAACACAAGAAACATGGCTGGAAAATGCCCAGGTAGCTCCAAACTCGTGAGGGAGAGCAACTGGTTGATGGATGATGGCTTGGGGAGCAATTCGTGGCTCTTTTCTTGCCCAAGAAGCAAAATGTGATTTCCCATGCAGGGTGGCTCACCCATACCTGAAATTGGATAGCCATACCTCTCATTCCCCGAGACATTAACTACCTCAACCAACTCTTGGGAGAAATCAATGATTGGGTACAAAAGTCAACATGGATAGTTGAGGGTTTGATGGGTTCTCTCATTAACACTTGGCTTGACTTGATTGGCTCCAAGGGTTTGAATGTTTTCCCTCCCAATTCCTTGTAAAATGATGCCCCCATCTCTTGTTGCATTTCATAGCTAGTTGTGGGTATTTTATTAAATGCATATTTACATGATATTTACAATTCCATTATGCCGAGCTAGCACGTAAACCATATGCAACAATAAATCGATGGTGGGGCCTTGGCATTGAGCTCCTCACCACGATTATATAACAAGATTACATCATTTACAATTTTAATGTGATAGGGTCAAGATGGGGACGTGACACTAACTATCCTTATCCACCTAACATCCAACAACTCTTGCCTGGATTTGTAACTCCTTGATTACCCCCTATTTCAAATAAACCTCATCATTTCCAAAATATGAATCCTCCAAGGCCCACAATAGTACCTGCACAATCGATACCAAATCCTAACAACAAACCAACCCAAACTCTTAATAGCATTGGGTTGTTACCTCTTCCATCATATGCCATTTCGACTGCATCAATACATGAGATTCAACTGCAGTCTAGAAGAGTTTTGCAAGATCAACCCAAGTCATCAGTTGTTATCCAAGAAGAGAATGAAGAAGAAAATATACCTAGTGAAGTTTTGAATGATGCCATTCTTGAAGATTTGGTTATCCCTAAATCTTCAACACACAACCATCCTTATGAAGAAGTAATTACAGGAGAAAAAAGCACTCCCATATACGGAGCGTCTAGTACTAGAAAAACCTGTAATTTATCCAGAGTATGATATCATTAACGAATTGAAAAATATTTGTATCAAGATCCCTTTGTTACAATCCATTAAGGATATCGCAATATATAGTAAAGTAATAAAGGAACTCTGTATTAAAATACCAGGGAGAAAACCAAAAGACCCTCCGATGATTCATGTAATAGGTGAATTGTCAGATTGCATAGCAAACCAACCTACAATCCCAAAGTATTCAAATCCAGGAAACCCTGTGGTGACTGTTATCATTAATGACACTGCCATAGGAAACACACTTATTGATCTAGGAGCTGTTATTAACCTGATGACTATCACAGTTTTAGAAACTCTCCATTTAGGACAGTTCCTCCGCCCTACCCCAACAATGCTAGAATTAGTAGATCGCACTATGGTGCAGCCGGTTGGGGTCTTAGATGACATCACTGTATCAGTAGCTTCATGGGAATATCCTGTGGACTTCATTGTCATAGAATACAAAGACCCTTCCAAAGGTCATCCCATTATTTTGGGAAGACCTTGGTTGGCTACTTCCAATGCATTTATAGGATGTAGGGATGGAGAGATGATTATCTCTGATGGGCTATCTACAAGAAAACTAGCTTTATACCCACCAGCACAGCCAGTAACTGAAAACCTGTTTTGGTTAGATTGTCCTTTCGACGATGAGAACTTGGAAGAACATTCCCTTGTTAGTAATTTCTCCTAGACACTTCAAGAACAAAATACCGAGCATGTGTTGAACTAATTTATCTCTTCCACAACATGTGTAGACTTTCCTCAGTCTTTTTCCCAACTTGACCAAATCTTTGGAGATGAATTCCAAGAAAACATGAGCCTCTCAACATTTACAAGTACACCCTATATCTTCGCAATCGAAGAGTATCTAGGATCCTATACCCTACCTTGTGAGGTTAGTTCCGACAAGTTTCTACATATAAATGCAGGTTTAGATGAGAGTCAGCAAAAACAATTACTAAAAGTTCTCAAGAGTCAAACTGGAGCATTTGCATGGGAATACACCGATATGAAGGGTATACACCCAGATACCTGTATTCACCACATTTACACAGACTCAAACATACCCCCTTTCAGGCAGCCCCAGAGAAGAATGAATCCATCCCTAAAGGATATAGTAAAAGATGAATTGCAAAATCTCCTTAACGTTGGTTTCATTTACCCAATTTCCAACAGTAAATGCGTGTCTCCTCTGGTGGTAGTTCCAAAGAAAGTCATAGGAAAATGGCGTATCTATGTTGACTTTCAAGAATTGAACAAGGCCACTCTTAAGGACTACTTCCCTTTTCCTTTCATTGACCAAGTGTCAGACACCTTGTCAGGGAAACAATATTTTTCGTTCCTTGATGGGTATAGTGGATACAATCAATTATTAATAGCACCTTAAGATCAAGACAAGACAACCTTTACTTGTTCTTGGGGGACATATGCCTATTGAGTGTTGCCATTTGGCCTATGTAATGCACCTGCTACTTTCCAGCTTGCAGTTTTAGGAATCTTTGCTAACCTTTTACATGATTGTGTAGAAGTTTATATGGATGATTTTACGGTTTATGTTAATACCTTCCAAGAAGCCCTTGACAACCTTGAAACAGTTCTTATTCGGTGCCAAGAAACGAACTTAGCTCTTAGTCATGAAAAATGTAAGATGCTATTAACTGAGGGCATATTTTTGGGACATTATGTCTCTCTTCAAGGTATCAAGGTATATCCTTCCAAAATAGAAATAATTGTTAATCTTCCTCCTCCAAAAACTATGAAGGAAGTAAGAAGTTTTCTTGGACACGCAGGCTATTATAGACGTTTTATTGAAAATTTCACTAAGATAGCCGCACCTATGTTCAAACTACTCATGAAAGCCACATAATTCCAATGGACTGAACCTTGTCAACATGCCTTTGAAACTTTGAAGGAAAACCTATCAGTAGCACCAATACTCAGGGGCCCCAATTGGTCCCTTTTCTTCCATATATCCACTGATGCTTTTGACATAGCTGTAGGGGTAGTTTTAGGTCAAAAAGAGGGATAGGCATCACATGCCATCTACTTTGCTAGTAAAAATTTGACTCCTACAGAATCGAAATACATTGTTACTGAAAAAGAGTTTCTAGCAGTAGTCTATGCCATCAACGAGTTTCGTCATTATATCATAGGATATGAAATTTTTATACACACTGACCACTATGCCATTATATTTTTAATGAATAAACCTATCACTAATGGCAGAGTGACTCGGTGGCTTCTTCTGTTACAAGAATTTAACATCACCAGTGTTGATCGTCCTGGTGGAGAGAATGTGGTAGCAGATTTTCTCTCTCGAATTCAAACTGACGATAATGCTAGTCCTCTCAATGATAGCTTCCCAGATGACCATTTGTTCGTTGTGTTTGTTCGAACCCCGTGGTTTGCAAACATAGCCAATTATTTAGCAATTGGAAAGATACCAAACCATCTCTCCCCACCTAAGAAACGTAGGATCATAGTTCAAAGTTTGAATTATTCTTGGGTGGACAATGATCTTTTTCGTACTGGTCCTGATCTCATTATTAGACGATGTATACGATAGGATGAGATGGAAGAGATCCTTCATGCATGTCATGGTGGACCTTGTGGCGGGAATTTTTCTAACAAAATAACAGCATACAAAGTGTTGCACTTTGGGTATTATTGGCCAAGCATTTTCAAAGATGATGCCAAGTATGTCGAGGGGTGTGACAGTTGCCAATGAATGGGTATACCTACGCCATCCGATGAGATTCCTTTACAACCCCAAGTTATGATTGAGCCTTTTGAGAAGTGGGCTCTAGATTTTGTTGCGCCAATTTCCCCTATGTCTCGCAATAAGAAGTACATCCTAGTCTGCATCGATTATGTCACAAAATGGGTAGAAGCTAAAGCCTTATTCTGAGCCACAGAGAAATCTGTGGTAGAGTTTATATATGAATAAATATTTACCCGATTAGGTGTACCTAGGGAAATTGTAACCGATCAAGGATCTCAGTTTACCTCCAATTTGGTGAAAGAGCTTACTGACAAATATGGTATTAGACATTGTAAATATTCACCATATCACCCGCAAGCCAATGGTTAGGTAGAGTCCACCAACAAAGTATTAGAAGCCATCATGAGTAAGACTATCCAGTTACACCACAGAGACTGGGCAGATAGGCTTCCAAAAGCCTTGTGGGCTTATAGAATAACTTGGAGGAATACCACTGGCCAAACACCTTATGAACTTGTTCATGGTAAACAAGTTCTTCTACCTATTGAATTTCAAGTCAAAACCTTTTGTATGGCTGCACAATTAGGGATGAATCTGGAAGAAGCACAGAGACAATGAATCCTGCAGATAAATGAATTAGACGAGATTAGGAAAGATGCTATTCAATGCACAATTTTAATACAAAACCAACGTAAAATGTGGCATGATAGATACATTAAACAAAAACAGTTCAAAACTGGAGACTGGGCTTTGCTTTTTATTCAAGGTACAAAACATTTAAAGTTAAATTAACTACTCGATGGATGGGTCCATATGAAATTGTTACAGCTTTTGATAATGGATTTGTTAAAATTAAGACAATTGATGATTCTCAAATTTCCTTTGTTGTAAATGGACATAGACTTAGAATTTATCATCAACCAATATATAAGCAATATTTTGTGCAAAATGCCTTACAATAGAAGGAAATGGAGCTGGTAGAAGAGGAAGTCATTCCTCCTTCTCCTAGTCCTTGAATTATTTGGGTTATTTTCATTTGTACATATGTAAATATATTTTTGTTTTTCAATAATAAGAGTAATCTCTAACAACTGATTGCATCTTACAGGAAATTTATTTTTATGATCAACTTATGAAATTTTGTCAATTAAGACAGGAAGACTCTTTTCCCCTTTCTCCTAAATTTCATATGAATTTTTCTTTGTACATATGTTTTTGTTTGGAATAAAATTGAATCATCTAACAAGTGGTTTTGCAGTTTGATTACGAGTACCTTATCATTATAATCAGCTCATGCAATATTATCCGAAAAGGGAAGTGCTCTAAAACAAACACTTATAATGCATCTTAACTCCTTCTCTTTTGATTATTGTTGAAAATTGAAAATTTATAGTGGAAGGATAAAGTGTTCTTTATATCATTTCAGACCACTTTCTTTTATGATTCTGTATATGGTATTTGATTCAGACATGTACATTTCTGATTTATCATTAGAACAATTGCTTAAGCCTTACTTCAATCCTCATGATTATCAAACAATTCTATCTTATACCTATGGACTACTAGCTCATCCTAGACTCATTATCAAAACTTGTCTCTTAAGCATTCTTTAACAAGGTAGCCCAAAAGTGAGTGATACTTCTATTTTGTGGGGAACATTACTGATCTTTCATGAAGAAGATGTACTGAGAAGTCAAAGAATAGCTTTAGGTTATTATCTTTTGACATGATCTATAATCTAGGCCATTATAAATGAAGTTACTCATAAGGTTCGCTCTAAAATTTGAATTATGTGTTTAACAGGCTTAGCACACTCTAGTGCCATCCGACTTCCTTACTAAAAAATATCATTATACAAAGCAAACCCGTCGGGGTACTGAACAGGCTCAATGGCAGGGGGTCCATGCTAAGTAAAATCTTAAACAAGGAAGCTCGGTAAATGCAAGTAAACCTATCAGGGTATTGAACAGGCTCGCTGGAAACGGGGCTATGCTTGCATGGTACCAAGATAAACCCGTTGGGGTACTGAACAGGCCTGCTGGCAGTGGGGCAATATTGGGTAAAAGAGATTCGGTTAGCACATTGATATACACATGGCTCATAAAAAACCTAAGTATATGAATACATGTTGAGGCCAATTATTTATACTGTCATTAAAGAATGGCTATAAGATGGACTTCGACCCTGTCATCTAATTCAAACAATACCTAGGGTATGACTATCCTAGAAATGGGACCCATAACTATAGAAATATCACAAACTCTAGGGTGAATTTTATCTATATTCTTTGGATGACAAGAGATCTTTCAAATGAGTCATTGATGGCTAGTTTTCCCATCACATTTTTTGCATCCATTGCACTATCTTTCTTCATGTGGTCTTCTTAAGCACTGTTGTATTCTTTTTGATGAATGCACATACCTGAATCATCTACATTTAATAGTTAATATTTCATTTTCTTACGAAAATTATCACAGCATTTTAAAAGTTATTGCCTAGGTCATTAATTGAAATATTTGAATATTAATCAATTTTTCTTTGATGGCTTGAGGACACGCCATATTTTTGGTTTGGGGGAGACTCATAACTGCTTTTACCTTCTGAATATTTATAAATTCATTTATCTCTAACAAATGATAGGTGTTTTTCAGGATAATGCAAAGAGCAGAAGGAAAATCGTTCCGATCAATGACAAATAAAGAAGAACGCAACTAAAGTTCCAGAAAAGTAGGTTTACAACATCTCTTGTGTGCTTACAAACCCCGGGAAAATTCTCTACATAATCAACAGCAGTCAGATCCATCAAAGCACATTTTTGTACAAAGGTCTATATGAAGGGTTGAATGAAGGGTCGAATGACGATCCAAATGAGCTGACGAACGAGGCAAAGGAATAATGATCTGAATGAAGTGCGGAATGAAAACTTAGCTTGTAATGATATTAATAAGTGTGCTAAGGGATTTAAAATTTTGATTTTTTCTGATATATCCAATCAACTAATCATGTCAAGGATCAAATTAAATGCCATCTTTGCATACTCATTTCGTCTCATCAAATGAATTGATCAACCATCATATGGTTATCATACGATTTTAATCCTCCATCAAGTTTTATCGTGAGATCTATCGTTTCATTTATTAAGTCATCATGATTTTTATGTGTAAATTGTGTCGATAATTTCATAATGAGGATTATGTTCAACCTGTCCAAAGTTTTACTTTGGACATGGTTGAACATATCATAGCTATGCGAATTCACTAACTCACGCAGTTCCATGACGACACACAACTCAAGGTAACTGAATGATAGCGTATCATCTGAACGTGCCAAATCTATCCCCACGATCATTCAGCCGTTCAAACGGATCTCAATTTAAACTGACCTTTGCGTAAGTTTTGCTTCATCTTGCTCATTTTCCATCTCCCCTGAACCTATCAAGCTCCATCCCTTGCAATTTCACGCATCCTCTCTATTCATCCACATCCTTCGACCTCTGTTCAATATACCAATCTATTACGAGCTTGGCCGTTACTACAACCTCCTCCGGATGGGGTCCATTTCTTCACCTTCTTGATGACCATGATGCTGAGGTTTCACTGCTGTTTTCTAAGGGCTTCGATGGTAAGACATCCAGGGTCGGCCATCTCACTTTTCCGGTGATGGAAGAATACATTGCATCGGCCACGAAACTTCCTAGGGAAGGAGCCCATTGGCACAAACATCTTTTTCTTCCACAAATGGAGCTCGAGTTTGCTCTTAAAGCCGACTATCAGCATGTTGCTGGAACCAAAGGGTTCCACAGAGAATGGGTGAAGCTCGAATATCTCGAGTCGTTGACTGTCATTATCCATTTGATCACTTATGAGGGTAAGTACACCATTTCCAAAGCTTGTCACTTTAGGCTGCTGACACATTTTGTTAATGGTCAGGCTCTTAATTTCCCCTTCTATTTCCTAAAGAGCCTAGAGAAAATGTCTAGTGAGGTTAGGAAGAATACCACTAACCCCTCTGGAAGCTTATACCACCACTGCTTTATTAAAATATTGATCACTCAACAGTTGAAGAAAAGGGGAAAACCTGGGAACGCTTTGTCTTTGAAGTCTTGAACCCTCACCTAGTAAATAAGCCTACGGTTAAATCCCTTGCCTCTCTTAAACGACATTGTTTCCAAACCCATGTAAATGAGTCGGCTCAAACCTCTTCCTAAGAAGAAAAGTTTACCAAGTCCATAAGATTTAGTGAGGGTGCCTCGGGAGAAATACACCTTGTTCCTTCATCATCTCCTAAGCCTATCCACAAGGACACAACCATGGAACCCCCATTTTTCTCACCAATACCCACAAAGTCAAGAAAGGCCAATCGTGACCAGTCCGTCGAACAAACCATCATCCAATCCGTTGATCAGTCCGTCATTCAGCCAATGCATTCGGACAACTCTGACAACCAGGCCAATGACCATGTCTTCACTAGTACAAAATGAGAGATAAATGACCAAAAAATTACCAAAATCCGCATATAAATGACCACTTTTGAGTTGGTGACCACTGGTAGCAAATTAGTCGCCATTTATCATGCGACCAAAAATGTGGTCATATTTAGCTTGGTCATTTATAGCTTATCTTGTGGTCATATATTTGGTCATTAATTTTCAAAATTAATGACCACATTTTTTTTCACGTGATAAATGACCGCTTATTTGCTACCAGCGATCGCCAACTCAAAATTGGTCATTTATATGCATATTTGGGTCATTTTTTTGGTCACTAATCTCTCATGTTGTACTAGTGATCGTTTATATGCAAATTTTGGTCATTTTTTTAGTCATTTATCTCATTTTAGTGGTTTCAGAATATAAATAGGGCACGGAGGAATCGAACCACCAACCTCCTGCCTATAAGGCAGGTGCTCTACCATTGAGCTATCACCCTCAAATAGAATTCCTTATGGATAGATATGAGAATAAAATTTCCAACATTTAACACCATCTTACCAAATTCTGAAAAAAGGGTCACATACCTAACTAAGAAACAAAGATTACCCAATAGTCACCAAAAAGGGTCATGTTAATGATATAACCTTCTTTTTCCAAAATCTCTCAAAAATCAAGAATGCAATTGTATTGTCAAATTTTTCTCCGAGTGGTACCAAATCAAGAATCACAATTGTATTTTCCTAATCTTGGGAATCTGCATTTGCTCCCATTATCCTTACTTGGATTTGTTTCAAGAAAGTTCATGTTACTATCTATGCAGCGAGCACTGAAACCAATGGGAAAAAAACACAAAGTGCCACCCCAAGCTCAAGCTCCACTTGCATTGGATATACACAACCACATGGTGCACCAAGAGGAGTAGAAGTCAATTGTTGAGTGCAAGCTATTGGACCGCAATCTCTACAAAGAATGCATCAAGTTAATCACACATAATGTATCTTGACTCTTTATACAAAGAAATAAAGTAGAATCTAAGCATATTGATCTTATATGCAAGGAGTAAATTTATTTGCAAATAAAATGATAACATAATGAATGTTCAAAGAATAACAAAATATATTATGTACTTTCCATACCTTTAGTAGGTGGGGGGAGGGGGGAATACCAATGGCAGTGGTTCCAAAGGTATCCTCCGCATCATCTGAGGTGATTCCGAAGGGGAAATGTTTGCAGGAGAAGCAAAGGGTCCTAACAATGCAATAAGCAAGACGTGCTTAGTAAATTTTGCTACTATTATACTCATAAGACATCTCAAAGATCTGTGAAAAGAAAGGAAGTATACCTTTCACATGTTGATAATTCGGAGGGGAAGGAAACATGATTGATGGTGAGACTGCTAGGGCACTCAAGTTTCCTGAGTGTGATACAAGGGGACAGTTAGCTGATGAATAAGCAGGCCCTTTAAAAATAACCAACAATCCAATAACTTAAGAGTGTAACCTTCACCAAGTATAAATTTTGAATATCAAAATAAAACAAAAAGAAAGAAGTATACCTTTCGTGTGTCAATGATGTGGAGGTGAACTAAACCCAATTGATGGTGAGACTTACAATACGTATCCAAAACACCCATCTGGAAGTATCATGGATACCATCATCATGCCTTCACGTGTGAGGCCTCTTCCATATATGATAGGCTGAAATACCATATGAGAAAGTTTAAAAACAAGGTTATTTGAGATTATAACATGTGCACTTTAACAAGCTAGTCACTTATCCTTTAGACCAAACAAATGAGAGATAAGTGACCAGCTTGTTAAAGTTGTTTCTGGTCACTTATCTCTCATATGAGCATGTAAGAGATAAAAAATTTAGTACTAATAAAATAAAATACGAAAGTAAACTCCGTATATATAATACTTTTAATTAAATAATCACAAGTACATAGACATTTATCAGTAAAATCAAACATATATTTAATTAAAAAAAAATCTCAACAACGGCCATTATAAGAGAGGGAAACTAATTATTAATAATTATTATAATAAAAAAGTAATAATTGAATGTTATTTTTGTTTTATACTCTTTAAAAAATTAAATTATGTTTTTCATAATTTATTTTTTTACTAGTATAATCATTTGTATCCTTATTATATTTGATCCAATTTGGTTCAAATTCCAATACCACCAAATTATGCTATTATGCTTCCAACATTAATACAGTTAAAGGGATCATAAAGAATAATATACAATTTAATATGCTTAGTACTATATGGATTGAAGTGAAAATGAAATGGTGAGACTTTGAAATAGACCTGCAGTATTCAACCATACATGATAAAATAGAGAGTCGAAGAATTCTTTAACTACAGAAATATTCGGAAAAAACCAAAGACTCCTCGCTATTTTCAAATATTTTTCAAATTGAAACTAATCTTACCAGCATCTTACGTGAGAGAGAAAAAATAAAAAATAGGTGGGAGGTGGGGGAACCTTTCAATGGAAACTACTTTAATGTGTTCTGCTTCTACCTCAAGAAAATAAAGAATTTATGATTCTTCAGGACAGTGAAATAATACTTAAGTTCCGCTTCTACTTTAATGTCCATTGTCAAAAAAAGAAATGAAAAGTGAAATAATACTTCAGGACATTGAACACTATGATGTAAAAATTTGAGAATCTCCAACCTTGGACTATATTCCATGTTTTGCTAATGTCGAGGAAAATGAGGCCTTCTGCAACATTTCATATTGTACCATAAAATTATCGGACAACGTGATCAAATTTTTAAATAAGTACAAACTTGAATATTGAAATAAAACTTAAAATTAAAGAGTGCTATAAACTTCATCCACTCAAAATAAAGCACTGATGCTCACATGCATGACAATGGAGATGTTTTAATGATAAGAACATTGCTCATATGTATTTGTCATGACAAGCAGCTCTATATTCAGAGCTCGTATAAACCACAACCGATGTTCTTTATCCTAAAATCAATCTCGATGATACCTAAATTTAAACAAGTATCTTTAATAAATACCAAACATTGTCCCGAAAATACTATAAAAATATTCTTATAATTCATTTGTAGGATATAGCTGAGATCATTAGGCATACTGTAAAAATTACAAAATCTAATCAATAATCTTTGTAAATAGAATCTGAAATTGTTAAAAACTATCTTATGCTTAAAACTTTTACACAGCAGATGACATTATAGCTCAAACTATGTTTAGTTATGACATCCAACATATTATAAACATCAAATATTGGCATGCTCAAGTACCAATAAAATATATAAAAATTGTCTCCTCTTGAATTTTGGAAGAAAAGCCTTGTCGCATCCATTAAATTGCATAGTACTCAGTTTGAAAATTCTCAAATGGAAACTATAGCAAAGGAAGTTGTATATATTTCTGATTAAATTCCACTCATGCATAATGTAAGAGAAGGTTGAACATAACATTGTCAGATAATATGTATTCACGATCACCTTTTGTAGGTGCATTAGACGAGGGAAAACCAAATGCCTTGTATACATTTATTCTTCAATTTAAATTTAATCCTAAAGTTATCAAATTTATCCCCATAGCTAATATTGTTAAATTAGGCTCACTCATCTTGATAACACCAAGAAAGCCTAGTAATTCAAACTTATTAGTAATTCAAACTTATTAATAGGTGATTGAAGCGCTTGCATAGATTTCAAACCTTGATCTTTGGCCGACTAACCAAAACTGTGACTAGTTTTGATGATGTTAATACTGAGCTAAAGAAGTTGATCATATGATCCCAAGCTACTTGCTATATTATTGATCCCAGAAGAGCACAAACTAGGAACAAACTAAGTAGTTTTAATGTCAAGTAGTTTATAAACACTTGAATCTTATAAAACAAAATGCTACTATATGCTAAAGTGGCATTATTTTCTAAATCTATAAATCAAAAGAATAATGTATCAAAATATTGTTTCTATAAGCATTACCTGAGAATGATCTAAAGCAAAAATTTCATGAGAAAATGGAAACAGATTAGTCGAGCCATTTAAATGGAGAAGATTGGGAGGGTTTTTAAATGCAAAAGTAACTCCTCCATTACTAGTTGATAGACCAGGAGGAACTAGGATTTGTTTGTGCTATGGCTGGCGATGAGAAACATATGAACCTACCAATGAAAACCCAATAGATCTTGACATCTAGAAAAAGAGAACAACTTCTTAAGATCCATACCTTGGATTTATATTGTAACTTTGAAACTATGCAATTGTATCATTTTACAAAACATGGTTTACAGACACCATTTATAGACTGCATTCAAGATACCAATAAACTCAGATATAAATCAGTCATATCCTAAATATTTCGAAAGGAGTGATAGTGCCATACCTTGATTGACAACCTTACACAGTGGTGCATCTAACGACAACTCAACCTCTATTTTAGGTGAATAGCAAGATACTATTACAAGTTATCTCAGTGTATTGTTAAATGGAATAACATATCCCTAATCCCATTAAAACTTGGCCTTCAACACTAATTAAAATTTCTCCAATATTTAATTATACTGCGCTCCACGGTTTTAGTAACCACACAATTGATTCTACAAGAATGATAACACGAGTTTTCTTATCCAACTAACCGGGTTCCGATAGTTGAAGGGTAGTACTTATGTTCAGTTGTCACTGATTTGGTTTATTTATTGAAATAAATTACAGAGGTGTGAATGCAAGTTGATCAAAATTAAATCTTGCTACCTTGGGTCATGGACCGCCCACTTGTCTGACTTCCCATAAATGCCTTTCTACATTAATCATCCACATTTGACATTTGTTTCACAAAATGTGAGATGAATATTCTGTGTTTAAGATAAAGATGCAGCTTGAATGGCCTAATATCAGCCCCCAAAATTATGATTAATGTACAGTCTTCAAATATATACCAGTCATCTACTCTAATCTCAACAATACCGTGCAACTTAAGCCTTACGGCCAACTTCTCGTGCTGAATTTACATGTGATAATAGTTAGCAAGTAGGTAATTACAGTTAGATAACAATGGTCTATATAGTGAGATTTATGAACCCTACATGCCATGGAACTATAAGGAGTTACATGTAATAGAGTGGTATTAATACGTGGTCGTCTCTCTGAAATTAATATAAAGAGTAAATCCCATATTAACCTCGTAATTAAAATGAGGGAACATAGATTACATATACCTGAGTTGACTAATCTCTGTAAAGGCTGAATATGAAATAGCTTACACAGTTCATGGAACTATCCTTTCTTAATAGACTTAATCACTACGTTATAGGTTAACTAAGACCTGCCATGTAGACATTTTCCTACTCAATGTCGAGCGCATGTGATTTTGTTTTTTGTACTACAACCCATTAAGATGCCTTTACATTGTATACACTATAAATAGTTATAGTGCCCAAGCGTGATTAGTCTGAACTGGCGCAGAAAAAAATTTAACATTTATGCTGGATGGGAACAATGGATCTAGTTCTTTATCTGTCTGCTTAATATTTCTTGCAGCTTGGCATATATTCAATTTCTGCATTCATAACAGCCATATAAGGGGCATTGGGATTTTGTCATTTCATCCTTTAGGGTGGCTTATTACATGGCAATAATTATATATGACCAACAGATTTATAACACCTACAATTTTGGAAATGAGATCCACAACATCTATACAACCAACAAATTTATGATAGATAAGATTTGAAAAACACAAGATTTATAACAAACAAATATTCGTAATGGCTGTGATATGGAAATCGCACATCCATAACTTGGAACAACAAATTTCTTTTAACTGACAGATCTAATTATTGTGTAACAAAATGAATAATTTAAACCAAAATCTAACCATTCATGAATCTCGTATTCTCCTTAATCAAAACCAGTAGATCTAAGCGAACTTGCAATGACAACGGGACGACGACGATGACCTTATCTTCTGGCGCCTTACCTCCTGGAAATTATACATACTATGATCGACAACAATGAATCCTGAGTTAAGTGATTGGCTCTTGGCTTCCTGGCACTAACCTTCGGTCTATGCTTGGCCATGGTGGTGAAAAATATCTACAATTCCTTATGCATTGATTCATGATGAATGGGAATCAAACAATGAATACTATAATAATTTCATATTATTTTCCATCTTTCCATATTATCCTCCATATTTTGGGATGTCTTAAGCAAATACCATATTCACAAATAAAAAAGCAAATTGAAATTATATTATCATGGATCCAGAACCCTCACAAGAATCTAAGAAAAAAAACTCTATTTGCAATCACCAATCTAGAAGATATCTATGAAACCGACTTAGCCCTTTTAATCACATAGGCTTAAAAAAATCTTGGCAACCTGCAAGCAACAGAAAACGATTTGCACATCCAAAACCCAAATGATAAAAATAATGCAATCACTAATCCAGAAGATATCTCTAAAACCAAATTAGCCCTTTTAATCACATAAGCTTAAAAAAATCTTGGCAACCCGCAAGAAACAGAAAACGATTTGCATAGCCAAAACCCAAATGATAAAAATAAAGGCAGAGCCCAAATAAGCGCTGAGAACTAGAGATACCAAATCAGGCGAGAGCACATTTAAGTAATTTGCATGGTAACAACATTCATGATTTGAGGAAGGGGGATTACCGGTGATAATAAGTCGAAGTTTGACCCTGAACCTATAGGCGTCCTGTGATTAGCTCTCATTTTTCTGTCACAAAAGAAACACATGATAAAGAAAGAAATAACAGGACTTTTGACAAGCTATAGCTGTCGATCTAGCTCGAATGCTGCCTCTACTCCTTGTGCCTCTATGGTTGACGGCTAAGGATCTTGATCTAGAACTGTTCCAGGCATCTTTGCTTCTGCAAGCTCGTCTCGGTAAACCACTAGATGTATAAACCCTCCCCCGAATCTCGATATCAAACTTCTCCAGTCACCTTTGCTTCTGTAGGCTCGTTTGGATAAACCACTGGATCTGTAAACCCTCCCTAGATCTCGATCTTGAACTTCTCTAGGCACCTTTTCTTATCCAATCTCGGTCAACCACTGGATCTGTAGACCCTCCATGGATCTCAATCTCGAACTGGTCTAGGCACCTTTGCTTCTGCAAGCTTGTCTTGGTCAACCACTGGATCTGTAGACCCTCCCCAAACTTTTTGAAATTTGCTTTTTGGAGGGAATGAAAAGGTTTTATGCCCTTTAACATCAATTATATGGGGTAGGAGAGAGGAGGGAGCGGTGGGTACGGTTTTTTTTATAATTATTTAATTTTTATTCTTTTAATTTTTAAATGTTGTAATGATTTTTATTTTTAATTTTTTGTTAATGTTTTTAATTTTTAATTTTTTTTTAATTGATGGTATTTTTTTTTTCAATAATCATATAGATATATGCAACAAAAATTATAAGAAAAATGCAACTTGCATAAATATTATAAGAAAAAATGCAATTTAAATGTATCGATATCAACGTGTATGAGAGGTTTTGCTTCATCTTTTGTACTAATTTGTAATTTGATATTGTTATGGTATATACTTAAGTTACTTATTAGTGACTTACAATGATCAAATCTAGGGATTAGGGGCATGTGGTATAAGACCTTTCATAGCATTTTATTTTCTTTGAACATTGCATGGTAGTGTGCCTCTCTTTATTTAGATCATTTTTCATATTTTCCAAATTGCCTATGGTATAGCATGAAATCATTCACACAAGCATAGTATTTCTTGTAATTGATCCCTAAACTAGTCGTCAACTTGAGTGCTTTTTGGCACGAGGGTGGAAGAGCATTATCTTCAAGAAAATATTCTCCTTTAATAACATGGACATCAATTAACACACATATAGATGTTCATTGAAATAAAGAAACACTGAAAACAATAATGAAAACAAACTTAATTTTCACTTGCATCGATCGAGCACATACCGAGACAATCCCTTCAATAAATTGATCTAAATTTTTAATATTGTGTGGTTAGGTTCTTGGGATCACGGTGCTAATAATGGGCTTAAAATCCATGAATACTTTTATGGTGCATAAGAAGACCATGAATACATTTGGGATGTATGTGAAACCCAACCCATACAAGGGTATGCCCTTGTCTAAGAGCTAGGACCTCAACACCTTAGTGGGTTTTACACTCTACTACCTTTCTCTTTTGCTTTTCCTCAAAAATAAAAATACACAAAATCATAAGACTTACTTGGCTTTGGTCCTTAATCTTGCAATTTGTCTCCTTCTCCCTATCTAATTGTCCATCTTGTTCTTCTTGGCCTTTTTTGTTGCATATGCCTCCATATGGGTTAGAAACTCCTCTCTAATCTCTGTATTAACTTCAAGGCATGGTTTAATTTTCTCTCGAACGCTATCTAAGTGTCCTTTCAGTGAATGATGCCCCCCCTTATATGCTTCTGACAATATTTTCCAAACATTTCATTGTCAACCATATCGCAACGGATTCATGTAGGGACCTTCAATTTGGGGTCATGGTAATGTCTCAAATAAAACATAAATATGCAGATGCAGATCCTATCTTCATTTATTTGTAGCTTAAAACATAAATATTCAATTTTATTAGAAAAAGCCAAGTGTTTTGAAAAAATACCTTCGAATGGGAAATGACTCATATTTCAGACAGGTGCTCGGAGGCAAAGGATGGGGTGGAATGACCCTGCTCTGCAATGCACGCATGTCGTAAGTAAATTGATGGTGTAACGTTTTGTTTTTTTTTATATTTCATTTCATTTTAATATTATAAATAGTTTTTAACTAATATATTGCATTTTATTTATATTATATTGTATTTTAATATATTATATTGGATTTTATATTATATTTTATTTAGTTTTTGAAATTTCATTTCATTTTATTTATAATATTATAAATTGTTTGTTTATATAATTAATATATTTTATATAATGCAAAATATATTATATAATGCAGAAATAAAATTTTAATATATATATAAATATATATTGTTTTTACATATAGGTTAGATATCACCTAGGTAGAGAAACTGGCGCGCGCTTGTGGGCAAAGGCACCTCCATGCCACAAGGCTTGGGGTCAATCCCGGGTGGGGACGACCATAGTCAACTGCCCCAGCCACCCCACCATATCGCCGACCCCATATAGGTTAGATAATGCAAGGAGAATGACAAAAAATGGGCTTAATTGAAGTTAAATTGAAAGAATTTTAGATAGCGGAACATGTCTCAGTTCTACATGATGATCACTCATTGCATGTTCTTCAATGCAATGACGTACAACTGAATGAAACATGTAGATAAGTATGTTCCAGGAAAGTATACCGACCAAAGAACACCATGATTACGAACACATTATCGAAACATGGAGAAGGGGAAATATTAATAGAACGAAGAAAATGACTAGAAGATATACCATCTTACATATCAAGAAATCATACCGCAAGAGATCAATGAAGTCACTCACATGACCGATGATCATTCAACAAACTGATAGTATCGAGACAGCCTCTTTCCTCGCAAGTTTCCCCACGTGTGCAAACTAGATGTCCACCACGAACTTTGTATTTAATGCGATCACCTACTCACACTAAATGCTCAGTGGATGTCGCGCATATACACTAGTACAATATGAGATATTAGTGACCAGGCGAGAAAGTGATCATCATTGCATGTTAAAACATAAGAACATACAATGGTGAAAACTAAAAATGACCAAACACATGACCAATTGTTATGTGGTCATTTTTAGCTAAACTTCTTATCTTGCGACCAAATTGGTCATTTATCTTGGTCATTTTTAGTTTAGTCCTTATCCAGTGACCAAATTGGTCATTTATCTTGGTCATTTTTAGTTAGCTCACCTAAAATTTCTCAATTTTGGTCATTTTTCCCTTCAAAAAACTTTGGTGACCAATTTGTTTGGTCACCTGGTCACTAATATCTCATATTGTACTAGTGTTTTGAATAACCTCTCCTTGCGTTGGCCAATATCTCTGCTAGTTTGCTTGAAGACCCTGTCTTGGAACCTACCTCTGCACATATTGAAGACAAGGCCCCTGAGGTACACATTACATCTGCTGATCCCGAACCATCTCTAAGGGGATCAAGCCCTCAAAAGGACCCTGTGTCTCTTATAGAAGCATCTGCTCTGCTCCATCAGACTATGGACAGATTAACCAAAGATATAGCATAGTTGAGAAGCCAGAACGAGAAGTATGTCGAGATCATCTCTGGTCTTCGTCAAGAGAACAAGGACTTACGTTTCCACGTGAAGCGTGTGGAAGATTTAAATGAATCCAAGACAGCCTCCAACATTTCTCTTCGGTTGAAGCATGATACTTTGAAGGACCAGTTCCATAACCTTAGAGCTAAATCCACTTCCTCTTCCAAGTCGAAGGCAGCTGCTATCGCAGCTCATCCTTCTTCCTGAATTCTCTTTCTTTTTGCTCAGTGGGACCTAGCATGTCTTTGGTTTGGGGGAATGTTGGTGTCCATTTTGTCACCACTTTTGATCATCAAACACACTCTGATTGGCGTCATTTTCACTATTTTTTATATGATAAGTTATTCTTTCCCCCATTCTGACTGTCAATCAGATAAGGTATGCATATATTCACACATCATATGAATTTTGGGTAAAAATCGTCATATTGTGATTTATAGATGTTTATTTGACATTTCTTGACTTGCTTGGAAACTAGATTTTGTTTTGCAGGTAATGGGTTTCAAATGGACCTCCATTCAGATGTGTGTTCACGTTGCAAATGTTCAACCGCATCCAACCCACTGTTCAGAACTTCATTCGGCCCGCGAGATCATTGGTTGGAATATCTCTAGTCATTAAAGGAAGAAACGGAAAGTTGGGTTATGTTAGCAACGTGGTTGTCATTGTTGGTGAGGCCTTGTTCTAGAAGATTTACCCTCCTACTTTCCTTGCTTGACAACACACTGTTGATGTATATGTAACTTCGGAATGTATTTCACATATATGTATATTGTATTCCTATAGAGAAGGTATTATTCCTCTATAAGGAAGTGTCGTCATTTATATTGGAAGTGTCGTAACTTATACTTGATGGGTTATTAGACCACCTTGTTTGGGGTCGGCCCTGTATAATTCATGTGGGTCAAAGGGTTATTAGACCACCCTATTGGAGGTCGGCCCACTCAGCATTATGTTATGTGGTTATGTTCGAGCCTACATGAGTTAGGTAAAAAGGCAAGTCAAGTCAAGTATAAATAGAGTGCGGGAGGCACTCTATTTACTCACTCACTTCTCACACATGCACTCAAGGAGGAGTGGCGCACTTATGGAGGAGGAGGATCTGCTGCTAGGTTATGGCTATCTCTCTTGGTTGGTTGTATCATTGCTCTATCTATCTCTGAGGAAGTTATTGGGGTTTTTCACCTTTATGGTTTTCCCCAAGTAAATCTTTGTGTCTCTTGTGTGCTTGCATTATTGTCTCCATGATTGATATGCTGTAGATATGCTGTACATGTTGTTCTCTCAGTTAAGATCCTAGATCAGATTGAAGTAAATTCTGAAAATTTAACATGGTATCAGAGCTAGCCTGAAAGAAGGCATGATATGGCATGTATGACACTTGTTGCACTTACGATGCTAGGGCTTGATATAGAAAAAACCAGTCATCGTAGCACTTTCGCTATAAATCCGTTTTGGCAAAGTTTTCGGATCTGAAATTGTTACAGGACGAAGATAAGATCTCCAGGTACCTTGTGTCCAAAGGACAACCTCTAATTCATTGTACTTTGTGATTTATGATCTGTACAATATAGGGTTTCTGCCTCTTCCAGATCTGAGTCAAAATCAGGTGACCTTGGGAAAAAGGTCATATCTTGGGCTAGGAAGCTCCAAATGAAATTTCGTAAAAAGTGACAGGTAGTACACAGTCTGTACTATGTCAGAAAAAATTTTCAGAGGCCGAAGTTGAACCAGTGACACGTGGCACTCCGTACAATTGCGCTCTACTGTATTATCCCATAAACAGGTCATGTTGCGACATTTGGCATAACTCTCTCTCAGAGAGTCCAATTGACGTCAGACCTGTCAGGATGGAAAGGTAACAGGCCTATATATCTCAGGAAACTTTTTCAGAGGCCGAAGTTAAAACAGTGACACGTGGCACGCCGTACAAGTTCGTTCTCCTGTTTTATCCCAAAACAGGTCACGTTGCGACATTTGGCATAACTCTCTCTCAGAGAATCCAAATGAGGTCAGACCTGTCAGGATGGAAATATAACAGGTCAGGCTATCTCAGGAAACGTTTTCAGACCCTGTGGATCAGAAATTTCTGAGTTACACCAGAAACAATCAGGTACATATTTATGTCAAAACAGAATTATTTTTGAGTACCTTCATTCATGGCTTCCGGAATTTAGGGCTTTGAAGAAAGTTGGAATTTTTGTAATCCGAGACCACGGCTGGATGATACTCATCAATATAAAAATTTAGAGACCAAGATCAGATTTTTTGGTTGGGCAGAAGGCCGGGCTTGATTAGACCCTAGTTCGGGACTTTGATCAGAAAAGTGGAAAATTAGGGCTTCTGTAAAAATGGGAATTTTTGAAATCTGTGACCACGGCTGGAAGCTCCTCAGAAAAATAGAAGCTTAGAGCTTTGGATCAAACATTTTAATTGGTCAGAAGAGTGGGCTTCATCAAATCCCAGTTCAGGGTCACGTCCAGTGAATCCGGGAGTTTCAAAGGCAAAATTGAGGAGTGAAACTTTGCAGTTTTCAAATTTTGAATATACCAGTTTGATCAGCTCATCAAGGTCCAGTTCTTGCAAATCAAGTGGATTGGGTTAATCCTAGAAGAATATGGATTGATCATCTGCATGAGTGAAGAAGTTCCTGTTTCAGAGGGAGATGAGGCTAAGGCCTTACATAAGAAGATTACAAGCAATCTCGACAGGTATGACTCATCGAGGTATGTTTCGATATTTGTCCATGATTAAGTTTATGGTATGTTTGTCTTCATGTTATTACGGTTAGTACAATTTTGATTTTAGATTTGTCGTATAACCTTAACAAAATTATGAATGCATGATAGAGGATATTCACTGGTTAGGGTGTTGACACTTATGATTGTACTAATGCATTATGGTGTTGTATGAGGTTTATGTTGTATACTAACATGAAAGGTACACCGATAAAGACAAATCATGTTCTGGTCCAAGAACATATGATCATGATAACATGAGGACAAAGATTCATCCATTGTCATGGATCTCATAGAAGATCCATTTACGAGGTATGTATAACTTGGTTTTGTAATAGTTAACCTATGAGATATATAGGTTACTAGCACAAGTCATTGAAGAAGAACAAGAAGACATCATGTGAGTATGTTAGACATAAATAGCTAGCATGCTAATCCAGGTATGTTTTTCCTATATCAAGTTAGAATCCTACCTTGTGTTAGGATCTTATACTGTTGTTGATAATTATTATTCATGAAGTCATAGGTTTGAATAATCATGATTGTATGCATATTATGTTTCTTACCATAATTGATGATATGACTAACCAGAAAAATAATGATGGTATAGGTTTGAATAATCACAGGTTTTATATATTTTATATCTCTTATCTTGATTGATGATTCAACTAACCTGAAGAGTCATAGGTTTGAGTAATTACAGGTTTAGACATGTTATGGTTCTTATGATTTGACTAACCATAAGAATCCTTGAATGCTAATGCTTATTATTTCTGTTTGAAATGATCATGACTATACATGCTTGAGTTTATTGTGTATACTAATGAATGTATGATTTTATATGAGATCACAAGGATAACACAATCATGATACTAATAAGCATGCATAGGGACCAAGGATGAATATTAGTTCAAGAACAGGTAATCCAGGAAGCAAAGACTCAGAGGGAGTCCACCCAACGAACAAACAAAGATAAGTATTTTAATTTCTTGCATATGTGTTTGTTTAAATAAAATTGTTCAATGATGTATATGCTCATGTTCCTAGACTTAGGATATGTATTGTGCATATTAGAATAGTTGCATTGATGAACAGTATGCTACTAATATACATGGGTAAGTGGCCTATGGCACTGTACAACATTCCATTGCTACTTATCTAGAATGAAACCTCTTTGCTGACATGTTGGGAGTTGTGCACACTCTTAACAATGTTCTGGTAGAGATTGGAAGGCATCTAGAAAGTTACGGGATATGGATAAATGTTGTATTGAAGCATTGGCTAAGATAATTGCATGACTGTATGACATATTTCTTTATGAGTAAGAATTTGTTCTGAAAACTATGAGATGTTTCTAATCATGCAATTTAACCTATTTTGTAGGAAAGATCGTATATCTTCACCTACAAAAGCTACAACATTTGTTCCAGCAACAAAGATATCTATTAAAGATATTGAAGTTCCCAGGATCTGGGATGAAGAAATGGAATGCCATGATCCGTCGATCATGAAGAATGATGTTTGGGATGTAATCCCAAGACCTGAAGGGAAGTTTGTTATGACTTCCATATGGAACTATTAGATCAAGCATGTTGCAGATGGCAGCATAGAGAAATATAAAAGTGACGAAACAGAAGATACACCAGATGGATTCAAGACAGCTTTCTTGAATGGTGTAGTTGAAGAAGAAGTGTATGTGGAGAAGCCACTTGGTTCTGAGACACATGATAGGAAATCATATATGTGCAGAACTTGGTATGGTGAAGATAGATTGATTGCCGACACGCAGCGGAAGCTTACTACCGAGTTCGAGATGAAGAACTTGGGGATGATGCACTATTTGTTTTTGGCATGGAGGTGTGGTAGAGTGCAGAAGGAATCTTCCTTGGTCAAGGGAAGTACACAGTAGATATCCTGAAGAGATTTGGGATGATGGATTGCAAGGCCATGGCCACACCTATGGCATCGAATCTGAAGCTTCTATGTGATGCTTCATCTGAGCCAGTTGATATCACTATGTATCGTCAGATGATTGGGTCCTTGATGTACCTGACGAACACAAGACCAGATATTTGCTTTGCTGTGAACACATTGAGCCAGTTCCTGACGGATCCGAGGAGTGTTCACCTAGTTGTTGTAAAGCATGTTCTGAGGTACCTGAAGGGTACAGTGGATTATGGGCTCAAGTATGAAGCAAACCAAAAGTTTAACCTACAGGGTTATGTTGATTCAGATTGGGCTGGCAGTGCTGCAGATAGGAAGAGCACATCTGGGTGCTGCTTCAGTATGGGATCAGGTGTGATCTCTTGGTTTAGCAGGAAGCAATCCTGCGTAGCACTGAGTACAGCTGAGGCAGAGTATGTTGCAGCCTGTTCAGCTAGTTGTGAGGCAGTATGGCTACGGAAGCTACTGTCTGAATTATTTGATCTCCTGTTGGAGGCTACTGGTATCTTCTGTGATAACCAGAGTTGTGTGAAGCTGTCCGAGAACCCAATGTTTCATGACAGGTCGAAACACATAGAGATCAAATATCACTATATCAGGGATATGGTGCAGAGAGGAGCTGTGAAGCTCCTGTATGTTGCGACGAATGAGCAGATTGCAGATGTGCTGACGAAGCCACTAGCCAGAGTGAAGTTCGAGTACTTCAGAGAGAGGCTTGGCGTTCTTCAGATCGAGGACACTTCGAGGAAGAAGTGATGGACACATTTGCTGAAGCCATTCCAAGCATGTTGGAAGGAGGATCCTTCACATGGCTGTGGATGTAAGCGCTAGATGATGAGCATCAGGATGATGTTCTAGTTTCTGCTTGATATGATCAGTTGGATCATTTTTATGTATGTATGTACGCATCATGTTGGATGCTGGATATGATCAGTTGGATCATCTATGTATGTATGCATCATGTTGGATGCTGGATATGATCAGTTGGATCATTTATGTATGTATGCATCATGTTGGATGCTGGATATGATCAGTTGGATCATGTGTACGTATTTTGTATATGCATCATGTTGGATGCTTGGACCACGTATTTGTATATGTATCAGGTGGATACATTGTATGATCAGGTGGATCATGTATGATGATATGTATCATGTATTTGTATTTGTATCAGGTGGATACATTGATGATCAGGAGGATCATGTATGATGATATGTATCAGGTAGATACTTGGTATGCATCAGGTAGATGCATTGATGATCAGGAGGATCATGTATGATGATATGTATCATGTATTTGTATCAGGTGGATACATTGATGATTAGAAGGATCATGTATGATGATATGTATCATGTATTTGTATCAGGTGATACATTGATGATCAGGAGGATCATGTATGATGATATGTATCATGTATTTGTATCAGGTGGATACATTGATGATCAGGAGGATCATGTATGATGATATGTATCAGGTAGATACTTGGTATGCATCATGTAGATGCATTGATGATCAGGTGGATCATGCAGCAGGATGTTGCAGTGATGATCAGGATGATCATAGATGACGAGCTTCAGGATGTTGCTCCAGATGACATGCAGCAGGATGTTGCAGTGATGATCAGGATGATCATAGATGACGAGCTTCAGGATGTTGCTCCAGATGACATGCAGCAGGATGTTGCAGTGATGATCAGGATGATCATAGATGACGAGCTTCAGGATGTTGCTCTAGATGACATGCAGCAGGACGTTGCAGTGATGATGATCTGGATGATCATGGATACATCAGGATGATGTATGGTGAGTATCAGGTTGATACTCTATGGCCGTGGATCAGGTTGTGCAGATGAGCATGTAATTCGTTGCCCTGGGAGATTTGCAGATGGTCTTTCGAGGTTTTGCCTATGGCATGTAATTCGGTGCCCTGGGACATCTGGCAAATGCTCTTTCGAGGTTTTGCTCTGGGAGGACATGTAATTCATTGCCCTGGGAGATCTGCAGATAGTCTTTCGAGGTTTTTCCTATGGCATATAATAGCGCCCTGGGATATCTGGCAGATGCTCTTGCGAGGTTTTGTCCTATGGCATGTAATTCGTTTCCCTGGGAGATCCGATAGGTTGGGCTGTGTGCCCGTAATCAGTCCTGGGATGCTCTTGCGAGGTTTTTCCATGACCACATGTAATTCGTTGCCCTGGGCGATCCTATAGGTAGAGCTGTGTGCTCGTAACAGCCTGGGATGCTCTTGCGAGGTTTTGTGGTGAGGTCACATGTAATTCGTTGCCCTGGGAGATCCTATAGGTAGAGCTGTGTGCTCGTAACAGCCTGGGATGCTCTTTCGAGGTTTTGTGACGCACGTAAAAGTCCTGAGGATTCCACAGTATGGCCAGTGATGACGAAGTCCTGCAGGTGGTGGGCCTACATCCAGTATGAAAAAGGACTGGCTCTGTAGAACTTCCTATGACGAGTAGATTCAGAGATTGATTGAGATAGCAGTAGCAGTGACGATGATGATGACTCGATGACGATTATCTAGTGACGATGATCCAGAGAAGATGACTTGTGCTAGAAGAACTGTGCTGAGAAATACCTTCCTAGTTAAGAGGGAGTGTTGATGTATATGTAACTTCGGAATGTATTTCACATATATGTATATTGTATTCCTATAGAGATGGTATTATTCCTCTATAAGGAAGTGTCGTCATTTATATTGGAAGTGTCGTAACTTATACTTGATGGGTTATTAGACCACCTTGTTTGGGGTCGGCCCTGTATAAGTCATGTGGGTCAAAGGGTTATTAGACCACCCTATTGGGGGTCGGCCATGTGGGTCAAAGGGTTATTAGACCACCCTATTGGAGGTCGGCCCACTCAGCATTATGTTATGTGGTTATGTTCGAGCCTACATGAGTTAGGTAAAAAGGCAAGTCAAGTCAAGTATAAATAGAGTGCGGGAGGCACTCTATTTACTCACTCACTTCTCACACATGCACTCAAGGAGGAGTGGCGCACTTATGGAGGAGGAGGATCTGCTGCTAGGTTATGGCTATCTCTCTTGGTTGGTTGTATCATTGCTCTATCTATCTCTGAGGAAGTTATTGGGGTTTTTCACCTTTATGGTTTTCCCCAAGTAAATCTTTGTGTCTCTTGTGTGCTTGCATTATTGTCTCCATGATTGATATGCTGTAGATATGCTGTACATGTTGTTCTCTCAGTTAAGATCCTAGATCAGATTGAAGTAAATTCTGAAAATTTAACACACACCTGCAGCTCACGTCAACACTCCAAAAGTTCCATCTTTCTTGCACGCTCAGCTCGACAACACATTTCGGTGCCCACGTCAAAGGAGGATCAATGTCTCAGCGACCGTGTGAAGGAAACCAACACCGTGGAACCTGGTAGATGCTCTGTGCACTGTTGTAAACTGTTATGAGGCCGTTCCTTGGCCATGTGCTGTGGTGAGTTGTTAAGAAGAGCCGTTTTCTAGAATTAAGACTGCCTATTATTAGAGCAGTCAACCACTAAAGGGTCGAATTGCTCTCCCAATTGTAATTCTATATATATAGACATCTTTGTGACTGAGACGAGTTAGTCTTTAGTCTTTTCAGCTGCAAGTAGACACAAAAACACTGTAACTCTATTTTAATTTAATATACCTCCATTCTAGTTTTATGAAATCTCAGTAGCATGCATGGTGATTGATTGATTAAGGCGTAGCCTCTGATTGCTGAGAAGGGCCCCTCAATAGCTAGTCATCTTCTGTCTATGTACATAATTTGTCTTTGTCTTCTACAGCTAAGTTGTGTTATTTGTTTAATTCATGTAGTTATTTTGTATATATCTTTTTCTTGTAATAGGTATGTTGTTTTGCCACGTATATAAATGATGTCTTTGTTTTATGAAATGTATATCTTATTTGCTGTTCGCATTAATGATATTTCTAGAATGTAATTGGTGACCGATCACGCTTAGTTCGCTTAGTTTGCTTACATTGTTTAGTTTCCTTAGTTTGCTTCTAGTCCTGTTCTTTACAAATACCTAGAGTTTAGTTAGCTCAACATTTCAAGTTCAGTCGTAGTTAGAATTAGTTTTGTTAGTTTCTTTCCTGTAGTTGTAGGTTAGTTTTATTTATATCTCATTTTTGTTTTCTTATGCCATAGAAATAGTTCATCTCTTAGACAATGATTATAATAGGTTACTTCTTGTTATCTTAGCTCCTAAACACTATATTCATTGCTTCCTTGCACTGTAGGATCATATGCATCAACCACCTTGTAGTTAAGATCATCCAAACTGCTTCTTTCCTTAGTTTAAATCGTTTTCCTCCATTCGGACTGTCATTCAGACTGTCATCCGAATCGTCATACAGACCTTAATCCTTTCTGCATTGTTTTTATGCTTAATTAGAATTCAGTTTTCTTAGGTCTTCGAACTGTAATATTTCTTGCATTTAATTATCATTCTTAACTGTAAATAAGATTTTTTTTACATTGCATAGAGTTTTAATTTAGTTTCATCATCATCCTTAGTTTTCATTCTATTTTCCCTTAACTTTGCTTTAGTTGCTTTACAGATTATGTTTCTTTTATATCTGATTCATTAATGCTTTATTGTCACAGAATTTATCAGTTTCATTCTTAGCATAGTTTATCATATATCGTTAAGATTAATATCATATTAGGTTTAGCAATTTCATTCTCCAAGTTATCTCAGTCTTGAATTATTTCTCCCATTCATATCGTTAATAAAGATGTTCATGAAATAGGGTTTGGTTCAGAAATAAATATCTTTATCAAGTTTTCTACTTGCTTCTAAATAAAATATCTTTATCAAGTTTTCTACTTGCTTCCAAATCAAATTCAGTTCAAGTAAATATATTTATGAAGTTTTCTACTTGCTTCTAGATTTCATTAGTTCCAAGTCAATTGCTTATGGATAGAAGATAGATCATAATGTTTAAATTTAATAGTCGTTGGACAATCTTTAGTTTGCATTTGTTTGTAGAAGTTAAACTAGATTTGCTTCCATTTTCTTTCCTTGTCACATTTGAAAGTCACTTTGATACATTCGCTCCCATTCCTATTACATTTGATACACTTCCTCAGAATACCCAAGGAGAATGGAATTAGGTAGTTTAGTGTAGTCTTGAAATATTAATTGAATGTATGAATAGTTGTTGAATTCACTTAGTCATTTGTAGTTTTGCTTTAAGTTCTTTGTTTCATAGTTTGTTGTCAATTGAATTATCTCATAGATAGGTTTCTGAGCTCATCTACAATTGTTCCTAATTCCTAGTTTAGAGGTTTTAATCAGCAGTTTTCCATTTCATTAAAGTAGTTATGTTTTTTATTAAGTCCTGCTTCCTAGAATAATATTTGTTGTTTCTATCTTTTTAATTATTGTCCATAGAGTAGAGTAGTATAGCTTGATACTATTCTAATCTATTGCTTTAGTTAGGTTTAACTAGTTCAGTAGATGTATTTTCTAGAAGTTTGAGTCGGTTTTTCATTTTGAAAGATCTTTCGATCATTTATTTATTAAAACATTTCTAAGGTCAGTCGAGTCGAAACTGTAGGTGTCATTCTACCTAAACATATACTGTGCCACAACTCTAAGATTACCAACCCTGGTCGATAATTAAATACTTTGGTGATTCTTTAAGACAGTAATTACACCTCAACATGGATCTTGGTCTGCCTTATTCAAAGGTCATGTTTCAGCTGTGTGTTGGATTAAATTGACCTTGAGGTTTTCAATTAGACCCAGGTTCTTTGCGGTTCTCCCTTTGACCAACAAAACCCCTTCCCACCGGCCTTTTCGGCAACAACCTGCGAGTAGGTTGAGGTCTCACCCGAGGTGTATCTCTATGGGGTACTGCGGAATCAGGTTTCCACAGTAAATGATGAGTTGTTTATCTGAACATGTTGCGCAGCGCAATATAGAAGGAGTGCGATGCAGGGGAAAGTGATGCGAGACACAGCAGGATCTATGCTGTGAGCAGTACTGCGAATCTTCTACTGGAACTGCGAATCACCCATAATTATCCTCTACTTGGAAAATATCGGAAACATTAAGGCACTGAAATGAACATCACTCATCCATTCATTCAGGCACTTACTGGCTATCTTTCTAGTACTCATCAAGAACTGGGATTATTACAACAAGAACTGAAATGAAAAACAGGATTAACTGTGCTACGTTCCTTTACTATGTTTAAGAAAGTAATTATACTTAAATGACTGATTCACGGCCCTAACATAGAATTGAAGTGTTCACCATTCATCTGCTTCCACGGAACCTAGCACATTCCCAAACTTCTCCTATTGGTATATGCATATCAAAGTTCTCATATTACAGCATGCAATGAAACATTCAAGCATTCATTCTACAAAAAATACAGACAGTCATTCATTCATAAACATTATCACATAACACAGGATTTAACGTCGTTCACTTCCCCGGATGAAAAGCTACGTCCACAAGAACGGTTGGTAATATATTTATTTCAAAAGGGATGGGGCAACCGTTCTTAGTCTGCGCACTCAGCTGCAAACTCTTCTTTCTGTCGGCTAGGTCTCTGTGCACACAGCTACAGAGCCTTTACAATATTCTCAACTCAGAGAGATCTTACAATACAAAAAGGTTATCTCCTTAAGTTCTCAGCAACAATAAAAGACTAACAATAATCCAAAGAGAACCACCCACAAATCTAGAACCCCCATCCCATACAAAATGTCTTCTTAAATAGATCATGCTTGAAGGTCATGTCTGTACAATGCCAAAGACCTAAAAACCCAAAACCCTAAGGGTTTACAAAACTGCGTCGGTTTTCCAAACCGGCCTACTGGCTCCTGGTAGTGTCTGTTGGCTCCTTGTAGCGTCTGCTTGATCATGGTGGATCTCCATGTCCTCATTCTGTCACTATCGGCCTTCCTGTCGCCCGCGTGCCTGTAGGCTGCTTCTGCCAAACCATTTCTCTCTAACGGTTTTACCTTCTGAGCGTGCCAAATGTCGCTTTCCTTAACAACCCACATGTGGATGCCTTCCTATTTTTCCTACGTCCACTGCTCGACAATCCTGAAATATCTTTCCAAAAATGGCTGCTACTGGTCGAGCCGTTAGCTACACTTGATCTTGTCCAACACACCGCTTTGCTGGCTCCATGTGGCCTCCTAACTCTGCAACACTGCTTCAGCGCAGTACTGGTCTTGGCATCACGGCCAAAACTTTGATGCTGCGTGCAACTCCGCAGTCTGATCAAAAGTTGGATGCTGCGCGCAACTTCGCAGCATCCTCAATACTTAGCCAAAATTGTGTTTTTGAGCTGCGCTCAGCTCAACTTTCCCTGCTTGCCTCAAAAAGGTGCTTCCAAAACTTCATCTCAACCTGGGCCCAACATGCCCCTAACACTTACACGTGGCTCGTCCCTGAGCCACTAATTTTTTCAGTTGTCTCACTCTGCGCCGCAATCGGTGGAACGAACTTAGCCGCGAACTTGTCATATGTACCGCACAACTGCACCACTACTTCTCTTGTATCCTCGTCAACCTATTTAATCGTCTCAAGCAATGTTGGAGTTATTTCTTGTCCAATTTGATCTTGTACTTGCTCCTGGTTATCACGCAGTTCTACTAACTTATCTTCAATTTGTTGCGATACCACCATGGCATTCTCCAGGAGCTGCTACGACTGATTATCCATCTCAGTCTCTTTTTGTCGTAATTCCTGCACTTCTTTCTTTAAGCTGGATATCTCCTTGTATCTCGACAGCCTTTCTCTAGGTGGCAGAGCTTTCACCTCTGCATTCAACCTGTCCAGTGCGGTCTATTTTTCTTGTATCACGGTCTTGACCTATAGCAACCCTTGATCCTCTTCAAGGGTCGCGATTTCCTACGAAACCTTATCCGGGAGAGATTGGCACTTAGCCATCTCACTTGTGATGCTTTTCGAGGCGGCGCTCACTGCTTTCTCTCTGACTTGCTATTCAGTTAATGGCACTTGCTTATTCAGCTTATCCTTCAATGTGGCAATGTCGACCTCATAATAAATCTCTTTATCCTACATCTCCCACTGCAAGGATATCACCTTATCTCTGATCCTCAGAACTGTGTATGTAGGATCATCCTGGATGTTTATGTCTTTGATATCCTTCGCCACATTGGATATGGTGGTCTCCAAATTTTGTCGGCGGTCCTGTTCGTTGCGTAGTTGTATTTCTGCCTTCTGTTGAATTTGTCTGTTTGCTGTGGTGAGTTCTGCCTGTAACTTCATCGCTTCAACCATCCGTTCATGCATCTCCTCCACGATCTACGTGTGGATGAAGTGCAATCCTGGTAACGGGATTTTGGCTAAGTTGAGCTCTACCCTCTCGAATCCCTTTGTGTCCAAGGCCACTTGCTCTGCTATTGGCAACACAACAGCCAATGGGTCCACATGGACAATCCTAGTCTTCGACGACAGCGTTATTGCTAGCTGCTGGCTTCCTTGCTGCGAGGTTCCTACCGACCTCCTTTCAGCCCCTACTTCCTTTGGCACAATAATACTTTTCTGGACATCTTCCATTTTTTTCATTAGGCCTTGCATTGCGAGCCTTGTCTGGTGTAGGTCATCGTGGATGAACTTGTCATTCTTTTCTTTAGTCGCCATAAGATCCTTCATCTGCTCTGAGACTGTTTCGGCTATCATCTCGTAGTCATCAACATTGAGGACTGCCTGTGATTGAATCTTTGTAGCCTTCACCTTTCTCCTCGACTTTGGCTTCTCCGAAGTCTCAACTTCTTCTCTTCCCTGTTTCTTCAATAATTGGGCATGAGAACGGGATCGGCTCATCCTTTGCTAAATCTGTCTCCATGTCCATAACCTCTACGTGGAACTCTACTGGCCAATCTTTCATGAGGTCCTCAATATCCTGCTCAAACATGATGTACTTTCTTGGGAACCACTCTGGTTTCCTCATTTGTGCTTTCGACGATATGAATATACATTTCATATATGCCTCAAAGTCGATGACCTACTTTGTAATGCGGGGTGTCTTTGTGATTGCGTCCCACAACTGAATATAGTACTGGTAAAAGACTTCTACTGTCGCATGCTGGCGCTCTTCATTTGTGTTCACCCAAAGGTTGATGAACTTAAACCCTCTAGGATCCTTAGTATCCATAACGACGCCCGCATAATCTCGCAGCTCCTTCCATCCACACAAAGAAATGAGGACGATGAGCCAGGTGAAATGGAATTGGCCGCCATTCACTTGGGTGTCGTTGAGTTCTTCAAGGAACTCATTCAATAGAAACTGACACCAATTGAAGTTGTGGCCTTCGGCCACTACGGCACCAAGGAGTATTGCACCCGCACGCACCTCCGAAGGTCTAGCTGTTTTAAGCATATTTCCTGCGAGCAACTGCGTTATGAATCTTGTTGCTTGGTCCTCTATGTATTCTGTCGGGAATCCTCTTTTTTCCTTCACCACCGAGTGGGTTTTCTTCATCTTCTCAACAACCTCTTTTTCTTTGCTCTTCCCCTGGAAGAATTGCTTCGGATCCTTACCACGCTTGCTTAGCCCGGTGATGCGGTTGATCAAATCAATGTTAATGTCAATGTTTCTATCCAGCCATAGATAACCTTGATGGATTCACGCCATGAGTGTGCGAACCACGATATTCAGTTCTAGAGAGCGGTCAAAATGTGGCAATCTCAGCAAGTTTAGTAGCCCTGATTGAACGATAGGTGCTAACCAACTGTCAACTACCAAGTTCAGAATTCCCTTGGCGTCCTTTTTCCAGCACATATACTGGTCTGGTTGAAAATCTGGGTATTTGGGAACATCTGGATCGTCTTTCTTCATTCCCAAGAGGTCATAATCCTCCCATTTACAATCTGCTATCTTTCCTAGCAAATTCTTACCAATGTTTACATGCTTTGACATTGGCGACAGTGGGATGTTGTATCTCGCATTCTTGAGCAATTTAAACACAAGGGCATTCAGTGCCCGCAGAGAGATATATTCAGGTGTCATCTTCAAAGGTTCTGTCTGAAAGACTGGTGCTTTCTGTGCCGAGGATCCCAACTTTATGATGTTGGATCGAGGTGTAGTTACCACTTTTCCCTTATCTTTTGGTTTTTCTTGCATCGTGGGATTAATTCTTGGAAATCTGTGGGATTCTTTACCTTGTTCTACGGTGACCTTCTTAACTGGGGTTTTCATTAACTACTGAATCCCTCCTTGTTGAAAGATCCTCAGTGCTTCTTCAAGGGTGAGTTCTTCTTCTCTAAAGGAAGGTTTGGACATTCACAAATGAGGTAGCGGCTAAGGAAGATAGAATGCAAATGGCTACTAGCTCAGAGAGGTTAATCGCAAGAAAATTCTAAGTGCTTGGTAATGCCCACGAGTCTCCCAATGGTGTTATTTATAGGTGCAGCAGACCCTCTCCCGCGCCCTTCAATGGATATATAAGCATTTAATGTGGTGTCCGTTGGCGAATTTGAGCAGATCCTTCAGTCTTTTCTGTCGTAAGCGTGCTCAGAACGACTATATTTTCTTTAAATGCTAAAGCGGTTGCTGCAACGGTCATCTAACGACTATTTTTTGAAAAGCCATGCAATGGCTATTTTTCACTGGGTGTTGTGCCGGACTACGCGGCAAGCCATCTGCAACCCTGCACGGCTACTTCGTAGTGCCAAAAATTTCCAACTGCGCGGCTTTTTTTCTTTTCGCGCAGCTTCAACAGTGCTGTGCGGTGAATAGATAATTCTTCTTATCATACCTTCTTCCTTTTATCATTCATGTACAGACTCCTTTACATTTCTAGTGTCCACTTTCAACTGTACTTTGACACTTAGAACTTCCTTCCTTGGTTCGTTATTCAGAGTTCTGCGAAGCAGTGCTATCATGGTATAGCTTTAGCCTGCTTCCATTTATCAAAGTTGGCAAAGTATCACCAGCTTAATTGGCTAACTGGACTGCACCAGTGTTAGTAACATGTATCATAATATACGGGCCAAGCCAATGCATCTTAAATTTACTAGGGAATTTCATGAATTTGCTATCATACAAGAGGACTAGATCACCTATCTGAAAACACTTGTTCTTTATATGGTGATCATGCCATGCTTTTTCGTGGTCCTTCTGAGCTTGCTGGTGGAAGCCTGCAATGAAGCGATCTTCCTCTAAGCCTAGTAAGTGTAGTAATCTTTCTTCTAGAGCTTCGCAGTCTGCCATCCCTGTAAATGCAACGATTCTCAAATTAGGGACAATACATTCCATAGGAATTATAGCCTCTTATCCATAAACCAACTGAAAGGGTGTCTGTCTTGTCAATTTCTTGCATGTGGTCATGTATGCCCATAGCACAGATGAGAAGCGCAGGTCCCAATCGTCTCTATTTACATTGCACACCTTAGTGAGTGCATTCTCCAATATTTTATTAAAAGCCTCTACAGTACCATTCTCCTGTGGATGATATGGAGTACTGCGCTGATGACGAATGTGGAATTCCTCTGTAAGCGCCTCAATCGTGTTGTTCAGAAAGTGAGTACCTTGGTCACTCATTAAAATCTTCGGTCAGCCAAATCTGGTGAGTATTTCTTCAAAAATAAACTGCATAGCAGTACTGGCGCTGCAGTCCTTAACTGGTTTTGCTTCTGCCCATCTGGTGAGGTAATCCATAGCAGTAATAATATACCTTGCACCCGTTCTTTTTCCTAGTGGGTTTATAGGACCCATAAATTCTATTGCCCATTTTTCCAATGGCTGCAGTGTCAACTGTGGATTCAATGGCATCTCATCTCGACGTGATGGTTTTCCTATCCTCTAAAAGACATCACAATTCCTGCAATGTTCTTTGGCATCTTTATGTATCGTAGGCCACCATAGCCCTGTGCGCAATATCTTCTGCGTAGTAGCCCTTCCTGCATAGTGACCTCCCATGTTTCCTGAGTGTGCGTCGGCTAGAATAAATGGCTTCTCATGATCAAGTACGCACCTGCGTAGGAATTCATCCTGCCCAAGTTTGTATAACTATCCTGCAATTATAGTGAAGTCCGCGGCATGCACCACTAACTGTTTTTTCTGCTGGACTGAGAATTCCTGGGGTGTCAGCCGTGTGGTTAGGAATTCAATGATGTCCTTGTAATAATCATCAGCAACCTATATACTAAATAACTGTGCATCAGGTAGACTGTCTTCAATATTCGTCGGCTCCTCTCTTGACTCGATCCTTGACAGATGATCAGGTCCCAAGTTCAGTCTACATGGCTTGACAATAATTTCAAAGTCATATTCCTGAAACAGCAATAGCCATCGGCATATACGTCCCCCTAACACTGGCTTGTTGACCAAATATTTCAACGCAGAATGGTCAGTAAACATAAGGAAGTGCGATCCCAACAAGTAGTGTCTAAATTTCTTTAGAGCATATACCATCGCTGTTAAATTTTCAGAATTTACTTCAATCTGATCTAGGATCTTAACTGAGAGAACAACATGTACAGTAAATCTATAGCATATCAATCATGGACAAAATAATGCAAGCACACAAGAGACACAGAGTTTACTTGGGGAAAACCATAAAGGTGAAAAACCCAATAACTTCTTGAGAGATAGATAGAGCAATGATACAACCAAAATACAAGAGATAGTCTTCTCCTAGCAGCAGAGCCTCCTCCTCCACAAGTGCGCCACTCTCCAAAGTGTGAGTGAGAGAATAGAATGTGTAAAATGAGAGAGACACACTCTCTATTTATACACTAACCTGACTTGACCTTTACTCAATTAGGTCGGCCTCAACTTAACCACTTAACATAATGCTGACTGGGCCGACCCCCACTAGGGTGGTCTAATAACCCTTTGACCCACATGGCCGACCCCCAATAGGGTGGTCTAATAACCCTTTGACCCACATGACTTATACAGGGCCGACCCCAACAAGGTGGTCTAATAACCCATTGACCCACATGACTTATACAGGGCCGACCCCAACAAGGTGGTCTAATAACCCATCAAGTATAAGTTACGAAACTTACAATATAAATGATGACACTTCAGTATAGAGGAATAATAACATCTCTATAGGAATACAATATATATATATATGTGAAATACATTCTGAAGTTACATATACATCAACACTCCCTCTTAACTGGGAAGGTATTTCTCGACACAGGTCTTCTAGCACAAGTCTTCTTCTCTGGATCATTGTCACTGGATAATCGTCATCGAGTCATAATCATCGTCATTACTGCTGCTATCTCAATCAATCTTTGAATCTACTCGCCATAGGAAGTTCTACAGAGCCAATCCTTTTTCATACTAGATGTAGGCCCACCACCTGTAGGTCTTCATCATCTGTGCGAACGGTCTGATAGAGGTGGCCTCTCAAGACTAATTTTATGTTCGGATGCAATACCAGAAAGAGTATCCTAGGAACATTTATGTGCCTAAGCACGACCGGGAAGATCTCCCAGGACTGATTACATGCATCTCCTCCACAATACCTTTAAAGAGCATCCCAGGAACATTTATGTGCCGCAGCATGACCGGCAAGATCTCTAAAGAGCATCCCAGGACTTATTACGAGCACATAGCTCAACCTCTTGGATCTCCAGGACTAATTACATGTGGATAGACAAAACCTTTAAAGAGAATCCTAGGAACATTTATGTGCTGCAGCACGACCGACAAGATCTCTAAAGAGCATCCCATGACTAATTACGAGCACACAGCTCAACCTCTCGGATCTCCAGGACTAATTACATGTCTCCGTAGTAATACCTCATCCCAGGACTGATTACGAGCACACAAATCAACCTATCGAATATGTGAGGACTGATTACATACTAAATAGCAATACCAGAAAGAGTATCCCAGGAACATTTATGTGCCGCATCACGACCGACAAGATCTCCCAGGACTGATTACATGCTATTTGCACAACCTGCCACATATCATCTCTGACCTCCAAGTATCAACCTGATACTCATGATCCAACGGATCATCATCGCATAAAGCATCATCCTGATGCTCATGATCACACTGATCATCATCACTGTACCATCCCGATACATATCATCTGGAGCAACATCCTGAAGCTCATCATCATGATCATCCTGATCATACAATGCATCCACCTGATGCATACCAAGTATCTACCTGATACATATCATCATACATGATCCACCTGATCATACAGTGTATCCACCTGATACAAAAACAAATACATGATCCACCTGATACAAATACAAATACATGATCCACCTGATCATACTTGATACATATCAACATACATGATCTACCTGATCATACAATGTATCCACCTGATACATATATAGATACATGGTCCAAGCATCCAACATGATGCATATACAAAATACATATAAATGATCCAACTGATCATATCCAGCATCAATCATGATGCATACATATACATATACTTATAAATGATCCAATTGATCATATCCAGCATCCAACATCATGCGTACATATACATATAGAGCAGTAACTGGAGCATCGTCCTGATGCTCATCATCCATGATCCTCCTGATCATCATAGCATCGTCTTCTTCAGATCATCTCATCGTCCACGAAGCACAACCCAGATGCACATCATCTAGTACTTACACCACCGACATGGGAGAACACATCTACCACCATTCGGGGAAGGCTCCAGCCCTTACTTTTTCACCATGGGATAACACATCTACCACCATGTGATAATGGCTCTAGCCCTTACATCTACACCATGGGAGAACACATCTACCACCATGTGAGAATGGCTCAGCAATTACATCACGACCATGGGAGAACACATCAACCATGTCAGAAAAGCTCATGCGCATCTGCATCTTCCGGACTCATCACTTCCCTTTGGAATGAACCTCGATCTGAAGTGCACCAAGCCTATCTTTAAATTACTCAAACTGCACTCTGTCCAACGGATTGGTCAATACATCTGCAACCTACTCATATGTCGCAACATACTCTACTTTGGCTGTACTCAGTACTACGCAGGACTGCTTCCTACTAAACCAAGAGATCACACCTGATCCCATACTGAGGCAGCACCTAGAAGTGCTCTTCCCATCTACAACACTGCCTGCCCAGTCTGAATCAACATAACCCTGCAGGTTAAACTTTTGATTTGCATCATATTTGAGCCCATAATCAACTGTACCCTTTAGGTACCTTAGAATATGCTTTACAGCAACCAGGTGAACACTCCTCGGATCTATCAGGAACTGGCTCAATGTGTTCACCGCAAAGCAAATATCTGGTCTCATGTTCGTCAGGTACATCAAGGACCCAATCATCTGACGATACATAATGACATCAACCGGTTCAGATGAAGCATCACACAGAAGCTTCAGGTTCGATGCCATAGCCTCGCAGTCCATCATCCCGAACCTCTTCAGGATCTCTACTGCATACCTCCCTTGTCCAAGGAAGATTCCATCTGCACTCTGCCACACCTCCATACCTAGAAAATGGTGCATCATACCCAATTTCTGCACATATATGACTCCCTGTCATGTGTCTCAGAACCAAGTGGCTGCTCCACATACACTTCTTCTTCAACTACACCATTCAAGAAAGTTGTCTTGAAATCCATCTGGTGTATCTTCTATTTCATCACTTTTATATTTCTCTATGCTGCCATCTGTAGCATGCTTGATCTTGATAGATCCATATGGAAGTCATAACAAACTTCCCTTCAGGTCTTGGGACTACATCCCAAACATCATTCTTCATGATCGACGGATCATGGCATTCTTCCCATATCCAGGGAATTTCAATATCTTCAATAGATAATTTTGTTGCTAAACAAATGTTGTAGTTCTTCTTTTGTAGGTGATGGCATACGATCTTTCTTACACAACAAGTTAAATTGCATGATTAGAAAACATCTCATATTTTTCAGAACAAATTCTTACACATAAAGAAATATGTCATACAATCATGCAATTATCTTAAACAATGTTTCAATACAACATTTATCCATATCCCGTAACTTTCTAGATGCCTTCCAATCTCTACCAGAACATTGTTAAGAGTGTGCACAACTCCCAACATGTCAGCAAAGAGGTTTCATTCTAGATAAGTAGCAATGGAATGTTGTATAGTGCCATATGTCACTTACCCATGCATATTAGTAGTATATTGTTCATCAATGCAACTAGTCTAATATGCATAATACACAACCTAATTCTAGGAACATCAGTATATACATTATTGAACAGTATTATTTAAACAATAAAATATGCAAGTAATGACAATTCAAATACTTATCTTTGTTTGTTTGTTGGGTTGACTCCCTCTCAGTCTTTGCTTATTTTCTGCAAATCCATTCTTATGTGGATTGTGAGAAGTGGTCAAATCCCTCTGAATATCTACATCCTTGTAGAAACTACTGAAGTGTGCTCCTTTGCTTTCTTGCAAGAACAACTGGAGTGTGATCCCTCTTGATCTTTGATTCCTCGATTACCTGTCCTTGAACTTACATCCATCCTTAATCACTATGCATGCTTATTAGTATCATCATTGTGTTAACCTTGAGGTCTCATACATAATCACACATTTATTAGTATAATCTTAATACTATCAAAACACAATAATCTTAAACATGTATATTCATGATCATTCACAGATAATAAACATTAGTATTCAAGGTTTCAGGAAAGTCTTCTTTTACTCATACACATTCTTATTTGATCATAGGACTCTTCTGGTTAGTTGAATCATCAATCAAGATAAGAGATATAATATGCATAAAACCCGTGATTATTCAAACCTATACCTTCATGATTCTTTTGGTTAGTCATATCGTCAATTATGGTAAGAAATATAATATGCATACAACCATGATTATTCAAACCTATGACTTCATGAATAATCATTATCAACAACACAACAGTATAAGATCCTAACACAAGGTAGGATTTTAGCTTGATATAGGAAAAACATACCTGGATTAGCATGCTAGCTAGTTATGTCTAGCATACCCGCATAATGTCTTATGGTTCTCTTCAATGACTTGTGCTAGTAACCTGCATGTCTCATAAGTTAACCATTGTAGAACTAGGTTATACATACCCCGAAAGTAGATCTTCTATGTGATCCATGACAATGGATGAATCTTTGTCTTCATGTCACCATAAGCATATGTTCTTGAAGTAGAACATGATTTGACTTTCTTGGTGTACCTTTTGTGTTAGCAAACAACATAAACCTCATACAACATCACAATGCATTAGTACAATCATAAGTGTCAAAACCTTAATCAATGAATATCTTCTATTAAGGTGATACGACAAGTCCAGTAATTAATCAAGATTGTACTGTAATGATATGAAGACAAACATATGATAAACTTAACCATGAAACATACCTGTAAGCCATACCTGTCAAGATTGCTTGTAATCTTCTTATGGAAGGCCTTAGCCTCATCTCCCTCTGAGACAGGAACTTCTTCACTTATGCAGGTGACCAATCCATCTTCTTCTAGGATTAACGCAATCCACTTGATTTGCAAGAACTGGACCTGGAGATGGATTAGGGTTTGTCAAAGAAACCCCAAAAATTCAAACTTCCTAAAGGATAGAAATATGCGCCTTGATGAGCTGATCAAGTTGGTATATTCAGAATTTTAAAACTGTAAAGTTTCACCCCTCGAAATTGCCTTTTAGATTTCTGGATTCACTAGGGAGGACCCTGAATTAGGGTTTGAGTTTCCCGAAGCTTCACCCAACCAAAATATTTGATTCAAAACTCTAAGCTTCGATTTTTCTGAGGAGCTTCCAGCCGTGTTCACAGATTTCCAAAATTCCAATTTTTGTAGAAGCCCTAATTTTCCATCTTTTCGATCAAAGTCCAGAACTGGGGTTTGATCAAGCCAGACCTTCTTCCCAACCAAAAAATCTGATCCTGGTCTCTAAATTTCTATTTTGATGAGTAGCATCCAGCCGTGATCTCCGATTACAAAAATTTCAACTTTCTTCGAAGCCCTAAATTCCGGAAGCCATGAATGAAGGTACTCAAAAATAATTTTGTTTTGACAGAAATATGTACTTGATTGTTTCTGGTGTAACTCCAAACTTTTCAATCCACAGGGTCTGAAAATTTTCCTAAGATAGACCGACCTGTTATCTTTCCATCCCGACAGGTCTGACCTCAATTGGATTCTCTGAGAGAGAGTTATGCTAAGTGTCACAACTTGACCTGTTTATGGGATAATACAGGAGAGCGAACTTGTACAGCGTGCCACATGTCATTGGCTCAACTTCAGCCTCTGATTTTTTTTTTGAGATATCCCGACCTGTTATCTTTCCATCCCAATAGGTCTGACCTCAATTGGATTCTCTGAGAGATATTTATGCCAAGTGTTGCAATGTGACTGGTTTATGGGATAATACAGGAGAGCGAACTTGTACGGAGTACCACGTGTCACTGGTTCACCTTCGGCCTCTGAAATTTTTTCTTGAGATAGTACATTCTGTTTACTACCTGTCACGTTTTATGAAATTGCATTTGGAGCTTCCTAGCCCAAGTTATGCCCTTTTTCCCAAGGTTACCTGATTTTGACTCAGATCTGGAAGAGGTAGAAACCCTATATTGTACAGATCATAAATCACAAATTACAATGAATTATATGTTTTCCTTTGGACACAAGGTACATGGGGATCTGATCTTCGACCTGTAAAATTTTTAGATCTGAAAAATTCGCCAAAACAGATTTATAGCGAAAGTGCTACGATGACTGGTTTTTGCTATATCAAGCCCTAGCATCGTAAGTGCAACAAGTGTCATACATGCCATATCATGCCTTCTTTCAGGATAGCTTTGATACCATGTTAAATTTTCAGAATTTACTTCAATCTGATCTAGGATCTTAACTGAGAGAACAACATGTGCAGCATATCAATCATGGACACAATAATGCAAGCACACAAGAGACACAGAGTTTACTTGGGGAAAACCATAAAGGTGAAATACCTCAATAACTTCCTCAGAGATAGATAGAGCAATGATACAACCAGAATACAAGAGATAGTCTTCTCGTAGTAGCAGAGCCTCCTCCTCCACAAGTGCGCCACTCTCCAAAGTGTGAGTGAGAGAATAGAATGTGTAAAATGAGAGAGATACACTCTCTATTTATACACTAACTTGACTTGACCTTTACTCAATTAGGTCGGCCTCAACTTAACCACTTAACATAATGCTAACTGGTCCGACCCCCACTAGGGTGGTCTAATAACCCTTTGACACACATGGCCGACCCCCAATAGGGTGGTCTAATAACCCATTGACCCACATGACTTATACAGGGCCAACCCCAACAAGGTGGTCTAATAACCCATCAAGTATAAGTTACAACACTTACAATATAAATGACGACACTTTCATATAGAGGAATAATAACATCTCTATAGGAATACAATATACATATATGTGAAATACATTCTGAAGTTACATATACATCAACAATCGCAAGGCCTTCCCTCTCAGTAGTAGTATAGTTCTTCTCTGTTGTTGAAATCTTTCTGCTAGAAAATGCAATAGGATGGTCAATACCTCCCTCTCTTGGCTGAGCTAACACGATCCCCAGGGCAATACATGATGTGTCAAGATGGACATGGAATGGCTTCGTCCAGTCTGGAAAGACTAGAATCGGCGCAGTGACCATCTTTTCCTTTAATGTGTCAAAACCCTGTTCACATTCTGCGTTCCAAATGAACGGTGCGTCTTTCTTCAGCAACTTTTCCATTTCTGCGGTTATCTGTGCATAACCCTTTATAAATTTCCTGTAATATCCAGTATGGCCTAATGTAGATCGCAACATCTTGACTGAATTTGGTGTTGGTAAGTTTGCAATAACTGCAATCTTCGCAGGGTCTACCATCAATCCTTGCTTACAGACAATGTGGCCAAGTAAAATTCCATAAGGCACACAGAAAATACACTTTTTCAAATTCAAGGATATTTGATGCTGTCGACACTTCTCGAGCATCATGCGGAGATTCGCGCAATGATTTTTCAATAGACCAAATACAGTCCAATCATCAAAATACGCTTCTAAAAACTTGTGCATAAAATCTTTAAATGCTGCGACGACGACTCTAGAGAATATGGCAGGTGCGTTCTTCAACCCAAAAGGCATGACGGTGTACTGGAATGACCCCCATTCTATAGCAAATGTCATCTTATGCCTATCCGCAGGATCAATCCTGATTTGATGATAACCAGAGAAACCATCAGTGAAAGAATATGCCTCATTTCGTCCAACGTTATCAAGCACTTCGTCTATGAATGGAGTAGGAAATGGGTCGTGCATGGAAGCATCGTTCAGATTTTTGAGATCCACACAAATCCTGATCTCTCCTTTTGCTTTCTTGTCTTGAACAACCATGTGGCTAATCCATTCAGATTCTTCAACTAGTTCAATGATTCCTACTTCTAACATCTTTTCTAGTTCTGTGCGGACTTTTTCCTTATAGCGCGGATTCATCTGTATGGCCTCTACTTGACAGGCTTAGCACCTGGTTTTAAAGGTATTTTCATGACCCCTAGGTCTCCCAAAATTCCTTTCATCTCTGTAAATTTTGTTGGAAATAGTTCTTGATACTCATGTAAGGTATCTGCGATCTCTGCAATAGTCTTATCGTCCCAATAATCTCCTATTGATGCGAACTTCAGCTCTTTGTCTGTGCCAATGTTCACTTTTTGTGTTTTTACTGGTCCAGTCCTATCTGGGATTTCCAATGGAGGTATTTCTACCTCACGCATGCCTTCTGACTCTAGTATATCTATGTTACGTGGGTCGTCCTCATCGTCTTCATTTGTATCATTGGTATCTTCAGCTAAGTTGTAACACTCGATCAAGTGCTCTTCATGTTCCTTCCATTCTGACTGTAGGTGCGCAGGAACGCACTCTGTCCCAAAAAACTCCTGCAATGTTATGTTTTGATGATGATAGTCATCCTGGAATATGCGCTTCTTGATTAGTTTTAATGCTTCATGGATTAATGGATTCTCATCTTCAAAACTGAAGTCCTTCCGGAAGTTCACAGCGAGGAGCTCCCAATCAGTGAGTTCATTGCACAACTCCAGGTCGAGGTACCATTTCTCTGGGATACCCACATCCAATGTATGTACAAATAAATGTACCCATTCTGTAAGTGGTCTTTCCACCCATGCCTTTGAACAGATTTCAATGTGCTAACTAGGGTCTGTCTGTCCATTGTACTTTTCAAAGGGTAAAGTAACATTTTCGGCAAATCGGATCTGCATCTTAGTTCTGCATTGATCCCAAGTGGTCAACGTTTTCTTATGTTCATTCCACCATCTGGTAGGTGTATCGTGCAATGCTATATCTAAAGCTGGTAGTCTATGCTCATCTGGTATAACTGCAGTATATTCCCTTATAAAACTGTAAACATTAGTAGAACCATCATATGTGGGAATAGGACTCACCTCTTTTTCGATCCAGCGCAGTAATTTCGTAACCTGCGCACATATTCTTGTTGATACTTCATGCATGCGGCTTTTCCAATTCTCCAATCCCATATCCAAGTTAGAGATACAAGAAGTGTCACATCGCCAGCTGAGCGTACTGTCCGTAGTCAGCTGGTGTAGTTGATCTAAGTCTTGAGCTTGGGATTCCTCTTGAATTGGCTCACTGTATCTATCACCATCTTTAGGATCCAATGGTGCGATGAACCTAAGATGCTTCCCTTCAAAGATCATCTTCTTAGTCTTCAAGTTTATGATATCCAAGTTATCCATAGCCCAATCAATTCCCAATATTGCTAGAAAAGGTTGACTATCATCCACAATTTCAATAACCTCAAAGTCTACATGACTCTGTACTCCGTCAATGTCAATTACTACATTAGCTAAGCGGCCAAAAGGTATGACCTTCTCCTGATTAGCCATTCGTAACTGGATAGGTGACCAAAGCAACTTTGGTCGACCCATCTGCTGCCATGTCTACTTAGTCAAGACATTCACTTCTGATCCTAGATCAAGGATGACTTCATCCATTTCAAAATCTCCTATCTGCGCAGTAAGTCTCATCTCTCGGCCTGTTCTTTTGTGCTTCCTTATATGATGTATAGTGCTATCCGGGGTCTTTGTTGCAATCTGAGGTTCATACTGGCTGATAAGCTTCTAGAGCTCTACTATGGTTTTTTCACTTTTTAGTAACTTCATGCAGCTTCACAAGAACTACGCAACAGAAGTACGGACATCTATCGCAGTACTTGTTTTGTCATATGGAGCTGGCATGTCTTCAACATGCGATGTTTCACTACGCAGCGGGATCCTTGATGACTTATATGTTGGTTCTCTAAAGGTATCTCACGTGTCAATGAAGATCTCATTGTTCTTTTGTAGGTTAAGAGGGGGTTCTTTTCCTGGAGCTTTCCTTATCCATACCGTTTCAAGGGGATCCTTCTTCGTATGTGCTTCCCCTGATGTTGAAGCTTCTGCTCCTCTATCACGGCCTGTCTCAGTGCCACTGCGCATGACCACGTTAATGATTGGATCCACTGGTCTATTCTCTACTACGATCCACTGGACGTTTGGATTCGGAGCCTCTGTTCGTCTTCTCTTCTGCATTTCCACCTCTAATACTGGGCAATCTTCAATGACATGCTCAAATGATTTACAGTAATTGCACGTAGTGCATGGGTTAACACAATATCTAGACACGTGCCTAGGTTGGCCACATTTATAACAAATGACTTGGCCGCGGCCTCTTCCTTGTGCCGGACCAGCATTTCTTCCTCTGCCGCGGTATCCACCACCACGACCTCTGTATCCTCCTTGGTCATATTGTGCATTTTTTTGTTTTGGCTGGGTATCTTCTTGTACGCGGTACAAGCCAATGCCTCGCATTGAGTCCATATACCTTTTTCTTTCATTCATTAATTCATATGCGTGGCAGTTGGATTCATCATGTCCAACTAATTTACAGAAATTGCAGTATAAATTCTTAGGAGTTTTCACATATTTCTGGATTAGTTAACAGTCTTCAGGTCTATGTCCTGTGGTTCTACAAATTTCACACCATGGGGCCTGATTTTGATTTAATGGGTTAGGCGCACCACTATTAATATAGTCATGGAATAGAGGGTAATGCTAGCGGTCATGACCTTCTCCTTTACAACTTGTACACCAGACCTCCTGTCTAGGTTCATATCTTTGTTCTTTACCATTTTTCATACTTTGCAGTTCAAGTGTCAAGGTGGTCAGCTAGTTATGGATCTGAGACATCCCATAACTAGTATCACCAATCGGTGAAGCTTCCAGCTTCATTGCAATTTCCAAGGCCTCTGCCTAGGATAGAACCTTCTGCTGCATCAATGGTAATCTGATATGAGGTAACAACACAACAATGAACCATTCTTTATGCTATTCTAGTGGTATAACAAAACTTACTTGGTCTAATAAGGTCTTCAATTTATGATCAAATTCCTAGACCGTCTCAGTTGGTCTCTGCTTTATTTCCTTTAGCTCAGTTATACACTGAGACTCAGACTTAGGTTTCTTGAACTCTGCCACCAGCGCGACTTTAATTTCTACGAGGGTTCTCAGCTGTACGGTAGAGTATTTCATAAACCAATGTAGCGCTCTATCCCTGAAAGTGGTGATGAGCTGTGCTTGCTTCACAACATTGTCCTGGATTTGTCTTACACTCCATATGGCTTCACAAAGGAACCAATGCTGATCAGGGTCTTCTAGGCCAGTTCCTCTGAATATTGGCAGTTTCATATCAGTGTTTGCCATTGTGCTACTAGGTGGTGGGTCACCGGGATTAGTGCGCGGCTACTGTAAAGGGATCTACACAGTAAATATAAATGGGACTATTGGGAGAGATGGACTAGGCTGATTCTTCTGCGGGGTGGGCTACGTAGCGGGTGGCTTCTGCGATAAGGGTGGCGCGGTTTGTGCAGCCAGCAGATTCTCAGGGGTAAATGGTTGTGCAACTTCGCTATCAAGATCGCAGGGGATCTCAGTATCTATATGAATTTTAGGGCCTTCCAGATCTTTATTAATTTTATATCTCTTACCACTTCTAAGAGTATGTGTCTCTTCGTCAGAATCAATATATGTAATGTTTATCATGACAAACTTCAAGCATATTATTGCATTCTCAAAAACTTACTGTGGAATCCTCCGAAAAAGTTTGCTTCTGCTTGGCTGTAGGATTTGGGTGTGTCTACATAAAATTATGTTACAAATCCTTCTAGCATATGATCAACCCAATAATCAACTGCACGTGACAACGGGCTTTCTAACGCTTTAAGCTGCGCTGTGAGCTCGGGAGTCCACTCTGTAGGAACTCCTCCTTGGAAACAGTTTTTCTTCTCTGCAAGCCGCGAGATCCATGCATGTAGCTCATTTGGAAATGACGCCCAAAAGATTTCGTGAATGTCGTCCAACAGATATCTATCCAACCACTGTGTGTCGCTTAGACACAGATGTCTATTTTCTTGTCTGTTAAAATCGCTTATGGTCTTATCCCACCAAGCTTGGATTTTTGTCTTTTCAGGATGCCAATAGTCAGATCCTTCAGGGAATTTATATTCTTCTTCACACATCATGATTGCAACTCAATGAAACCATTTCAACTCATCATGGATTTCATCCCGGCAACATAACCATTTGTTGGCTTAAACTGACCCAAAGGTTTTCGATTAGACCCAGGTTCTTTGCGGTTCTCCCTTTGACCAACAAAACCCCTTCGCACCAGCCCTTTCAGCAACAACCTGCGAGCAGGTTGAGGTCTCACCCGAGGTGTATCTCTATGGGGTACTGCGGAATCAGGTTTCCACAGTAAATTATGAGTTGTTTATCTGAACAAGCTGCGTAGCGTAGGACAGAAGGAGTGTGTTGTGGGGCGTAGTAAGATCTATGCTGCGAGCAGTATTGCGCAGTGGAGGAAACACTGTGGGCCACACCAAGGGTTTCTTACTGCTGCGAATCTTCTATTGGAACTAGGAATCACCCATAATTATCCTCTACTTGGAAAATCTCAGAAACGTTAAGGCACTGAAATGAACATCATTCATCCATTCATTCAGGCACTTACTGGCTATCTTTCTAGCATTCGTCAAGAACTAGGATTATTACAACATGAACTGAAATGATAAACAGGATTAACTGTGTTGCGTTCCTTTACTGTGTTTAAGAAAGTAATTATACTTAATTGACAGATTCATGGCCCTAACATAGAATTGAAGTGTTCACCATTCATATGCTTCCACGAAACCTAGCATATCATTCCTAAACTTCTCCTATTGGTAAATGCATATCAAAGTTCTCATATTATAGTATGTAAAGAAACATTCAAGCATTCATTCTACAGAAAATACAGACAGTCATTCATTCATAAACATTATCACATAACATAGGATTTAACATGGTTCACTTCCCCGGATGGAAAGCTACGTCCACAAGAACAGTTGGTAATATATTTATTTCAAAAGGGATGGGGCAACCGTTCTTAGTCTGCACACTCAGCTGCAGACTCTTCTTTCTCTCGGCTAGGTCTCTGTGCACACAACTGCAGAGCTTTTACAATATTCTTAGCTCAGAGATATATTACAATACAAAAAGGTTATCTCCTTAAGTTCTCAACAACAACAAAAGACTAACAATAATCCAAAGAGAACCACCCACAAAGCTAGAACGCCCATCCCATACAAAATGTCTTCTTAAATAGATCATGCCCGAAGGTCATGTCTATACAATGTCGAAGACCTAAAAACCCAAAACCTTAAGGGTTTACAAAACTGAGCCGGTCTTCCAAACCGGCCTGCTGGCTCCTTGTAGCATCTGCTTGATCATGGTGGATCTCCACGTCCTCATTCTGTCGTTATGGGCCTTCCTGTCGCCCGCGTGCCTGCAGGCTGCTTCTGCTGAACCATTTCTCTCTAACGGTTTTACCTTCTCAGTGTGCCAAACATTGCTTTCCTTAACAACCCACGCGTGGCCACCTTCCTGTTTAGCCTACGTCCGCCGCTTGGAAATCCTGAAATATCTTTCCAAAAATGGCTGCTACTGGTCGAGCCGGTAGCTACACTTGATACTTGTCCAGCACACCGCTTTGCTGGCTCCACGTGGCCTCCTAACTCTGCAGCACTGCTTCAACGTAGTACTAGTCTTCGCATCTCGACCAAAACTTTGATGCTGCGTGCAACTCCGCAGTTTGGTCAAAAGTTGGATGCTGCGTGCAACTTCGTAGCATCCTCAATACTTAGCCAAAATTGTGTTTTTGAGCTGTGCTCAGCTCAGCTTTCCCTGCTTGCCTCAAAAAGGTGCTTCCAAAACTTCATCTCATCCTGGGCCCAACACTATGTCTGGATCCCAGCCCATGATGGGGAGATTCGGGAAGGATTCTCCCCCAAATATAGTCTCCATGGGGGGTCTAGGGGGGTGGAGACTACATTTTAGGAGCCCCCCCAGAGGGGGTTCCAGGGAAGCGCCCTCGTAGCGAAACTTTTAGAAAAAATACCTTGCAAAATGTTGTAATTTCATAGTCATGACCCTGTCAATAATGGGTGATTTAAAGGCACATGGTATTGGGTGTCCCATAACATTTTCTCATGGTAATACCTATTTAAAAGGAAGGCATTGTAATACAGTTGTGTATTGTAGCATTTTAAAAATCTCTATGATTGTGTAAGAGAGACTGCGAGAGACTGAAGAGGAATTTGCAGCAGATGTGTTGCATGTTGTATCCCTTCATTTGTTGGATAGTATAATAATAAGGATTAGCATATTTTGTGTGGATGTAGCCCATATTGTGTGAACCATGTTATATTGGTGTCTCTCTTGTATTGTGTTAATGTGATTTATATTTGCATCTTGTTTATTGTTATTTCTCTGCGATCCTATTTTTCTAACAATTGGTATCAAAGCCAAAGTTCTATTTGGAAGATAAACTCACAGGAAAGAAGGGTTCCCGGTTCGAGTGGGAGAAATGGTGGAAGAATGAAAGTTTAAGGTTGAGAAATTTAACAACCAAAACTACCAGTTATGGAAGATTAAAATGGAGGACTATCTATATTAGACGGTGTTATACCTCTATATTCCATAGTGTCGCATCTCCACCACAAACAAAGTTGACGACACTTCCCTTGCTATTTGAACCACCCAGAAGATGAATGAACCTTGAAGGTAAATCTACCCTGACAAGTTCTGACCCAGCTGAGACTTTATTTACCTACACTACCGCGCCTTGCTCATTTATATGGGCACGGTACTCCACACTACCGCGCTATGCTTTTACCCCAGAACGCGGTAGTACCGCGTTGTGCTCAGACCACAGGGCACGATACTCTTTTATTAGCCTTTTTCCCATGGCTTGTGGGATTTTGGAATTTCGAGGATAGTGGAAGATTGGGGTCCCTGATTCGATCCCAACTCACTTTCTGTGATTAGAAACCTTGATCCACTTATCTCTCCCTAGATCCACCCATCTCTCTTGTTGGTTAACCCTACCATACACTATAAAAGAGAGGCATTCCATGGGGAAAGGGGAGGACTCTTGAAGTACCAAACTTATGATCTTGCATCATTGTGGAGATAGCTAGAGGAGAAGGCACTTGGAGCTAGAAGATTGGCTTGGACATCAAGCAACCTTTGTAACCATTCTTCAAGTTGTAATAAGATAACTTGTCTTGTCTTTCCCATTTCATGTGTTTAGCATAAGTTCTTAGCATGAAATGTATCTAATCCATATTTGAATATAATCTTTACATTCAAGGTATTTGGAAGCTTGTATGTTTGTTCTTTGGTTGATCTTAACAGGTTCTACACTGGAGCTTTGGATCGAGAGCTAGAAGCGGGACAAACGTCAGTTTGAAAGGTGTGTCTTATCTCTCATTTGTTTCTAAATACGTTTAATCTTGCTGTAAAAGTTAATTCAGGAATTTCAAGGTAGCATTTGTTTTGACTTGTTTCTTGCTTTAGAGTTAGTTGAAAATCTACTTTAAAGTTAAGAGAGTTTTGACTTATCCGTAGGGCAAAATTCTACATAACAAGAATGGCGACTCCGCTGGGTTTGATTTCTGTTTGATTGATTCAATTCACTGTCATCCATCTGTTGATTGTGATTTGTTTTATTGCACTTCAAACCAGTTTGAATCTTGGTATTTTTTGACCTTTATTCACCCCTCCTCGTTGTATTTTTCTCCCTGTCTGATCACTGAGTCCCCTGGGTTAGCAACAACCCTGAAAACTTCATTTTCTCTTCTCAAGTTGCACTTTTTCCTTACCTTGCCACAGTACTACGCCCTCAGAATTGCTTCCAGCGTGGTAGTACCGCGTTCTTTGCATTGGTACCAGAGCGGTACTGTCACAGTGCCGCGCTCCAGTCAGACCCTGACCCACGGTAGTGTCTGCAAATTTTTAAATTTTTTATACTTGCTTGGTTTCCTGAGTCTCTCTCTGCCTTAGGTAGTCTTTGTTGTTGCCTGTTAGCATCCTGGTCATTTTACAGTCTGTGTGATCTGATTATTTCCCTGTTGTGAGCTTGATTTATTTGAATTAGTGGCATTTTTGACACATTGGGTCATTTTTCCAGTTTGATTGCATTGGCTTGATTTTTTCACCACAACCAACTCAACACCACTGTTCTCTGTTACTGAATCCTGTAGCTTTTACAGTCACATTATTTTTATCATTTTCAGTAATTAAAATATTATCATTTGAGAGCAATTTTGTTGTTTGAAATTGAAAAAGTCTAGTAGCATTATTTTGCATTAGGAAATGAACTATTGATTTTGCCACAAAAATTCTCATAGTTGAAGCATTGTAGATTGTAGGATCAGTGCATTAAAAGGAGTGTTTATTTCAGTTTGGCTTTGTTTACAAAAAGAAAAGAAAATTCTTTTACTTTGGTTTTTGATTGCTTGTGAAAAATTTCATGCATATTTGATCGAAGAAACTATATCTTTCCCTTAGCTAGATTTCATCGAAGACAAAGGCTTATTTTTTATTCATTCTCATTTGCATGGTTTGAGTCGTCATAACACCATCAAGTTTCACGTCCACTACCTGATTGAGTAAGACAACCACTAAAATTAATCTCCCTAATTAAACCAACTTTAACCTCACTTGAGGAAATCAAAAGAATTTGGTAGTTAGGTAGGGCACCGGGGATAGGCATCAAAATAATTCCCCTTTGTCATTTTCATTTGAGACATAGTCATTGTCTTTAGGGAACTAAAATCCTCTAGTATTTATTGACACGGTCACAGCTAGTTTGTGGAGGGGCCTCCTGACTGTTTTTTAACTTTAAGGGGTTAAACGGCCGCGAGATTGAGAACCGGACGGACTCTGTGGAATACCGCACTCCACTTAGCCCTAAGGCAACATCAATCGTTGTCTTCTTCGGAAGGCTGAAGTGCCCAAAACCTTTTCTGACGTGTCATGAACGAGGTAGCTTAGTATCTATTCTACTAGGGCTCTTTTACCCAGGATCCCTTTCGGTAGAGGGATATCCTTCTTATATCGGTCTCTCATGTTGTATTGTTCGACTTAGATTTCATCACCTTGCGAAGGATATAGCTTGTTGAGGTCTCCAGCTCTTAGTTAGGAGTTTGCTTGGTATCTCATCTTCATAGAGGGTCATTTTTTTTTTGTAGGGACTGCTTGTTGGCATTCTAGCCATTTTTTGCATCAACTCGCTTATTGAGACAACGGTCTCAGTATAGATTTTAGAGCTTACTCTTTTGGCCTGCGAGCCTTGCTTTTTCTAGCTCCTCTTCTGCACACTCAGCTGCATTAGAGTTTTTGAGTTCTTTGTTTACGACACTGCCCCCGATTTTCATTTTCCTGTCATCATGTTAGAACAACCACGAAGATCACGAAGAATATAGGGCCAAAGCCCTCCACCACCACCACCGCCACGGACTTCTGGTCTGCCTGCATCATGCATTCCTGCTCCTCCTATCCGCGGTGCTGGTCGAGGCAACATTCCACCGCTGATACGTACAACATCTTCAGTTCCGCCCGTAACTGCCACACACAGCACAGTCTCGGAATCTATTGCAGCTTCTGCAACCACTAGCATATCTGAGACTTCCACTGTCACTTCACCCACTATCATTCCAGATTTATCTGTCACAGTGGACATAGTTACAGCAGCTGAACCTAGCACAACCCAGAGTACTAGACGAGAGGTCATCCTTCTATCGGATGTCAACACTTCCCGTCCATCAGACACTTTTCACGATGACACATATGGATCTGTTGGTACCAGCGAAGGGTCCGACCAGGACATACCCGGCTTGATTTCAGTCCCAGGCCGATACGTTGAAATCGTTGAAGATACTCGACTCCCTGACACACCTTTTGAACCTGATTATGGCTTCATTACTTCCCAGGCGGAACTTCCGCCTGTTATTACTACGTCACCCAGTGTTCATCCTCAGGAGACAAGTTCTTCTAGCAACGTACCTCGTACTATAGATCTACCCAACCTCCCACCGGGACATGAAATCATGGCTTCCATCCAGTCTAGTATGGTTAGTCTAGTGAACTATCAGTTAGCATCGGCACAGTTTAGACGCAGCACAGAGCAAATGCTTTCGACAGTGTCTAGATATCCCCCCGTTTCTCGTCCTTCTGACTATAGGGTTCCCAATGTCCCGTCTAGCACAGAGTTTCATCACTCCTTTACAGACGGCTCAGGACCTTCGAACTTTACTATACCTAGGTTCCCGCTGGATCCCCAAAATCTTTTTCAGGATATGAACTCGGACCCAGTTCTCGATGGTCCTCCTATCATTGAACACATTATGGACGACGCTGATACCCCTGGGCTAAATTCCCCACATTTGCTGCCATCACCCATTTTTGGCGCACATTCAATGAGGGATAACCCAGTTTTTTCTCCGTCCTCGCCTGTCAGATACGGACGACCTCCTCCGCAAATCGATACTTTTGGCACCGTTGGCTAATCCACACTATCATATTTGGCTAGCGGCGGAAGAACACCTAGTCATACTGCTGGATCTTCCATCTCGACCGGAGGATCACCTTCAGCCACCATTTACACTATTTCAGGAGGTGGACAACCGACTGCAGTGGCCCCTAACTCCAACATACAAACCCTCCCTGGTGGGCCATCAATCCAACCAGCTGGGGGGGAAATTTTTGTTGGGAACCCCATTGTTGGTCAACAACCTCCTCCCATAGGGTCATCAACCCAACCAGTTGGAGGACAACCTTTTGTTGGGAACCCCGTTCCTACTCAACAGCCTACTCTCATAGGGCCATCCAACCCATCCGCTAGTGGACAACCTATTGGTTCTATCCAACAACTATCCCAACCAACAGCATCTGCTCAGTACGGTATGTACAGCACACCTAGCAGCGGGCAACCTTATTCCGGTATTCCAACCGGACCTCATTCTCAACCTCCCCCGTCAGGCATACTTCCTTCTTGGAATCCTCAAATCCCACAGAGTGGGGGGTACTCACTTTTTGGAAACTAGAACCAAGCGGGGGGGCAATCTCAGATTTCCCCCAACTTGAATTCTGGCTTCCCTTACCCTTCAGCTGCTACAACTCCATGGAGCCCATCACTTCAATTCCCACTTGCTCCTCAAGCAGGAACGAGCCTTCCATGGACACTACTGTCGTAACCACCCCCCAACCCTGTTATGGGAAACCCTCCACTTACACAATATAGTGGTAACATCCCTGGAACACAACAATTCCAAGGAAATTTTCCCCAACAAGGAACAACAACCATTCCTGGGTATCAACAACCCCAGGGTACCATACCCACTCAGCAGAACACTTACCAACCGGTTGCCTACAATCAACCGGTTAACTAGATGGCTTACTATCCACAGAACTTCCAGCAGTATCCCGTGGGAAACACATATGGGTATAACATGCAGCAGTATGCTATGCAAGGCCCTCTAGGGTTCTTTGCACCACATGGTTATTACTCATACCCGCAGACCAACCGTCAACTTCCCTTTTTGGCCACACTTGACTTACCTGATTTGTCGAGGCTTATCAACGATCCTATATGGCATGAACCTCACTGGCCACCTATTCCAGCCAAACTACCATCGGACATTCCCAAGTTCGATGCTAAGCCCGGGGAAGACCCCAAGAACCACGTGATGACCTTCCATCTTTGGTGTTCATCCAACTCCTTGATGGATGATTCCATCCGACTGCGGATTTTCCAACGTACGCTCATTGGAACGGCAACAAAATGGTACATCGAGCTACCACAACACTCTTTTCGTGATTTCAACACTTTGGCTATGCCGTTTCTGACTCATTTCCAGCTCCCCATCCGGTATGAGACTGGAACAGAACTGTTAACTTCACTGCGTCAAACCACTTCTACACACATTTCGGATCACATCCATGAGTGGCGACGACGCCGTAAGCTAATAAAGGCACCTATTCTGGATCAGCTACTTGCTGATTGGTTTACAAAATCCTTTTTGCCTCCCATAGCCAGAGATATCGCTATGCGCGGACCGGTTACAAAAGAACAAGCCATCTCGACAGCCTAGTACATGGATTTGGTATACACTCAATCCAGTACGTTACATGAACTTCTTCCACATGCCTCCCGCGTTCACACTGATCCAACGAAGCCTACCACTGAACCCCCCATTGATGGTATTGTGGGTTCAGTCAAGACCCAGCCTGCTACCAACTCGACGGGACAACAAGCTTCTGCTTCCCCCGCTTTTACCCAGGCTGTTTCAAAAACAACTACTTCTCTTGCTGTTTCCTCCGAGGTGAACGCAGTTCAATCTACGTCACAACCATCTGGGGGAAAGAAGAAAAACAATCGTGGTAAACCCAAGAAAAACCAGCAGGAGAACCCCAAACCACAACCCACCCAGAATGACCAGAAACCACGTCGGAAAGCTAAGTTTCCCTGCTTGATTTGTCAAGATGATCATTACACACGTGACTGTCCCTACAAGGACAAGGTCAACAAGCTCGTTAAAGGATCCTCTCACCCGGCAGTGTTAACTGACCCTTTCCCCCAACAGCAATAGCAAATGGTTTCCCAAGAAACCCCACAAGGGGGCAACTTGACCAATCCCACCCGTGGAGAGACGTCCACAAACCACGAAATCCTGATGACTAGTAACGAAGAGGTTCATATCACCACTCGTTCAAATACGTATGACAACCCTCCAAGTTCAAACAAACAATCGGAGATAGCCAAAGGCAAATCTCCTGTTGAAGATCCGATTCCTATTCCCCCCCTTAACGGTCATCTCCATATCGAGAGACCGCTGATGGACACAGTGCTACGCCCACCCAAGGGAACCATACGAAAGGCGACATTTAATCCGAATGCACGAGCTACCCAAAACTACAACATTGTTGAGGATTTGGCTCAAGCACCTTGCGCCATGTTGACTCTCGAGGTTCTCCAACACTGCCCCACATAGCGTAGAACCCTACTTTCAGCACTGGGGGCAATGGATCCAGACACTTCAAACTCCATCATGTTTAACTTGGAGCACACCAAACCTAGGCTTTCTCATCAGTTAGCCTTCCAGGTACATACAAAAATCCATGGAAATATCATCCATCGCACTGTATTAGACGAAGGTGCTTCCACGTCGATCATGTCTTTGAACTGTTGGAGAGCCTTAGGCTCACCCAAGGTCACCACTTCTCCTACAACTCTCAGGGCGTTTGATGGACACGGTTTTCAACCTTATGGACTCATTCCCTCAATTGGTGTTGAACTGGGGGGCAAAACAGTATCCGTACACGTTGAAGTCATACACACACCATTGGATTACAATCTCCTCCTTGGACGGAACTGGTTTTACGCCATGACCGCCATAGCATCTACAGTCTTCTGGATTGTGCAATTTCCTCATGAAGGGAAAATTGTCACTATTGATCAATTGGATTACTGCATCCCAGACTCCCATCCAAACTCCACCAACACCGTCCCGTTATTGGATCAACCTCGGTACCGGTTCCAAGACGTTGGTGTTGGTCTCATGAAGGATTCATCCCTCATTGGAGTTTTTCGAGAGCTAGGAACCCATGTTCAACCAATTAGCATGATTTCATCGAGTATCACCCCGTCCAACGATTCATGGGTGATTCCGAGTCCCTCTCAGATTGAAGACTACGGCAACTCTATGCTTCTGAACAGAAACCTCGCAGCATATAACGTGATCCAATCAGCCACCGATTGGGACGAATGTTCTACTGATCACACTGTGGCAAAGCTATCGGCTGAAACTCATCCATACCCACCACTTTTCGATCCTGTCAATTTGATTTTTCCCACCGATGAATCAATTATGGAGGTTTTGTGCAGTGATGAGCCACCATGGGGAGATTTTCATCATCGATCTTCATTCCCCACTATTCAGCCACTTGAGCCTGATACAAAACCCAGCACTTCACTTGGGATGGTTCAAACCAAGTTCCCCACTTCCCTCGATGAGGTATTTTCAGAAGGAAACTTGGCCAATCTTATGGCAACCACTCCCATCGATATTTCAGTGAAGCCTGGTATCGTGGAAAACGTATACATCGGCAAAACATGTACTCCCCTCGAAAAGGAGTTCTATAGTGCCTACTTCAAAACTTTCCGTGATGTTTTTGCTTGGAGTTATGAAGAAATGCCAGGGATAGACCCCTCGATCGTGGTCCACGAAATTCTTACTTTCCCTGGCGCCCGACCTGTTCGGCAAAAGCTTCAACCCGTCCATCCTCGTAAGGCAGCCGCCATTAAAGCAGAAGTTGAAAACTTTTGCGTGCTAGTTTTATCTATCCTGTCCCATTGACAGAATGGGTATCCAACATCGTTCCCGTAGCCAAGAAACAGGGAACGATTAGGGTCTGTGTTGATTACCGTGATTTGAACAAGGCTTGTCCAAAGGACAACTACCCAACTCCGTTTATCGACCAGATCATCGATAACTGTGCCGGCAGTGTCATCTTTTCATTTATGGATGGCTTCTCTATCTATAATCAGATCGATATCCTCCCAGCCGACCAGCACAAAACGGCCTTTATCTGCCCTTGGGGGATCTTTGCATATCGAAAATTACCTTTTGGCCTGAAAAATGCCGGGGCAACTTTCCAACGGGCGATGTCCTATGCATTTCACGACATCAAACATATTGTAGAACCATATCTTGATGATCTCCCCACTCACTCTCGAACCCGGGAAGACCATCCAAACCACTTAAGCACCATTTTCGAAAGGTGTCGTCGCTACAATATACGTTTGAACCCGCATAAGTGCGTCTTCTGTGTAGAATCCGGAAAACTGTTGGGCTTCATAGTCTCCAAAGACGGGATACGTTTAGATCCCGCAAAGGTAGCAGCTATCGTAGCCCTGCCTTCACCCACCAATATTCCAGAACTTCAATGTTTGCAAGGGCATGCAAACTTTCTACGCCGTTTCATCTGCAATCTGTTCGAGATAACAAAAGGCTACATGCAGCTTCTCAAGAAGAATGTTCCCTTCATTTGGGATGACGAAGCCCAACGCTCCTTTGACAATCTAAAGGCAGCCTTAACCAAAGATCCTGTGATTCAACCCCCCAATTACACACGGGACTACATTCTTTATCTCGCAGCCTTGATTTCCACCATCGGTATGGTGCTAGTCCAGGAAGACCAAAACGACATAGAACATGTGGTATACTATCTCAGTAAGAGTCTTCTTCACTCTGAAACCCGCTATTCACATGTTGAAAAACTGGCTCTGGCAACAGTATTTGCTGTCCAGAGATTCTGCCACTACATCTTACTCCACCGGACCACTTTTATAGCCGACTTCAACCCAATGTATTACATCCTCACACGTCAGGTGCTTGGGGGAAAATACTCTCACTGGATTGTCATCCTTCAAGAGTTTGACTTGGAGTTTGTCAAGGCTAAGTCCAAGAAGTCTTTGGTCTTCGCAGAATTAATTTGTAACTTGCCCCGTGCTACTGAGCAACCCGAGCCCATTGATTCTCTTCCTGACGAATCATTGTTCATCATTAGCACGTCTGATCCATGGTACGGGGATATTCTTTTATATCTCCAAACCCAACGCTTCCGTCCCGACCTCACTCGCGACGAGCGGCGATGCATCCGACATCACGCAAAAGACTAACTCATAGTCAACGATACTCTTTATCAGCGTGGTGTCGACACCGTCCTTCGATGCTATTTGACCTTAGATGAGGCAGAACGCGTTCTCAATGACTGCCACGCTGGAGCATGTGGTGGTCATCTCTCTGGGATGGCTACGGCCCAGAAAATACTGCGAGAAGGATACTTCTGGCCCTCAATTTTCAAAGACTGCATTGAAACAGTCAAGAAGTGTCCGCCATGTCAATTCTTTCATAGCAAAACACGCTCGCATCCTGCTCCACTCCATCCTGTTATTGCCGTCGGCCCCTTTTCCAAATGGGGCATCGATTTCATGCACTGTAAGCCCACTTCAGCCAGGGGGCATAGCTATGTCATAGTAGCTGTCGATTATTTTACAAAATGGGCTGAAGCGATGCCTACGTATGCTGAGGACGGAAAAACAGCAGGGCAGTTCATATTCAATCATATTATAGCTAGATTCGGTGTCCCACATTCCATTGTGACCGATCATGGTTCCTATTTCAGGAACCATATGATCGAAGAACTAAGTGCCAAACTGGGTTTTCGCCATGAAAACTCAACCCCGTATTACCCACAAGCTAATGGCCAAGTTGAAGCCATTAACAAAGTCCTGAAACGAATGATTCAGCGTATTGTGGGTACCCAGAAATCCAATTGGCACTCAGCTCTGTTCTCAACACTGTGGGCATACCGAACCTCAGTGAAAAGTGCTACTGGGTTTACACCATTCCAATTGGTGTATGGCCTAGAAGCCATTCTACCGATTGAATGTGAAATTCCATCACTCAAGATAGCCATAGAGCTACTTCCACACACTACTTCCGAAGAGGAACGTTTTCTATACCTAGCTAAGCTAGATGAAACCCGCCGCGACACTGCTTTGGCTAATGAAGCTCACAAAAAATGCGTCAAAGCTCAATATGACAAATCCGTTCAACCTCGGATCTTCAATGAGGGTGACCTCATACTTACATATGATCAAATGCATGATAAGCTTGGAAAAGGTAAACTTGAATCTATGTGGTACAGCCCCTTTATTGTAAAACGTGTCTTAGAAAAAGGATCCTATGAACTAATCGATTGTGATGGTACGCCATTGGCACGGCCCCGCAACGGGCTATACCTCAAACGTTTCTACGCATGAGGTTACCTTACGCGGGTTACTTGTTGTACATAATGTACTTAGTTTATTTTTGCTTTCTTTTTGGTGTGCACGTGGAACTCATGTATCCACTCTTACTTTGACTCGTGACTTTATGCGCAGATGTCTGCCTACTTTGGATTCGCCGATGGTGCAAGCCGACATACCCGGAATCTCGCTTCCGCAGCATGGGTAATCTATTCCCCCACTGGCGAGTTGTTTTCTTCAGGAGCCATTTGTTTAGGTCCTGCAACCAACAATATCATGGAGTACCATGCAGTCATTGGTCTCTTGACGGAGGTTGCTTCACTCAGAATTGACTCCTTATCAGTCTTTTTAGACTCCCAACTCGTGGTTTCTCATCTAAACCGTGTTTACACAGTTCGTGATCCTATAGTACTTCGTTTATTTCGGAGAGTACGCCTCTTGGAACGATCATTTAATTTTATCACATATCAACACATACCGAGAGAATTCAATTGTATGGCTGATTCATTGGCTAATTACATTTTGGATTGGCATCTTGCCCACACATAAACACATCATAAAAAATAGAATGCACAAGTCATTGTAAATACTTAGATCATAAATAGGTCCATATCACCATATATAAGATTGTTTTTTCCAAAATACATAAAGTTTGTGTCAAAGACAAAATTTGGGACCAAATCCCATATACAAAATTTGGCTCTCAAAGCCTACATATCGTGTACATGCCGCAAAAATATCAAGAGACCATCTATGGAGATCTAGGAGACCTATCATGTCCCTCATCGGACTCCTCCTGTTGCTGGTGGTAACATACTACAGCTCGAACCACCTTACGAAGAAGTCGACTGATACGACCAGGCACACCTACAGTATTCCGCTGGAGATGATAAGGGACGTCATCCATCCTCATAGCAGGGATACCATGAGTCAATCCCTGCAAGTTCCTATCAATGTCCCGAACGCCTCCTGCCTCGTCTTCATCCTCCTCCTCGTCAGTAACAACTTGACGATCAACACCACCACGACGTAGTGGAGAGTACCCAGCTAGTCTCTGTGGTCCACGGTCTGCAACATGCATGCGAACATACATTAGATGTCTTTTACACATTCTAAAAAAGTAATAAAAATTAAATATTCAAAAAAGGAAAACATACATATCCATGAAGGTCATACCGGAGTTGTCCCAATCATCATCCTCTGGCAGTGCCAATTTGATGTCCTCGCGGAAATCTACCCTGGCATAAGGGTAGTCATCAATCATAACTATCTGCTCTTCGAGCCAGGAAAAGAAATCCTCACCGAAGGCTAAGCGCTGAGGTCCCCCGAGACCTCCAGCATAATCACTCCATCGAGCCATCCATGACTCAGTAGGTGGACGGGGGGGCATAGATATCTGCGGGCGCAATAGTGGCACCCTCGCCAGAAAGAAGGTAACCAGGATGCTCCCATAGCCGAATTGGGAATTCTTCCCAACCCTACACTTGTGCACTTGTTCTTTGAGATTGGCCAACACCGCCTCACACCAGTTAAATACTGTTCCCCCCATACACTCCGCTGCGAGATTCACTTGTGTGCGGGACGCCTGATGCAGACTCACACTTCCTGCTGCACGCATGATGGTGAATAGTATGGTTTTTACAAGAAGTTCTATAACATCCTTTATGGCCACCTTCCCGCTTTTCTTACCCGAACCCTGACAGCAATATCGAGCAATCAAATCATCTGTACTTGATTCTGAGGCTGAGTATCCAGTAAATTTCACCCGGGCCCCTCTTTTCGAGAGGCCCGTGAGGAAATAAATATCCTCGACTTGAATTTCGAGAACATGCTCTCCCACTCGAAAAGCTTGAATGTCGGGATCCCACAATTGGATGAGATGAGTGAGAAGCTTGGGTTGCTGACGAATCCCCTTGGTCTTAAAGAACTTCAACAAACCACATTCTCTCAATGCGGTCACGGTCGGTAAGTGATTTTCAGCTGCAAAATCATCCACTTCGTGCTCTCTTTCTTTCCAGCTTACCATTTTGCTCCAAACAAGTTGCAAACTCCTGCAAAAGGTCAGGGAAAACATTTAGTGACTATTTAGCAACTTAGTTTCAGCAAAAAATTTGAGAAAATTTGATTTCTTAAACTAAAAAATTGCCTTCACCGTGCTTGGGGGAAAATCTGCCACGCGGTACTGCACAATGCCGCGCCTCTATTTGGAACTACATCGTGGTACTGTTAGACAGTACCACGTTTCTCGATGGAGCCCCCACGCGGTACTGTGAAGGGCGATTTTTGCCCAATAGGGATTGCCCAAAAATCAAATTTTTCCTAATGAAAGCAAATAATTCCTACATGGAATGAAAGAGGAGCTCAAGAGCTCTTACCTGGCATAGATGGTTGTTGAAATGGTGTCCCGGAACTCCCGATATGGATCCTTGAAGTTTTTGGGTAAAAATCTCCTCTTTGGGTAAAAACACAAATGAAATGGTAATTTCTATTTTTAACCATTCTTTATATAGAATTTTCACATATTTTTTAATTATTATTTTAAATGGTTAAAATAAATCCTTTTTCACATTGCTAATGTCCAGTTTTTTGAGCATTTATTGACAGGATCCCCGGTAAAAAAGCGATATATTCACACTGGTGTTTTGACCTTCATTTTGAGCCCACTTTATCTTTTTCGTGCTCTTGATTTAAAACTTGAAAAAGATTCCAAGTGCTTTTACACCCGTGTCGTGCTTGTCAAACTCAAGTAAATGGTGTCGAGTACGGTCAGCTATACTCATGCTCGTTAAACGATGAGGAAAGTATTATCCTGGTTGTATTTTATTCTTTTTTCGGACCAGAATAATTAAAAATTACGAAAAAGACCATAGGAGTCCATAGTTAAGCTCTTTTCAGACTCCCTAAAATTGAAAAGATTGCCAAGTGATCTTGACTCTTTCACACTTGTAAAAGTATTTGAAAGGTCGTCTATTCGGTGATAGGTTACCCCTTTTTTCGGCCCGTCTAGACTATTTACGAGAAAGGTATACCTCAGTCAATCTTGGCTGGGAGAGTTCTCTCGGGAATTGTTTTACACTTTTTCGGGATCGAGGGACTAAATTTACGAAAAAGTACATTATGGAGCTTCCTTTAAGTTTTTCAGGCTCTCTAAATGCGAAAAACTACCGAGTTTTCCTTCCTTGGACTCGTTAAAATTTTAACATCGAAGGACCCACTTTAGGACGAACCCCTCCTTTCTCAGGTTCGTAAAACATGTGAGATTGGACTCATCCATGAGATGAGCTACACCGAGCATCTGTTATCCTCTTCAAGCTCGCAAAACAACAAAGAGGTACTCGTCTATCATGTCGGGGGAATATGGGGGGATGAGTCAAGTTTATTTATGGCAGCTTGTCAGTCGCGACCTTTGAACATGGCATGTGTCCGTCTCTTGTCTATATTGGGTATCGATTTTTCACTGAATTATGGTCATCATCATTAGTCGTCTCCCTGGCCACGAGCCTACTCATCCGGTGTCTATTCTCTGTTGTCAATAATCCCTGCTGCCAAGTCCTGTTACATGCCGTTATATGTTCAAAGGGTTGCATTGGTTAGAGTCGTTCATTGTGTCAGGCCTCCGCTGTGTCAGTACATACTCCATTGTTTCATCATCTTATTGTTCGTGCCGATTTTGTGTCGATGATGTGGGAATCATTATAGCCCTCCTTCGACGAGTCTATTCCCGTCGACACCAAATCACTATCCAGGAATTGGACTTAGAGATCAACCATTAGTACCTTGGTACTTGCATGCCTCAATGGCAGGTTTCCTCGTGTTCGACAGTAGGTTCACATCATTGACCTCTGATCGAACGATCTCTCGAATGCTCGACATCAACTCATCTATTCGCATTTCGTTGAGATGTACTTCAGATACCTTGGGGATCATCCTCATCATTGGTGATTTCCCTCGCATTTTGTTAACGGTTCACATCATTGACCGGTAATCAAATGGTTTCTACCATGTTCGACTTCAATACCTTGTAATCACATGGCTAGATTTGTATCTTTTACGATTGGGTAGAAGACCTTGGGCGTGCCTCAGCATCTTGATTGCGTCCAGGTTGCGATGGAGATGTCCTTTGTATTGTCACACAGATCCACTTATTGTATTGGTCGTGGCTGTGTCATTATTGTCTCATGGATCTATGCTTGTTCATAGTAGCCATGGTCTGTCCACAGTCTATATCATCTCAGTACTCATGGATCTGCAATGTATTGGTCGACAGCCATGCTTTGAGTCATTTGTTTCCGAGCATGGGGGTGCTCGCCTCGGTGGTATATCTAACACTTTGTTTCTGTTTCAGCTCCTTGTCGCTTTCCTCGATGCTATCTCTGCACATTATATTCGTAAAGTCTTTCGGCCATCAGTCCCTTCTGACCTCATACTTTAGGGGGCATCTGTTATACCTCTATATTCCACAGTGTCACATCTCCACCACAAACAAAGTTGACGACACTTCTGTAATGTCCCTTGTTAGGAATTTGATTAAAATTGCAATTTTCCACTTTTTTCCTTGGTTCGACCTTGGACTAGTTTCGATCTCTAGGTCCCAAATTTGCCCCAAATGACCCCAAATCTTCTGAGAAGGTATATGAATGATCTTAGAACATAAATATGTGTTTCAGTGATGCCTTTGTACCTTTAAAACACTTCTGCAAATACTCTTTCAATTCTGGTCAATGTAGGTAACTTTACTAGTGATTTCCCTTTGACTAGTATTGGTCTCTAGGTCTCAAATTGACTCCAAATGCATTCAAATCTTCAAGGAAGGTTTATGAATGATATTAGGAATTGAATATTATGTTCATGGATAACATATGGCCACCAAAATACCTCTGCAAACTCTTTTAAGATTCTGGACCAAGTATGCAATTTTACTAGTAATTTGGGGTTCAAATCCCCCTCAGGTAAGTACTGAAAATGGCTTCCCAAATGCCTCCAAACCCACTCAAATTTATGAACAGAGGTATGTAATGTGTTAAGTATGTTATTAAGGTCTCATGTGCACCATTAATGGTTTATTACAACTGTTTTCACCCTCTCCCATTCAACTGCAAAAATCTCCAATTCGACCCTTGGGGAAATGGCACTATTTCACCTCCCAATACAACTAAATTGAGTAAAAATGCTTCAAATGCTCAAGTACAGTACATGAAACTTGTAGAAGACATCCATGGCAGTATATTACTCACAAATATATCATATAATCATCCATTCATTCGAAATCATCATCAATACATTGGCTCACAACAAGGTAGTGGGGAAATGGCATTGTTCTTCCATTAAAAATGAGATTTATACATTTCTACTTGGAATTTCGACCTGAAACTTTTTGGAGATGAATAACAAAGTATTTAATTCATATTACAAAATAAATGGGGCATTAAAAGCTTCCCCAAAGAGTACAATAGCTCACCAAAAATGCCCTCCCTCAAGGATCAAGAATATGCCATCAAAACTGGAAATGGTTGAAGGAGTGAGCTGCAATAGAAGAAACCATGAGCTTCCCTGTAGCTTACACCTGCAAATAAAGACTCCATTAAAGCTCCAAATGAAAGGTCTGAATGGCCTTTCCAATTACCAACTTGGATGGGAATCTTTCACCCTCGAAATTGGCTAAGGCAAGAAACTAGTCATCCACTAGCTCTCCCTCTTCACAAATGCAATTGCAAATTCTACAAATGATCAAAAATTGGTTTCATTCTTTGTTATTGGCATTTATAAACTTCTAATGTCCTCCATGGGTCGAATTACTTCCAAGAGACTCATGCCAACTCAAGTTGGGAAGAGATTCCAAAGAACGCCACTTGTACAACAATTCCTAGTCTCCCACTTCCACCAAATCACATGTGGAAGCATATTAGCTTCCCTAACACCCTTGAGCGCCCTCTTGGAGTCTATTTTTAGCCCTGACATGTCATATATGTCATATGTCAGCCTTCAGGTCTGATTTGTGTCATAGGTGTCATAGCATCTTCATCATTGTTGTCATAGAGCTAGGGAATCTAGCCCAAGTGTCTCACTAGCTCCAAATTGCCTCTTCCTCTTCCATGGGAGTTACTCTTCCTCTATATTTCGACCTTGGATGAGTCATGCAATGAATAATACCTTTTGGACTCCCCCAAGTATGTTACCATTCACCTTGAATTCGAATTGGTGAGAGAATGATGCCAAATGTAGTGGGGAAATCTAGCCATATGTGGGTCCCACTTACTCCATGTGTCTTCATCATGAAATGCCACTTTGATTTTCACTTGTATATATTTATTTAGCTCCTTTATTAAATATTTATTCCATTCTAATGTTCAAACATCATTTATTATCCCCATTATTCCAAATCCCAAAGCTTCCACCCCAAACCTAGGAAACTAGTAATTTTCCTCCTTGGCAATTATTTGACCTTTAGCATCAATTTGACAAACTCTAATGAATAGGGCCAATGTGATTAGGCCATTGTGACCCAATGCCAAATTTGGGACATGACAACTTCCCTTGCTGTTTGAACCACCCAGAAGATGAATGAACCTTGAAGGTAAATCTACCCTGACAAGTTCTGACCCAGCTGAGACTTTATTTACCTACACTACCGCGCCTTGCTCATTTATATGAGCGCAGTACTCCACACTACCGCGCTATGCTTTTTCCCCAGAATGCGGTACTACCGCGTTGTGCTCAGACCATAGGGCGCGGTACTCTTTTATTAGCCTTTTTCCCATGGCTTGTGGGATTTTGGATTTTCGAGGATAGTGGAAGATTGGGGTCCCTGATTCCATCCCAACTCACTTTCTGTGATTAGAAACCTTGATCCACTTATCTCTCCCTAGATCCACCCATCTCTCTTGTTGGTTAACCCTACCATACACTATAAAAGAGAGGCATTCCATGGGGAAAGGGGAGGACTCTTGAAGTACCAAACTTATGATCTTGCATCATTGTGGAGATAGCTAGAGGAGAAGGCACTTGGAGCTAGAAGATTGGCTTGGACATCAAGCAACCTTTGTAACCATTCTTCAAGTTGTAATAAGATAACTTGTCTTGTCTTTCCCATTTCATGTGTTTAGCATAAGTTCTTAGCATGAAATGTATCTAATCCAGATTTGAATATAATCTTTACATTCAAGGTATTTGGAAGCTTGTATGTTTGTTCTTTGGTTGATCTTAACAGGTTCTACACTGGAGCTTTGGATCGAGAGCTAGAAGCGGGACAAACGTCAGTTTGAAAGGTGTGTATTATCTCTCATTAGTTTCTAAATACGTTTAATCTTGCTGTAAAATTTAATTCAGGAATTTCAAGGTAGCATTTGTTTTGACTTGTTTCTTGCTTTAGAGTTAGCTGAAAATCTACTTTAAAGTTAAGAGAGTTTTGACTTATCCGTAGGGCAAAATTCTACATAACAGACGGATCTATTCCTACCATTTGGAGGAAAATAAAAGTTGTCGGCAACTATGAATGACAAAGAATGGGAGGTTCTTGACATAAAGGCACTAGGAACAATACAGTTGTGCCTGGATTTGTTGGTTTCTTTCAATATTAAAAGTAAAATACAATGGAGGGTCTGATGAGCGCATTGGGTAAGCTCTATGAAAAACCCTCGGCCTCCAACAATGTATTCTAATGAAGCGTTTATTTAATATGAAGATGTCAAAAGGTGGAACTATTGTTGATCATTTAAATGAATTTAATACGATTATAAATCTACTAAGTTCTGTAAAAGTGAACTTTGATGATGAGGTTAGGGATCTTCTAATATTGTGCTCATTGCTAGAAATTTGGAACGGCTTGCTCATGGCTGTAAGTAACTTTGTCTCTGGTTCAAACACTTTGAAATTTGATGATGTTGTTGGTGTTGTTCTTAGTGAGGAAATGAAAAGGAAAAGCACAAGTGAGACATCAGGTAATGCGTTGACCATGGAGATCATGGGAAGAAAAAAGGAGAGAAGAAAGAGCCCAAGTACTCACAACAAGTACATGAAGGGCATATCCAAGTCTAGACTGGGAAATATAGAGTACTGGAACTGTGGAAAGAAAGGACATTTGAAGAAATACTGCAACTCTCTAAAGAAGAAAGGAGATGGACAACAAGAGACTACTCAAGAATCAAATGTATTAGGTGATGTGTTACAAGATGATTTGATTCTTTCATTAGATAATACTAGTGATTACTGGGTAGTAGATTTAAAAGCTTCATGTCATGCTACACCCCATAGGAAATTATTTCATGATTATGTTCTAAGAAATTTTGGACATGTTTTATTGGGTGATGATGAACCATGTAAAATTGTTGGAATTGGTAAGGTACATATAAAGTTAAAGAATGGTGAATGTATACTAAAAGATGTAAGGTTTAATGTCCCCATATTGACCCTTAGGATATATTGGATTTTAATGTAAAAATTGTATATATTTGATGTATAATTCCTAGCATGGATCTCAAGGCCACGACCCCACTAGTGAATGCTCAGCTTTGAGAGGAAAGTATTTGACATTGTAATGTGTTGACCATGGAGATCAGGAGAAGAAAAAGGGAGAGAACAAAGAGCCCAGGTAATCACATCAAGTACATGAAGGGAATATCCAAGTATATACTGGGAAATATAGAGTGTTGGAACTGTGGAAAGAAAGGACATTTGAAGAAAGACTACAACTCTCTAAAGAAGAAAGGAGATGGACAACAAAAGACTACTCCGGAATCAAATGTAGTAGGTGATGTGTTACAAGATGCTTTGATTATTTCATTAGATAATACTAGTGATTAATGGGTAGTACATTCAGGGGATTCATGTCATGCTACATCCCATAGGAAATTATTTCATGATTATGTTCTATGGGATTTTGGACATGTTTTATTGGGTGATGATGAACCATGTAAAATTGTTGGAATTGGTAAGGTACGGATAAAGTTAAAGAATGGTGAATGGATACTAAAAGATATAAGGTGTAATGTCCCCATATTGACACTTAGGATATATTCACTTTTAATGTAAACATTGTATATATGTGATATATAATTCCTAGCATGGAGATCAAGGCCATGGCCCCGCTAGTGAATGCTTAGCTTTGAGAGGAAAGTATTTGACATTGTGTGATCCATGTGCTATTAAGCCATGGAAATTGTAAAATGATGTAAATATCATACAATAAAAATACCAAGGGGTTGGATATAGATGCAACTAAATGAGGGCGCTATGTGTATCCACTAGGGAGAGGTGATGGTTTGTTGGATTGGAACATAGACTTCCAAATGTCACTTTTAGAACCCCTTTGACCTTTCTTGCTGACATTTAATTCTATTGTAGGAAGGGGGTGAAGAAACTATTCATGAGGTCGATGGAGTGTGGGAAACCCCAAATATTGGGATGGCAGAGTATGAGGCTTTGTTTTCCTTGACCCACAAGTCACTCTACCCGTAGAAATTTGTATTCCATCATCCCCATTCCATTAGGGAACAACAACCGAAGGATGGAGCAGAGGAGAGAGTCGAGCGGTGAAGAGAAGAAGAAAATCACGATTTGGGGAGAAGGCCACGATTTGCAGTGGTTTAGATCACTAAGAAATTTGCGTGAGAAGGGAAAACCGTTGGGGAATCAATAGACCCAAAATTGGGGTTGATTTGTGAGTGTGAGACGCCTGAACATTCATAGGGAAACCCATATACGATATCCTGAAATTGCATATGTGGGAAAGAGCCTTTCGGTCGCAACCCTGAGGATATCCAAGAGTGGATGACAGTGCGGAAGAGAGAGAAGAGGTTGGAACCACTTGATAAACTTGGTGAATACTCTTTGATTGAGTGGGAGATGTTTGTATCTCTGTGGTTGAGCTCACTAGCTTAGATTCCTCCTTCCTTGTATCTTGGCATGCTTGATAAACCTAGCTATGTGTTGGATTAGAATGACTATTGGTGGGAAACCAGGGCTGTGAGTAAAACTAGGTAGTTCCTCCTTAGTGGATACATAGCCCTAGATCGAGGGTGGTCTCCGAGTGCTGAAATAATAAAGGTTGGGAAAATACCTATGGTTGGGTCGGAACGTTGCAGTCCATAGCTAGTTGCTTGGTGGTTTCAATTAAAAGATAAGTGTTTCAAGGTTGGGAAAATACCTATGGTTGGGTTGGAATGTTGCAGTCCATAGCCAGTTGCTTGGTGGTTTCAATTAAAAGATAAGTGTTTCCTATGCCATTTCTATATAAATGAATGATTGTTTGTTTATGTTAGAATGTATGGATTGATCCAGCTGATTGATGAAACCGAATACTTGTATGTTGATGTATATGTAACTTCAGAATGTATTTCAGATATATGTATATTGTATTCCTATAGAGATGTTATTATTCCTCTATACGGAAGTGTCGTCATTTATATTGTAAGTGTCGTAACTTATACTTGATGGGTTATTAGACCACCTTGTTGGGGTTGGCCCTGTATAAGTCATGTGGGTCAAAGGGTTATTAGAACACCCTAGTGGGGGTCGGCCCAGTCAGCATTATGTTAAGTGGTTAAGTTGAGGCCGACCTAGTTGAGTAAAGGTCAAGTCAAGTTAGTGTATAAATAGAAAGTGCGTCTCTCTCATTTTACACATTCTATTCTCTCACTCACATTGTGGAGAGTGGCGCACTTGTGGAGGAGGAGGCTCTGCTGCTAGGAGAAGACTGTCTCTTGTATTCTGGTTGTATCATTGCTCTATCTATCTCTGAGGAAGTTATTGGGGTTTTTCACCTTTATGGTTTTCCCCAAGTAAACTCTGTGTCTCTTGTGTTCTTGCATTATTGTGTCCATGACTGATATGTTGTACATGTTGTTCTCTCAGTTAAGATCCTAGATCAGATTGAAGTAAATTCTGAAAATTTAACATGGTATCAGAGCTATCCTGAAAGAAGGCATGATATGGCATGTATGACACTTGTTGCACTTATGATGCTAGGGTTTGATATAGCAAAAACCAGTCATCGTATCACTTTCACTATAAATCCATTTGGGTGACGTTTTTGGATCTGAAACTTTTACAGGTCGAATATCAGATCCACATGTACCTTGTGTAAAAAGGACAACCTCTAATTCGTTGTACTTTGTGATTTATGATCTGTACAATATAGGGTTTATGCCTCTTCCAAATCTGAGTCAAAATCAGGTGACCTTGGGAAAAAGGTCATAACTTGGGATAGGAAGCTCCAAATGAAATTTCATAAAAATTGATAGGTAGTACACAGACTGTACTATATCAAGAACATTTTTCAGAGGCCAAAGTTGAACCAGTGACACGTGGCACACCATACAAGTTCACTCTCCTTTATTATCCCATAAACAGGTCACGTTACGACACTTGGCATAAATCTCTCTCAGAGAATCCAATTGAGGTTAGACCTATTGAGATGGAAATATAACAGGTTGGGATATCCCAGAAAAAATATTCAGAGGCAGAACTTGAACCAGTAACACGGGGCATGCCGTACAAGTTCACTCTCCTGTATTATCCCATAAACAGGTCATGTTGTGACACTTGGCATAACTCTCTCTCAGAGAATCCAATTGAGGTCAGACCTGTCGGGATAGAAAGATAACAGGTTAGGCTATCTCAAGAAAATTGTTCAGACCCTGTGGATTGAAAAGTTCGGAGTTACACCAGAAACAATCAGGTACATATTTCTGTCAAAACATAATTATTTTTGAGCACCTTCATTCATGGCTTCTGGAATTTAGGGCTTCGGAGAAAGTTGGAATTTCTCTAATCAGAGACCACGGCTGGATGCTACTCATCAAAATCGAAAATTAGAGACCAAGATCAGATTTTTTGGTTGGGCAGAAGGCCGGGTTTGATCAAGCCCCAGTTCGGGACATTGATCGGAAAGATGGAAAATTAGGGCTTCTGTAAAACTTGGAATTTTGGAAATCTATGACCACGGCTGGAAGCTCCTCAGAAAAATCGAATCTTAGAGCTTTGAATAAAATATTTTGGTTGGGTGAAGCTCTGGGAAACTCAAACCCTAATTCAGGGTCCTCCCTAGTGAATCCATAAATCTAAAAGGCAATTTCGAGGGGTGAAACTTTGCAGTTTTCAAATTCTGAATATACAAACTTGATCAGCTCATCAAGGCACATATTTCTATCCTTTCATAAGTTTGAAATTCAAAGTTTGAATTTTTGGGGTTTCCTTGACAAACCCTAATCCAGCTCCAGGTCTAGTTCTTGCAAATCAAGTGGATTGGGTTAATCCTAGAAGAAGATGGATTGGTCACCTGCATAAGTGAAGAAGTTCCTGTCTCAGAGGGAGATGAGGCTAAGTCCTTCCATAAGAAGATTACAAGCAATCTTGACATGTATGGCTTACAGGTATGTTTCATGGTTAAGTTTATCATATGTTTGTCTTCATATCATTACAGTACAATCTTGATTAATTACTAGACTTGTCGTATCACCTTAATAGAAGATATTCATTGATTAAGGTTTTGACACTTATGAATGTACTAATGCATTATGATGTTGTATGAGGTTTATGTTGTTCGCTAACATAAAAGGTACACCAAGAAAGACAAATCATGTTCTACTTCAAGAACATATGATCATGGTGACATGAAGACAAAGATTCATCCATTGATATGGATCACATAGAAGATCTACTTTCAAGGTAGGTATAACTTGGTCCTACAATGGTTAACCTATGAGACATGCAGGTTACTAGCACAAGGCACTGAAGAGAACTAGAAGACATTATGCGGGTATGTTAGACATAACTAGCTAACATGCTAATCCAGGTATGTTTTTCTTATATCAAGCTAGAATCCTACCTTATGTTAGGATCTTATACTGTTGTGTTGTTGATAATGATTATTCATGATGTCATAGGTTTGAATAGTCATGGCTGTATGGATATTATGTTTCTTACCATAATTGATGATATGACTAACCAGAAGACTCATGAAGGTATAGGTTTGAGTAATCACGGGTTTATGCATTGATGATTTAACTAATCAGAAGAGTCCTATGATCAAATAAGAATATGCATGAGTAAAAGAAGACTTCCCTGAAACCTTGAATACTAATGTTTATTATCTGTGAATGATCATGATTATACATGTTTAAGATTATTGTGTTTTGATAGTATTAAGTTATACTAATAAATGTGTGATTATGTATGAAACCTCTTTGCTGACATGTTGGGAGTAGTGCAAACTCTTAACAATGTTCTGGTAGAGACTGGAAGGCATCTAGAAAGTTGTGGAACATTGATAAATGTTGTATTGAAGCATTGGCTCAGATAATTGCATGATTGTATGACATATTTCTTTATGTGTAAGAATTTGTCTAAAAATTATGAGATGTTTCTAATCATGCAATTTAACTTGTTTTGTAGAAAAGAACGTATACCTTCACCTACAAAAGGAGGACTACAACATTTGTTCAAGCAACAAAATTATCTATTGAAGATATTGAAGTTCCTAGGATACAGGAAGAATGCCATGATCCGTTGATCATGAAGAATGATGTTTGGGATGCGGTCCCAAGAGCTGAAGGGAAGTCTGTTGTGACTTCCAAATGGAACTATCAGATCAAGCTTGGTGTAGATGGCAGCATAGAGAAATATAAAAGTGATGAAATAGAAGATACACCAGATGGATTTCAAGACAACCTTCTTGAATGGTGTAGTCATATATGTGAGTAGAACTTGGTAGGATAGACATCTTTCTATCCAGTTTGGGCTTTACCAAGAGTAAAGTGGATTCCAACCTTTACTACAAGGTTGAGGAAGGCAATCCAGTGATACTACTTTTGTATGCGGATAAGTTGTTTGTTATAGGTGAAGATAGATTGATTGCTGCCAAGTTCGAGATGAAGAACTTGGGGATGATGCACTATTTGTTTTTGGCATGGAGGTGTGGCAGAGTGCAGATGGAATATTCCTTGGACAAGGGAAGTATGCAGTAGAGATCCTGAAGAGGTTCGGGATGATGGATTGCAAGGCCATGGCCACACCTATGGCATCGAATCTTAAGCTTCTTTGTGATTCTTCATCTGAGCCGATTGATGTCTCTATGTATCGTCAGATGATTGAGTCCTTGATGTACCTGATGAACACAAGACCAGATATTTGATTTGTGGTGAACACATTGAGCCAGTTCCTGATGGATCCGAGGAGTGTTCACCTGGTTGCTGTAAAGCATGTTCTAAGGTACCTGAAGGGTATAGTGGATTATGCGCTCAAGTATGAAGCGAATCAAAAGTTTAACCTGCAGGGTTATGTTGATTCAAATTGGGCTGGTAGTGCTACAGATAGGAAGAGCACATCTAGGTGTTGCTTCAGTATGGGATTAGGTGTGATCTCTTGGTTCAGCAGGAAGCAATCTTGCGTAGCAATGAGTACAACTGAGGAAGAGTATGTTGTAGCCTGTTCAGCTAGTTGTGAGGCAGTATGGCTATGGAAGATACTGTCTGAGTTATTTGATCTCCAATTGGATGCTACTGGTATCTTTTGCGATAACCAGAGTTGTGTGAAGCTGTCCGAGAACCCAGTGTTTCATGACTGGTCGAAACACATAGAGATCAAATATCACTATATCAGGGATATGGTGCAGAGAGGAGAGGTGAAGCTCTTGTACATTGCGATGGATGAGCAGACTGTAGACGTGTTGACGAAACCACTAGCCAGAATGAAGTTTGAGTACTTCAGAGAGAGGCTTGGTGTTCTTCGGATTGATGACACTTCGAGGAAGAAGTGATGGGACACATTTGCAGAGGCCATTCCAAGCATGTTGGAAGGAGGATCCTTCACATGGCTGTGGATGTAAGTGCTGGATGATGAGCATTAGGATGATGCTCCAGTTACTACTCTATATATGCATCAGGATGACGCTGGATATGATCAGTTGGATCATTTATATGTATGTGTATGTATGCATTATATTGGATGCTGGATATGATTAGTTGGATCATTAATGTACGTACGCATGATGTTGGATGCTGGATATGATCGGTTGGATCATTTGTATGTATTTTGTATACGCATCATGTTGGATGCTTGGACCATGTATCTGTATATGTATCAGGTGGATACATTGTGTGATCAGGTAGATCATGTATGATCAGGTGGATCATGTATTTGTATTTGTATCAGGTGGATACATTGTATGATCAGGTGGATCATGTATGATGATATGTATCAGGTAGATACTTGGTATGCATCAGGTAGATGAATGATATGATCAGGATGATCATGGATGACGAGCTTCAGGATGTTGCTCCAGATGACTTGCAGCAGGATGTTGCAGTGATGATGATCAGGATGATCATGTATACATCAGGATGATGTATGATGAGTATTAGGTTGATACTCTATGGCCGTGGATCAGGTTGTACAGATGAGCATATAATTTGGCCCTGGGAGATTTGCAGATAGTCTTTCGAGGTTTTGCATATGGCATATAATTTGGCCCTGGGATATCTGGAAAATGCTCTTTTGAGGTTTTTCTCTGGGAGGACATATAATTTGGCCCTGGGAGATCTGTAGATAGTCTTTCGAGGTTTTTCCTATGGCATATAATCTGGCCCTGGGATATCTGGCAGATGCTCTTTCGAGTTTTTGTCCTATGGCATATAATATGTCCCTGGGAGATCCGATAGGTTGGGCTATGTACCCATAATAAGTCCTGGGATGTTCTTGCGAGTTTTTTCCATGACCACATGTAATTTGTGCTCTGGGAGATCCGATAGGTTGAGCCTTGTGCTCGTAATCAGTCCTGGGATGCTCTTTCGAGGTTTTGTGGTGACCACATGTAATTTGTGCCCTGGGAGATCCGATACGTTGAGCCTTGTGCTCGTAATCAATCCTGGGATTCTCTTTCAAGGTTTTGTGGTGGGGTCACATGTAATAAGTCCTGGAGATCTGGATAGGATGAAAAAGGCCTCATATGCTCTTTAGGGTTCTTGCTAGTCAAGAGACTCTTTTAAGGTTTTGTGACACACGTAATAAGTCCTGAGATTTCTACAGTATGGCCAGTGATGACGAAGACCTATAAGTGGTGGGCCTACATCTAGTATGAAAAAGGACTAGCTCTGTAGAACTTCCTATGACGAGTAGATTCAGAGATTGATTGAGATAGCAGTAGCAATGACGATGATCCAGAGAAGATGACTTGTGCTAGAAGACCCGTGTCGAGAAATACCTTCCTAGTTAAGAGGGAGTGTTGATGTATATGTAACTTCGGAATGTATTTCACATATATGTATATTGTATTCCTATAGAGATGTTATTATTCCTCTATACGGAAGCGTCTTTATTTATATTATAAGTGTCATAACTTATACTTGATGGGTTATTAGACCACCTTGTTGGGGTCGGCCCTGTATAATTCATGTGGGTCAAAGGGTTATTAGACCACCCTATTGGGGGTCGGCCATGTGGGTCAAAGGGTTATTAGACCACCCTAGTGGGGGTTGGCCCAGTCATCATTATGTTAAGTGGTTAAGTTGAGGCCGACCTAGTTGAGTAAAGGTCAAGTCAAGTTAGTGTATAAATAGAGAGTGTGTCTCTCTCATTTTACACATTCTATTCTCTCACTCACACTGTGGAGAGTGGTGCACTTGTGGAGGATCCTCCATGTGTTTTTATTTATATGTAAATATGTTCATTGATGAATAGGGATACGTTTGGTTGAGGCCCTGGATGTGAAGAAGGTTCAGTTAGGGATTTGGGAAGGAAATAGACACCCCCATGTGGTGTTCATGATTTCCCTATGGATCAAGTGAGGACAAGGGCCATGACTGAGGAGCATAAGAGTCCTTAGAGAGTGGTAAAGAGGCCTTGATGAAGTTTGGGGCCACATTTTGGGTTGGAAGAAGGATAGTATTAGAGTCATCATATGAGGCAGAGGATCGTGCAGATTCATAGGGATTTCCAAGATATTTCCAATGGTATCGGACTTACCAGAAATGGATGTAGGATGAAGAATATATCAGCTTCAGAAGCTAGCTGTAACTGGGGAATTTGGCCAATTTCCGACCTTCTAAACCCACAGTGCGGATTGTGGATCACAGAAGCCAGAGGCGTGAATTCTTAGCGTGGTGCTTTGGAAATTCTGACTTCCGACTCCCGCAAGATAGATTGCAGAGTGCAGAAGTTCGAGGAGCATTTTATCCAGAGTTGTGTATTGGGAGTTCCGAATTCCAAATCTTGCAAGCTGGATTGTGGAGTGCGGAAGTCGGAGGAGTAATTAACGGGGTTGTGATTTTAGAGTTCTAAATTTCTGACTCCCACAAGCCATATTGCGGAGTGCGGAAGTCTGAGCCGTGTTTCGTCGACATCGTGTACTTGGTGTTTTGAATTTTTGAGTCCCGCATCGCGGATTGCGGAAGTCGAAGAAGAGTTTCATCGACGCCATGTATTTGGCGTTCCGACTTTCTGAGTCTCACATCGTGGATCACGAATTGCGGAAGTCAGAGAGGTGTTTCTTCAACAGTGTGTAATTGGCGTTCTTATTTTCTGAGTCTTGCATCGCAGATTTCAGACTGTGAAAGTCGAAGAGGTGTTTCGTCGATGCTGTGAAATTGGTATTCCATCTTCTGACTTCCGACTTGCGGATTGCTTCTTGCAAAATTGCGGATGGCAGACTGAGAACGTTGAGCTGTGCAAAACTGCTTATTTTGGATTCTTTGAGGAAACAAAAATTATCAGGTTGTTGCCCCATCAATATAAAGGTTATCGAGGGGATCAGAGATGTTACATAAGGCATATTCCTGCCATGAAAATAAATCTGATCTCAATAGGGTAGTTGGGATATGGCGGTTTTTTATCTATGTTTGTAGAAACGTGGTGGCAGATCATTAAAGGATCGATGGTGATAGCAAAAAGAGATAGGATAGGTATGTTGTGGGTGAAAATGCGAACTTGGGAAACAATTTTATGACAAACAGAGTGAAAAAACACTAGTGCGAGCGGATGATCACGCGAAAAAAAATTAACCTCAAAATCTAGGCCAAGAGTTTGTGAGAGTTCAAACTCTTGGCCGAGAGTTTAATAAAACTCTAGGATGAGAGTTTGCACCAATCGCCACACTATATTTTAAAAAAAACTCTCGGATGAGAGTTTGAACTAAACTCTCGGCCTAGAGTTTGGAAGATATTGTTTCGAACGAGAGTTTATGGTCAACAAACCTACGAAAATATATGGCATCTTTCTGGAACTTGCAACTTCAGCAAGCTCGAACCCCTGCAAATTCTAAATATTATTTATTGGACTTGGTAGCAATGGTTTCATATTCGAATCTAGTTTCGAATGATATAATAATTGTTTCATTTCAATTTGAATTTCTATTTATTAATATTTTTTTTCTAAACCTTATCCCTTAATAATTTTATTACTCTGAAAATCACCCGAAATGAAAATTCAATATCATAACAAAGACAACACCAAAAAAATTGAAATTTCACAGAGATCATAATTGGCTCGTCCTCTTCAAAAGGGTACTTTTAGTTTTTCCAATAAGAGTCACATTTGAAAGAAAATGCGAAGACAAAAACATTTGTCAAAAATGAACCATTGTTTGTAGATATGTTGTTTTGATAAATAATAAAAAATAGTTCCCAAGTCTTAAAAAACTCAAAATATAGTCCATGCACAACTGTAGATTATGAGCCTACAATGTTTTACCTAAAATGAATAACCAACTATCAAAAAACCGACGTCAACACATGTCACTCATTATCCATACCTAAAATTTTCAAGTACATTCCGTTGGTTGCCAACAAATTTGTCCCACAATATGTCCATAAATTTTTTTTTTTAAAAACGAGTAGAAAGCTAATTCAATTATCTAAAACATTTGTGTTTACTTCAAGTTTAAATTCCTAAGGGAGATATGGGTTTGAAGAGGTCGAAGTTGGAAAACATAAAATTTAGCAGTTTTGTTTGTAAAAAACAAGCCAAAATTATTTCCCAACTTCATGTTTTCACCCTTGTATTCAATGAAAATTTCATGTATAAATATCAGTTGCAGGGAAAGAAATAGGAAAAGGAAAACACAGATTACAAGGTGATTGATGAAATCAAAGAAAATGAAGTTCCAAAGGTGCCGAAAAATAAAGAACAATAGCATGTACCTAAAAATCCTGCAAGTGTTATAAGATCTACCGGGTCAAGTAGACCCCCTGAATGATACTCTCCTTCAATGTATTATTTATTAATGACTGAATCTAGTGAACCAAAATGTTATGAAGAAGCAATGTTGGTGGAAACTAGAAAGAAGTGGGAGCAAGGTATGAATGAGGAGATGGACTCATTGGTAAGAAACCAGAATTGGGATTTGGTTCCATTCCTGCAGGTAAAAGAGCATTATAGAATAAATGGGTTTACAGGTTGAAGGGAGAAGATGGAGGAAAGAAGTAGTACAAGGCCAGACTTGTTTTAAAGGGGTTTGCACAGAAAAAGGTATAGATTTTGATGAAATATTTTCTCTTATTGTTAAAATGAAATCAATTAGAGCTATTTTAAGTCTAGTGGTGGTAGAAGATTTGCATATTGAATAGTTAGATGTAAAAGCAACCTTTCTACATGGGGATTTGGAGGAAGAGATTTATATACAACAACCACAAGGATATGAGGTCAAAGGGAAGGAGAATTTGGTATGCAGGTTGAAGAAGAGATTGTATGGAATGAAGCAAGCTCCAAGGTAGTGGTATTTATAATTTGATAGGTTTATGACAAAATAAGGCTATAGTAGATGTCATTCTAACCACTATGTATATTTTAAGAGGCTATATAATGGAAGATATATTATCTTGTTATTGTATGGGGATGACATGCTTGTTTCAAGGTCTAACACGCAGGATATAAATTTACTCAAAAATAAGATAGCTAATTCATTTGCGATGAAGGATTTGGGTGCTGCAAAGCAAATCCTTGGTATGAGAATAACAAGAGATATGAAAATTTTCAAATTGACATTGTCTCAGGGTGAGTACATACAAAAGGTGTTGGAGAGGTTTAAAATGCAGAATGAAAAACTAGTTAGTACACCTTTGGCCAACCATTTCAAACTAAGTAAGGAGATGTGTCCCAAGACACAGGAAGAGATAAAATACATGTCCAAGGTTCCCTAATCATAAGAAGTTGGAATCTTGATGTATGCCATGGTGTGCAGAAGACCAAATATTTCACATGTAGTGTGAATTGTGAGCAGGTATATGAACAATCCAGGGAAAGAACATTGGAAGGAAGTACAGTGGATTCTCAGGTATTTGATAGGTAATAGCACTCATGCATTATGTTTTGGAGGTTCAGACACTACTATACATTGATATGTTGATGCGTATATGGTAGGTGATAAAGATAGAAGGAGGAGCACCACAAGTTATGTTTTTAATGTAGGTGGAACAATAGTAAGTTGGATTTTGAACCTGCAAAAGGTTGTGTCAATTTCAACAACGAAAGCAGAGTATGTTGCTGCTACAGAGGCTAGTAAAGAGATGATTTGGTTACAAAGGTTCATGGAGAAATTTGGTAAGAATTAGGAGAATAGCAGGTAGTATAGTGACAGTGAGAGTTCCATTCATCTTGAAAAGAACTCATCCTTCTATTCTAATACTAAGCATATACAACTCAAGTACGATTTCATACGGTCTTTTCTAGAAGATGAACTGTTAAAGTTGGAAAAGATACACACTAACCAGAATCCTGTAGACATGTTGACAAAAGTAGTAACCAGAGAGAAACTAAGTTCCTGCTCGGTTTCAGTTGTCCTTCAAGCATGAATGTTAAGTTGAGAAATTTTCCAGGACCAAGGTTAAGAGCATAGTCCAACAGATGTAGTAGTGGTGGAGTTGTTGTGATTAGTCTTCAAGTTGGATATTGTTCATTGTGGATCTTGATCTTCCTTATTTAGAGGTCATGTTTCAGCCGTGTTTAGATCCCAATCCATGATGGAGGGGTTTGTGGGGGATTCCCCCCAAATATAGTCTCCATGGGGGGTCTAGGGGGGGAGACAACTACATTTTAGGATCCCTCCCTGCCAGGGGTTAAGGGGACCTGCCCCTGTAATGAAATTTTTGGAAACAATGCCTTGTAAAATGTAGTAATTTCATAGTAATGACTTGGTCAATAATGGGTGATTTACAGGCCCATGGTATTGGGTGTACCATAGTATTTTTCCATGGTAATCCATCTATAAAAGGAATCCATTGTAATACGTATATGTATTGTATCATTGTAAAGATCTTTATGATTGTGTAAGAGATACTGTGAGAGAGTGAAGTGGAAGTTGCAGCGGATGTGCTGCAGGTTGTATCCCTTAATTTGTTGGATGGTATAATAATAAGGACTGGAAATTTCTATGTGGACTTAGACCATCTTTGGTGAACCACATTATATTGGTGTTTATATTGTATTGTGTTAATGTGATTTATATTTCCATCTTATTTATTGTTATTGCTCTGCGATCCTGTTTTTCTAACAACAATTGTACACAAGGAATATAAGGGTTGGTTGATCTGACTACACCCAACTTCAGAGGTTGAACAGTTTCAAGGGTTTTTAAAGTATGAAGTATTAAATTGAGACACCTTATCTGTGGAAGTTTTTGAAATTGCATGTTCTGGAGATGCATTAACATGCATATCAAGTGGGGGAATATTAAAAGTTCCCATTAATGAAGGATACATCCCCACATCAATGTTTTCACAATTCCTAGTATAATGGGATACTAAAGGGATATTGGATCCATGATATTGGTTGAACTCGTTATTGTTTAAGTCTAGTTGGTCAATTGTTACAATATTTCCCTCATGAGGAAACTTGATGATGCAAAATATTGAAGAGACTTTTCCAATCATAACTTGAGTCCAACTTATCCCAAGTAATAAATAAAAATCAACTGGGGAATCAACCACTTCCACATTCACTTTGAATACTTTTCCCCCTATCTCTATAGGAAAATCTGGGATAATTCCATGACGCTGGAAAAAGGTGGCCGTCGAAATATTTCAACATGGTGACAGGAGAAACCATGTTAGATGATCCTAAAGACTTCCAGCATGTTAAATACATGACACATGGAGGCACCCTCGTCTACAACTGTCCGATGAATATTAGTGTTTACATATACAACTTGGATCTGAAAAGAAGCATGGTGGGATAAATGAGTCTTCCAATTCTCAAAATTGAAAGAAATCAATTGACTGTCCACGAGATCTAGAGTTCCTAAGGCTGAAAGTAAGGTCTTTCTTTGAGTTAGACAACTCTGTAGTACCTCAAGTGTAGACAACACACATGGAGCCTATGCCAAATATTCAACTATACTATAATTCTAAGCAACACACACATTAGGATTATACGTGGATTCTTGAGGACACCCTTTGGTATTCTAGGCATAGTATCATAGGAAGGCTTCTCTATGTGTAACGAATTTTCACTATCAGAATTAAGGGGTTCTTTAACTTTGGATCCAAATGAATTAGCTTCATAATTATTGTTCCTAGCATGATGATAAAGATCTCCTTCACACATGAAAAATTCACCTGGTCCTGAATTGTCCCCTTGAGAGTATGTCCCTTGGTTCCCCCCTTCGGAGGATGCATTGTTTTGGTCAACACCAGCAATCATCTTTTGCTGATGTCGAGGAAATGGATTAGTTAATACAACAGATTGGGAGGACCATTCCTGTTGAGCCAAAAATATTTGTGTCATTTCCATCTTAGGGAATTTATACGTTAGATGATCTTCCTTGTATAATAAGCAAGGAAATTTCATCTTACCTTTTTCATTATTTTCCCCACCAGCATTAGTGTTGTTGTTATTATTGTTTGCATTATTGTTCCCCTTATTCCCATTTTTATTCTTATTTTTCTTCCCTCCAGGTTGTTGGTTTCCCTGATATTTTGTACTGAAAGAACATCAGAAGGAGTGTTTGGTTTATGGTTGTGTGTTATTCTAACCAGTTTCCAGTGAATTTTGAGTTGAAAAGTTGTTACCTAGGATAACTCGATTGTTCTCAATTGCATCGCTCACCTCATCAACATGAGGTGTTGGGATAAGTTTCTTTGAGTCATCTTCTGCTTTAGGAGAAGTGGGTAGAATTTCATAAAGCATCCTACATTGGGAATAAACCAAATCCAATTGTTTGGCTTTAATAATAGCCTGTTCTTTGGTCTGAATCCCAAAAAGTGCCACATATTTTGAGATAATAGGTTGGAATGACTTAATGAACCAATTGGTAAGGAATTCATCATGGATTTGAGCCTTAATCAAGCTACTCCTCCTCCACCACTCATGGATGTGGTCAAAGATATGAGTAGATTATCCTAACGAAAGGATGCTAACAACTATGTTCTGGTTTCGTAATGGACTGGTAGCTGGAAGAGGTTTAAATATACCATCACAACTGCGTTAAAATTTTGAAAAGATGCTCGTGGTAACTCAATGTACCATTTAACCTCTACTCTAGTTAAAGTCCTTTAGAAAAGACATTATCTAATAGGTTCACTGATCAAAGAGTTTTATGAGCACCATAAATGAAATGTCATCACGTGGTTAGCTGGGTACTCCTTAGGTTTACCTTCAAACTTAGGAATGTCTGAAGAACTCTTAGTGGGTAGGGGTGTCCATCTTGGGGCATGCAACAATGGATCATTAGTCAACTTTGAAAGATCAAGAAAACTAAAAGTATCCAAAAATGGAAACTTCATTTGAGCCATTGTGTTCTAGGTTCCAGGAGCATTAGTTGCTAATTAGTTGGTGTTGGAATATGGTTGTCCCAGAATATATGGATTTCCAGTATTAATGAAAAGTGGATTAGGTTGTCCAAAGTTATGACTATAGTGGTTTTAAAAAGAAGGAAAAGTTGTTCTAGAATTCCCTCACATCCCTCCTAAAGGTTGGATACATTGTAAGACACTTGTCATAACAGGGTTATCCATATTAGAACCTCCCATCTTAGAAAAAGGGATATTTTCTTGAGTGGCCTTTTCTCCCCATGGAAATACAGTGCGATGCCCCCTAGTGTAAACAAATTTCCTTGCGATATATTTAATCCAAAGCGGTTACCTGAACTCATACCTCCAATAGATTGGAAAGGTAAGCTTGACTAGGGTAGAGTGGAGTTAAAAACAACTCCATAGAAGGGTCGGTTAGGCATATACATTTGTCCACTGAAGGGTGGGAAATTATGTAAAGGGACAAATGGAACACTACCTGAAGAAGTAGTTAAAATTGAACTAGGAGTAATAGTAACAAGTATAGATGAAACCATGAAAAAAGGAAATCCAAAATAGAAGGGGTTCGAACTCAATTGAGTTGACGAACTAATACTAGTGAATATCATCGATGATGGTGGGTACTATCCTGATCCTACTATAGATGTTGTATTAAAATTAAATCCTCCTACATATGTTGTACTAACTATAGTAGATACGTCCCCTAAAGTAAAAACGTGTTCTCTATTTTCCATGTTAAACCACCTAGACATTGGATTAGGAATGTTGATTAGCTATTTGATTAAAACTATGAATTTTCGGTGGGTTCAGAATTACAAATGGATCTAAGAGGTCCTTAATTACAATGGGACCTAAATTCTCTTCAGTCTGGGGAGAATGGACTCTAGGAGATTTATGTATCTTCTCTTTAGTATCTCTAAAATGTCCTTCGTTAAAAGAACTCTTAGATGCACTTGACCTAGAATTGTTTTGTTCTATTACTTGTTCTATTTGATGTTCCTCGTTTTCCTCTTTTGCCCCTTAAGGGGGTAGATTAGTATAATCCAGTCGTTGCGTCGACGCAAGAACTTCTCTCTATTCAGGAGAGTTACCTTTAATTCTTTGAGATTTGTGCAGAGGTTAATCGATCACGGTGGCACGCAAAACACACTAACAAGAAAATATACAAAAAATGAAAATAAAATAACATACTCTAAAAATTGCTTGAAAGAATGTCAAACAAGAAAACAAATCTCATACTGAAAGACTACTTCGATTCAAGCACAATCCAATGAAGAGCGGGGTATGATCTCCCAAAGATCATCCTAGGATGATGAGGGCCCAAGTCTAATCAATTAATATCAGAGAGAAGTTACCAAGGCCAGTCTTGTTTCCCTTCTTGGTGCAAGTGTTTTTCCAGATGAATATAGAAAACACCCTCCAAGGGTAATAATGTTCCACTGACTTGGTCTTCTCAAGTTGGTCGTAGAAAATCCTCTGCTAGCTCATGTGTATGACCCTAAATGAAAGATTCTATGGCTACCAATCCACAGACAATGTCCGGGGAAATAGTCACAGGTTAGGATCGTGCCTATGGGTAGTGTAACTGAGCCTGAAACTCTACAACGACACTTTATATTGTCGAAAGTGCTCGTACACACAAAACCCCTGGTTAATGCTTGATTAAGTATTGGAGGGATCTCTCCACAAATTAACCTTGCATGACCTCATGCTTGAGTCATGTGTTAGAGGATCTTCCCGGACACACCCTTATGGTGTTGGATTTCCTCCATTATGAAAGAAAGCCATGTTTTACAAGTTTAAGTGATATTGGAGGATTTATCTCTCAACTCCCTACCTCCAAAATCCTATCTTAGCCATTAGGCATGTTTCTATGTAGAAGAAAACCTAGGATCCTATCTCATTTATTGATTGCTTTCTTAAAATGCATCTTCATAAACTTTTCAAAAAGAAGTAAATCAAGTGAAACTAAAGATAGAATTCTCTTTAACTGAAATATGAAGCAATGTACTTGCACAATCATGCACTTTCCATTTTCAATTTCTTTCCAATGCAATTTCTAAAGATATGATTCAGATTGCAAATGTAAGTTTTTGATATACAATGCAAGTTTTTGCTCTTTTCAATGCAAAAGGAGACTAATATTTTATAGCCTCGATGTAAAATCAAGCCTACAACAGTACAAGCATGTCATTATCTTTCCAATTAACTAAATGTAAAATGAAACTTGATCTAAAAACAAAACAAACTATGAATGCTAATTTTTGTTTTCAATATAAATCAATTCCAAATATTTTAAAAAAATTGCAATGTACTCAACCAACACTAACTTGTAAATTGAACCAACTTTTTATTATTTTCCCAAATGAGAAACAAAATCAAACTCAAACTAACACACAACCCAAATCGATGCAAATGCTTCCAATCCCCTTATAAAATAGTAAAAGTAGCCATAAACACTAGAGTTCTCATTCATTTAAGCATGCCAATTTGGGAAAAGTATAAAATGAATACATTTAGACTCAACCAAAGCAAATGACCTACTAAGAAAGAAGGTTTGGTAAATCCAGGTCTGCATACAACGAATGAAATCAAGGTTCTAAAAATTGAAAGAAACCCTGAACTTTCACCTTAAAGAAGTGATCAAAAGCATAGAAACTCAAAGATATAAAGAACCCTACCAAAAGAGGTTTTTTCACTAAAAAGGTACAAGTTGACTCAAAAACATCAAATGGTTCCAAATAAACTCAAACATGACCAAATAGATTCATATAGATCCAAATTAAGTCAAAAAGATCCAAATTGGTTCAAAGGGCTCCAACTTGGGTTTAAAAGCTCCAAATCGGTCAAAACAAGCCCAAATTGTCTCAAAAAGATCCCAAAAATCAAGTTAAGAGAAATGAAAATGTAGACAGAACAATTCCAAGGGTTCCTAACCATACCAAGGACTATCAAAGACTCCCAAAAATCTAACCAAAACCTCTTAGATAGAGCCAAAATTGAAAACACCACCTACAGAAGGCACACGTTGGTGAAGTACTGACATAGTAGGGTGTAACATGCCCGTGAGAAGACTATCAGCTGAGTGTATCTAGTAGACACACACCTATAATAAGCGTCACCTACACATGGGTAATGAAAGTTTCTAAAAAGAAAGTCCAACTCAGAAAACTTGATAGTGGAAGGGTCTACTAAAGCCCTGATACAATTCCTAACTTGAAATTAGATTCAGACCTTCAAGCAAACTGGAAAAATAAACTTGGAAAAAACAAAGTAGATAGTTTTTTTCCCCAGTGCAGTTTCCAATTCTATTGTTAGGAAATTTTTCCTATGGCTGGGGTGAGGCCACCAACATACTAGATTTTGAAAAAACAATCATCTAGGATTCTACAACAAGCAATATAAGCAAAGAGTTTGAAGTTTAAGAAGGCATGTACTCTATTTATTAAGGTTGATCCTATCCTTCTCTTTGAATCCGTGAGCTTCACTGTTGATCTTCAGTCAAATAACCTGCAAAACCAATTCAAAAACCTTCCTCAAAATCATTTGGATATAATAAAATGATTGACATTCAAATAGGGCGTAACAATTTAATCTAATGAACATCAAGAAGTAACCAAATATGATCCAAGCATAAACATAGTTGTTTGGAAAGGGAAATATATATATTCTTTCATTAATGAATGAATCAAGTACAAATTTACCTTCCTTCTATTCAAGCACCTCACAAAACCTTTGATTCAGGATCGCGTGCTTCTCTTCTCCAAGAATCCCAAATGCAGCTCTAATGCATTAGGGTTTGATAGAAAATAGGGCATAAATGGTGAGGGAAAGAGAGTCATAGTTTATCCAACATAGGTTTACTTGGGATGCCATTCCTCTTCATGGCCCATATCCATTTCTTTCACAGTGGAAGGAGATGGTTGGGTCGAGGAGGGAGAAGTTGTAACCGAGGAGGAGGTTTCCAAAACCACCCAAACTGCCCCAAATTTGATATTTTTTTATTATCTTTTTTTGGATTTCTTGAAGGTAAACGTTGGTGAGATAAGGGGAAAGGTGCACACAACACATAGGTGAGGCATGTGCAACAAGTGCATGGGTGGAAAAATAGGAAAAAAATGTGCAACATGGTCAGAAGATCCCAATCTGCTGGATAAACCATGAATAAGTTAAGGCCATATTACTGAGCACGTAAATGTGTATCTTCCATCCATAGTGTCCTATTGTGTGACCAACAATAACTTCATGAATCATCGTGATGAGAGCATCAACATGCAAGTGTCTTCACGGATGGAGAAGTGCCAATTTTAGTTATAACACTAACTTTTTCTAGTTTTCATTTAGAATATGGGCCCAACATTCACTCCCAAATATATTAAAGTTAGTAATATCATGTTTCCTTCCACTCCATTTTTTTCGAAAGAACCTACAAAACTGCTTTAGTAGGGACTCTATTCAAAATATGGTTAGCACAACAAATATCTTCATCCCAAATTTTTTTATGTAATCCTTTAGAATAAAGTATACATCTAGCCATTTCAACCAAAGTTATATTTTTCCTTTCAGTTACCTTGTTTTGTGGAGGTGTATAAGGAATAGTATTTTGATTTTGAACACCATGTTTAGATAAATATACATTAAATTTGTTTTGGTGAACTTCCCCTGATTATTAGTTCTCAATGTCTTAATACTTTTACCATATTCATTTTCAAACAAGGATTTAAATTCTCAAAATATACAAAAATTTTCACTTTTATGTTTCAAAAATAAACCCAAGTTTTTCTACTATAATCATCAATACAAGTAAGAAAATAGATAGCATGAGATAGATAAGGAGTTTCAATAGGACCACATATATCACTATGAATAAATTGCAATTGTTTGTTAGCATGCCAAGTCTTACCTTTATCAAACATTTTCTTATGATGTTTACCAAGGACACAGCCTTCACAAACACCTTTAGTGGAGGAAATTGTAGGTAAGCCAAGTACCATTTTGGATAACATTTGCATTTTACCATAATTCAAGTGACCTAATATTTCATGAAATAATTTACTTTGTTCACCAATGTGAACAACATAAGAATAAAATGGTTTCTTTTTAATTGAATTAAAACCAATGAACTTATATAAACCATCACCATGACCAATAAGACCAGAAGAAAAAACTTTGAAGTTGTGTTAGATATCTTTTTAGAACATATTTATCTGGCCATGCTTGAAAGTTATAACCTTTTTGACAAGCATAAGAAATAGAGATAAAATTGATGGGAATTCCTTTAATATGAAAAATATCTTCCAATGTACCACTAGGAACTTTAACATCACCATAACCTACTACTAAAGCTGTTTAACATCACTAATTGAAACTTTATGTGTTGTGTGCTTTTTAGTGCCATAAGATGAAAATAAAGAAGTTGTACTAGTCATATGATTAGAAGTGCTAGAATCCATAATCCATTCCATAAAAGAAGAATATTTACTTGGGTGAAGAAAAGAGGAACAAAGAGCTACATGATTTTCCTCGGAGGATTTATTCTTGGATTTAGCAAGTTCACGTCTCCGTTTAAAGCAAATATTCTTAGGGTGGTTGGTTTTTCCACAATAATTACAAGGATTAAACACTTTCTTTTTTGGATCATCATCAGAGGCATCATTAGAAGAGTGATGGAACGAACCCTTAATATGTGGTTTAGGATTTTTACTAAAACCTTTATTAGGATTGTTTTTACAGTGTGCCATCATATGTTTACCATTAGTTAATTGACCAAAAGAAATTAATTTATCTTGATCACATATCAATCCTTTACAAAAATATTAAAAGGATGTTGATATAGACCCCTTATACATTTCAATGGCCCTATTTCAATTTTGGATGAACAAATCAAAGGTAGAAGGTAACTTTTTCTCTACAATAATAAAAACGATAGTGTCATTTTTCTTGTAATGTTTACCACAATTATTTAGTTTTTCATTATATATTTTTATTTCATAAAGAAATGATTCAATTATATCAAAATATTTAGGATCTAGTTCATGAATCTTATTTTCAATATAAGAAGAAAAAACATCATAAGATTTATCAAATAAATAATCTACAGTCTTCCATACTTCAACCGGTTTATCTTTAGCCTAAATATGTACCTGTAAAGTATCTGAAATCATTTGACCAGTGATTTCTCTTGCTTGATCAAATCGATCTCCCCATCTAGATAAGTCTTTAGCATTAGTTGGTTTCATTTGATCACCTTTAACTAAGTTCTAGGGATTCTTACTCCTAAGAACATCAATCATATTTCTCTTCCAAGTAAGATAGTTAATACCAACTAACTTGGGAATAGAAGCTACCTATGAACTCATGATGATAAAAAAGAATATAAACCCTTATGCAAACAAAATACAATAAGATAAAGACTAGAAGATGATAGTGAATAAAAACTGAATTTTCTCTCAAATGATGAAACCTTGCAACACCTTACCAATTAATCCACAAACCCTCAATAGAAACAACGAAAAGAAATTAGTTTTCAATGAAGTTTTTTATTCAAAACATGGCCCACACATTTTCCCACCAGAGAGGGAGCTTATGTATGCACCTACTGTGAAGAAAAGGTTTGTGCATGCTAGAAACTTCCTGAAACTAGAATTTGTTGAATGCAATCGCTATTTGGATGGAAAATTGTGAAAAACACAACCAAAAAAAACAAACTACTAAAAGAAATATATATCCTTGATAATAAGTTTGTATATAATGGATTTAAACTTAGTGTTGCAAAAAAAGGAAAACTTGAAAATTTGATAAAAAATATGAAAAATAAATGGTGAGGTTAGGGTTTTGAGAAAAAAATTCTCAAACATGTAGAAAAATGCCCAAATTTGAATAAATACCTCAATGGTTGTCCATACATGATGGAAATATACTAGAGAAGGAGGGCCCCAACAAAAAATGAATAACTTGTTGCTTGAATTGTTTTTAAACAAAAAAGTACTGAAGAAGGTAGAGGTTAGTAACCAACTCTGGTACCATGTTAGAATATTGAGAAATATACATAAGCATACAACAGCACATTTACTAACATGTAAATCAATAGCAAGAATCAACTAGTCTATCCTCCTATTCACGCATGCACCAAATAATCAAATAGTAAGAGAGGTACAAGAGAAAAATAGATAGTAACCAGATATATGTGGTAAAACCCCAAATGGGGAAATAGCCATGGGAAGGTATGATCTTCTTTATTATTCTAAAATATGGTATGATGGAATAGATTTATAGGTAAGCATGCAGGCCAAAAAATTCTGTATATTTATACCCTATAGTAGGGAATGGATGCTATCAACGTACATGGGGCTGACAGATAGATATATTAGGGTTTTACACTAATTACTATAAGCAAATGAGATTTAGGGTTTGAGAAAGAGTACCTTATTTATGGAGGCTGGTCCTAGCTTTCTCCCGATCTCTACAACAACACACCTACAAAACCAATCAACCTTCCTCAAAACTATTTGACTATAAACAAATAACGATATTGACAAAACAATATAACATTAATTATAATCAAACATCCAATGAAATTGACATTTAATTGGGACGGGAAGGATATCTTGATCTTTATTGTCAAAGAAATGCAAAAAAATACAATTGATATACTTGATCTTGTTCCAAGCACTTATGCAACCAAGTTCTAGTCTCCTGCTCCTCTCTTGACTAGAAATTCCTTCAGCATAACAATAACTTTCTCTCTAGATTGGACTCTTCCTCATGGCTTCCCCTTGTATTTATGGCCAAGGAAGGAAGTTAGATTCATGAGGCAGTTGAATTGGGAAGTTGGGGGAGTTATATTACCAAACTCAACTAGTCCCAATTCGTATTCTTAATATATTTTTCCATTTCATCTTAATATGTGCGCAGGTATGATACTATCCAACCTGCACATGGTGTGCCGCTAGTACTCTTAATGACTAGCGCATACAACTTTTAGGATATGTGCACGGGTTTTCAATAGTGGAACCGGCGCATGGTGCGCTAGATTCTAGTTATAAGAGTAGCGCATTTAAAATGAAATATGCAGAAAAAAATATAGTTTTCAGTTGAAGATGTGGGATCTCAGTATCAAATCATCTAAGGGTAATCCAGCTCTTCCATCCATACTGTCCTTTTGTGTGATCGACAAGGCAATGTGATTATGGAAGGAGAAGTGCTGATTTGACCTATAACAGATTCCCCCTAATGTGTGAGGTCAGAAGGAAACGATGGCCGAAATACATTACAATCAAAGTCAGAGGAGGAGAAAGGAAACTGCAGGACAAAGTCACAAAAGTACCTGAAAACAAAAACCAAGGTCATTGGGAAATTACAATCTTGACATCAAATAGATGTTCAGTATGATAGAACAGAATCTCCAATACATAATGGGAGATGTATATTGTATTGCCACTGAAACACAAATGTGGATCCATGTCAAAATAGGAGATCATAGCCATAACAACAAGTTGGATCTATGTCTCATGAAGAGCAAAAAATGAGTGTGGCTCAGCCTTGGGCAACTTGGGTAATAACATAAATGTTGTGATGCTATTATAGTCCCAAGGTCTTCATCAAAAACATCCCAAAGTACGAACCCTAACCATACGAATAAATGAGATGAAGTCGAACATGGGGCATACCGTTTGATTACCGGTCATTGATGTATACCATTCACAAATGCAAGGGTGTCCACCAATAATGTAAATGGATCCCAAGGCACCTAGTACATTCTAACAAGTGTGAATAAGTGGACTGGAATTCAAACACTTGAAGAATCCATCGATCATGAGACATTGATGTATTCCCACTATTCAATAGAGAGGGTAATTTCCATTGATGACTGCAATCCCGAAGGTACTATCCGAAACTCTAAACTTCATTCCTAGAGATTGATGAGCTGAAGTCGGTGGGAAGAAGTCCGCTGGAAGAGAAGCCTTAATGCATCCTCCATCATCGAACACAAGGAACAATGAGTTGATTTGGATTAGAATTGATACAATATGAAACAAACTGACACCAGGGATGGACGACACTTGAAGTCAAGGTAACTGCAGGATGGCCGACACAGGCTGTATCCTTGAACAGTGAGCACAACACAAGAGTGACTTAGGAAGCTTTTAACATGACGAGAACGTGATATAAACCTGCAATGTAGGAGACATTAGAAGATTCTCCATATGATTGGAAGAGTAACCAATCGGAGGAGTACAAACTCTAATATCAAGTTCATCCTATGGTCAAAAACTAAACCCAACTGAATGATAAACTCAACAGGTGCTCTATTCAAGGATATGACTGACATGCTGCCTTTGAACTGAAAAGATGTTTGATATCCGTCCCTTCCCTTTTCTCTTTTTGGTAAAGAATATCCTTCTTATTGGTTTTAATGAGTCTAAGAAAGAAAACTCAATAGTCTCTCTTCATTTTTGAAACAAGCTCGAATAAAGAGGGAGAAGATTGCTTGATATAAGTCCAACCATGTATAAATTTTAATGATCCCATGGGAGGAAGACTCAGGACCTTCTTCATTGTTTACAGAGTTTGAAGAAGGGATAGACGAATACACTATAACACTGATCCTTGGATTTTAATATCGATTCTGGATCGGTTTATGCTCGTCGGTGTTTTCTTTTTTGAGGAGTCTAAAAAACTTAAACAATAACTCCATACACCTACTCGTGTATTTTAGTATTGATCCCGAGTTGGTATGTGCTCGCCAGTGTTTTCTTGTTTGAAGAGCTTGAAAAACTTAAGCAATAACTCTATATACCTTCTCGTGGATTTCACATCGAGCCCGAGTAGGTGAATGGTTGTTGGTGTTTTCATGTTTTGAGAGTCTGAAAACCCTAAAGAAGACTCCTAAAGATTTTTTTTCTTCGTACAGTTAGTCTCCTCACCTGAAAAAGTGTAAAACAATGAGAGAAGAACTCTTCTAGCCACATATGACTACAATATACCTTTTTCGTAAATGATCCACAAAGGTCCGGAAAAGGGGTAAAATTATACCGAAGTGGATGTCGCTTCAAATCCTTTAACGAGTCTGAAAAGACAAGTATACTCGGCAAGGTTGTTTATTTTGAAAAAGTCTAACAAGAGCTTAAAAAGACTTTATAAGCTTCAGGGACACAAGTTCCATGACGTGTGAGGTGCTAAAAACACTCGACAACTAGGTTAGTGATATAGCACATGATCAAGAGAAATTTCCTAAATGACATAAAATATACCTAATTTGACATGTCAATAAAGAAAACAAACCTTGATAGATTGCCTTTATGAAATATAGTGAAATTCTGACCTAATCCACCAAAACCTCAAAAAGTGTATTAGTGAATTAAAAAATATTAATTTTTTTTTGAAACTATACCACATTTATAAAAGTGGGTAAAACTTAAAATGAATATTTCTATAAATAGTTTCAAAACAAATCAAAACTCACCATCCAAGTTTTTAGGGCAAAGATTGGAGAGCCAACCTCTACTACCGTTGCTTATTACGATCATTCTGGGTTATCAAAACATCTTCCTTCTCTTCCAAGTAAGTCATATCCATCCACTCTTCCATTTACATGCAAACTTCTAGGTTTTTAATGGTCAATTTAATTTTTTATTGGGCTTTTAATTTTGATTATGTGGGTGCAAGGGTTCCTTTGAGAAAGAATAGCGCATACGATAAATATGTGTTGCTCTATCTCAAAGGGATTCGCGGGAAGGGCGCCACTGTCTAACAAGGACACTTGCGCACACCGCAAATAAAATGGAAAAAATAAAAATTAACCAATGCAATGGTTTACCAATTGCAGGATGGTTTTTGTTTGGCGTGAAAGAGAGCATGAGGATATGGATCAACAAGCTATGGGTGATCCATTGACCCTTCATACATTGAGAAGATGTGGATTAATATTGAAATTATACCGAACCGTTAATATGCGGGCACAAACGCAATTGCTCGAAAATATGGTGCAATATTGGGATGCCAATCAGGGAGTCTTCAATCTCCAAGGGGAGATCGTTGAGCTCATAATAGATGACATATACTTTATCATGGGTCTATCCCGAAGATGGGAGGTGGTGAACGTCAAAGGAACATTTCGAGGTGCGTGTGCCCTCTCCGTGCAAGATTATATCAATACTTACTGCCTGCTAGGTACTGAGAAGAGTGGCAGTCAGATCTCCATAGCCACTGTTGCAAGTTTCCCATTGAAAGTGATCTTAAGCATTCTCAACCGGATAGGGGGAAGTGCAACACAACACCTTGCATCGCAGAACTATATGCAAGTGGGCATAAAGTGCTTGTGTGAGATTGTTTATGATTGGTGTTCTAGCTTGTTGGTGAAAACTAAACTTCAACTTACCAAGTGCAAAACCCGTAGCAAGAAGAACTTTGGTTATGGTAGTATTCTTTGCACCTTCTTCTTTGAGAGGGTTCCTGCTTTGAGTCCAGGGATATCCTTGCCCCAACTCAATCCTCGTGATGTAATACCCCATTTTGACCCTTAGGATATATTACTTTTAATGTAAATATTGTATACATGTGATGTATGTTTTCCTAGCTTGGAGCTCAAGGCCAAGGCCCCGCTAGTGGAAGCTTGAATTTCATTTAAAAATGCAAGTATTAGATATTATGTTACACATGTGTTATTTAGCCATGGAACATTGTAAAAATGATGTAAATAAACATCATGCAATAAGAAACCAAAACTGGCTATGGAAGCAACGAATGAGAAGGGGCCATGTGTATCCACTAGGGAGTGGTGAGGGGGTTTTGGGGATGAACCATATGCTTCCAAATGTCATTGTGAGAACCATTTGACTTTCCTTGCTAACATTTAATTCTGTTGTAAGGAAGTTGTTGAAGAATTTAGTCCATGGCTTCAATGGAGCATGGGAAGCCCAAAAATTCGTATGGCAGAGTATGGGCTCTGTTTTCTTGTACCACAAGTCACTCTACCTCATGGGAATTGGTTATTCCTCATTCCCATTCCATTGTGGAAGAACCTAGCATCAATTTTCATCCATCACGAATTGCCAACAGTAAAAAAACCCAGAAATCGCAACTTTGCAAGAACCCACGTTTTGAAGAGCCAAAAACGCCCAAAATTGGTATTTGATAGTGAAATCCAATGGGGGATCCATAGATATGAAACTTGGGGTGAATTTGAGAGTATGAGATACCCCAAAATCCATTGGAAAACCCAGTTTTTATAGCCTAGAAAACCAGTGATGGGATTGATTTATTTGATGAACAAAATTGTAAGAAATCCAATTGTGAATGACTGAGCAGAGGTTGGGTTTGCTTGATAAACCCAGTGAAGGCTAGAATCTCAAAAATTAGCAACTGAAACTTTCTATACCCATCCTTAAGAGCATTGGAGGGAAGGGACACCCGAGGGACTGTGCAGCAGAGAAGGGGACCTTCCTTGTGTTGGGTGTGGTACGTAATGTGGGTGCCTTGACTGTTGAATTCATTTGAGATGCCTGTAGCTCTGTGGATGAGCTCACTAGCTTAGCATTTCCCTCCTTTGTCTGTTGTATGCTTGATAAACCCAACTGTGAGTTGGCTTAGCATAGTTATTGAGTGAAACCAAGGCTGTGAGTGATCCTGCTTAGTTCCTCCTTAGTGGATACACAACCCAGCTCGGGGGTGATTTGTCTAGCTGAAAGAATACAAGCTCGACATAGATCTATGGTTGGGTGGAACATTTCTCTCACATAGCCAGTTGTTTGGACAACTTCATCTGAAAGATAAGTGTTCCCTGTGTTTAAAATTATATGCATTATGTGTTTTGCAGTGAATTAATTCTGAATGTTAATTATTCACGTTAATGAGATGAAAAGAATATCTCCACATGGTTGATATGAAGCTTGTGCATAGCATGAGAATGGGAATGATTCTCTGCATGTCGAATCGTCATCTAATTGTGATAGATATGCTAATGCATTACTGTTTATGTGAGTGCAAATATGATTAATTCCGTTGTGCTTATATTAAGTATGAATTTGTATACATAAGTTTTAAATTGTTTATGAATTTCTGAGTAATGTATGGGGCTAATATTGCCAATGAGCCTAGTATGTTGGTCATGTTTCCCTTGGTTACATCAGATTGATGGAAGGGGACGTTACATGTGAGCCTCTCATGACTTGTTGGGGAGATATATTCAAACACCAAGGTGGCAGTGAGAGCAATATCTCTTATGGTGACGAGGAATACTGGGCGTGGTGGGGTCGGCAGGTGCCGGTATTGGAGGATTTTCCTTATGTGAGAGTGGACTTCCGCAATGACCCATCTGGCTCTTCCTCTAGGATCTTCCTGTAGAGAGATGGGTAAGAAAATTCTATTTTTGAAAAGTTATTTTATTTTTTCATTTTATAAGTATATAATTTTTTTATGAGTTTAATGTAAAAAAATGTCTTGTGCAGATGTTGGACTTGTATGCCCTGATGGGAACCCTCTTACCTTTGTGTGACCAGCTGATGTAGGGGCAACCAATGCCATGTTAATGAGCATAGAGGGAAATATGATTCGGTTGACTCATGACATCCCCACCTATAAGATCGATCGGATGTCGTTCACCATGAAGGAGGATGTTGTGGGTGTGCCCCCAACGTGGATTCGGCTACTTAGGAAAGTAGCTAGACTAGTCATCTGCTACAGAGAGGCTGTGGCAGAGATGGAAAAGGAAACATAGGCCCCTCCTTCTCCATAGAGGAGGACATATGTATATTTGTTAGGCCGTTGAGCCCATTTTGTATATTGATATGACATTATGATAGACTTGTGGATCCAAACTCATATATATATTTTTTATACAGTTTATATACAGTATCGGCTTTACTATTTGCATGTGTGTCTTATCTTTATGTGTGAATGGTTATTATGATTGTGTGTGATGTATATGCCAATCTAAAACATATTTTGCATATGAATTAGCTAAAGCATTTAAGTTCCTTGGAATATGTTGATATGAAATATAATTGAAATGTCTCTCAAGCAACCTAACCCGTAATAACTGACGCAACAAAACAAGATCTCTAACTTGATATTCACCCATTAACTGAAACACAACCAGCTGCGATTCGAGTCTTACCTCTAGACGTGAAATGCCATGTTGAATGGAATCTCGGATTAACTCAATGAATGCGTTGTTCAGATACATTATTCATTCTGGGACCCAAACAAGCCCCTCTCGAAGTTACAAGTTGGCCAGTCTGTGAGTAAATAACCCAGGCTGCTGCAACCAATTGACGGTGTGGAGACTAGCGCCATCAACAAATCCTATGAAGTATTCAGTCGACATCTAGAAACAAAAACCAGTAGACACATAAGATGTGACGATAACCACAAGCAAAGCTAACACTACAAAAATCTGCAACTATAATACATGAAAAAGCATAGAGGCCTAAGCATAATACTTTTTCAGGTAGAGCCCATTTCTAGGCTCCAGGAGCTTATTTCCCTCATAATTCGTTAGTTCGTAAGGACCCTTCTTCAGAACTTTATAAATTATGTAAGGAACAAGCCACATAGACTTGAACTTGGATGCCCCCAAGCACTCCTTGTCCTGGTCGTAAAGCAGGACAAGGTCTTCTTTGAGAAAACCCTAGGTTTAACAGACTTATCGTACTGACTCTTGACTCGATTCTTATGAAATCCGTTTTCTATGAGTGCATCACGACGTTTCTCATCAAGATGTTCTAAGTGAAACAAACGTTCTCTAAAACTGAAGTGTCGGGGAGTAGTTGGATGGACAACTTCAATGAAGGAATTTTGCATTCAACTGGAATAACTGCTTCTACCCCATGAACAAGCTGAAAAGGAGAGAACCCGGTAACGGTCTTAACATTAGATCGGTATGCCCAAAGAGTTGGATACAACATGATGTGCCAGTTGGATCGACTGGAATTGACATTCCTTTGAAGAATGGTATTCAAAGTTTTGTTAACCGCTTCGACTTGACCATTCGTCTATGGATAAAATGAAGACGAATGTTCCTTCCGAAAACCTAGCATAGTGTATAGGTTAGTCATCATGCTATTCTGAAAGCGTCGACTGTGGTCTGTCACTATCTCTGTGGGTACACCAAACCTATCAATGATCTGGTTAAAAACAAAGTAAGAAGTCGTTTCCCCATCTGCTTTGACAGTAGGCATTGCCGGCCCACTTTGTGAAATAGTTGATGGCAACAATGATGTGATGATGTCCTCCAGCGGAAGATGGATTACAGTTCATGAAATCAATCCCCCACTTAGTGAAGGGGCCTGCTGTAATCACAGGGTGGAGAGGAGATGGGTGTGCTCTCATCTTTTTGGTGAAAAAATGACAGGGCTGACAGTGTTTCACAGCTTCCACACAATGTTTGAAGATCCTGGGACAAAAATAACCAGCACGCAGTATCTTCTGAGCTGTTTCCAACCCAGAAAGGTGATCCCCATAGGCTCCACTGTGAGCATCATTCAATACTATTTCATCTTCCTCTAAAGTCAAGCAACGATGAAGAATGGAATCTATCCCACATATGTATAAAGTATCAGCAATGATGAGATAATTCTTGGCATGATTCTTTAGTTTCCGTCGTTTGTCCCTAGAGAAAGTAGGAGGACACCTCAAAGTATGAATATATACTAAAATATCCCCATACCATGGGCCAGAGGATGCAATAAGGAAGATGTGTTCATCCGGGAATGATGACTCTTCCTCATTGTGTACTACGTCACTTGGAAATTCAGAGATAAGTTCAGCGCAAACCAATGACTTCTTTGACTTAGTTGATTGAAAAACCAGGTCAAATTCTTGTAAGATGACAATCCATTTATTGAATTTTCCACCCATGATATGTCAGGTAAGAACATATTTAAAGGGATTGACCTCTGTGATCGCTATGGTAGTTCAAAACAAAATGTAGTGGCGTAGCCTCTGAATGGCATGGACAACATCTAATGCCAATTTCTCAACGTAAGAATACTTAATCTCAAGAGCTATTAATGTGCGTGATAAATAGTAAATGACATGCTCTTGGAGCTTGTCATCCTCCTAAACAAGTACTATGCCGATTGTGTATACAAATGTAGCCAGATATAACAGGAAATCCTTGGTATAGTCTGGCGGGCTCAACAAGGGGCCTAATAATAATGCCTTTTTTAAGGCCTCAAATGAAGTTTGAGCAGCCTCATCCCAAATAAAATAGGTGTCTTGTTTGAGCAGTCTCATTAAACCTTTTGTGATTTTGGCATAGTTAATGATAAAACGTCATAAGAAGTTGGACATACCCTATAGACTCTGAATTTGTCGTAGGGTTTGAGGAGGAGGAAGATTTACAATAGCCTCAAATTTGAGTGGATCGACCATGATGCCACGACTGGATACAATAAAACCCAGTAAACATTCGGATTCGACACAGAATACACACTTATTAGGATTCAATCAAATCTTATAGTATCTGCATCATTCAAACAAAAGTCTCAAGTGATCAGGATGATCCCATCTCTTACGAGATCGTGCTGGGAGATCATCAAGATAAGGTTCAACCACATGTTTGATATCATGAAAAGCAAAGTTCATTGCGCACTGGAATGTAGCCCCAACATTCTTTAGGCTGAATGGCATCTTCCAGTAAGCGAAGGTTCCCCAAGGACAAATAAAAGATGTCTTGTGTTGGTATTCAGGTTTGACTGACCCATGGATGAGTTATTTGACTGACCATGGAAATATATGAAGTTGATCAATCAGTGGTACTTGTAGAACCAATAAATTTAATAGGAGCAGGTAGGTCAAATGTACCCATCAATGATGAATACATGCCTACTCCCAGACTCTCACTGGGTGGGTGAGACTAATAAACCAACGGGATTGTAGAATCCAACAAAGTGTTGTTGTTTTTCCGAGTAAATGAAAGTTGATCAACTGTAATGATCTTGCCTTCATGCGGGAACATTAGTACCTGGAAAAAAAACGATGGGACAGCTTGCATCGCATACGTCCAGCTCCTTCCTAACAACAAATTGTAATCAAGATTAGCATCCAACACTTCAATCTCCATCGACACCAACTTACCAGCGAGTTCGACTTCGACAGAGGGAAAGACTCCTTGTGGATGGAAATATCTCCCATCAAAAGCCGTAAGTATAGTGTTAGAAGGGTCTAAATCGGGCGAGCCGAAGGCCTTCCAGCAAGAAATCGACATTACGCATGTAGATGCACCCTCATCTACCATAGTGCATACAATGGTTTTAGACCCATGGACTAGTTCTATCTGGAGAGCTACGTGATACAGTAACCGGGGTTTGATATTAGCCATATCAAACTGAGCAAGCATACTAGATGAGTCGAGGCTCCCTATTACCACTAGAAGTGCATTTCGCTGTAATGGAAAGCTCTGCAACATTGTAGTTAGGAGCAGCCTGTGTGTTAGGGTTGTGCACCGCCCGTTTGAAGACACCTTTCAAGATCTTTGACAAAGTATCTATAGGTTTCTTAATGTGAATAGGTGTAGATGTTTCGGGAACGTACTTATGTTTCTTCTGTGATCCCAAGGAATAGTTCCTAGCTCAATTTTACAAAAGCATATCCGAGTTAACCATTTTTATGACTGATTGATCATCTGACGAGGCACGAGCTGTGTGCCCAACACTAGAGTTGGCAAAAGAGGAACCTTGTCTATGAGGGAATGGTTCATTTAGAATAGTTGGTTTCTTTTTACAGAGGAGCTTCTGGGATTCTTCCATCATAAGTCATTGGTGGGTAAGGTGATCTTCCTTACATAACTTGGAAGGAAACTTAACCTTCTTTTTATCTTTTTTTCCCTCGTCGACATTTTTAGTAGATTTGGGCTTTAGATGGTTCCCCTCCCCTTTCTTGCCCTTATTTTTGTTGTTGGGTTTCCGAGGACCCTTTTGGTTAGTCCGCACTTGCTGTATAGATTCAGTAGTAGAAGGGGAGGCTACAACAGTAGTTGCATCTACAACAGACTGGTTCATAGATAAAGCATGAACTTGCTTGGTTAGGGCTTCGAATGTTGTTGTGTCTACTTAACCAACAATTCCATCAACATGTGGTACAGGCTTAGGTTTTCTTAGATCAATATTATATCATGGCGCATCGGGTATAATCTCATACAGAATCCCAAATTGAGCATATACAAGATCAAGTTGTTGGGTCATGAGTATTGCTTCTTCCTCTGAAGACACTCCAGAAGTTGCTACATCCTTAGAAAGATAAGGTAGGAGTGATTTCAAATACCATTCCAACAGAAACTCTGGAGGGATTTCATCCTTAATGAGCCTCTTCCACCTTCTCCACTCCTAAATGTTTTCAGATAAGTGAGTGGCTTTATTTTTCCTAAAAGTAGACAAAAGGTCTGTTCCAGCGTCGTACCAGATAGGGAGTTGGAAGTGGTTCAAGAAGACTGTTTCCAAATCCCAAAAGTTGTCATAGCTTGTGGCAGGTATTTCAATGTACCACTTAGCCGCAACACAAGTTAAGGTTCTCTGAAAGAGCCTCAACCTAATGGAATCGTCATCCAAAGAGTTAGAAGAGAACCAGAGATGAAAAGTAGTGACATGGTCACCAAGATATTCCCCAGTTTTTCCCTCAAACTTTGGTATGTCTAACGAAAGCTTAGTTGGAACAGGTGGCCATGCCGCATTATGGATAACAGGATATTTGGTTTGTTTCGAAAGGTCTGGAAAGATCAATGTTGACATAAAAGCTAAACGAGGTCTGAACGATGGTGTTTGGTTATAGAGATCCTGGTAGGGGGAACCTCTCGAACTACTGGTTGGGGTTTCCCCTGGCCATCGATTGTGAAGTGTAATCATTACCAAAGTTGCTCCAGCCGAAATTTAATGAGTTGCTTCCTGAAGTGTTTGTCCATTTCGGTTGAGTTTTAGCCCCTCCATAATGTGGGTTAAATGTGTTACCACCTCCTCCACCAAACAGTGAAAAAGGGACACTCCCTAGAGGTATATGAGACGTTTGCACATTGGATGAATGTACAATATGACCTATTGAGGGGTTAAACCCAGGAATAGATGTAATGGACGATACAGGAATCGAGCCTACAAAAGGTGTAGAAGGATCTATATGCCCTCCAAACCAAGGAAAACCCTAACTAAAATGAGCAAATTGTGGATTAACCTAGGGATGTTGCAAAAAAGGAGATGATGGGAGCGGTACTGAAGGTATCCCTGTAAAAGGGATATTTAAAAATCCACCAGTGGAACCAAAAGGAGTAGGTGATGATGAAGCTTGAGAGCTAGACATACCTACGGAACCAATGTTGAAACTAAAAGAAGGGCTCGAAGCAAGGGTTACTTGCCCAGAGCTTGGTACTGATGTGCTTGCAAAAGAATGAGAGAGAGCTCTCATAATCATTGATGCAGCAGGAGTTTTGGGAACTCCTGTTTCATCTCCAGAACTAGCCATGGAATAACCAGGAGTAAACCGGTATGCACTAAACTCCGGTTGACCTAGAGAGTCTACAGATACAAGTAATGGATCGTGGGGTCCAGTCAAAGGAGGGTTGTAAGGTGTGCTAAACTCTTGAGAAGTTAAGTCCTCAACCTCAAAAGTATCAAAGACCTTTTGATCCTGAAATCTGATCTGTGGTTCTCTAGGTGGTTCTATTATGCCCGTAAGTTTGTATGAACCACGGGAATCAGTCCTTCAGCGTCGAGGTGGCGATGGAGGCTCCATAGTGTGTGGTGGAAGGTTTTTCAACCTTCGAGACTTACGTAGGGGTGGGTCCTCCACAGTTATATAAAAAAAAAACTAAGTGTGAAAACCTAGTGGCCACTAATCGACTAGGGAGCAAAAAACATACCACTAAAAAATGTCCTAAAGTGATCAAAACCAGGAAAACAAAGCTAATATTCTCAGAAGTTATTCTGGGTTGATGAGGGCCCAGAACAAACCAATAGAATACTAAAGTTCAGTTACACGACATCCAGTGTAGGTCCTCTGGGTGCAAGCATTTGAATCACCAAACCACCCTCCCAGAATTACTGTAAAGGGTTACCTTTCGTGCCTGTCCTAGGTACAGTGGAAATAACCTTCCACTATACCTATGAAGAGCCCGAAGGTTAAGATACTAAGGATACCACAAACACAAAAATACCTAGGGGGACAGTCGTCAGTCTAGCCAAGATGCATGGGCAAGGTAAAAAAGCCTGAAATCGAAGAGTACTTAAAGTACTAGTGGACCCCCGTATGTGAATCGTCTCTGGTGTATGCTCAAAAAGAAAGTGAGGGGGTATCCTCAACATTTACAGTCTCACACGACCTCATGCTTAACTCTGGTTTGAGTGGAGTGTTCCCAGGATACTTTGATATGAGTGGGTTTGCCTAAAATATTGTCTCACTATGATTGCTGAGCAATAAAATGATTTTGGGTAGTTTAAAGTGATCTACCCAGAAATCCTAGCCTAAGCTAGTTGATGTAGTGTCAAGCCTAAAAAAGAAAAGTTACTAATTTATTTTATTAGATATTATTTTTAGAGGTTGTTTCTTACTCAAAATTTAGTGATGTGTGTGGTATGGTTATGACAAAAGTAAAGTGTGTACTATGATGCATAGAACTTCACAAAATTCTTTTTTCGTTTAAGCTTTCAAAACAAAACTAGGCATATCTAAGCATAAAACATTTTTTCTTTTTCAATTTTTAATTTTCAAAGTTAATATTAAAGCAAACTACTCTACTTCGAAACAAATGACAAGTCTTGCATACAAGTTCTTAGTTTTTCAATTTTGACCTTTTTCTCCAACTATGAAAAGAGAATAAACATGAAAATGAACAGGTAAGAATTATCAAAGATGTGAGTAAAGATAAAGATCCCAAGGCTTATAACAAATCAATTTGAATACTAACAAAGACTTTAACCTAAGGGGTTGTTTCAATGAAATAACCCAGAATTTGGAACAAGATGCAAAAGAAAAAGGGGTAAATTGATGTGTAAAGCGGAAAGGCAGAAGACTAAGCTGCTCCTGAACATCAGAAAACCAAAACAAAGCATCCTCCAAATAGTGAGGGTTGGCAAGCAAGCCAAGGAAACTCTACAACTACAAAGAATCACAAAGAAAAGCTATCCAAGAGACTTCAAACAAACTCAGGCTGACCTGAACAAGTGTTCAGGAGGTAAAAACCACCAAAAGACCTAACTGATATCAAACCCTAAATTAAAAGGTAAAAACTTAGGAAAAGTGTGCAGGTATTGTATCAGACAACTCGCAGTTGATGCACAGGTCTGTAAGCAGACAACTCATACGTAGGAAAAAACATGCGCTACTGTAACTAGTAGGGAGTCACACATAGGTTTCAAAATACCTTTAAAAAAAGAAAGGACACCGAAACAGTGGCTGAATCCAAATGAATAAAACACAAAGGACTTCCACAAGGCTAAAACAAGACTCAGCAAGACACATGGGTGTTTAATCAACATCCAGAAGAGCAAAGTAAATACCAAAGGTAGACCCAACAACCCAAAACCAAACGTTATTGTAAAAGGTTCAATCATACAGGAAATTCCACGGTTGTATATGCTAACAACCAACGCATGCAACTTAAAATGTGCAGGTTGTAAAGAGAGCTACTAGCGCACAAGTTAGAAAGGCGCGCTTGTATGTACAAGAGACACGCGCATGGGGACTAAAAGAAAAAGAAAAACTTTGCAAACTAGAAAACTGGACTGGATCAAATCAAAGGAAAACAACTAGGCAACCTTTGAAAACCTTATAGAAAGTCAAAAAGCAGTAAAGACTGAAGAAAAACTAAAAAGACCTCCAGAGCAGAAACAAAAAGGTGCTCCCTAATGGAGTTTCCAGTTCTGTTGTTAAGGATTATACCCTATAGCATGGGATGGATGCTATCAACGTACATGGGGATGATAGATAGATATATTAGGGTTTTACACTAATTACTGTAAGAAAATGAGATTTAAGGTTTGAGAAAGAGTACCTTATTTATGGTGGTTGGTCCTAGCTTTCTCCCGATCTCTACAACAACACACTCGAAAAACTAATCAACCTTCCTCAAAACGATTTGACTATAAACAAATAACGATATTGAAAAAACAATATAACATTAATTATTATCAAACATCCAATGAAATTGACATTTAATTGGGACGGGAAGGATATCTCGATATTTATTGTCAAAGAAATGCAACAAAATACAACTGATATACCTGATATTGTTCCAAGTGCTTTTGCAACCAATTTCTAGGCTCCTGCTCGTCTCTTGACTAGAAATTCCTTCAGCATAACAATAGCTTTCTCTCTATATTGGCCTCTTCCTCATGGCTTCCCCTTGTAATTATGGCCAAGGCAAGAAGTTAGATTCATGAGGCAGTTGAATTGGGAAGTTGGGGGAGTTATAATACCAAACTCAACTAATCCCAATTCGTATTATTAATATATTTTTCCATTTCATCTTAGGAAGTGTGCAGGTATGATACTATCCAACCTGCACATGGTGCCATGCTAGTACTCATAATGACTAGCACATACAACTTTTAGGATACGTGCGCGGGTTTTCAATAGTGGAACCGGTGCATGGTGCGCTAGATTCCAGTTATAAGAGTAGCGCATTTAAAACGAAATATGAAGAAAAAATATAGTTTTCAGCTGAAGATGTGGGATCTCAGTATCAAATCATCTAAGGTTAATCGATCTCTTCCATCCATAGTGTCCTTTTGTGTGATCGACAAGGAAATGTGGTCACGAACGGAGAAGTGTTGATTTGACCTATAACACTTAGACCGCATGCTTACCTAGACATCTATGCCATATTCATGATACGATCCATATTTGGTGCATATGCCATTTCGTTTTACTCCTATACTATTTGTTATCTACTTTTGTTCCATATCACTCTTCTTCTATAAATAATCACAATGAGGATGAAAACAACACTCTGCCTAATCAACCTCATCCTTTAGATGACTATATTGAACCTACACTTACACCATCTCCAATACTTAATGGGTTCATACAACAAGGGAAGCCATTAATGATCTTGTTAGTGATCCTCATAAGGAAAAATCAATACAAATTCATTGATAACTTAGTTATTATAGTTGAAAGAATATATTGTGACAAATCAATTATTTGACGAGGGGATTTTTCAATTGTCACTCTCCATTTTTCTCCAAATGAACTTTAATAGTAGGAATATTATGCACAACAATTTTTTATGCTTGTGAGTAACCTCTTTGTCATTGGTTATAATTTAAAGAACTTAATAGAAAGAGCTTTCAACCTAAGGGAAATTATGAAAAATGATAGATGTTATGTTGATACCGTTTATAGAAATAAGTTCAATTCATGGAAAATTATATATCACAATTCTATATATATGTAAGTAAATAATATTCAAGGATGCTTCCCTACATTCATGGATGTGTTTATAGTAAACACATTGACATAGACTGGTATTACTTCATTTTCCAAGACCCACCTGTAGATTTTCATCTCCACCTCTAGAGACTTGCTATTGAACTCATCAACCCTTACAAGAGGAACTGAACCTAGGTCTACAATAGGAAAATGTGGTACTTAAATTAGTTGAGCTAACCCTTGGGGTTTCCACACACACACGAGCGTGCATGCACGCACACACATGCACGCACACACATGCACACATTAATATATTGCAAGGGGGAATTAATTTATTTTATTTTTATTATTCAAGTAGAAATAGATAATAGTACATTTGTATAGTAATGAGAGTCTTTGTATTTGGTTGTCGTTGTAATAACTATGGACCTACACATCCTAGGAAGGATTATAGAAAAGGTCTTATAATGACCTTGGAAATTAATCCTCAACATCAAGTCATCCTTCCTTAAAAGATACGCTCTCAAGTTATAAGGAAAAAAATATATTAAATATCCCAACGTTGGAGTTACAACATTATTAAAATATAAAGACAAAACATATTAATGTTTCCAAAATTGGAGATACACCATTTAGATGTGGATATTCCCATATGGAAGAAAGGAGACACCATTTCCTCGTAACTTTGTCTATGCCAATAGACCTCCTTCTGAATCTACATCCATTTTTTCTAGATCATCATCCATAGAGTTGTTCTCCTTAAATACATGAGTCAAAGAGGATTTTGTGATTGTGGTATTGACGTTAACTAATCCATGGATATGATACTTTAGTAGGAAATTTTGATTTATGAAGGCCTTGTTATCCATTCCACCACTAGTTAGAGTCCCCAAATACCTAGATCTCTTCCATCTTCCTTTCCTTTACTAATGCTAACAACAAAAAAGAAGCATTGAGTTTTTTCCAACTATTTGTGTCAATACAATCTACAATAAACTGGAATCTGGTGAATTTCATTGAAGTATAAGCATATCCTACACTATTTGACTTGGGTTGCCATAGAATATCCATTAAACAAAACCCAAGATTAGGTGTTGTCTTTGGATATCTCTATAATATATATTTATTTTTTCTTGATATTAATCCATGGAAAGGAGTTCTAGCTGTATCTAATCATATGAAGCACTTAGGTGGGGAAAAGGACAATATATTGAAAAAACTATTTTGTTCCCATATTGAAGAAGAACCTCCTGCCCATTTCAGTTCTAGAAGATAAAGGATTCAGAGTAATATTTGTGGAAAATAAAGCACTCATGTGGCCTATGCATGCAGACTTGAACTCTGTATCAATAATTGGAGTTAGAGAGTGAGGTCTCTACAAAGTTCCTAGAAATCTCATTCAATCCATGATCCATGACACAGTTATTCCTTGTGAGTTGTGGCATAGGAGGCTTGGTAATATCCATTTCAAAGCGCTACCTAGATTATAGAATATGGTAAAAGGTATGCTTGTGTTTAAATCTTAATATGATAGTGTTTGTAGAGGTTGCACTATTGGAAAGAACATTAAGAATATTTTTACAAGCAATACCAAAATATCCAAGGGGATCCTAGACTTAATACATTCCGATCTATGTGGTCCTATGTCAGCACCATCCTTGAGTGTCTATCTGTACTATGTGCTTTTCATAGATGAATTCTTCCACAAGCATTGGATCTATTTTCTAAAGGAAAAGAGTGAAACTTTCAATAAAGTTTCAAGAGTTTAAAGCATTGTTTGAGAATCATACTAGAAAGAAAATTCATGCTTTAAGATATGATAATGGAGGAGAGTTCAAGTCTCATGAATTTAATGACTTATTTTGAGATGCAGGAATGAGAAGACAACTGACTATACCTTACAATCCCCAACAGAATGGGGTTGTTGAAAGAAAGAACATAACGGTATGTTAGGCTACAAAAGCTATGATGTGTGATCAGGATCTTCCCACCTCCTTATGGGAAGAAGCCTTCAATACTGCTATTTACATATAGAATAGAATTCCTCATGCTATATTGGGAGAAAATACTCTTGAAGAGGTTTTCACTGGTGAAAAAATAGATGTTGGACACTTCAATATTTTCAGTTGTCCTGTCTATATTCAAGTACCAAAAGAGAAGATGAAAAATATGGAACCATCTAGAAAGAAAGGAACCTTTGTTGGATACAGTGAATTATCCAAAGCTTATAGAATATATGTTCTAGGACAAAGAAACATTGAAGCTAGCAAATATGTAACATTTAATGAAGAGGATTCCTTCAAGCACTCCAAAGAACTTCATTGTGATTTAGATATGGAGGATCAAATTTATGATTCTCCCCTTTCAAATGTTGGAGGGAGAATTCTGAAGAGTTTATAGATCCACTTGATCCTAAAGAGCCAGTAGAAATGATAGAAATATATCTTGATGAACCTACTGCTAATAGGAGTTCTGCGTGGTGTCGAGACATTATGCAAATGTAAAAAATCATGGAGCACCATCTAGCACATCCATAGAGTGAAAGAGACCTTTCATATATGCATGATATGTATCTTAGATGAGTCACATCAGTGATTGATAACCCACCTCATATGATGAAGCTGCTAGGAAGCAAGTATGGAAAGATGCCATGGTGGAAGAATACAAATCCATCATGAAGAATTATGTGTGAGAAGTGATTCTTACAACCGAAGGGAAGTCAATAGTAACTTCCAAGTGGATTTATAAAATAAAACATGCAACTAATGGAAATATTGAAAAGTATAAAGAAATATTTGTAGCTCGTCGCTTCTCACATAAAGAAGGAATAGACTATGATGAGACATTCTCTCTTGTGGCTAGGTACACTATTATTCGAGGCATAATTTTTGTTGCTTCAGTTCTGGGGTGGAAAATTCACCAGATGGATGTGGATACTTCCTTTCTCAATGGTCAAGTTCAGGAAAAATTATACATACAAAAACCTAAGGGGTTTGTAGCAGGGAAATTTTTAGGGGCGAAATTTAGCCAATTGGCTAATTTTTAGGCCCTTTTTCAAAAAATAAATTCCCTATTTGGTCATTTTTGGTCTCTAATATCGCCTATATTTACATAAAATGTGTTTTTTATCATAATATTCACCAAAATTTACAAGTTTCGGTAGTAAATTGTATGTTTCATATTTAATATTCCCCTACCAATCTATATATGTGTTTTTTTCTATCTGAAATAATCGCCTAGAATACTATTCTTAAGTATACTTTTATAATCCTTAAAAAACACCCTGGTTCGTAGTTCATGGGAAGGAGTCCCATGCATGTAAACTTAAGAAAGAATTGTATGGGATTAAGCAGGCCCCGGGAGCTTGGTATTCAAGGATTGACAACTATCTTCAGATCTTGGGATTATCCAAAAGAGAAGCTGACCCCAACCTATACTTCAAGTTTGTGAAGAACCAACCACTGATCTTGGTTCTCTATATTAAGGACTTGTTCCTTACTGGAGAGGAACAATAGATAGCTTGGTGCAAGAGGGAGATCACTTCTGAGTTTGAAATGAAAGACTTGGGTCGTATGCACTATTTTATTGGTCTGGAAGTTTGACAAAGGAAAGATGAGATCTTTCTTTCTCAAGGAAAGTACACAGTTGATGTGTTGCGCAAGTTTGGTATGATGGATTGTAAATCCATCTCTACACCAATGATTTCTAATTTGAAGAAACTATACAAGTCAGATTCCATATTAGATCTAGTGGATCCTACCATGTATAAAGACTCATTGGTTTCTTGATGTATTTGATACATAGTATACTAGACATATGTTTTACAGTGAGTATCTTGAGTCAGTTCATGTCTGATCCAAGACATAGACATTGGGTTGCTTCTAAGCATGTGCTTAGATACCTTCGAGTTACTATTTCTTATGGACTCATAAATTCTTCTATTGTAGGAGTGATGCTACTTAGTTATGCCTAATATGACTAGGTTGGTAGTATTGTGGACCGAAAGAGTACATACAAATTTTGTTTTTAGCTTGGGATCAACTCTGATATCTTGGTCCAGCATGAAGCACGGCTCCACATCCCAGAGTACTACATAAGAATAGTATATTGCATCTATTACCTCCTTCCGAGAAGCTGTGTGTCTTAGGAAGATACTTTCTGGGTTGCTTGGTGAGAATCTTGAGATTACTATTATTTGATCAAATAATCAGAGTTGCATCAAGCTCTCAAAAATTCTCAAGTTTCATGATAGAACGAAACACATTGAGATGAAATACCACTACATGAGAGACATGGTCTAGATATGTGCCATAAGACTTCAGTACATTGCTACTCATGAGAAGATATCATATATGTTGACTAATCTTGTGTCTATGACTAAGTATAGGTACTTCCGAGACAAGCTTGGCATGGCAGAGAATGCCTCCCTCGCTGATAGGGAGTGTTAATTTTACAACATCATGAGTCATTCTCCAAGTCAATCTTGTGTGTCAATATTGAGCCTTGTGTGTAGAAGTAGTGCCTTATATAAGCTTGAGTTGGAATCATGAAACTTGGAGAAGAATATTGAGTTGGACTCATGAAACTTGGAGAAGAATCTTGAGTTGGACTCAAGAATGAATAAACCTCATGTGTTGAGGTAAGTGATTTTTATGTCAAAGTGATGATGTTGTACATTCTTTATGGTCAAGGCTAAGGTCTTGTGTGTCCATACATATCCTCATGTGTTGAGGTGGTGCCTCATGTGTCAAGGTAATGCTTTGCATGTCGAAGCATGAATGGTGTGTGATGTACTACTAACCATGGTTTAGCTATTAAGTCTCCTCTAGAGACTGGCCGCCTTTAGAGTGAATCAATTTAGCATATGACCACTTGGAACGATACTAGAACAACATGATCGCACTTTTGAGAAAATATCCTTAGTATATTTGATATGATAATTAATTAAGCTAGCACATCAGGACCATGTAGATAAGAAAAAAGCTAAAGATAAGTTGTGATAAGATAAGAGAATTATATTTTCACACTTCAGTGAAGGTAAAGATAAGAAAGAATTTGAATTGTTAAACTTCAGTGATGATAAAGACTTAATTTAAATAAGGAGAACTAAAATTGAGAACTTCAGTGATGCTAACAAAGAATAATGCAATTAATTAAAGGAGAAATTGAATTGACCACTTCAATCATGTTAACAATAAATACTTCAGTTAAAAGAGTTAACTAAGTGATAACAAATAAGATCTAGTTAACTAAGTGTTTGCATGATGAAACTTGAGTTGCGACACTTGCATGACAATACTTAAGTTCGCCACCTAACTAAGTGGTCTAGCATCCATATGGAGGGTGAGTTCATCCTGAAGTCAAAAGATAAAAATAGAAGCCAAAGTATGAGAATGATATGTGTGTGTGTGTATTATACAGCATTGATGAAATTTGACGTGGAGTGAATTCTCTTCTCTCTTGAAGGCAATGCAATTTTCTTTGTGCAGGATATTATGCTGAGTTATGTTCCTCCATATTCTCTCTTGCTCTAATTTATGCACTGGGGGTGCTTGATGTAATTTTCTTATTGTGAAGCAAGTCATTCTCTACTATGAATCAATATACTAAGGAATATTTTGCTGGGATTTTATCCCTCAAGTTATTGAGGGTTTCCCCAGATTACATTTATGTGTCATATGTGAATGCTTATGCTTATGATTGTTAATTGATTTCAAGTACTATTGCAATTCCAAATTAAAGATAAAAAATTAACATAAGCAAACTTATTTACTGAGGATGAAATATAATATCAAGCAATTGATAGAGGAGATCAGTTCTTTCAAGGGACTATTCAAAGAAGTGATGAACCTTGGATTACCTTCTCCATGGGATGGTATATCACAAGGAAGGTTATACAAGATAGTTGCCTCAAAGGAGAGATGAATAACAAATGAGGCTACAGAAAGAGAATTTAGTGGAGAATAGGATTTGGGAAGGATCAATAATGGTTTTCAAATCCTGCTATTATTAAAGGGTGTTTCTAGGAATTTGGGTCCAAGTTTCTATGAGAAAACCACCAATGTTGAGATATCACTTGAGGCCTTGAAGGAACATAGATTACATATAGGGAAAGAGTGGAAATCAATGGTCCAATATCATAATTTATTATTTCCACCCAAAGTAACAGCTATAGGATAGTCATCAGGACAATCACTAGGGAATTCAACAATTCAACCTTCAAGTCCAACAATATGACATCCTTCAGCGCAAATTCCTTGTCAATTTTGCAATCAACGTACTCCCCTAGATTTTATGCCACTTGGAGGGCAGGTTAACATCTACATGATGCATCAAATGAACCAGGCATGTATACCTCGAGTAATTCATATAGGAACTCATCAAGGTGGACAACCACCTATTCATCCAAGTGTTTATATGAGGGGTCAAACTACATCAGGAAGAGGAAAAAATAAGACCTTAAATAGGGGAAGTTAAGAGTGAAAAAGAATGTTAAATCATAAGTGGAGATTAAAGTGAAAATGACAGATCTAGAATACGGTTTATAAGTTGTTAGAAAGAACAAAATCCAGTTGCATTTTAAAAGGATATACAAGCATAATTCAACACATTGTAAATGGATGGCAATTTTTTAGAGGGAATCTATTAGTTGTTTGAGCAGATGAACCATTTTGTCATTGTATATTTTGTCTAAGAGTAAGTTTGTAGAGTGCTATAGAGATGTTCTTCCAATGTATTCTGTAAATCTTCTTTGTTATAATACTCTTCTATTTCCATGTATACTTCCATGAGATATCAATAAATCTATGAGTAACAGCTTCACCTCCATAGTGTGTCAGTGATATGATATTTTGATGAATGTTGAAATTGATTTCAAATATTTCAAACATTTTGACCTCTGGTTCAGTTTCAAATATCCTATGAGATACAAAATTATTTGAAGCCTTCTTTTACTATTGTTTCCATGAATGTATTGCTGCTTGAAAATCCATTATCGAAGTCATGATTTACATGTATTTTTTCTACAAACTACTAAATTATTTAAATCAAATATCAATATGTTTATGTTGTTGTTAGGTTAAAGAGATTCATCCTACAGGCGCCTCTTACTCCTATTTTTTGTTCCAGTCTAATAAATTCACTTTCACTATTATCCAAAGTACTATTACACCCTTCAAAATTCCTTTACAATTGTCTTGCACTGTCAGAATTGCTCATATATACTTATTCGCGAGAAAGACAAATTTCACTCAAAGTTCCATAGATATTCATCTTGAAAATCTATAAAAATTGAGTTTTTTCATGCCTTGTCTAATACTATTTCGGTCTAGTACTCCTCATGGACTAATAATCAGCATATACCGTTGGACCACAATAATCCTTCTTTTTCTCTTCTGATTTCCTCCTCTGTACTTTTGTGCATTTCTCAGTATCTTTGACATGGGTATCTCTTTCTCATTTATTCTGAAATTACTTCTACAAAACCTTTCTATATGTCCATAATTTTTGCAATCATAGCAGGTGATGTGATAATTTAATAAGTTGTAATTTATACTTGAAAATCCATTGACGTTTTTGTTGTTGTTTCTTCTACAATCTTTAGCTTTATGACCAAAACCATCGCAATAAAAATAGTAACTAGGAAATTAACCTTGATACCTAGTTGTGAAGGGTTCTCTTGGTGGAGTAGCTCACTTAAACTCATCCTTATCTTTCTTGAGTGAAAAATCAGTCTTTTGATGGTTATGATTTATTTCCTTACTGCCATCTTCTCTGTAATTAAAGCTTTAAAGAAGATAACTTCTAGGCTTCTCCTCAATTTTCTTTTCAAGTGAATTGGGGTTTTCAACTTCTTCAAATGTCTTCTGGTTGTTGTCATCACCAATTCCTATTTTGATAAATGGCGACCTTTTGCAGGAATATCATTTAGAACTGTAGTTCTCTTTTCGAATTTCAAATTCATGTTCAGCTGGTTAATTGTCTCTTTTAATTCTATTCTTAGAGAGGTAATTTCTAGTTCAAGTTTCTCAAACTTTTCTTCCTTTTCTTATAGATGAATCTTTAGTTCAATGATGATCCTTTCTAATTATTCAATGATGTGTGACATCTCTCCTTTTGAATTTTTTTCTTATTCTTGATACTTTTGCAGTTGTTCCCTTAGTGGCTGGTTCTCTCTTCTAAGATTTGTGATTTCATCTAGATCACAAATGGGTTCCCCTTCAAAATCAACTTCCTCACCATTTTAGAATGTTCTTCATTTATTGTATATAACCTTTGATTGTCTTCATATTCTTCATCAATTGGATTTGTTTCCTTGGATAAATATTCTTCTTCATCATCAATATATTTCCTTACATATGGACATTTAGCAGAAAAATGTCCTATTCCACCACAATTAAAGTTTTTGGAGGATATATTACCTTTGTGTTTTCCAGGTTCTACTTTTGGATTTGACAAAGATTGTGCTTCTTTCATCTTAGATTCATATCTTGAAAAATCACCAGATTTATCTTCATAAATATTTTGTAGCTTGTTCCATGTTTGTTTGGATGATGTACCTGTTAAGATTCAATATGCTAAGACATAAAATATCAGCATTGCATTTCATTTCACAACAATAGCATATACAGGATCACTGAAAGAAAAACAAGCACAACATAAACACAAGAGACACAGATTTATCCTGGGAAACCCTCATGGGGTAGAAAACCCAGCAAAGCTTCCTCAATATAGATGACCAACAAATAAAAAGATGTAAACCCTAGACATGAGCTCCTTCTCCTCCATAGCATATCTATCCCTCACCTATGCACTATTCACAAGTGAGTGTAGTGTGTGTTAAATGAGGAACACACCTCCTCTATTTATACACAACTCCGACTTGTCTTTTACACAAGCTAGGTCGACCCCAACTTAACCACTTTACATAATGTGACAGGGCCGACCTCACTAGGGTGGTCTAATAACCCTTTGACCCACATAACACATACAGGGCCAACCCCACTAGGGAAGTCTAATAACCCAAGTTACCACGGAGGAATAAACATCTCCAGATACATGACAAAGTCTCATCGGAGGAATGAAACATCTCTGGAATAATAAAGTACAAATATAATATTCTTAGAAGTTACAATATTTCAACACTCCCCCTTAACGAGAAGGATATTATAACAACATCTGCAGGAGCAAGGAGTCATCAACATCATACATGATACATCTATAAATCATTGGAAGCTTTCTTTACACATCATTAATAACTTAAGCAGTTACTGGAAATACGGGAACATCGACATCTTCAGTACTGAATCTTCATCTTCCACAACACTCGAACAACTATAGTAACGTCATCTCTCGATCAACAACATCGTCATTACACGATCATCAACATCGTCATCACACGATCATCAGCATCGTCATCTAGACAATCACGATCAACAACATCGTCGTCTGGATCTACTAATCATCATCATAACAACATCAATTGGATCCTCTCGATCACTAGCATCACATCATACTCTGGATCCTCTTGATCAACAACATCATCTGGATCATCTTGATCAACAGCATCTGGATCATCTCGATCTACAGCATCTGGATCGTCTCGATCTACAACATCTGGATCATCTCGATCTAAAGCATTTGGATCATCTCGATCTACAACATCGTCATAGCAGCATACTCTGCAATACACAAGATCCTATTACAGGATGATCAATCCCTCTCACTTTAGGACATAGGTCCATGGACGATACAATCTAGATTAAATTCCCAAGATGATCAATCCTTATCAATTTAAGATAAGTCCCATATCTATGGACAATGCAATCCAAACACATCATTTTGAACTAAATGTTCAGGGACGATGCAGTCCTATCATCAATTTTCAGAGACAGATGTCTATGGATCAATTCAGGGGAGTGAAGTCCAGGGATGATGCAATCCCTCTCGTCCACTAGGGACCACTTCTTGGAGACATCTATCTATGGATCAATTCAGGGGACCGAATTCCAGCGATGATGCAATCCCTCTCATCCACTAGGGACCACTTCTCGGAGACATCCGTCTACGGATCAATTCAGGGGACCGAAGTCTAGGGATGATGCAATCCCTCTCGTCCACTAGCGACCACTTCTCAGAGACATCTATCTACGAATCAATTCAGGGGACCGAAGTCCAGGGATGATGTAATCCCTCTCGTCCACTAGGGACCACTTCTCAAAGACATCTATCTACGGATCAATTTAGCGGACCGAAGTCTAGGGATGATGCAATCCCTCTCATCTACTAGGGACCACTTCTCGGAGACATCTATCTATGGATCAATTCAAGGGACCGAAGTCCAGGGATGATGCAATCCCTCTCGTCCACTAGGGACCACTTCTTGGAGACATCTGTGTACGGATCAATTCAGGCGACCGAAGTCCAGGGATAATGCAATCCCTCTCATCCACTAGGGACTTCTTTCTCGGAGACATATGTCTACGGATCAATTCAGGGGACCAAAGCCCAGGGATGATGCAATCCCTCTCGTCCACTAGGGACTTCTTTCTCGGAGACATATGTCTACGGATCAATTCAAGGGACCGAAGTCCAGGGATGATGCAATCCACTTGTCAACATAGACCAAGTCTAAGGACCACTCATCGACCTCATCATTGGTATCACCAATACATGTATCCACATCATCGACCTCACTGTCGGTATCATCAATACAGGTGTCCACATCATCGACCTTTCTATCGATGCAAGCAATATCATCATCAGTGACCAAATCCCTCCCCCTTTCGAGGAGGGTCCTTCTCAACTACACCAAGCTTGTCTCGGAAATACTCAAACTTTACTCGAGACAGAGGTGTTGATGTATATGTAACTTCGGAATGTATTTCACATATATGTATTTTGTATTCCTATAGAGATGGTATTATTCCACTATAAGGAAGTGTCGTCATTTATATTGTAAGTGTCGTAACTTATACTTGATGGGTTATTAGACCACCTTATTTGGGGTCGGCCCTGTATAAGTCATGTGGGTCAAAGGGTTATTAGACCACCCTATTGGGGGTCGGCCCTGTGGGTCAAAGGGTTATTAGACCACCCTATTGGGGGTCTGCCCACTCAGCATTATGTTATGTGGTAAAGTTCGAGCCTACATGAGTTAGGTAAAAAGGCAAGTCAAGTCAAGTATAAATAGAGTGCGGGAGGCACTCTATTTACTCACTCACTTCTCACACATGCTCTCAAGGAGGAGAGGCGCACTTATGGAGGAGGAGGATTGCTGCTAGGTTATGACTATCTCTCTTGGTTGGTTGTATCATTGCTCTATCTATCTCTGAGGAAGTTATTGGGGTTTTTCACCTTTATGGTTTTCCCCAAGTAAATCTTTGTGTCTCTTGTATGCTTGCATTATTGTCTCCATGATTGATATGCTGTAGATATGCTGTACATGTTGTTCTCTCAGTTAAGATCCTAGATCATATTGAAGTAAATTCTGAAAATTTAACATGGTATCAGAGCTAGCCTGAAAGAAGGCATGATATGGCATGTATGACACTTGTTGCACTTACGATGCTAGGGCTTGATATAGCAAAAACCAGTCATCGTAGAACTTTCGCTATAAATCCGTTTTGGTGAAGTTTTCGGATCTGAAATTGTTACAGGACGAAGATAAAATCTCCAGGTACCTTGTGTCCAAAGGAAAACCTCTAATTCGTTGTAATTTGTGATTTATGATCTGTACAATATAGGGTTTCTGCCTCTTCCAGATCTGAGTCAAAATCAGGTGACCTTGGGAAAAAGGTCATAACTTGAGCTATGAAGCTCCAAATGAAATTTCGTAAAAAGTGACAGGTAGTACACAGTCTGTACTATCTCAGAAAACGTTTTCAGAGACTGAAGTTGAACCAGTGACACGTGGCACGATGTACAAGTTCGCTCTTCTGTTTTATCCCAAAAAAGGTCACGTTGCGACATTTGGCATAACTCTCTCTCAGAGAATCCAATTGAGGTCAGACCTGTCAGGATGGAAAGGTAATAGGTCAGGATATCTCAGGAAACTTTTTTCAGACCCTGTGGATCAAAAATTTCGGAGTTACACCAGAAACAATCAGGTACATATTTCTGTCAAAACAGAATTATTTTTTGGTACCTTCATTCATGGCTTCCGGAATTTAGGGCTTTGAAGAAAGTTGGAATTTTTGTAATCGGAGACCACGGCTGAATGATACTCATCAAAATAAAAAATTAGAGACCAAAATCAGAATTTTTGGTTGGGCAGAAGGCCGGGCTTGATCAGACCCTAGTTCGGGACTTTGATCAGGAAAGTGGAAAATTAGGGCTTCTGTAAAAATGGGAATTTTTGAAATCTAAGACCACGGCTGGAAGCTCCTCAGAAAAATAGAAGCTTAGAGCTTTGGATCAAACCTTTTGATTGGGAAAAAGAGTGGGATTCATCAAACCCCAGTTCAGGGTCACGTCCAGTGAATCTGGAAGTTTCAAAGGCAAAATTGAGGAGTGAAACTTTGCAGTTTTCAAATTATGAATATACCAATTTGATCAGCTCATCAAGGCGCATATTTCTATCCTTTCGGAAGTTTGAAATTCAAAGTTTGAATTTTTGGGGTTTCTCTGACAAACCCATATCCAGCTCCAGGTCCAGTTCTTGCACATCAAGTGGATTGGGTTAATCCTGGAAGAAGATGGATTGGTCACCTACATAGGTGAAGAAGTTCCTGTTTCAGAGGGAGATGAGGCTAAGGCCTTACATAAGAAGATTACAAGCGATCTCGACAGGTATGACTCATCGAGGTATGTTTTGATATTTGTCCATGATTAAGTTTATGGTATGTTTGTCTTCATGTTATTGCAGTTAAGTACAATTTTGTTTTTAGATTTGTCGTATCACCTTAACAAAATTATGAATGCATGATAGAAGATATTCATTATTTAGGGTATTGACACTTATGATTGTACTAATGCATTATGGTGTTGTATGAGGTTTATGTTGTCTACTAACATGAAAGGTACACCAAGAAAGACAAATCATGCTCCAGTTCAAGAACATATGATCATGGTGACATGAGGATAAAGACTCATCCATTGTTATGGATCTCATAGAAGATCCATTTATGAGGTATGTAGAACTTGGTTTTATAATGGCTAACCATTGAGACATGCAGGTTACTAGCACAAGTCATTGAAGAGAACCAAAAGACATTATACGGGTATGTTAGACATAACTAGCTAGCATGCTAATCCAGGTATGTTTTTCCTATATCAAGATAGAATCCTACCTTGTGTTAGGATCTTATACTATTGTGTTGTTGATAATGATTATTCACGAAGAGTCATAGGTTTGAATAATCATGGTTGTATGCATATTATGTTTCTTACCATAATTGATGATATGACTAACCAGAAGAATCATGAAGGTATAGCTTTGAATAATCACAGGTTTTATTCATATTATATCTCTTATCTTGATTGATGATTCAACTAACCCGAAGAGTCATAGGTTTGAGTAATTACAGGTTTAGACATGTTATGTTTCTTATGATTTGACTAACCATAAGAATCCCACATAAACCTTGAAAGCTAATTATTTCTGTTTGAAATGATCATGACTATACATGCTTTAGATTATTGTGTTTTTGATAATATTAAGATTATTCTAATGAATTTTTGATTATGTATGAGACCTCGGGGATAACACAATGATGATACTAACAAGCATGCATAGGGATCAAGAATGAGTATAAGTTCAAAGACAGGTGATCCAGGAAGCAAAGATCAAGAGGGAGCACACTCCAGTTGTTCCTGCAATAAAGCAAAGGAGCACACTTCAGTAGTTTCTGCAAGGATGCAAATATTCAGAGGGAGTTGACCATCTTTCTACATTCCACAAAGGTGTAGAAGAATCTACTTTAGATTAGGACTCCAACAGCTCCTGCAAGGAAGCAAAGACTCAGAGGGAGTTCACCCAACGAACAAAGAAAGATAAGTATTTTAATCATCATTTCTTGCATATTTGTTTGTTTAAATAATACTGTTCAATAATGTATACACTGATGTTCCTAGAATTAGGTTGTGTATTATGCATATTAGAATAGTTGCATTGATGAACAATATACTACTAATATACATGGGTAAGTGGCCTATGGCACTGTACAACATTCCATTGCTACTTATCTAGAATGAAACCTCTTTGCTGACATGTTGGGAGTTGTGCACACTCTTAACAATGTTCTGGTAGAGATAGGAAGGCATCTAGAAAGTTACGGGATATGGATAAATGTTGTATTGAAGCATTGGCTAAGATAATTGCATGACTGTATGACATATTTCTTTATGTGTAAGAATTTGTTCTGAAAACTATGAGATGTTTTCTAATCATGCAATTTAACTTGTTGTGTAGGAAAGATCGTATGCCATCTCCTACAAAAGAAGAACTACAACATTTGTTCAGCAATAAAGATATCTATTGAAGATATTGAAGTTCCCAGGATCTGGGATGAAGAAATGGAATGCCATGATCCGTCGATCATGAAGAATGATGTTTGGGATGTAATCCCAAGACCTGAAGGGAAGTTTGTTATGACTTCCATATGGAACTATTAGATCAAGCATGTTGCAGATGGCAGCATAGAGAAATATAAAAGTGACGAAATGGATTCAAGACAGCTTTCTTGAATGGTGTAGTTGAAGAAGAAGTGTATGTGGAGCAGCCACTTGGTTCTGAGACACATGATAGGAAATCATATATGTGCAGAACTTGGTATGGTGAAGATAGATTTATTGCCGACACGCAGCGGAAGCTTACTACCGAGTTCGAGATGAAGAACTTGGGGATGATGCACTATTTGTTTTTGGCATGGAGGTGTGGCAGAATGCAAAAGGAATCTTCCTTGGACAAGGGAAGTTTGCAGTAGAGATCCTGAAGAGGTTCGGGATGATGGATTGCAAGGCCATGGCCACACCTATGGCATCGAATCTGAAGCTTCTATGTGATGCTTCATCTGAGCTGGTTGATGTCTCTATGTATCGTCAGATGATTGGGTCCTTGATGTACCTGACGAACACGAGACTGGATATTTGATTTGCTGTGAACACATTGCGCTAGTTCCTGACGGATCCGAGGAGTGTTCACCTGGTTGCTGTAAAGCATGTTCTGAGGTACCTGAAGGGTACAGTGGATTATGGACTCAAGTATGAGGCGAATCAAAAGTTTAACCTGCAGGGTTATGTTGATTCATATTGGGCTGACAGTGCTGCAGATAGGAAGAGCACATCTGGGTGCTGCTTCAGTATGGGATCAGGTGTGATCTCTTGGTTTAGCAGGAAGCAATCCTGCGTAGCACTGAGTACAGCTGAGGCAGAGTATGTTATAGCCTGTTCAGCTAGTTGTGAGGCAGTATGGATACGGAAGCTACTGTCTGAGTTATTTGATCTCCCATTGGATGCTACTGGTATCTTCTGTGATAACCAGAGTTGTGTGAAGTTGTCCGAGAACCCAGTGTTTCATGACAGGTCGAAACACATAGACATCAAATATCACTATATCAGGGATATGGTGCAGAGAGGAGCTGTGAAGATCCTATATGTTGCGACAGACGAGCAGATTACAGATGTGCTGACGAAGCCACTAGCCAGAGTGAAGTTCGAGTACTTCAGAGAGAGGCTTGGCGTTCTTCAGATCGAGGACACTTCGAGGAAGAAGTGATGGACACATTTGCTGAAGCCATTCCAAGCATGTTGGAAGGAGGATCCTTCACATGGCTGTGGATGTAAGCGCTGGATAATGGGCATCAGGATGATGTTCTGGTTTCTGCTTGGATATGATCAGTTGGATCATTTATGTATGTACGCATCATGTTGGATGCTGGATATGATCAGTTGGATCATTTATGTATGTACGCATCATGTTGGATGCTGGATATGATCAGTTGGATCATTTATGTATGTATGCATCATGCTGGATGCTGGATATGATCGGTTGGATCATGTACCTTTGTATGATCAGGTAGATCATGTATGCTCACGGATACATTGTGTGGATCATGTATCTATGTATGTATCAGGTGGATACTTGGATGATCGTGGATGGCGAGCTTCTCCAGATGACATGCAGCAGGATGTTGCAGTGATGATGATCAGGTAGATCATATATGTTGATGGATACATTGTGTGGATCATGTATCTTTGTATGATCAGGTAGATCATGTATGCCGATGGATACATTGTGTGGATCATGTATCTATGTATACTTGGATGATCGTGGATGACGAGCTTCTCCAGATGACATGCAGCAGGATGTTGCAGTGATGATGATCAGGATGATCATGTGTACATCAGGATGATGTTTGATGAGTATCAGATGATACTTTGTGGCCGTGGATCAGGTTGTGCAGGAAAGCATGTAATTTGTGCCCTGGGAGATTTGCAGATGGTCTTTCGAGGTTTTGCCTATGGCATGTAATTCGGTGCCCTGGGACATCTGGCAAATGCTCTTGCGAGGTTTTGCTTGGGAGGACATGTAATTTATGCCCTGGGAGATTTCAGGTCGGAGTTGTGTACCCGTAACATCCTGAGATGCTCTTGCGAGGTTTTGTCCTATGGCATGTAATTTGCTCCTGGGAGATCTGGACAGGATGAAAAAGGCCTCAGATGCTTCAGCCAGGTTTTGCCATGACCACATGTAATTTGCTCCTGGGAGATCTGGACAGGATGAAAAAGGCCTCAGATGCTTCAGCCAGGTTTTGTGGTGGACCACATGTAATGTGCTCCTGGGAGATCCGACAGGTAGAGCTGTGTGCTCGTAACAGCCTGGGATGCTTCAGCCAGGTTTTGTGGTGAGATCACATGTAATGTGCTCCTGGGAGATCCGACAGGTAGAGCCGCGTGCTCGTAACAGCCTGGGATGCTTCAGCCAGGTTTTGTGATGGGTCACATGTAATGTGCTCCTGGGAGATCCTACAGGTAGAGCTGTGTGCTCGTAATATCCTGGGATGCTGCAGCTAGGTTTTGTGACGCACGTAATAAGTCCTGAGGATTCCACAGTATGGCCAGTGATGATGAAGACCTGCAGGTGGTGGGCCTACATCCAGTATGAAAAAGGACTGGCTCTGTAGAACTTCCTATGACGAGTAGATTCAGAGATTGATTGAGATAGTAGCAGCAGTGACGATGATGATGATGACTCGATGACGATTATCCAGTGACGATGATCCAGAGATGATGACTTGTGCTAGAAGAACTGTGCTGAGAAATACCTTCCTAGTTAAGAGGGAGTGTTGATGTATATGTAACTTCGGAATGTATTTCACATATATGTATATTGTATTCCTATAGAGATGGTATTATTCCACTATAAGGAAGTGTCGTCATTTATATTGTAAGTGTCGTAACTTATACTTGATGGGTTATTAGACCACCTTATTTGGGGTCGGCCCTGTATAAGTCATGTGGGTCAAAGGGTTATTAGACCACCCTATTGGGGGTCGGCCCTGTGGGTCAAAGGGTTATTAGACCACCCTATTGGGGGTTGGCCCACTCAGCATTATGTTATGTGGTAAAGTTCGAGCCTACATGAGTTAGGTAAAAAGGCAAGTCAAGTCAAGTATAAATAGAGTGCGGGAGGCACTCTATTTACTCACTCACTTCTCACACATGCTCTCAAGGAGGAGAGGCGCACTTATGGAGGAGGAGGATTGCTGCTAGGTTATGACTATCTCTCTTGGTTGGTTGTATCATTGCTCTATCTATCTCTGAGGAAGTTATTGGGGTTTTTCACCTTTATGGTTTTCCCCAAGTAAATCTTTGTGTCTCTTGTATGCTTGCATTATTGTCTCCATGATTGATATGCTGTAGATATGCTGTACATGTTGTTCTCTCAGTTAAGATCCTAGATCAGATTGAAGTAAATTCTGAAAATTTAACAAGAGGTTTGGTCAGTATATCAACAACTTGTTCGTCAGTGCTTACATACTCAAGCTTGATAACTCCTTTCTCCACCATATCCTGTATATAGAAATATCGGATCTCTATGTGCTTTGACTTATTATGTAACACTAGATTCTTTGTCATCTTTATACAACATTGGTTGTCACACAGGATCACTGTGGGGTCCATCTCTAAGTCAAATAGTCCTGACAACAGTTTCGGAATCCAAACTACTTCACAACTAACAGGGCAAGCAACTATATATACCACTTCAGTTGTGTTAGATTGCTTCCTGCTAAACCACGATATCATGGTAGATCCCAAACAATAACATCCTCCCGATGTGCTCTTCTTGTCTAATACACGTCCTGCCCGATCAACATTTGTGTATCCATACAATCTGAAGTCATGATATCCAAGATAACATAGATCAAACTCTATCGTACCCTTTAGGTACCTCATCAAATGCTTTGCAGCTATTAGGTGAACTCGTCTAGGTTCCACTAGATACTGACTCAAGGTATTCACTGCAAAGCATATATCTGGCCTAGTATTCATCAGATACATCAATGACCCAATAATATGTCTATACAGAGTTACATCCACTAACTCTGATGAGTCATCAGCTAACAGCTTCAAGTCGAAACCCATGAGAGTGGCCATGGTTGTACATTCCAACATATCAAATCTTCTCAAGATTTCCAAAGCATACTTTCCCTGGTTAAGAAAGATTCCTTCTGAACCTTACCATACTTCCAGTCCTAGGAAGTAATGCATCAATTCAAGATCTTTCATCTCAAATTTTGTAGCTAGCTTCTTCTTGCTTTCCATGATCTATTTCTCATTCCCTGTCAGAAAGAGATCATCCACATACAATAATAATATCATCCATAACCTTAAGGTAAGGTTAGGATCAGCTTTACTTCTGGTAAAGCCCAAGCTTGTTAAGAAGCTATCAATTCTCTCTCTATGACTGAACATCATTCATACTCTGCATTGAGTGATCTTTTGCATATCTATCCATGCCATCTCCTGTCAGATGGGTCTACTGATATGATCCTCAAGATCATTCAAACTCTGTTGTGATTTTCTTCTTGCATCCATCTAAGAGAAGAATGTCATCTGTATATAGACACCATCTTCAACCTTGTAGCAAAGGTTGAAATCCGCATCACCCATGGTGATCATTAAGCTCATCAAATGACTATCGATCCTGGGTACCCATACAGAGCCTGATTCACACTTATTCTTTAATTACACCATTAAGAGAATGGTCTTATCTAGCCACTTGGAGCAAAACATCTCGTCATGATCCTCTTCCTCTTTCTAAGAGAATCTTCTAGCCACGAACCTTTTATAGTATGTTTGTTTTGTAATTCTTCTTGTTGAACATCCATCACTTGTTCGGTATTCATCATTCTTCATGATCTTTCCTACAAATCAAAGTTACTTACATGATTAGTAATACTTCATAATCATCAAATCATGTTGACATGATAACCTATTATGTATACAGACATGATTCACATAGTCATGCAACTATCTTGACCAATATTTTGGCACAACACTTTTCCATATTCTCTATGCATACAGTGGTGATCTAGATGCCTTCCATCTCTACCAGAACATACTATCAAGAGCGTGCACAGCTCTCAGCATGTCAACAAAGAGGTTTCATTCTAGATAAACAACAATGGAATGTTTGTCCAACTTACCCATCATATGGATATTAGTAGTATACTATTCAATGCTATATGAATGCTCACACTATGCATGATATATTCTAGGAATACAAATATGCATACAAGCAAATGATATTGCTTGATGGAAAGATGTGGCTTGATGAGCTGATCAAGCTGGCATACTTCAATTTTGAAAACTGCAAAATTTGAGCCCTCAAAATTGCCTTTGAAACTTATGGATTCACTAGACAGGATCCGAAACTAGGGTTTGGTGAATCCCACCCTTATGCCCAATCAAAAGGTTCGATCCAAAGATCTAAACTTTGATTTTTCTGAGGAGCTTCCAGCCGTGGTCACAGACTTAAAAAATTCCAATTTTTGCAGAAGCCCTATTTTTTCACCTTTCCGATCAAAGTCCTGAACTAGGGTTTGATCAAGCCCACCCTTTTGAGCAATGAAAAAATTTGATCTTGGTCTCTGAATTTTGATTTTTCTGAGTAGCATTCAGCCGTCGACTCCCATTCCAAAAATTCCAACTTTCTCTGAAACCCTAATTTCCCACAGCAGTGACGATTCAAGAATGAAGGTGCTCAAAATCCAAATCCGTTTTGATAGAAGTATGCACCTTATTGTTTCTGGTGTAACTCCAAAATTATGAATCCACAGGGTCTGAAACTTCTACCTGTGGTATCCTGAACTGTCTTATTTCCAACCCCATAGGTATGACCTCAATTGGATTCTCTGAGACAGAGTTATTCCAAGTGTCGCAACATGACCCGTTTATGGGATAAAACAGGAGAGCAAACTTGTACGGTGTGCCATGTGTCACTGGTTCAACTTCGGCCTCTGAAAACATTACCTGAGAAACTACAGTTTGTTCTCTACCTGTCACTTTTTACAAAATTGCACTTGGATATTCCTAGCCCAAGTTGTGACCTTTTTTTCTAGGTCACCTATTTATGACTGAGATCTGGAAGAGGCATAAACCCTAACTTGTATTGATCATAAATCACAAAGTATAAGGAATATGAGGTTTTCCTTTGGACAAAATGTACATGAGAATTTTATATACGACTTGTCAAGGTTTCAGATCCTGAAAATTTTCCAAAATGGATTTATAGCGAAAGTTCCACGATGACGGGTTTTTGCTATATAAAACCCTAACCTTCAAATTGTCGCAAGTGAAGCAAGTGTCTTAAGTGCCATACATTGCCTTCCTTCAAGTTAGCTCTGATACCATGTTAAGATTCAATATAGTAAGATAGAAAATATCAGCATTTCATTTCATTTCACAACAATAGCATATACAGGATCACTGAAAGAACAACAAGCACATCATAAACACAAGAGACACAGATTTATCCTGGGAAACCCTCATGGGGTAGAAAACCCAGCAAAGCTTCCTCAATATAGATGACTAGAAAATACAAAGATGTAAACCCTATACATGAGCTCCTTCTCCTCCATAGCATATCTCTCCCTCACCTATGCGCTATTCACAAGTGAGTGTAGTGTGTGTTAAATGAGGAACACGCCTCCTCTATTTATACACAACTCCGACTTGTCTTTTACACAAGCTAGGTCGGCCCCAACTTAACCACTTTACATAATGTGACAGGGCCAACCCCACTAGGGTGGTCTAATAACCCTTTGACCCACATAACACATACAGGGATGACCCCACTAGGGAAGTCTAATAACCCAAGTTACCACAGAGGAATAAACATCTCCGGATACATGACAAAGTCTCATCAGAGGAATGAAACATCTCCGGAATAATAAAGTACAAATATAATATTCTTAGAAGTTACAATATTTCAACGGTACACTTCTTTACTTTGTCAATTACAGAATCTGGTAACCCACACAAGATGGTATACATTTATTTTGTATTTCTTTCTTGTGAGTCCTCTATAACTTCTAGATGAACTGTTGTCATTGATTCCCAAATATAAAATCCAAGGGCCATCAAATATGTCTTCATTTTTATGCTCCAGAATAGATATTTTGTTCCATTGAACAAAGGGGTTCATCCCATGCTGAAACCAAATTCCTCACAATCCATATTTTCTTGATATATTCCTTCCTGTGGTTAAGCTATATTGAAGGATCCTACTATGATACCAATTGTTGGATTTATGGTTATAATAAGAGGGGGAATTCAATCAATATAATGTACTTTTTATTTATTTACTCATTCATCAAACAATTCATAATAATAACCATAAGTAGACTCAAACCATAGAACACAAGATATCACGTGGAAACCCAATTAGGGTAAAGACACAATGATTCTGATCTTTATGAATCTTGAGTAGTCACCACAATTATAATGTTTACAAGCACCAACTTATTGGAGACACCAATCTCCACAACTGAGCACTAATTCAGTAATATGTAAGCACCAACCTACAAGAGAAACAAATCCCCTCAAATGAGCACCAAATCAGTAATATATAGGCACCAACCTACTAGAGAATCATGTACAAAAATGCTGGAATAATCCCTTCATAATCAAATTCAACTTATGCAACTTCTATTTCATCGCAGTCTTCAATTTCTATGCTACTTCAAATTTTGCGTAGCTTCAACTTCTATGTAACTTCAACTTCTACAGAGTCTTCAAATTGTGCATTGATTTCAACTTTGTTCTTCTTAGGCACAGTCTTAAACTTACGTGTTTCTTTCAAATTCTGCGCTACCTTCAACTTATGTGCTACCTTCAAATTTTTCGTTGCTTCTGCGTTACTTTCAACTTCTATGCTTCCTTCAACTTCCATACTGCCTTGTACATATCAACTGTAACTCTTGTTCATCAATTTACGTCTATGTTTTCCATACCAAAAAACAAACCTTCCTTTTGCATTGATGTACTGTGCGACAAATTTACTGGTTACAGTCTACTTTGTATAACACGATCCTTGCTACTGCGCATCTACCATAGTAATTACATTCTTCATGTGTATATCTTCTTCCTCAGATTCCACACTGTCAAGCTCTGTTATGTGCAAGAAAACCCCAACTATTGGTGTAATGTGCACCAATTCACCTATCATGATCTACTTTGTTCAAGCCAACTGTAACTACTGATGCACTGCACACCAATTCATTTGTCACACACCGCTCTGTGTCATCTAATCCTAACTTTTGATGTACTACACAAAAATTCTCTTGTTGCGCTCTTCTCTGTATATGTCATTTTTTATAGCGTCGACATATGGTGGTTCCTTTACCCATAGTGAAACACATGGTGGTCCCCTTACCCATGGTGATTACTTTCATGCCTGCACCCAATATTTCATTCTTGCATGCTTCCATGTCTTCCCAAATATTCCTTATAAAACTACTTTTCAATTTAGCTCCATAATCACCTTCTATATTAACCTTATCCAAATAAGAACCTGCAAGAAAACATACTTTCTTCTTCACAAGGTTCACCTTCTATCCCTTGCAGAACCTTAGAAACCCTAATAAAATCCTTCAAGAGAATATCATCTAGAATATATTCAAAACCTAGAAAACATCTTCAAATCCATCTTCAAACCCTAGAATACCTTCCTCTTCCACAAGTTCACACCTTTTCAGAGCTCCATGAATTCTTGAATGAATAATCAAATGAGGGATATACACTTATTTATAGTGTTCTTAAATATGTTTTTGGGGTGACATAACATTGTTTAATATCCTAGAAGAGACGACCTAACATTCTGGCTAGGTTGATTTTACAAATTCCTTCATATCTTTTCATTCCTATGGAGTTAGAAGGACTTCCATATACTGCTAGAAATGTTTTGGAATAATGTTTCCAACCATGTAAAATATATTCCCATTTGAGCTAGGTATCTAGAGTAGAAATGAAATGAACGAAGTTAGTTTACTGAACAAATAACCAGTGCAAATAAGACGATGAACAATAATCCATTAATGGATAAATAATATAATTTATAAATGACAAGTAGATATGAGATGGTTTACAATAAGAGTGTGCCAAGTATATATAGATAGCTTAAAGGCACATATGGTGACCATTCAAGAAGGAATGTGTCTTTTCATTACATATTAATTATTGATTAATTATTAATATTTTTTTATATTAATATATTATATATTTTGTTTGTTACAAGAAATTCCTTCAAAGATAGGGTATCGAAATTGGGCATCCAATAACAATATTACCAACAATATTAATCTTGCAATCTCTATTTTCAGTCTCCCCCTATCTTTAACATTAATGATTACAATATATCTTTTCCTTTGACATCAATGACAACAATATTTCCAACATAGACATATCATGTATAGCACCTGACAGTGACAACAACGAGGATAGGGAATCCTCTAACTACTCTTATGGATAGTCAACATCATCTAGAGTTGTCCCCCATGCTATAGAAAATGGATTTTTTGAATGATGTATCACTTTTATGGATCTCTTGGGGATCCTTGTTGTAAACGATTCTATATTTTAGACATTTGCTTATATATATATAGATAGATAGATACACGTGGATGCAAACTTTTATTTACAGGATCCTTTGATGATGATATGGTGATGCAATACTTTATGTACATGTGGATGCACATTGATTATGAATGGATATGAATGATTTATTTCTTTGTTATTGATGATTGATGTACCAATATAGTCTGTCATTTTCCATATGGTATGCCACACTATTGAAACTCAAGGGAACGTGTGTGAATATAATTGATTCAAACTATCTAACCAATTGTCTAGCGCACAAGAACTTTCTAAAAGGAAAGTATCATGTACCCCATAATAGTTATTCAATTGTGTGACAAGCAGTTGGGTATATAGATAAACACGAGTGATGAATGTGCATATGGAGAGCACCATACAGAAGGATAATTATGGCATCATATTTCTTCTAGTTATTGGTGGCAGCACCAATAGATCACACCCCACTAATATGGAACAACTCATATGATGAGGAATAGAGAATGCAAGCAATTAAGGAAAGATTCATACATTATCTACTTGTTTCATAAACATAAAAAATGTAGACATGAAGATGATAATCCATTTGATAAGACCAAGGAAGAAAACCATAAGGATCACTTCAAAAAGTGAAAAATCAAGAAAAGAAAACTATGATACAACAAACAAGGGTTTTTCCAGTTTAGGCATACAATTTCATCAAGTAGAACCTATTATGAGGGATTTTCAAGAGTTTTCCATCTTGGATTGGTGATGTGGTATTCCCCTTATTGAGGCAATGTTCCACAATATAGGTTCCCTGCCACATACGCTCAAAATTTATTTTTCCAAGTCTATCATGGGATTGTTCATAGATAAGGACAAGGTCACCTTCCTGGAATGTGTGAGGGTGGACATGGGTGTCATAGTGTTCTTTTGAACAATTCTTAGAATCTTCATTTGTTTAGAGCACTACATGACGATCCTCATCTAATTGTTCTAGAGTGATCAAGCATTGTTCCAAAGCAAAGGTCTCTAGAAAATGTTAGAAGGAAAGATGTAGTGAAGGGATTGACACTCAATAGGAAGCATTGCCTCCACTTCATGAAAAAGATGGAGTGTAGCAAAAATCATAGCATTTTTGGTTGATGTCTGATATGACCATAGGGCCAGAAGAGCATATGATGGTAGTTTTACTTGTGCTTTTAGACCTTTAGTTAGAGAATGGTTTTGAGGATTTTTTTAATGGTTTAAACTTGGTCATTGCCCTGAGGATAGTAGGTGGAGGAAAAATAGTGCTCAAATTTTGAAAGATGCACAAGTTCTTTCCAGAAAGTATCCTCAAAGTGAGATCCATGATTAAATACCAATTAGGGAGGGAATCCCAATCAAGCAATAATTTCGTTGAAAAAGAAATTCCCCGTAGTGACCTCAATAAAGTTAAAGGTCAGCATGTCTTTGACCCATTTAGTGAAATAGTCGACAACCACTATGATGTACTTATGGATACCAGCCAATGTAAGATTATAAGCCATGAAATTGATGTCCCTCTTGCAAAAGGAATCAAGAATAGTGACCATATGTAATGGTGTAGGAGGGGTTCTCTCCTTTGGGGTGAAAAGTAGGCAATTACAATAGTGTTTGTATGTCGCAATGTAATTGGAAAAGAGGGTTGGCTAGAAATAACAAGCACATATGAAATTTTTGGTGGTATTCATACCAGAGAGATGCCAACCAAAATATCCTCAATGGGAGTCATTTTAGACTCATTTGACCTCATCATGTGTGAGACAACGTCACAATATAGTGGCAATGCCTCATCGATATAGACCATTGTTGATAAGGATGTAATAGGGGATTGGTCATGAATAAAATGATGATTCTTTTGGTTTAGGTGAGGACTAAACTTCTGGGTCCATGGATACACGAGGATGTCCCCGTGCCAAGAATTATCATAATATATGGTGAAAAATTGTTTGTCTAGAAGGTGATCATTGTTATGGGACAACGAGAGAGTAGATTGTAAATCCATGATAAGTTATGCCAAATAAAAATCCTTTATGCTTTTGGGCATCACAAAATTGACTTCATACTCTTGTAGGATAACCATCTATTTGGAAACTCTACCTTGTATAAAGCGTTGATTCAAGAAATATAACATTGGGTTTGAGTTTGCAATGAATTTGGTTCAACTCAGGAATATGTAATGGTGAAGCTTATGAACTGAAAAATATGATGGATAAGTATATATTCTCTTAATGAGTATATGAGATAGGTGAATAGGACAAGTTCTTAATCATGTAATATATTACGTGCTCTTGACGAGCATAATCTTCGTGGACAAGCACTCTAGCAATGACATAATCAGATGTCAAGATGTAAATAATTAAATCCTTTTGAAAATCCATAGGGAAAACCAAAGGGGAAGAAGTAAGAGCCTATTTCAATGCATCAAAAGATACTTGTTCTTGCTCTTCCAAAACAAAATGAATGTTTGAACAAATAAAACGCAAGAATCCATGAACTGTAGTGGCATAATTCAACATGAAGTGACGTAAACAAATTTTCTTTCCTTAAAGAATTTACAATTGGTGCAAGGTCCTCGAAGGGGGGAGGTAAACGATGGCTTGAACCTTCAAAGGGTCAACAATGATCCCTTTTTGAGAAATGATGAATCCTATCAATCAACCAACAAGAACAAAAAAAATTTACTTGATGGGGTTTAAGCATATGTTATATTTATAACATTGGAGGAACACCTAATGAAGGTCCTCAACATGTTGTAAGCATTTCTTGGAATGTGCCATTGGGTCATCTAAGTATACAAAGATAATTGAAACAATATGACATGGCACGATGGAAAGTGTCTTTAGTGTTGTTGAGCTGAAAAGGAATGACTCTATAGGCGAAGGTTCCCCATGGGATGGTGAAGGCAGTTTTATGCTAGTCCTATTAGAGGATTTGAATCTAGTTATACCCTGAGAATCCATACATAAAATAAAGAATCTCATGCCTATCAATAGAATTGATAACCTGGTCAATGAATAAGATGGGATAATTGTCTTTGGCACATTCCAAATTCAAATCCAAGAAGTCAATACAAATATATATGGTGCCTTTATTTTTGTTGAATGGAATGGGAGGATACCCATGTGGTGTATGCAATCAAATAAATGAATCTATATTTATGCAGCTTGTCAATATCATTGTTAACAACAAGTTCTTTTGAAGGATGAATAGATCTCTTCTTTTGGCGTACCGGTGTAACCTCAGGCCATGTATCAATATGGTGTTCAACAATAGTAGGGTTAATCTCGATAAATTTGGCATAATAACAAGAGAAAATTTCATGAAACTCTTGAAAGAATATGTTATAGGAGGAAATCCATTTAGGAGTACAAGAATCACCTAAGAGAATGTTCTTGATGACACCTCGTTTAACTGAAAAGTCCACCTTGATGGTGGGATAAATATTGGCCAGCACATTCTTGAAAGGAATCTAGGGATTGGATCATATTTTTGGACCAATCAATATTACCATTAGGGATAAAGTCTTTCAACTCAATAGAGAACTAATCGAAATATTGAGAAGGAAGAGTAGGCTCCTCTAGAATTAAGTATGCATGATGGTGCATGCCATTCCAAGGGAATTCGAGTTCCATAAGGGAGGAAAGAATATATCCAATTATTCCAAAGGATTGAATATATAGATAAGAGGGAGCCATTTCTGTTGAAATAACCACAATGGTATGAAATAATGAGGAAGGATCACTGTAGGATGACATGTAATAGATGTTGGTAGTCTCATCTGAAGATGACACAGGAGGGATCACTTCCTCAATGTTGGTGACTTGTATTACACCAAAATCTCATCATCATGATTTATGTGCCCTTTATTTGTCCCAATTAATAAATCACTTAAGCCAAATTGATTGAATGAATATTTTTGGTTACCCTTTTTCCCTTTGTTGTCACCCCGACGCACCTTGCACATTGACAAAGTGTGTCAAACTCTAGGTGATGCGCTTTGCACATTTACAAAGAACGTCATTCACACATTCCTCCTTTGAACAGAGTGCATCACTCCTCAAAAACGTAGGTTTCATTTGGACAAAGTGTCACAATGTCAGTTTAAAAGGAAAGAGAGAAGCTTCGAGCGGCTTCTATAACCTATGGCTTTGTGGAGGCTCATCCCTATGAAATAGGAAAGGTGGAACTTGATCCCCTTACCTTTTGGGATGATCCCTTGAGCTTCTCCCACAAATACTCAACCTCTTCTATCCCTTTAGTCCTATATAACCAAGCCCTCAGTTCATAAATAAGGAGGAGAAAGATAAGGCACTAAAACGCTAGTGAAATTATGCTGGAGCTTGTTCCCTTTCATCCATTAGGAGGAAAAATCTTGGATCCTTGAGGCTAGGACCATTTGGAGGGAGGTACAATGTCAAAGCTTGGTTGTAATATTTCCCTATGTAATTATTTCATTTACAATAATACATATTCTTTCCATAAAAATCTTGTTGGATTAAGATGTTTAGAATTAGCTTCTTTGACTGCTACTTTAGATTAATCTATATTCGCGTGTTATTGGTATTTGTATGTTTCCACTTGTTGTGCTCTGTTTTGCACTTGAATATATGAAGATCAGGAGCTAAGCCAAGCAAGGAGATAGAACTACAATAATAAGGCAAGCCATTCCTTTATGCCTCTTGCAATTTGAGTAATATAGGAAAGGTATTTGTGTTTGGTATGGATTTTGTTCTTGATTCGAACCATTCAGACTAAAGATATCGGTTAGTGTCCACACTAACAGACTGTCAGTAAAAAAAATTGGCGACTCCAGCAGGGATTTCCAAATCCATTCTCTTTGGGTTGTTTGAATTGTGATTTTCATTTTCTTACATAGCCTCATTAAGGCTTCTATTTTCCTCCTCTTGTGGATCCATCCTTCTGTGATTGACTAGGTGATCCAGTCTCCATTAGGAATCCTTTCTTCAACCATTTACCTTTTTTTGGCTTGGGAGTTTTTTTTTTCAACGCTATTTTTCACCCGACACACCTGGGTAGTATAATACTGTAATGGCCCTTTTTCAAAATTTTATTAAAATGCTAATTTTTCCACTTTTTCCCCAATTTCGACCTTTGACTATTTTTACTGTTTTAACCACCAAATCAATCCAAATGATCCCAAATCTTCTGTAGGAGTGTGTGAATGGTATTTAGACTTGAATATTAGGTTCAGGGATGTTTTATGGCCCTCCAAATACTGCTGCAAACTTGATTTTTATTCTGACCAATATATTTAATTTTGACTAGTAATTTGTGCATCAAATCCCCCCGGGGTAACACTGCAAATGGCCTTCCAAATGCCTCCAAAATCCCACGAATTTATGAACAAAGGTATGTAATGTCTTAAGTATGTTATTAAGGTCTCATATGCACCATGAATTTATTTTTAATACTGTTCTAACTCTCTCACATTCAACAGAAATACCCCCAATTCGACCCTTGGGGAAATGACACTATTTCACCTCTCAATACAAACAAACTGAGTAAAAATGATTCAAATGCTCAAGTACAGTACATGAAACTTGTATAATATATTCATGGCAGTATATGAATCACAAATATATCAGAGAATCATCCATCCATTCGAAATAATCAACCTTATAGTGTCATACATCAAAGCATTGGGGAAATGGACATTGTTTGCTCATTAATCAATAATTTTTCATACATTCAATGGGTATTTAGATGTGAGAGTTTGTGAGTATGAATAAAATAGGATATGAAGCTATTAAAATCATAAAAATATCATATTAATCTCTCCCAATGAGTGCAAGATCTCACCCAAAGGGCAATCCCTCAAGGAGCCCGAATATGCCGTCAAAATTGGAAATGGTGGAGAGAAAGTGCTGCACTAAACCAAAGCATGAAACTTCCTGTAGCTGATTCCTGCAAATAAAACTCCATTAAAGCACCATGAAATAACCGAGTTTCCTCTCCAAACACCAACTTGGATGGTAATCTTTCACCCTCGAAATTGGCTAAGGCAAGAAACTAGTCATCCACTAGTTCTCTCTTCACAAATGCAATTTTTCTCAAATCATCAAAAGCCATTCTCATACTTGATTTCTACATTTTATAACCAAAATTAGCCTTCAAGGGGTCGAAATCCTCTCAATACATTCAATAATTTTCCATTTAGAAAATATTCCTCATTTTCCACTTGTCTCCTAGTTCCAACCTTCCATCTTCTCCCAAATTCGAATTTGAGTCTCTTTAGATTCCCCCAACTCCATGAGCGCCTTCTTTGAGCCTATTTTTGGGGCTGACATGTCATAATGGTCAGGTGTAAGAAGTCAGGTCTGAATTTTGTCATAAATGTCACAGATGCTTCATTATTGTTGTCATAAAACTAGGGAATCTAGCCCAAGTGTCCACTAGTCTCCAATTTGACTCTTCCTCTCCCATGGAGGTTACTATTCCACCCCATTTCGACCTAAGATGCTCAATGTCATGTTTTATGACTTACCAACTCACCCAAGAGTGTTCACCTTCCCATGAATTTGAATTGGCAAGAGAGAGCTGACATGTGTCATTGAAAAATCAAGCTAGTGTGGGTCCCACCACCTCCATATGTCTCCAAAACCACTTGCCACCTAGAATTTATCTTGAATTTATTTATTCACCATATTTATTAAATTCTTGAAACCTTCTAATGTCTAAATATCATTTATTAGCTTCCTTATTACCATCCCACATGTGCCCATCCAACTTAGGAAACTAGTAGGATTGATGGGATTGTCTTACTATGCACTTATTTGAATGGGGACATTACAGTCATCCCCACCCAAGATTGCTTGTTCTCAAGCAATTTCAAATTTGGATGCTGCGAAATATTCTCCTCTTCCCATGTGGCATCTTCATTTGGTATGTCCTTCCATTGCACTAAATATTCTTTGATGATTCTACTCCTCAACCTTCTTTCCCGTGTCTTCAAAATCTTTTCCGGAACAAATGTGAGCTGACCTTCATCATCCAAAGGAGGAAGTATTTCTGAAGTGATGATTTTCTGACCAAAAGCTTTCTTAAGACAAGAAACATGAAATACATTGTGGATTTTACTCCCTTCCGGAAGTTCTAGTTCATATGCTACTTCTCCAACCTTACGCACTACCTTGTATGGCCCATAGTACCTTGGTTTTAGCTTTTCTGCTCCATTCTTTTTGAGGGATGTTTGTTTATAAGGCTGCAACCTTAAATATACTAAATCATTGACTTGAAAGGTTCTTTCTTCTCTATGTCTATCAACATATTGTTTTTGCTGATTTTGAGCAACCTACAAATTGTCTTTCAAGAGCTTTAAAATTTCTTGGCTCTCTTCCACCAAATATTTAGCCTTTGGGGCTCTACTATCACCAAATATAATGTGAGAAAATGTAAGTGCATCATAACCATATAATGCTTTTAAAGGATACATTCCTATTGACATATGATAAGTGGTGTTGTAGCAAAACTGTAATATCCCTTTTTCAAATTTTATTAAAATGCCAATTTTTCAACTTTTTCCCCAATTTCGACATTTGACTAGTTTAACTGTTTTGACCTCCAAATCATCCCAAATGCTCCCAAATCTTCTGTATGAGTGTATTAATGGTATTTAGACTTGAATATCAAGTTCAGGGATGTTTTATGGACCTCCAAATACTGCTGCAAACTTGATTTGTATTCTGATCAATATAGGTAATTTTGACTAGTAATTTGTGCATCAAATCCCCCCGGGGTAACACTGAAAATGGCCTTCCAAATGCCTCCAAAGTCCCCCAAATTTATGAACAGAGGTATATAATGTGTTAAGTATGTTATTGAGGTCTCATATGCACCATTAATTGATTTTTAATACTGTTATAACTCTCTCACATTCAACAGCAAAAACCCCCAATTCGACCCTTGGGGAAATGGCACTATTTCATCTCCCAATACAACTAAACTGAGTAAAAATGCTTCAAATGCTCAAGTACAGTACATGAAACTTGTAGAAGAAATCCATGGCATTATATTGATCACAAATATATCAGAGAATCATCCATCCATTCGAAATAATCAACATTATAGTGTCATACATCAATGCATTGGGGAAATGGACATTGTTTGCTCATTAATCAATAGTTTTGCATACAACCAGTGGGTATTTCGACCTGAGACTTTCTGAATATGAATAACAGAGGATATGAATCTATTACAATCATAAATATATAATGATAAGCTCTCTCAAGAAGCACAAGTGCTCACCAAAAACGCCCTCCCTCAAGGAGCATGAATATGCCTTCAAAACTGGAAACGGTGGAGAGAAAGTGCTGCACTAAACCAAACCATGAAACTTCCTGTAGCTGATACCTGCAAATACAAACTCCATTAAAGCACCATGAAAGACCTGAGTGGCCTCTCCAAACACCAACTTGGATGGGAATCTTTCACCCTCGAAATTGGCTAAGGCAAGAAACTAGTCATCCACTAGCTCTCTCTTCACAAATGCAATTTTTCTCAAATCATCAAAAGCCATTCTCATACTTGATTTCTACATTTTATAACCAACATTAGCCTTCAAGGGGTCGAAATCCTCTCAATAGATTCAATAATTTTCCATTTAGGAAATATTCCTCATTTGCCACTTGTCTCCTAGTTCCAACCTTCCATCTTCTCCCAAATTCGAATTTGAGTCTCTTTGGATTCCTCCAACTCCATGAGCACCTTCCTTGAGCCTATTTTTGGGGCTGACATGTCATAATGGTCAGGTGTAAGAAGTCAGGTCTGAATTTTGTCATAAATGTCATAGATGCTTCATTATTGTTGTCATAAAACTAGGGAATCTAGCCCAAGTGTCCACTAGTCTCCAATTTGACTCTTCCTCTCCCATGGATGTTACTATTCCATCCCATTTCGACCTAAGATGCTCAATGCCATGTGTTATGACTTACCAACTCACCCAAGAGTGTTCACCTTCCCATGAATTCGAATTGGCAAGAGAGAGCTGCCATGTGTCATTGAAAAATCAAGCTAGTGTGGGTCCCACCACCTCCATATGTCTCCAAAACCACTTGCCACCTAGAATTTCTCTTGAATTTATTTATTCATCATATTTATTAAATACTTGAACCCTTCTAATGTCTAAATATCATTTATTAGCTTCCTTATTACCATCCCACATGTTCCCATCCAACCTAGGAAACTAGTAGGATTGATGGGATTGTCTTACTATGCACTTATTTGAATGGGGACATTACAGTCCTCCCCACCCAAGATTGCTTGTCCTCAAGCAATTTCAAATTTGGATGCTGCAAAATCTTCTCCTCTTCCCATGTGGCATCTTCATTTGGTAAGTCCTTCCATTGCACTAAATATTCTTTGATGATTCTACTCCTCAACCTTCTTTCCCGTGTCTTCAAAATCTTTTCCGGAACAAGTGTGAGCTGACCTTCATCATCCAAAGGAGGAAGTATTTCTGAAGTGATGATTTGCTGACCAAGAGCTTTCTTAAGACAAGAAACATGAAATACATTGTGGATTTTACTCCCTTCCGGAAGTTCTAGTTCATATGCTACTTCTCCAACCTTCCGCACTACCTTGTATGGCCCATAGTACCTTGGTTTTAATTTTTCTGCTCCATTCTTTTTGAGAGATGTTTGTTTATAGGGCTGCAACCTTAAATACACTAAATCATTGACTTGAAAGGTTCTCTCTTCTCTATGTCTATCAGCATATTGTTTTTGCTGATTTTGAGCAACCTGCAAATTGTCTTTCAAGAGCTTTAAAATTTCTTGGCTCTCTTCCACCCAACCTTTAGCCTTTGGGGCTCTACTATCACCAAATATAATGTCAGCAAATGTAAGTGCATCATAACCATATAATGCTTTGAAAGGAGACATTCCTATTGACATATGATAAGTGGTGTTGTAGCAAAACTCACCCAAGTGTAGCCATTTTGCCCATGCTTTTTGCTGCCCTCCCACATAGTTTCTTAGGTATCCTTCTAACCATTGGTTTACCCTCTCTGTTTGTCCATCAGTTTGTGGATGATAGCTGGTACTTGGAGTCAATTGAGTGCCTACCAATCTAAAAATTTCTTTCCAAAAAGCACCCATGAATCTACTATCTCTATCACTGACAATGCTCTTGGGAAGCCCATGCAATCTGAAGATTTCTTTGAAAAAAATATCAGCCACTTGTGCAGCACTAAAAGATGATGTAACAGCAAAAAAATGAGCAAATTTTGTCAACCTATCAACTACCACATAGATACAATCCTTACCCAAGGATTTAGGCAATCCGGTGATGAAATCCATGGAAATACTGTCCCATTTTTGCTCCGGAATGGGCAATGGTTGTAATAGGCCGGCTGGACATGTAAGTTCTGATTTGTTTTGTTGACATGCTTTACATTCATTCACATACTTCTGAACATCTTCCTTCAGCCCCTTCCAAAAAAATCTTTGCCTCAACTGTCTATAAGTTTTGAAGATCCCAGGATGGCCCGCTAGTGGGGAATCATGTGCTTCTTGCAAAATTCGGTACTTGAGCTTGGAGTTATGAACTAAATAAATTCTTCCCTTATGATATATCAGCCCATTCAAAATCCTATAATTATCATCCCCTTTGATTCCATCCAACACATCACAAGCAAATTTGTCTTTGGCATATTCAACTAGTAGCATGTTTTTCCAATCCTTGGCAATATCCATGAGAGAAAAAGAAGGCCTTCTTGACAAAGCATCTGCTACTATATTATTCTTTCCTTTGACATATTCAATATCAAAATCATAAGCTTGAATCTTGCTTACCCACTTTTGTTGCCTTTCATTTAGATCTTTTTGGGTGAGAAAGTGTCTTAGACTATTGTGGTCAGTTTTCACCACAAACTTGCTGCCCACCAAGTATTGTCTGAATTTGGCCAATGCATGCATAATGGCCAGCATTTCTTTATCATAAATGGAGTAAAGTTTTTTATGAGGCTGCAACTTTCTGCTCTCAAAGGCTATGGGGTGTTGGCCTTGCTTTAGGACAGCCCCTATTCCTCCACCTGAAGCATCACATTCCACAACAAAAGGTTTAGTAAAATCAGGAAGTGCAAGTATGGGACAACTACTCATTACCTATTTCATTTTTTGGAAGGATTTTTAAGCCTCTTCATCCCACTCGAAAACATCCTTCTTAGTCAAATCAGTGAGTGGAGAAGTCAACTTTGAGAACCCTTTCACAAATTTTTTGTAGTAGGTGCATATGCCAATAAAGCCTCTCAATTCGGTAATATTTTTTAGTTATGGCCATTCAAAGATAGCCCTGATTTTTTCCATGTGTACCTTCACTCCTTCTTTCCCAATAATGTGCCCAAGATACATTAGTTCTTTCATCCCAAATTCACATTTTGATAATTTAGCAAATAAGGACTCTTCTTGCAAGATTTTCAACACAATCTCTAACTGTTGCAAATGCTCTTCCCATGTTTTACTGTAAATGAGAATATCATCAAAGAAAACCAAAACAAAACTTCTTATTTTCTTGCAAAATATCCTATTCATACATGCTTGAAAGGTGGCTGGAGCATTAGTTAACCCAAAAGGCATGACAAGAAATTCAAAGTGGCCAAAATGACATCGAAAAACGGTCTTTTGCACATCTTCATCTTTCATTCGAATTTGGTGATACCCTGATCTAAGGTCAATTTTTGAGAAGTGTTTGGCCCCATGTAGCTCATCCATGAGCTCATCAATCCTAGTAATAGGATACCTATTGTTTATAGTCTTTTTGTTCAAGGCTCTAAAATCTATGCACATTCTCAATGTTCCATCTTTTTTCTTCACTAGCACTATTGAAGAAGCATAAGGGCTAGAGCTTGGTCTAATGAGTCCCAACTCTAGGAGTTCTTGGATAGATTTTTCAATATCATCTCTTAAATTTTTAGGATGTATATAAGGTGGTATTTGAATGGGTGAATTACCCTCCTCCAAAATAATACTGTGCTCAACCCACCTATCCGGTGGCCTACCATGTGGAAGGTCTCTAAAAACCTTTTCATATTTTTGAAAAAGTCTCTCTATCTCCTTTCGGTGTTTGAAAATATTTATAGTTGGCTTGGGATATGTAATATGACATTCCATTCTATATCCCCATGCCTCTATATAGATCTCATCCTATTGCAAGTCAATACTTGATTTGGATAAGTGTGTTTCCCTCTCACAACTCTTTGTACTCCTTTTGAATCTTGGAATTTCATTTCGGGAATTTGATAATTTACTGTATGCTCTCCTATTGAATACAACCATTGCACTCCCAAAACCACATTAGTATCAGCAACATCAGCCACATAAAAACTATCAACAAAAGTATAGTTACCTACGGTGACTTGCAGCTTTGGAACCCATGTTTTGCATTGAATTGTGTTGTGACCGGGAATGACAACTGTGAAGCCATCAAATGGTTCAATAGGTATCTTTCTTTTCTCTACCATATCTGCATCAATGAATTTATGAGTGGCTCCTTCATCTACCAAAACTGAAGTTGTTTGTCCTTGTACCACACCTTTGCATCGGATAGTATGATAGCGAGGTACTGCTGAAAGCACTGCCATTCTTGCTTTGTCTGGTGAAGGCTGATTTTCTTCTTGTCTTTCCTCTTCTACTGCTGTCTCATATGCCTCTTATTGATATGAAATATGTCCATCTTCATCCATGCCCCCATCATACCCCTCATAAACAGAAAATACTTCTATGTATTGAGCCTTTCCTTTGGTACATTTGTGCCCCAGTGTCCATGGTTGGAAGCATGTGAAGCACAGTTTCTTTTTTCTAAGTTCATCCCTGTTTAGTCCCTCTTTTTTATTCCTCTCAAATGACTCTGTTTGCCAAGGTTTCTTATCATATACATCCCTTTTCCAAGGTTTCTTTTCAAATTTATGGCTAGGCTTAGGAGGAAATCTCGTTCTAGGAAGCACATTTTGGAGATCCCTATTCAAGCTCATTGCATCTTTTAATGTAGTTGGCTTGTGGGATTTGACCAAACCTCTTAAGGGTTCAGCCAAACCTTCAGTTAATAGCAATACTAATCTTCCCATAGATACATCAGCCCCTTGACTGATAATTTTTGAAAGTCCAACATATATTCAGTAGGGGACCCAGTTTGCTTCAATTGAGCTAGTTCTTTGAAAGGCAATTCTAGATCTTTTTGTTCAAATATTTCTAGTACCCTGTCAACAAATTCTCCATATGTTTTAACCTGATTATGACCCAAGGTTTTCATCCCATGAAACCACCATTCATTGGCATCTCCTTCCAAATGCAAAATGGCCATTTTTAATGCATCCTCTTCCAACATAGGATTCAACTGAAAATATACATCCAATTTTTGCACCCAAGTGTTAGCAGAATTTTGAGAAGAACCATCAAAAGTAGGAAGTGACATTTTTCCAATAGCACTATTTAATTCTTTGTTTTGGAATGGAATCCTATTGTCTCCCTTCCTTTTAATATTTTTCATAGCATCAACGTAGTCACTGAGTGGTACACCTCTTTTACACTCTTCATTCAAATCATTCCAATCATTTACTAGTTTCTTGTAATCCAATTCAAGATTGGGCTCTTCTTTGGGTGTGAGAAATTTAGGTGCAGTATGCCTTTGTGTGCTTTGAAATTCATCAGGTCTATTATGAGGTCCTGTACTTGAGAAAATATGCCCATTCCCTTTCATATTTTCCCCTGAGTGTGAACCACTATTATCTCCTATCATCCCTTTGCTTTGAAGCTGGCTAATCAACAATTCGAATCCTTGCAACAATTTGTCACCTATCCTATCCATGTTTGCTGAAATTTTAGAGAAACATGGATCTAAGGTTGCAATAAGTTTCTCCTTATGTTTTAATTTGTCATCCTCCTCTCTACCCATGGTTTCAGCAAAAGACTCCTCTTCTTCTACTACCTCTTCTTCAACAAAAACCTCTTGAGCTACTCGTTCAAAGGGTGGTGGATTATTCTTTTGACTTCTTGTTAAGACCATTAGGTGCCAATAACATGCTATGATACCACTTGTAATTACCCTTTTTCAAAATTTTATTAAAATGCCAATTTTTCCACTTTTTCCCCAATTTTGACCTTTGACTAGTTTTACTGTTTTGACCTCCAAATCAACCCAAATGCTCCCAAATCTTCTATAGGAGTGTATGAATGGTATTTAGACTTGAATATTAGGTTCAGGGATGTTTTATTTCCCTCCAAATACTGCTGCAAACTTGATTTGTATTCTGACCAATATATGTAATGTTGACTAGTAATTTGTGCATCAAATCCCCTTGGGGTAACACTGCAAATGGCCTTCCAAATGCCTCCAAACTCCCACGAATTTATGAACAGAGGTATGTAATGTGTTAGGTATGTGATTAAGGTCTCATATGTACCATTAATTGATTTTTAATACTGTTCTAACTCTCTCATATTCAACAGCAAAACCCCCAATTCGACCCTTGGGGAAATGGCATTATTTCACCTCTCAATACAAACAAACTGAGTAAAAATGCTTCAAATGTTCAAGTACAGTACATGAAACTTGTAGAATATATCCATGGAAGTATATTAATCACAAATATATCAGAGAATCATCCATCCATTCGAAATAATCAACCTTATAGTGTCATACATCAAAGCATTGGGGAAATGGACATTGTTTGCTCATTAATCAATAATTTTGCATACATTCAATGGGTATTTCGACCTGAGAGTTTTTGAATATGAATAACAGAGGATATGAAGCTATTACAATCAAAAAAATATCATATGAAGCTCTCCCAATGAGTGCAAGATCTCACCCAAAGCGCAATCCCTCAAGGAGCCCGAATATGCCTTCAAAATTGGAAATGGTGGAGAGAAAGTGCTGCACTAAACCAAACCATGAAAATTCCTGTAGCTTCTACCTATAAATAAAACTGCATTAAAGCACCATGAAAGACCTGAGTGGCCTCTCCAAACACCAACTTGGATGGGAATCTTTCACCCTCGAAATTGGCTAAGGCAAGAAACTAGTCATCCACTAGTTCTCTCTTCACAAATGCAATTTTTCTCAAATCATCAAAAGCCATTCTCATACTTGATTTCTACATTTTATAAGAAACATTAGCCTTCAAGGGGTCGAAATCCTCTCAATAGATTCAATAATTTTCCATTTAGAAAATATTCCTCATTTGCCACTTGTCTCCTAGTTCCAACCTTCCATCTTCTCCCAAATTCAAATTTGAGTCTCTTTAGATTCCCCCAACTCCATGAGCGCCTTCCTTGATCCTATTTTTGGGGCTGACATGTGATATTGGTCAGGTGTATGAAGTCAGGTCTGAATTTTGTCATAAATGTCACAGATGCTTCATTATTGTTGTCATAAAACTAGGGAATCTAGCCCAAGTGTCCACTAGTCTCCAATTTGACTCTTCCTCTCCCATGGAGGTTACTATTCCACCCCATTTCGACCTAAGATGCTCAATGTCATGTTTTATGACTTACCAAATCACCCAAGAGTGTTCACCTTCCCATGAATTTGAATTGGCAAGAGAGAGCTGACATGTGTCATTGAAAAATCAAGCTAGTGTGGGTCCCACCACCTCCATATGTCTCCAAAACCACTTGCCACCTAGAATTTATCTTGAATTTATTTATTCACCATATTTATTAAATTCTTGAAACCTTCTAATGTCTAAATATCATTTATTAGCTTCCTTATTACCATCCCACATGTGCCCATCCAACCTAGGAAACTAGTAGGATTGATGGGATTGTCTTACTATGCACTTATTTGAATGGGGACATTACAGTCATCCCCACCCAAGATTGCTTGTTCTCAAGCAATTTCAAATTTGGATGCTGCGAAATATTCTCCTCTTCCCATGTGGCATCTTCATTTGGTAAGTCCTTCCATTGCACTAAATATTCTTTGATGATTCTACTCCTCAACCTTCTTTCCCGTGTCTTCAAAATCTTTTCCGGAACAAATGTGAGCTGACCTTCATCATCCAAAGGAGGAAGTATTTCTGAAGTGATGATTTTCTGACCAAAAGCTTTCTTAAGACAAGAAACATGAAATACATTGTGGATTTTACTCCCTTCCGGAAGTTCTAGTTCATATGCTACTTCTCCAACCTTACGCACTACCTTGTATGGCCCATAGTACCTTGGTTTTAGCTTTTCTGCTCCATTCTTTTTGAGGGATGTTTGTTTATAAGGCTGCAACCTTAAATATACTAAATCATTGACTTGAAAGGTTCTTTCTTCTCTATGTCTATCAACATATTGTTTTTGCTGATTTTGAGCAACCTACAAATTGTCTTTCAAGAGCTTTAAAATTTCTTGGCTCTCTTCCACCAAATATTTAGCCTTTGGGGCTCTACTATCACCAAATATAATGTGAGCAAATGTAAGTGCATCATAACCATATAATGCTTTTAAATGAGACATTCCTATTGACATATGATAAGTGGTGTTGTAGCAAAACTCACCCAATTGTAGCCATTTTGCCCATGCTTTTTGTTTCCCTCCCACATAGTTTCTTAGGTATCCTTCCAACCATTGGTTTACCCTCTTTGTTTGTCCATCAGTTTGTGGATGATAGCTGGTACTTGGAGTCAATTGAGTGCCTACCAATCTAAAAATTTCTTTCCAAAAAGAACCCATGAATCTACTATCTCTATCACTGACAATGCTCTTGGGGAGCCCATGCAATCTGAAGATTTCTTTGAAAAAAATATCAGCCACTTGTGCAGCACTAAAATATGATATAACAACAAATAAATGAGCAAATTTTGTCAACCTATCAACTACCACATAGATGCAATCCTTACCCAAGGATTTAGGCAATCCGGTGATGAAATCCATGGAAATATTGTCCCATTTTTGCTCGGGAATGGGCAATGGTTGTAATAGGCCGGCTGGACATGTAAGTTTTGATTTGTTTTGTTGACATGCTTTACATTCATTCACATACTTCTGAACATCTTCCTTCATCCCCTTCCAAAAAAATCTTTGCCTCAACTGTCTATAAGTTTTGAAGATCCCTGGATGGCCCGCTAGTGGGGAATCATGTGCTTCTTGCAAAATTCGGTACTTGAGCTTGGAGTTATGAAGTAAATAAATTCTTCCCTTATAATATATCATCCCATTAAAAATCCTATAATTATCATCCCCTTTGATTCCATCCAACACATCACAAGCAAATTTGTCTTTGGCATATTCAGCTAGTAGCATGTTTTTCCAATCCTTGGCAATATCCATGAGAGAAAAAGAAGGCCTTCTTGACAAAGTATCTGCTACTATATTATTCTTTCCTTTGACATTTTCAATATCAAAATCATAATCTTGAATCTTGCTTACCCACTTTTGTTGCCTTTCATTTAGATCTTTTTGGGTGAGAAAGTGTCTTAGACTATTGTGGTCAGTTTTCACCACAAACTTGTTGCCCACCAAGTATTGTTTGAATTTGGCCAATGCATGCATAATGGCTAGCATTTATTTATCATAGATGGAGTAAATTTTTTCATGAGTCTACAACTTTCTGCTCTCAAAGGCTATGGGGTGTTGGCCTTGCTTTAGGATAGCCCCTATTCCTCCACCTAAAGCATCACACTCCACAACAAAAGGTTTAGTAAAATCAGGAAGTGCAAGTATGGGACAACTACTCATTACCTATTTCATTTTTTGGAAGGATTTTTAAGCCTCTTCATCCCACTCGAAAACATCCTTCTTAGTCAAATCAGTGAGTGGAGAAGTCAACTTTGAGAACCCTTTCACAAATTTTTTGTAGTAGGTGCATATGCCAATAAAGCCTCTCAATTCGGTAATATTTTTTAGTTATGGCCATTCAAAGATAGCCCTGATTTTTTCCATGTGTACCTTCACTCCTTATTTCCCAATAATGTGCCCAAGATACATTAGTTCTTTCATCCCAAATTCACATTTTGATAATTTAGCAAATAAGGACTCTTCTTGCAAGATTTTCAACACAATCTCTAACTGTTGCAAATGCTCTTCCCATGTTTTACTGTAAATGAGAATATCATCAAAGAAAACCAAAACAAAACTTCTTAGTTTCTTGCAAAATATCCTATTCATACATGCTTGAAAGGTGGCTGGAGCATTAGTTAACCCAAAAGGCATGACAAGAAATTCAAAGTGGCCAAAATGACATCGAAAAACGGTCTTTTGCACATCTTCATCTTTCATTCGAATTTGGTGATACCCTGATCTAAGGTCAATTTTTGAGAAGTGTTTGGCCCCATGTAGCTCATCCATGAGCTCATCAATCCTAGTAATAGGATACCTATTGTTTATAGTCTTTTTGTTCAAGGCTCTAAAATCTATGCACATTCTCAATGTTCTATCTTTTTTCTTCACTAGCACTATTGAAGAAGCATAAGGGCTAGAGCTTGGTCTAATGAGTCCCAACTCTAGGAGTTCTTGGATAGATTTTTCAATATCATCTCTTAAATTTTTAGGATGTCTATAAGGTGGTATCTGAATGGGTGGATTACCCTCCTCCAAAATAATACTGTGCTCAACCCACCTATCCGGTGGCCTACCATGTGGAAGGTCTCTAAAAACCTTTTCATATTTTTGAAAAAGTCTCTCTATCTCCTTTCGGTGTTTGAAAATATTTATAGTTGGCTTGGGAGATGTAATATGACATTCCATTCTATATCCCCATGCCTCTATATAGATCTCATCCTATTGCAAGTCAATACTTGATTTGGATAAGTGTGTTTCCCTCTCACAACTCTTTGTACTCCTTTTGAATCTTGGAATTTCATTTCGGGAATTTGATAATTTACTGTATGCTCTCCTATTGAATACAACCATTGCACTCCCAAAACCACATTAGTATCAGCAACATCAGCCACAAAAAACTATCAACAAAAGTATAGTTACCTACGGTGACTTGCAGCTTTGGAACCCATGTTTTGCATTGAATTGTGTTGTGACCGGGAATGACAACTGTGAAGCCATCAAATGGTTCAATAGGTATCTTTCTTTTCTCTACCATATCTGCATCAATGAATTTATGAGTGGCTCCTTCATCTACCAAAACTGAAGTTGTTTGTCCTTGTACCACACCTTTGCATCGGATAGTATGATAGCGAGGTACTGCTGAAAGCACTGCCATTCTTGCTTTGTCTGGTGAAGGCTGATTTTCTTCTTGTCTTTCCTCTTCTACTGCTGTCTCATATGCCTCTTATTGATATGAAATATGTCCATCTTCATCCATGCCCCCATCATACCCCTCATTATCAGAAAATACTTCTATGTATTGAGCCTTTCCTTTGGTACATTTGTGCCCCAGTGTCCATGGTTGGAAGCATGTGAAGCACAGTTTTTTTTTTCTAAGTTCATCCCTGTTTAGTCCCTCTTTTTTATTCCTCTCAAATGACTCTCTTTGCCAAGTTTTCTTATCATATACATCCCTTTTCCAAGGTTTCTTTTCAAATTTATGGCTAGGCTTAGGAGGAAATCTCGTTCTAGGAAGCACATTTTGGAGATCCCTAGTCAAGCTCATTGCATCTTTTAATGTAGTTGGCTTGTGGGATTTGACCAAACCTCTTAAGGGTTCAGCCAAACCTTCAGTGAATAGCAATACTAATCTTCCCATAGATACATCAGCCCCTTGACTGATAATTTTTGAAAGTCCAACATATATTCAGTAGGGGACCCAGTTTGCTTCAATTGAGCTAGTTCTTTGAAAGGCAATTCTAGATCTTTTTGTTCAAATATTTCTAGTACCCTGTCAACAAATTCTCCATATGTTTTAACCTGATTATGACCCAAGGTTTTCATCCCATGAAACCACCATTCATTGGCATCTCCTTCCAAATGCAAAATGGCCATTTTTAATGCATCCTCTTCCAACATAGGATTCAACTGAAAATATACATCCAATTTTTGCACCCAAGTGTTAGCAGAATTTTGAGAAGAACCATCAAAAGTAGGAAGTGACATTTTTCCAATAGCACTATTTAATTCTTTGTTTTGGAATGGACTCCTATTGTCTCCCTTCCTTTTAATATTTTTCATAGCATCAACGTAGTCACTGAGTGGTACACCTCTTTTACACTCTTCATTCAAATCATTCCAATCATTTACTAGTTTCTTGTAATCCAATTCAAGATTGGGCTCTTCTTTGGGTGTGAGAAATTTAGGTGCAGTATGCCTTTGTGTGCTTTGAAATTCATCAGGTCTATTATGAGGTCCTGTACTTGAGAAAATATGCCCATTCCCTTTCATATTTTCCCCTGAGTGTGAACCACTATTATCTCCTATCATCCCTTTGCTTTGAAGCTGGCTAATCAACAATTTGAATCCTTGCAACAATTTGTCACCTATCCTATCCATGTTTGCTGAAATTTTAGAGAAACATGGATCTAAGGTTGCAATAAGTTCCTCCTTATGTTTTAATTTGTCATCCTCCTCTCTACCCATGGTTTCAGCAAAAGACTCCTCTTCTTCTACTACCTCTTCTTCAACAAAAACCTCTTGAGCTACTCGTTCAAAGGGTGGTGGATTATTCTTTTAACTTCTTGTTAAGACCATTAGGTGCCAAGAACATGCTATGATACCACTTGTAATTACCCTTTTTCAAAATTTTATTAAAATGCCAATTTTTCCACTTTTTCCCCAATTTCGACCTTTGACTAGTTTTACTGTTTTGACCTCCAAATCAACCCAAATGCTCCCAAATCTTCTATAGGAGTGTATGAATGGTATTTAGACTTGAATATTAGGTTCAGGGATGTTTTATTTCCCTCCAAATACTGCTGCAAACTTGATTTGTATTCTGACCAATATATGTAATGTTGACTAGTAATTTGTGCATCAAATCCCCTTGGGGTAACACTGCAAATGGCCTTCCAAATGCCTCCAAACTCCCACGAATTTATGAACAGAGGTATGTAATGTGTTAGGTATGTGATTAAGTTCTAATATATACCATTAATTGATTTTTAATACTGTTCTAACTCTCTCATATTCAACAGCAAAACCCCCAATTCGACCCTTGGGGAAATGGCATTATTTCACCTCTCAATACAAACAAACTGAGTAAAAATGCTTGAAATGTTAAAGTACAGTACATGAAACTTGTATAATATATACATGGAAGTATATTAATCACAAATATATCAGATAATCATCCATCCATTCGAAATAATCAACCTTATAGTGTCATACATCAAAGCATTGGGGAAATGGACATTGTTTGCTCATTAATCAATAATTTTGCATACATTCAATGGGTATTTCGACCTGAGAGTTTTTGAATATGAATAACAGAGGATATGAAGCTATTACAATAAAAAAATATATCATATGAAGCTCTCCCAATGAGTGCAAGATCTCACCCAAAGCGCAATCCCTCAAGGAGCCTGAATATGCCTTCATAATTGGAAATGGTGGAGAGAAAGTGTTGCACTAAACATAACCATGAAAATTCTTGTAGCTGCTACCTGTAAATAAAACTACATTAAATCACCATGAAAGACCTGAGTGGCCTCTCCAAACACCAACTTGGATGGGAATCTTTCACCCTCGAAATTGGCTAAGGCAAGAAATTAGTCATCCACTAGTTCTCTCTTCACAAATGCAACTTTTCTCAAATCATAAAAAGACATTCTCATACTTGATTTCTACATTTTATAAGCAACATTAGCCTTCAAGGGGTCGAAATCCGCTCAATAGATTCAATAATTTTCCATTTAGAAAATATTCCTCATTTGCCACTTGTCTCCTAGTTCCAACCTTCCATCTTCTCCCAAATTCGAATTTGAGTCTCTTTAGATTCCCCCAACTCCATGAGCGCCTTCCTTGAGCCTATTTTTGGGGCTGACATGTCATATTGGTCAAGTGTAAGAAGTCAGGTCTGAATTTTGTCATAAATGTCATAGATGCTTCATTATTGTTGTCATAAAACTAGGGAATCTAGCCCAAGTGTCCACTAGTCTCCAATTTGACTCTTCCTCTCCCATGGAGGTTACTATTCCATCCCATTTCGACCTAAGATGCTCAATTCCATGTGTTATGACTTACCAACTCACCCAAGAGTGTTCACCTTCCCATGAATTCGAATTGGCAAGAGAGAGCTGCCATGTGTCATTGAAAAATCAAGCTAGTGTGGGTCCCACCATCTCCATATGTCTCCAAAACCACTTGCCACCTAGAATTTCTCTTGAATTTATTTATTCACCATATTTATTAAATGATTGAACCCTTCTAATGTCTAAATATCATTTATTAGCTTCCTTATTACCATCCCACATGTGCCCATCCAACCTAGGAAACTAGTAGGATTGATGGGATTGTCTTACTATGCACTTATTTGAATGGGGACATTACAAATACCCACGTCTCTATAAGTTTGGCGCACTCTGTATTAAGGAGAACTGTGGCACTGACGCACTTTACCATTTTGAAAACAATGTCACTGGAGATATTTCCTTGTGTGCATATCACGTCACTATGGCTCTAATGCCCTGGTGAATGCCTGCAACCTACATCAACATATGAAATTGGTGTCTAGGCTTGCATTTTCCCACAAAATTTGATTTTATTTGGTTATGTGAGATTTGTCTCTTGCTCATCTCGGGCTTAGTATCCTATAGATTTGGTTTTCCTTTTTCTTGGGTCTTCTTGATATTTGGATCCATGTTTGGCCCCTTGAGTCAAAACTAGTGTTTTGCTTGCATTTTTAAGCGAAATGGATTTCATTTTTGAATCGTGTATCATATAGTCTCTTTGACCCATATTAAGTTTTTAAAATAATTTTTGTTTGTCATGGATTGGATTGTTTTAAAGACTTGAAAAGTGTGGGATATCATCCATGTCTTTTTTAGCCCCATTTTCTTGGGTTGTGCATCCTATTTCCTTTACATGCTGAGCTATCTAGTGATTCTTAGAAAAGATTGATTCTTTGTCTCTACTTTAGTTCAAAGAGAAGCTTAATTTTTCCCTCTTTTTCTATTTTCACAAATTTGGAAATCATAAAATTTATTCTTTCTTTAGTTTGATCATTTCACTTTCTTCGCCTTACACTCATAAGAAGAAGAAAGGTTTGTTTCAGATTTGTGTTCATTTGAGCTAGACAAGATTATTGAGTTATTTTCTTTATCTTGCATTTGATTGGAAACATTTGTGGAATCTTTCTTTCCATAGCTTAGACGTATCTTTTCAAATGTAAAAAGGTCAGAAACGAATTGGAATTTTTCCATTTGGTGTTCATAAAATGATCTCTTTTATCGCTTCAGGGTAGTTTTGGGTGCATGATTTTGAATCTTTTACTTCTTTATATCATTTTGACAAAGCCAAAATTGCATTTGCATAGGGTTGTAAATTTGGGAAGAAAAACTACCTCTCTCTCCTTCTTAAGTAGGACTTAATTAAAAAGAAGAATTGCATCTCATACTTGCATTGTTTTGAGTCAGGTCCAAATTTCATATGTCCACTTAACCATATAAGATAACATCAAGCACTAGTTTAATTTAAAACTTTTAGAAACCCCTATGATAGGTTAGAGATGTGTTCCAACATATTTAAATGTAGAAACTGTCATTATTTTCCTGCACTTCATCCTGTGGGTTTGCAGTTATCCAATGTACTAGTCGATATATCAAATGGCCTTTCACGTACCTACCGGTATATAGAAAGGTACTTCACATACTCGACAGTATATAGGAAGGATCCCGTCGAACAGTTGTGCATTAGAAAACAATACTATGGATTTGAACTCCCATGTACCTTGCGTATATCGGGAGACACTACCAGGATCCTGAAACCATATGAGTCAACCATTGGCCATCTTTTTGTCACAATACACTAATAACAACATTCTAGGAGATTACTACACACGTATTCTTAGGTAGTCGGGTTATATAACCAAGGGTACGGTCCCAATCCTCCTTGGTTAGTCCTCTGAAAAATTGGACCGAGTATAACTGTTGGACCCTACAGTATATCACAAGTTGTGACAACTTGACACACCCACGAGGATCCGTATTTTACATCCCTCCTATTCACAAGTTTTCCTTTTTATTTTAGCTTGAGTAGCATTGGTTGTGTGTGATAATTAGAAGTCCTTATAGAGTTTAGATATGGAAGCCTCTTCTAGGACTACCAATCAAGAGGCCCTTTTTCAAGGGGTACCTTTTGTCTTTACTCCAGTTGGAGATATTGGTCCTCCCTTTATTTCCACTTTAAATATTCCTGGATTAACCATAGGATTAATGGTATGGTTATTCGATCCAGTGATTCCAACTGTACCCAGAGTTTCAAATGTTAACTCTCCACCACGAGAGTGTCAATCCCAAATTGATCCTTCCCCTTCTTCGGAAGACGTATCTTCTTTTGTTTCTTGTTCCTCGCATGATAAAAGACATAGTGCTAGTAATCAGGAGGATAAGAAAAAGAAGAAAATGAACATTAAGAAGAAGAAGGATAAGAAAGAGACCAAGCATCAACTAGTTTCCTCAGACGAAACTATTTCTATTCAAACACCTCGCAAACCCAAGTTCCCTTGCAAGATTTGCAGGGGTGATCACCTTCTTAAGAATTTATCTGGTTCCCAAAGTGTTAGAAGAGTGGTATAAATCCTCCAACCCACCTATATCATCAACCTATGGATATCATACTGATGATACCCCATTGACCAGTGAGTCTATGATTAAGGGTCGAAAAGGTAAAATCAAGAATCCTTATTTTTTATGCAAGGGAATTCACCTTAATTATATTTTTCCTCACATGTATGAAGCTTTACAATTGTTGGAATACATTACTGTATCTCAGAATCACCTTCTGAATGGATGTCATAAGTTGTATCTTGACTCCTCATTGGTCGATGAAGTGGTCGATCCAACTACTTCCTCGGTCAATACCACTCTTTCTTCAAAGAGTGAAGAAAAAGTATTTCATCCCACTATTCCTTTGGAGAGTGAAGTTGAAGTGGTCAAGTCAATGTCATCTTCGCTTGATACCACTCCTTCATTGGAGAATTCTAAGACTGAAGTAGTCACCATGACACAATCTTCGTCTCATTCTACTCTTCCGGTTGAGAGTGAATTGAAAACTACTGATGTTTTCCTAGTCAGTTTAGATTGTTCTAGGAAATGGGAAATCTTGTCCATTTCCACAGGACCTCCTCCAAGTACTGAGGTCATTTCCTTTGATTGGAATAGTCTAGCAGAATCCCATTTTCCTTTGGGTGTTCCTTTCCATATATTTGTAGGAGCTGTAGATAAGGAAATATTACGCACTATAGTTGATGAGGGATATTATGTTAGTATTTTATCCTCAACTTCTTAGGAAGCTATAGGTTCTCCCCAACTTGTGCCAGTCACTGACTAGATACTAGATTTTAATAGAAGGTCTAATGGACCTTTAGGGATCCTTCCTCAGTTACCTATTACCTTAGGAGGGAAAACTATTTGTATTGATGTTATAGTAGTCCAAGGTACCTTAGATTTTAATCTTATCCTTGGATGATATTATGTTTATGCTATGAAAGTTGTAGTGTCCATGCTCTTTCAAGTGATTTATTTTCCTCATCGTGGAAATATGGTGACCATTGATATGATTTCCTTTATTACACTGAAACATCGCATGACTTCCAGTAATCAGACTTCTGTGAATGTTCCACATGTTTTAGTGGTTTCATCCCCTTAGGGATCGAGGACATGTATCCATCCTCTAGAAATCATGCTGGAGTTATCCCCCTAGCTTCTTATGTTGGGGGGCACACTACCAACCTCAGGACGTCATGTTGGATAGGACCCAATCCCAAGCATAATTTACCTCTGGTTTCAAGCTTGCGTAAAAATGAAACAAGCTCCATGAGTAGAGTTCTTTTCTTGTGTCAAGCTCATTAAAAATGAAAGAAATACCCTCCCTTTGAGTTGAGTCTTTCACCAGATTTAATATCTAAATCTTCATTTCGTCTTCCTATGCTATTTAATCCTCTTTTTCCCTCCTCCTTTGGTGAATGTATTCTGTAATACCCCAATTTTGACCCTTAGGAAGTATTGGCTCTAATGTAAATATTGTAAACACACGATGTATGTTTCCCTAGCGTGGAGCTCAAGGCCAAGGCCCCGCTAGTTTATGCTCGGATTTTATTTAAATTAGACACGCTTGATATTTTGTTACCCACGTGCTATTAAGCCATGGGATATTGTAAATTGATGTAAATATTTAACATTGAAATAAAATACCAAAAACTGGCTATGGAGGCAACGAATGAGAAGGGGCCACGTGTATCCACTAGGGAGTGGTGAGGGGGCTATGGGATTAAACCCTAGGCTGCCATTTGTCATTATGAGAACCCATTGACTTCCCTAGGTGACATTAATGCCTGCTGTAAGAAGGTGGTTGAGATTTCAGCCCATGGCTTCAATGGAGCATGGCCAGCCCTGAAATTTGTATGGGTGGGCATGGGCTCTGATTGCTTGGGCAAGAAGTCACTCAACCTCATGGGAGGTTGCTTCATCCTCACCCCATTCCATTGTGAAACTACCTAGCATCATTCCCATCCAAAAACGAGAGCCAACAGTGAGGAAAACCAGAAAATCGCGACCTTGAGAGAACCCCGATTTTGAAAGACCAAAAACGTCCAGATTTGGCATTGGATAGGGAAATCCAATGGGGAATCCATTAGCATAAACCCTGGGACGAATTTGGGAGCATTAGCTACCCCGAAATCAATGGGAAAACCCAGTTTTTGCAGCTCAGAAAACGAGTGACGGATTTGAGTATTTGGTGAGCAGAACAGAGAGAAATCAAGTTGGGATTGACTATGCAGAGGTTGGGTGTGCTTGATAAACCCAGTGAAGGCTAGGATCTCAAGGATCAGCAGCTGGAACTTTCTATGCCCATCCTGAAGAGCACTGGAGGGAAGAGTTGCCTGAGGGACCGTGTAGCAGAGAAAGGGATCTTCCTTGTGTTGGATGTGGTAGGTAATGTGGGTGCCTGACTGTTGAGCTCACTTGAGATGCCTGTAGCTCTGTGGTTGAGCTCACTGGCTTAGCATTACCCTCCTCTATCTGCTTGGATGCTTGACTGAAACCATGCCTATGAGTGAACCCAGCTAGTCCTCCTTAGTGGATACACAACCCAGCTCGGGGGTGACCTCTCAGCTAAAAGAACACAAGCTGGACAGAGGTCTATGGTTGGGAGGAACGTTGCCCTTCCATAGCCAGTCGTTTGGACCATTACAGTTCAAGATAAGTATTCTGTGAATCAATTTATATACAGACTGTGTTTGCAATGCATTCAATCTGAAGGATTAATTATTCCTGTTAATGAAATGAAATGCATCATGTTTTATGCAGTGTGATAAATTGTCCATGCTTAATGAAATTTAGTGACTGTTACATGTATGAATGATATGGGTATGCTGAATGTATGAAGAAATAGTGTGCATACGTAATGACTAATTTCCGCTGTGTTTAAATTGAGATGAATTTGCATTTGGAAGTTTTAAATTGCATGCGTTATGAGTCAAATTATTGGGGCTAAGCCTACCATAAGCCCGTGTGTTGTTAACGTTTCCTTCCTTGCATTTGATGATGGAAGGGGGTGTTACAGTTTGGTATCAGAGCTACGTTGCAGCATTGGGCCTCTATGGGCCAATTCTGATAGCAGTTAAAAGGAAAATTTCAAAATTTTATTAAGAGTTTTTGAAAATTTTTGGTTTTTAAGTCTATTTCTGTTTTAAGTCGGTTTCGGGAAGTTGTCCCGAAACTGCGGAAAGGTTCCGCGAACCTTCCCGCAATTGCGGAAGGGTTCGGCGAACCTTCCCGCAATTGCGGAAGAATTCAGCGAACCGCTCCGAAACAGCGGAGAAAAATTCGTTTTTGTGAAAAATTTTCTTAGTGTCGGCGTCGAACGGAAACTTTTTCGGAAGGAATTCTCTTCTGAAATTGCGGAAGGAATTCTCTTCCGAAATTGCGGAAAGAATTCTCTTCCGAAATTTCGGAAGGATTCCGCGAATCGTTCCGCAACGCGGGAGAGTTCGGCGAGTCGTTCCGAAGTTGCGGAAGACTTCGGCGAATCGTTCCGCAACTGCGGAAGACTTCGCTGAATCGTTCCGCAACTGCGGAAGACTTCGGCGAATCGTTCCGAAATTGCGGAAACATTCCGCCAGTCGTTCCGCAAAAGCTTTCCGCAAAAACCGACAGAAAACCCCGGAAACATTCCGCGAACGGCTCCGAAGCTGCGGAAGCCTTCGCCGAATGGCTCCGCAATTGCGGGAGTGTTCGGCCAATCGCCCCACCATTGCAGAAGCATTCGGCGAACTGCTCCGCAGTTGCAGAAGCGTTCGGCGAACTGCTCCGCAATTGCGGAAGCCGTCGCCGAACCGCCCCGCAGTTGCGGGAGCATTCAGTCAACCGGCCCGTAACTGCGGAAGCCTACCGCCAACCAGCCCACAACTACGGAAGGGTTCAGTCAACCGGCCCGCAACTGCGGAAGGCCACAGCGAACCGCCCCGCAATTTCGGGAGTGTTCAGTGAATTGGCCCGCGACGGCGGCGCACACAGGAAAAAAAAAGTAAAGTGCCAAAAACTCAATTTTTGGATAGGGGGAGCACCGGGGCCCAGAATGGGATGATTTCTGTGGGGCTCGGAGGCCATTGATGGGGGCCATGAAAGAACTAGTGAAGACCCCGAGCCCATTAGACTCCAATTTGACAGAAAAAGGGGAATAGTGACTTTTGAAGGACAGAGTCCCGAGGCTTGACAGAAGGTCGGATTGAGCTGAAATTGATCAGGCGCGGCCATGAAGCAGGAAAAATGTTAAGTTCTGAATCTTGGAACCAAACTCCAAAGGATGTGGAGTCGGGGTGAGCAAGAAGGCCAAAAAGCACTATTCCGGACCACTTTTTCAGGATTTTGAAAAGCTTGTGGGTAGTAAAAGTGACCCTAGATGTGGGAGTCAGAAATTTTACTGAACTAGACATTTCATATTCTCATTAAGACGGACAATTTCCGTTAAACGAAGATTTCTCAGAAATGCACCATTTGGGAGATAGCCATTTTTGGCCCAAAATTTGGGATTTTGGAAAAATGTGAAAAGTAAGAAGTAGTAAAACCCAGAAATTCATAAAAGATGAACGGTACATCAGAATTGAAATCAGTGAATTGCTGAGTGTTCCTTGTTATATGGACTAACTTTGCCCGATAGATAAGTTTTTGTGATTCCTCATAGATTTTATTCCACAGGTGGCTGAAGTTGGCCTTCGGGACCAAAATACAATTGTGTAAATGTGCAGAATTATTGGTAAAAGTTGTCATTTTTGAGACAACGTTGTTTCCACACCCGATGTCGGAATGGAGCACGGGGACAGGCATTGGAAAGCTTGTCTAGAAAGGAATAATGGAGTATGACCGGAATTTGAATTGGGCTATCAGACATCATAGATAATCAGGGCAGAAAAGTGCCGGTGACTGTTTTGTCAAATTAATGACAATATGGACAATTTTCAGAATTGCATGAATGGGCAAAAGAATTGAATAAGTAACAGCTATGTGAATTATTCCAGGAGTTCTATTATGTTAAATATTGATTTTTGTATATTCCTAGATGCATTTTTATGAGGTCTAACAAATATCATAATAATGCATAGTGTTTGCAGCTCATAAAGTTTATAATTGTAGCAGAGGTTAGATGGTGACCATTAATGATGCTCAAGATCCTTATGAACACGAAGAAGACGTTCTAGGAGAAAATGTGCATGAAGGGAATGCAGAGACTGAATCCAATGGGAGAAGGGAGCAGGTGACTCCTCAAAATTTGGTTGAAACCATGGTGAGCTTCAATGAAAGATTGATGAAGGCTCAAGAAGAACAGCACCAACTCAATGCTGCTATTTTGCAAAGCCTCACTGATATGCAGCATAAGATAAACCTTGGGTCCAACCCAAGCAATATGGGTGAAGAAGGAAGAGATGCAGGGAGTCATTCTAGAAGCCGTTTGAGGAGGAGGACTCCAAGCCCAAGGAAGAGTTCGGTGAGCAGAAAACATAAAACATCTTCATCAAGGTCTTCTTCCAGCAGGTCGTGTGACTCCAAATGTTCTAGGAGAATTCCAGGACATGCACCTAAGAGATTGGATGGAAGAAAGAGGTTCAAGGGCATCCCACAGGGAGAATTCAGGAAGGCAAGACCTCCCACATTTGATGGGGAAGGAAAGACAGGCCAAGAGGCAGAAGCATGGCTTCTGGGAATGAAGAAATACTTCAGAATTCAAGACTACTCAGGAAATGAGAAAGCCAGAATTGCCATTTACAACTTAAATGGCAGAGCTTCCATTTGGTGGGACAATCTCTTGCAAGTGAAAGGGATCAATGAAAGAAGGGTCAGTTGGGAAAGATTTAAGAGGTACTTCAAGGAGAAATACCTTTCTGCTAGGTATTATGACGGTAAGAGAAAAGAGTTTAATGAACTCAGGTTGGGACAAAAATCTATGGAAGAGCATGTCCACAAATTCTTGGAATTACTGAGGTATGTTGACTATATCAAAGATGAGAGAGTAAAAATCCAATGCTTTCTTGGGGGTCTACCTCAGAGTTTCAGAGATCATATTGAGTTTGTTAATCCACCAAGTTTGGATGAAGCCATTAGGATGGCAATGCACTGCTATGAGCAAAATAAGGGAAAAACAGAGGCTAACCCAGCATGGAAAGGAAAACCAAGAGGGAAGTTTGACCAGAAGAAGGATGGCTTCAATCCACCATTCAGAGGTCAGCCTAGAACCTTTCCACAAGGACAACAAGCAAGGAGTGGATTCAAACCAGCAGTGACAGCAGACAAAGCAGCAAAGGGACCACTTCAGTGTTGGGGATGTGGAGAAAACCACATGTTGAAGGATTGTCCACATCGGAAAAACAATTCTCGGAAGTTGAACAACCTGAAGGGAGTAGCTACGGTGGAGGACATGGCAAGGGCAGCACCTCGGATTTATGCAGCGTTGGATAATCATCAAGCAGACCATCAGTCCTCAGTGGTGGAAGTCGAAGGTAAGATTGCTACGCAATCTATTTCTGTTTTGATTGATCCAGGATCTACTCATAGTTATGTTTCTCCAAAAGTGGTTGAAGGTTGTTCTCTTAGAAGAGTAAAGCATAATAAGTCTTGGCTAGTGCAACTAGCCACGGGAACCAAGAGAAAAGTAAGTGATGTAGTGATGGAGTGTCCCATAGAATTGAATGGACTCCACACATATGCTGAATTGAATGTGTTACCATTAGGATCCTATGATGCATTAATTGGCATGGATTGGTTAGAAAAACATAGAGCCAAATTGGACTGTTATGAGAAAGCACTTGAGTGCATTGATGAAAAGGGAAGGCCAACATTGGTAAAAGGGATTCCCAAGCAAGTTTCAATAAGGCAGATTTCAGCCCTGCAGTTGAAAAACTTTTATAAGAAGGTTGTCAATTATATGCAGTCCATATGCCAGATTCATTAGAGGACAAAGGGCCAAGACTAGAAGACTTCAGGATACTGCAAGAGTTCCAAGATGTGTTTCTGGATGAGGTACCAGGGTTGCCACCGACGAGAGATATTGATTTTACCATCGATCTTGTTCCGGGAGCAGCGCCGAATTCCAAAGCTCCTTATAGAATGAGTACACCGGAGTTGGTGGAATTGAAGCTACAACTGCAAGAATTAATGGATAAAAGGTATATCAGGCCTAGTGTGTCCCCTTGGGGAGCACTGGTGTTATTTGTCAAGAAGAAAGATGGGACTTTAAGGCTGTGTACTGATTACAGGCAGCTCAATAAAGTGACAGTTAAGAACAAGTATCCATTACCAAGAATTGATGACTTGTTTGATCAAATGAAGGAAGCCAAATTATTTTCAAAAATTGACTTGAGGTCTGGCTACCATCAAGTGAGGATTAAAGAAGAAGACATTCACAAGACGGCTTTCAGAACTAGATATGGTCATTATGAGTTCACTGTGGTTCCATTCGGCCTTACCAACGCACCTGCCACATTCATGTGTCTCATGAATAGTGTATTCAACAAATATTTGGATAAGTTTGTGATTGTGTTTTTAGACGACATTCTTGTCTATTCAAGAAATGAAGAAGAACACGAGGAGCATCTAAGAATGGTGTTGCAAGTTCTTAGAGAACATCAGCTGTATGCCAAGTTAAGCAAGTGTGAATTCTATCAAAAGAGGATCCAATATTTGGGTCACGTCATTTCAGAAGAAGGAATTGCAGTGGATCCAGAGAAGATTAATTCCATCATGGATTGGCCAACTCCAAGAAATGTTTCAGATGTTAGATCTTTTATGGGCCTTGCTGGTTACTACAGAAGGTTTATTGAAGGATTCTCCAGGATAGCGCATCCGATCACTTCATTGCAAAGGAAGAACATCAAATTTGTATGGTCTGAAAAATGTGAGAAAAGTTTTCAGAAATTAAAGGAGTTACTTACCAGCGCTCCTGTTTTGAAGATAGCAGATCCAAGGAAGGATTTTGTAGTGTGCACAGATGCTTGCATTGAAGGACTGGGTGGGGTTCTCATGCAAGAAGGAATTGTGATTTGCTATGAATCCAGGAAATTAAAAGAGCATGAAAAGAATTATGCCACACATGATTTAGAACTAGCAGCCATAGTGCATGCTCTTAGGATGTGGAGGCATTACTTGATGGGAAGAAGATTCGAGCTTAGAACGGACCACATGAGCTTGAAGTATTTGTTTGATCAGCCAAACTTGAATGCTAGGCAAGCTAGATGGATGGAATTTCTTTGTGAATTCGATTTTGAAATTAAACATGTAAAAGGGAAAGAGAATAAGGTTGCAGATGCTCTTAGCAGAAAATTTCATGTGTCAGCAGTAAGTATGTGCAAATCAGATTTGAAGACAAGAGTTCTTGAAGCCCAAAACGGTGACGAAACTTGCCTTCAAATTAAAGAGAAGTTGCAGCACGGTAATGTGGATGAAAAGTGTGCAGAATATCAGCTGGGTGAAGACAATATCCTCATCTACAAAGATAGGTTGTACATTCCAAATAATGCAGATTTGAAGAAACTAGTGATGGATGAAATACACCAAATGCCGTACTCTGGACACCCAGGGTATCAGAAGACTATAACAGCGGCAAGAAAGCAATACTTTTGGAATGGCATGAAGAAGGACATAGCTGAGTACATTGCTAGGTGTCAGAAGTGCCAACAAGTCAAGGCAGAACACCAACATCCAGCAGGGTTATTGCAGCCCTTACCCATTCCAGAATGTGGGAAGTGATCTCCATGGATTTTATAACAGGTCTGCCCATGACAGTAAAGAAGCATGATTCCATCATGGTTGTGGTGGATAAGCTATCAAAGGTAGCTCACTTTATTCCAGTGAAGTCCACTCACAAGGCTAGTGACATTGCGAACATCTTCATGAGAGAGATATTCAGATTGCATGGATTGCCTAAGGCAATAATTTCTGATCGTGACACAAAGTTCACCTCCAATTTCTGGAAGGGATTATTTCAGGAATTGGGAACTAAATTGAATTTCAGTATAGCTTACCATCCTCAAACGGACGGCCAAACCGAAAGGGTGAACCAGGTTCTTGAAGATATGCTGAGGATGTATGTGATGGACAAACCATCCAAGTGGGAATATTATTTACACTTGGTTGAATTTGCGTATAATAATGGACACCATGCATCCTTGGGAATGAGTCCATTTGAAGCATTGTACGGCAATGGATGCAGGACGCCAGTGAATTGGGATGGCCCAGTGAACAGGGTAGTGCTTGGACCAGAGATGATCAAGGAAATGGAACAGGAAATTGTTAAGACCAGGCAAAATTTAAAGGCAGCTCAGGATAGGCAAAAGAGTTATGCAGATTTGAAAAGAGTACATAACAAATTTCAGATTGGGGATCATGTTTATTTGAGAGTGAAACCAAGGAAGAGTTCCCTCAAGTTGGGGAGTTGTGCCAAGTTGTCGCCCAGATATTGTGGGCCATTTGAAGTCCTTGATAGGATAAGGCCAGTTGCATATAGAATTGCATTGCCTGCTAGCATAAGAGATCATAATGTTTTCCATGTATCTTTGCTTAAGAAGTATGTACATGATCCTAATCATATGATTGATTGGAATGTGATACAGGTGGAACCCGAGGGAGAGTTCCAAGTAGAACCTATGCGCATCCTCGACAAGAAAGTCACAATGCTCCGGAACAGAGCCATCGGGCAGGTAAAGGTCCAATGGGAGCACCTTAGTCCCTACGAGGCTACATGGGAGCTGGAGGATGCCATGAGTGAGGCATTCCCATTTTTGTTCATTTTTGAGAACACCGAGGACGGTGTTGTTCTAAGGGGGAGGGGAATGTAATACCCCAATTTTGACCCTTAGGAAATATTGGCTCTAATGTAAATATTGTAAACACACGATGTATGTTTCCCTAGCGTGGAGCTCAAGGCCAAGGCCCCGCTAGTTTATGCTCAGATTTTATTTAAATTAGACACGCTTGATATTTTGTTACCCACGTGCTATTAAGCCATGGGATATTGTAAATTGATGTAAATATTTAACATTGAAATAAAATACCAAAAACTGGCTATGGAGGCAACGAATGAGAAGGGGCCACGTGTATCCACTAGGGAGTGGTGAGGGGGCTATGGGATTAAACCCTAGGCTGCCATTTGTCATTATGAGAACCCATTGACTTCCCTAGGTGACATTAATGCCTGCTGTAAGAAGGTGGTTGAGATTTCAGCCCATGGCTTCAATGGAGCATGGCCAGCCCTGAAATTCGTATGGGTGGGCATGGGCTCTGATTGCTTGGGCAAGAAGTCACTCAACCTCATGGGAGGTTGCTTCATCCTCAACCCATTCCATTGTGAAACTACCTAGCATCATTCCCATCCAAAAATGAGAGCCAACAGTGGGGAAAACCAGAAAATCGCGACCTTGAGAGAACCCCGATTTTGAAAGACCAAAAACGTCCAGATTTGGCATTGGACAGGGAAATCCAATGGGGAATCCATTAGCATAAACCTTGGGACGAATTTGGGAGCATTAGCTACCCCGAAATCAATGGGAAAACCCAGTTTTTGCAGCTCAGAAAACGAGTGACGGATTTGAGTATTTGGTGAGCAGAACAGAGAGAAATCAAGTTGGGATTGACTATGCAGAGGTTGGGTGTGCTTGATAAACCCAGTGAAGGCTAGGATCTCAAGGATCAGCAGCTGGACCTTTCTATGCCCATCCTGAAGAGCACTGGAGGGAAGAGTTGCCTGAGGGACCGTGTAGCAGAGAAAGGGATCTTCCTTGTGTTGGATGTGGTAGGTAATGTGGGTGCCTGACTGTTGAGCTCACTTGAGATGCCTGTAGCTCTGTGGTTGAGCTCACTGGCTTAGCATTACCCTCCTCTATCTGCTTGGATGCTTGACTGAAACCATGCCTATGAGTGAACCCAGCTAGTCCTCCTTAGTGGATACACAGCCCAGCTCGGGGGTGACCTCTCAGCTGAAAGAACACAAGCTGGACAGAGGTCTACGGTTGGGAGGAACGTTGCCCTTCCATAGCCAGTCGTTTGGACCATTACAGTTCAAGATAAGTATTCTGTGAATCAATTTATATACAGACTGTGTTTGCAATGCATTCAATCTGAAGGATTAATTATTCCTGTTAATGAAATGAAATGCATCATGTTTTATGCAGTGTGATAAATTGTCCATGCTTAATGAAATTTAGTGACTGTTACATTTATGAATGATATGGGTATGCTGAATGTATGAAGAAATAGTGTGCATACGTAATGACTAATTTCCGCTGTGTTTAAATTGAGATGAATTTGCATTTGGAAGTTTTAAATTGCATGCGTTATGAGTCAAATTATTGGGGCTAAGCCTGCCATAAGCCCGTGTGTTGTTAACGTTTCCTTCCTTGCATTTGATGATGGAAGGGGGTGTTACATATTCCCATTAGTAACTACGAGTTTGATTGGATGATGAAAAAGAGTATGCAAACAAAATGAAGCTTGGGGGGCATATATCCAGCCTAAGGAAATCATACTGGAGGTAACCCATTAGCTTCTTATGCTGGGGGAAAACTTCCAACCTCTAGGTATCATGTTGGGAAGAAACTCCCCAATGGGAATTATACTGAGCATAGTTTATTTTCTATTACAAGCCCGTTAAAAAATGAAGCAGACATCATGAGCATTATTTTCACCTTCTTCGATCTCATTAAAAACAGTAATATAGTATTGAGCTTACTTTTCACTTTTTTCATGCTCTGGTTGAAACATGAAAAGTGGTTTAAGCTTAATTTTTACTTTTTTTGTGCTTTGGTTCAAACACAAAAAATATTCCGAGTGCTTTTTACACCATGATCGTTCTCATTAAAACTAAGTATAAAAGGTGTCGAGCCGATTCTTTCGTCTTTCTCGTGCTTGTAAAAACATGAGAATATGTCACTGAGTTAGCTTTTTTCTCTTTTTTGGGCTCGTAAAACTTCTACGAAAAAGGAAACCCCCCAAGATTTCTCCTTTAAGCTCTTTTCAAACTCCCTAAATAAGAAAATATTGCCAAGTGAACTTGATTCTTTCACTCTTGTAAAAGTATTAGAAAGGTCATATTTCTAGTGATAATTTACCCATTTTTCGGACTAGTGAGACTATTTACGAAAAATGAATACTCTAGTTAATCATGACTAGATGAATCTCTCTCATGTTGTTTTATCCTTTTTCGAGTGAGGAGACTAATATTTACAAAAAAGTACTCATTGGAGTCTTCTTTAGGCCTTTCAGACTCTCTAAACATGAAATGACACCAAGTTTACCTTCTTTGGACTCGTTAAAATATGATATTGAAGGGCCCTTTTAGGGACAAATCCCTCCTATATCAGGTTCGTAAAACATGTGATATTGGACTCGTCCAAAGGATGATCTATCTCGAGCATTTGTTACCCTCATCAAGCTCGTTAATAAACAAAGAGGTACTCATCGATCATGATGGGGAATAAGGAAATATTTTGTATTCATATGTATTAATGGTCGTTTATAGTCACTCTTGAACATGGCACTCGTTTTCATCTCATTCAAACCACTTGGATAATCTTCTTGTCCTCGAGTCTCACTGATTCCACAAGTAATCATACTCCTTTGGGTCATCTGAATAATGCATCATCCATTTGTTGTATTAGGTCTTGGTATTTCATCTTGCCACACCAATGATTCCAAGTCATGCCATTCCATGTTCAAGGGAAGTATGTTGTTGAGTCAACCTCTACAGTCGTTATACCCTCCTTTGTGTTTGTCACCCCTGAGTCAGTTTCTAAATTTACTCTACAATATGATCTATCTCCAAACATATTTGATCTCATTTCATGTCGATGATGGGGGAAACATCATGGCCCTCCTTCGACGGGTTTATTCTTGTCGACTTCAACTCATCATCGAAGGATTGGAACTAGAAACTAGTCGAGTACCTTGGGCCTGCATGCCTTAATGGAAGGTTACCTCGCTTTCAACAGTAAGTTCACATCATTGACTTCTGATTGAAATATTCCACCAAATGTTCGATCTCAATTCATTGATTCACATTCGATGGTATGTACTATGATACCTTGGAGATCATTGACATTAATGATGATTTTCCTCGCACTTGTTAACGGTATACATCAATGAACGGTGATCAAGTGGTTTATACCATGTTCGACTTCAACACATTGTAATTACATGGTTAGATTCGTATCATTTACGAGTTTGAGTTGAGGACCCTTTGTTAACTTATGTATCTTACCGAGGCTATGATGGATATTTTTTTAGTGATATCACATGGATCCACTCTTGTATTGGTCGTGGATATGTAATTATCTCATCATGGATCTATGCTTCTATATAGTAGCCTTGATTGTGTCCATTCAGTCAGTACTACCTTGGATATGCAATGTATTGGTCGACAACAATGTTATGGGTCATTTGAGACATATATCTCAGAGTTTGTTGTACTGCAGAAATATTTGTTCGACACTTCAACTGGTGGTCCTTGCCTCAATTTTTTGTATCTCAAATCACCTCATATATCCAATTTTGATAGCTTCATGATTTGGGGGGCATTCTATTACACCAAAATATCATCATCATGAGTTATGTGTCCTTCATTTGTCCTGATTCCTAAATCACTTAAGCCAAATTGATTGAATGAATATTTTTGGTTATCCTTTTTCCCTTTGGTGTCACTCCGACGCACCTTGCACATTGACAAAGTGCATCATACTCTAGGTGACTCGCTATGAACATTGAAAGAGAACGTCACTGACACATTCTGCCTTTGAACAGATTGCATCACTCCTCAAAGACGTAGGTTTCCTTTTGACAAAGTGTGGCACTGTTAGTTTAAAAGGAAAAAGAGAGGCTTCAAGCGGCTTCTAGAACCCTGGGCTTCATGGAGGCTTATCCCTATGAACTAGCAAAGGTGGCACTCGATCCCCTTAAATTTTGGGATGATCCCTTTAGCTTCTCACACAAATAATCAACCTCTTATATCCCTTTAGGACTATATAATAAATCCCTCTATTCATAGTTAAGGAGGAGAAAGATAGAGCACTAAAACACTGGTGAAATTATGCTAGAGCTTGTTTGCTTTCATCCATTATGAGGAAAAATATTGGATCTTTGAGACTAGGAACATTTGGAGGAAGTTACAATGTCAAATATTGGTTGTATTATTTCCCTATGTAATTCTTTTATCTACAATAATACAAATTCTTTCCATAAATATCATGTCACATTAAGATCTTTAGAATTAGCTTCTTTGAATGCTAGTTTAGATTAATCTATATTCGCATGTTATTGGTATTTGTATTTTTCCACTTGTTTTTCTTTGATTTGTTGTTTAAGCTTTGAAGATCAGGAGCTATATCAAGCGAGGAGATAACACTACAATCATAATGCAATCCATTCTTTCGCTCCTCATGCAATTTGATTAGTCTAGGAAATATCTTTTTGTTTTGTACGACTTTTTTTCTAGATCCGAACCATTCGGACTAGGGAGATCAGTTAGTGTTTGAACTAATGGATTTTCCGTAAACACTTGGGACTCTAGAAAGAGTTGATACAAGTCAACCAAGACGAACATAAATTCGGGGATATCAGTACAATGATATGAATAGTGACCATAAATACCACATAACACACAAGGATGGTCGGTGCACAAGGATTTGTTGCATTGCTTGTGAGTGTCAAGGAGATCGAGAACCTAAGTGTTCTCATTAGTATTCTCCTCTATCATTTCAAGGTGAGTGCATAAAGCAGGTAATTCTAGGCATTGTTGGGTGGCATGAACTAAGACATCCCACACAACATAAGGCAATGATGTTCAGGATATGAAAGTAGGAGGGGAATTAATGACATGGTTCAGAGTGGCTTGTGTCACTATATTCTTGGATTTTCCACAAGCCTTCTTTTTGGGAGGCGTTTGGGTGGCAGGTGGGGATTTCTTTGTGACTCTAGGAGGTGGGTCATTGGAATTAGCTATTAATTGAACACAAGTCAAGATGATATACATTGTGGGGGGTGGGTTTGGTGGAGTAGGGTACCAAAAAATAATACCTAACATGAAACCTTGGAGGTTGGCCATATCCATCATGGGTGTACTCACTAGTCCATAAGGTGGAAAGCAAAATGGGATCTGATGAATAGGTGTATCTCCCCACATGTTCCTTGGAAATTGATTGGTAGAGGGTGGAGGTTGATGTTGGGAAGTAGAGTTCTCAAAGGATATAGTGCACAAGTATGATATATCCACCTTTGGTGTGTTATAATTCTGATAATTTCATTCAAATATTATCTAGAATCCTACTAAGAGAATAACATGCACAGCATAAAAATCATAGACACAAGAGACACAATGTTTCCTCGGGGAAAACCAAGAAGGTGAAAAACCCCGCAATTTCCTCAGAGATAGAATGAGCACCAATAAAAATATCAAAAAGATCAAATCCCAAAAGATAGATGTATTCAGTAGCTACTCCTCCTACACTTGTGCGCACTCCTCTCTCTCAACTATGCGAGTTGGATGAGTGAGTGAATGAGCAAATAGAGTGGTGCAACCACTCTATTTATACTTCAACTTAACCTTCCTTTAACTCTAACTGGGTCGAATTCCAAAGGAAGCCTAACAACCCTTCCACATGACTTATACAGGGCTGACCCCACCAAGGTGGTCTAATAACCCATCAAATATAAGTTACGACACTTACAATGTAACTTGCGACACTTGCAAATACAAATGATGACACTTCCAATCAGAGGAATAATACATATTCGTTGGGGATACAATAAAGTACAAATGTAATACATACAATATACAAGTGAATATCTTCCGAAGTTACCCATACATCAACACTCACTCTTAACTAGGAAGGTATTCTATTGACACGGGTCATCACTACATATAAGCACAAGTCTTCAATACTGGAGCTGGATCATGGAGCATCATCATCACTGCTACTGTACTCGTCATCTCGATCACTGGTTCTATCTCTCAATTCTTCTCGTCATAGGAAGTTCTACAAAGCCATCCCTTTTTCATGCTGGATGTAGGCGTAGCCTCCATGTAGGTCTTCATCATCTCTACGTGTGGAAACCAGTGGAATCTCAGGACTGATTATGTGCATCTTTGCAAAACATGACAAGAGCATCCCAGGATCCTTTATGTCCCCAGCACGATTGGAAAGATCTCCCAAGACTGATTACGTGCAAACTCAAAAAACCTTAAAAGAGCATATCATGATCATTTACTTTCCCAGCACGACCGACAATATCTCTAAAGAGCATACCAGGACTCATTACGTGCCCAACACAACCTATGGGATCTCCAGGACTGATTACATGTTATCAAGCAAAGCCTTAAAAGAGCATCTTGTGACTGGAAAGATCTCTAAAGAGCATCCCATGACTCATTACCTACCCAACACAACCTACGAGATCTCCCGGATTGATTATAGGCCTACAGAAAAGACCTCGCAAGAGCATTGTTAACACCCAAAAAGTGCTCACTAGCTCATTCCCTTATTCACTTGACCCATTTGTCCACTTTTCCACCATTTGAGCCCCTAAAGCCATCAAAAGGTCACCAAAAAGACCATAATACCCCTTCCCCCCCTTAAAATATGTATTTTTTCCTCAAAAAACACAAAAAAACCCTACAAAAGGGTCCAAAATTCTCAAAAAATATTAAAAGGGAATAAAAATATTCAAAAAAGGAAAAAGACGAAAAAAATACCTAAACCATGTTGGTTAATACCATTGGTTTCCTCAAAACCATAATGGTATTCCCCATCACCAAAAACTATAAAAAGGTGATAGGGGCTCCTCACTTTTCATCCACATTTCATCCTATCCTTATGCTCCCAAATTCCCTTTGAAGATCCCCATTGAAGATTTGGAGAAGAAGAGAACATTGGATATTGGAGCTTCTCAACCTTGGAGTTGCTCAACACACATCATCCTCACCATTTGAGGTAATACAAAAACAAATTCTTTTAAATTTCTTGTCTTATTCGCTTATTGTTATCAATCTAGCTCTTTACTTTTCTCATACAAGTTAATGCTAGATTACATTCGGTTTATTTTTATTTACTTTTCATTCGAGACTGCTATTACAAGTTAATAGGTGCATCCTTGCACATGCTTGGTTGAAAAACCAAGCAACAGTTTTTTGCGACTCTGCTGGTATTCGAATTTTTGAATCTTACACTTTAGCTTTAGATCTTCATTTTTTACTAGTTTTATCATTCCAATTTGCAAGTCTGCTATACTAGACAACATATTCATTGCTGCTCTAGCTTTTGGCCCTTTCTGTAGCCTTTAACAGCTCGAAATTTCACTTTTCAGTTTTGTTTCCAGCAACAATTTTTTCTTTTTCGCATCATACTTTTTCGCCCGACAGTCACACAGCTCATCACGGCCTCACGGCCTTTTTCCACACTGCTCATTGTGGCCTCATAGAATTTTTCCGCGCTGGGCGTCGTGGATTTTTTCCGCACTGCCCTCGCGGCTTCGTGGCTTTTTTCCACATTGCCCATCGCGGCTTCGCGACCTTTTTTCGCACTGCACATCGCTGCTTCGCGGATTTTTTCTGCGCTGCACATCGCGGCTTCGTGGCTTTTTTCCGCACTGCACATCACGGCTTCACGGCTTTTTTCCGCGCTGCACATCGCGGTTTCGCGGCTTAAACCCGCGATGCCACTTTTTTTCACTCGGCCCAATTTTTAGAAAATTTCTGTTGCATTTTTTCCCATTTAGCCTATTTCATCCAGCATTATTTTTTCTACATTATTGTAGCAATAGTAAATCTTTTTCTATCACATATGCTCCATTAAAATCTTTTTAAAAATTTTCAACAAGTGAAAGAAAGGTTTTTTCTAGCACTTTGTTTAGATCATAGATTTCACTTCTTTGCAAATTTCGAACCATCTTTCTGATTTGCTCAATAGTTTTTCCCAAGCAAGCACTTAGAAATCCATTTATTTCTTACAATTTTTACGATATTTGCTTTCCTTTAAAAATTATTTCAAAAGTCCATAGTTTTTGAATTATTTTTGGTAAAGCATTTACATTTGAGAAAAAACCTTTTATTTTTTACAAATTGAAATCGTCTTATTTTTAATTTGTAATCAATCGCCCAAGCGAGGCAAATTCGTTTTCAGATAAATAATCACACTTGCACCCAATTTGCCACATTTTTAATTAACTGAGCCTTAAAATCTACCTAAAATCAACGAACACTTTAACCCCACTTGGGGAACATTTAAAGAATCTTGTAGCTAGGTAGGATTGGGGGGATATGTGTTCCAATAACACCCCTCAATTATTTACATATGAGACATAGTGTTTGACTTTTAGGGTCCCAAAAATCCTTTATTATTTGTTGACACGGTTATACACCAATTTATCGGGAAGGCCTCTCCCTTAGGAGGGTTGAAGTAGATAGACTGGTTCCGGAAGCCTGAGTGGAATACCGCTATCCATTCAGTAACCGGAGGATACCTTTCACAGTTCTCGGTGTACCACTCGTATGGGAGTAAAGAAGCAATAAAACCAAACTGCAGATTCACCCAACCGAACGTGTCATGAACGGGGTATCTTAGTGGCCAATTTTTAGGATTGTCTACCTGGTGTCCCTCCCGGTAGGGGGATATCTGGCCTTTGATTCCACTACTCATATTGTCTGACTTGGATTTCATCACCTTGCATAGGATATGTTTCGTTGAATCATAATACCACTTTTAGTTAGGCGTTTGCATGCTCTGCTACCCCCCTTGGTCTAGTGAGCACCACGTTTTTCTAGGAGCCGCTTGATTTTTGGTATTCGGACCACTTTTCTTGATTACTCCACTTACTATAGCACAACTATCATAGTAAGTGCTTTTGAGGTTGGTTGTTGTCCTGAGAGCCATTGTTTTTTCACACTCCCCTCCTGCACACATCGTTGCACTAGGGTCTTGAGTTTTTTATCTCACCACCATCCATTGGCATTTCTAGACATCTCTCACCATTGAGAACTTAAGACGATCCCAACGTTTTCAGGGTGAACCCCCTCAGTTCGGTATACTTGACTCTACACGTCATAGACGTAGAGCGTTATCCCTTAACTCCACACGTCATCGACATAGAAACCAGTCATCTGATTTTGACGTGCCTCATTTTACATCTGATTCTTAGGCTGAATCCAAACACCCTACCGAGACATCACCAGCCAACCCCATGGATGGATCACAATATGACCCCCTTTTCACCAATGTTGTTGGAGCTACATCAACAAACACCGCTACTACCGTGAAAACCACAGTAGCCACAACCCCCTTAGGCATCCCTAACATGGGGGCCACACCCGCTCTAGGCATGCCCAACACAAGACCACCACCTATTTTAGGTATGCCCAACATGGGCATCACCCTCCCCTCTCATCGCCACTACCCAGATGCCAGTGATTACTGGAACCATTCCTAACCCATCTGCAACCCATGTTGCACTTGGGAGCGCAGGACCCTCCCACACCACCTCAGCTGGAGGACACATCCCTTTCACACCTAACATACCCTTAGGGAGCACTAGACCAATCCATAATTCTACCATTAGCAATTATGCTCCAGTGACCATACCACATCCATCTGCCAGTCTGCCATACATGGATAGTCTAAACTTACCAGACCTGGCACGATTAACCAATGACCCTATTAGACATGACCCTGTGTGGCCCCCCATGCCCACAAAAATCCCCTCAGACATCCCCAAGTTTGAAGAGAAAGCTGGGGAAGACCCCCAAAACCATATCATGTCGTTTCACCTATGGTGTTCCTCAAACTCCATAGTAGATGATTCTATTAGACTCAGACTTTTACGAAGAACTTTCACTGGATCTGCAGCCAAGTGGTACATTGAGTAGCCACATGGGACTCACAACACATTTACATCCCTCACCTCAACCTTCCTGCAGTTCTTTCAACTACCTATACGCTATGATGCAGGAGTGGAAATACTTTTGTCTTGTAGGTAGAACACCGCTACACACATCACCGATCATATCCATGAGTGGCGTAAGCATCGTAGCCTCTGTAAGATAAAACTTGACGACTGTATCTTTTTGGATTGGTTCCTCAAATCACTCCTCCCCCTCATAGCCAAAGATGTAGCTTCTAAATGACCCCAGTTAGAAGAAGATGCCATCTTAAAAGCTTAGCAGTTTGACCTCATACATGCCCAATCAAGATATCTATACACTATTACCTAATGCCCCGTGCGACGATCCATCCCACCATGATGCGTCGAGGGCATCCCATGCCGCCGATGGTATTATCGTCCAGGTTATGGTGCAAAACAAACCTTTTACTGTGATGAGTACAAACAATGCCCCAGACCTTTCTAGGGCTACATCTCATTTTGGAGCTACAACTTCGTATGCCCCAGTAATACACACCCACCACACTCACGGACTCTCATGTCCACCACAGTGTTACGGTCAAGCACCATCAGCTTATGTGCCGAATCCATATTATAACTAACAGGCCTACCAAACTCCATTTCAACCACAAGCCCAAGTGGCTCATTATCCTCAACAGGCAGCACCTCTTGCTCCAACACTTCCAGCAGCTCAAGGTTACCCACAACCACAACAAACAATAGGGCCACCTCATAACCCTCCTGCTTAATACCCATCGCAACTTGCTCCAGAGCCTACACGACCTCAAAACCCACCTACTTCCCAAGGGCATGTCTACGCACAGCAAAACCAACCTCCAAACCAGAACAACCAGTGTAACCAAGAAGGTCAACAAAACCGCGGAAGAGGACGTAATCACAGAAACAACCATCAACAAAACCAAGTTGGACCACCACCTAATCCCCCAAATAATAATAATGCTACTCCCCCCAATCAAAACCCTGACCATCCACAGAAATAGGACAAAAATAATAACCTAAGAACAAACCATCCATGTTCCATATGTGGAGTCTACGGCCATTACACACATAATTGTCCCCATTTAGATTGAGCGCCTCAACTCTGGACCGACGACACCCAATGACAAGGACACGCTGCACAACCAGCACCTCCCCCTCAGACACAACCCATGATATTGCAAAATCCCTTACCAAACCAAGGCACGGTAAATGCTCGTCCAAATGATCCCCCTCAAGGATCCACTGCACCACAGCAACAGCCAATTACCAGCATGCAGAATCCAAAACTCACCATTTACTAATGATGTCATCAAATGATGTCAATCTTCAAACCCGTTGAAATCAATACGGATCCGCCCCTGAGGCCACACCTACTGACCCATCGTCGAGTACTCTCCCAACCGATCAACCACTTCGCATACCCAATATGCCCATGGATGGGGTCCCAAAGCACCTCGTTTCCCTTTGAGACAGATTAACAATAACCCGAACGCTCGTGCAACATCTAATTACAACATTGTAGAGGATTTAGCTCAGTAACCCGCTGCTATGTCCGCTCTCGAAATCTTAAAAAACTATCCTGCATAGAGAAAATTGTTTTTATCTTCCATTGGTGCCATAGATCCTAATGACTCTAACATGATGGATTTTGACTTAGAACAAGCTGAACCTCGTCTACCTTCATCTCTAGCTTTTCAAGTTTCCATCTCCATTCGCAACCTCGTCATTCACCGATGCATAATCGATGAAGGGGCCTCTACCTGCGTTATGTTGACTTTCGTATGGTAGAAACTTGGATCCCCAATGCTACAACCGTCAACTACCGCATTGCAAGCTTACGACGGCTATGCGGCTCAACCTCAAGGTTTGTTAGTGAACGTACCAATACAACTTGGGGGCAAATTGGTTCTCATAGATATAGAGGTCATTAATGCCCAACTTGATTACAATCTCCTTCTGGGATGAAGCTACATGTATAAAATGAAAGTTGTCACTTCTTCATTTTTCCACATCATGATGTTCCCCCATGAAGGACGCGTAGTCAAAATCGACCAGATTACATACTATGATCCCAAGGCCCCCGCAGCACCAGAAAATGTTCTTCCCATGATCGAACAACGCGTTCTCAGTGCACTGACATCATTCGTCTCATCAGTCGACCGCGGGATATATTTGGATACTCCCATGACCAGCACGTTCCCGTCAATCCCACCTCCTCTCCAGGTAACTAAAGTATCCAATTTATGCACCTTATCGCACAATGAACAACAACATCCTCAACAACCTCAACAACTGCCACAAGCACCCATCGTGCCTAGTCATATCGGGACAACACTGATTCATACTATCCCATTCTTGTTTCCATTTTCAGGAGTTGTCAGCATGCCAGTAATGGCTACGCTCAACCTTCCAGGTTTAACGTTAGGATTATATGTATGGTACTTGCCTGTCCCAACTCCCACCGAATCCAACCATTGTTCTACAGCCGGTGCAACCTATGAATATGTCGAACCATCCACTACCTGGCATACCAAACCCCCAAAATCACCCACCACTTGGTGGTACGAACCCCCAAAACTGATCAATTCCAACAGGGGGCACTACATCGACATCTAGTTATGTCCCCCCTCAATCCCGCCACACTGGGGGTAGAGGTCCACCAACCTACAACACTGCACCCACAACTCGCACCCCCTCAGTGACTCCCAAATTATCCAAGAATCCCCTAACCTGTCTGCTCCCTAAGTGCTCCTTGTGCAACGATATAGGCCACACTGCCCATCTATGTCCACAACTATTGGCACTTCAAGAACACATGAATATGTTGGATAATGACACCAACGTTCCAGTAGTCAAACTAGAACTCCCCCCTCAACCTTGTGATAAATCATTGCAAACAAACCATCCTTGTGCAATATGCGGCATCTACGACCATTATTCACATCACTGCCCCGATCTCCCAGATTACAGAGAAGCACTATACGAGATGAATAATGTCGACCTAGAGATATCCCCCCCCACTTATTGAGGAAATATTCCCTCCAGAATCATCCCATTCAGAAGAAATCAATACCATTTACATGATTTCAACTACCTATAAACCCGAGCCAGTTAATTTATGGTCCCACTACTTTTGTACTGATGAGGAAATTCTAGAAACACTCACTGCACTAGACTACCCTTGGGATGATATGCACCATCGATCGTACTTCATCCCTGAGGCATCTACGTCCACCGAGGAAAACCAACTATTCGTCGAATCCAAGGACTTCTTACAAGCCAAGGTCGATTGGTTCAAGGACCCAATCCCAACTCAAAAAGCCTTCAAGGAAGGTAACATGGCTAACATTTCGCCCATTATAAAAATCGACATCTCCACCACCCCCGGAAAACCTGAGCTTATCCCTTTGGGCGCTTCATGCACTGAGAAAGAAACCCAAGCTTATAAGAAACTCTTCCAAGGATTTTGAGATGTCTTCACCTGGTTTTATACCGAAATGCCTGGTCTTGATCCTACCATCGTAGAACATCACATAGACATTTGGCCCAACATATCACCGGTCTGCCAAAAACAACGTCCCATTCACCCATCCAAGCTTCCAGCCGTCAAAGCAGAAATTGAGAAACTTCGAGCAGCAAATTTCATATACCCTATTGCATACACCACCTGGGTTTCAAATCCAGTACCAGTTAATAAGAAAGTCGGCACCATCCACGTCTGTACTAACTTCTGAGACCTCAACCTTGCTTGTCCCAAAGACAACTTCCCCACACCATTTATTGATCAACTAATTGATGAGTGTGCGGGGCATGAGGTACTTTATTTTATGGACGGTTTCTCCAGTTACAACCAAATCAAAATCCATAAAGAAGCTCAATACAAGACTGCTTTCACTACCCCATGGGGCACCTTTGCCTATCGCATCATGCCTTTCGGTCTCAAGAATGCAGGAGCCACTTTCCAATGTGCCATGACTTATTGCTTTCACGATCTGCATAAAATCATAAAAGTTTATCTAGATGACCTCACCGCCCGATCTAAGAAACAATCTGGCTATTTAGAAGATCTTCGACAAGTTTTCTTACGTTGCCGCAAATACAACATCTGCTTGAACCCACTCAAGTGTGTATTTTGCATTCCAGTAGGTCACCTGCTGGGATTTTTCATTTCAGAGAAAGGGATCACCATTGACCCTCTAAAATTTCAAGCCATAGTGGACCTTCCATCACCACGTACATTAAGACAGCTTCAAAGCCTCTAGGGGAAATCCAACTTCCTTCATCGTTTTGTCCCAGACTATGCCACCACTGTACATGGTTTCCTCCATTTTCTACGTCTTCATACCCACTTCGTATGGGACAACCAAGCAGAAGGAGCTTTCACAGATCTGATGTTAGAACTATAATCCACACTTAGTACCATAATCCATAAATTTTTATTGCCCATGTGCTTAATTAAACCATAGTTTGGACTAGGTGACTACAGTTGGTCAAAAACCCACTTTTGAGAGTGTTCACACCCACTTCCAACCAAACCAGTTCACCCAGCCTCCTATTTTGTCCACAAGTGTGCCCTCATTAATTGCTGGTGTGCCCTCTCTCCTTTTTTTGGGGAATTTCAGTTGACCAAGGGCGCTAGGGTTGATTTTGCCCATTTTTGGCTAGATTTGGAGCATTTAATGCTCCCTTGGGCCCCCCAAACTCCACTACTTGCTCACCCACGCCTGCCTTGAGCTCATTAATGACCCAGCATGCTTCAGCCACCTCCACACCAGAATTCGTGACTGTTTGGGGTGATTGGGATTGAGTTGGACCCACCTAGGGGGGATTGAGGCCAATTTGGCATTGTTGACTTGTACACTCAGCTAGAGCCACCTAATGCTCTCGAATTTCTCATGGATGTAATAAAAACCTGTTACTAACATTTTCACATGTTAGACAGTCAGTTAATCAAGATATTCAGCATACATTGTGTGTAATATTATCATCTTTTTCAAGTTTTTCCACTGTTTTTGCAAATTAATTCGATTTTGTGAGGTTCTCCATAGCTCCTAGATCTTCTGTGATCAAAATAATCACATGGTATCAGAGCCATCGTGGAGTTAGTGAGTTGCAGGTCAATATTGAGCATTGAACTGCATTCTAGAGAGGATTTCCAGATAAAAATTGAGTGTTTTTTGCAGGTGTTTCAGTAGTTTTCTCACCATTAACGCAGCAGTCATGGAAGCAAACCAAATGTTGCTCACACCCTTCAATTTTTTCGATTGGAAGGATGAGATGGTCATCAAGCTGAGATCTAAGGGTCTCTATAGAGTGACCATGGGCACAGAAGTGGAACCAAACTCTGCTGTGGAGAAAGCAAAGTACTACAATCGACTTGATGAAGCTTATGGATTGTTATGCCTGAGCATTTCAAGGGAACTCTTGTTTCATACAGACAGTTTGACAACCCCCAATGAAGTATGGGTGAAGCTAGAATCACTCTTTGGGAAAACTGATGAACTGAGAGGCCACCAGCTTGAAAACGAGCTCATTAGCTTGAGCCCAGCTGTTAAGACCTAAAAATTGCTCACTAGCTCATTCCCTTACTCACATGACCCATTTGTCCACTTTTCCACCATCTGAGCCTCTGAAACCAACAAAAGGTCACCAAAAGACCTTAGTACACCCCTTTTTCCATTAAAAAAGATTATTTTTCCAAGAAAATCATAAAAAACCCTCAAAAAGGGTCCAAATTCCCAAAAATATTAAAAAGGGAATTAAAATATTATTTTTATTCAAAAAAGGAAAAAGGAGGGAAAAGTACCTAAACCATGTTGGTCAATACCATTTGGTTTCCACAAAACCACAAATGGTATTTCCCACCACCAAAACCTATAAAAATGTGGTAGGGGCTCCGCATTTCACATCCATCCATTATCTCATCCTTATGCTGCTGAAATCTCTCCTGAGCATTTTAGCCTTTGCAAACCACATTGGAGAAGAGACCATTGGAGATTGGAGTTGCTCATCCTTGGAGCCATTCAACCTCACCATTGGAGGTATTGATTCCGCAAGCACTTGCTTGCCCCATTCTTTCAATACAAATTTATTATTTTTATATGTTCTTGTTCTTGATTTTAAATTATCTTTGTTATTTGCTTAATATCTTTGCTTAGATCCATGAATAGTCTTGTTTAATTAGTTTATTGTTATTTATTTCCATTGAAACTGCTGCTACTAGTTAGCAGGTTCCCATAGCACTAAGCCTGGTTGCAAAACCGGGCCAACACCAGCGCATTTTGAAACCATCCAGGAGTTCTTCACGAAATTCAAGTCACTGGTGCTTCAACTGCAACAATGTGGAATTGTTAAGAAGGAGGAACAACTGATTCTGTCCATCCTTTCGAAGCTAGGCCCAAAATTCTCTGTATTTGTTAGCACATTTCACTCAACCAAAATGACCCTTCGAAATTGGCAAATGCCATCACTAGCTACCTTCATGGAGTGTCTCACTCAGGAGCAGGACAAACTAGTTCAGATGGGCACCATAAAATCAAAGGACCAAGCATTAGCAATGGGTGTTTCAAATGCAAGCAAAGGAAAGCAGAAAGCCAAGAATTCGAAGCAGCAAGAGAAGAGGAAGTTTGACAAGACCAAGTCTGCAGATGGGGGTTCGAATCTGTCAAAGGAGAAGGACAAGAAGGGAAAGGAAAATACCAAATGCACCTATTGTCATAGGGGATGGCATCCAGAGAGCTCATGTATGAAGAAAACCATTGACTCAATGGCGCAGCTGCTGGAGAAGAACAACATCCCAGTCCCTGAGGGCGCAAGGAAGAAGGAGAGCACCTCAAACCCTGACAATAAGGAGAAGTGTCATGCTTTGGTAGCAGGTATTTCGAATCCCTCTTCCTTCATCATTGATTCAGGAGCTTCCAGACATATGGTTTCATCGAGAGAGCTCTTCTCCTCTATGCATTCGAATGGTGGCCCAACAGTTCGAATGGGAGATGATTCAGAAATCCAGACCAAGGGGATTGGTAGGATTGACATGGAGCATGGCTATTTCAGTGATGTGCTCTATGTACCTTCATTGGCTGCAAATTTGCTATCAGTTTATCAAATGACCCATACAGGAGAAGCCAAGAGAGTAACATTTACTCCAGATTTGGTAGAAATCTCAAAAATTTCCTCAAATCAAGTTGTGGCAGTAGGGTATGCTGATCATGATGAGAGAATGTACAAATTCTCAAATTTCATTCCAAATTCTAGTGACCATGCTCTTGTCTCTCATGCCAACGAGACCTCCAAGTTGTGGCATGAAAGATTTGGCCACATGAACTACAAATATCTCCAGACATTGCACAAGGACGAGATGGTGGAAGGGCTTTCAGAAATCAAATCATCAAATGGTGCATGCATTGGGTGTGTAGTTGGAAAGCATCCTGAGCGCAGCTATGAGAAGGGAATGGCAAGGAGAGCCACTCAACCACTTGGATTGGTACATTCAGACCTCATTGGTCCCCTTCCCACTCCATCATATGGTGGATCAAGGTATGTACTTACATTCATAGATGACTACTCTCGATTCTGCTGGGTTTACTTCCTTAAATTGAAGTCAGAAGTGTTTGAGAAATTGAAGATTTGGAAAGCCCTAGTGGAGAACCATAGTGGTCATAAGATAAAGATCCTTAGGACTGATAATGGAAAGGAATATGTGAATAATAACATTCAGCACCTTTGTGAGGAATGTGGCATCCAAATGCAACATTCAATCCCCTACACACCTCAGCAAAATGGTGTGGCAGAGAGGAAAAATAGATCTCTCAAGGAGATGGCTACTTGCATGATTGAAGCTAGGGATCTAAGCCCTAAGCTATGGGTTGAAGCCATCAATTGTGCTGCTCATATTCAGAACAGAGCCTTTCACAAATCAGTCAAAGGAAAAACCCCCTATGAGGCATGGTTTGGCCAAAAACCAAATGTGTCAAATTTCAGGATTTTTGGGTCTAGAGCATGGGCTCGAATTCCATCAGAAAAGAGGAAGGCTTTAGAGCCACAGAGCAGGGAATGTATCATGGTTGTATATGGTGAGGACACAAAGGGCTACAAGCTCTTTGACACATCCACACTTAAAACTTTCATTGAGAGAAGTGTGCAATTCGAAGAAGAACCAATTCCAGATTTTGAGCTTGCACCGGGGGAAAGCTCCTCTCCTCCACACCTTAATGAAATTAGTGATGATTCCACCTCTGATTTTTCTGATATTGCTGAAGATGACATGGCTGAAGATGACATTGCTGTACATGAGTCACCATCAAGGCCCAAGTGGGCTGAGAAAATCATACAAGCTGCAGGTGAATTGGCAGGCAATCCCCAAGAGCCTAGGAAGACTAGATCTCAAACAATCAATGCTTCCTTTGCAAATGAAAGTGAACTTGCTAATCACTGTTATATTATGATTGGATCTGATCCAACATCATATCAGGAAGCTCATCATGATCCAAGGTGGAGAGCAGCAATGCAAGAAGAATTCCAGTCTCTCCAAGAGAACAAAACATGGGATTTGGTGCCTCTTCCTCCCAAGAGGAAACTTGTGCAATGTAAGTGGATTTTTCGAACCAAACCTGTTGCTGATGGTTCTGATCTGAAGTATAAGGCTAGGTTAGTGGCTAAGGTCTACTCACAAATCCATGGTGTGGATTATACAGAGACCTTTGCACCGGTTGCAAAGATGGACTCAATTAGACTAGCTCTAGCCATGTCAGCTAGTAAAGGTTGGGAAGTTCACCACATGGATGTCAAAAGTGCATTCTTGCATGGTGAGATACAGGAAGAGATATATATGCAGCAACCTGAAGGATTCCAAGAGGATCCCACACTTGTATGTAGGTTGAAGAAGTCACTCTATGGACTCAAGCAAGCCCCCAGGGCTTGGTATGCCAAAATGGATGCTTTTTTGCTCTCAATTGGTTTCTGTCGATGCAAGTCTGATCCAAATGTTTATTTGCAGCATTGTGATGATAATTTGCAGGTAATTGTACTGTATGTTGATGATCTCTTAATTACAGGGAGCTGCACCAAACAAATTGGCTCAATTAAAGCTTCTTTGCACAGTGAATTTGCCATGAGCGACCTAGGATTGCTAAGGCAATTTTTGGGTTTGGAAATTGAGCAATCTGAGAGAGGTATATTGCTGAGTCAACCTAAGTATGCTTCAGACCTGTTATTCAAGTTTAAAATGGCTGAATGTAAGGCATCCAAGTGCCCATTCCTTTCAGGCATAAAACTAGGTGAATTTGAAGACTCTCCATTGGTGGATTGCACTCTCTACAGGCAGCTAGTTGGAAGTTTGCTGTACCTTACACATACAAGACCTGATTTGTCTTATGCTGTAAGTGCTGTAGCAAGGTATATGCAGCAGCCACATGAGATCCATTGGAAGGCAGCCAAAAGGATCCTTCATTATGTCCAAGGAACAAAGAACTTTGGGGTACACTATGCAGCTGGTTCTTCACTTCAACTAGCTGGATTTTCTGATTCCGATTGGGCGGGAGATCCCATCGATAGAAAGTCCACTTCAGGTTTTGTGTTTATGTTTTCTGAAGGTCCCATTTGTTGGTCAAGTAAGAAACATCATACAATTTCTCTTTCATCAGCAGAGGCCGAGCACAGGGCAGCAGTAAACGCAGCCACACAGTGTGTTTGGTTGCAAGGCATTCTTCGGGAGTTTGGTGTTGCTATTGATTCTCCAACCAATATTTGGGTGGATAATCAAAGTGCCATCAAGATATCTACTGATCCAGTACAGAGGCAAAGAACAAAGCACATTGAGATCCACATGCATTACATTCGGGGCTTGGTGCATGACAGGGTGATTTCATTGCAGTATTGCCCATCCACCGAGCAAACTGCAGATATTTTCACCAAGTGCTTTACTGAGAAGACCTTCACTCACTTGAGAGATTTTATTGGAGTGAGTGATGGATGGTGATTGCTGCAATTTAATTGTAGGTTCAGCCCCATGTCCATTTTAGAGGGAAGTTTTTATCCCATGAGGTTTTACTTATTTTCCTCAGTTCATATGGACAAATAAAATTTCTGTTTGTAATGAGGTGACTTGAGCCTTTGTTGTTAAGGCCTCCCACTTATCTTTCATGAGATGTACTAAGCTATGGTTAAGGGGGGGTGTTAGAACTGTAATCCACACTTAGTACCATAATCCATAAATTTTTATTGCCCATGTGCTTAATTAAACCATAGTTTGGACTAGGTGACTACAGTTGGTCAAAAACCCACTTTTGAGAGTGTTCACACCCACTTCCAACCAAACCAGTTCACCCAGCCTCCTGTTTTGTCCACAAGTGCGCCCTCATTAATTGTTGGTGCGCCCTCTCTCCTTGTTTTGGGGAATTTCAGTTGACCAAGGGCGCTAGGGTGGATTTTGCCCATTTTTGGCTAGATTTGGAGCATTTAATGCTCCCTTGGGCCCCCCAAACTCCTCTACTTGCTCACCCACACCTGCCTTGAGCTCATTAATGACCCAGCATGCTTCATCCACCTCCACACCAGAATTCGTGACTATTTGGGGTGATTGGGATTGAGTTGGACCCACCTAGGGGGGATTGAGGCCAATTTGGCATTGTTGACTTGTACACTCAGCTAGAGCCACCTAATGCTCTCGAATTTCTCATGGATGTAATAAAAACCTGTTACTAACATTTTCACATGTTAGACAGTCAGTTAATCAAGATATTCAGCATACATTGTGTGTAATATTATCATCTTTTTCAATTTTTTCCACTGTTTTTGCAAATTAATTCGATTTTGTGAGGTTCTCCATAGCTCCTAGATCTTCTGTGATCAAATACTCACATCTGAAAAAAGCACTTACCAGCGCCCCGTTGATTTCTCCACTAGATTTCACAAGAGACTTTACCCTTTACATTTCGGCATTAGATTACGTTGTTTCCGGAGTACTCATCCAAGAAGATTCTGCTCGTGAAGAGCACGTCATTTACTATGTGAGCCAAACTTTATCAGGCCCACCATTACGCTACCGCATGAAGAGAAAATGGCCCTCGCTGCCGTCTTTTCTATACAAAAGCTGTGACATTATATTCTCCTAAACCATACTAGAGTCGTGGCAAATTCCAACCCAATGGTCTATCTCTTGAATTGTCGCCTTCTACAAGGCCGTGTTGCTAAATGGGTAATTATCTTACAAGAATATGACCTAACTTTTAAAACTCCGAAGAGTACCAAAGCATTAGCACTTGCTCAACTCATTATGGACTTACCATCATCGTCGTCATCACCAACTATCCATACTGATATAATCGATGAACATTTGTTCATCATCTTGTCTGACGACCCTTGGTATGGCGACATTTTGGTATGCCTCCGCACACAGAAATTTTGACCTAACATCGACCGTGACAGACGCTGTCGCATCCATCACCATGCCCCCCATTATCTACTTTTGGTTGATGTCCTCTATCGACGTGGAATCGACACAATATTACGACGATGCCTTTCCCAAGATGAAGCAGAACAAGTCCTTAACGACTGTGATAGTGGTGCCTGTGGTGGCCATTTTTCTGGAATGGCCACCGCCCAAAAGGTAATCCGTGCAGGTTATTTTTGGCCATCATTATTCACTGATTGTATCACAGCAGTCAAACAATGCCAAAAATGTCATCTCTTTTCCCCAAATGAAAGAACCCCCCCCACCCCCCTTCATTCAGTCGTCACCGCTAGACCATTTTGCAAATGGGCCATCGACTTCATGGATTGCAATCCCACATCAGTCGGCGGCCACAAACACATTATTGTGGTTGTTGATTACTTTACCAAATAGGCAAAAGCCATGCCTACTTACAATTGCAAAGCCAACACTGCAGCTCGTTTTTTCCTCAACCATGTTATTGCTCGTTTCAGAGTACCAAAACAACTCGTCTCAAACCGCGGCTCTCACTTCGAAGACTCCGTTTGGAGAGAATTGTCCATACTCCTTAAATTTGAACATCATTTCTCCTCTACCTACTACCCCCAAGGGAATGGCCAAGTCGAAGCTGTTAACAAAATTTTGAAGACCATCCTCCAATGCACTGTCGACAAACATAAATCCAATTGGCATCACATGATTTTTCCTGCATTATGGGCTTATCGCACGTGGACCAAAACCGCCACCGGCTTTACCCCATTCCATTTAGTTCATGGCGTGGAATTTGTCCTCCCCATTGAATGCTAGATACCAACATTACAAATTTCCATAGAACTTTTCCCCGATGCGTCATTAATTGAAGAACGTCTACTTCTTTTAGAGCAGGCCGACGAAGATCGCCGAGTAGCTCTCCAAACAATCGAAGCCACGAAGAACAGACCTAAACTCCATTACTATAACATGTTCACCCAAGAGCATTTAGTGAAGGAGACTTGGTCCTTGTCTACGATCAAGCCCATGAGAAAACAGGAAAATGAAAGTTCCAATTTATGTGGCAAGTCCCATATATCATACACACTTTCCTTGAACATGGAGCATACATTTTGACCGATTCGGAAGGTAATCCCATGCGCAACCCCCGTAACGGGTTGTACCTCAAAATATTCTACCCATAAAAACTCTTGGACACCATAGTCCATACTGTACAGTTTTTTTTATTTTTTTTCACTGTAAATTCTCATTTCAATTCTTTCTTGCATGAACACAGATGGATCCTGTTCCACTGTACCACATCGGCCTTGCCGATGGAGCAAGTCATTGGTCTCTAAATCTTGCATTAGTAGCTTGGGTAATTTATTCCCCTTCACATGAGTTGATCCACCTCGACGGAGTGTGTATAGGTGCTACCACAAACAACCAAGCTGAGTACGATGCCGTGACCGATCTCCTGGCCACCGCTCTCCAAATGGGCATAAGTCACCTTCGTGTTTTCCTGGACTCCAAGCTCCTTGTGTCCCAGCTCAACAACTGTTATCAGGTATGCGATCCCTGTCTATTTAGAAAATTCCTGCGCACAAAACAAATGATTCGACATTTTGAATCCATCTCTTTCACTCATGTCCCAAGAAATCATAACACTGTAGCAGACCAAATGGCTAACAACATTCTAGATTGGCACGTCAACCAAAACATGTAGGACATCACGACATGCATCACATTGGCATTATAAAATTATCAAAACATTACATCGACGTGCATAAAATATGCCTCCATGGGTGTACAAAGAAATCTAAACATTGCATCCACATGCATAAGATATGCCTCCATGGGTGTACAAAAATCAAACATGCCTCCACGGGAAAAACAAACAAACTACAATTGCATCCACGTGCAACAAAATATAATCAAGACAAGATGTGCATCCACGTGCATACATGAAGATATACCAAAACATATATATATATCATCATAAAAGTCATAATGTCAAAAGTTCCCTCAACACCCAAATATACAAAAATACATAGCCGTACAAAAAGATACATCCCCATATGCTCATCAGCATTTGGGGGAAAATATAAGATCACCTAATCATTGTGATCCCCAGGATCCTCTGGATCCTCCTCCGCTGGCTCCTCTGGATCATACTAATCCCGAGCCCTCCTCTCGTCCATCACAACAACTACTCTGAGCAGGATAGACCGCCACTCACGGGGCGCATTGAAACAACGCTCAATAGTAGGATAGTCCAAATCCCTCCAACCCTCCTCTGGTGCTCCCACTAGAATCCCCTCCAAAGTCTCACGTATTCCCTCTAGGGAATCATCTCGAGGACGCACAACTCCTTGAGCACAAGGAGGCGGTGCCTCTACAGGTGGAGGTACCACCACCATCATCCATCCCTGACGGCCTATATTATTAGTTGGTGGCCTCGGACCAATATCTACACAATCACACAAGTGAACCAAGTCAATATCATATAAATATCTGTAGCTATAATCATAAGAAAAACATCTAAACATGATATAATAGAGAACCAAAAACAAAGACATACCGTCTAGACCCCAGGCCTATCCCTGAGCCCAAGGCATCTCCAAATCTCCTCGAAAGTCCATACCAGCATATGGATAATCATCAATAAGTAGGGGTATCTGCTCCCACTGCTCATACATATCTGCAGAAAAGAAACGTCGGATACCACCACCACCCTGGGGCATAATCTCCCCCCACCGCACAATCTGCGGCTCACTCCTCAACCCATCCCGCACCGGCACATGGGGCCGCAAAGTAGGGACCTACTAAAAAAATAAACAACAAAGGAAGGAGGCATAGCTAAACTCCCCTCCCTCCCGATTGACCTTGTCCAGCTTTCGCTGAACATAGGCCAAGAACATCTGACCCCAGGCAAAGTAGGTCCCTCTCAAAACACAGTCTACCATCATCGTTTCCCCCCCAGAAAAATGATGTGGCGCCTGTGCACCAAGCACCCGCAAAAACCAGTCCCCAATTGCCTGCATAGCCGGCTCCCGCAGGTCCGAAATACTCAGGGTGCTATTCTGTGTACGAGCCCCAGGAACACAGAATCTCTCTAGTAGATCCTCTATGTCAAAACCAGCCGGAATCCTCAGCTGCAACTCCCCAATATCCCCCAAACGGAGCAAGCCAGTAAGGAAATAAACATCACTCAAGGTGATCTCTAGTCGCTCACCCTGCACCATGAATGCACCCTCTCTCAGAACCTAGAAATCCACCAATTTGTTCAGCAGAGATTTGATTGAACGCATAAGAGGAACCTGGGCAAACTTTAGGATTCCACCCTCAGCCAAGGCTACTCGTACACCCGGGTCATCATGAATCTGACCCACCAATCCCACATCTATCTCTCTCTCCCACCACGACACTAGCGGCCTCCTCAGCATCCTACCAAAAAAACAAAAGAAAAATTTTTAGAAATAAATTTTTTTCTCAAAAAACCCCATTGCGACTTTCAGCTCCAAAGCCGCGATGCACATCGCAGGTATCAGCCCCACAGTTGCGATGAGCATCGCGGCTGTTAGCCCGAAAGCCACAATGAACATCACGGCTGTTCACTAGAAGGCCACGATGAACATTGCGACTTTCAGCCCCAAAAGCTGCGATGCACATCGCGGCTATCAAGCAAATACCTACGATTTGCATCGTGGAAAATGAGCCGAAACCCGCGATATTCCACGTTGGAAAGCCAAAAAGGAATTACGCGGCCTTCAGGGGCCCGCTGCTAACCAGAAAGCAAATAATTTAAAAGGCTAAGGCAAATAGGCTTACCTGAAACTCGCAGAATAAAAAACCAACGGTCGAATCTCCCACAAATCGAGAAAATGCTTTGACCACCTCAATTACTCTATGAAATTCAACTGTGAAAATGACACTTGTCACATTGGGCCCACTTGCTATTTATAGGAATTTAAAAATTTTCAAACAACCATTCCAGCACGATACGATGTTCGTTTTTCAAACTGTTGGCACCGTTGGAATCAACACAGCGAGAAATTCATGATAGTCCACTCCTTTTCTCGATTCCACCAGGTCCATTTTCCGGGCATTTTTCCCATGCCCCTCGTCGCCTCGATTTGCATGCCACTTCACCCGTCGTCCATTTTTTACGAGTCTTATATCGCCGGATTCAGTTTTTCATGCTCGTGATGATGCTTGAGACCATTTCTCGCTCTCCCCTCCATTTTTTTCGGGCATTTTTTCCCATGCCCATCGTCGCCTCAGTTTGCATGACACTTCGGCCTTCGTCCATTTTTGACAAGTCTTATATCGCCGGATTTAGTTTTTCGCGCTCGTGATGATGCTTGAGATCATTTCTCACTGTCACCCCCAGTTTGTTTGGGCATTTTTTCCCATGCCTCTCCTTGCTTTGATTTGCGTGCCACATCGGCCGTGGTCCATTTTTGGCAAGTTTTATATCATTGGATTCAGTTTTCTGCGCTCGTGATGATGCTTGAGACCATTTCTTGCTCTCACCCCCATAATTTTTAGGCATTTTTTCAAAATGCCACTCATCACCTCAGTTTGCATGCCACATCGATCGTTGCCCATTTTTACGATCTTTATGTCGCCGGATTCAGTTTTCCATGCTCATGATGATGCTCGAGATCATTCATCGCTCTCACCAATACCTTTTTGTTCGATATAATTTTATCCCTTTTTCAGGCCGAGCAATTCCTTTACAAAAAATACACTTAGGGAGTTTCTGTTAAGCTCTTTTCTGACTCCTAAAACAATGAAAAGATCGCCGAGCAACCTTGCTTCCTTTCATCCTCACTAAAAGTATTTGAAAGGGCATCTACCTGGTATAAGTTTACCCTTTTTCCGGACCTTGTAGACTTATTACGAAAAAGGAATACTCTAGTCACATCAGCTAGAAGAGTTCTCCATCTGCATCATTTTATCCTTTTTCGGGCCTTGGAGACTAACATACGAAAAAGAACACCAATGGAGTCTACTTATCGCTTTCAGACTCTCAAAAAATGAAAGAAACCATGAGAAATTACTGTCTTGGGCTCGTACAAATCCACAAGATGATACTCCTCCACCAATTCAGAGTCTTCTTATCGTTTTCAGACTCCTTAAAAATGAAAGCACTCATGAGCAAGAACAGTCTTGGGCTCGCATAAATCCACAGGATAGTACCATTTTAGAGCACACTTTTATCCCTTCTTGGAGCTCATTACAACTATGAAGAAGGACCCAACGGTGATTTTCATCACCACAATAGATCATGTCTTCTCATAAGGCAGCTTCCCCATTATGGTCGCCTTTCGTTCAGAGCATTCTACAGTATGTCACCCCGATAGTCCCCCAATAGCATCCATCAGCTTGTCCACCCCAGAGTCACTCCTGTCTGTGCCACATATCCCTGATCCCTTAAAGATATGGTCCTCACACCTAAAAGTCAGTTTCCTATGCTGCCAGGTCAACCATGACATCATGCTCTGAACAAAGGAAGTTTGAGTCCACCCACTCTATGACCCCAATTTTTTCCACATCCCCATAGTATGTCAGTCCTACCATTAGTACTACCACACTTCAGTTGTACACCTCGCGCTCCTATCAAGGAAACATCATTGCCTTGATAGTTTTTGGTCTCCCTCTGTCGATGCCAACCAAACTTATTCTAGAGGATAGACCCAGAGGTCCTTGTGCCTTGGACTCATCACCATTAGTGATGAGTGCCTACGAATCATTTTCAAAGGAGTCCCCAGTGCCTCTCCAAATGATTGTTTCTCGCATGCTTGACTTCAACACCTTGATCGCATCGTTAAGACTCGTACAGGGTATCGGTCCTTTCAGTTTGTTTGTGGAAGACCTCAGATATCACCTGACTCTATCACATTTGAGAGTCTAATTGAGGAAACTACCAATTACACATTCCTATGGATATTCAGGTTGTGCTCGGCGATAATTTACAGATGTACCGCATTTTTATACTCCCTAGAGTATGCAGTTACATATACACCTCAGAATTGACTCACAATTATTGAGTCCCTACAGATGTTGGACACCTTCAGTTTTAGCAGTTCATCAACCCTTCTGATACCTTCTTCAGAATGATTGTTTCTTTTTTCCAGTGTATCAGTTATTGAGATCAGTCATGGCAAAATCATGAGTACATCCCAACATTGTGTCCCCTCTGGACCATTACGATGTACCAATATTTTTTTGTATGATTCAGGTCCCCCTTCTTGGGCCTAATTGTTATGTATATGTCTTGATATAAGCATGGGTATGCCTGCCTCGTCCATAATCAAAGATAATTCTTCATTCATTTTGAGGCCATGTATTTTTTTAGTTTTTGCAGCTTCCAAGGGGTCATTGTTGCAGTCTCCAACCGGTCTCTTCTCTTCTCCAAGCACCAGGAAAAAGACAAAAGAACTATGATGCATATCGGCCATACGATGAGCTCCTGCCCTCACACATCAGGGGGCAATATGTTAACACCCAAAAAGTGCTCACTAGCTCATTCCCTTATTCACATGACCCATTTGTCCACTTTTCCACCATTTCAGCCCGTAAAGCCATCAAAAGGTCACCAAAAAGACCATAATACCCCTTTCCCCCCTTAAAATATGTATTTTTTCCTCAAAAAGGGTCCAGAATTCCCCAAAAATATTAAAAGGGAATAAAAATATTCAAAAATATTCAAAAAAGGAAAAGGAGGGAAAAAGTTAGCTCAACCATGTTGGTTAATACCATTGGTTTCCTCAAAACCATAATGGTATTCCCCATCACCAAAAACTATAGAAAGGTGATAGGGGGTCCTCACTTTTCGTCCACATTTCATCCTATCCTTATGCTGCCAAATTCCCTTTGAGAGCCATTGCCTCCCATTTCGAGTTTGAAGATCCCCATTGAAGCTTTGGAGAAGAAGAGACCATTGGATATTGGAGCTTCTCAACCTTGGAGTTGCTCCACACCCATCATCCTCACCATTTGAGGTAATACAAAAACAAATTCTTTTAAATTTCTTGTCTTATTTGCTAATTGTTATCAATCTAGTTCTTTACTTTTCTCATACATGTTAATGTTAGATTAGATTCATTGTATTGTTATTTACTTTTCATTCGAGACTGCTATTACAAGTTAATAGGTGCATCCTTGCACATGCTTGGTTGAAAAACCAAGCAACAAGCATCCCAGGACTTATTACGTGCCCAACACAACCTATGGTATCTCCCAGGATCCATTACATGTTCAACCAGCACAACCTGCAACATATCCATGGCCACGGAGCATCATCTGTATGGTCATGATCATACGGATCACCGCTACTCATGGTCATATGGATCGTCATCATACTGCACATCACCCGGATGCACATCATCTAATGATCATATGGATCATCATCATACTGAGCATCACATGGATGCACATGATCTCATGATTATATGGATCATTATCATATGGAACATCGTACAGATGTTCATCATATAGAGCATCACTCGGATGCTCATCACCCAGGACTTACATCCACAGCCATGGGAGGAACTGCCTTCGACCATGCTATGAATGGATCCAGCATCTGTGTCCCATCACTTCCTCCTATAAGTATCCTAAATCTGCAGGACACCAAGCCTCTCTCTGAAGTACTCAAACTTCACTCTGGCTAGTGGCTTGGTCAACACATCTGCTATCTGTTCGTCCATTGCAACATATAGGAGCTTCACTTCTCCTCTCTGCACCATATCCCGGATATAGTGATATTTGATCTCGATATGCTTTGACTTGTCATGGAACATTGGGTTCTCTAACAACTTCACATAACTCTAGTTGTCACAATAGATACAAGTAGCATCCAACTGGAGATCAAAGAAATCAGATAGTAGCTTCCTAAGCCATACTGCCTCACAGTTGGACGAACAAGCTGCGACATACTCTACTTTGGTTGTACTCATTGCTATGCAGGATTGCTTCTTGCCAAACCAAGAGATCACCCCTGATCCCATACTGAAGCAACACCCCAAATTGCTCTTCCTATCTACAACACTTCCTGCCTAATCTGAATCAACATAACCCTCCAGGTTAAAAAATTTATTCACATCATACTTGAGCCCATAATCAACCGTATCCTTTAGGTACCTCAGAATATTCTTTACAACAATCAGGTGAACATGCCTAGGATCCGTTAGGAACTGGCTCAAGGTGTTCATCGCAAAGCAAATATCTGGTCTCTTGTTCGTCAGATACATCAAGGACCCAATCATCGGACGATACATCATGGCATCAATCGACTATGATGAAGCATCACTCAATAGCTTGAGGTTCGATTCCATAGGTGTGGCATGGCCTTGCAGTCCATCATCCTGAACCTCTTCAGGATCTCTATTGTGTATTACCCTTTTCCAAGGAATATTCCATCTGCACTCTGCCACACCTCCATCCCTATAAAATAATGCATCATACCCAAGTCCTTCATCTTGAACTTGGAAGCATGCTTCCTCTTCGTGTCGGCAATCAACCTATTGTCACATGTCACAAACAAGTCATCCACATATAGTAGGAGTATCACTGGATTTCCTTCCTCAACCTTGTAGTAAAGGTTGGAATCCACTTTACTCTTAGTAAAGCCCAAGCTGGATAGGAAGTTGTCTATCCTTCTGTACCATGTCCTGGGTTCATGTTTCAAACCATACAAGGCCTTCTTCAATTTGCACACATATGACTGCCTATAATGTGTCTCAAAACCGAGTGGCTGCTCCACATACACTTCCTCTTCGACTACACCATTCAAGAAAGATGTCTTGACAACCATCTGGTGTATCTTCCACTTCATTATTGCATCCAAAGCAAGTAGTGTTCTGATGGAAGTGTATCTGGCTACAGGGGCAAAATTCTCTTCATAATCAATCCCTTCTTTCTAGGAGAAGCCATGAGCCACAAACCGTGCCTTGTATTTTTCTATGCTACCATCTACAACATGCTTGATCTTGTAGATCCATTTGGAAGTCACAACAGACTTCCCTTCTGGTCTTGGGACCACATCCCAAACATCATTCTTCATGATTGACTGGTATTCCTCGACCATGACATCCTTTCATTCTTTCTTTTATGTTGCTTCTTCATAACTGGAAGGTTCTTTGTTCATTATGTGACATAGTAAGGCTACATGGCTGGTGTGTGACCTTGTCCTTTTTATTTCTCTTTGTTCCTCCTCTGGAACAACATACCTCTCTGCATCTTGGATGAGCTCTCTTTCCCATGCTAGTTTCCTCTTGTGAGAGTTCTTCTCACGGGGTGGATCTATAGGTACTTGTGGATCTTCTATTTCACGATCCTCTTCTGGAATTACTTCATTCATGGTGGTGTCTTGTATCTTGGGTACCCTTGATTCTTCATTATATTCAACAGGTGGTTTCCTTGATTTGATGTATGCCGAGTCTTCATCAAAAGTCACATCCTTGCTAATGTTAATATTCTTGAACCTTGGAAAGTAGATTCTGCATGCCTTCGAGTTTTCACTGTAACCCAAAACTATACCCTTCTTTCCTCAAGGATCTAGCTTTGTCCTATTTTTTTTTGGAATATGTGTGTATACTAAACAACCAAATATTCTGAGATGTCTAACTTCTGGTTTCTTACCATAGAAAACTTCTTCTGGTGTCTTGTTGTCAAGTATCTTGTGTGGTGTTCTGTTTTGTACATATACAGTTGTCCTTGCTGCTTCTGCCCATAGGTGCATAGGTAGATCTTGGTCATGAAGCATTGCTCGTGTTGCTTCCATGATTGTTCTATTCTACCTTTTTGCAACCCCATTCTGTTGTGGATTGTAAGGAGTGTTCAACTCCCTCTTAATCCCTGAATCACTGCATAACTTCTTGAAGTCCCCTGAAGTGAATTCTCCGCCATTGTCGGATCTAAAGTTCTTGATCTTCTTATCAGTTTGGTTTTCTATAAAGACTTTGAATTCCTTAAAATTATCAAACGCTTCATCTTTATTCTTCAAGATATATATCCAATTCTTCTTAGAGAAATCATCAATGAAAGAAACATAATATACATACCCAATCAGAGAATAGGATGACATCGGACCGCAAACATCGGAGTGGATAATTTCCAAAATTCCTTTTGCCTTGCTTTCAATGCTTGGAAATGCCTTCTTTGTGTTCTTTCCTTTTGCACATCCTTTGAAAACACCTTCATGCTTTGAATGGATTTCAGGAAGACCTTCTACTGCTTTGCTTGCAATTGGTAGTTCTCTATAGTGTACATGTACAAACCTTCTGTGCCAAAGTTCACTTGGCTCCATGGATTCATGTACCATGGCATGTTCAGGTTGTCCCTTCAACTTGTACAATCCTCCCTCTTGCTCTCCAATTACTACTGCATCATCTATGGTCTTAACTTTTGGCCACATAAGTACTTGGACATCCACAAATGCAACTCTCATCCCTTTTGCATCCAAAGATGATATGGAGAGAATATTCTTCTTGAGTCTAGGTACATATAGAACTTCCTTCAACTTCAAAGATTTCCCAGAGTCTAGCTTGTAGGAGGCTTCACCACTTCCTTTTATAGGGTATTGATATCCATCCACAAGTTTTACCTTATGAGGTGACTCTGTTTGATGGACAATCCACTCGAGCAGACGCGAGCCGGATCTCCCTAGCTCAATGTGAGTCTAGAACAAATAAAACAGACTATAAACCACTTTCCTAGATCTAGTTAAGGATCAAGTTATTAGATGTATTACCTTAAGTTTGTAGTCCTTTTCCTAGATGTTGTTTCATGCCTCGTGGTCGTCAGATCTAAGCTGTAAGACCTACCATGATACATGAAACAAGACAAACAAGTAAAAGCATCGAAACGATAAGAGATCTAAGTAAACAGTTAAGCAGGTAAACTACACAATATCATCAACACAACAATATTGGTGGAAAGCGTCTATATTACTGTAAAAAAGTAGGGAAAGTACATAGAAGAGAAAGACTACAACCAGACCTTAACGAAGTAATCCTTCTCCATCCAAGCCATTGCCATATCCTCCCAAGGAAGTGTGAGTCTCTCAATGGATGAGTAGAGATCTCTCCAAGATGATTTCACCAGCATGTAGACACTATAGACTTCCTCCTTTTGGAATGGGAGTGAGCTTCATTTATATAGGACTAAGTGGATAGGGTAGGTTGAGATATGGTAGGAGAGAGAGATCCGTACAAGAGGTTAGGAACAGAATTCCAGTTCTCCCAAAAGGTTAGGGATAAGGATCCATGTTATCTAGATTCGAGAATGGGCTCGAAGGAGATATTTTTTTCTATTAACTGACATCGTCGCACCCTGCAAGAGATCAAGATGCGATGTCGTAGGTTGCATGAGTGCAGCCTATGACAACCTCTCAAAACCTAATGTAAATGGGTTATATCTCTTCCAGGAATATAACTTAGTCAATGAAACTTTAGGGATGTATACACTGAATCTCATGATGGTAAGATTTTAGGTGTAACAGAATGCCCCCCAAAGCATGAAGTTGTTGAAAATTGGACAGGTGAAATGATTTGATAGAAGGAATGGCAATGGCTTGTTGGACGAAGGATGCTGCTGTAGTACAACTGACTTTGATTACACTGTCTCATATGACGTACAACATGATTGTGGACCAATACAATTAAGATCCATGGTAGTAATGATTGATTGAACATAATCATGGCTACTAGACACAAGCATAGATCCATGATGAGATGACAACATAGCCATGACCAATACAAATGTGGATCTCTATGATATGACTCAATACAAACTCCATCGCAACCTGGGTAAATATGACTCCCCAAGGTCTTCAAGTTGAACCCGCAATGATACAAATCTATCCATGTGATTGCAAATGTCTTGACGTCGAACATGGTAGAAACCACTTGCTTACCAGTCATTGATGTATACCATTAACAAGTGCGAGGGAAATCACCATTGATGTCAATGATTCCCAAGGTATCACAGTACATATCATCAAGAGTGAATAAATGAGTTGAAGTCAAACGCGAGTTGAAATATTTCAATCAAGAGTCAATGATGTAAACTCATGTTGAAAGCGAGGTAACCTTCCATTGAGGCATGCAGGTCCAAGGTACTTGGTTGGTTTCTAGATTCAATGGTTGGATGATGAGTTGAAGTCGACAAGGATGAATCCGTCAAAGGAGGGCCATGATGAATCCCCCATCATCGATACAAAACATGACAAAGGATGCGTAGAGAAGATCAGATGGTATAGTAACATGCAAGACTGACTCAGAGAAGACCCACATGATGGAAGGTGTACTTATTGTAGATAATGAATGGTGAGAGTATTCTTGAACATGGGCATGGCATGCCTTGGTAGTATTGACTTGACGAGCTATGGTACCAACTCCTAATTCAACTGATGATGGAAGCGTTCTTTGAATGACTCAAAGGAGTAACAAGACTCAGGAAGTGGGTGATACTCGAGGACACACGGATGGTCCAAGCATAGTATGGAAATGAAAATGAGTGCCATGTTCAAGAAATGAATCGGTACTGCCACTGATAAAGGGTGTAACATAAAAGCTTTCCTTTTTCCCCATCATGAACGATGAGTTCCTCATGTGTTTTTTATGAGCTTGATGAGGGTAACCAGATGCTCAGTATAGCTCATCTCATAAACGAGTCCAATCCCAAATATTTTCTGAACTTGGGATAGGAGGGGTTCGTCCCATCGTGGGCCCTTCAATGTGAAAGTTTAATGAGTCCATAGAAGGTAAACTCGATCGTCATTTCATGTTTAGAGAGTCTGAAAAGAACTAAAGAAGACTCCAACGGTCCTTTTTCGTAAAGTTAGCCTCATTGCTTGAAAAAGGGTAAAACAATGCAGGAGAGGACTCTTCCATTCATGATTGGATGGAGTATACCTTTTTCGTAAGTAGTGCCCCCTGGTTCGAAAAAGGAATAAGCTATCACCAAAAAGACGACCATTCAAAAGTTTTAACAAGAGTGAATGTGACAAGTTCGCTTGGCAATCTTTTCGTATTTCGGGAGCCTGAAAAGAGCTTAAAGATAGACTCCAGGGGGTTCCTTTTCCATAGGATTTTAACGATCCCAAAAAATAGATAAATCGTAACTCGATAACTTATTCTCATTGTTTCAAGAGCATGAGAAAGAACAAAGAGTAAGCTCATCATCATAAAACAATTAAAATCTAATGGATATAAAATAATGACAAAACATTCAAGGGATTGTTCATACCTGAGATGACTGTTATAAAATGAGAATGGCATGCAAAGATCACTTAACAACTCCTGCACACTTGAAAACTAGGTCAAAAAGTCAATCGGGTATTCAAATGTCATAAAAATAATCCAAACTATAGCAAATGACCTACAAGCATCAAATATTTGAAAAGGAATATTTCATTTTGTTTATAAATATGAAAAATGAGCCAAATATAGTCACCATTGTCCATTTTCCAAATTGGGGAGAAGAAGTGTCATTTGGAGCCAAAACTTCACTTGTCGATTTTGGGAGCTACGAGAAACCATTCCACCAACTGTTCGGAGTAGGTAACTCTAAAATTCATCCAGCATAATTGTAGTGGTTTAAATTTTTTATTTTGGTTCATTTTTTGGGTTTTTTGGTCGATTTGTGGACGTCCATTGTGTCCTTGGGTCGTCGTAGGTCGCCCTTTCAGGATGTGCGACGAACCCGGGTCATTGCAAATCCTGCAAAAGTGGATTGCGGTGATGTTGCACTGTCAGAATTGATAGGGTGTGACGGAGAAAACGTCCAAACCAACCATCAAACCTAGCCCAAAAAATGACCTTTCAGTGGTTGAAGTAAGTACTAATGATGTTAAAATGATCCTTGTGGTAGGTTAACAACAGCTACCATGTTCTTAGAGTGGCGTGAACGAGAAAATGAGGTAGATGACATGCAAGCTGTAAATGATCCACAATGTTTAGAAGCACTGAGGAACTGTGGTCTCCTCAAATTATTCTAGATCCAAGGAATGAGAGCCCAAATCTCATTTTTGACACATATGTTGTGATGTTGGGATGCGGCTCAGCAATATTTTGTGATCGGTGAGCATGTACTTACTATGGATGTTGAGGAAATCTACTTTCTGGTTGGATTGTCCTGGAGGGGAGACAATGTAGCTCTTAATGGATCACAGGGAAGTGATCGGACTGTGGATGACATGATTTTACAACATTGTACTCCTCAGACTCGTGCTTCTAGTGGGAATATACCCATCAAAGAATTACGGGAACGTCCGCTGCGTGCCATACTTTTTACCATCACGAGGATAGCAGGGAGTCAAGCACCTCACTTAGCTACCGGGTCTCAGATGCTATACGTGGAGGACTGCATGTCTCTGAAGATCTTCAACTGGTGCAAGGGACTCCTCACGAACATTTGAGCTCAGCTGACCAAGTGTCGGCGGGGAAAGCTCAAACAGTTCGACTACGGGTCGATAGTGATCTTGTATTTACTGGAGCGGGCTCCCCTCTTGCGCCCGTAGGTATCGTTGGATGACATGGATCCTAGGGATATTCACATGCCTAGATGGATAGAGGTGATGGCCCACCATGGTGGGGGCCCCATCATCAGGTATGGTGTTGATTTCTTTACCTTGCTAGAGGGATAGTTACTCATGGTAGAGGACTACCCGTACAGTGGTACGAATTATAGAGATGACCTACACTTGGAACTGCCTGAGGTGTTAACACCCAAAAAGTGCTCACTACCTCATCTACCCCATTACATGACTCATTTGTCCATATTTCCTACCATATTTTCCTCCAAAACCTTAAAAACCCATTAAAAAGCCTCCAAAAGGCCAAAAAACCCCTTTTCCCCCAAAATAATCCAAAATTCCTCCAAAATAGTAAAAACCCTCTAAAAAGGGAATAAAAAATACACAAAAAAGGAAAAAGAGGGAAAAAGGAAGCAAAAACCCTATACAGCTGACCTAAACCATATGGTGCCCAAAACCATGGGCCAGCAGTCCACCACTAAAAACCTATAAATAGGTGATGGAGGCCCCTCATTTCATATCCACAGTCAACCACACCCTTACTCTGCCAAAATCACTCCTGAAACCCTAGCTCACCTTTGAGCTACTTTCACATTTGAGTGCCCCTTTGGCCCATTTCCAAAACCCTTTGGAGAGAGAGAAAGGAACAACATTGGAGCTTGGAAGCAACCCTCTTGGACTGCTGCAAAGGCTTCATCAACCTTCACATTGGAGGTATAATCAATACAAAAATATTTTATTATCTTGTTTTTTCTGTTTATGCACATGCTTAGAGTAGTTTACTGTTTTATTGTACTGTATTTTCTGAACTACTACTAAGGAGTCCCTTCTCCTTAGTAGGGGCTCATTTGCACAAGCTAGGGTGAAAACCCTAGATACAATTTTGGAGACTCCCATAGTGTTCCTTTGAATTTATGGTTATAGTTTTAAACATTTTTAATTTTCTGCAATAGTTTTCTATTTTTTCCTTTTGGCTATCCCTTTCTGCTACCGTAAACCGCGTCTTTTGCTCCCCGCAGTTGCGTTCCGACCGCATCTTTCAGAATGTTACCTACGATCCAACCGCGGCTCTCAAACTGTTACCGGCAATCTACAGGCGATTTTCAGTCTGTTACCTGCGATTTGACAATGGCTCTCAGCCTGTTTCGTGCGGTCCGACCACGGCTGTTCACCCTTTTTCTGCTTCCCGCCTGCGTATTTCGTCCTTTTTCCGCATCCCGTTTGTGGCTTTCAGCCATTTTCCTGCAGTCCGCCTACGCATTTCGGCCTTTTTCCCGCGTCCTGTTTGCGTCTTGCAGCCATTTTCCTGCAACCCGCCTGTTCATTTCGACCTTTCTCCTGCGTCCCGCTTGCAACTTGCAGCCCTTTTTCTGCTACTCGCCTACGCATTTAGGTCTTTTTCCCGCATCCCGTTTGTGGCTTTCAGCCATTTTCCTGTAGTCCACCTGTGACATTCGGCCCTTTTCCCGTGGTCCTCCTGTGTTTTTCAGCCAAATAACCGCAATCTGTCCACGACTGTTGACCTGTTTCTCACGGTCCGACCGCGTTGATTTGCCACAGACCCGCGGTCTAGTTTATGCATTTTTTCCCTGTTTAAACCCAACACTTTGCTGCAATATGTTCTGCACCTACATAGCTATCTGTCCTATTTGCAGCCATACTTCCCTACAACTTTTTTCTGCAGTATTATTTCTGTTCCATATACAGAATATTTTTTTTTTAAATTTCAGCATTTTAAATTGAAAAAAGAAAATTTTGCATTTTAAAGTTTAATTTCTGCATTGATATTTTTAGTTAGAAAGTTTCCCACCCCGTGGCACTTTTACTTGGGTTCATCATCTCACATGCACACACTCTGTCACCTAATTCAAGTGAGCGCTAAAATACTACTTAACATAATCAACATTCTAACCCCACTTGGGGAACACATAAGAATCTTGTAGTTAGGTAGGATCGGGGGGATAGGCATCCAAATAACACCCCTCGGTTGCTTACACTTTAGACATAGTTGTTGTTCATTAGGGAACCAAAATCCCCTAGTATTTTTTGACACGGTTTAAAACCAATTTATCGGGAAGGCCTCTCCCCTGGGAGGGTTGAAGTCGCCAGACTGGTTCTGGAAGCCTGAGTGGAATACCGCAATCCATTCAATAACTGAATGATACCTTTCGCAGTTCTCAGTGTATCACCCATATGGGGATACAGCGGCGATAGAACCAAATGACAGATTCACCCAACCGAACGTGTCATGAACGGGGTATCTTAGTTGCTTTTCTTCTAGGATTGAATACCCGGTGTCCCTCCAGGTAGGGGGATATCTTTAGCCACTTGGCTCTACTATCCATATTTTCTGACTTGGATTTCATCACCTTGCAGAGGATATGTCTAGTTGAGTTAGAATACTATTTAGCTAGGTGTTTGCATGCTCCCTTACCTCCGTTTGGTCTAGCGAGTCCATTATTTTTATTTTTTAGGAAACCTGCTGCTTGTTGGTATTCTGACCATTTTTGTTGATACTCCACTTATTGTAGCACAACTATTATAGTAAGTGTTTTGAGTTGGTTGTTGGCCTGAGTGCCACATTTTTTGAGCTCTCCTTCTGCACACTCGGTTGAATTAGGGTTTTTGAGCTGTTTTTCACTCAACACAACCCCTAGATACTTGACACCATTTATCACCATTGAGTCCCCGAGACATTCTCAGTGCCTCCGGGGTGAGCCCCCACAGCACGGTTCACTTGACATCACCCGTCATAGACATAGATCTTCATCACTTGATACCACTCATCATACATCTCGAGCTTTGTCACTTGACTCCACTTGTCAATGGCATAGAACTCCGTCACCCGATTTAGACGCCCCTTATTTTACCTCTGATTCTGAGGCAGAGTTCGAGAACCCCACTTACACTGCACCAACCAGCCCCATGGCTGGCATGACTTCCACCCCTTTCTTTGTAGGGACCATTGGTGGAGCATCCACCACCACACTAGCTACCACACCTGCTTTGGGTATGCCCTCGATGGGGCCCACATCTACCATTCCGATCACTGTACCCATTCCAGTAGCTGGCATACCTATCCCCACTCCATCAGTGACTCACACTACCCTTGGCGATGCAGGACCGTCCCATACCACTTTCGTTCCTCCACTTGGGGGAAACATCCCAAACCCAACCCCTCCACTTGGGGGCATTGGCCCCAACATGGTCACAACCACTAGTATGTCACATCCTTCTACTAGTTTTCCATTCATGGCTAGTCTCAACCTTCCTGACCTAGCTAGAATGACTAACGATCCCATCAGACACGACCTTGCGTGGCCTAACATGCCCACCAAGCTCCCCTGCGACATTCCTAAGTTTGAGGGCAAGGAAGGTGAAGACCCCCAGAACCATATTATGTCCTTCCATCTATGGTGTTCCTCCAACTCCATAGTGGACAACTCTGTCCGCCTCTGTCTATTACAGTGCACCCTTAATGGATCTGCAGCTAAGTGGTACATCGAGCAGCCCCATGGGACCCATGCCACCTTTACTTCCCTTGCCTCGACTTTCCTGTAGTTCTTTCAGTTACCTATCCACTATGATGCAGGAGTTGAGATCCTACTATCTTGCAAACAAAACACGGCTACCCACATCACTGACCACATTCATGAGTGGCATCGACGCTGCAGCCTCTGCAAAATCAATTTAGACGACCGTATATTCTTAGATTGGTTTCTAAAATCCCTCCTTCCTGTCATTGCCAAGGATGTGGCATTTGAGCGACCCCAGTCCGAAGAAGAGGCCATCCTCAAAGCCCAGCAATTTGACCTTATTTACGCCTAGTCGGGTTATCTATATTCCATCATACCTGATGCTCCTCATGATTATTCCTCCCGACATGATGCGCTGGGGGCATCCCATGCCGCAGATGGCATCATTGGCCGTATAGCCTCACATAACCAACCCTTTTCCATAGCACGTCCTAGCCATGGCCTCGACCTTTCTCGGGCTACATCTCAGTTCGGAGCAACCAATTCATATGCTCCCATGGCACATCACCATCATTCCCACAAACCCTCATGTCCACCTCAGTGCTTTGGTCATGCCGCCCCCGCTTACGCCTCACTAGTCGCACCTCAACCATATTACCACCCACAGGCTGCACCATCTCCTGTGTCCTCTCAAGACCAACTTGCTTATTACCCGCCATAGGCAACACCTGCGGCAAACCCAAAACCCATTATGCAGATGTATTAGCAACCCCCACAAGGTTCAGCACCTGCGCCACCTCCACCTACTTATTATCCATCGCAGCCTGTTCTCGCACCTGCACAACCCTAGAACCCACCTGCTGCCCAAAGGAAAGTGTACGCCCAACATAATCCACAGCAAAACCAAAATAACCAGCACCAATAGGGCCAGCAAAACCATGGAAAAGGCTGTAACCGTGGGAACAACCCCCCTCCAGACCAAGGTGGTCAACCTCCCAATCCCCCAAACAACAATAAGGCGGCACCTGCCAACCAGAACCCTGATCGGCTACCCAAACAAGTCAAAAATCCTAATTTGCAAACAAACCATCCTTGTTCTATTTGCGGGGTCTATGGCCACTACACACATGCTTGCCCACATTTGGAGCAAGCTCGGCAAATCTGGACCGATGATGCCCACCGATAAGGGCATGCAGCTCCTCACGCGCCACCCAACCCCCCACCACCTCAACATCAACCCTTGGTGTTACAAAACCCTTTATTGACCCAAGGCGTAGTGAACACTCAGCCATTGGCTCCCCCTCAAGGAAACGCGCCACCAAAACAGCAAATCACTTATGCCGCTCCTAATCAACCCATGTTAGACTCAGGTACCCACCACTTGTTAATGATGTCATCCGTCGATGTCAACCTCCAAACCCGTCAGAACCAAAATGGATCCACCCTTGAAGCCCCTCCTGCCGACAAAAACACTAACGCTCATCCCACTAATTAGACGTTACGTATACCTCTGGCTCCACTAGATGGCGCCTCCAAAGCACCTCGCTTCCCACTTCGTTGCATCAACAATAATCCCAATGCTCGCCCTGCGTCTAATTACAACATTGTAGATGACTTAGCCCAGTCTCCCGCAGCCATGTCTATGTTAGAAGTCTTAAAAAACTATCATTCACAGTGCAAGACTTTGCTCTCCGCCATTGGTGCTATTGACCCAAATGATTCACGACTGATGGCCTTCGATTTGGACCAATTCGAACCACGCCTGCCTTCCACTTTAGCCTTCCAAGTTTCTGTATCCGTTCGGAATCTTTTCATCCATCGGTGCATTATCGATGAAGGTGCCTCTACATGTGTTATGTCCACATTCATTTGGCAGAAGTTGGGATCCCCTACTCTCCAGCATTCCACCACTACGTTGCGAGCCTACGATGGTCGTTCGGCTCAACCCCAAGGTCTCTTAGATAATGTCCCCATCCAGTTGGATGGAAAAACCATGCTCATTGACATAGAGGTCATCAATGCCCAACTTGATTATAACCTCTTACTTGGCCGCAGCTACATGTATGCCATGCGGGCGGTTGCATCATCCATTTTTCGTACCATGATGTTCCCCCATGACGGATGCATGGTCAAGGTCGATCAACTCACCTATTACGATCCCAATGCCCCTGCTGCACACAAAAATGTTCTCCCCATGGTTGAACAACCTGTTTGTGGTGCAACTACCTCATTTGTTTCCTCCGTGGGACCCAGAGTTTACTCAGATACGCCGATGACCTCAACATTCCAATCCATTCCACCCCTGTCACCCGCGACCAAAGTATCTGACCTATGTACCCTTTCCCACAATACACAAACACCCAACAATCAACTGCCCTTGTTACCCAAACCACCATTGGTACCTAGTCATATTGGTGTTACACCCATCCACACAATCCCCTTCCTATTCCCTCCCTAGGGAGTAGTAAGCGCCCTAGTTATGGCTACTCTCAGCCTCTCCAGGTTAACCTTAGGATTACCCGTGTGGTATATTTCGCCTCCCATTCCCCCACCGACACCAAATGTCGTCCTACAACCAGTGAAACCAATCACCACTACTAGTCAACCACCTCTCGGTGTCACTACCCCTTCATCATCTACGAATTCACCTCCTCTTATCAAGCACACTGGGGGCAGAGGCCCACAACCATACACTGCTATACCCCCGCCCAAAACAGTTAAAATCCCCCTCATGTTTCGTGCTCCTCCCAAATGCTCATTGTGTGATGAGTTCGGCCATCCGACTCATAAATTCCCACAATTACTTGCATTACAAGAACACATGAAAATGATTGATGATGACCCCAACATCTCGGTTGTCCAACTCGATCCAACCCCTAAGCCCCGTGATAAATCACTGCGTACCAACCACCCTTTTGCAATATGCAGTGTTTACAACCATTACTCACATCACTATCTTGATCTCCCATATTACATAGCAACTCTCTGCAATATGAATAATTTGGACCTTGAGACGGTGCCCCCCACAATTGAGGAGATCCACTCCCCAGTATCACCCTCATCCGACGAGATTAATACCATCTATATGATCTCTTCTACTACCACTTCCTCGTCAACCGATTTGAAAACTCAAAGTTTCCGCAATGATGAGGAGATTCTAGAGGCTCTCACTGCCCCGGATTACCCCTGGGAAGACATGCACCATCGTTCCTACTTCCTCCCAGAAGAGACCTCCTCTACCACCATCACCCAATTTGCGGTTGAGTCCAAAGATTTCCTCCCCACTAAAGTTGACTGGTTTAAGGATCCCATTCCCGCTCCTGATGCCTTTGAGGAAGGTAACATGGCCAACATCTCACCCGTCATCCACATCGATATCTCTGGCCCACATGGTGCTCTTGAAATCATTACATTAGGAGCCTCCTGCAATGAGTATGAGATCGAAGAGTACAAAAAACTTTTCCAAGAGTTCCGTGATGTCTTTGCCTGGTCCTACACCGAAATGCCTGGTCTTGACCCCGCTATCATCGAGCACCACATTGACACCTCTGAGTTAGGGGGCATAATAGATTACCTTGACCCTGGGATAGGAGGCATAATCAACCATTTTGAACCTTCCCCATCACATCTATCTCAGCGTTTCAATGATCCCATTGTTCAAACCAACACATATGTGATCCACAATCACAAACCCCATGCGCATAGCATGGGAGCAGGTCATTAACCTTGCTCCCTTTTTCACATGCATGATCTCAACCATTTTTACGGTCACATATCACTTGTATATTTGATTTGATTTGATATGCCTAGTATTTCACCCTCGCAGGCCATCATTTATCCCAACCACTGCATCCTTGGCTTGTTGGACTCAACTTTATTTATAGTCATTTTTAACCTCGTTTTTCCTTTGACCATTCTGGAGTCCTTATGACCTCTGTTTTTCGCACCATTTGCACTGCCGGATTCATATTTCCATGCCCGTGATGATGCTTGAGATCATTTCTCGCTCTCAGCCCCATATTTTTTGGGTATTTTTTCCCAAAACACCCCCCGTTGCCTAGATTTATGTGCCACATCGGCTATTATCCATTTTTGACACTTTTTATATCGTCGGATTCATTTTTATGAGCTCATGATGATGCTTGAGGTCATTTCTCTCTCTCACCAAGTACAATTTCAACATTGTGTCCCGACAACTTGCTGCCTCGGTTTGCGCACCACATCGGCCGCCATTGGATTGTTCCACCTTTTTACATGAGCCATTCACTCCTTTCATACTGCAATTATTTCGTTATTTTTCCACCATTCAGTATCCCGCAAGGAGCCCCACTAGTGTTCCCCCCTACCCTCGTTCTTGGTCATCATCAATGTTCCTTGATTGAGCACTTCCTCCTTGCTTGACCATTCCTTTTGTTCGGTATAATTTTATCCGTTTTTCAGGCCGGACAAGTCCTTTACAAAAAATGCACTTAGGTCGTTTCTGTTAAGCTCTTTTCTGACTCCTAAAACAATGAAAAGATCGTCGAGCAATCTTGCTTCCTTTCATGTTCGTTAAAGTACCTGAAAGGGTGTATATCTGGTATAAGTTTAACCCTTTTCCGGACCTGGTAGACTAATTACAAAAAAGGAATACTCTAGTCACACCGGCTAGAAGAGTTCTTCATTACATCCTTTTATGCTTCTTCAGGCCTTGGAGACTAACACACAAAAAAGAAACCCCATGGAGTCTTCTTATTGCTTTAAAACTCTCTAAAATTGAAAGCAACCACGAGCATGAACTGTCCTAGGCTCGTATAAATCCACATGACAGTACCATTCCATTATTTCAGAGTCTTCTTATCACTTTCAGACTCCTTAAAATTGAAATCAATCACGAGCATGAACTGTCCTGGGCTCGTATCAATCCACATGACAGTACCATTTTGAACACACTTCTTCTCGTTCCTTAACCGGTGAATAAGTCCCCCCGTGCCTCTCAGAACTATGATCGATCATCTCGGCAGCACCCCCAATCAAGTCGCCTTTGTTCAGAGTATTCTGCAGTCTCCTGCCATTTTACATCAACTTGAGTATCACTCACCACAATCACTATCCTTGATCCATTCCAACTATGATCCCTTTCCTACCAGTCAATTTCATATGCTGCCCGATCATCCCCGCCATCATACTCTGAACAAAGGAAGTTTGAGTCCACCCACTCTACTTGCCCAGTTATCCCCCACAGTATGATAGTCCTACCATCAGTACTCTCACACTTCGGTTCTCCACCTCACGCTCATATCAAGGAAACATCATTGCCTTGCTAGTTGCAGGTCTCCCTCTGTCAACGACAACCCCTTTATTCTAGAGGATAGACCCAGAGGTCCCTGCGCCTTGGACCCATCACCATCTGTGGTGACTGCCTATAGACCACTTTGAGAGGAGTCATCATTGACTCTCTGAGTGGTTGTCTCTCACATGCTCGACTTCAACACCTTGATCGCATTGTTGAGAATCACGCAGGGTTTATATCCCTTTAGTTATTGGTCGAAGACCCTGGATTTCCCCCGACTCTAGCACATTGGTGAGTCACTTCGGAATGCCCAGTTATATGTTCCCGTGGATGTCCGGGTGGCGTTGGAGATTGTATTCGGAAGCCATCCAATTATATGCTTCCTTGAGTACCCAGTTCAGTTCCAGTTCAGTGTACCATTGAGGGTATGACTCCCCGTCACTATGATCTAGCAGCTCATCAGTTCCTCTAGTACCACACTCAGTAGCACTATTGTTATTCCAGTGTATCATTTCTTTAGCTCAGACATGGTCAGCCCAGCAGTATGTCCCAGATTTGTGTCCCCTCTGGACCCTTATGATGTACACAGTGGTTCTCTATGTATCTTACAGGTCCCCCTTTTTGGGCCTCACAGTTATTTTTTATGTATCTTGATACGAGCATGGGTATGCCCGCCTCGTCCATATATTGAGATTCTTCCTCCTTTGAGGCCATATATATTTCAGGTCCCCATTTATTGGACCCCCTTGTTATTGTTCTATATCTTGATACGAGCATGGGAATGCCCATCTCGTCCATATGTTCAGATTATTCCTCATTCATTATTGAGGTCATGTACTTTCAGTTTTTGCAGTTTGTTCGGGACCATTGTTCTGGGCTCTAGTTCGTTTCTTCTCTTCTCCACATACCAGGAAAACCATAAAAGACTTATGATGTCTATCGGCCATACGATGAGCTCCAACCCTCACACATCAGGGGGCAATCTGTTAACACCCAAAAAGTGCTCACTACCTCATCTACCCCATTACATGACTCATTTGTCCATATTTCCTACCATATTTGCCTCCAAAACCCATTAAAAAGCCTCCAAAAGGCCAAAAAACCATTAAAAAAACCTCCAAAAGGCCAAAAACCCATTTTTTCCCCCAAAATAATCCAAAATTCCTCGAAAATAGCAAAAACCCTCTAAAAAGGGAATAAAAAATACAAAAAAAGGAAAAAGAGGGAAAAAGGAAGCAAAAACCCTATACAGCTGACCTAAACCATGTGGTACCCAAAACCATGGGCCAACACTCCCCCACTAAAAACCTATAAATAGGTGATGGAGGCCCCTCATTTCATATCCACAGTCAACCACACCCTTACTCTGCCAAAATCACTCCTGAAACCCTAGCTCACCTTTGAGCTACTTTCACATTTGAGTGCCCCTTTGGCCCATCTCCAAAACCCTTTGGAGAAAGAAAAATGAACAACACTGGAGCTTGGAAGCAACCCTCTTGGACTGTTGCAAAGGCTTCATCAACCTTCACATTGGAGGTATAATCAATACAAAAATATTTTATTATCTTGTTTTTTCTGTTTATGCACATGCTTAGAGTAGTTTATTGTTTTACTGTACTGTCTTTTATTTACTGTATTTTCTGAACTGCTACTAAGGAGTCCCTTCTCCTTAGTCGGTGCTCATTTGCACAAGCTAGGGTGAAAACCCTAGCTACATGAGGGAGAGGTGTGGGGAGACATAAGTAAGAACAAAAACCCTTGTACTTTTTAGTTTTGTATTTTTATGACTTTTTTGTTATAGTGCTGACGAGTTAACAACATGTGTGTGCAAATGTGGGCTCCGTACGACTAGTGGGTGTCTCTCTTCTTGCGAGGAGAGAGAGAGGAGAGGGAGCAGTCATGGCTCTAGCTGCACATGTTGCCATCACGGAGATGGAGGATTTCTACGCCAAACTGATTGGGTTGACGTTAGACGTTCCAGAGCTGATGGTGGATGAGTTACCACGGCCCATGCAGGGGTATATGGTGGGAGCGCCTGCGCGCTTCAATGCGCTGCTTTGCAGGGTCGCGAGAGCAATTGACTGTTTCCACACTCAACAGACTAGAGCTGCTAGACCTAGTGGTGTACGAGCCAGGTGTTAGGCCTTATGTTGTTATCATGTATGTAATGGGAGCTTAGAGGCCTCAGATTTTGTACTATTGAAAGCTACGAGGCTTCAGATTTTGTATAGACTCACTGAAAGCCGTCGCGCTTTAAATTTTGTACCAACACTACTTTTTATGATGATATATATATACATTCCGGCGGTTTTATACATTATGTGTTCTAAAAAGGATGAATGGTATAGTCTTGTTTATGTGTTTGCTTATATAAAGAATTATTTACATGTTATGTCTACTTTTAACAATTCATGAATATGCTTATGTGTGTGCAATGTACCAATCTAAGATGAAGTTGGCCATAGAGTCGACAATTATGTTTATGTCTCATGGAATGTGCAGGTACTGAATGGACTCAAAGGACCTTTCCAAAAGATGAACTCATCTATAAATATGGATTAAAGTAGGATCGCGGATGGTGTAGACTCAGTTAAGATGAGAGACCACTAATTGAGAATCCAAGTGGATGACAACATGGTCCATACCCAAATAAATAACATCAGTTAGGGTTCCAGTGACTGCTTGATATTTTGTAGCATTGTTGGTTGCGAAACCTAGACCCATTCCCCCTGAGCTAATGAGATCACCAGTAGGTGAATAGAGTACCCAGGATGCCAAAGCAAGGTTGCGGGTATGCCGGCTGGCACCATCCGCGAATCCATAACAAGTTGCCATCTGCAAATGCAAACAGAACATGGTATAAGAAACGAAACAAGACCTAAACATGCAAAAATCAAAGCATCACACCACACAAAAACACACACACGCCATGTCCAGTATATACAAAAGTACTTATGCATGGAAGACTCAAGCATAGTACCTCTTCAGGTAGAGCCCATTTCGGGGCTCACCCAAAGATATCCTTTCGTAGTCATCAAGCTCATAAGCTCCCTTCTCTAAGACGTATTTCACTATGTAAGGTCCATGCCACATGGACTCAAAATTTCCTGCCCCCAACTTATCATGTTTTTGGTCATATGTAAGGACCAAATATCCTTCGCTATAGGTGCGAGGTTCTACCGACTTGTCATACTGCACTTTGATGCGTCTCTTATGAGCCTCGTTGGAAAGAGAGGAATCTCGGTGAGTCTCGTCGAGCTTAGAGGAAGCGTTCTTCCTTGATAGTATTGTTTGGGAGAAGTTTGATGGCGAGCTTGAGGGACGAAATCTCACACTCAATAGGAAGGACCACCTCCAATCCATACACTAGTTGGAAGGGAGTAAATCCAGTGGCAGTTTTAACAGAAGTTCGATACGCTCATAGTATGGAGAAGAGCATGTTATGCCAAATGGCCTTGTGCATACCCACCATACGTTGGACCATAGTTTTCAAGACCTTGTTAATGACCTCGACCTGTCCGTTTGACTGTGGGTAGTATGGTGTTGAGTTTTTATGGAGGAAACCCAATCTATTACTCAACTCATCAACCATATGGTTCATAAAGTGAGAACCATGGTCGTTAACTATCACTTGAGGAACTCCAAATTACGCTATTACATCATTAAACATGAAGAGTGCGGCGGTCTTGCCATCGTTCATGTATGTGGGCATTACCTCGGTCCACTTTCTAAAGTAGTCTATAGCTACAATGATGTAGCTATGCCCCCCGGATGAGGTAGGCTTACAATTCATGAAGTCAATGCCCCATTTAGGGAAGGGGCCAATGGAAATAACCGGGCGTAACGGGGCGGGATGGGTATGCTTTTTCATATGAAAATATTCACATGGAGGACATTTTTTTACGACTTCGATACAATATTTGAAGATAGATAGCCAATAATATCCTACGCGTAGAATATTTTGGGCTGTAGCCATCCCAGAGAGATGACCACCACAAGCCCCAGAGTGACAATCATTTAGGACATGTTCAGCCTCATCATGATTTAGACAATGTCGAAGAATAGAATCGATACCACGACAGTACAAAGTAGCACTGATAATCAAATAGTACTTCGCATGGTGGCGTATTCAACGACGGTCGTTGCGAGACAGCTGAGGGCTTAAACGTTGGGTTTGAAGATACAATGTGATATCTCCATACCACGAATCAGACGTAATGATGAGAAAAAATGACTCATCCGGAAAAAAGTCATTGGGCTCAGATTCTATATTAGTACGGGGAAAGTCACAGATGAGCTCAACAAACACCAAATACTTTTTATACTTGGATTTTTCAAAAAGAATATCAAATTCTTGCAGTATCACGATCCAGCTTGAATACTTGCCACCAAGCACCTGACGAGTCAGAACGTGGTACATGGGGTTCAAATCAACAATGATGGTGGTGGTGTGGAGCAAAATGTAATGTCGAAACTTCTACATGACTATGACTGCCGCGAGAGCGAGTTTCTCAACATGTGAATAGCGAGTTTCAGCATCAATAAGACCTTTACTAGCATAGTATATCACATGTTCTTGGGTGTTCTGGTCTTCCCACAGAGGATCATCTACACTCATGATTTCCATTATGGACTCGTCAGAATGAAAAATCCGTAGCAGAGGATCGGATGATGTTTGTTGTAGAGAACAAGAGGTGGAGGCTGTTGATGTATATGTAACTTCAGAATGTATTTCACATATATGTATATTGTATTCCTATAGAGATGTTATTATTCCTCTATATGGAAGTGTCGTCATTTATATTGTAAGTGTTGTAACTTATACTTGATGGGTTATTAGACCACCTTGTTGGGGTCGGCCTTGTATAAGTCATGTGGGTCAAAGGGTTATTAGACCACCCTATTGGGGGTTGACCATGTGGGTAAAAGGGTTATTAGACCACCCTAATGGGGGTCGGCCCTGTCAGCATTATGTTAAGTGGTTAAGTTGAGGCCGACCTAGTTGAGTAAAGGTCAAGTCAACTTAGTGTATAAATAGAGAGTGTGTCTCTCATTTTACACATTCTATTATCTCACTCACACTTGGGAGAGTGGCGCACTTGTGGAGGAGGAGGCTCTGCTGCTAGGAAAAGAATATCTCTTGTATTCTGGTTGTATCATTGCTCTATCTATCTATGAGGAAGTTATTGGGGTTTTTCACCTTTATGGTTTTCCCCAAGTAAACTCTGTGTCTCTTGTGTGCTTGCATTATTGTGTCCATGACTAATATGTTGTAGATATGCTATACATGTTGTTCTCTCAGTTAAGATCCTATATCAGATTGAATTAAATTCTAAAAATTTAACATGGTATCAGAGCTGTCCTGAAAGAAGGTATGATATGGCATGTATGACACTTGTTGCACTTACGATGCTAGGGATTGATATAGCAAAAACCAGTCATCATGGAATGTTCACTATAAATCCATTTTGGTGAAGTTTTCAGGTCTGAAACTTTTACAGGTCGAATATTAGATCCCCATGTACCTTGTGTCCAAAGGAAATCCTCTAATTCGTTGAACTTTGTGATTTATGCTCTGTACAATATAGGGTTTCTGCCTCTTCCAGATCTGAGTAAAAAATGGGTGACCTTGGAAAAAAGGTCATAAATTGGGCTAGGAATATCCAAATGAAATTTAGTAAAATGTGACAGGTAGTACACAGACTGCAATATCTCAAAAAAAACTTTCAGAGGCCGAAGTTGAACTAGTGACACGTGGCACGCCATATAAGTTCGCTCTTCGGTATTATCCCATAAACAGGTCACGTTGCGACACTTGTCATAACTCTCTCTCAGAGAATCCAATTAAGATCAGACCTATCAGAATGGAAAGATAATAGGTCAGGCTATCTCAAGAAAAAAGTTCAGGGGCAGAAGTTGAACCAGTGACACGTGGCACGCTGTACAAGTTCGCTCTCCTGTATTATTCCATAAACAAGTCACGTTGCGACACTTGGCATAAATATCTCTCAGAGAATCCAACTGAGGTCAGACCTGTCGGGATGGAAAGATAACAAGTCAGTCTATCTCAAGAAAATGTTTCAGACCCTATGGATCAAAAGGTTCATAGTTACACCAGAAACAATCAGGTACATATTTCTGTCAAAACAGAAATTTTTTTTGAGCACCTTCATTCATGGCTTCTAGAATTTAGGGCTTCGGAGAAAGTTGGAATTTTTGTAATCGGAGACCACGGCTGGATGCTACTCATCAAAATAGAAATTTAGAGACCAATATCAGATTATTTGGTTGGGAAGAAGGCCGGGCTTGATCAAACCCTAGTTCGGGACTTTGATCGGAAAGATGGAAAATTAGGGCTTCTGCAAAAATTGGAATTTTTGAAATCTGTGACCACGGTTGGAAGCTCCTCAGAAAAATCGAAGCTTAGAGCTTTGAATAAAATATTTTGGTTGGGTGAAGATCTAGGAAACTCAAAATCTAATTCAGGGTGCTCCCAGTGAATCTAGAAATATAAAAGGCAATTTCAAGGGGTGAAACTTTGCAGTTTTCAAATTCTGAATATACCAGCTTGATCATCTCATCAAGGCGCATATTTCTATCCTTTCGGATGTTTGAAATTCAAAGTTTGAATTTTTGGGGTTTCTCTGACAAACCCTATTATAGCTCCAGATCCAGTTCCTACAAATCAAGTGGATTGGGTTAATCCTAGAAGAGGATGGATTGGTCACCTGCATAAGTGAAGAAGTTCCTGTTTCAGAGGGAGATGAGGCTAAGGCCTTCCATAAGAAGATTACAAGCAATCTTGACAGGTATGGCTTACAGGTATGTTTTGAATTCTGTTCATGGTTAAGTTTATGATATGTTTGTCTTCATATCATTACAGTACAATCTTGATTAATTACTAGACTTTTCATATTACCTTAATAGAAGATATTCATTGATTAAGGTTTTGACACTTATGATTGTACTAATGCATTGTGATGTTGTATGAGGTTTATGTTGTTCGCTAACATAAAAGGTACACCAAGAAAGACAAATCATGTTCTACTTCAAGAACATATGATAATGGTGACATGAAGACAAAGATTCATCTATTGTCATGGATCACATAGAAGATCTACTTTCGATGTATGTATAACTTGGTCCTACAATGGTTAGCCTATGAGACATGCAGGTTACTAGCACAAGTCACTGAAGAGAACCAGAAGACATTATGCGGGTATGTTAGACATAACTAGCTAGCATGCTAATCCAGGTATGTTTTTCCTATATCAAGCTAGAATCCTACCTTGTGTTAGGATCTTATACTGTTGTGTTGTTGATAATGATTATTCATGAAGTCATAGGTTTGAATAATCATGGTTGTATGCATATTATGTTTCTTACCATAATTGATGATATGACTAACCAGAAGAATCATGAAGGTATAGGTTTGAATAATCACAGGTTTTATGCATATTCTATCTCTTATATTGATTGATGATTCAACTAACTAGAAGAGTCCTATGATCAAATAAGAATACGTATGAGTAAAAGAAGACTTCCCTGAAACCTTGAATACTAATGTTTATTATCTGTGTTAGAAATGATCCTGACTATACATGCTTGAGATTATTGTGTTTTGATAGTATTAAGATTATACTAATAAATGTGTGGTTATGTATGAGACCTCAAGGATAACACAATGATGATAATAATAAGCATGCATAGTGATTAAGGATGGATGTAAGTTCAAGGACAGGTAATCCAGGAAGCAAAGTTCAAGAGGGAGCACACCCCAGTTGTTCCTGCAAGAAAGCAAAGGAGCACACTTCAGTAGTTTCTGCAAGGATGCAGATATTCAGAGGGAGTTGACCACTTCTCACAATCCATATCAGAATGGAGTTGCAAAGATTCAGAGGGAGTCCACCCAGCAACCAAACAAAGATAAGTATTTGAATTGTCATTTCTTACATAATGTTATTCAATGATGTATATGCTTATGTTCCTAGAATTAGGTTGTGTATTATGCATATTAGAATAGTTGCATTGATGAACAATATACTACTAATATACATGGGTAAGTGGCCTATGGCAATGTACAACATTCTATTGCTACTTATCTAGAATGAAACCTCTTTGCTGACATATTAGGAGTTGTGCACACTCTTAACAATGTTCTGGTAGAGATTGGAAGGCATCTAGAAAGTTATGGAATATGGATAAATGTTGTATTGAAGCATTGGCTAATATAATTGCATGACTATATGACATATTTCTTTATGTGTAAGAATTTGTTCTGAAAATTAAGAAATGTTTTCTAATCATGCAATTTAACTTGTTGTGTAGGAAAGATCGTATACCATCACCTACAAAAGAAGAACTACAACATTTGTTCAGCAACAAAATTATCTATTGAAGATATTGAAGTTCCCAGGATATGGGAAGAATGCCATGATCTGTCGATCATGAAGAATGATGCTTTGGATGTGGTCCCAAGACCTGAAGGGAAGTTTGTTAAGACTTCTATATGGATCTATCAAGATCAATCATGTTGCAGATGGTAGAATAGAGAAATATAAAAGTGATGAAGTGGAAGATACACCAGATGGATTTCAAGATAGCCTTCTTGAATGGTGTAGTTGAAGAAGAATTGTATGTGTAGAAGCCACTTGGTTCTGAGACACATGACAGGGAGTCATATATGTGCAGAACTTGGTTTGGTAGGATAGACAACTTTCTATCCAGTTTGGGATTTACCAAGAGTAAAGTAGATTCCAACTTTTTCTAAAAGGTCGAGGAAGGCAATCCAGTGATACTACTATTGTATGTTGATGACCTGTTTGTAACATGTGAGGATAGATTGATTGCCAAAATGCAGCGGAATCTTGCAGCTGAGTTTGAGATGAAAGACTTGGGGATGATGCACTATTTGTTTTTGGCATGGAGGTGTGGCAGAGTGCAGATGGAATCTTCCTTGGACAAGGGAAGTATGGAGTAGAGATCCTAAAGAGGTTCGGGATGATGGAATGCAAGGCTATGGCCACATCTATGGCATCGAACCTAAAGCTTCTATGTGATGCTTCATCTGATCCGGTTGATGTCACGATGTATCATCAGATGATTGGGTCCTCTATGTACCTGACGAACACGAGAACAAATATTTGCTTTGCAGTGAACACATTGAGCCAGTTCCTGACTGATCTGAGAGATGTTCACCTGGTTGCTGTAAAGCATATTCTGAGGTACGTGAAGAGTACAGTTTATTATGGGCTCAAATATGATGCGAATCAAAATTTTGACCTGCAGGGTTATGTTGATTCAGATTGGGCAGGAAGTGCTGCAGATAGGAAGAACACTTCTTGGTGCTGCTTCAGTATGGGATCAGGTGTGATCTCTTGGTTTAGCAGGAAGCAGTCCTGATTACAACCATAGCAGAGTATGTTGCGACGGATGAGCAGGATGCAGATGTATTGACCAAGCCGTTGGACAGAGTGCAGTTTGAGTACTTCAAAGATAGGCTTGGTGCACTTCAGATCGAGGTTCATTACAAAGGGAAGTGATGAGTCAGGAAGATGCAGATGCACATGAGCTTTTCTGACATGGTTGATGTGTTCTCCCATGGTTGTGATGTAATTACTGAGCCATTCTCACATTGTGGTAGATGTGTTCTCCCATGGTGTAGATGTAAGGGATGGAGCCATTCTCACATGGTGGTAGATGTGTTCTCCCATGGTGAAAAAGTAAGGGCTGGAGCCTTCCCTGAATGGTGGTAGATGTGTTCTCCCATGTTAGTGGTGTAAGTACTGGATGGTGTGCATCTGGACTGTGCTTCGTGGGCGATGAGATGATCTGAAGAAGACAATGCTATGATGATCAGGAGGACCATGGATGATGAGCATCATGATGATGCTCCAGTTACTGCTCTATATGTATATGCACGCATCATGTTGGATGCTGGATATGATCAGTTGGATCATTTATATGTATATGTATATGTACGCATCATGTTTGATGTTGGATATGATCAGTTGGATCATTTGTATGTATTTTGTATATGCATCATGTTGGATGCTTGGACCATGTATCTGTATATGTATCAGGTGGATACATTGTATGATCAGGTAGATCATGTATGTTGATATGTATAAGGTATGATCAGGTGGATCATGTATTTGTATTTGTACCAGGTGGATACACTGTATGATCAAGTGGATCATGTATTTGTATTTGTTCAGGTGGATACACTGTATGATCAGGTGGATCATGTATGATGATATGTATCAGGTAGATACTTGGTATGCATCAGGTGGATGCATTGTATGATCAGGATGATCATGATGATGAGCTTCAAGATGTTACTCCAGATGATATGTATCAGGATGGTACAGTGATGATTATCAGTGTGATCATGAGCATCAGGATGATGCTTTGTGCGATGATGATCCATTGGATCATGAGTATCAGGTTGTGCAAATAGCATGTAATCAGTCCTGGGAGATCTTGTCGGTCGTGCTGCGGCACACAAATGTTCCTGGGATACTCTTTCCGGTATTGCTATGTAGTATGTAATCAGTCCTCAGATATCCGATAGGTTGAGCTGTGTGCTCGTAATTAGTCCCGGGATGAGGTATTACTACAGAGACATGTAATCAGTCTTCGAGATCCGAGAGGTTGAGCTATGTGCTCGTAATTAGTCCTGGGATGCTCTTTAGAGATCTTGCTGGTCATGCTGCGGCACATAAATGTTCCTGGGATGTTATTTAAAGGTTTTGTCTATCCACATGTAATCAGTTGTGGAGATCCGAGAGGTTGAGTTGTGTGCTCGTAATAAGTCCTGGGATTCTCTCTAGAGATCTTGCCAGTTGTGCTGCGACACATAAATGTTCCTGGGATGCTCTTTAAAGGTATTGTGGAGGAGATGCATGTAATCAATCCTAGGAGATCTTGTCGGTCATGCTTAGGCACATAAATGTTCCTGTGATACTCTTTCCGGTATTGCATCCGCACATAAAATTAGTCCTAAGAGGCCACCTCTATCAGACCGTTCGCACAGATGATGAAGACCTGCAAGTGGTGGGCCTACATCCAGTATGAAAAAGGACTGGCTCTGTAGAACTTCCTATGACGAGTAGATTCAGAGATTGATTGAGATAGCAGCAGCAGTGACAATGATGATGACTCGATGACGATTATCCAGTGACGATGATCCAGAGAAGATGACTTGTGCTAGAAGACCTGTGTCGAGAAATGCCTTCCTAGTTAAGAGGGAGTGTTGATGTATATGTAACTTCGGAATGTATTTCACATAGATGTATATTGTATTCCTATAGAGATGTTATTATTCCTCTATATGGAAGTGTCGTCATTTATATTGTAAGTGTTGTAACTTATACTTGATGGGTTATTAGACCACCTTGTTGGGGTCGGCCATGTATAAGTCATGTGGGTCAAAGGGTTATTAGACCACCCTATTGGGGGTCGGCCATGTGGGTCAAAGGGTTATTAGACCACCCTAATGGGGGTCGGCCCAGTCAGCATTATGTTAAGTGGTTAAGTTGAGGCCGAACTAGTTGAGTCAAGGTCAAGTCAAGTTAGTGTATAAATAGAGAGTGTGCCTCTCTCATTTTACACATTCTATTCTCTCACTCACACTTGGGAGAGTGGCGCACTTGTGGAGGAGGAGGCTCTGCTGCTAAGAGAAGACTATCTCTTGTATTCTGGTTGTATCATTGCTCTATCTATCTCTGAGGAAGTTGTTGGGGTTTTTCACCTTTATGGTTTTCCCCAAGTAAACTCTTTGTCTCTTGTGTGCTTGCATTATTGTGTCCATGATTAATATGTTGTAGATATGCTATACATGTTGTTCTCTCAGTTAAGATCCTAGATCAGATTGAAGTAAATTCTGAAAATTTAACAGAGGCCACAGCTAAGTGGTCCTTCGGTGCTGACTGGATAGCCTCATACAGGAGTTGGGTGGGTGACAGAGGCATAACGTTTCCAATTAGGTGTGTGGTGGATTCATCAGGTACAAGCCATGAATCAGTGGAGTTAGGGATAGATGAACTCTACAAGGAGATCATGTTCACCGTGGCAATATGGTTTTGGGGATCTAAATTAGGAAAGATGCCCATAAGGGATGAATCCTTAAGGAGGCTAACCCTCACACTCTCATACTACTGCAAATATTGTCCGATTGAAGGAATGTTATCGCCCGAGTGAGTAGCGGTGTCAGGTGTACAAAAATCCAGTTGACTGACTGTGACAATTCAGCCTTGATGGGGGAATTGTACTATGCAGAAGATAGATGATGCGACCGCATTCATGGCGTAAAACCAATTGTGAACAAGAAGAATGTTGTAATCTAACGGGGAAGTGACCACTTTCACGTTAAGGGTTGCGGTCTTTCCCCCCATCTAGACTGGTAAAGCTTGTAACAGCCCATGAGGTTGAAATCCACGTTCGTCGAAGGCTCTCAAAGTGGTAGGAGAACGGTTCAACTTGGGAGATCCAATGGATCTCCAACATGAGATCGACATGACTGACGTAGAGGCTCCTTCGTCCAAAATGGTACGATGGATTATCTTCCCAGCAATGTTTGTGGCAACTTGAAATGCCAATTGATGGGAGAACCTTGGTTTGAAGTATTCCAGCCATAACATGATGGTGTTAGATGAATTTGGGTCAATTGCACCGATGGAAACAAGTAGAGTCTTGCACTGATTAGGACAATTTTGCAAGACTTCAAGCGTCGACATAACACAAGGAGATTGTACTAGGTCCTCTACAATGTTGTAGTTTTGAGCAGCCCGAGCATTAGGATTTAAAACCGATTTTCTAATTGTGCTCTTGGGTGGTAACAACACTGACTTGAAAGAAGGCTTCTCAATGGTGAGAGGAGAAGCTAGTATAGTGATGTCAGGTATCGAAGTGAAATATTTTTCAGTATTGCTTCCAACAGGTTCTTTTTCCGGAATAGAGTCATACGAACGAGAACGGGTGTTCAAGTTGATTGTCTCACTATGCATGATGAGAACATGTGCGGTGGTGGATGCTTCTCCTTGGGAAGGAGAAGTGTGAGCGATCAACTGCGGATTTTGCGCAGGGAAGGGATCGTTAAGAACTGCAGGTGTGGGTTTTCCCTTAAGAAACTTTTGAAATTTGTCTCTATGGGGACACTCTTTAGACAAGTGGTCGTCACCACACAGTAGACAAGGATACTTCAGCTTCCTTTTCTATTTGGTATCATCATGAGTGCTCTTTTGGTCCTGCTGGGTGGAAGATTTCTTAGGCTTCCCTCTGTTCTTCTTCTTACCAAAAGACTTTTGAGGTGAAGCTGATGAAACATAATTCACTTCTTTGGTGATAGCAGGAGTGGATGATTTGGTGGTGCCGTGACCAGCCTGTGTTGGTGATGGGGAAGAAACCTGGGGGTTCGACAAACCAACAGTTTGAGAATGAGGTTGGGTGTTAAGGGATCCAATGATGCCATTGACTTGGGGTCCCTTGGGTGGTTTCATGGGGTCGTAAGTGTTGCGGGGCGCATTAGGAATAATATCAAACAATCTGTCGGGCTGAGCATAGACTAGGTCTAGTAAGTGGGCATGGGCGATGGCTTGTTCTTCAGTGATAGTGCCTCCCATGGAAACATCTCATGCTATGGTAGGTATGAGAGACTTCGTAAACCTGTCTGCCAAGAGTTGATCTAGAAAAGGAGCCTTAATGAGACATCGTCTCCTATGCCACGCATGTATATGATATGAGATGTGAGTAGCAGTATTTTGACATAGCGAGGTTAAAAGATCTGTACCAGTTTCATACCATATAGGAAACTAGAAATGAGTCAAAAAATTCATAGCGAGAGAACTAAAATTGGGAAAAGAATGGGGTGGTAGTTCAATATACCACTTGGCAGCCGAACCAGTGAGAGTCCGTTGAAATAACCTAAGAGAGATCGAGTCGTCCATCAAGGAGTTGGATGAACACCACAAATGGTATGTCATCACGTGGTTTTAAGGATCCTCACCTGGCTTGCCATAAAATTTTGGGATATTTGATGGAAGTTTCACCGGAATGGGTGGCCAATTAGTTCCATGGTAGATGGGGTCATTGGTGAGGCGAGACAGGTCAGGTAGTTCCAAAGCAGCCAAAAAGGGCAGCTGTGGATTAGGCTGTGGGTATTGATAGTACTAATAAGGCATGTAAGGACCTGTGGGACCTTGTATCGACTGACCATAGGGTGTTCTAGGAGGAAACTGGCCATAGGGGTACGGGCCACCCAGACCAAATGTAGGTCAGCTGACATACTAAGGTGGTTTATTACAACAATAAGGTGTCCCATTACCATAATAAGGTGTCCCATTACCATAATAAGGTGTCCCATTACCATAAGGTGGGGTCCCACCTCCGTCGCCGGGAGGGGGTGGGCCACTTCCAAATGGTGGGGGTCTGCCACCACCGCCAGGGTAGGATGGGCCACCACCACCTCCGTCGGGAGGAGGTAGTGGTACGCTACCACCACATGAATAGGATGGGTCTCCACCACCTCCGCCGGGAGAGGGTGGTCGGCCACCGCCTCCGCAGAAAGGGTAAGAGCCTCCTCCTCCATTTCCACCATAGTAGGTTGGTGGTCCACCACCACCACCACCAGGATGAGAGGGTCCTCCACCACCACCATCAGGATGGGATGGTCCTCCACTACCACCACCACAGCGAGGAGGGGGTGGTCCTCCAATACCACCACTAGGGGGGTGGACCATGATGATCGAAATGAGGTGGTCCTCTGCCTGAAGGTAGAGGTCTTCCTCCTCCAGAGTTATGTGGGGGGCCGCCGCCTCCAATGGGAGGTGGGGGTGGACCAAAGGGGGGTGGAGGGACTGTAAATGGGGGTCCATGTTGTAAAACAGTTTGTTGTCACCATAGAGTGTAAGGGTTTTCGGGGTAGGGTACCCCATAGAGTGGGTTTCTAGGATTAAGTTGACCCAGCACAAGGTTAAGATGACCTAGATATGCTTGACTCGATGGAGTTTGAATTACATTGGACGGTCCCCAACATGGGATAGTCCCAAAGTGGAAGGTCTGGGAGGTAAAGAATTTCCAACAGAAGGCCCGATGGGAACTCCTGCTACAGTATTATGGTTAAGAGACAGGGGTTTCCCCCCATCAAAAACTTGCTGACCACTAAGTAAAGGTTGACCTAACATTGGTTGTTGATCATTCACCATAGGATTACCATTACCTCTAAAGAAGGTAGGGGGTAAAGAGTATCCTCCCCTCGAAGTTTGGGGTGGGGGAGGAGCAGGTGATGTAACCATGATAGTCATGGGTGCGTTGCACTGTTGTTGTTCAACAGGTTGGGTTGTGAGAGGTACTGAATTGGTCTCCTATCTAGAATGGATGGTTGACCATTTCTAGCAGTGGTCACGTGTTGCGTGGATGATTTCAGTGACTCAAAAGACAAAAAGCGACTTGGGATTGGTCGAAAGGGGGTAACGTCGGGTCTTCAACCCACCGTTGGATACTTGATCCCTGAAGCTCCTCAACCATAGAACAAAAATGGGCCAGTTGGCCATGATAGTAAGCTAAGGAATCATTCGGAGTAGTCCCACTAGGTGGGGGTGCAACGAAAAAATGGGCCACTCGGTGGCCTAGAGAAGATGTCCAATAAGTTGTTGAAGGACTAGCAGCTGCTGTGGGGTCATCCTGAGGTTTATTTATCCATTCCAACGATCCAGTCTCTCCTAACGAAATGAGAGGTAAGTCTTGTGAAGTAGAAGTTTGTGCTTCTTCACCCTATGGGGGGTGAGAAGCAGGTGAATCTGGAGGAGTGTGAGGAAACAAAAGTCCTCCAACATTGAAAGTGGGGTTTTCCGCTTCATGTGACCCGACCCTGGCTTGTGGGTCCATTCTTACCCTCAGAATTACCTCTTGGTTAAGGGGATATTCGGGTGGCAAGTTATGAATCCTACAGGACCTTCTCCAAGGAAATTCATCCAGAGTGACTGAAAAAAATGTTTCTCCTAAGGAAAGATAAACAAAAGAAAAGTAGACTAGACAAACCCTACACAAACTAAGGCCATAAGCAAACTTATGTTATAAGAGTGCATTCAAAGGTCTGGAACCTCACAGGATTGTCAAGGCTTTGCAAATCGCTATATACCGCAGGGTCGAACAACAAAACGCGACAAGGAGGATTGTGACTGTACCCTTCCTGAATACCTAATTACGACAGCTGCCACGCTTAACGATGCCAGAACAGGTCTCTAACTTACACACACGTTACTAAAATTTTTACCCTAGTACTACCGTTAATTTTATCTGGACGGTTAGGTGAATGCATGAGGTGAGTACATAATCGTAAACATAATGCAGGCCCTAGCTACATGAAAAAATTACACTTTTCTTTTGATGAACTCTATGTATGGGAGGGAGAAACTTCTTTCCAAATTTACCAAAGCAACACAATGCAATGCAATCCCAAATCTACCAAAAAATGACTATGAAGTATTATTTTCCTTTTCAAACAAAACATATAAATAACACAACACTACTAAGCCAAATCAAAGCATGTTTTTCTTTTTATTTTATCTTTTCAAAACAAAAATGATGCTAAGTGATGAAAAGAGAGAGTTTCTAAGTAGAGTATGCAAGCTTTTCACTTTCACTACAATGGCCTAAAAGCATAAAAACCAAAAGATGCACTTAATTTCCAAGCACGGAACTACTTTTGCAAAACTTGATGCCTATTCGATTTTTTCAAGAAAATGAGCAACTCATAATTCGTGAAAAACACAAATAATTCAATTCTCTTTCAAATTTTCCAAAATATCTACAAATGAGACATTCCAATGCACATACCATGCTTCAAATGAGCTTGAAAAAATGATGGAAATAAAGTACTTTTGAATTTTCAATGGATGTAACAAAATAGCAATTTTGATGACAACGGTGCTTTTAAACATAAATACTAAAACAAAAAGATTACTTGCAGCACTTCAATAACTCAGAAAATATCAAGAAAAGATGAGCACTCAGTGGACTGAAATTACACACAAACACTCAAAATCAATCAGTAACAAGCAGCACTAAGGCAAGCAAGGTGTTACATCGTAATCTTCCACTCTGTGAGCATCAACATTCTTTGGCCTGTAGGATCCATTTCACTTACTCAGATTCAATTTATATCCTTCAGCCCTATTTTTCCCTATTTTTATTCCTACCCACTTGTTTCATCCTTATAGCAGGCGTACACATGAGTTGCATCACTATAGCCCGTGGGTATCAAGTAAAATGGTAAAAATCACTAGTTTATTACTTTTTACTCCCAAAAAGAGATCATTGGGTGACCTTTGGCTCTCCATTTTCCCGAGTAACGCCTTGATGTGTCCTTTCACCTACCTTTGAGAGGAATATATATTGAGCACATATGGCTTATGGATGGGAGAAGAAAGAATAGCAAGAGAACTCTAGTGTATTTTTGCCCTATCTTGAGTCTACACTCATTGATCCTTGTAGTTGTGAACCCTGTATGTTCACCTTCCAAACTCCTATCTAGTTTGAGTTTTCCATTCATGGAGGATTGAAGTGGTGGAGGCACAAGTGGATTGATCCAGATCTTGGTTCAGATTGGTTGCCGGCAAGAGGTCGTATCACTTTGTACTTCTTCTTGTTTATTAATAGAAATACTCATATTCTCATCCATTAATGTCGTAAATGTTGTTTATCTTACATTGGGTTGCATTTACTTGTTATATCATGGGCCATTGCTATTGATTATGTTAATGCCGTTTATATATTATATGTACTTGTTGTATATTGGCTGTCAAGACTAATTTGCAGATTCAAGTGCATGGATTGAAAAGCTCCAACGGGGATCTACACCAAACGTTTGGATCGAGGTTGGTTATCTTCTTCGCTATCTTAGCATTGTCATTTATATAGCATAGTTATGGGAATTGAGTTTATTTATGGTAGTCATCTGTCTGTTGTGGTACACTCGAAGCCGTAGTGAGTTTTCTCCAATACAGAAATGGTGACTCTGCTGAGGAAAACATCCATCTTAGGGATTTTTTGAGCATTAGTCCATAATTAGAGTTGCTATTTGTCGAAGCTCTGTGTCACTTATCTGCCATTGAGATACACTATAGAAAAATTGCTTTTTTTGAGCCATTGGACTCTCTGTTTTCCATTTTACCTTTCCTCACCCACGGGCTAGCTTAGATCTTCTTGCGTACACTCACCTCTGTTTACTCTACTGCTCGCGGGTACCTGTAGGTATTCCTTCAACAGTAGCGTACATCTCCGGATTTTGTTGGTTTATGACCTTTGGTTGTTGCTGGGTTGGGTTTGGTTGATCTCGAGTCTTTGTTGGCATGTTTCTTGACTATTCCATGCCTTGGTTGTGACCAAAACTCTTCGTTTCTCTTAGTTGAGCCTTGTTGGTTTTTTACCCATCTTTGGATTTAGCCTTGTTGGTTTTTTCCTTTTGAACTCATTCCTTTGGCTGAGTCTTACTGTTTGGTATCTACCTAGTTGTCTTAGTGATCTCCTTGGCATATCAAAGACTAGATAGTAGGATTTTTCTTGCATATTTCATTTCTATATATTGAAAAATACAAAAAAAATATACATAGTTTTTGCATTTTCCTTTCGTTTATAAGGGAAAATACAATTTTTTTTGCTTTTATGTATTGCATCTTGCATTGAGTGCTTTCTACCTTCATTTAGATTCTAATTGTGCATTGAAAGAAATATAAAAGATTGCATATTTATTTCGGAATCGTTGGTTTGATTGTGCATATTAGGGGCATTGTTTTCATTGGATAGATGAGTCTAGGATTTGACGATTTTGCATACCATTGAGTCTTACACATCACTAGTTTCACGATCATATCCTTTGAGTAATCACAGCCATTAAAATTAATGCTTAATCTTAAAATTGATTAGACTGATTCTATTTATAGGGTACACCAACTAGCATAGGTTTAGAGTCTTGGAATAGATCATTGTGAGTTAACAATCCAAGACTACTAGACGAAACATTAGGTGTATGACGAGGGAGTGGAGGAATCCATGGTATAGATCGGTGTTCTCAGGAAGCTCTACTCAAGCCAGAGTTAAGCACGAGGTCACGGGAGGTTGGTTGAAGGGATATCCCTCTGATACCGGCTGAATGTGGGAGATATTTCCAGGATTTGTTCGTATCTAGGGGTACCGGAGGTTCGTCCTCTTGTGCTTTGGGCTTAGCTACCCTTCCCATATGATGGATCCCACCTGCGACTGTCCCCTTGAGCATTGGTTATATTGCGATGACCATAGTTTCCTTACCTAGGTATCGCACAGGGTACTTGCAGTGGTTATACTGTTTTTGTCCTGAGTCAGATAGGGATTGGACAACACAGTTGTGTTTGTGCAGTGGACTTGACCCTGTACATGCAGTGAAGCCTGGGTGTCTCTATAACTGATTCTGTTACCTCCGGATATAGTTTGAGAGTCTCAAGAATCTCCTAGGCGAGCATACTGGCTCTAGTGTCGGGAGCTCATTTACCCACTCTGTTTGTCTACTCTTGGTTGTAGTTTCTCTAGGTGTGTGCTTTTGATTTACTGTTTTTGATTGATAGTTAGCCTTTAGGGGACGTTTCGATTATATATTCTCTCTAGAGATATCATGGCGCAGAGCCCTACTCTCCGTCGGTCCCGTCGGTTGGTTGGTTTAAAGCTAGTCAAGGTTTCACGTCGTGTTGCTAGAGGACGCTGGAGGGCTCCCTCTGAGTCTTCAGATTCTTACGAGACTTATGTCCAAGACGTCATGACTACTACACATTCTGATACTGAGGAAAAACCTTCGACTCCATCAGGTAGAGTTGACCATACTTCTGATCCCCATACTCCTCGTGAGGAGTGGGGAGGTGATCCACCTGAGACTCAACCTAGTACTATTTGGCCCAATCCACTTGAACTAGATCTATTTGATCCTTCGAATTTGGAAAATTATCTTTACGGAATGCCAACCTTACCTGAGGATGAAGAACAGGACGACACGTTCATTCCTTTGTTTCCATGCAGTTATAGACACGGGATACCAGAGTTATATGATGACACTAGCCCTACGATCACCCCGACAAGACTCTCTTTTGGTATGCCTAGTCATAATATTGTTGAACCTTCCACTATGTTTGGTAGTCACACTGGCACTAGTCATGGTGTTAGCCATACTATACCCACTGGGGGCACTACCCTCGCTGGGGGCACTACGTTGTCCACCCACACACATAGTATGGGGACTGGTCAATTTCCTCCTAATAATGATAATGTTGGAAGATGACCACCTCCTAGGATTGCCCAACCTAATAGGAATGTTTTTCGAAACAAGACCCACCATCCACCACCTAATACACGTGCCGCTACTCATCAACCCAGGACTACTTTTACGAATGATACTATTCCTCCCAACCATGAGGGTGGACACATACCACATACTTTTGTGTCCACTACCGCCACTAGTAATGCTAATGTAGAGGGTGGGAGTATCTCCTATCCACATGGACATCACGCCACCATCCTTGCTACTAGTCACACCAATATTGGAGTTGGGAATACTTCTCATGCTTCTGGTCACCAGGCGACTGCTCAAGCTAATCCTAATGTTGGGGGTGGGAACATAACATACCATTATGGTCATTACAACATGGTTACCGCTATGAATAGTACATACATGCCCCATACTCATGGTGGCAACCCTTACTACAACACAGTCGGTGTTGGCCACCAATATAACCCACCACCCCAATATGGTGCCCAAAACATGCATATACCTACTTACTCTCAAATGGGTCAGGCAGGAGGAGGTTATCAATCCTATGGCCATGGGAAAGCTTATGGTCCGTCAGGTCCTCATTATCAGCAATTTAATCCTCATGGTCAAGCTTTTGGTCCATATTATAACATGGTTCCGTTTAACCAACCTTTTATGGGGGCTTATAATCAAGCTTTCCAGCCTCATCTTCCGTTCCTTGCACGCTTGAATCTTCTGGATCTTTCGAAGCTCACAAATGATCCGGTGTGTCATGACCCTACTTGGCCCCCAGTCCCTACCAAGCTCCCTTCGGACATTCCGAAGTTTAAGGGGAAAGGTGGTGAGTACCCAGGAGATCATGTCATGACGTTTCACCTTTGGTGCTCCTCCAACTCTTTGAATCATGATTCCATTATATTACGACTATTTCAATGCACCCTCATGGGGGCATCCACAAAGTGGTATGTGGAGTTTCCTGGAAACACCTATAGGGGATTCAACGAGATTGATTTGGTTTTATTAGACCATTTCCAGTTATCGGTTCATTATGATACTGGTACTGAGTTGTTGTCCACCTTCCGTCAAAATAAGGCCACACATATTTCTGACCACATTCAAGAGTGGCGTTGGCGGAAGAGGTTAGTGAAAGCCAACATTCCTCCAGAGTTCCTGTTGGAATGGTTCCTCAAGTCTCTACTCCCATACATTGCTAAGGATGTTTCGATGTCCAACATTGTGACTGAGGAACAAGCTATCTTGAAAGTCCAGCAGTTAGACTTATTATACTCTCAGTCTGGCATTTTGTATGACATCATCCTTGACACACTGCGTACACATCATGAGCGCATGTCAGTTCCTAGACCACATGCCGATGGCATCGTTGGATCTGCAAGCACTCGCCCTGTAGATTTGGTAGCTAATCAAATGCAAAATTTGTCGCTAAACCAATCTACTCCCAGACAGGTTCACACCTTGTCCACTACCACCCCATCGTCCGATGTACACAGTGTGCAAACGACAAACCAGTAAGGTAACCAGCAACCTGGTGGTAAGAAAAAGGGGAGAAATAATCGTAAGGGTGGAAACAATGGGAATAACAATAACAATCGCAATACCCCCCGTAAGGATAATGCTAACCCTCCTCGAGAAGGTGGAAATGCTGGTGAGGATCATAAACCTAGGCGTAAGGTGAAGTTTCCTTGCAAGATTTGTGGGGAAGACCACCTTACTCACTTATGTCCTCATATTGAAGAAGCATCGAAGCACTTGGCACAGAGCCCAACTATGTTGAAGGATACCCTACCTCATCACCAAAATATGGCTTCGCATGCTCCCACCATCGATTATGGACCTAATGAAACAACAACGTCTTCTTCCAATACTAGTGGTTATGGATGTGTGAACATGGTTCAGTCAGAGGTTAGTGTTGCCACTCGTCAGCGCGATTATGATGCACCACAACCCAATTTGGGGAGTAAGCCTCCCCCTCCTCTTGACAATTCCTTGCATATCGAGAAGCCCTCTATTATGCCACGGATACCGAAAGGTGTTCTTAAGCGCTCTACGCATAATCCTAATGCTCGAGCCGCCCACAACTACTCCATCGTAGAATATTTGGGCCAAACTCCATGTGCCATGTCGACTCTTGAAGTTTTGCAAGCCTGTCCTTCTCAGAAGCATGCTATTTTGAGTGTGTTAGGAGTTCAGGATGGGGAAAGTCCCACTGTTATCAAGTTCGATACTATTGATGTCCAACCTCGCTTACCTTACCATGTGGCTTTTCAAATCCAGGTGGTGTGCCTTCAGATTTTTTTCAAACGTACTATGGTTGACGAAGGTGCTTCTGCATCAGTAATGTAGTTAGCTTGTTGGAAAGCTCTTGGCTCTCCTCCCCTACTCGCGTCTAGAACCAAGCTCACTGCATTCTATGGTCATTCATTTAAGTCGCATGGAATTATCTCTTCCCTTGTTGTCACCTTGGGAGGTAAGTCTGCGCCTATTGAAGTCGAGGTGGTTGATGCGCCCATCGACTACAACCTTTTACTGGGACGGAATTGGATGTATGCCATGAAAGCTGTTGCGTCCACTGTATTCATAGTTATCTGCTTTCCTCACGAAGGCAATATTGTGACCATTGATTAGTTGGATTACATTAAATTTTCTTCCATAGCATCCACGGGATCCATAGTCCCACAAGTTACTCATTCTCAGCCGGCAACTGGGAACATGGGTGTTGGCATGTACCCTTCATTGATGGGAATTTATGATTTTTCCACACTTGTGAATTTTATTGGAACCATTACCGACGATGCATCTCCTCCTTCACGTAATATGTTATTCCGGACTTCTTATTTTGATGATCCATGGACTTTACCATCCACAAGTTCCACGTCTGGAAACATTTTGCATGTCGGGATGTCTATGCCATTGTCTATAGCTGAGCTTGCTTACCATCATATTCAAAAAGCCACTACAGAACCGGATCTCTCTTCTTCCCAGATAGTTGAGGAACATCTCGTTACGCTGCCAGCTTGGGCAACCAACTCGTCTTATTCCCATGATTGCCTCGATGATACTTTGCCTTCTGATGAAGCTATTATGGAGGCCATGTGTGGTAGTGAGAGACCTTGGGAAGATATGCACCATCGCTCTTATTTCCTTCCTAAACTCAAGCTCGCCAAACGAGAAGAGTTTAGGATGACTCTAGCAGAGATGGTTGGTCACCCTGTGGCTCTTTTGGAGACACATGATGTTTTCACGGAAGGGAATATGGTTAATATCTCCCCAACTATGTCGATCAATATCTCTCGTACTCCCGGAATAGTTGAGAATGTTTACATCGGTGACGATCTCACTCCTGAGGAGATCGCTATTTACACTGAATTGTTTACAAAACTTCGAGAAGCTTTCACCTGGTCATATGAGGAGATGCTAGGAATAGACCCCCGCATTGTTGAACATGATATTAGAACATATCCCAACGCTAAACCGGTTCGACAACACTTACATGCCGTGAACCCTAGAATGGCAGCCGCTATCAAGGCAGAGGTGGAGAAACTGCTCAGAGATGGTTTCATCTACCCCATTGCCCTTACCGAATGGGTGTCAAACCCCATTCCTATGGATAAGAAGCAGGGAACGATTCGTGTATGTACCAAATTTAGGGATTTGAACCATGCATGTCCGAAAGACAACTTCCCCACACCATTCATAGATCAAATCTTGGATGCTTGCGCCGGGAGTGAGATTTTTTCCTTCATGGATGGATTTTTCGGCTATAACCAGATTCAGATAAAACCCGAGGATCAACATAAGAAAAATTTTATTTGTCCTTGGGGAACATTTGCATATCGGAAAATGCCCTTCGGCCATAAAAATGTTGGAGCTACGTTTCAGCGCACCATGACCTATGCCTTTCACGATCTTAAAAATATTATGGAGGTTTTCTTGGATGATTTTGTCGGCCATTCTCGCAAGAGAATGGACCACCCCAAGCACCTCCGCATGATTATCGAACGATGTATACAATACAAGATTCGATTGAATCCTAACAAATGAATCTTTGCTATAAGAACAGGTCGCCTTCTGGGCTTCATAGTTTCTAAAGAGGGTATTATAGTCGATCCTCTCAAAGTTGAGGCAATACTTCAGTTGCCTCCTCCACGTAATTTGTTACAACTTCAGATCCTACAAGGGAGAGCCACTTTTCTACACCGTTTCGTAGTCAATTATGCTAATCTTACCAAAGGTTTCGCACGCTTATTGAAGAAGGACACACCTTTTATTTGGGATGAACGAGCCCAACAGTCTTTCAACTCCCTTAAGAAAGCTTTGGTATTGGCCCCTGTGCTTAGTCCACTAGATTTCGCACGAGATTTTATCCTTTATGTGGCCGCGTCTCAAGAGACGATTGGCATGGTCTTGGTTCAGGTGGATGATGCGCTTATCGAGCATGTCATCTATTACCTTAGTCGAAATCTAGTAGACGCTGAGCTAACATATACTCATGTGGAAAAGATGGCGCTTGCAACTGTTTATTCATCCCAACGGTTATGACATTACATTTTGCATAGGACCACCATAGTTGTCATGCATATCAATCCGTTTCAGTTCGTACTATCATGACACCTTATCGGGGGGAAGTATAATAAATGGATTGTTATCCTTCATGAATTTGATCTTGATTTTGCTTCCGCAAAGTCGATTAAATCATTGGTATTTGCTGAGCTTATGTCGGACCTTCCAAGACTTGATGAGGATGTCATACATGAAGATTCCTTTGTGGATGAGCACTTATTTCTTATTTCGTCAGAGGACCCTTGGTATGGGGATGTCATTGTATATCTCCAAACTTTGAATTTTCCTCTGCACTATTCACAAGATGAGCGACGACGTGTGAAACATCACTCTAAAGATTATACTATCATCGGTGACACTTTGTATTGCCGAGGAAAGGATTCTATCCTCCGTCATTGCTTAAATCACGAAGAAGCGGAGCGGGTGCTTGATGATTGCCATGCTGGGGCATGTGGCGGTCACTTATCCGGGCTTGCTACAACCCAACGTCTTATGTGAGCTTGTTATTTCTGGAATTCCATCTTTAAGGACTATGTTAATGTTGTGAAGAGATGTCACCCTTGCTAGGTGTTTTCTCAGAACATACACTCGCATCCAGTGCCCCTTCATCCGGTTGTCACCGTCAGTCCCTTCACCAAGTGGGGGGTGGATTTCATGGATTGCAAACCAGCTTCGGTTGGGGGGCATCACCATATCATAGTGGCCGTGGACTATTTTTCCAAATGGGATGAGGCCATGCCTACCATTAAAGCCGATGGTGCTACAGCAGACCACTTCGTATTCAATCAAATTATAACTCGATTCGGTATTCCGAAAGAGATTGTCACTGACCATGGCAGTCACTTTCAAAACAAGATGATGGAGGATTTGTCCCTCAAGCTTGGGTTTCATCAAGAACACTCATCTTCTTATTATCCCCAAGAGAATGGTCAAGTAGAAGCAGTAAATAAGTCTTTGAAGACCATTCTCCAATTTACCATCCAACAAAGAAAGACCAATTGGCATATCATGTTATATCCTGCTTTGTGGGCATATCGAACCGCAGTCAAGACTGCCACTGGGCTCTCACCGTTTCAGCTAGTTCACAGTGTGGAGTCACTTTTACGGATTGAATGCAAGATCCCTTCACTTAAACTGGCCATAGAGCTCCTCCCTGACACGATGGGTCTTGAGAAACGTTTAATCCACCTTGAGCAACTTGATGAGCAGCGTCGAGATGTTGATGTGGCCATAGATGCCAACAAACATCGTGTTAAGGTTCAATATGATAGGTCTGTCTGTCCCCGGTAGTATGTTGAAGGTGACTTGGTCCTCTTATATGACCAAGCTAAAGAACCCCTGGGGAAAGGCAAGTTCAACCCCATGTGGCATGGTCCTTACTTCGTGAGGCGTGTCCTAGAAAAAGGAGCCTATGAATTAGAAGACTATGAGGGGACTGTCTTGAAAGCGCCTAGAAATGGGCTCTACCTCAAGCGATATTACGCTTGAACCTCTAGTTTAGGCTGATACTTTTGTATACTATTGTATAGTTGCTTCTGTACATAGTTTAGATTTATTTTGGTTTTCGGGTCTATTGATTAGCTTCCATTTGATTGATAGATGTCAGCAGAGTTTCCTACGTTCTTAGGATTTGCGAATGGTGCTAGCTTTCATACGCAGCATCTTACTTCTGCCTGGGTTATTTTCTCACCTGACCACCTAGTTGGGTCCTCAAGAGGTGCTTGTCTTGGTTCTACATCTAAAAATGTGGCTGAGTATAGTGCTTTCATTGAGCTACTTCGGGATGCCATTTCCCATGGCGTCCAGTCTTTAGAAGTCCACCTAGATTCACAACTAGTTGTGTCTCAGCTGAATGGGCAGTACCGTGTGCGAGATCCTATGCTATTACGGAAATTCCTAAGGGTAAGATTCTTGGAACGATATTTTGTTTCAATTACATAAATACATGTTCCGAGAAGTTTTAATCATATATCTGATGCATATGCTAACTATGTATTAGATTGGAATTTGTCACATTCATCATGAAGCACATAAATACAAAGACATTCATACATTTGTACATACACACGTATAGTAGAACCGAGAACCAAAGTTTTTATATATATAAATATGTCCAAAAATGGTAGTGTCATACAAAACTAGAGCCCGTAGCCCTCAAAATATACATATCGATAAAAAAAATGAGATCCTAGGATATCTATTCCCCCCGAGGAGGCCTAGCTGCCACCTCGACGGGATGTTCTCGTAGAAATATTGTACTGCATTGGCTACCCGCCGCAGTACCTGTACCCACTCACTAGGAACACCCACTACTTGGCGCTGCATGGCCTCAGGTAGTCGGGCCACCTCTTTTTGTGGTACCCGGGCCCATCCGTGATATGTTGCGCTGTAATGTCTGTAGAGTGCGCCCTGCTGTAGCATCTCCTGCCTCATCACCTCTACCCCGAAGACCATGTCTTAGGAAGCCCTCGGATCTCACTGGGCCTTTGTCTGCGAGCAAACAATCAAACTTTAGCACTTGATACTACCACCAAAAATATTTTTGCATTTTCAACTATAATAAAAAATCCATAAAAATTTAATAAACACAAAACCAAAAGAGTGGTCACTGATGTCTTCAAATGTTGTGCCTGGTGGGAGAGGCATGTCTCGATCCTGTCTGAAGTCTATCCCCGCATAGGGATAGTCCTCTATAGTGATCACCTGTCGGTTCCACCAGTGGAAGAAATCCTTAGTATACGGTGACACCGGACAGCCACCCTCAGACTAGATCATGGAGACTGTGAGGAGGGACATCCACCCTCAGACTAAGCCCCGAAACCCTCTCAAAGAAGAAGCTGCATAGGATACTACCATACCCAAAGTTTTTGTCCTTCCCCTCTTTGCATTCTGTCAATTGTGTCTTCATAGACACCAGCAGTGTAGTACACCAGTCGAATACCATAGGTTTCATGCATTGTGATGCATAGAACATCACCGGCCTGGATGCCTGGTGTAGAGCTTTGGATCCAGTGATCCGCACCAAGGTAGCCACAATGATCTTTATGCTCATATCTACTATGGCATTGACGGGCACTTGAATTCCCACCGCTCATGTGTTTGCGGGACAATACCGTGCTATGTAGTCTTAAACAGTGATCCCACCACCCATGGTCCAAGACCGAAGACTGGCCACCTCACCTCTACGGGATAAACCGGTAATGAAGTAGATATCTTCCACTTCCAGTGTCAGGGTTTTCCCATTGAGGATGAAGTTTTGTGCATCCACATCCCAGTAGTCTATCAGGTGACGAAGTAATAGGTTTTGGGCCCTTAAACCCCCTATACTCCAGAACTTGTACAACCCACATGCTTGCAATGCCTGTTGTGCTTACACATCATTGCGCGTGGCCTCATCAACTTGGTCATGCTCTCTCTCCCTCCACTCTAGAACCATCATGGATTGAGAAACAAACAAGTTTTGGTCAGTTCCTTGTGTAAAAATTTCTTTACGTCCGTACCCGCGAGATAATTTGTATACAGGTGCGGGTACCCACGGCCAGTCTATTTTTTGACTATGCGTTTGGTGCCTTACCCACGACCCACATAGTTATAGCCCGCGGGTAGCGCCGAAGCTATCTAGGGCTCGGAAAAACTAAAAATCCTACCGCTTAAAACTAAAAGGAAAGCATTGAAATGAAAGGTATGGAAGTGACTACCAACCTACTCTGGACGGTTCGATGAATGGTCGCTTGTAGCTCCCAGAATCGGCAACTGAACTTTCAGGTGAAAACTAACCAAAAACTCCAAATGTGGTGAATAGTAAAAATGAATTGAAAATTGTAAAATTTTATTAGTATTTACAATTTTCTGGACCCACTTGTCTATAGTTTTTACTGTTTTGAGCCATTATGAACTAATATCGTGTCATGGAGTAGTGTTTTTTAATCATATTTCCTCAACGAAAGTTGTTCTGAACCATTTCGCACCTACGGCAGGTACATTTCACACCTGGCATATAGGTTAGATGCCATTTTCGCATGCATTATGCATTTGACCTATTGACCATTTTCATAAACCCTAGGTGTGACCCTGCTTCGTAACTGAAACTGAACCTTCACACTACTATAGAAGTGTCATTATGTGGCAATAGGGATTTTCCGAACATGGGTACCCTAGTTAGAACCCCTTTGTGCATTATGGTACCCATGCCGTTGTTTGTCCTTAGGTTTAGGAGTCCTTCGTAGTTACGCCATGACACTGCGATAAAGACTCATACTCTACTTTGTCTTATGCTGGCCATCTCCCTTAAGGACTCCCCTCAGTTATATCATGTTGTGATTGCATTGCATCATCTTGCTTGCCGCTTGAGCCTTGTGCTGGCTCGCGCTTACTCAATTGTTAGCCTGGTGCCTGAGCACTCTTTCCCTGTCGAGCCATACAGAGCTTATATATTTTCCCTTTCACAATTTGATCACCTTTTAACCCTGAGGGAACATCCCCCTCGAGTGTCCACATCCTGCACACACATCCTTGCATTGAGCATAGGTATGTTCCACTGCTTGGGACTAGTCTGCTCGCTATTTGACACTCGTTCCCTCGCTTGTTGTACTATAAGCAATTTTATTTTTTTTCAAGCTTTTCCAAATATGAAAAAGACCAAAAAATCAAATATTCCAAAAAGCCGGACGGGATTATGGTCACTATTTCTTGTTGGCAGCTGTTGTGTCGCCTTTGAACAGATCATTCATTCCACTCTCTACATTATGAGTCGAGACTATAGTTGGACCTTAGGAGTTGTACTTGTTTCTTAGTTTTCTCCACTGATTGGTTAAGCTTCCAATCATTATTGTAATACCCCAATTTGTGGACCCTTAGGAAATATTGGTTCTAATGTAAATATTGTAAACACACGATGTATGTTTCCCTAGCGTGGATCTCAAGGCCAAGGCCCCGCTAGTTTATGCTCAGATTTTATTTAAATTAGACACGCTTGATATTTTGTTACCCACGTGCTATTAAGCCATGGGATATTGTAAATTGATGTAAATATTTAACATTGAAATGAAATACCAAAACTGGCTATGGAGGCAACGAATGAGAAGGGGCCACGTGTATCCACTAGGGAGTGGTGAGGGGGCTATGGGACTAAACCATAGGCTGCCATTTGTCATTATGAGAACCCATTGACTTCCCTAGGTGACATTAATGCCTGTTGTAAGAAAGTGGTTGAGATTTCAGCCCATGGCTTCAATGGAGCATGGGCAGCCCTGAAATTTGTATGGGTGGGCATGGGCTCTGTTTGCTTGGGCAAGAAGTCACTCAACCTCATGGGAGGTTGCTTCATTCTCACCCCATTCCATTGTGAAACTACCTAGCATCATTCTGCATCCAAAAAAAACGAGTTCCGGCAGTGAGAGAACCAGAAAATCGCGACCTTGAGAGAACCCAGATTTTGAAAGACCAAAAACGCCCAGATTTGGCATGGGACAGGGAAATCCAATGGGGAATCCATTAGCATGAACCTTGGGGCAAATTTGGGAGCATTAGCTACCCCAAAATCAATAGGATAACCCAGTTTTTGCAGCCCAGAAAATGAGTGACGGATTTGAGAATTGGGTGAGCAGAATGGTAAGAAATGAAGTTGGAAATGACTATGCAGAGGTTGGGTGTGCTTGATAAACCCAGTGAAGGCTAGGATCTCAAGGATTAGCAGCTGGACCTTTCTATGCCCATCCTGAAGAGCACTGGAGGGAAGAGATTCCTGAGGGACTGTGTAGCAGAGAAGGGGATCTTCCTTGTGTTGGATGTGGTAGGTAATGTGGGTGCCTGACTGTTGAGCTCACTTGAGATGCCTGTAGCTTTGTGGTTGAGCTCACTGCTTAGCGTTACCCTCCTCTATCTTCTTGGATGCTTGACTGAAACCATGGCTGTGAGTGAGCCCAGCTAGTCCTCCTTAGTGTATACACAGCCCAGCTCGGGGGTGACCTCTCAGCTGAAAGAACACAAGCTGGACAGAGGTCTATGGTTGGGAGGAACGTTGCTCTTCCATAGCCATTCGTTTGGACCATTACAATTCAAGATGAGTATTCTTGTGATTTAATTTATTATAGTCTGTGTTTTGCAATGCATTCATGTTAATGAAACGAAAGGCATCATGTTTATGCAATATGATAATTAATGACTGTTACATGTATGGTTGAGTTATGTTAATTCTATGCTCTGCAAACAATTTAATTAATGACTGTTGTTTATCTGTTGAATGCATGATGAAACTATGTGCATATGTGATGTTTAATTCCGCTGTGTAGTTATTGAGTTTAAGTCTGCACCCATAAGTTTTTTTAAATTGCATGCGTTATGAGTCAAAGTATTGGGGCTAAGCCTTTACGAAAGCCCTGTGTGTTGTTAACGTTTCCCTTCCCACATTCGATGATGGAAGGGGACGTTACAATTATGGAGCCCTCTGTAATTCCTCCTGCATTGCACAATTTATGTCAAGTCTATGCTGCCTGAGTCTATCCATCTACTCATGCTCTTGTTCAAAGGAAGTCTTGAACCAGTGTCGGCCACTCCTCAGATCTCTTGACTATTACATGTCGGCCATCCTTATTGAGTCAGTCTGTTTTACCTGATTTCTTCCAAATCTTTCAGCATAGCTGGTACCTCATGCTGGTTGATGGCGGATGCCTTAATTCCCTCCTTCCAGCGAGTCTCGTTCCGTCGACTTCAACCCATTTATTTCGAGACTTGAGGCTTAGAGTTTGGTTGAGTACCTTGAGGCTTGCAGTCATTAGTAGCAGGTTCTCTCGCCATCGACAGTTTTGGGAATACATCAATGTCCCCTAATCAATGGATTCATCCTAGTGTTCAACTTCAACCCATTTATTCACACTCTGATGATTGTACTCTGTGCCTTGATGCCCATTTTCATTATTGGTGGGTTATCTCGCATCTGTTAATGGTATACATCATTGACTAGTAATCAGACGATGTCACATTAGGTTCGACCCCAACTCCTTTATTCACTTGATGGGACTTGCACCGTCGAAGACTTGTGTAGAAGAACCCAGGTGATAGTGGCATTCAGTATGCTACTTATGAATTTGACTTTACATCTGAGATATCACCTCTCAGATATCAGCAATTTGTACCAGTTGTTTCCTTTTCAGCAGGAGACCATATCTTACTGTAGAGGGATCATGGCTATGATCACTTATGACATGTATTCACTATGTACTGCCTATTCATGGCCATTATATCAGATTGTTGTATTACCAACATGTATTCAGGGATACTATTGTATTATGACGAGTGAGATGCTCTTTCCACTTGTGTCTCCATCACTGCACTTCTGAGTTTTATAATGTATTTCGGCCATCGGAGCATCAGTCTCTGACCTCACACATTAGGGGGCATCTGTTATACCGTAATCTTCCACACTATGAGCATCAACATTCTTTGGCCTGTAGGATCCATTTCACTGACTCAGATTCATTTTATATCCTTTAGCCCTATTTTTCCCTATTTTTATTCCTACCCACTTGTTTCAACCTTATAGCAGGCGTACCCGCGAGTTGTATCACTATAGCCCGCGGGTATCAAGTAAAATGGTAAAAATCACTAGTTTATTACTTTTTACTCCCAAAAAGCGGTCATTGGGTGACCTTTGGCTCTCCATCTGCCCGAGTAACGCCTCGATGTGTCCTTTCACCTACCTTTGAGAGGACTATATATTGAGCACATATGGCTTATGGACGGGAGGAGAAAGAAGAGCAAGAGAACTCTAGTGGATTTTTTCCCTATCTTAAGTCTATAGTCATTGATCCTTGTAGTTGTGAACCCTTTATGTTCACCTTCCAAACTCCTATCTAGTTTGAGTTTTCCATTCATGGAGGATTGAAGTCGTGGAAGCACAAGTGGATTGATCCAGATCTTCGTTCATATTGGTTGCCGGCAAGAGGTCGTATCACTTTGTACTTCTTGTTTATTAATAGAAATACTCATATTCTCGTCCATTAATGTTGTAAATGTTGTTTATCTTACATTGGGTTGCATTTACTTGTTATATCATAGGCCATTGCTATTGATGATGTTAATGCCGTTTATATATTATATGTACTTGTTGTGTATTGGCTGTCAAGAATAATTTGTAGATTCAAGTGCATGGATTGAAAAGCTCCAATGGGGATCTACATCAAATGTTTGGATCGAGGTTGGTTACCTTTGTCCTTATCTTAGCATTGTCATTTATATAGGATAGTTATGGGAATTGAGTTGATTTCTGGTAGTCATCTATCTGTTGTGGTACACCCTAAGCCATAGTGAGTTTTCTCCAATACACAAGGCTAAAAAATGAATTCAAATAATGTCTGGAAACTGATCGAATACAATGACCAGATCCGGCAAGGAGAGGAGGGAATGCAAGGGTGAGTGGATGTAGGTGGGGGAGACAAGAGTGTCCACCACTACCAAATCTCATACTTGTCCAAGATGGAACCCAAAACAACTCCAAATAAAACCAAACAACTCAACACACAAGACAGAAAGGGGTCTCTCACTGGATCTTACAGTACAGAGGGAGTTTGCACACAAACCATAACTCAAATTGGAAAATGGAATCCTGTATGGAAAACATGGTAGATCGGCGCACTTTGTGCTTGTACACAGTGTGATGTCGCAGTTAACCAATGCGGGAAGTGCGACGGTCCCGCAAAAGACCAATGAAAGGGTTGCGATGATAGGCCCACAGACAAAGAACATAGATAAAAAATGACACAGTGTCGCTCTGAGTCCATTGACCAGGTGCGACAGACGAGATCTAAGTTCAAAAATGAACCAATTCTCCAAACAATGAGCAATGAAAAGGTTTGAAAATGAGAAGTACAAAATCAAAGGAAGGTAACCAAACTCTTCAAAGTGAAGATATGATGGTGAAACCAATTTAAGAGGCAAATGAAAAATAAAATGGCTTGTAACAAGAAATTAACTGAAAATGACATTCAAATTGACAACTACAAAACAATGTTCTTCCCCAGTATGGTCGCCAGATTTATTTGACGTACAATCCACTTGAACGGACGCGAGCCGAATCTCCCTAGCTCAATGTGAGTCTAGAACAAATAAAACAGACTATAAACCACTTTCCTAGATCTAGTTAAGGATCAAGTTATTGGATGTCTTACCTTAAGTTTGTAGTCCTTTTCCTAGATGTTGTTCCATGCCTCGCAGTCGTCAGATCTAAGCTGGAAGACTTTCCAAGACACACGAAACAAGACAAACAAGTAAAAGCATCTAAACGATAAAAGATATAAGTAAATAGTTAAGTAGGTAAACTACATGTTAGAAAAACAAGATTGTAGAGCAATAACAACAAACAGAAATGCAAATATAATCACACACACATTACAAGAGAGACACAGATATATCATGGTTCAACCCAACTTGGGCTACGTCCACATTGAATTTGCCAGTCCTTATTATTATTGATGTCCAGCAAGGTGAAGGGATACAACCTGCAACACAGCCGCTGCACTTCCTCTTCACTGTCTCATAGTCTCTCTCCTGATCTTTGAGATCTTTACAATGCATAAAACCTAATACATCATACCCTATCCGTATTACAATGTCTTTTTTTTATAGGGAAAATACAATGGGAAAAATACCACGGGATACCCAAAAACCATGGGCCCACAAAACAGCTGGCGAAAACAGCCCCAAAATTTTTTCTTGGGGGCATTGGCCCCGAACCCCCATTTCTCGGGGGCACTACCCCCAAACCCCCTTTTTTGGGGTGTTGCCCCGAACCCCTAAAAATGAAAAATGGGTGTACAGTCCTCTGGGGTGCACGACTTATACAATATCATCTATGAGACTGGAAGATCTGGCTCCACAACCAACAATCTCCCACTTGGAGACTGATCACAACAACTCCACCACTGCTGCACTTGCTAGACTTGGCGCTTGGAAAATTCCTCCTCTTAACCTTCATGCTAGAAGGCCAACTGAAACTGAGCAGGAACTCAGTTTCTCTCTGGTCACTACCTTTGTGAACATGTCTGTAGGATTCTGGCTAGTATGTATGTTTTCCAGCTTCAACAGTTCATCTTCTAGAACATACCGTATGAAATGGTACTTGAGATGTATATGTTTAGTCCTGGAATGGAATGCTGAGTTCTTTGCAAGATGAATGGCACTCTGGCTGTCACTATACAACCTGCTATCATTCTGCTTCTTACCCACTTCCTCCATAAGCCTCTGCAACCAAATAATCTCTTTACTAGCCTCTGTAACAGCAACATACTTTGCTTCCATTGTTGACAGTGCAACAACCTTCTCCAGTTTCAAAATCCAGCTTACTATTGTTCCACCTACAATAAACACATACCCTGTGGTGCTCCTCTTGTTATCCTTATCACCTGCAATATCTACATCAACATATCCCTATAGAACAGTGTCTGAACCTCCAAAACATAATGCCTGAGTGGTGGTACCTCTCAAATACTTTAGAATCCACTGTACTTCCCTCCAATGTTCTTTACCTGGATTTTTCATATATCTACTCACAACTCCCACTGCATGTGCAATATATGGTCTTGTGCACACCATGGCATACATCAAGCTGCCAACTGCTGATTGATAGGGAATCTTGGACATGTAATCTGTCTCTTCCTGTGTCTTGGGACACATTTCCTTACTTAGACTGAAATGGCTGGCCAAAGGCGTACTAACTGGTTTTGCATTCTGCATTCTGAAGCTCTCCAACTCCTTTTGTATGTACTGACCCTAAGACAATGTCAATTTGCGATTTTTCCTGTCTCTTTTTATTCTCATACAAAGGATTTGCTTTGCAGCACCCAAATCCTTCATCGCAAATGAATTAGATAGCTTCCTTTTGAGTACATTTATATCCTGCATGTTAGACCCTGCAACAAGCATGTCATCCACATACAATAACAAGATAATATATCTTTCATTGTCTAGCTTCGTGAAATAAACACAATGGTCAGAATGACATCTACTATAACCTTGTTCTGTCATAATACTGTCAAATTTTAAATACCATTGCCTTGGAGCTTTCTTCAAGCCATACAAACTCTTTTTCAACCTGCATACCAAGTTCTCCTTACCTTTGACCTCATACCCTTGTGGCTGCTGCATATATATCTCTTCCTCCAAATCCCCATGGAGAAAGGTTGTTTTTACATCTAACTGTTCAAGATGCAAATCTTCTACTGCCACTAGAATTAAGATAGTCCTAATTGAATTCATCCTACCAACAGGAGAAAATATTTCATCAAAATATATATCTTTCTTCTGTGCAAACCCCTTTACAACAAGTATATCCTCGTACCGCTTCTTACCTCCTTCTTCTTCCTTCAGCCTGTAAATCCATTTGATCTGCAATGCTCTTTTACCAGCAGGCAACTAAACCAGATCCCAAGTCTGTTTTCCTACCAATGAGTCCATCTCCTCATTCATGCCTTACTCCCACTTCTTTCTAGTTTCCACTTGCATTGCTTCTTCATAACATTCTGGTTCACCAGCATCAGTCATCAACAAATAATACATTGAAGGAGAGTATCGTTCAGGGAGTCTACTTAACCTGGTAGATCTTCTTGTAGTTGTAGGAGTTTCAGCTACTTGCTGTTCTTCTTGATTTTTTGGCACCTTTGGAAATTCATTTTCTTGAATTTCATCAAGTACTGTGTACTCTGTGGTTTCCTTTTCCTGTTTCTTTCCCTGCAACTGATCTTTATACATGACCTTTTCATTGAATATCACATCTCTACTCCTGATGATTTTGTTATTTTCATAATCCCATAAGCGATAACCAAATTCATCAACCCCATATCCAATAAAGGTACATTTCTTACATTTAGCTTCAAGCTTTGTTCTATTTCTCTTTATCAATATGGACAAATGCTTCAAAACCAAACGTTCTCAGAAATGAGTAGTTTACCTTTTATCTGTCCATGCCTCTTCTGGAATACCACCATACAAAGCACTTGAAGGTGCTCTGTTTATTAAATAAACAATAGTATTTACAGCATCTGCCCAAAACTGTAAGGGAAACCCTGCATTCAGTCTCATACACCTTGCACGCTCCATGATCATTATGTTCATCCTTTCTGACACACCATTTTCTTTTGGTGTTCCTGGGACTGTCTTCTCTCTACGAATCCCATGGTATGAACAGTAACTATCAAACTCCTTACCGCAGTACTCACCTCCATTATCAGATCTGAGACACTTCAACCTTTTCCCTATCTCATTCTCAACCAAATCTTTCCACTTCTTAAAAGTAGCAAACACATCAGATTTCTGTCTAATGCAATAAACCCAAGTTTTCCTAGTTGCATCATCAATAAATGTAACACAATAATGAGAACCACCAAGAGATTGTACCTGAGCCGGTCCCCATACATATGTATGCACTAGCTCTAACTTTTCATTCTTCTTATGTTTCCCAACCCTGAGAAATCTGACTCTCTTCTGTTTTCCATAAACACATTTTTCACAGAATTCCAAACTTACTTGCTTCAAATCTAACAGCAACTTCCTTGAGTGGAGAATCTGCATCCCCTTCTCACTCATGTGGCCAAACCTATGATGCCACAATGTTGTCTCTGTTCCTGTGGAAGCTAAAGAGATAGAATGGTCAGTATTATGAGGACATAAATACAATGTACCTATCATGTCTCCTTTTGCTATCACCATTGATCCTTTAGTGATCTTCCACCACTTTTCTCCAAATGTAGATAGACACCCGCCATCTCCCAACTGCCCTATTGAGATCAGATTTCTTTTCATAGCAGGAATATGCCTAACATCTTTCAACATCCAGTCAGTTCCATTCTTAACTTTTATCCATACCTTACCCATTCCAACAATTTTACATGGCTCATCATCACCCAATAAAACATGTCCAAAATTGCCAGGAACATACTCATGAAAGTATTTCCTATGGGGTGTAGCATGATATGAAGCTCTTGAATCTACTACCCAATAATCACTAGTATTATCTAATGCAAGAATCAAAGCATCTTGTAACACATCACCTGCTACATTTGCTTCCTGGGTAGTTTCCTTCTGTGCATCTCCTTTCTTCTTTAGATATCTGTAGTCTTTCTTCAGATGTTCTTTCTTTCCACAGTTCCAACACTCTATTTTTCCCAGTCTGGACTTGGATCTTCCCGTTTTAGACTTGCCACGATTACCTTGGCTCTTTCCTCTGTCCTTTGGTCTTCCCCTGCTCTCCATGGTCAACACATTACCTAATGTCTCATTTGTGCTTTTTCTTCGCATTTCCTCACTAAGAATAACACCAATAACATCATCAAATTTTAAGGTGTTTGAACCAGAGACAGAGTTACTTACAGCGATGACCAAGCTATTCTCGCTTTCTGGTAATGAACAAAAGATTAGAAGAGCCCTAACCTCATCATCAAAGTTCACACTTACAGAACTTAGCTTATTTGCAACCGTATTAAACTCATTTAAATGATCAGTAACAGATCCACCTTCAGACATCTTCATATTAAATAAAGGCTTCATTAGAAATACCTTGTTGGAGGCTGAGGGTTTTTCATATAGCTTACCTAGTACACTCATCAAACCCTCCGTTGTCATTTCTTTTGAGATATTGAAAGCCACCGACGAAGCCAAGCTCAACTGTATTGTTCCCAGAGCCTTTCTGTCAAGAACCTCCCATTCTTTGTCCCTCATGGTCGCCGACTGCTTTACTCTTCCTCCCAATGGTAGGAATAGATCCTTCTGGTACAGATAGTCCTCCATTTGCATCTTCCATAACTGGAAGTTTTGGACGTTAAACTTCTTGACCTTAAACTTTCCTTCTTCTGCCATTGCTCCCACTCGAACCAGAAACCCTAGCTTCCTGTGAGTTTATCTGCCAAATAGACCTTTGGCTCTGATACCAATTGTTAGAAAAACAGGATCGCAGAGCAATAACAATAAACAAAAATGAAAATATAATCACACACACATTACAAGAGAGACACAGATATATCATAGTTCACCCCAACTTGGGCTACATCCACATTGAATTTTTCAGTCCTTATTATTATTACCGTCCAGCAAGGTGAAGGGATACAACCTGCAGCACAACCGATGCACTTCCTCTTCACTGTCTCACAGTCACTCACCCGATATAAGAGATCTTTACAATGCATAAAACCTAATACATCATACCCTAGCCGTATTACAATGTATTTCTTTTATAGGGAAAATACAATGGGAAAAATACCACGGGATACCCAAAAACAATGGGCCCACAAAACAGCTGGCGAAAATAGCCCCAAATTTTTTTCTCGAGGGCGCTGCCCCCGAACCCCCTTTTTTAGGGTGTTTCCCTAAAACCCTAAAAATGCAAAAATGGGTGTACAGTCCTCCGGGGTGCACAGCTTAGACAATATCATCTATGAGACTGGAAGATCTGGCTCCACAACCTACACTACACAATATCATCAAGACAACAATATTGGTGGAAAGAATCTATATTACTGTAAAAAAGTGGGGAAAGTACATAGAAGAGAAAGACTACAACCAGAGCTTAACGAAGTAAACCTTCTCCATTGAATCCAATGCCATATCCTCCCAAGGAAGTGTGAGTCTCTCAATGGATGAGTAGAGATCTCTCCAAGATGGTTTCACCAGCATGTAGACACTATATACTTCCTCCTTTTGGAATGGGAGTGAGATTCATTTATATAGGACTAAGTGGATAGGGTAGGTTGAGATATGGTAGGAGAGAGATAGGGGATCCTTCCAAGAGGTTAGGAATCGAGTGCCAACTCTCCCAAAAGGTCAGGGGTAAGGATTCATGTCAACTAGCTTCGAGAATGGGCTCGAAGGAGCTAATTTTGTCTATTAACTAATATTGTCGCACCCTGCAAGAGAGCAAGATGCGACGTCGCAGGTTGCATGAGTGTATCCTACGATGACCTCTCAATACCTAGTGTAAATGGGTTATATCTCTTCCAGGCCAATAACTTAGTCAATGAAACTTTAGGGATGTATACATTGAATCTCATGATGGTAATATTTTAGGTGTAACAAACTCTTTTTCAGATAGGTCCATGAAAGATTCTTTAAATCCCGTCATGTCTTTGGAAGCCCCACTATCAATAAGCCAATCATTACACCCATGTGTAATAGTACTTGTGAGAGCAGAGATTAGAAAATACTCTTCGTCACTTGAAGAATCATCACTTTCCACTCTAGGATTCTTCTTAAGAGGTTCATCATCCTCCAAAGCATGAGCATGATACATTTTCTTATTCTTATTCTTGCTGTTGTTGGAGCCTTTCTTATTCTTGGGACAATCTTGGAAAAAGTGTCCCTTCTCATCACATATGAAGCATCTCAGATCTTTCTTCTCCCTTTGATGGTGGTGAGAAGATTTCTTGTGATGACGTTTCTCCCTCTTGAGCTTACTTCTCTTGGTGTGTGCTGTGAGAGATTGATCTTCACTTCCCATCTTTTCTTCTCGGGCCACAAGTGTATCTTATTCTTGAGAGCATTCCTCCCATAGTCTACTGAAAGAGATTAATTTCTTTCTTGCAGAAATTCCTTGGATGAATGAGTCCCATGACCTAGGTAGGCCATTCAGTGTGGTCATCACAATTTCTCCATTATCCACCATTTCATCCATAGCTTCAAGTTGTTCTTTGATTTGAGAGACCCTAGTAAAGTAGGATTGGATGGTCTCTCCATTATGGATCTTTACACTCTTCAATTGGTTCCACAGAGTCATTTTCTGGTTTATGTTCTTTCCTTTGAACATCTTGGTCAAGGAGTCAAAGATATACTTAAGTGTCTTTAGAGAAGACACATGTAGTATGAGATGGTCTTTAATAGAATCTGCAATGATTCTCTTGGATTTTACCAAGTTCTTCTTATGTAAGGCCTTAACCTCATCTCCCTTTGGAAATGGAACCTCTTCACTTATGTAGGTGTCCAATTCATTCTCTTCTAGGATTAACCCAATCCTATACTTCCATGCTCGGAAGTTATCATCACCTTCAATCTTATCCTAAAGCATGGTGTGGTGAGACATCTTAATGAGAAACTCAAATGGAAATAAAAGATTTAGGTCTTACAACTTGTTTTGTTGAAACTGGATCTGGAGCTAGATTAGGGTTTGTCAAAGAAACCCTAAAAATTCAAATTTTGAATTTCAAACTTCTGATTGGATGGAAAGATGCACCATGATGAGCTGATCAAGCTGGTATACTTCAATTTTGAAATATCCAAATTTTGACCCCTCAAAATTGACTTTGAAACTTTCGGATCTGCAGTTTCTATCCAAATTTGGTTTTTTGGTTTTCTAGTCAAAATCTCGAACTAGGGTTTGATAAAGCCCAGGGTTCTTCCCAACCAAAAATTTTGATCTTGGTCTCTAAACTTTGATTTTTCTAAGGAGCATCCAGCTGTGGTCTCAGATTCCAAAAATTCCAACTTTTTCAAAAACCCTAATTTCTCGCAGCAGTGACAGGTCAAAAAACTGAAAATTCTCAGAATTGATTGTCTCGACAGAAAGATGCACCCTTGCAAGGAGAGTCAGTCTAGCATCCTGTCTTTGATGAAATTTGGAGAGAAACCCAAAAATTAAGAGGCCCTGGATTCCGCAGCTGCACAGTGTCTTCTTCTTATTCCCACTCTGATTCCATGTTAGAATTCTGATAATTTCATTCAAATATTATCTAGTATCCTACTAAGAGAATAACATGCACATCATAAAAATCATAGACACAAGAGACACAAAGTTTCCTCGGCAAAAACCAAAGAAGGTGAAAAACCCCGCAATTTCCTTAGAGATAGAATGAGCACCAATAAAAAGATCACAAAGATCAAACCCCAAAATATAGATGTCTTCAGCAGCTACTCCTTCTACACTTGCGCACTTCTCTCTCTCAACTATGCGAGTTGGATGAGTGAGTGAATGAGCAAATAGAATGGTGCAACCACTCTATTTATACTTTAAATTAACCTGCCTTTAACCCTAACTGGGATGACTTCCTAAGGAAGCCTAATAACCCTTCCAAATGACTCATATAGGGCTGACCCCACCAAGGTGGTCTAATTACCCATCAAATATAAGTTACAATGCTTACAATGTAACTTGCGACACTTGCAAATACAAATGACAACACTTCCAATCAGAGGAATAATACATCTCCGTTGGGGATACAATAAAGTACAAACGTAATACATAAAATATACAAGTGAATATCTTCCGAAGTTACAATTACATCAACATGGTTGTGGGGGAGGTAGGGTATAGAAATGCCCAACTAGAGAATAATTTTGAAATAGGGATGAACTAACACTCGTAAATGAATGAATGGAAAAACTTACATTTTTTTTTCAACCATAGGTAAGACGTGATCTAGACAAGTCGACCCATTAGTATTATAATAGGTCAATTGAACCAAGTTTATAATCTTCCCTTCATGGGGGAACACCATAACCTTGAACACCATAGATACAACTGCTTACATAGCATACATGTAGCTACTACACCCAAGGAGAAGGTTCTAATATAATTAGGCATTGACAACCTCAATGTCAATCAATATTTTTTTCATAGCCATTTGGATAGTGATGTTATGTAGGAGACTTTATGGTTGAGACACATGGACATCATTAGAATGTGACGTCATAATTGATGCCACAAGCTTGAGGGAACTGAGCTTCTACTAGACATGACGCAGGTGGAGGTACCTAAATTAACGATATATTGATGAATAACCAATTTCTCCATGGTTATGATAATATAAAAGGATACTTAAAAGGGAATACTGGGATCTACTTGACCAGTATCAAATATCATCAGGTGAGTATCAAAAGGATCAATCGCACCTAAAGTGGACAATAATGTTTTGCATTGTGTAGGAATATTATGAAGGACTTTTAACATAGACATGGCGGCAGGGGACTATGCCAAGTCATCCACAACACTATAGTTAGGATTTGCATGGGCATTGGGGTTATTCACTACATGATGCAAAGGGATCTCAGGGATCTTAGTAACACCATCTGTATTCAGAAGAGGTAGGTTAAAATGTTCTTCGAATTATGTGGAGTCTATCCTTGTATCTTCATGTAATGTCCCTCATTCTTGACCCCTATTATTGTAAGTAAATATAAGTGATGTAAATGTATTTATGTACTGGTTCTTGGCATGGAGCTCAATGCCAAGGCCCCGTAAGTGAATGTTGTAGCATTAAAAAACACTTTCATTTCATAGTATAACCATGTAGTAGATAAATCATGGTAATTTCATGCATATGAATTAAAATGTAAATTCAAAATTAATGAAAAATAAACCTAGGGTATGAATGTGCAAGGAAACTAAATTGAGGGGAAACATATCCACTAGGGGTATAGGTCGAAGTCTAGTGAATCCTTTGGAATCCAATTAATGATGATAGGGTGTCATCATAGAAAATTTGAGTGTTAAAAGAAAAATGAATTTCTATTACTTACTTAAAAGAATCATGTGAAAATCAATTCAGTGGATGATCTTGCAAAGCAAACAATTACACTCACAAATTGTTAAGAAAAAACTAGTCATAGATCACTCAAAACAGTCATTGAATTGATGCACACAATAAAAGTCTATTGAATAAGACTACATCATCCAAACTTGGGAAATGTAATGGATTTCCAAATATATAATTACATCAGATATTTTAAATCCAAATAAATAATTTGAAATCCTCACAAAATGAGGCTTACTAAACTTGTGAAACCCCCCCAGGTGACAAATTAACTTTCCAAATCACTCCTAAGGTTCACGAATTAGAAAAATGAGTGTTGTGAGGTGTTGAGTGATGGAAAAGAAACTAAATCATGGGATTTGGATAGAAGAAAAATAAGGAAGGTGATTTGTCCAAAAAGATCTAGTTTCCAAGTCAAACTAGCTTTATCCTTATTCACTAAAAGAATAAAAGTAGGAATAAATCTATCTAAAGCAAGAAGCCACACTTTCTATTCCATGAAAATCTAAAAATATACATAATATTATATAGAATTATGCCAAGTGCACTCCTTGTGAAAATCAGATCACATCCAAGAACTATTCAAGAAATTACACTCTCTCATATGAAAAATCTCACACAACTGGTCAAAGGCACAAAAATAATGCACAAAAATTGATTTATGTATTACTTCTCATGAATAATAATTACATCAGACAACATATTAATGTTGTAGGCTGTTATTAAATAAAATTACAGCAATAATTTGAATGGCTAAATATTCCAAAAGAATCTCCTAATCATCAGAGTTTCTAAAACTGCCCATCCCCCCTAGGTGGCAAGTTGGCTTTCCAAAACTGCTCAAAAGCTCACGAATTCTCTAATTAGTGAGCTGAAGGTGAAATATAGCCAAAATAGATGCCAAATACGATATTTGAGTGGAATTGGTGTTAAGGAAAGTTTTTGGTGAGAAAAATACTTTCCTAGGTTGACTAGCTTTTCCCTATGGGGGAAAAAGCAGTAAAAGTAGCAGCTTTCTTCACAAATGCACCCTCCTTCCTAAATATTGTCCAGAAATGTTTAGGAATGCACCCAAGTGGCCTAGGTGACTTTTAGATCACACATTGAATGGAATCTTATCCTCCATGTTTCCTTGTGGACCACACAATGGCAATTTCCTCAATTATTGCATAGAATTAACCAACAAGTGATTAATTAATGCATCTTATGTAATTAAATAAATGGTAGGAAGGCTTAAATATTACAACACCCCCTCTTAATTCTGACATAAATGATCTAAATATCAGAATATATAAAAAATGCTAAGGGCCCAGTAACAAGACTTGGTCACCCTGTACGAAATATTGTCGGTCCACAAAACAAGGATAGAAGGAAAACCTCATGGGAAAAACCCTCCCTCAAAACATGGGCATATCAAAATTGAAAGGTTGCTGATCAACCCTTCACTCCACCACATGTCCAACCATCCCAAGCAGTGATCTAATATAGCTGAATGTCTTCTTTGTGAAAGCCTTGGTGAAGATATCTGCAGTTTGCTCACCTGTGGGGCAATACTACAAATCTATGATCTAGTCATGCACTAGGCCTCTGATGTAGTGCATATGAATCTCTATGTGCTTGGTCCGCTGCCTCTGTACTAGATCACATGAAACTCTAATGGCACTCTGGTTGTCACAATAAATGACAGTAGGAGTACTGAAAGAAATCTCAAACTCAGACAAAATCCCCTGCAACTAGACACACTGTGTAGCAGCATTCACTGCTCCTTCTTGATGTATATGTAACTTCGGAATGTATTTCACATATATGTATATTGTATTCCTATAGAGATGTTATTATTACTCTATGTGGAAGTGGTTGTATTCCTATAGAGATGTTATTATTCCTCTATGCGGAAGTGGTTGTATTCCTATAGAGATGTTATTATTCCTCTATACGGAAGTGTCGTCATTTATATTGTAAGTGTCTTAACTTATACTTGATGGGTTATTAGACCACCTTGTTGGGGTCGGCGCTGTATAAGTCATGTGGGTCAAAGGGTTATTAGACCACCCTATTGGGGGTTGGCCATTTGGGTCAAAGGGTTATTAGACCACCCTAGTGGGGGTCGGCCCAGTCATCATTATGTTAAGTGGTTAAGTTGAGGCCGACCTAGTTGAGTAAAGGTCAAGTCAAGTTAATGTATAAATAGAGAGTGTCTCTCTCATTTTACACATTCTATTCTCTCACTCACACTTGGGAGAGTGGTGCACTTGTGGAGGAGGAGGCTCTGCTGCTAAGAGAAGACTATCTCTTCTATTCTGGTTGTATCATTGCTCTATCTATCTCTGAGGAAGTTATTGGGGTTTTTCACCTTTATGGTTTTTCCCAAGTAAACTCTGTGTCTCTTGTGTGCTTGCATTATTGTGTCCATGGTTGATATGTTGTAGATTTTCTATACATGTTGTTCTCTCAGTTAAGATCCTAGATCAGATTGAAGTAAATTCTGAAAATTTAACATGGGATCAGAGCTAGCCTGAAAGAAGGCATGATATGGCATGTATGACACTTGTTGCACTTACGATGCTAGGGCTTGATATATCAAAAACCAGTCATCGTATCACTTTCGCTATAAATCCATTTTGGCAAAGTTTTCGGATATGAAACTTTTACAGGTCAAATATCAGATCCCCATATACCTTGTGTCCAAAGGAAAACCTCTAATTCGTTGTACTTTGTGATTTATGATCTGTACAATCTAGGGTTTCTGCCTCTTCCAGATCTGAGTCAAAATCAGGTGACCTTGGGAAAAAGGTCATAACTTGAGATAGGAAGCTCCAAATGAAATTTCGTAAAATGTTACAGGTAGTACACAGACGGTAATATCTCAGCAAAATTTTTCAGAGGCTGAAGTTGAACCAGTGACACGTGGCATGTCGTACAATTTCGCTCTCCTGTATTATCCCATAAACATGTCACGTTGCGACACTTGGCATAACTCTCTCTCAGAGAATACAATTGAGGTCAGGCCTGTCGGGATGGAAAGATAACAGGTCGAGCTATCTTAGGAAAAGTTTGCAGACCCTGTGAATCGAAAAGTTCGGAGTTACACCAGAAACAATCAGGTACATATTTCTGTCAAATCAGAATTATTTTTGAGCACCTTCATTCATGGCTTTCGGAATTTAGGGCTTTAGAGAAAGTTGGAATTTTTGTAATCGGAGACCACGGCTGAATTCTACTCATCAAAATCAAAATTTAGAGACCAAGATTAGAATTTTTGGTTGGGAAGAAGGCCGGGCTTGATCAGACCCTAGTTCGGGACTTTGATCAGAAAAGTGGAAAATTAGGGCTTCTGCAAAAATGGGAATTTTTGAAATCTGTGACCACAGCTGGAAGATCCTCATAAAAATAGAAGATTAGAGCTTTGGATCAAACCTTTTGATTGGGCAGAAGAGTGGGCTTCATCAAACCCTAGTTCGAGGTCACGTCCAGTGAGTCCAAAAGTTTCAAAGGCAAAATTAAGGAGTGAAACTTTGCAGTTTTCAAATTCTGAATATACCAGCTTGATCAGCTCATCAAGGCGCATATTTCTATCCGTTCAGAAGTTTGAAATTCAAAGTTTGAATTTTTGAGGTTTCTCTGACAAACCCTATTACAGCTCCAGATCCAGTTCCTGCAAATCAAGTGGATTGTGTTAATCCTAGAAGAGGATGGATTGGTCACATGCATAAGTGAAGAAGTTCATGTTTCAGAGGGAGATGAGGCTAAGCCCTTCCATAAGAAGATTACAAGCAATCTTGACAGGTATGGCTTACAGGTATGTTTTGAATTCTATTCATGGTTAAGTTTATGATGTGTTTGTGTTCATATCATTACAGTGCAATCTTGATTAATTACTAGACTTGTCGTATTACCTTAATAGAAGATATTCATTGATTAAGGTTTTAACACTTATGAATGTACTAATGCATTGTGATGTTGTATGAGTTTTATGTTGTTCGCTAACATAAAAGGTACACCAAGAAAGACAAATCATGTTCTACTTCAAGAACATATGATCATGGTGACATGAAGACAAAGATTCATCCATTGTCATGGATCACATATAAGATCTACTTTCGAGGTATGTATAACTTGGTCCTACAATGGTTAACCTATGAGACATGCAGATTACTAGCACAAGTCACTGAAGAGAACCATAAGACATTATGTGGGTATGTTAGACATAACTAGCTAGCATGCTAATCCAGGTATGTTTTTCCTATATCAAGCTAGAATCCTACCTTGTGTTAGGATCTTATATTGTTGTGTTGTTGATAATGATTATTCATGAAGTCATAGGTTTGAATAGTCATGGTTGTATGCATATTATGTTTCTTACCATAATTGATGATATGACTAACCAAAATAATCATGAAGGTATAGGTTTGAGTAATCATGGGTTTATGCATTGATGATTTAACTAATCAGAAGAGTCCTATGATCAAATAAGAATATGAATGATTAAAAGAAGACTTCCCTGAAACCTTGAATACTAATGTATATTATTTGTGAATGATCATGACTATACATGTTTAAGATTATTGTGTTTTGATAGTATTAAGATTATACTAATAAATGTGTGATTATGTATGAGACCTCAAGGATAACACAATGATGATACTAATAAGCATGCATAGTGATTAAGGATGGATGTAAGTTCAAGGACAGGTAATCCATGAAGCAAAGATCAAGAGGAAGCACACTCCAGTTGTTCCTGCAAGAAAGCAAAGGAGCACACTTCAGTAGTTTCTGCAAGGATGCAGATATTCAGAGGGAGTTGACCATATTTCTTCATTCCACAACAGAAAGGTGTAGAAGAAGCTACTTCAGCAGCTCCTCCAAGAAAGCAAAGACTTAGAGGGAGTCCACCCAACAAACAAACAAAGATAAGTATTTTAATTACCACTTCTTACATATTTGTTTGTTTAAATAAAATTGTTTAATGATACATATGCTTATGTTCCTAGATATGTATTTTTCATATTTGCATTAATGAACAAGATACTACTAATATGCATATGATGGGTAAGTGGCCTATGGCATTGTACAACATTCCATTGCTACTTATCTAGAATGAAACCTCTTTGCTGACATGTTGGGAGTTGTGCACACTCTTAACAATGTTCTGGTAGAGAATGGAAGGTATCTAGAAAGTTGTGGAACATGGATAAATGTTGTATTGAAGCATTGGATACGATAATTGCATGAATGTATGACATATTTCTTTATTTGTAAGAATTTGTCTGAAAATTATGAGATGTTTCTAATCATGCAATTTAACTTGTTTTGTAGAAAAAAACCGTATACCTTCACCTACAAAAGAAGGACTACAACATTTGTTCAAGCAACAAAATTATCTATTGAAGATATTGAAGTTCCCAGGATACGGGAAGAATGCCATGATCTATCGATCATGAAGAACGATGTTTGGTATGCAGTCCCAAGAGCTGAAGGGAAGTTTGTTGTGACTTCCAAATGGAACTATCAGATCAAGCATGTTGCAGATGGCATCATAGAGAAATATAAAAGTGATGGAATAGAAGATACACCAGATGGATTTCAAGACAACCTTCTTGAATGGTGTAGTCATATATGTGTGCAGAACTTGTTAGGATAGACAGCTTTCTATCCAGTTTGGGCTTTACCAAGAGTGAAGCGGATTCCAACCTTTACTATAAGGTTGAGGAAGGGAATCCTGTGATTCTACTCCTGTATGTGGATGACCTATTTGTAACAAGAGATGACAGATTGATTGCCGACACACAGCGGAAGCTTGCTGCCGAGTTTGAGATGAAGAACTTGGGGATGATGCACTATTTGTTTTTTGGCATGGAGGTGTGGTAGAGTGAAGATGGAATCTTCGTTGGAGAAGGGAAGTATGTAGTAGAGATCCTGAAGAGGTTCGGGATGACGGATTGCAAGGCCATGGCCACACCTATGGCATCGAATTTGAAGCTTCTTTGTGATGCTTCATCTGAGCCGATTGATGTCTCTATGTATCGTTAGATGATTGGGTCCTTGATGTACCTGACAAACACGAGACCAGATATTTGCTTTGCGGTGAACACATTGAGCCAGTTCCTGACGGATCCGAGAGATGTTCACCTGGTTGCTGTAAAGCATATTCTGAGGTACCTAAAGGGTACAGTTGATTATGGGCTCAAGTATGATGCGAATCAAAAGTTTAACCTGCAGGGTTATGTTGATTCAGATTGGGTTGGCAGTGCTGCAGATAGGAAGAGCACATCTGGATGCTGCTTCAGTATGGGATCAGGTGTGATCTCTTGGTTTAGCAGGAAGCAGTCTTGCCTAGAACTGAGTACAGCTGAGGCGGAGTATGTTGCAGCCTATTCAGCTAGTTGTGAGGTAGTATGGCTACGGAAGCTACTATCTGAGTTATTTGATCTCCCATTGGATGCTACTGGTATCTTTTGTGATAACCAGAGTTGTGTGAACCTGTCCGAGAACCCAGTGTTTCATGACAGGTCAAAACAAATAGAGATCAAATATCACTATATCAGGGATATGGTGCAGAGAGGAGCTGTGAAGCTCATGTACATTGCGACAGACGAGCAGATTGCAGATGTGCTGACGAAACCACTAGCTAGAGTGAAGTTCGAGTACTTCAGAGAGAGGCTTGGTGTTCTTCAGATTGACGACACTTCAAGGAAGAAGTGATGGACACATTTGCAGAGGCCATTCCAAGCATGTTGGAAGGAGGATCCTTCACATGGCTGTGGATGTAAGCGCTGGATGATGAGCATCAGGACGATGCTCCAGTTACTGCTCTATATATGCATCAGGATGATGTTGGATATGATCAATTGGATCATTTATATGTATATGTATGTATGCATCATGTTGGATGCTGGATATGATTAGTTGGATCATTTATGTATGTACGCATCATGTTGGATGCTGGATATGATCGGTTGGATCATTTGTATGTATTTTGTATATGCATCATGTTGGATTCTTGGACCATGTGTCTATATATGTATCAAGTGGATACATTGTATGATCAGATAGATCATGTATGTTGATATGTATCATGTATGATCAGGTGGATACATTGTATGATCAGGTGGATCATGTATGATGATATGTATCAGGTAGATACTTGGTATGCATCAGGTAGATGCATGATATGATCAGGGTGATCGTGGATGACGAGCTTCAGGATGTTGCTCCAAATGACTTGCAGTAGGATGTTGCAGCGATGATGATCAGGATGATCATGTATACATCAGGATGATGTATGGTGAGTATCAGGTTGATACTCTATGGCCATGGATCAGGTTGTGCAGATGAGCATATAATTTGGCCCTGGGAGATTTGCAGCTAGTCTTTCAAGGTTTTTCCTATGGCATATAATTTGGCCCTGGGATATCTGGCAGATGCTCTTTCGAGGTTTTGTCCTATGGCATATAATATGTCCCTGGGAGATCCGATAGGTTGGGCTGTGTGCCCGTAATAAGTCCTGGGATTCTCTTGTGAGGTTTTTCCATGACCACATATAATCTGTCCCTGGGAGATCCTATAGGTAGAGCTGTGTGCTCGTAATAGCCTGGGATGCTCTTGCGAGGTTTTGTGGTGACCACATATAATCTGTCCCTTGGAGATCCTATAGGTAGAGTTGTGTGCTCGTAACAGCCTGGGATGCTCTTGCGAGGTTTTGTGGTGAGGTCACATATAATATGGCCCTGGGAGATCCTATAGGTAGAGCCGTGTGCTCGTAACAGTCTGGGATGCTCTTTTGAGGTTTTGTGATGCACGTAATAAGTCCTGAGGATTCCACAGTATGGCCAATGATGACAAAGACCTACAGGTGGTGGGCCTACATCTAGTATGAAAAAGGACTGGCTCTGTAGAACTTCCTATGAAGAGTAGATTCAGAGATTGATTGAGATAGCAACAGCAGTGACGATGATGATGTCTTGATGACGATTATCCAATGACGATGATCCAGAGAAGATGACTTGTGCTATAAGACCTGTGTCAAGAAATACATTCCCAGTTAAGAGGGAGTGTTGATGTATATGTAACTTCGGAATGTATTTCACATATATGTATATTGTATTCCTATAGAGATGTTATTTGTCCTCTATATGGAAGTGGTTGTATTCCTATAGAGATGTTATTATTCCTCTATACGAAAGTGTTGTCATTTATATTGTAAGTGTCTTAACTTATACTTGATGGGTTATTAGACCACCTTGTTGGGGTCGACCCTGTATAAGTCATGTGGGTCAAAGGGTTATTAGACCACCCTATTGGGGGTCGGCCATGTGGGTTAAAGTTTTATTATACCACCCTAGTGGGGGTCGGCCCAGTCATCATTATGTTAAGTGGTTAAGTTGAGGCCGACCTAATTGAGTAAAGGTCGATTCAAGTTAGTGTATAAATAGAGAGTGTGTCTCTCTCATTTTACACATTCTATTCTCTCACTAACACTTGGGAGAGTGGCACACTTGTGGAGGAGGAGGCTCTGCTGCTAGGAGAAGACTATCTCTTGTATTCTGGTTGTATCATTGCTCTATCTATCTCTGAGGAAGTTATTAGGGTTTTTCACCTTTATGGTTTTCCCCAAGTAAACTCTGTGCCTCTTGTGTGCTTGCATTATTATGTCCATGGTTGATATGCTGTAGATTTGCTGTACATGTTGTTCTCTCAGTTAAGATCCTAGATCAGATTGAAGTAAATTCTAAAAATTTAACACTCCTCTGTACTCTACCTCTGCTGAAGATAGTGCTATGGCATTCTATTTCTTGCTAGACTACCAAATAGGTCCACCTCCAAGCATGAAAACAAAACTTGATGTGGATTTCCTGTCAAGGCTATCACCAACCTAATATGAATCTGTGAAACCCAAGAGATCTAAGCTTGAATCTGCCACATAGTGAATCCCATCACTCTTTGAGCCCTGCACATAATGAAGGATTCTTTTTGCATCCCTCCAATGTAACTCATGTGGCTGCTCCATGTATCTAGATGCCACACTCATAGCATATGCAAGATCTGTATGAGTGTGAGTCAAGTAGAGTAAGCTGCCAATCAACTATCTGTAGAGTGTACTGTCAAAGAGCGGTGTAGATTATGCTTCTTCCATTCTGACTCCAGAAAGGAATGGAGTCTTAGAAGGCTTGCAATCAACCATCTTAAACTTCTTCAACAGATCAGAAGCATACTTTAACTGACATACCTTGGTTCCTTCTTTTTTTTGTGAAATTTCAAGCCCCAAAAATTTCTTGAGAATTCCCAAGTCACTCATGGAGAATGCTTGGTGCATTGTGGTCTTAAGTGATGCTATTTGTTCAGTGATACCACCTGTGATCAGAAAATCATCAACATACAACATTATTAACATAATAAAACCATCATCAAACTTCATATAGACATTTGGGTCAGATTTACACCGAACATAGGATTGTGACGGCAAAAAACTGTCCATCTTCACATACCAAGCCCTGAGGGATTGCTTGAGTCCATACAAATATTTTTTCAACCTGCAAACAAGGTTTGTATCTTATGTGTACCCCTATGGCTGCTGGATATATATCTCTTCTTCAAGTTCCCCATGGAGGAAATCACTTTTCACATCCATGTGATGTACTTCCCACCACTTGGAAGCTGCCACTGCCAAAACTAGTCTAATGGAGTCCTTCTGAGCTACCGGTGCAAATCTTTCATTATAATCAAGTCCTTGGACCTAAGAATACCCCTTTTCTACCAGCCTTTCTTTGTACTTAATGGCTGTACCATCCGATGCACATTTAGTCTTATAAATCCATTTGCACCTTACCAACTTTCTGCCTACGGGGGGAGCTTGACTAGCTCCCAAGTTTCATTCTTCTGCAGTGACTGAAACTCCTCATCCATAGAAATATGCCATATAGGATCATGTGCGGAATCCTCATATGTTTGTGGATTAGAATCTATCATCATATAGCACTTCTCATAAAGATAAGGATCATTCACATTGAGAGCAGTCTCAAACTGTGATCTAGTACTCCTTTGGTCCTGAGGATTGCCTGCTAGTTCACCTGCTTCTTGCAAAGTTTTTGCAGCCCACTTAGGCCTTGTAGGTGAGTTAGCATCTGCAATAAATTGATCATCATCATCAGAAATATCAGAATAAAAAATATCAATAACATCACTTACTTCTTATTCAGTTGGCGGTGAAGATGAATCTCCAATTTCTGCGCTCTGAGAGGGCTCTTCCTCAAACTGTACACTTCTTTCGATGAATGCTTTATGAGTTGTCATGTTCAGCAACTTATAATCTTGGAGTCCTTTGAATATCCCACAAACAAACATGGTTTGCTTCAGGGCTACATAGCCCTCCTCTTCTCAATCGGAATCCTAGCCCAAGCCTTTGAGCCAAAAATCCTGAAATGGGAGATATCCGGTTTATTACCTTTCCAAGCCTCGAAAGGAGTGATACCTTTGAGAGATTTGTGTGGAACTCTATTCTAAATATAGGTGGCACAATTTATTTTTTCATCCCATAGCTTAAAAGACAAACCTTTTTCTTCAAGCATGCTTGTGTCCATCTCCTTAAGAGATCTGTTCTTTCTCTCAGCAACCCCATTTTGCTGAGGTGTATATGGAATTGTATGTTGCATTTGTATGCTCGATGAAGCACAAAATTGCTGAAACTCTGATTTCACATACTCACCACCATTATCAGATCTTAACACTTTAATATGTCTACCAAACTGATTCTCAACTGAGGCTTTGAATAACTTGAATAACCCAAAAACTTCTGATTTAAGTTTGATGAAATAAACCCAACAATACCTGCTGAAATCATCTATGAATGTGAGAATGTATTTTGCTGAATTCAATGACTCATGAGGAAATGGACCTGATATATCAGTGTGTATAAGTTCCAATGGTGCAGTGGTTCTCTCAGTGGTAGATCTCCCATACTTGTGCTCAGGGTGTTTTCCTAGGATGCAGGATTGACAGACACCTTTGGAAAATTTGATATTGGGCAGCCCTATAACCATCTCTTTCTCATGAAGTTGGGAAAGGTATTTGTAGTTTAGGTGGCCAAATATTTCATGCCAAATATTTTTGGACTCATTGGCATGGGTCAATAGAGCAGAAGGTGAGGAGTTTGGCACAAAATGTGACAACTTGTAGATTCTAGAACAGTGGTTAGCAGTACCAAATGCAATAATTTTTCCTGTTCAAATTTATGCTATCTCAACATCATTGGGGGTAAAGGTTACTCTCTTGGGAAACCTTGTATGGATCATCTGATATACTGATAGTAGGTTTGCAGCAAGTCCAAGGACATATAAAACATTATTGAATGACCCAAACTCAAGATCTATGCTACCTTTGCCTTTGCTAGAAGTTTCAGAATTGTCTCCCAATACAATATTCAGACCACTGGAAGAGTCAAGTGAAGTAAAATACTTACTTGCAGACACCATGTGTCTTGAAGCATGTTGGGCCTGGCCCAACAGGGCCATTTTTGATAAAATTTTGGAGGCTAGATGGAGCTGAGCTGAGCGCAGCTCAGAAAATAAGTAAATTTTTTCTAAGTATTGGGAGTGCTGCAAAGATGTGCGCAGTACCAAGTTTTGAAGGATGCTGCAAAGATCAGCACTGAACAGGTTCAGTGCTGCGAAGGTAGTAGGCCATGTGGAACCAGTAAAGTTGTGTACTAGACGGAGGATGACCAGATGGAGTGGATAGACCGACGATGGTCTACTTTTGGTAAGATTGCTGGAAAGAGGCCGAGTTGAGGGCATAAGCAGATCAGGAAGGCGGCCAACTGTACGAGTCCGTTAAGCAGAGGGAAGATCAGGAAAGTGACAGTTCGGTGTACAGTAGAGTATGTGACCGTTAAGGGGAAAACGATGGATGGAAAGCGACTGGGAGTTGAGCCAGTTGTACATGGCTGTTAGAGGACAAACATCCTGCAGGGAAAGTGACTGGGAGCTGAGCCAGTCGCATGAGTCCGTTAGTGGAAGGGCGGCTCGAAACGGATGACATATTGGTTTGCGCACAACAGGAAGGTTGAAGGCGACGGGTCTAATGCGTGGAGGATTTCCACGACAGCAGAATCACTATCAGAAGCCGACATGACGGTTCAGAGGGACCGTAGTGGTTTGGAAACCCTAAGGGTTTCGGTCTTCAATGTTGTAAAGACACGACCTTCGGGCATGATCTATTTAAGAAGACCATTTTTGTATAGGAAGGGTTGGTTGTGGTTGGTCATTGTTAGTGATGGTTATGGTGATCATATTGTATTGTAATATCTTTTGAACCAAGAATACATTGTAAGGGCTCTGCAGCTAAGTGCACAGAGACCTATCTGAGCAAGAAGAGAGCCGTAGTTGAGTGTGCAACTAAGAACTGTGACGCTTCCTTAAAAGAAATATCAAACACAGTTCTTGTGGACGTAGCTTCCCATCCGAGGGAGTGAACCACGTTAAATAGTGTGTTGTGTGACTAAATGCTTATATGTGTGTTTATATGTATCTGCTTCTTTAGTTGAATGTATGGATATTTGCTTACAATCTGTTATGAGAGGGCTTTAATATGCATTTGCCATCAAGGGTGTATGGAATGATATGTTAAGTATGCATGAATGGATGTATAGTTAATATTAGCTTTGCTTCTAGGGATAGTAATTATATCATCTGTTTGAGCATGGGGAAAGTTGCTCACGTATTTGAAGGGTTGCAGTCAATGAATGTATAACAGTTAGTCCGCACCTGGGGGTTATGCTTAAAATAATAACATACTAAGTGTGTGAGGGAGCATTAAGTAGTAAGTTAGTTAAGTGTACGACTGAATGGATGAATGATATTCATCTCATTGCCTTAAGCCTTTGAAAATAGTCCAAGTGTAGGGAGTCAAGCAGCGGTGCTCGCAGTGTAGCATTAAGTCTCGCAGTAAGGTAGAAGATAGTAGTGCGGGCCGCGGTGTTGACCATCGCCATGCAGTTCGACCCTCGCAGTGTACAGCCGGTGCGTTGCCGTGAAATTCATCACAGTCATCAACTCATCACTCACTATAGACATCTGAGTCCGCAATGCCCCATTAGACACACCTCGGGTGAGACCTTAGCCTGCTCGCAGGCTATTTCCGAAAGGGCCGGTGCGAAGGGGTTTTGTTGGTTTAAGGTAACTACACAAAACCTGGGTCTTCATAAAACCTCTGGTCATCATTTGTATAGCCAAAAAATGGTTCCATTGCCGTGCTAGAATCCGTGATGAGTTCCAGTCGTGATGAGTGACGAAGAGTCTGAGCTCCCGGAAAGTGCATTGAACTGGCATCCTGAGAAGACAAAAATCCAGGCTTGGTGGGATAAGACCATAAGAGACTTTAAAAGACAAGAGAACAGACATCCACGTCTAAGCGACACACAGTGGTCAGATAGATATCTGTTGGATGACATTCACGAGATTTTCTGAGCTACATTTCTGAACGAGCTACACGCGTGGATCTCATGGCTTGTAGAAAAGAAAACCTGTTTTCAAGGAGGTGTTCCTATAGAGTGGAATCCTAAGCTCATATCATAGCTCAAAGCAATAGACAGCGCATTGACACGCACAGTGGATTTTTGGGTCGATCATATGCTAGAAGGCTTTGTCACAGAGTTTGTTGTGGATACGCTCAAATCCTACAGCCAAGCAGAGGCACACTTTTTTGGAGGTTTCCAAGGTAAGTTCCTGAACAATCTCAGTCTATATATTAAGATGCTGTTAGCTGAGAAAGGCATTTTAAGAATGCAGTAATCATTTCAAGTTGTCATGGTAAATAGCATTTATAGCGATTCTGACGAAGATACTCACAACTTAAGAAGTGGGAAAAGATACAAGTTCAATAAGAATCCTGGAGGCTCTGGACTCCACGTAGATACTGAGTTTCCTTCGGATATTGAAAACAAAGCCACACCCCCATTTACCCCTCAGAATCCTCCACTTGTAGAGCCCACCCCACCGAATATACAGCCGAGTACGTCTACCCCTATACTCCCATTTGTCTTTACTGCGCAGAGTCCTTTACGACAGCCTAGCACCCCTCAGGGCACACCTCAAGGTGCCCCCTCGAGTGCTACACCTCCCCCTAGAGCCATGGCCCATATAGATATGAAGCTGCCTATATTTAAAGGGACGGGTCTAGAAGACCCTGATCAGCACTGGTTCCTTTGTGAAGCTGGCTGGAGTGTCAGACAGATCCAGGATGATGATGAGAAGAAAGCCCACCTTATTACAACATTCAGAGATAGAGAATTGCACTGGTTCATGAAGTATTCTACCATGCAGCCCAGAACCCTGATAGAGATTAAAGATGTGTTGATAGAAGAGTTCAAGAAACCAAAGTCTGAGTCTCAGTGTATAACTAAGCTGAAGGAAATCAAGCAGAGACCGACAGAATCGATCTAGGAATTCGACTAGAAGTTCAAGACACTCTTGGACCAGGTGATCTTTGTCATAGGCCCCAAACAACATAAAGAATGGTTCATTGCTGCGCTGTTGCCGCACATCAGGTTACCATTGATGCAGCAGAAGATTACATCCCAGGCATAGGCCTTGGAAATCGCGATGAAGTTGGAGGCTTCACCGATTCGTGAGTCTAGTTCTGGGATGACGCAGATTCAGAACCAGCTTACCATCCTAACACTTGAGCTACAGAGCATGAAGAATGGAAAAGAGCAGCGATATGAACCTCGTCACGAGATCTGGTGCATGAGTTGCAAAGGAGAAGGTCATGACCGGGAGCATTGTCCCCTATACTGCAACTATCTTGCCAGTGGTGCACCTAACCCCATCAATCACAACCAGGCACCCTGGTGTGAGATCTGTAGAACTACTGGTCATAGACCTGAAGATTGTTACCTAATACAAAAATATATGAAGACACCTAAGAATCTATATTGTAATTTCTTCAAATTAGTTGGACATGATGAATCTAACTGTCGTGCCTTTGAACTAATGAATGAAAGAAAGCGCGACATGGATTCAATGAGAGGCGCTGGCTTGTACAGAGTGTAAGAAGATAACCAGCCAAAGCAAGAAAGCACACATTATGATCAATCTACCTACAGAGGCCGTGGTGGTGGATACCGCAGTAGAGGAAGAAATATTGGCCCGGCACAAGGAAGAGGCCGCGACGGGGTCATCTGCTATAACTGTGGCTAGCCAGGTAATGTATCCAGAGACTGTGTAAACCCATGCACCACCTATAATTATTGTAAATCATTTGAGCATGTGATAGAAGATTTCCCGGTGCTAGAGGTAGTGATGCAGAAGAGAAGAAGAACAGACGCACCAGCCTCGAACATCCAGTGGATCGCAGTAGAGAACAAACCTACGGATCCTAGCATTAAAGTAGTCACACACAGTGGCATCGATATAGGTCGTGATAGGGGAGCAGAGGCTTCCACTTTAGGAGAGGCTCATGCGAAGCAGGGCCCTCTCAAAACAATATGGGTAAGAAAAGCCCCAGGAAAGATGCCTGCTCTGGACCTGAAGAAGAACAAAGAAGATTTTGTTGACGCGCAGGATACCTTCAGAGAACCAACACCTAAATCACCAAGGATCCCGCTGCACAGTGAAGTACCATGTGTTGAAGACACACCTGCTGCGTATGACAAGACAAGACACATAGCGGATGTTAGCACCTCTGTTGCGCAGTTCCTAAGGAGCTGCATGAAGCTGCTAAAAAGTGAAAACATGATAGCAGAGGTGGAGAAGCTAATAAATCTATATGAACCACAAACAAAAGCAAAAACTTCTGATGGCGCACTACATCATATAAAGAAACAGAAGAGGTTGGGCCGCGAGATGAGGCTCACTGCGCAAATAGGGGACTTTGAGATGGACGAAGTTATCCTTGATCTGGGATCAAAAGTAAATGTCTTGACCAAGAAGACATGGCAGTAGATGGGTCGACCAAAGCTATCTTGGTCACCTATCCAGTTGATAATGGCCAACCAAGAGAAAGTTATACCATTTGGTCGATTAGCCAATGTTGTGGTTGATATTGATGGAGTACAAAGCCATGCGGACTTTGAAGTCATCGAGATTGTTAATGATAGCTAGCCCTTTCCTACGCTGTTAGGAATTGACTGGGCTATTGACAATTTAGCCGTTATAAATTTGAAAACAAAGAAGATGATATTCAAAGGCAAGCATCTGCGGGTTATCCCACCATTGGATCATGTAGATGGGGATATATGTAGCGAGCCGATTCAGGAGGAATTTAAGGCCCAGGATTTGGACTAACTGTACTAGATGACTGCGAACTAGGAGGATTACATTAATCCTACTGTGGATGGTACGCTCAGGTGGAGATGCGATAGCTCGTGCATTTCTGACTTGGACACTGGACTAGAAAACTAGCAGAATCACATGCATGAAGTGTCAGCTAGAAGGTGTGCGCAGGTCACGAAATCACTGCCCTGGATTGGAAAGGAGGTAAGTTTGATCCCTACATCTGATGTTTCTGCTAACATTTATACTTTTATTCAAGACTATACTGCAGCAATTCCAGAAGAGCAGAGGTTACCAGCATTGGATATGGCACTCCGTGGCATACCTTCCAGATGGTGGGCTTCACACAAACACATATTGATCACTTGGGAGCAATGCAGAACAAAGATGCAGATTCAGTTTGCAGCAAGGGTTACCTTACCCTTTGAGAAGTTCAACGGGCAGATAGATCCTAGTTAGCATTTGGAAGTCTACTTGTAGGCAGGGAAGAAAGACCACCTGAAGAGTGGGTGCACTTTTTCATGCATACTTTGGAAGAGGATATTCCGAAGAAATGGTATCTAGACCTAGAGATATGCAGGGAAACCTCAGATTGGGAAATGTTAACTGCGAACTTCCAGAGAGATTTCAGCTTCGAGGATGAGAACCCCTGATACATGAGGCACTACAGATAATCAAGGAATGTGTATTAAGACAATATTGTCCTCGTGAAGACATGTCATGGGAATAATTCCTCAGACCAGATGAAGTCTTGCGCAGATGTGTACTTGACCATGAAAAACCATATATACTAGCAGATGCGCATTCAAGGATTGCAGGAGGTCATTACGTAGGAAAGGCTATTGCGTAGAAGATATTGCGCATAGGGATGTGGTGGCCTACCATCCACAAAGATTATAAGGAATACTGCAGGAACTGTGATGTCTATCAAAGGACAGGGAAGCCGTCACAGAGAGATGAAATGCCATTGAACCCGCAGTTGACCTTACAGGATTTTGAGAAGTGGGCAACTGACTTTGTGGGACCTATAAACCCACCAGAGAAGAGAACTAGTGTGAGGTATATCATTACTGCCATGGATTACCTCACTAGGTGGGTAGAAGCTAAACCAGTAAAGGACTACAGTGCAGGTACTGCCGCGCAATTCATTTTTGAGGAAATTTTGTCAAGATTCGGCTATCCGAAAATTTTGATGAGTGATTAGGGCACTCACTTTCTGAATAAGACCATAGAGGCTCTAATAGAGGAGTTCCACATTTGGCATCACCGCAGTACACCATATCATCCGTAGGAAAATGGAACTATTGAAGCTTTCAATAATATACTGGAAAATGCGCTGACGAAGGTGTGTAACGTAAACAGGGATGATTGGGACCTACGCATCTCATCTGTGCTTTGGGCATATAGGACAACTTGTAAGAAATTGATAGGACAGACACCTTTTCGGTTGGCTTATGGGCAGGAGGCCATAATGCCAATGGAGTACATTGTCCCCAATTTGAGGATTGTTGCATTCACCGAAATGGAAAATCACAAAGCATTAGAAGAAAGACTGCTACAATTAGTTGGCTTGGAAGAGGATTGTTTCATTGCAGGCTTTCAACAGCAAGTCCAGAAGGATCGTGAAAAGGAATGGCATGATCGCCATATCAGAAACAAATGCTTTCAGGTAGGTGAATTAGTCCTCCTGTATGATAGCAAGTTCATGAAATTTCCTGGAAAGTTTAAAATACATTGGCTTGGTCAATATATTGTTATGCATGTCACTGACAATGGTGCAGTTCAGTTAGCCACTTTAGCTGGTGATACCCTACCCACTATGATAAATGGAAGCAGACTTAAATTGTACCGCGATAGTCCTACTTCGCAACATGCGAAAAGATAAGTGTGGGGAGAAATTTCTAAGTGTTAAGTACAGTTGAAATTGGGCACTAGAAATGTATAGAGTCTGTACATGGATCATAAAGGAAGAATGTATGAGCAGCGTAGCACTGCTGAAGCAGCACAGGAACGAGGAAGACAACAGTGGAAAAATAGCCGCGCAGTTCAAAGATCAGTACCGTGAAGAAACTGCGCAGGATTCGAAATGGTTTGCCGCGTAGATTGGCACAGCACTCAGAGAAAAATAGTCATTGCATAGCTTTTGAGAACATAGCCGTTGAAATGACCGTTGCAGCAACCACTCGAACATTTAAAGGAAAGATAGTCATTCTGGACACACTGACGATAGAAGAGATGGGAGGATCTATTCGAATTGGCCAACGAACAACTCATTAAATGCAGATATAACCATTGGGAGGCGTGGGAAGGACCTAGATGCGCCTACAAATAGCACCGCTACAGGACTCGCGGGCGTTACTCAATACTTAGAATTTTCTTGCGATCACTCCCTGAGCTAGTATTCTTCTATCATCTGATTATCACAGCCCTTAGCTAACCAGTGAATGTCCGAACCCTCCTATAGAGAAGAAGAGCTAAAAATTGAAGAAGCACTTAAGGTATTTCAGTACGGGGGAATTACAGAGTTAATGAAAACCCCTTCCAAGAAGGTTGTAATCGATCTAGGTCAAGCATCCCGAAGATCACCTCATCATAACCCGAGCATGCAGGAAAAAGGGAAAGATAAAGCAAAAGATGTAACTACACCTTGAAGCAAGATCATAAAGATGGGCTCGTCGACACAAAAATCACCAGTCCTTTAGAAAGAACCACTGAAACTCACACAAGAATACATATCATCTCGGGCGTTGGATGCCCCAGTCTTCAAATTGGTCAAGAGTGTTGAGTATGAGATCCCATTGTCACTGATCTCAAAGCATGTAGACATTGCAAAGAACATGCTTGGAAAAATTCCAGATTGCAAGTGGGAGTATTTTGACCTCTTAGGCGTACAAAAGGAAGAGCCCCACATGCCTAAGTACCCACAATTCCAGCCTGACTAGTACATGTACTGGAAGAAAGATGCCAAGGGTACACCTAACTTGGTTTCTGAAATTTGGCTGATGCTGATAGTTTCATCAGGCTTGTTAAACCTCCTCAGACTGCCACATTTTGACCGATTAGCGGAAGTTAATGCGATGGTTCACACACTGATGGCGCGAATCCACCAAGGATACTTATGGCTAGACAAAAACATTGATGTCAATATTTCCCTGGTCCACCACATAACAGGTCTCAGTAAGCGTAGTAAAGATCCTAAGCAGTTCTTCCAAGGGAAGAGCAAAGAAAAAGAAGCTGTTGAGAAAATGAAGTAAAGTCAGCCATTGAGAAAGGGGAAAAGAGGCTTTCCCACAGAAGATATTGAGGATAGAACGACAAAATTTGTGACCCAGTTACTCATAGGAAAAATCTTCAGAACGGCTAGGCCTCTAGAGTGCCTGCGGGCGCTGTATTACTTGGTGCCGCAGTAGCTATGGGCACCGAGTTCAATTGGTGTCAAGTCCTTCTGAATGAGTTCTTCGATGAACTCAATGATACCCAGGAAAATGGTGGACAGTTCCACTTCACATGGCTCATCATCCTCATCACCTTTTGTGGATGGAAGGAGCCAAGGGACTATGTGGGGATTAACATAGAAACCAATGACCCCAGAGGATTCTGGTATGCCAACCTCTAGGAAAATGTCATCGCAGAGCGACAACATGCGACAGCTGAGGTGTTATACTAATATTATACTCAGCTACACGATGCTATTGTCCGTACACCCTGCATCACAAAGAAGATAATGTCAAAGTACATTCGCATTATGGACTTCAGCAAAAACATGCTATTGATGTATATGTAACTTTGGAATGTATTTCATATATATTTATTGTACCCTTATAAGAGATGTGTTATTTCTATAAGGAAGTGTTGTCATGTGGATTGACAAGTGTCGCAAGTGTGTGTACTTTCCGATGGGTTATTAGACCACCATGTGTGGGGTCGGCCCTAAAATATATATTATATTGTGAATGTATCTAGATAGACAAGTCGGCCCCATAAGGTCACTGGGCAAACAGGTTAAGTATAAATAGAGACCGGGAGATCTCTATTTGGATCATTCGAAAAGACACACTTCTCTCACTCAGAAAGTGGCGCACTAGTAAGGAGGAGGATCATCTGCTCTAGGAGACTATCTCAAGTGTATTTTGGTTGTACTTTGGTTGAGCCATTACTCTCTCTATCTCTGAGGAAGTTGTGGGGTTTTTCACCTTAGGGTTTTCCCCACGGAAACTTTGTGTCTCTTGTCTCTCATGCTTTTGATTCTTGTGATGCTTGTCATGCTTATTGTGATTGTTATGCATTGATATACTGTATATGTTATTCTCTCAGTAAAGATCCAATAGTATTGTGAATTAATGCTCAAATTTTAACATGGTATCAGAGCTAACCTGAGAAGAAGACATTTTGCAGTGACGAAAACATGAGTTTCTTATTTATTGGGTTTCTCTCCACAGTTTTTGGAAAAGCAGTATAGTAGATTGACTCTACTCATCAAGGAGAATCTATATGTCCAATAAGAATTCAATTCTGAGCATTTTCATATTTGGCCCTAAAAATTAGGGTTTCCACAAAAATAGGAATTTCTGAAATCTGAAGCCATAGCTGGAAGCTCCTTGCAAAAATCAAAGTTTAGAGCTTTGGATCAAGATTTTTGGCTGGGTAGATCTCTGGGAAACTCAAACCCTAATTCAAAGCTCTCCCTAGTGAACCCGGGAGGACAAAAAGGAAAATATGAAGTGTAAAGCTTTGTTGATCTCAAATTCTGAATACACCAGGCTGATCAGCTCATCAAGGTGCATCTTTCTATCCTTTCAGAAAGTTGAAATTCACATTTTGAATTTTTAGGGTTTTTTCGACAAACCCTAATCCGGGACCAGATCCAGTTTTTAGCATTTCAAGTGGTAAGATCTAAATCTTTTCTGTTTCATTTGAAGTACTCTTTAAGATGTCTCACCACACCAAGCTTGAGGATAAGCTTGAAGGGGATGATAACTTCCGACCTTGGAAGTATAGGATTAGGTTAATCCTGGAAGTGAATGAGTTGGACTCATATATAAAAGAAGACATCCCTATCCTAGAGGATGAAGAGGCTAAGGTATTGCATAAGAATAACTTGGTCAAGGTAAAGAGAATCATTGCTGATTCTATCAAAGACCATCTCATACCCCATGTGTCTTCTCTAAAGACACCCAAGGCTATGTTTGACTCTTTGACCAAGCTATTTGAATGAAAGAACATAAATCGGACGATGACCCTGCAGAATCAATTGAAAGGGGTCAAGATGTCGAATGGAGAAACCATTCAATCCTATTTCTCCAAGGTCTCTCAGATCAAGGAACAACTTGAAGCTATAGATGAAATGGTGGAGAATGGTGAAATTTTTATGACTACTTTGAATGGCCTACCTAGGTCACGGGACTCTTTTATCCAGGGGATCTGTGCCAGAAAGAAGTTAATCTCCTTCAGCAGATTATGGGAGGAATGTTCTCAAGAAGAAGCAAGGCTTGTGGCAAGAGAAGAGAAGATGGGAAATGAAGATCAATCTCTCACAGCTTACACTAAGAAGGGCAAGTTCAAGAGGGAGCCATCCCATCACAAGAAGAAATCTTCTCATCATTTTCACAAAGACAAGAAAGATCTAAGGTGTTTCACTTGTAATGAAAAGGGTCACTTTGCTTCAGGATGTCCCAAGAACAAAAGGGACAAACACAACAACAACAACTCCAGCAAGAAGAAGAAGGGTAACAAAAGAAGGTACCATGCTCATGCTGCCGAAGATGATGAACCTCCAAAGAAGAAGGCTAGGGAAGAAAGTGATGATAGCAATGATGACTCATCAAGTGAAGAAGAGTATGTTCTAATCTCTACTCTCACAGGTACTATCTCCCGTGGTTGTAATGATTGGTTAATTGACAGTGGGGCTTCCAAACACATGACTGGGTTTAAAGAATCCTTTGTAAATCTGTCTGAACATGAATCACCCCATAAAGTGAAACTTGGGGATGATTATCAATATCCCATCAAAAGAAGTGGTGAAGCCTCCTACAACCTAGATTCTAGAAAATCTTTGAAGATGAAAGAAGTCCTTTATGTACCTAGGATCAGGAAGAATTTACTCTCCATCTCTGCATTGGATACAAAAGGTATGAGGGTTGCATTTGTGGATGGCCAAGTCCTAATGTGGCCAAAGGGAAAGACCATATATGATGCAGTTGTGATTGGAGAGCAAGAGGGAGGTTTGTATAAATTAAAAGGACAACCTGAACATGCCATGGTGCATGAATCCATGGAGCCAAGTGAACTTTGGCATAGAAGACTTGCTCATATGCACTATAGGGCACTTCCAATTGCAAGAAAGGATGTAGAGGGTCTTCCTGAAATCAAGACCAAACATGAAGGTGTTTGCAAAGGATGTGCAAAAGGTGAGAATATTAAAAAGGCTTTCCCAAGCAGTGAAAACAAGGCAAAAGATATCCCGGAAATCATCCACTCAGCTATATGTGGTCCTATGTCATCCAATTCTCTAAGTGGGTATGTTTACTATGTCTCATTTATTGATGACTTCTCCAGGAAGACTTGGGTATACTTCTTGAAAAACAAAGATGAGGTGTTTGATAAGTTCAAGGAATTCAAAACCTTGATGGAGAATCAAACTGACAAAAAGATCAAAACATTCAAATCCGACAATGGTGGAGAATTGACCTCAGGTGACTTCAAGAAGCTTTGCAGTGATTCAGGGATTAAGGGGGAGTTGACTGCTCCTTATAATCCTCAACAGAATGGAGTTGTAGAAAGGAAGAACAGAAAAATCATGGAAGCAGCAAGGGCAATGCTGCATGACCAGGATCTACCTATGCATCTATGGGCAGAATCAGCTAGAATAGTTGTATATGTGTAGAACAGAACACCCCACAAGATATTGGACAACAAGACATCATAAGAGGTCTTTTCTGGTAAGAAACCTGAAGTCAGCCATCTCAGAATATTTGGTTGTCCAGTATAAACTCATGTCCCAAAGGAAAAGAGGACCAAACTAGATCCTTCAGGAAAGAAGGGTATCTTTGTGGGTTACAGTGAAAGATCGAAGGCTTACAGAATATACTTTCCAGGGTTCAAGAAGATTGATGTCAGCAGGGATGTAACATTTGATGAAAACTCGACATTCATCAAATCAAGGAAGGCACCTATCGAAGTTTATGAAGAACCTAAGGAAACTAGATTTCAAGACACTACCATGATTGAAGCAATTCCAGAAGTTGTTCATGAGTTTGAAGATCCGCAAGAACCTGTAGATCCATCCTGTGAGGATAACTCTCACAAGAGGAAACCTACATGGGCTAGAGAGCTCATTCAAGATGCAGAAATATTTGGCATTCCAGAAGAAGAACACAGAGCAAAGAAGAGAACCAAATCACATACCAGCTATGTTGCTTTACTCTTTGACATTATGAACAAAGAACCTTCCAGTTATGAAGAAGCAGCGGAAAAGAAAGAATGGAAGGATGCCATGGTTGAGGAATACCAATCAATAATGAAGAATGATGTTTGGGATGTTGTCCCAAGACCTAAAGAGAAGTCTGTTGTGACTTCCAAATGGATCTACAAAATCAAGCATGCTGCAGATGGCAGTGTAGAGAAATACAAAGCAAGATTCGTAGCTCGTGGCTTCTCTCAGAAAGAGGGAATAGATTATGAAGAAACTTTTGCACCTGTAGCCAGGTATACTTCCATCAGAACAGTACTTTCCCTAGCTACAGCAATGAAATGGAAAATACACCAGATGGATATCAAGATTGCTTTCTTGAATGGTGTAGTTGAAGAGGAAGTATACGTGGATCAGCCACTCGATTTTTAAATACACGACAGGGAGTCATATGTGTGCAGATTGAAGAAAGCCTTGTATGGCTTGAAGCAACCTCCCAGAACTTGGTATGGTAGGATGGACAGTTTCCTATCTAGCTTGGGATTTACCAAGAGTAAAGCGGATTCCAACCTCTACTACAAGGTTGAGGAAGGGAATCCTGTGATTCTACTCCTGTATGTGGATGACTTATTTGTAACAGGAGATGACAGATTGATTGCAGATACTAAGAGGAAGCTTGATGCTGAGTTCGATATGAAAGATTTGAGAATGATGCATTATTTCCTAGGTATGGAGGTGTGGCAGAATTCAGGTGGGATATTCCTTGGTCAAGGGAAGTACACAGTAGATATTCTGAAGAGATTTGGGATAATGGATTGCAAGGCCATGGCCACACCCATCACATCGAATCTAAAGCTTCTATGTGATGCTTCATCTGAGCCGGTTGATGTCTCTATGTATCGTCAGATGATTGGGTCCTTGATGTACCTGACGAACACGAGACCAGATATTTGCATTGCAGTGAACACATTGAGCCAGTTCCTAACGGATACGAGGAGTGTTCATCTGGTTGCTGTAAAGCATGTTCTGAGGTACCTGAAGGGTACAGTGGATTATGGGCTCAAGTATGAAGTGAATCAAAAGTTTAACCTGCAGGGTTATGTTGATTCAGATTGGGCTGGCAGTGCTGCAGATAGGAAGAGCACATCTGGGTGTTGCTTCAGTATGGGATCAGGTGTGATCTCTTGGTTTAGCAGGAAGTAGTCCTGCGTAGCATTGAGTATAGCTAAGGCAGAGTATATTGCAGCTTGTTCAGCTAGTTGTGAGGAAGTATGGCTACGGAAGCTATTGTCTGATTTATTTTATCTCCCATTGGATGCTACTGGTATATTCTGCGATAACCAGAGTTGTGTGAAGCTGTCTGAGAACCCAGTGTTTCATGACAGGTCGAAACACATAGAGATCAAATATCACTATATCAGGGATATGGTGTAGAGAGGAGCCGTGAAGCTCCTGTATGTTGCAACGAACGAGCATATTGTAGATGTGCTGACAAAGCCACTAGCCAGGGTGAAGTTCGACTACTTCAGGGAGAGGCTTGGTGTTCTTCAGATCGATGACACTTTGAGGAAGAAGTGATGGACACATTTGCTGAAGCCATCCCAAGCATGTTGGAAGGAGGATCCTTTGCATGGCTATGGATGTAAGCACTGGATGATGAGTATTAGGACGATGCTTCAGTTACTGCTCTGTATATGCATCATGTTGGATGCTGGATATGATCAGTTGGATCATTTATATTTGTATGTATGTACGCATCGTGTTGATGCTGGATATGATCATTTGGATCATTTATATTTGTATGTATGTACGCATCGTGTTGATGTTGGATATGATCAGTTGGATCATTTATATTTGAATGTATGTACGCATCGTCTTGATGCTGAATATGATCAATTGGATCATTTATATGTATGCACGCATCATGTTGGATGTTGGATATGATCAGTTGGATCATTTGCATGTATTTGTATATGCATCATGTTGGATGCTTGGACCATGTATCTGTATCAGGTGGATACATTGTATGATCAGGTAGATCATGTATGTTGATATGTATCATGTATTTGTATTTGTATCAGGTGGATACACTGTATGATCAGGTGGATCATGTATGATGATATGTATCAGGTAGATACTTGGTGTGCATTAGGTGGATGCATTGTATGATCAGGTTGATCATGATGATGAGCTTCAGGATGTTGCTCCAGATGATATGTACCGGGATGGTACAAGTGATGATGATCAGTATGATCATGGGCATCAGGATGATGCCTCGTGCGATGATGATCCATTGGATCATGAGTATCAGGTTGATACTTGGAGGTCAGAGATGATATGTGGTAGGTTGTGCAAATAGCATGTAATCAGTCCTGGGAGATCTTGTCGGTCATGCTGCGGCACATAAATGTTCCTGGGGTACTCTTTCCGGTATTGCTATGTAGTATGTAATCAGTCCTTAGATATCCGATAGGTTGAGCTGTGTGCTCGTAATCAGTCCTGGGATGAGGTATTACTACGGAGACATGTAATCAGTCCTGGAGATTCGAGAGGTTGAGCTATGTGCTCGTAATTAGTCCTGGGATGCTCTTTAGAGATCTTGCTGATTGTGCTACGGCACATAAATGTTCCTGGGATGCTCTTTAAAGGTTTTGTCTATCCACATGTAATCAGTCCTGGAGATCTAAGAGGTTGAGCTGTATGCTCGTAATAAGTCCTGGGATGCTCTTTAGAGATCTTGTCGGTCGTGCTACGGCACATAAATGTTCCTGGGATGCTCTTTAAAGGTATTATGGAGGAGATGCATGTAATAATTCCTGGGAGATCTTGCCAGTCGTGCTTAGGCACATAAATGTTCCTGGGATACTCTTTCCGATATTGCATCCGCACATAAAATTAGTCCTGAGAGGCCACCTCTATCAGACCGTTCACATAGATGATGAAGACCTGTAGGTGGTGGGCCTACATCCAGTATGAAAAAGGACTGGCTCTATAGAACTTCCTATGACGAGTAGAGTCAGAGATTGGTTGAGATAACAGCAACAGTGACGATGATGATGACGATGCATCGATGACGATGATCCCAAGAAGAAGACTTGTCTAGTAGAACTGTGTCGAGAAATACCTTCCTAGTTAAGAGGGAGTGTTGATGTATATGTAACTTCAGAATGTATTTCATCTATGTATTTCATATATATTTATTGTACCCTTATAAGAGATGTGTTATTCCTCTATAAGGAAGTGTTGTCATGTGGATTGATAAGTGTCGCAAGTGTGTGTACTTGCCAATGGGTTATTAGACCACCATGTGTGGGGTCGGCCCTAAAAGATATATTATATTGTGGATGTATCTAGATAGACAAGTCGGCCCCATAAGGTCACTGGGAAAACAGGTTAAGTATAAATAGAGATCGGGAGATCTCTATTTGGATCATTCGGAAAGACACACTTCTCTCACTCAGAAAGTGGCGCACTAGTGAGGAGGAGGATCATCTGCTCTAGGAGACTATCTCAAGTGTATTTTGGTTGTACTTTGGTTGAGCCATTTCTCTCTCTATCTCTGAGGAAGTTGTGGGGTTTTTCACCTTAGGGTTTTCCCCACGGAAACTCTGTGTCTCTTGTCTCTCATGCTTTTGATTCTTGCGATGCTTGTCATGCTTATTTTGATTGTTATGCATTGATATACTGTATATGTTATTCTCTCAGTAAAGATCCAAGAGTATTGTGAATTAATGCTCAAATTTTAACACATGCGATGTATCTTCATCGCTCCAAAGGCAAAAATGAAGAACCCAGAGTGGTTCCCAGGTAACTACCACATGTATGAGGAGGATATTGAAGCCCTCATGAAGGATTGGCCTGCTGACTTCCATGTGGAAGTCATGGACGTTGAGATAGATTCTGAAGAGGACGATCCAATACCACTGGCATGCTAGATTGTTGAAGAAACTGGCAAGTGCAAAGAGCCAGAGACTCCGCAGAAGCCAAAAGCAAGAAAGAAGGTGAAGGATACAAAGATTCAATCTGAGGCAGTCCTGAATGAAGATGATTATGAGATGATAGCCGAAACAGTTTCCGAACAAATGAAGGAGCTCATGGAGGCTAAAGATAAGAAGGATAAGGTCATCCAAGATGACCTGCAAAATACGCGGCTCGCAATGCAAGGCCTGATGAAGAAGATGGATGATGTCCAGAAAAGCCTTACCTTGCCCCGAGAAGCAAGAGCCGAAGGGAGGTTGGCAGGGACCTCATAGCAAGAACCGCCACGGCTAGTAATAACGCTGCCGTCGAAGACCAGAATTGTCCACGTCGACCCATTAGCTGTTGCACTGCCAATGGCAGAGCAATTGGTCTTAGACACAAAGGGAGTCGAGCGGGTAGAGATCAACTTGGCAAAAATCCCCTTACCAGGATTTCACTTCATCCACATGCAGATCATCGAGGAGATGCATGACCGAATAGTAGAGTCAATGAAGTCGCAAGCCGAGCTCACCGTAGCAAACAGACAACTCGAGTTGTGCGCAGACATGCAGCTACGAAATGACTAGGACCGCTGATGGAACTTGGAGGCTACCATATGTAATGTTGCGAAGGATATTGTTGGCATAGAAATCTAGGATGATCCTACAGACACAGTTCTGAGGATCGGAGATAAGGTGAGATCCTTACAGTCGGAGATGCAGGATAAATAGATTTATTATGAGGTTGATATTTCCACATTGAAGGATAAGATGAATAAGTAGACACCATTAACTGAGCAGTAGCTTAGAGAACAATCCGTCAGTACCGCTACACAGAATATGATGAGCGGCATCACTCAGTGCCAAGAGCTGCTGGAACAAGTCTCCAAGGCATTCACTGCTCTTGAAGAGGATCAAGAGATGCAGCACATGAAGACCGCGGTAAAGGAAAAATAGACTGCCCTAGATAAATTGGACGCAGAGGTTAAAGCTCTGCCACCAAGGGAGAGGCTGGCTAGGTATAAGGAAGTATCAGGCTTGAAGAAGCAAGTCCAGGCATTAAGAGAGAAGGAGACCGAAATGGAGAATCAGTCACAGCAACTCATGGAGGATGCTATAGTAATGTCACAGCAGATAGAAGACAAGATGGCAGAAATACGCGACAACCAGGAGTAAGTACAGGGACAGATTGGAGCAGAGATAACCCCAGCGCTGCTTGAAACGGTTCAGCAAGTTGAGTAGGATACCAAAAAAGCAGTCGACTAGTTGCTCGGTGTATATAATGAGTTCGTGGCCAAGCTAGTTCCACCGTCCGCGGAGCAGAGTGAGACAATTGCAGCAGCAATTGGCTCGGGGATGAGCCACATGTAAGTGTTAGGGGCATGTTGGGCCTAGCTCAACAGTGACATTTTTTATAACATTTTGGAGGCTAGATGGAACTGAGTTGAGTGCAGCTTAGAAAATAAGTAAATTTTGGCTAAGTATTGGGAGTGTTGTGAAGATGTGCGCAGTACAGAGTTTTTAAGGATACTACGAAGATCAACGTTGAACAGGTTCAGTGTTGCGAAGGTAGTAGGCCACGTGGAACCAGTAAAGTTGTGTACTGGATGGAGGATGACCAGATGGAGTGGATAGACTAGCGATGGTCTGCTTTTGGTAAGACTACTGGAAAGATGTCGAGTTGAGGGCATAAGCAGATCAGGAAAGCGGCCGACTGTACGAGTCCGTTAAGAAGAGAGCGGATCGGGAAAGTGACAGTTCGGTGTACAGCAGAGTACGTGATCGTTAAGGGGAAAACGATGGATGGAAATTGACTGGGAGCTGAGCCAATTGTACATAGCCGTTAGAGGACGGACGGCTTGCAGGAAAAGCGACTAGGAGCTGATCCAGTGGCACGATCCCGTTAGTGGAAGGGCGGCTCGAAATGGATGATCTGTTGGTGTGCGCACAACAGGAAGGCTGAGGGCAACGGGTCTAAGCTGTGGAGGATTGCCATGACAGCAGAATCGCTATCAGAAGCCGGCATGATGGTTCAGAGGGACCATAGTCATTTGGAAACCCTAAGGGTTTTGGTCTTCAATGTTGTAAAGACACAACCTTCGGGCGTGATCTATTTAAGAAGACCATTTTTGTATAGGAAGGGTTGGTTGTGGTTGGTAATTGTTAGTGATGGTTATGGTGATCATATTGTATTGTAATATCTTTTAAACCAAGAATACATTGTAAGGGCTCTGCAGCTGAGTGTGCAAAGACCTATCCAAGCAAGAAGAGAGCCACAGCTGAGTGCGCGGCTAAGAACTATGACCCTTCCTTAAAAGAAATATCAAACACATTTCTTGTGGATGTAGCTTCCCATCTGGGGGAGTGAACCACGTTAAATAGTGTATTGTGTGACTGAATGCTTATATGTGTGTTTATATTTATCTGCTTGTGTAGTTGAATGTCTGGATATTTGCTTACAATCTGTTATGAGAGGGCTTTAATATGCATTTGCCATCAAGGGTGTATGGAATGATATGTTAAGTCTGCATGAATGGATGTATAGTTAATATTAGCTTTGCTTCTAGGGACAACAATTATATCATATGTTTGAGCATGGAGAAATTTGCTCACGTATTTGAATGGTTGCAGTCGACGAATGTATAACAGTTAGTCCGCACCTGGGGGTTATGCTTAAAATAGTAACATACTAAGTGTGTGAGGGAGCATTAAGTAGTAAGTTAGTTAAGTGTATGACTGAATGGATGAATGATATTCAACTCATTACCTTAAGCCTTTGCAAATAGTCCAAGTGTAGGGATTCAAGCAGCGGTGCTCACAGTGTAGCATTAAGTCTCGCAGTAAGGTAGAAGATAGTGGTGCGGGCCGCGGTGTTGACCATCACCGCGCAGTCCAACCCTCGCAGCATACAACCAGTGCACTGCCGCGAACTTCATCATAGGCATCAACTCATCACTCAATGTAGACATCTGAGTCTGCAGTGCCCCATTAGACACACCTCGGGTGAGACCTCAGCCTGCTCACAGGCTGTTGCCGAAAGGGCCGATGCGAAGGGGTTTTGTTGGTTTAAGGTAACCGCGCAAAACCTGGGTCTTCATAAAACCTTTGGTCAGCATTTGTATAGCCAACAAATCACCAGAATCAATGATGGATGATGAATATTGGGAAGTGTTGGCCATCAGTGCATGAACTCTCTCTTTGTCATCGGAATTTGATCCTCCATCCTTCCTTCTTGTGCTCTCTGGGAGAGGGATGTCGGATTTCTACAATCCCTGAGTTAATTGGTCAATGGTCTTCTTCATACAAGAGATTTTGGGATGAAATCCCTTGCTGCAATAAGTGCACTTTGTCCTCTCATTCTTCTTGTTCGGATTCTTCTTGAAGTTTGATGGCTCTCCATTAAAATTCTGCTTGTCTTTCTGCTCACCGGTGGGCTTCTTGAAGTTGCTCTTCTTCTTGCCTTTCGAATTCTTTGAGTCTCCAACATTTAGACAATGGTCTTTGGATGGATTTTTAATGGCTCCCATTAAGACCATCTTGTCTTTTTCTTGAGTTAATGACTCCACGAATTCTTAAAGTGACGGGCTCTTCCAATTTTTAATTGCTTTCCGGATGGAATGGAAGGTGGAAACAAAAATTGAATAGTCCAGGCCAAGCTTGGAGAGAATGGCCAAAACTAATTGCTCATCTTTCTTGTCTATTCCACATTTCTTCAGCTGCAATACAAGAGACTTGAATTTGGAGAAGAAGTCAATCAAAATTTTGGGAACTCAAAGAGACTAGCTCGTTATCCAATTGGTGGCCTCTCAATTCATCGGTTTTACCGAACAATTCTTGAAGTTTCAACCATACTTCATTGGGTGAAGTGAGGCCATCAAGATGAAATAAGAGTTCTCTAGATGTAGTGAGACATAACAACCCATAGGATTCATCCCTTCGATTATGCCATTTATATTTCTCCACTACTGAGGTTGGCTCAGCTTCTGTTGCCATGGTCACCCTATAGAGCCCTTTGCTCCTCAATAGAATCTCCATCTGTGCTTTCCAATCAAAGTAATTGAAAGGATTGAGGATGGTATTTTGTGTGTGATCCATTGCTGCAACTGATATAAACTTTTGGACTGAAATTAGAACACTTCTGGATTCCAAAATGCGCCCTGCAGAGAATAGAATTCACCTGGTGAATTGATCAATGCACCCTTCCTGAGACTGTTGGATGCTGCAAGACAATCAATAGATGAAAGGAATAGATTGATGGATCTGATACCAAGTGAAAATCAGATCACATACAAGAACTATTCAATAAATTATACTCTCTCATATGAAAAATCTCACACAACTGGTCAAAGGCACAAAAATAATGCACAAGAATTGATTTATGTATTACTTCTCATGAATAATAATTACATCAGCCAACATATGAATGTTGTAGGCTGTTATTAAATAAAATTACAGCAATAATTCAAATGGCTAAAGATGCCAAAAGAATCTCCTAATATTCAGACTTTCTAAAACTACCCATCCCCCCTAGGTGGCAAGTTAGCTTTCCAAAACTACTCAAAAGCTCACGAATTCTCTAATTAGTGAGCTGAAGGTGAAATATAGCCAAAATAGATTCCAAATACGAGATTTGAGTGGAATTGGTGTTAAGGAAAGTTTTTGGTGAGAAAAACACTTTCGTAGGTTGACTAGCTTTTCCCTATGGGGGAAAAAGCAATAAAAGCAGCAGCTTTCTTCACAAATGCGCCCTCCTTCCTAAATCTTATCCAGAAATGTTTAGGAATGTGCCCAAGTGGCCTAGGTGACTTTTATATCACACCTTGAATGGAATCTTATCCTCCATGTTGCCTTGTGGACCACACAATGGCAATTTCCTCAATTATTACATAGAATTAACCAACAAGTGATTAATTAATGCATCTTATGTAATTAAATAAATGGTAGGAAGGCTTAAATTTTCCAACACTCCTATGAATTTTGATGGAAAGTGGTGGAATAATAATCCAAAATGAGGTCAACTACCTAGTCAACACCTAGGAAATTAATCAAACATGACTAATAAAATATATTCTAAGTATGGAGTGGGATTTTAATGTTCTAAACCCCCCCATTAAGTATTAATTTATGTGAAATATCATAAATATAGGCCCAACAACAAGTCTTGGTGACCCTTTTTACATAGAAGGAAAACCTCATGGGGAAAAACCTCCCCTCAAAACATGGACATGAACAAAATTGAAAATTTTCTTTTTAATCCTTCTTCACCACATGTTCACTCATCCCAAACAATTATCTAAGATGGCTAAAAGTATTCTCAGTGAATGCTTTAGTGAAGTTGTCTGCAACTTGCTCATAAGATGGGAAAAACTACAGAGCAATGATATGATCATGCATTAGATTTCTGATGTGTGCATATGAATCTATATATGATTGGTTCTTTTAATTTTTAATGGGTCTGTTGATATACTTATAGAAATTTGATTGTCACAAAATATGACTGTGGGAATGCTAAAGTCAATCCCAAACCATGAAAGTATACCTTACAACCACACAAACTTGGTTGTAACATTCACTACTCCTCTCTAGTCGGCCGCTGCTGAAGAGAGTGAAATGGAACTTTGATTTTTAATTGAACAGAAAATTGGTCCTCCTCCAAGCATGAAGACAAATCTGGAAGTTGATTTCCGGTCTGAGCTATCACCATCCCAATTAGAGTCTGAAAAACCAAGAAGATCCAAGGAAGAATATGTAACATAATGGATCTCATGAGGCTTGGTTCCTTTAACATAATTCAATATCCTTTTGGAATCCCTCCAATGAAGCTCATTTGGATGCTCCATGTACCTTGATTCTACAATTACTGCATATGCAATATCAGGTTGAGTGCGAGTAAGATAGAACAAACTGCCAACTAGATGTCTATACAAGGTGTTGTTTACCAAAGGGGTAGATTCTATATCTTCAACTCTTACTACTAAAAGGAAGGGAGTCTTTTTAGGATTTCACTATTCCATTTCGAATTTCTTTATCATATCTGATGCATATTTTGACTGAGATACTTTAGTTTTTGACTTGGACTGAGTGATCTCAAGTCCCAAAAATTGTTTAAGTATTTCCAAGTCAGTCATGGAAAAAGCATGATGCAAAGCAATATTCAATGAAGCAATATCATCAATGGAGATTCCTTCTGGATGTTTCATATAGATATTCTCCTCAAGGTCTCCATGGAGGAAATACCTTTTTACATCCATGTGATGCACTTCCCAACTCTTGGATGCATAAATTGCCAGAACTAGTCTTATTGAATCCATCTTTTCAATTGGTGCAAAGGTCTCATTGTAGTCTAGTTCTTGGAATTGGGAGAATCCCTTAGCCACTAATTTTTTTTTGTAATTCACTGTTTCACTATCAAAAGCAAAAAATTTCCAAAATATCCACTTACACTTTACCAATTTGCTTCCAGGTGGAAGCTTAAATAGCTCCCAAGTTCCATTCTTTTGAAGAGAATGAAACTCCTCATCCATGGAAGCCTTACATATTGGGCCATGTTAGTATTCTTCATATGAATAAGGATCATATTCAACCATCAAGAAACACTTCTCAGGTAGGAAAGGATCTTTAACATAAAGAGCATTCTCAAACTGAGATCTAGTCCTCAAAGGATCTTGAGGATCACCCACAAGTCTATTAGCTGCTTCAATTGTTTTTGCATACCACTTAGGCCTTGTAGGTGAGATTAGATCTGCAATCAGGTGGTACTCATCAACATAAATATCAGAATCATAAATTTCATGAGAATATTCACTTACTTCAATAGGTGGTGGTTCAGAGGATTCTCCAATTTCAACTGCTTGCAAGGGTTCTTCTTCGAATTGAACACTTTTTTCAATGAAATATTTTTGAGTTGTCATATTAAATAAATTGTAACCCTTGGAGTCTTCTGTATATCCAACAAATATTCATGGTTGGATTTGGTTCTGCAAATCCCTTCTCTTCTCAAATGGAATTTTATCCCAAGCCTTTGAGCCAAAATATTGAAATGAGACATATCAAGATTGAGCCCACTCCAAGATTCAAAATGAGTCATTCCGTTCAAGTACTTATGTGGAACCCTATTCTAAATATAGTTTGCACAGTTGATGGCTTCATCCCAAATTATTGGAGACAAATACTTGGACTCCAACATGCAAGTAGCGATCTCCTTGAGAGATCGTTTCTTTATCTTAGAAACGTCATTCTTTTGAGGTGTGTATGGAACTGTATGCTACATCTAGATGCCATAATAACCAAAGAGTTGTTGAAAATCATATTTGATGTACTCCCCACAATTATCATTTATGAGGACTTTGATCTTCCTACTAGACAAGTTCTCTATATAGGCTTTAAAAATCTTGAAAAAGACAAATACTTCTGACTTGAATTGAAGGAAGAAGACCCAACAAAATATAGAAAAGTCATCAATGAAGGTAAGGAAATATTTGGAATTATTCAGAGACAAATTGGGAAATGGACCTAATATATCACCGTGAATAAGCTCAAGGGGTGCATAGGTTCACTAAGATATAGCCCTCTCATACTTATGCTTAGCCTGTTTTCCATGAATGTAACCTTGACAGATTCCTTTCAAAAATTAGATGTTGGGAATCCCTATGACCATGTTCTTCTCATGCAATTGATTAAGGTATTTGTAGTTAAGGTGGAAAATCTCTCATGCCACAGTTTGATTGTTTCATTGGAATGAGTGAGAAAACTTGTAGATTTTTGAGCTATGATCAACAGTACCTATGGAAACAACTATACCTATAGAAATTTCAGAAATTTCCACATCATTTGGGAAGAATATGAAATTTTTAGGAGACCTGGTATGAGTCATCTAATAGACTGCTAAGAGATTAGAAGCAAGACCAGGGACAAACAAAACATTTGCGAAATAACCATGGTCAAGATATATTCTACCCTTCCCTTTGGATGCAGTTTCAGAGTCATCTCCCAACATAATTGTTGGACCACTTGAAGAATCGAGAGAGGAAACATAATCTATCGTGGATACTACATGTCTAGATTCCCCAGAATCAATGATAAAAGATAAATATTTTGATGTGCTAGCCATCAAAGTACGAACTATCTCCTTGTCTTCATAATTTGAACCTCCTTCCTTCCTGCTTGCGCCATCTAGAAGAGGGATGTTGTTCTTCTCAAGAAGTTGAGCCATCATGTCAATGGTCTTCTTCATGTAGGAACTCTCAGGATGAAAGCCCTTATTGCAGTATGCACACCTGCTTTTCTCATTCTTTTTATGTGTATTCTTCTTGGAGCTTGTGGACTCCTCTTGTGCTTTTTATTTGTCTTTATTCTAATCTGGTGGATTTTTGGGGATTAGCCTTCTTCTTGAATTTAGAATTATTTGAATCTCCAACATCCAAATCATGATATTTTGAAGGCTTTATGGATCCCATCAATACCAACTTGTCTTTCTCTTGAGTGAGTGATTCCATGAATTCTACCAGTGAAGGCATCTTCCAGTTTCGAACTGTGAACTTGGTAGCATGGAAGGTCTAAACAAATCCTGAGTAATCATGGCGCAACTTTGAAAGAATGGACAAGATAATTTGATCATATTTCTTCTCAATTTGAAATTGCTTTAGCTGAATAACAATTGACTTAAAATTGGAGAAATAGTCTTTTAGGGTCTCGAAATTGCTTGGACTCAAAGAAATTAATTCATTCTCCTATTGGTGGCCCCTCAATTCCTCAGTATTTCCAAATAAAGATTGGAGTTTGAACCAAAATTCATTATGAGTGGTAATACCATATAGATGGAAATAATATCCCTGGAGGTACTGAGACACAAGAGACCATAAGCCTCATATATTTTGTTATGCCACTTGACCTTCTCAATGACTGCAGTAGGCTCAAGATCAGTAGCCATAGTCACTATGTAGAGGCCTTTTCTCATCAACATAATCTCCATCCATTCCTTCCAATCAAAATAATTGAATGGATTCAAGATGATAGGTTGATACTACTCCATGGATTCACTGAATTGCGCCCCTATGAGGTTGGATTGCACCCCTCTAAGACTGAGTTGCACCCTTGAGAGATTGGTTCGATCCTTCAAAAGAATAATGGGAGAATACTGCTACTAATTGAGATCTAATACCATGTGTGTTATGGAGAAAAACTTCCTATGGCTTGGGGTATACCAAAACAGACAGATGAACTCAAGAAAATCAACTCATTAATGCATGCTATATAAATGTAAATGCAGATAAACAATGTAGAGAACCTACCTCAATCTTGACGTTCGATGAAAAATTCCGTTGAGCTTTCGAATAACAACACTTGAACCTGCAGCTTAGTCTCAACAATAAACACAAACAACTGCATATGATATGTAAACGATGTTAGCATATACAATAGCATACTCGATGGTATATATAAGCAAATGTACCCAATGATAATAAACAATCATTCACAATATAAATGGACAATAAAATGAGTACTTCTATTAATATGAACAAGAAGTACAAAATACAACCGCTTGTCGTCAACTCATATGAACCAAGAACTAGGTCCCTCCACTTGTTCCTCCACCACTTCAATCCCCCATACAATAGAAAACTCACGAGAAAAATAATGAATCCTTCACAAGATATGAAAGAGTTTGGGAGGTGAACATAAATGGTTCACAACAACTAGGATCAATGGATCTAAACTCAAGCAAGTCAAAATTTCGATAGAGTTTCAATGCTCTTCTCTTTCTCCTCCTTCCATGTACCCAAATAACTCAATATATTACACTCCAAAGGAAAGTGAAAGGTCGAATTGAGTTGTTTCAAGATACATGGAGGGCCAAAGGTCACAATGGCCACTTTTTGGAGTGAAAAATAGAGTTTTTACTTTTATTTACCAAAAATTCGATGTACACAGGATGTAGTGATGTAGCTTGCGTATACGTGAGGTGTACTGAAGTAGCTTGCGTACAGGATGAAAAATAGAGAAAAAGGGGTTCAAGGAGAACCACAAGTATGGTTTTGAGTCTATAACTAAGTAAGGGAGGCCAAGGAGTATAAATGATCACAAGGTGGAAAAATACGGTGTAACAGATGCCCGCTAATGTGTGAGGTCAGAGAAGGTACTGTGATGGCCTAAATACATTATGAATGTCAGAAGTGGAGTGATGGAGACACAAATGGAAGGAGTATCCCACTCATCATAATACAATGATATATCTGTATACATATCCGTACAATACATAGAAATATGATAGAATGGACATGAGTAGGTAGTACATAGTGAATACATGTCATGAATGGTCATAGCCATGACCCATATACAATAAGATATGGTCTCCTGCAGAAAAGGAAATGTAACTGATGCAAACTGATGGTACAAACTGGTGATGTATGATAATAATCTCCCATAGATACAATCATGATCACAAGAAGCATATATTGAATGCCACTGAAGTCTGGGGTCTTCTACACAAACCGTCTACGGTGCATGTCCCATCAAGTGAATAAAGATATTGATGTCGAACCTGATGCGACATCGTCTGATTACCGGTCATTGATGTATACCGTTAACAGATGCGAGATAACGCATCAATGATGAAAATGGGTACCAAGGCACTGGGTACATTCACCAAGTGTGAATAAAGGTGTTGAGGTCAAACACTTGACGAATCCATCGACCAGGGGACATTAATGAATTCCCAACTGTCAATGGAAAGAGGACCTACCACTAATGAATGCAAGTTTCAAGGTACTCAAAGGACTCTAAATATCGATTCTAGAATAAATGAGTTGGATTCGATGGAATGAGATTTGCTCGAAGGAAGGCATTAATGGATCCCCCATCAATGATCATGAGGTAGCATCTATGCTGAATGATTTGGAAGAAATTTGATGAACAGGATGAATGAACCAAAGAACCGGGTGCGTATCTTATGCATGTAGAAGATGCAAGTAATGCACGGAAGAGACCTCCTGAATAATAGCCAATGATGAAGAATACTGACAGGAGCGAGGAAAGAGTCCACTTCTTGAAAACTAAATTCGTGTCTAATTCTGAAAATTCATGCTTGGAAGTTGCTACTGTTACCACTTCTATACAACTCTCTTGTTCGTGCAGGAACAATACCGCCCAATGTGAAGGTGGAAAACATAATTCCTTACTCGTCTATTCAAAACAACGAATTTCACCTTCCGAGTATCCAAACCAACAGAAAACCTAGAAGCCAAACTTTGTCCTGGCGTTGTGCTTCTTTGGAGGAAACAATGGACCATCTCCTTTTGAATTGTCCTTTTGCAAAGGAGGTTTGGAATATTGCGCTTGATCCTTGAAAAAATATAGTAGCCCTTCCCATTGAGATATCCATTCTTCTCATCAGATGGCAAGCTCTGAGTCCCTTTTCTCTTATCAAAAAATAAAGGCTCAAATTCTGCTGGATGACTCTTCCAAAATTTATACTCTGGAAAATCTGGCTAGAACGCAATGCTCATATCTTCAAAGGGAAATTCATTATGGCTGCTCACCTAGTTTCCAAAGCTAAAGAAATGATGCAAAATTTCCTCTCATCAACTCCGGTGCACACAAATATAGATCCAATATCTCCTATGGAAGAAAACTGGATGGTGATTTTTTTCCCCAATCCTTTGTCCCAAAATTTGAATCCCTTACCTTATGTATTTCAATGGGAAATTCGGATGGACTCCTCATCTTTCATAAAATGGCGGAAAACTTTGCAGCAGCACAACCTCTTCTTTGGCGGAGCGTCTAAAGGAAATTCAGGAGCGGTAGGAGGGGGAGGGGTGCTCTATGGCTCCAAAGAAATTCACGTAATGTCGTACTCTTGGGGAATTGGAATGGACACCACCAACATCACGGAAGCACTCGCCCTCTGGAAAGGACTTCTCCAAGATCGAGATAAGAATATCATATATATTCACATCTTTGGGGATTCTCGTAGTATTATCCAATCCTTAATCACCAATGCTCTTTCCAGCAATATGAGACTCAGACAACTACTAAAGAAAATAAGGCTTCTAATGACATCCTTCAGCTCTGTCCATTTGTTCCACATTCTCCGGGAATTAAATGGTGAAGCTGATCTAGAAGCCAACAAAGCGATTGTATTGAGCAAAGGCAATTTACTACTCAATGGAAATGCAATCCAAGCTAATCTGTCATAAGCCCTAGATCTCGGGGTCTAGGAATCACGGTAGGTATAAGGTCATAATTCTGATTCACATGTCAAGTAAGAGGACACTTCAACAAGCTAGGATATCCATGCATTTCAACTTAAACATGGGATTAAATATGAAGGTTCATTCCAAAGATGGATTCATAAATCATCCTCCCTCCATCACGAATTTGGCTCAGTCCGGATGCTTAGTTCGTAAGAACAACTCCATCAACAAAAGGAATGCTCTATCTCCAAAATCGATTAAGGAAGCAGGAGCTCAAATTAAAGGAGATGGCACGTTGCAAATTTTGATGACATGAATGGCGACCGTGATAGATAGGAAGATCTTCAGGATGAGATATTTAAATCCGGAGTTAGGGAAGCGAGAAAGAAGAGCAACAAATAGCCAGACTACTGAATGGACGGATTTTAACTTGGAAAGTTTTGTTTACAGTTGAAAGTGTATTAATTCAGTAAATATTTATTAGTTCTATCTGTTTAAACTAATTACACTTGGTGGAGTCGGGATCATAGGTTCTTCTACTGTGATCCATTTTGATGTATTATGGATGTATCTGTGCCAGCAGGTTTCTACTGTTTTTTAATACAAACTCATACACGTTCTTGTTTAAAAAAAATAGAATTGGTAATAAACACAAATATGAAAAAATAATTACTAATAAAATTAGTTTATAAATAATTACATTAACCAAAAAACATTTATATTAATAATAAATTAGTAAAAAAAATTATAATTTAGAAGTGAAGAGAATAATAATAAATAAATAAATGAATAGACTATGTCAAAGATCTTGACTGAAGTGGTGCAGACGAGACTGAGTGGAGCGTTTAGGGTTCTTGCAGCTAGGGCTTCCATTCGGAAACAATGGCCGAAGAGGAGGAACAGATCCTCCTCCCCCCCCTCTCCCTCCCCTGCCTCCAGTACCGCAAGTGATTACAGACTTTAAAATACTCATAGCAGCACAAGGAAAGCAACATGTGACCTCTAGGCAACAAAAATTTGTCAAAAAACTCGCAGAAATCCCTTTTGTGGCTCTTCCAACAACGAGGCCTTGCAAAACAGCTCTAAATCTCTCAAAAAAGGGTTTAATCGAGCAATTCACAGGTCTGTGGCCTTCTCCAAAAGAGATCGAAACTTGGGTGAAGCGGAACTGGAATCCATTGATAAAGGAAGAGGTAAATTGTTTCTTTGTAAGAAGAGGTAAATTGTTTCTTTGTAGGAAAATGTTATTTTGTATTTGTGTTTGAAAGCAAACTAGACAAAGATCTCATATTAAAAAATGGACCTTATTTTATGGGACCACAAGGGTTATATTTTAACAAATGGTCTCTTGATTTTGAGCCTTCCCAAGGCGTTCCCTCGACAATCCTAGTCTAGGTAAGACTTCCTCACCTTCCTCTGCACTGTTGGAATCCAGAATCCCTAGAAGCGATTGGAAACACCCTTGGAAAATTCATTGATGTAGCAGACAGGAAAGATCAATATTCATGTGCTTCTTGGATCTGTGTAGAGGTAGATCTGGAAGTCAGGCTTCCAAAGGCCATCAAACTCACTGTGGTATATTGGTCTCATATCCAAGAGCTAGATTATGAACATCTACCTTTCAAATGTCGTCATTGTCATGAATATAGGCACTTCGCCAAGCACTACAAAAAGAAACTCAAGGAAATAGCAGAAGGAAATAAGGGAGAACAATGTTAGACAGTTCAAATAGTTGCATTCATGTCTCTTTTACATTCGAATGGTTTATCTTAATGTGATTTCATTTTGTTTTCTTTAGATACTCTAAAATATAAAAAGAATGTGTGTTATGTTAGTTTGTTTGTAGTTATATATGTGTGTTTTTATGATATTTATATGGTTAGTTCTCAGTTCTCCTCTACGTGTGAAGTATCATTTTCATGCACATTGCAAGTATACATTAGCACTAAAGAAAGAATATCAAGCTTAATGCCTTGTGCGATGTTATGCAATATTTGTCACATTAATTACTAGTTTGTCTATGTTATTAGTTTAATGTATGTAAATATACAACTATCTCTTTGGGTTTAATATATTCAAACCTTATTGCTAGATATTGTGAAGGTTGAGACCAGGTCATTTTTAGGCTATAGAAATAGGGTGATCATTCTTGTCTCTTCTTGGTTTAGCTAACCGAGAGGCTGAAAAATTGGCATAGGAACCTTCATTTTCGTAGGTCAACAGAAAGTATACTAATTGTACAAGGAAAATACCAAATGTATTTGGACACATATTACCATTATATCTTTATAATATATAGATAACAAAAATATAATAGATATCATTTATTAAGAAGATGATATTTGCTCTTTTTTATTATTAAAAATACACTTTCATCATCAAGTTATATTATTTTAAAAACCTTTTTTTCAATGAAATGCACATGATTGGAATCCCTCTACGTACTTCCCTTCATTTCGAGGATTGTATCCGAGATATACTAGTTGGTTGTGTTATCCACTAAGTTGCACTTAGGGGATTTCTAGTGAGCCACTAAGGATCATAACAAGTCAATTGTTTCCACTCAGTTCTCAGAAGTTCCATGGTTTCATCAGGACCAGTTGTGGTTCCTTTTTCTTTTTTGCATGTTCACACCCTCTTGGGGGAATTGTAACAAATGATGTATCATGGTGGTCTTTTGTAAAAGGGATTGGCCTTCTTGGGACTTAATCATCAAACTAATCACCCTTGAGTGTTTTTTCCCTTGTTAATTATGCTACGTCTTTTAGCGACACATATTTTCTGAGTTTTTCACTCAAAATCCTCCAAAGCCGTGGTGGTGAAAGTGATTAGGCCTTGAAAGGGTTATTAAATCCTAGATTCTATGTATAATACCATGCTAGTCATAATCCCAGAGTCTCGTGAGCATGCACTAAGTCCCTTAGTATTTTTTAATTTTCTAGTTTTTTAATAAAATCATTGATAATGTGTATTTTAATTGTAAAATTTCAAAAGGTCATAAAAGTGGGACTAGGGGGCCAAATTTATCATGGGGTGCTCATTTTTGGACCCAGAGCCCCGAATTAACGCCTAAACCCACTTATGAGAGTCTAATTGGTGATTTTCAATTACTAATTCTGATTTTCTCTTGAAAATGACATTTTCAGTCAAATAATTGGGAAATATGGAGAAAATCCATTTCCTAAATCAAATGGAGCTTGTCTCTAAGGTTTCTATGTTGGTTGGCATCCTATCTAGGTCAATAAATGAGTTGTTGGAGCATCTTTCCCAACTCATAATGTGGATTTTAGTGGTTTCTAATTTCGAGGAGAGAATCTCTCCAAGAGAGGGCAAAATTCCCCATGAGGGTGAGTTGTTGGAGCTTGATTTGACATATGGAAGCCTCCCATGAGTGTTTGGGACACCTTATGAGAGTTGGAAACCCCATTTCTCACATGAAAGACACTTTCCATACTCTCTAAAACCCCCAATCCATCTCCTCCATTGGGAATTTCTCCCTCGAAGGGTTTGGAGCCCAATTCTTCTATAAAAGCGAGCCATTTCTCTTCTCTTTGGTGGAAGCAAGGAACCTCTGCTCTTTTGATTAACCACACTAGATTGATTTCACTTGTTTAAAGGTTTTTGTAACTTGCAGATCATCTTAGGTGAATAAGATTGATTTCACTACCAATATGTGTTCTATCCAAGGTGATACACTTGGTCATATGAACCCTTTGTCTAATAATTATTGTAATTGCATCTTGAATTTGCTCAACTCATTAGTTTGCAATATATTCTAGGCCTTGGATATGGTAATGTGTGTGTTATGTTATGCTCTCTTGTTGCCATTGTTGTCCATTGGAATCCACTTGAGTCACCCTTCACAAAAAGGGGAAAACAATGAGAAGAAAGGGTGATGGAATGAAAATTACTAGCATGTTGAAATTGGCAGGAAAATTTTCATTTTTGGTGTTACAGATCTAAAAATTACCAACATATCCCACTTGTAGTTGAAATTAGATTCACTCTTTAGAGATTATGTGATGTCGTAAGGCCTTAATCATCACTCAAGAGCAACAGAGGGAATTGTTACATATAGGCTAGATATTCCATATGTAAGTCATATGTAGTAGTATAGGTTAACATGCATGGACCATCAACCCCATAGAAAATTAATATGGTATTAGGCCCTAAAATTAGTTTATAGGCCATGGTATAGGCCACGAGAACCATCGTCAATGTTACAAATATTATTGAAATGGCCACAATATCTCACTTGTAAGGTAAAGTAATTATGTGTAGGGCCCTACACATGGACCATGAATCATATAGTAAATTTATTAACCATGGACCATTATTTAGGTTATGAGAACTCCTATTGGTTTACATAACCTATAAATATTAAACCATGGTTGGTTTATTGGTTTACATAACCATGGACAAACCAACAACAATAATGGCATTGACGATGGTGACAATGATGATCATGACGATCTCACATGTAGGCTAGAGATTCTTATGTGGTAATCTAGGTTAACATGCATGGACCATCAACCCCATGGAAAATTAATATGGAATCAGACCCTAAATTTAGTTCACATGCCATAGTCCAGGCCATGAGAACCATCCCTTGTGTTACAAATATTGAAATGGCCACCATAAATAATGCCACTAATTAGACACTGGCCTAACACAACCAACCCATGTAAATGACTCATGCACTTGGCACACTTGATCCATGCAAAGAATTCATGCACCTAGGAAGCTTCAATCTATAACCCCCTCACCTTGTACCTAACCTTAACATCTAGCCCCAAACTGAATAACATGATAACTTATAAACCACTTAACCACTAGTACCAACAAAAGTAGAACCCCTTTCCCACTAACCCACTGATCTCTTACGTGCCTCACTTCTAATCCAAAAACTCCCAAAAGCCTACCACATTATGAAATTGTAGAAAATATCCCCTTAAGCCAGTGTCCCTCTAACCCTAACCCACTACCCCCTAACCCAATCACTAACATGCCTATTGCACCAAATCAACACACTAACACAATAAACTTTGACCTTGGGTTATTTATAACCAACGTTTTAGTTCAAAGACTTTGACATCAATGTTTGAATGATCACTGTATGGGATTTTATCAAACGAAAATTAGTACAAAAATAAACACAAGAACTTAGACTATAAACAAAATATTCCCTATCTAGGGTATGTATGATGACTCAAGTCCCTATGCATGGCCCATGAGTCTCAAAATAAATTTTTGTTACCCAGGAACCTACATTTTGGCCCTAGACCATAACATAGGCTCCTAGAACCATCCATGACATGAAAATACTAAAAAAAATGACAATGTGTTACTCAAAAGCTAAATATTCCTTGCTTATGGCCTATGTGGTGGTACAGAGAAATGCCCATAGGTCACAAGACCTTGAGGTAACTACCAGTCATTATAAACTAGATTTTGATCTAACACCATGGACACCATGGATTAGGCTTCAAGAACCATCCATGATGTTGTAAATACTGAAATGGCCACCATACCCACTTGCAAGCTAAATATTTCTTGTGTAGGGGGGATTTTCAAACAATTTATGAGAATTGGGCTTTTAGGGGAGCTTTTCAAACAACCAACTCCAAAAGTTCAATTCTCATGACTTTTAAGGGGGCTTCCAAACAAACTGCCTCCCAAAGTTCAATTATCATGTCTTTTAGGGGGGTTTTGACAAACCGCCCCCAAAAGTTATGAGAATTTGGCTTTTAGGGGGGTTTTCAAACAACCGCCTCCAAAAGTTCAATTCTCATGACTTTTAAGGGGAGTTCTAAACAAACCGTCTTCCAAAGTTCAATTCTCATGACTTTTAGGGGGGGTTTTGAAAAACCACCCCCAAAGGTTAAGAGAATTGGGATTTTAGGGGGGGTTTTCAAACAACCGCCTCCAAAAGTTCAATTCTCATGACTTTTAAGGGGGGTTCCAAACAAACCGCCTCCCAAAGTTCAATTCTCATGACTTTTAGGGGGTGTTTTGATAAACCACCCCCAAAAGTTATGAGAATTGGGCTTTTAGGGGGGGGTTTCAAACAACCACCGCCAAAAGTTCAATTCTCATGACTTTTAAGGGGGGTTCCAAAAAAACCGCCTCCAAAAGTTCAATTCTCATGACTTTTAGTGGGGGTTTTGACAAACCGTCCCCAAAAGTTATGAGAATTGGGATTTTAGGGGGGGTTTTCCAAAAAACCGCCCCCAAAAGTCAAATTTCAAGACTTTTGGGGGCGGTTTTAAAAAACACGCCCCCAAAAGTCCAATTTCCATGAATTTTAGGGGCGGTTTTAAAAGACCGCCTCCAAAGGTCTGAAATTTTTTTTAGGGAGGGTTTTACCAAGACCCCTGCAAGCCAAAACCGCCCCTAAAGGGATATTTTGTTGTAGTGTCAAGTCCTTCTCGCTCATTAGTGGTATAATTATTCTCGGCAGATGACAGCTTCCTACTGGAAAACAAAATGGGATGATCAATACCTCCCTCTCTTGGTTGAGCAAGAACAATGGCCAATGCGATACATGAAGCATCAACATGGACATGAAATGACTTCTCCCAGTCTGGAAAAACTAGGATCAGCGCAGTGACCATCTTCTCTTTCAGGGTGTCAAAGCCTTGTTCACATTTCTCGTTCCAAATGAATGGCACGTCTTTCTTTAGCAGCTTCTCCATAGCTGCGGTTATCTGCGCATACCCTTTTATGAATTTTCTGTAATAACCTGTATGCCCCAGTGTAATGTGCAACTGCTTGACTAAATTTGGGGTGGGCAAGTTTACAATGACTACGATCTTCGTAGGGTCTACCATCAAGCACTGTTTGCACACAATGTGTCCCAACAAAATTCCATAGGGAACAAAAAAAATACATTTCTTCAAATTCAATGAAATATGATGTTACCTATATTTTTCCAGCATCAAACTGAGGTTCGCTGCATGGTTCTTCAGTAACCCGAAAATAGTCCAATCATCAAAATAAACCTCTAAAAATTTATGTATGAAGTTTTTAAATGCTGCGACTACTACTCTAGAAAATATGGTAGGTTCGTTTTTCATCCCAAAAGGAATCTCTGTGTACTGGAATGACCCCCATTCTGTAGAAAAAGTAGTCTTGTGCCTATCTATGCAATCAATCCCAATATGATGGTATCTAGAGAATCCATTCGTAAAAGAATACGCCTCATTCCCTCCAACATTATCAAGTACTTCATCTGTGAAAGGGGTAGGAAATGAGTCATGCATTGATGCATCATCCAACTTTCTAAGATCCACACAGATCCTGATCTCACCCTTCATTTTCTTATCTTGGATAACCATCGAGCTTCTCCACTCAGATTCTTCAACCATCTCAATGATCCTTGCATCGAGCATCTTATCGAGTTCTACCTTAACTCGTTATTTGTATTGCGGGTTCAGTCAATATGGTCTTTGCTTCACAGGCTTCGCGCCAGGCTTAAGAGGAATTTTCATCACTCCTAAGTCTCCCAGATTGCCTTTCATCTCTATGAATTTGGTCGGGAATAATTCTCGATATTCCTGTAGTATGCCCGCGACCTCTTCAACTGTATCTTCATCCCAATAGTCTCCGATAGCTATGAACTTTGGCTCTTCGCTTGTGCCAATGTTCACTTTCCTTGTTTTTAGAGGTCCACTCATATATGGAATTTCCAGTGGAGGTCCTTCTACCTCATGCACTCTCTGTGATTCAGGTATCCTTGTGTTGCGTAGGTCCTCCTCATCACTATCTACTTTATCCTCACATTCCTCACTGATGTGATAACAGTCAAGAGCGTGCTCTAGCTTCTCTTCCCATTCTGGCTGTAGGCACGCAGGTATGTTGTTTGCTCCAAAGAATTCTTCTAGCGTCATGTTTCCCTGAGTGCAATCTGATTTAAATATTCTTTCCTTAATGACCTGCAGCGCATCATTGATACTCGAATGTTCATCTTCGAAACATAAATCCTGCTGGAAGCTCGCAGTTAGGATAGACCAGTCCGCTGTGCCACTGCGCAACTCCACGTCTAGGTACCACTTCTTCGGAATCAGTTCCTCTAGCGTGTGCGCAAACAGATGTACCCATTCAGTTTGAGGTCTTTCCACCCAAGCTTGTGAGCAAGATTCAATATGGTCCCTTGGATCCGTCTATCCATTATATTCTGTAAAAGGTAGCGTAACCTTCTCAGCAAACCTGATTTGCATCTTAATTTTGCAGTGATCCCATGTTGTCAATGTCTTCTTATGCACAGCCCACCATCTGGAAGGTGTCTCGCGCGGTGCCATGTTTAATGATGATACGTGGTATTCATCTGCAACTGCTACAGTATATTCTTTGATAAAGAAATAAACATTAGATGAACCATCATAGGTAGGGATTGGAGTTACCTCTTTTCCAATCCAGCGGAATGACTTCGTGATCCACACGCATCTCCTGTCAGATACTTTGTACAATTGGCTTTTCCAGTTTTCTAGTCCTGCATCAGAATCTGAAATAAAAGAACTGTCATAGCTCTAGCTGAGTGTTCCATTAGTAGTTGAATTAATATAGTTAGTAGCATTGGTTGTCATCTTGTAAATACGGTCCAAGTCTTGGGCTCGATAATCCTCCTGAATCGGTTCAACGTATCTATCACCCTGCTAAGGCTCCAATGGTGTGATGAACTTGATATCGTCGCCTTCAAATATCATTTTCATAGTATTTAAATCAATGATGGCAGAGTTTGTCAAGGCCCAATCTATACCCAGCAGCGCTGGATAAGGATTCCTTTCATCCACAATTTCAATCACTTCAAAATATGCATAGATGGGCACTCCGCCAATGTCAACGATGGTGTTGGGTAACCTTCACAAAGGTATAACTATCCCTTGATTAGCCATTCTTAACTATAGGGGTGACCACTATAAATTTGGTTTACCCATCTGATGCCATGTCTGCTTGGTCAAGACATTTACTTTGGAACAAAGATCAAGAATGATCTCATCCATCTCATAGTCTCCAATCTATGTAGTGAGCCTCATTTCCCTTCCTGTTCTTTTAGGACTCCTAATATTATGGACTGCACCATTGGTATCCCCCTTCTCACTGTGTGGCTCATACTTCCTGAGTAGTTTTTCAAATTCCATGAAAGCATCTGCACTCTTCAATAACTTCATGCAGCTCTGTAGGAACTGGGCAACAGAGGTACCTGTATATGTTGCAGTTCCTGTGTGATCATATGTCGCTGGCATATCCTCTATTTGTGCTGCTTTGCTGCGTAGCAAGATTCTCATCGACCCAAGTGTTGACTCTCTAAGGATATCCCGCGCTTCTGTAAATCATCCTTTATTTTTATTTAGGTCCAAGCTAGGTGTCTTCCCAGGAGATTTTCTCATCCATACTAATTCACTAGGAATCAACTAAGGATCGCGCGTTCCAGAAGTTGATGCTTCTGCACTTCCATCTCTTCCTGTATCAGTGCCACTACACGTTAGCACATTTACACTTGGATCCACAGGTCTTCTCTCTGTTGCGATCAGCTGAAGGTCTGTTTAAACTAATTACACTTGGTGGAGTCGGGATCATAGGTTCTTCTACTGTGATCCATTTTGATGTATTGTGGATGTATCTGTGCCAGCAGGTTTCTGCTGTTTTTTAATACAAACTCATACACGTTCTTGTTTAAAAAAAAATAGAATTGGTAATAAACACAAATATGAAAAAATAATTGCTAATAAAATTAGTTTATAAATAATTACATTAACCAAAAAACATTTATATTAATAATAAATTAGTAAAAAAAATTATAATTTAGAAGTGAAGAGAATAATAATAAATAAATAAATGAATAGACTATGTCAAAGATCCTGACTGAAGTGGTGCAGACGAGACTGAGTGGAGCGTTTAGGGTTCTTGCAGCTAGGGCTTCCATTCGGAAACAATGGCCGAAGAGGAGGAACAGATCCTCCTCCCCCCCCTCTCCCTCCCCTGCCTCCAGTACCGCAAGTGATTACAGACTTTAAAATACTCATAGCAGCACAAGGAAAGCAACATGTGACCTCTAGGCAACAAAAATTTGTCAAAAAACTCGCAGAAATCCCTTTTGTGGCTCTTCCAACAACGAGGCCTTGCAAAACAGCTCTAAATCTCTCAAAAAAGGGTTTAATCGAGCAATTCACAGGTCTGTGGCCTTCTCCAAAAGAGATCGAAACTTGGGTGAAGCGGAACTGGAATCCATTGATAAAGGAAGAGGTAAATTGTTTCTTTGTAAGAAGAGGTAAATTGTTTCTTTGTAGGAAAATGTTATTTTGTATTTGTGTTTGAAAGCAAACTAGACAAAGATCTCATATTAAAAAATGGACCTTATTTTATGGGACCACAAGGGTTATATTTTAACAAATGGTCTCTTGATTTTGAGCCTTCCCAAGGCGTTCCCTCGACAATCCTAGTCTAGGTAAGACTTCCTCACCTTCCTCTGCACTGTTGGAATCCAGAATCCCTAGAAGCGATTGGAAACACCCTTGGAAAATTCATTGATGTAGCAGACAGGAAAGATCAATATTCATGTGCTTCTCGGATCTGTGTAGAGGTAGATCTGGAAGTCGGGCTTCCAAAGGCCATCAAACTCACTGTGGTATATTGGTCTCATATCCAAGAGCTAGATTATGAACATCTACCTTTCAAATGTCGTCATTGTCATGAATATAGGCACTTCGCCAAGCACTACAAAAAGAAACTCGAGGAAATAGCAGAAGGAAATAAGGGAGAACAATGGTAGACAGTTCAAATAGTTGCATTCATGTCTCTTTTACATTCGAATGGTTTATCTTAATGTGATTTCATTTTGTTTTCTTTAGATACTCTAAAATATAAAAAGAATGTGTGTTATGTTAGTTTGTTTGTAGTTATATATGTGTGTTTTTATGATATTTATATGGTTAGTTCTCAGTTCTCCTCTACGTGTGAAGTATCATTTTCATGCACATTGCAAGTATACATTAGCACTAAAGAAAGAATATCAAGCTTAATGCCTTGTGCGATGTTATGCAATATTTGTCACATTAATTACTAGTTTGTCTATGTTATTAGTTTAATGTATGTAAATCTACAACTATCTCTTTGGGTTTAATATCTTCAAACCTTATTGCTAGATATTCTGAAGGTTGAGACCAGGTCATTTTTAGGCTATAGAAATAGGGTGATCATTCTTGTCTCTTCTTGGTTTAGCTGACCGAGAGGCTGAAAAATTGGCATAGGAACCTTCATTTTTGTAGGTCAACAGAAAGTATACTAATTGTACAAGGAAAATACCAAATGTATTTGGACACATATTACCATTATATCTTTATAATATATAGATAACAAAAATATAATAGATATCATTTATTAAGAAGATGATATTTGCTCTTTTTTATTATTAAAAATACACTTTCATCATCAAGTTATATTATTTTAAAAACCTTTTTTTCAATGAAATGCACATGATTGGAATCCCTCTACGTACTTCCCTTCATTTCGAGGATTGTATCCGAGATATACTAGTTGGTTGTGTTATCCACTAAGTTGCACTTAGGGGATTTCTAGTGAGCCACTAAGGATCATAACAAGTCAATTGTTTCCACTCAGTTCTCAGAAGTTCCATGGTTTCATCAGGACCAGTTGTGGTTCCTTTTTCTTTTTTGCATGTTCACACCCTCTTGGGGGAATTGTAACAAATGATGTATCATGGTGGTCTTTTGTAAAAGGGATTGGCCTTCTTGGGACTTAATCATCAAACTAATCACCCTTGAGTGTTTTTTCCCTTGTTAATTATGCTACGTTTTTTAGCGACACATATTTTCTGAGTTTTTCACTCAAAATCCTCCAAAGCCGTGGTGGTGAAAGTGATTAGGCCTTGAAAGGGTTATTAAATCCTAGATTCTATGTATAATACCATGCTAGTCATAATCCCAAAGTCTCGTGAGCATGCACTAAGTCCCTTAGTATTTTTTAATTTTCTAGTTTTTTAATAAAATCATTGATAATGTGTATTTTAATTGTAAAATTTCAAAAGGTCATAAAAGTGGGACTAGGGGGCCAAATTTATCACGGGGTGCTCATTTTTGGACCCAGAGCCCCCACTTAACGCCTAAACCCACTTATGAGAGTCTAATTGGTGATTTTCAATTACTAATTCTGATTTTCTCTTGAAAATGACATTTTCAGTCAAATAATTGGGAAATATGGAGAAAATCCATTTCCTAAATCAAATGGAGCTTGTCTCTAAGGTTTCTATGTTGGTTGGCATCCTATCTAGGTCAATAAATGAGTTGTTGGAGCATCTTTCCCAACTCATAATGTGGATTTTAGTGGTTTCTAATTTCGAGGAGAGAATCTCTCCAAGAGAGGGCAAAATTCCCCATGAGGGTGAGTTGTTGGAGCTTGATTTGACATATGGAAGCCTCCCATGAGTGTTTGGGACACCTTATGAGAGTTGGAAACCCCATTTCTCACATGAAAGACACTTTCCATACTCTCTAAAACCCCCAATCCATCTCCTCCATTGGGAATTTCTCCCTCGAAGGGTTTGGAGCCCAATTCTTCTATAAAAGCGAGCCATTTCTCTTCTCTTTGGTGGAAGCAAGGAACCTCTACTCTTTTGATTAACCACACTAGATTGATTTCACTTGTTTAAAGGTTTTTGTAACTTGCAGATCATCTTAGGTGAATAAGATTGATTTCACTACCAATATGTGTTCTATCCAAGGTGATACACTTGGTCATATGAACCCTTTGTCTAATAATTATTGTCATTGCATCTTGAATTTGCTCAACTCATTAGTTTGAAATATATTCTAGGCCTTGGATATGGTAATGTGTGTGTTATGTTATGCTCTCTTGTTGCCATTGTTGTCCATTGGAATCCACTTGAGTCACCCTTCACAAAAAGGGGAAAACAATGAGAAGAAAGGGTGATGGAATGAAAATTACTAGCATGTTGAAATTGGCAGGAAAATTTTCATTTTTGGTGTTACAGATCTAAAAATTACCAACATATCCCACTTGTAGTTGAAATTAGATTCACTCTTTAGAGATTATGTGATGTCGTAAGGCCTTAATCATCACTCAAGAGTAACAGAGGGAATTGTTACATATAGGCTAGATATTCCATATGTAAGTCATATGTAGTAGTATAGGTTAACATGCATGGACCATCAACCCCATAGAAAATTAATATGGTATTAGGCCCTAAAATTAGTTTATAGGCCATGGTATAGGCCACGAGAACCATCGTCAATGTTACAAATATTATTGAAATGGCCACAATATCTCACTTGTAAGGTAAAGTAATTATGTGTAGGGCCCTACACATGGACCATGAATCATATAGTAAATTTATTAACCATGGACCATTATTTAGGTTATGAGAACTCCTATTGGTTTACATAACCTATAAATATTAAACCATGGTTGGTTTATTGGTTTACATAACCATGGACAAACCAACAACAATAATGGCATTGACGATGGTGACAATGATGATCATGACGATCTCACATGTAGGCTAGAGATTCTTATGTGGTAATCTAGGTTAACATGCATGGACCATCAACCCCATGGAAAATTAATATGGAATCAGACCCTAAATTTAGTTCACATGCCATAGTCCAGGCCATGAGAACCATCCCTTGTGTTACAAATATTGAAATGGCCACCATAAATAATGCCACTAATTAGACACTGGCCTAACACAACCAACCCATGTAAATGACTCATGCACTTGGCACACTTGATCCATGCAAAGAATTCATGCACCTAGGAAGCTTCAATCTATAACCCCCTCACCTTGTACCTAACCTTAACATCTAGCCCCAAACTGAATAACATGATAACTTATAAACCACTTAACCACTAGTACCAACAAAAGTAGAACCCCTTTCCCACTAACCCACTGATCTCTTACGTGCCTCACTTCTAATCCAAAAACTCCCAAAAGCCTACCACATTATGAAATTGTAGAAAATATCCCCTTAAGCCAGTGTCCCTCTAACCCTAACCCACTACCCCCTAACCCAATCACTAACATGCCTATTGCACCAAATCAACACACTAACACAATAAACTTTGACCTTGGGTTATTTATAACCAAGGTTTTAGTTCAAAGACTTTGACATCAATGTTTGAATGATCACTGTATGGGATTTTATCAAACGAAAATTAGTGCAAAAATAAACACAAGAACTTAGACTATAAACAAAATATTCCCTATCTAGGGTATGTATGATGACTCAAGTCCCTATGCATGGCCCATGAGTCTCAAAATAAATTTTTGTTACCCAGGAACCTACATTTTGGCCCTAGACCATAACATAGGCTCCTAGAACCATCCATGACATGAAAATACTAAAAAAAATGACAATGTGTTACTCAAAAGCTAAATATTCCTTGCTTATGGCCTATGTGGTGGTACAGAGAAATGCCCATAGGTCACAAGACCTTGAGGTAACTACCAGTCATTATAAACTAGATTTTGATCTAACACCATGGACACCATGGATTAGGCTTCAAGAACCATCCATGATGTTGTAAATACTGAAATGGCCACCATACCCACTTGCAAGCTAAATATTTCTTGTGTAGGGGGGATTTTCAAACAATTTATGAGAATTGGGCTTTTAGGGGAGCTTTTCAAACAACCAACTCCAAAAGTTCAATTCTCATGACTTTTAAGGGGGCTTCCAAACAAACTGCCTCCCAAAGTTCAATTATCATGTCTTTTAGGGGGGTTTTGACAAACCGCCCCCAAAAGTTATGAGAATTTGGCTTTTAGGGGGGTTTTCAAACAACCGCCTCCAAAAGTTCAATTCTCATGACTTTTAAGCGGAGTTCCAAACAAACCGTCTTCCAAAGTTCAATTCTCATGACTTTTAGGGGGGGTTTTGAAAAACCACCCCCAAAGGTTAAGAGAATTGGGATTTTAGGGGGGGTTTTCAAACAACCGCCTCCAAAAGTTCAATTCTCATGACTTTTAAGGGGGTTTCCAAACAAACCGCCTCCCAAAGTTCAATTCTCATGACTTTTAGGGGGTGTTTTGACAAACCACCCCCAAAAGTTATGAGAATTGGGCTTTTAGGGGGGGGTTTCAAACAACCACCGCCAAAAGTTCAATTCTCATGACTTTTAAGGGGGGTTCCAAAAAAACCGCCTCCAAAAGTTCAATTCTCATGACTTTTAGTGGGGCTTTTGACAAACCGTCCCCAAAAGTTATGAGAATTGGGCTTTTAGGGGGGGTTTTCCAAAAACTGCCCCCAAAAGTCAAATTTCAAGACTTTTGGGGGCGGTTTTAAAAAACACGCCCCCAAAAGTCCAATTTCCATGAATTTTAGGGGCGGTTTTAAAAGACCGCCTCCAAAGGTCTGAAAAAAATTTTAGGGAGGGTTTTACCAAGACCCTTGCAAGCCAAAACCGCCCCTAAAGGGATATTTTGTTGTAGTGTCAAGTCCTTCTCGCTCATTAGTGGTATAATTATTCTCGGCAGATGACAGCTTCCTACTGGAAAACAAAATGGGATGATCAATACCTCCCTCTCATGGTTGAGCAAGAAAAATGGCCAATGCGATACATGAAGCATCAACATGGACATGAAATGACTTCTCCCAGTCTGGAAAAACTAGGATCAGCGCAGTGACCATCTTCTCTTTCAGGGTGTCAAAGCCTTGTTCACATTTCTCGTTCCAAATGAATGGCACGTCTTTCTTTAGCAGCTTCTCCATAGCTGCGGTTATCTGCGCATACCCTTTTATGAATTTTCTGTAATAACCTGTATGCCCCAGTGTAATGTGCAACTGCTTGACTAAATTTGGGGTGGGCAAGTTTACAATGACTACAATCTTCGTAGGGTCTACCATCAAGCACTGTTTGCACACAATGTGTCCCAACAAAATTCCATAGGGAACAAAAAAAATACATTTCTTCAAATTCAATGAAATATGATGTTGCCTATATTTTTCCAGCATCAAACTGAGGTTCGCTGCATGGTTCTTCAGTAACCCGAAAATAGTCCAATCATCAAAATAAACCTCTAAAAATTTATGTATGAAGTTTTTAAATGCTGCGACTACTACTCTAGAAACTATGGTAGGTGCGTTTTTCAGCCCAAAAGGAATCTCTGTGTACTGGAATGACCCCCATTCTGTAGAAAAAGTAGTCTTGTGCCTATCTATGCAATCAATCCCAATCTGATGGTATCTAGAGAATCCATTCGTAAAAGAATACGCCTCATTCCCTCCAACATTATCAAGTACTTCATCTGTGAAAGGGGTAGGAAATGAGTCATGCATTGATGCATCATCCAACTTTCTAAGATCCACACAGATCCTGATCTCACCCTTCATTTTCTTATCTTGGATAACCATCGAGCTTCTCCACTCAAATTCTTCAACCATCTCAATGATCCTTGCATCGAGCATCTTATCGAGTTCTACCTTAACTCGTTATTTGTATTGCGGGTTCAGTCAATATGGTCTTTGCTTCACAGGCTTCGTGCCAGGCTTAAGAGGAATTTTCATCACTCCTAAGTCTCCCAGATTGCCTTTCATCTCTATGAATTTGGTCGGGAATAATTCTCGATATTCCTGTAGTATGCCCGCGACCTCTTCAACTGTATCTTCATCCCAATAGTCTCCGATAGCTATGAACTTTGGCTCTTCGCTTGTGCCAATGTTCACTTTCCTTGTTTTTAGAGGTCCACTCATACATGGAATTTCCAGTGGAGGTCCTTCTACCTCATGCACTCTCTCTGATTCAGGTATCCTTGTGTTGCGCAGGTCCTCCTCATCACTATCTAATTTATCCTCACATTCCTCACTGATGTGATAACAGTCAAGAGCGTGCTCTAGCTGCTCTTCCCATTCTGGCTGTAGGCACGCAGGTATGTTGTTTGCTCCAAAGAATTCTTCTAGCGTCATGTTTCCCTGAGTGCAATCTGATTTAAATATTCTTTCCTTAATGACCTGCAGCGCATCATTGATACTCGAATGTTCATCTTCGAAACAGAAATCCTGCTGGAAGCTCGCAGTTAGGATAGACCAGTCCGATGTGCCACTGCGCAACTCCAGGTCTAGGTACCACTTCTTCGGAATCAGTTCCTCTAGCGTGTGCGCAAACAGATGTACCCATTCAGTTTGAGGTCTTTCCACCCAAGCTTGTGAGCAAGATTCAATATGGTCCCTTGGATCCGTCTATCCATTATATTCTGCAAAAGGTAGCGTAACCTTCTCAGCAAACCTGATTTGCATCTTAATTTTGCAGTGATCCCATGTTGTCAATGTCTTCTTATGCACAGCCCACCATCTGGCAGGTGTCTCGCGCGGTGCCATGTTTAATGATGATACGTGGTATTCATCTGCAACTGCTGCAGTATATTCTTTGATAAAGAAATAAACATTAGATGAACCATCATAGGTAGGGATTGGAGTTACCTCTTTTCCAATCCAGCGGAATGACTTCGTGATCCGCACGCATCTCCTGGCAGATACTTTGTACAATCGGCTTTTCCAGTTTTCTAGTCCTGCATCAGAATCTGAAATAAAAGAACTGTCATAGCTCTAGCTGAGTGTTCCATTAGTAGTTGAATTAATATAGTTAGTAGCATTGGTTGTCATCTTGTAAATACGGTCCAAGTCTTGGGCTCGATATTCCTCCTGAATCGGTTCAACGTATCGTTCACCCTGCTAGGGCTCCAGTGGTGTGATGAACTTGATATCGTCGCCTTCAAATATAATTTTCATAGTATTTAAATCAATGATGGCAGAGTTTGTCAAGGCCCAATCTATACCCAGCAGCGCTGGATAAGGATGCCTTTCATCCACAATTTCAATCACTTCAAAATCTGCATAGATGCACACTCCGCCAATGTCAACAATGGTGTTGGGTAACCTTCACAAAGGTATAACTATCCCTTGATTAGCCATTCTTAACTATAGGGGTGACCACTATAAATTTGGTTTACCCATCTGATGCCATGTCTGCTTGGTCAATACATTTACTTTGGAACCAAGATCAAGAATGATCTCATCCATCTCATAGTCTCCAATCTGTGTAGTGAGCCTCATTTCCCTTCCTGTTCTTTTAGGACTCCTAATATTATGGACTGCACCATTGGTATCCCCCTTCTCACTGTGTGGCTCATACTTCCTGAGTAGTTTTTCAAATTCCATGAAAGCATTTGCACTCTTCAATAACTTCATGCAGCTCTGTAGGAACTGGGCAACAGAGGTACCTGTATATGTTGCAGTTCCTGTGTGATCATATGCCACTGGCATATCCTCTATTTGTGGTGCTTTGCTGCGTAGCAGGATTCTCATCGACCCAAGTGTTGACTCTCTAAGGATATCCCGCGCTTCTGTAAATGATCCTTTATTTTTATTTAGGTCCAAGCTAGGTGTCTTCCCAGGAGATTTTCTCATCCATACTAATTCACCAGGAATCAACTAAGGATCGCGCATTCCAGAAGTTGATGCTTCTGCACTTCCATCTCTTCCTGTATCAGTGCCACTACACGTTAGCACATTTACACTTGGATCCACAGGTCTTCTCTCTGTTGCGATCAGCTGAATGTTGGGATTTGGTGGTTCTGTCCTTCTTCGTTTATGCATTTCTACCTCTAGTACTGGACAGTATTCAATAACATGCTCAAATGATTTATAGTAATTACATGCAGTGCATGGATTTGTACAATTTCGAGATACATGACCTGGCTGTCCACAGTTATAACAAATGACCTGGACGCAGCCTCTTCCTTGCGCCGGGCTGACATTTCTTCCTCTGCTGCGGTATCCACCACCATGGCCTCTATATCCGCCCTGATCATAGTGAGCATTGTCTTGTTTTGGCTGATTTTCTTCTTGGACGCAGTACATTCCAACACCTTGCATCACTTCCATATCTTGATTTCTTTCATTCATTAGCTCATATGCGCGACAGTTGGATTCGTCATGTCCAACTGATTTATAGAAATTACATTATAATTTTTTTGGTGTTTTTATATATTTCTGTATTAGGTAACAGTCTTCAGGTTTGTGTCCTCTGCTTCTACAGATTTCACATCACAACGCTTGGTTCTGATTCATATTAATTGGGTTCGGTGCACCACTGTTAAGATAATCGTGAAATAGAGGGCAATGTTCTTTGGTGTGGCCCTCTCCTTTGCATCCTATGCACCAAACTTCGTGTCTCTGTTCATATATATGTTCTTTTCCATTCTTCATACCTTGTAATTCTAATGTTAAGGTGGTCAACTAGTTCTGAATCTGCGACATCCCAGAACTACTCTCGCCGATCGGCGAAGCCTCTAGCTTCATTACGATCTCTAAGGCCTCTGTCTGCGATGCAACCTTATGCTGCATCAGTGGTTTTCTGATGTGGGGAAACAACGCATCAATGAACCACTCCTTATGCTGTTGCAGAGATATCTCAAATCTCACTTGGTCCAGCAATGTCTTAAATTTTTGGTCAAATTCTAGTAGACCGTTTCAGTAGGTTTCTGCTTGATTTACTTTAATTCTGTTATGCACTGCGATTCTAATTTTGGCTTCTTAAACTCTACTGCATGCGCATACTTAATTTTTGTTAGGGTTCTCGGTTGTTCTTGAGAATATTTCATAAACCAATGCAAGGATCTGTCTCTGAAAGTAGTGATGAGCCGCGCTCTCTTCACAGCATCATCCTGAACCTTCTTTACACTCCATATGGCTTCACATAGAAACCAGTGTTGATTAGGGTCTTCTAGACCCGTTCCTTTGAATATTGGCAGTTTAATATTGTTATCTGTCATTCTCCTTCCTAGTTGTGTAGCACCCTGAGTAGTGCTATGATTCTGCGGGGCGTTCTGAGTGGAAAAAATAAAGGTATTATTCGGAATAGTGGTATTCTATGGGATATTCGGAGACTGGGTATTCTGAATTGGAATAGTCTGAGTTGGGATGGTCTGAGCACCTACTCCTGTGGTGTCAACGTTCCACCAGGTGGGTTGCACTACGCTCGTAGCAGGTGGGTTCTGAGATAGGGGTGGCACGATTTCTGCGATCGACGGGTTCTGAGGTGTGATAGGGTGGATGGTGGTTGATGACAGCGTGGTCTAATTGTTAAGGTCACATGGGAGTTCGGTATCCATGCGGAGTCCAGGTCCTCCCGGATTCTTTTCTATATTAAACTTATATCTCTTTCCACTTCTCAGATTATGTGTCTCTTCGTCAGAATCACTAAACATGCTATTGACCATGACAGATTCAAAAGTATAACTACATTCTTAAGACGCCTTTCTCAGCCAAAAGAATTTTAATTTATAGACTAAGATTGTTCAGGAACTTACCTCTGAATCCTTCCAAAAATTATGCTTCATCTTCAAGTATCTACAACAAACTCGGTCACAAATCCTTCAAGTATTCTATAAACCCAGAAGTTGACTGCTGGCGACAGTGGGCTGTCTATTGCTTTGAGCTACCTTGTGAGCTCTGGAGTCCACTCTGTAGGTACTCATCCTTGAAAATAGGTTTTCTTCTCCGCAAGTTGCGATATCCACTCATGCAGCTCATTTCTAAATGAAGCCCAGAATATCTCGTGAATACGTCAGAGATACGCGGGTGATTGTTCTCTTTCTTTGCAAAATCTCTTTGGATCTTATCACACCAGTCCCAGATCTCTTTCTTTTTGGGATGCCAATTATCTGAACCCAACGAGAACTGGTATTCTTCGTCACACATTACTTTCCAAATACACTATCGCATCACTGAGTCTTAGCTGAGCAACGGAACCATTTGTTGGAGTCTATAACTGAGCTAGTAGAGGTTTCCAATGTAGACCTAAGTACTTCCCAGTTCAAGGAACCAACAAAACCCTATTCACCAACCCTTTTGGCAATAGGTTGCACGTAGCCTAAGGTCTCACCTAAGGCAAAGCTGAGGGGGTGGTTGCAAAATCAAGTTTCCGCAACCTGGTGATGAGAGTGTAAAAGGGATTGATGGGAAAAGCGGTGAAAGGGACTCTTGCTGTGGACAATAGATTGCGCGAAGTCTCTACTTCGCGTCAAATCCCTCAACAAGTTGCGGCGCTTGCGCAACCAGCACATCCAAGGTCTACGCAGTATTGGGTACTTCCCGCATTACGACAACAAGCTATCAACAACTTATCTCGCAGCTCCCTCCAAGTGGTCAGTGCATTGACTATACCGCGCAAATGCTTAGGACTTGATTAACCCTAACCAATCTTACTTCTTGTTCTTTATCCCTTCAACAACACTTAGATTATTATCTTTAAGGTGTATGTAAATGAACGAAACATGTAATACTGTGTGCTCCAACGTTGCGCTCAAATCCAATGTTCAAATATATGCTTAACCAACAAGTTCATACTTTCAAAGACTTAGAAATGCTGAATATTTAACATTCACCCACACATGCATTACTTAACATATTAATCCCACCATTCCTTTGGCTAATACATACAAAAGAAATCACATAGCATATAACTACGGCATTAAGAATCCATTCTAAGCAAATGAACAAGTGCAAATACAAACAATCACACGACATAGAATTTAATGTGGTTAACCCCTGGGATGGAGGCTACGTCCACAAGAACTGTTGTTAAATTAGTCTTTTGGGAAGGGTATAGCATTTTTTAGTTTGCGCACTCAGCTGCAGACTCTCTTCTCTCTCAGATAGGTCTCTGCGCTCTCAGTTGCAAAGCCTTTACAATAGCTTCAATCTCAAAAGATCTAACAAAATTCACTAACCCACAATGAAGAGTTCAACCCTTTCCCATAAAAAATCATGTCTTATTTATAGAACATGCCCATGGGCATGTCTTTACAATTCATAGGCAAAACACTTAGGTTTACAAAACTGGCGTGGCTAACTGCCAGCCTGACTGTCGTCATCGACAGCCTGCTCCAGCTAGGCTACTCATGGCTCACACACTCTTCTGACAGCCGCAATCCGCAAAACGGTTACAACTACATCATGGCCTGTCCCTTTCCGCGTTGTCCGCCTGCCTGTCACCATCAACGTAGTGTCCTAGCTTCTCAACCATTTTCCGCCACTCTCTCTTACAGGTCCCTTCCATCCATCTTTGTATCCCAAAATAGGTCTCTTTTTCTGCTTGACCTTTCCATACGTTCTTACCCAAAATGGTAGCTGTGCGACATCTTCGTGTCAGCATATTGCGCAACTCTACCTTACAAATTACCGCTACGTGACAATGCACAATTCTCAAAACTACTTCCACCCTTTGCCGTAGTGCGCTGTGCGCGATTTTCAACACTTGTGTATTTTTCTAATCCACTTGGGCCCGGCCCAACAATAATACTTTGTGATGCATGAGGCATCAACAATGGCTTCATAATGACTGGAATCTTAACCAGTCGGTGGAGTAAGAACTGAAAAACGAGAACAGCTTCCTAAGTTCATACTAATATCTTGACTCATGATACATGGAGCAAAGATGGATGCTCTATTCAAAGGAGACACGACAACTGCCAATAGAAGGTAGTAAAATTTTCCCGTCCGAGTTTCTAAATTATATGATTTTTTTGTCTTTTTCATATTCTAAAGCTTGTAAAAGAATAAAATTTCTTATGATACAACAGTGAGGGAACGAGTGTCATGGGAAACCAAATTAATTCCAGTCAATGGAACATACCCATGCTCAATGCAAGGAAGCATGTGCAAGATGTGGACACTCGGGGGGGGTGTTCCCTCAAGGTAAGGGTCATCAAGTTGTGAAAGATAAATTATAGCTCTGCTTGGATCGAAAGGAAAAGTGCTCAGGAAAATGGCTAATAACCGAGAAAGTGGGAGCTAACACAAGGCTCAAAGAAAAGTGTTACCGGACAATCTACCGAAAGCAGACTTAAGGCATGATCTCCCTAGTTCAACGTGAATCTAGAACAAATCAAATAGAACATACCCTACTTTCCTAGATCAAATAGAAGTGCAAGCAGATAGATAGATCACTTACCTCATATTTGTAGATCCCTTTGCTCTTTGTTGATCCAATGTCCTAGTGTCCTAAGATCTCAAGCTGCAAGGCCCTGTTGAGCATATAGGAACCAACAAGCAGTGAAAACATACATTTCATATGATTGATCTAAGTTAACAGTTAAGGAAGAAAACTCTAAACATTCTCAATGAGACAACATTTATGGAAATTGATTATATTAACTGTAAAAGGAGTTACGTAGAAAGGATAAAGATACAACCAAAGCCTTAACGTCACATCCTCCATCCAACATGTCCAAGCCAAACCTCCAAGATGGTACAAGATTCCCAAGATGATTAGGGATCACCAATATGGATTCTACTAGCATAAGGATACTATAGACCTTCCTCCCCCATGGAGAGAGGGGTTGTTTAAATAGGGATAAAGAGATAAGGTAGGTTGAGGATTAGGGGGAGATGGTTAAGGGATCCTCCCATTAGGTTAGGAACCGAAATGCCACCTCACCTAGAGTCTAGGGATAGGTATCCACCTCAAAAAACCTCTAGAAAGACCTCGAGACTCCCCAAAATAGCCTCTAACTAACCCTGTCGCACCCTGGTAGAGGAGACAGAGCGCCAGAGAGGGTGAGGCGCACCCTGTAGGAGGACAAAGTGCGCCAATGTCTCACCCTAGCTGACCAAGAATTGCGTCGTCGCACCCTGGATGAAGGACAAGTTCGACATCCTATCCAAACAGGGTCAACCAGGCAGGGGTAACCTTTAGTTGAATGTGTTTTATCCCAGTATGATTTTAGGGGTCAGAGCAAAGAGTCTACACAATGGTCATGATGATGACACTAGGTCTTGATAATGTCATTTGCAACACTTGCGACACTTGCACAAGGGTGACGACATTTTAGTGTAATAGAATTCCCCCCAAAGAATTAAGCTGACAGAATAAGACAGGTGAAATGATTTGTAGTAAGAAAAGAATAATGGCAAGGACGTTGGTTGGAAGATGCTGCTGCAGTACAATTGACTCTGAGATACTAGTCTCACATAACTCACAACATGGCTTTTGACCAATACATTGCATATCCATGGTAGTAAAGACCAACTGAACACAATCATGGCTACTAGACACAATCATATATCCATGATGAGATTATAACACAGGCATGACCAATACAAAAGTGGATCCATGTAATATGAATCAAACAATCTCCATCGCAACCTGGGTAAAATATGACTTCCCCGGGGTCTTCAAGCCAAACCCGCAATGATACAGATCTATCCATGTGATTACAATATTTTGGAGTCGAACATGGTGGAAACTACTTGATTACTATTCATTGATGTATAACATAAACAAGTACGATGGAAATCGCCATTGATGTCAATGATCCCCAAGGTATCATAGTACAAACCATCAAATGTGAATACAGGGCTTGAAGTTGAACACTCGATGGGATCTTTCAATCAAGATTCAATGATGTAAACTCATGTTGAAATCAAGGTAATTTTCCATTAAGGCATGCAGGCCCAAGGTACTTGATTGGTTTCTAGATTTAGTCCTCGAATGATGTGTTGAGGTTGACAAGGATCAATCCATCGAAGGAGGGCCATGATGAATCCCCCATCATCGACACGAAACTCGATAATAGATGTTTGGAGCAGATCGGATGGTAGACCAATGTGCAAGACTGACTCAGGGTAGACCAACTTGATTGAAGGTGTACTGACTGCAAATGATGAGTAACAATGTCTCTTGAACATGGTCATGGCATGACTTGGCAGTATTGACATGACAAGAATGATACCAACTCCTAATGCAACTGATGGTGGAAGCATTCTTTGGATGACCCAAAGGAGTGACAAGGCTCATGGAATTGACAGGACTCGAAGACAAACAGATTATCCAAGTACCGAATGCAAATGCAAACGAGTTCCATGTTCAAGAGTGACTATGTACTGCCATAAATAAAGTGTAACACAAAATATTTTTTTTTCCCTATCATGATTGATGAGTGCCTCACTTTTTTTTTAACGAGCTTGATGAGGGTAACCAAATGCTTGGTATAGCTCATCTCATAGATGAGTCCAATCCCAAACATTTTACGAACCTAGGAGAGGAGGGGTTTGTCCCATGACAGGACCTTCAATGTTGAATTTTAACGAGTCCATAGAAGGTAAACTTGGTTTCATTTCATGTTTAGAGAGTCCGAAAAGAACTAAAGAAGACTCCAAAGGTCCTTTTTCTTAAAGTTAGTCTCTTCGCTCAGAAAAGGGTAAAACAACGTGAGAGAGAACTCTTCCAGTCATGATTGGCTGGAGTATTCCTTTTTCGTATGTAGTCCCCCCTGGTCTGAAAAAGGGGTAAACTTTCACAAGGAAGACGATCATTCAAATACTTTTACAAGCGTGAACACATCAAGTTCGCTTGGTGATCTTTTCCTATTTATAGATTCTAAAAAGAGCTTAAAGAGGACTCCATGAACAACTTTGTCATGGTTGGTGACCAAGTACGACAAAGGAAAAAGTAAGCTCGACACAGTTCCTTTTCTGTAAATAATCTAGCAAGGCTAGATAAAGTGATAAACCTATACTCGTTAGACACACCTTTTACTCAAATTTTTAACGAGTACGATAATGGTATCAAAATCACTTAGAATCTTTTTCATATTTGAACTAAAGCATGAAAAGGTAAAACCTAAACTCAAACCACTTTTCATGTTTTAACCAAAGCATGAAAAAAGTGAAAAGTAAGCTCAAATACCATCTTACTGTTTTTAACGAGCTCGAAGATAGGTTGGAAGAATGCTCATGATGTCTGCTTCATTTTTAAACGAGCTTGTAACATAAAATGAACTATGCTCAGGATAATTCCCATTGGCAGGTTTCTTCCCAACATGATGGTGTTGGAAAGTTTCCCCCCAACACAAGAAACTAGCGGCTTACTTCTAGTATGATTTCTAGAGGTATTGTTTCATTTTTTAAAGAGCTTGATACAAGAAGAACTTGAGATTATTTTCATGGTTTAATGAGCTCCGAAACCAAAAAGGAAAGTATGCTCGAAAATATTCCTATTGGTGGACTCTTCCTCAACATGGTGTCCAGATTTTGGTACATACCCCCAGCATGATTGCTAGAAGTAAGTGACTTATCTCCAACATGATGTGGAGAGGCGATCGAGTTGACTTCAACATAATGTCCATAGGTTGAGGACATGCCCCCCAAGCTTCATTTCATTCGTCTAAGGCATAGGAGGATGAAAAGAAGGTTCAGGTACTAATTCTATGAGGAGACTCAACTCAAAGGGAAAGGATATGTTTCATTTTTTGACGATCTTGACACAGGAATAGAACTCTAGTCATGGGAACCTATTTCATTTTTAACGAGCTTGACATGGAAAAAGAACCTTGCTCGTGGGAACCTATTTCATTTTTTAACTAGCTTGACATAGAAAGTAAACTATGCTCATGGGGTATTGTTTCAGTTTTTAACGAGCTTAAAACAGAAAGAAACTATGCTCAAAATTAAAGGCACTTATCCAACATGATGTCCAAAGGTTAGTAGTGTACCCCTAGCATGATGTCCATAGGCTGGAGACATGCCCCTCATGCTTAAGGAGAAGAAACCACTAATATGTGTGGAACGTTTAGGGAAGTTTGTTGAATGGCAGTCATGCGATTATTGGGTGTCACGAAGGAAAGCCGATCAATGGTCACAATCCTCCCATCATAGGGAAAATACATCACTCGAAAGAGTGTGGACAATACAGCTTTCATAACATAGACATAATCATGTCCAAGGAGTAGATTGAAATCTAAAGGACCTTGGACAAACATGACATCAACATAAATAGTTTTACCTCCCAAGGTGACAGGTAACTGCGGAAGAATCCCTAAAGGTCTGGTAGGAATTCTATTAAAAGCCAAAATCTAGCCGGTAACCGGAACAAGCTGAGGAGACCCTATAGCTTGCCAAGAAGTTGAGGATAAAATACTAACAGAAACTCCCTCGTCAACTATAGTGCGAAAGATTTCCTTTTCGGCAACAACTACAGATATATGGAAAGGAACATATGAGGGTAGATGAGATTCTGCTATACTATTCCAATAAAATGAAATAACTTCAGTACTTGGAGGAGGTCCCGTGGATGAGACTTCTCCTTGCCTAGAACTATCTGAACCGACCAGAAAGATATCAACGGTTTCTAATTCACTTTTAGTTGGAAAAGCAGGATACGACGAATATTTTGTGATGGTGACTGCTTCAACATGGGAATTTTCCAATGAAAGAGTTGGGTGGACTGAGGATAAAACTAGATCTACCGCTTGCATTTCACTCTTCAAAGGAGGAGTGGGATCAACTGAGGGTGATGCTTGATTAATCGTTGGTATTTTACTCTTGAAAGGAGGAGTGGGGTCAATCGAGAATGAGACTTTATTAACCGTTTGGGTATCATCCCTCAAGGGAGGAATGGGGTCGATCAAGGATGTTGTTCAATCGACTACTTTGTTTTCACTCTTCAATGAAAGAGTGGGGTCAACCGAGGGTGGGGTTGGATCGATCGTCCTATAAACTAATGTAGGATCAAGGGACAACCTACAATATTCAGTTGGAAGGTGTTTATGGGATATGTCCATGTCTTCCAACAATTGTGAAGCTTCATCCATATAAGGACAAAGGTAAGTTTGGTGCATGCCCTTGCATAACCAACAAGGGTTTGCAACTCTACCCTTCCGACCCTTAATTACAATGTCACTAGTTGATGGGGTATCATCAGTATGACGTCCAGAGACTGATGATGAGGGTTGTTCAGAACGTGACCATATTTCTAATACCTTCGAGATACCAGGGCATCTCTTAAGAAAATGGGACCCTTTACAAAGTTTGCAAGGGAATTTTGGTTTACGCAAATTTGAAATAGGTGTATCAATTCCCCCAGCATGGTGATCTGTGGATGGTGAGTCCCCAACACGATGATAAATGGTTGGGGTTGTGACCTTCTACTTAGTATTCTTCTTCTTAGTCTTCCCATTCCTCTTCTAACATCAGAGTTTTCATTAAGAGAAGAGGAGAGAGGGAAACCAATTCAACCTTCGATGAAGAAGGAGAAGGGTCAACATGAGATTGATGCTCATGAGGTGAAGGACCTAGGTTCGACACAACTGGTGCACTTGGTGTAACCGGATTGGAGAATAACCATACTTGTAATCCTATCATCAATCCAGGAAGACTCAATGTATCCATAGAGGGAGGAACAACATGGTTCCAAAAGGGGGAATAACAAATGGCATACCCTGGAAAGGGGTTTCTTGGTTGGTAGTCTCGGAAGAATCTTCCATATCTAAATAGAATCCTAAAAGTCTCAAAAGTGCCACAAAAATCAAATAGTACTCAAGTCTAAAATCAACAAGCAAACTATGCGAATAGGAGTGGATAAATAGTCAGGATCCTTACATGATTGTCAAGGGGACACAACGCGCTATATACCGCAGGGTCCAACAGTAAAACACAACAAGGTGGATTGTGACCGTACCCTTTCCTGAATACCCAACTACCTAGATGGCACATGCGTAGTAATCTCCTCGAGTGTTGTTGTCGGTGTATTGTGATGCCAATATGGCCAAATGGTTAAGTCAGTTAGTCTCAGGAATCCTAATGGTGTCTCCCGATATACTCAAGGTACGTGGGAGCTCAAATCTGTAGTGGTGCTATCTAATGCACAACCGTACGGCACGACACCTTCTGATATACTACCGAGTATGTGAAACACCTTTCGATATATACCAAGTACGTGAAGTGCCTTTCGATATACCCTAAGGTATGTGAAAGAGCCTTAGATATATTGGTTGGTACGTGAAAGAGCTTCGAGTACGTGGAAGGCTACAATACCCCCAGAATGCAGTGCAGGAAAATAACGATAGCTTCCAAGTTTTACGATGTCAGAACACGTCACTAAATTACACACAACTACTAAATGATTTTAACCTAATCTAGTGTTAATTTTATCTTGTGCGGTTAGGTGGATGCATGAGGTGTAGACAAGAAATGTAAAAATAATGCAAATCCTAACTACATGATAATGCACATTTTCCTTTGTCTTTCAATGAAACCTACTTAAGGTAAGGAGATATCTTTTTCCCTTTTATAATCAAAATGACCTTAAGTAGTGATGAAATTAAGAATTCCTATCTAGAATGCATACACTCTAGCTTTCCGCTATAATGTGTAGATGGATTTGTAAATTCAGAAGATATTCACTTGTATATTGTATGTATTACATTTGTACTTTATTGTATCCCCAACGGAGATGTATTATTCCTCCGATTGGCTGTGTCTCTTGTGTGCTTGCATTATTGTGTCCATGATTGATATGTTGTAGATATGTTGTACATGTTATTCTATCAGTTAAGATCCTAGATCAGATTGAAATTTCTGAAAAACTAACATGATATCAGAGCTAGCCTGAAAGAAGGCATGGTATGGCATTTATGACACTTGTTGCACTTGTGAAGCTAGGGCTTGATATAGCAAAAACCAGCCATCGTAGAACTTTCTCTATAAATTCATTTTGGAGATGTTTCAGTATCTGAAAATATTACAGTTCCAAGATAAGAACCCCATGTACCTTGTGTCCGAAGGAGAGCCTCTAATTCGTTTTACTTTCATATTTATGATATGTACAATATAGGGTTTCTACCTCTTCTAGATCTCAGTCATAAACAGGTGACCTAGGAAAAAAGGTCACAACTTCGACTAGGAAGCTCCAAATGAAATTTCGTAAAAATTGGCAGGTAGGGAATGGACTGTACTTTCACAAGTATGATTTTCAGAGGCCGAAATTGAACCAATGACACGTGGCACTCCATACAAGTCCGCTCTCCTATTTTATTCCATAAAAAGGTCACGTTGCCACACTTGGAATAAATTTCTCTCTCAAAGAATCCATTTGAGGTCAAACCTATGGGGTTGGAAAGATAACAGGTTATGCTATGACAAGAAGCATTTTCAAGCCCTGTAGATCTGAAATTTCGGAGTTACACCAGAAACAATCAAGTGCATATTTATGTCAAAACAGAATTGGATTTTGAGCATCTTCATTCATGGCTCCGAGAATTTAGGGTTTAAGAGAATGTTGTATTTTTTTGTATTGGATACCACAGCTGGATGCTCCTCATAAAAATCGAAATTTAGAGACCAAGATCGAATTTTTTGGTTGGAAGAAGGCCAAGCTTCATCAAACCCTAGTTCGGGACATTGATCGGAAAGGTGGAAAATTAGGGCTTCTACGGAAGTTGGAATTTTTTAATTTTGTGACCACAGCTGGAAGCTCCTCCAAAAAATTGAATTTTAGAGCTTTGGATCAAACCTTTTGGTTGGGTGAAGCTTTCGGGAAAATCAAACCCTAATTCAAGGTCCTCCCGAGTGAATCTGGAAATCTAAAAGGCAATTTTGAGGGGTGAAACTTTGCAGTTTTCAAATTCTGAGTATACCAACTTGATCAGCTCATCAAGGCGCATCTTTATATCATTTTAGATGTTTGAAATTCAAAGTTTGAATTTTTAGGGTTTCTCTGACAAACCCTAATCCAGCTCCAGATCCAGTTTCAGCAAATCAAAGTGGATTGGGTTAATCCTAGAAGAGAATGGATTGGTCACCTGCATAAGTAAAGAAGTTCTTGTTTCAGAGGGAGATGAGGCTAAGACCTTACATAAGAAGATTACAAGCAATCTCGATAGGTATGACTTATCCAGGTATGTTTCGAGATCTGGTCATGATTAAGTTTATGGTATGTTTGTCTTCATTAAGGTTAGTACAATCTTGATTAACTTTAGACTTGTCGTATCACCTTAATAAAATTATGAATGCAGATATTCATTGATTAGGGTTTTGACACTTATGATTGTACTAATGCATTGTGGTGTTGTATGAGGATGATTTTGTCTGCTAATATGAAAGGTACATCTATAAAGACAAATCAAGTTCTAGATCAAGAACATATGACCATGGTGACATGAAGACAAAGATTCATCCATTGTCATGAAGCTCCACTTATGAGGTATGTATAATTTGGTTCCATAATGGTTAACTTATGAGATATGCAGGTCACTAGCACAAGTCATTGAAGAAAACAAGAAGATATCATGTGGGTATGTTAGACATAACTAACTAACATATTAATCCAGTTATGTTTTTCCTATATCAAATTAGAATCCTACCTTGTGATAGGATCTCTTATATAAGTATACTTGGTATGATTGAGAATGATTATTCATGAAGTTATAGGTTTGAGTAATCATGGGTTTAGACATATTATGTTTCTTACTTTGGTTAATGATATGACTAACCAGAAGAGTTCTATGGTCAAATATGATTATGCATGAGTAAGAGAAGTCTTCCCTGAAACTTTGAATGCTAATACTTATTATCTGTGTTTGAAATGATCATGACTATACATGTTTAAGATTATTGTGTTTTGATAGTATTGAGATTATACTAATGAATATATGATTATGTATGAGATCTCGAGGGTAACACAATGATGATACTAGTAAGCATGCATAGTGATTGAGGATGGATATAAGTTCAAGGACAGATAATCCAGGAAGCAAAGATCAAGAGGGAGCACACTCCAGTAGTTCCTACAAGGAAACAAGGATTGATAGGGAGTCCACCCAACAAACAAACAAAGATAAGTATTTGAATTGTCATTTCTTGTATATTTGATTGTTTAAATAATATTGTTCAAAGATGTATATACTTATGTTCCTATACTTAGGTTGTGTATCATGCATATTGGAATAATTGCATTAATGAACAGTATACTACTAATATGCATGTGATGGGTAAGTGGCCTATGGAACTATACAACATTCTATTGCTACTTATCTAGAATGAAACCTCTTTGCTGACATGTTGGGAGTTGCGCACACTCTTAACAATGTTCTGGTAAAGATTGGAAGGCATCTAGAAAGTTACGGGATATGGATAAATGTTGTATTGAAGCATTGGCTAAAATAATTGCATGAATGTATGACATATTTCTTTATGTGTAAGAATTTGTTCTGAAAACTATGAGATGTTTTCTAATCATGTAATTTAACTTGTTTTGTAGGAAAGATCGTATACCATCACCTACAAAAGAAGAACTACAACATTTGTTCCAGCAATGAAGTTCAAACTATCTATTGAATATATTGAAGAATCGAAAGTTCCCAGGATACAGGATATAGTAAAAGGATTCCATGGTTGAGAAGTACCAATCGATCATGTTTAGGATGTGGTCCCAAGACTTGAAGGGAAGTTTGTTGTGACTTCCAAGTGGATCTATAAGATCAAGCATGCTGTAGATGGTAGCACGGAGAAATACAAAGCGAGGTTGTAGCTCGTGGCTTCTCCCAGAAAGAGGAATTGACTATGAAGAGACTTTTGGACCTGTAGCCAGGTACACTTCCATCAGATCAGTACTTGCTCTGGCTGCAGTGATGAAATGGAAGATACACCAGATGAATGTCAAGACAGCTTTCGTAAATGGTGTAGTTGAGGAGGAAGTGTATGTGGAGCAGCCACTTGGTTTTGAGACATATGATAGGGAGTCATATGTGTGCAGGATGAAGAAATCCTTGTATGGATTGAAGCAAGCTCCTAGGACTTGGTATGGTAGGATAGACAGATTTCTATCCAACTTAGGCTTTACCAAGATAAAAGCAAATTCCAAACTTTACTACAAGGTTGAGGAAGGCAATCCAATGATACTACTCTTGTATGTGGATGACTTATTTGTTATAGGTGAGGATAGATTGATTGCCGACATGAAGAGGAAGCTTGCTGCCGAGTTCAAGATGAAGGACTTGGGGATGATGCATTACTTTTTAGGCATGGAGGTGTGGCAGAGTGCAACTGGAATCTTCCTTGGACAAGGGAAGTATGCAGAGAGATCTCGAAGCAGTTCGGGATGATGGACTGCAAGGCCATGGCCACACCTATGGCATCGAACTTGAAGCTTCTGTGTGATGCTTCATCTGAACCGATTGATGTCATTGTGTATTATCAAATGATTGGGTCCTTGCAGATGTACCTGACGAACACTAGACCGACTATTTGCTTTGCAGTGAAAACATTGAGACAGTTCCTGATGGATCCCAAAGGTGTTCACTTGGTTGCTGTAAAGCATATTCTAAGGTACCTGAAGGGTACAATTGATTATGGGCTCAATTATGATGTGAATCAAAAAAATTTTGATTCAGAATGGGAAGGAAGTACTACAGATAGGAAGAGCACATCTGGGTGCTACTTTAGTATGGGATCAAGTATGATCTCTTGGTTTAGCAGGAAGCAATCCTGTGTAGCACTGAATACAGCCAAAGCAGAGTATGTTGCAGCTTGTTCGGCTAGTTGTGAGGCAGTATGGATTTGGAAGCTACTGTTTGAGCTATTTGATCTCTCATTGGATGCTACTGGTATCTTTGTGACAACTAGAGTTGTGTGAAGCTGTCTAAGAATCTCGTGTTCCACGACAGGTTGAAGAACATTGAGATCAAATATCACTATATCAGAGATATGGTGCAAAGAGGAGCAGTGAAGCTCCTGTATGTTGCGACGGATGAGCAGGCTGCATATGTGTTGACAAAACCACTATCCAGAGTGAATTTTGAGTACTTCAGAGAGAGGCTTGGTGTTCTTCATATTTATGACACTTCGAGGAAGAAGTGATGGACACATTTGCAGGAGCCATTCCAAGCATGGTGAGAGGAGGATCCTTCCCATGGCTATGGATGTAAGCACTGGATGATGAGCATCAAGACGATGCTCTAGTTACTGCTTTGTATATGCATCATGTTGGATGATTTGATTAGTTTGATCATGCATTTGTATATGCACCATGTTGGATGCTTGATATGATCAGTTGGATCATGCATTTGTATATGCATCATGTTGGATGCTTGATATGATCAGGTGGATCATGTATTTGTATATTTATCAGGTGGATACATTGTATGATCAAGTGGATCATGAATTTGTATATGTATCAGGTGGAGGCATTGATATGATCAGGTGGATCATGTATTTGTATATGTATCAGGTGGATGCATTGATATGATCAGGTGGATCATGTATTTGTATATGTATCAGGTGGATGCATTGATATGATCAGGTGGATCATGTATTTGTATATGTATCAGTTGGATGCATTGATATGATCAGGTCGATCATGTATTTGTATATGTATCAAGTGGATACATTGTATGATTAGGTAGATCATGTATCAATTAGATACTTGGTATGCATTAGGTGGATGCATTGTTTGATTAGGATGATCACAGATGACGAGCTTCAGGATGTTTCTCTAGATGATATGCATCAAGATGATGCTATGATGATGATCATGATGATCATGGATGACGAGCTTCAGGATGTTTCTCTAGATGATATGCATCAAGACGATGCAGTGACTATGATCAGGATGATCATGTGTGATGAGTATCAGGATGATGCTCTAGATGATATGCATCAGGATGATGCTATGCTGATGATCAGGATGATCATGTACATCAGGATGATGTATGATGAGTATCCGGTTGATACTTCGTGGCTGTGGATAGGTTGTGCATGTAGCATAGAAAAGATCCTGGGAGATCCTATAGTCTGAGCTAAGATGCTCTTTTGAGGTTTTGCTACGAGAGGCATGTAATCAGCCCTGGAGATCCGATAGGTTTAGCAGTAAGCTCGTAATCAGTCCTAGGATTCTCTGTAGAGTTCTTGCAGGTTGCAGGACACTCTTTAAAAGTTTTTCCTAACCACATGTAATCAGCCCTGGAGATCTGATCGGTTGAGCAGTAAGCTCGTAATCAGTCCTGGGATGCTCTGTAGAGTTCTTGCAGGATGCAAGACACTCTTTTAAGGTTTTGTGGTGAAGGTCACACGTAATCAGTCCTGGAGATCCTTTAGTATGAGCTAGGATTCTCTTTAGAGTTCTTGCAGGTTGCAAGACACTCTTTTAAGGTTGTGTAACAGTCAACATGTAAAAGATCCTATAGTCTGAGCTAGGTTTTGTTGACGCACGTAATAAGTCCTGAGGATTCCACAGTATGGCCAGTGATGACAAAGATCTACTGGTGGTGGGCCTACATCCAGCATGAAAAAGGGATGGCTCTATAGATGTTGATACATCCAGCATGAAAAAGGGTTGGCTTTGTAGATGATGAAGACCTGTAGGTGGCAGGCCTACATCTAGCATGAAAAAGGGTTGGCTCTGTAGAACTTCCTATGATGAGAAGAAATACGAGATAGCACCAGTGATCGAGATGACGAGTACAACAACAATGATGATGATGCTCCGTGATCCAATGATGATGATCCAGATCCATTATTGAAGATTTGTGCCTATATGTATTGATGACTTGTGACAAGAGAATACCTTCCTGGTTAAGAGGGAGTGTTGATGTATTTGTAACTTCGGAAGATATTCACTTGTATATTGTATGTATTACATTTGTACTTTATTGTATCCCCAACAGATATGTATTATTCCTTCAATTGGATGTGTCTCTTGTGTGCTTGCATTATTGTGTCCATGATTGATATGCTGTAGATATGTTGTACATGTTATTCTCTCAGTTAAGATCCTATATCAGATTGAAATTTCTAAAAAACTAACATAATGGGCTAAAAAGGCAAGGAAATCAAAGATGTGACAAAACCTTCATATGCAAAAAAATATTTGTCCTTGAAAGCAAGCTAATGAAGCACTTTGATTTTCATATGCGTGTATCAAGATGAAATTTGATAACTAAGTACTTTTTAGATCAACCAACAAAAAATGAGAGAATGTCTAATAGCACTCTAATCACCCAGAAATTCCCAAAGAAAAAATGAGAGCACCCACAAACTTTATGACACTCAAAGATCATTCAGAGCAAGCCAAATGCAAGTAGAACCTAATGACTGAATGAAGGAAGGGATTGGATATCAGATCCAAAGATCCGAACAGATCTGAAGAGATCTGGTAATGTGACCAGGAATTGGAAAATCAACCCAAGAAAAAGAGGCTAAAAAAGACATGGATATCCCACACTTTTCAAGTCTTTAAAACAATCCAATCACACCAAACCAAAATTTATCTTAAAACCTTAATATGGTTAAAAACGACTATAGGATACATAATTCATGGCCCCATTTCGCTTAGAAATGCAAGCAAAACACTAGTCTCGACTCAAAAGGGCCAAACATGGATCCAAATCTCAAAAGACCAAAAAAATGAGGAAAATGATAGTATGATGTGTCTAGGTGTTCTGTAACTGGAATATGTAGCACACCGAAACATAATTAATCAGACCAAAACCCAAAAATTGAAGGAAACCGCTATCAAAACTCAGTTTGGAGAGGCTAGTGCACCCTACTTCACTGGACAGAGCGCCAGAGGGGGTCTGTCGCAGGTAGTACACAAACAAAGTGCACCACTATCGCCGTTTGTCTTCAGCAAAAGTGAGATGGCCACACAGGAGCACAGGGGAGGCACTGTCTAGGTGTGCCAGATGAATTTTGAGTAGTAAAAGTGTGAGATTTCCCAAGGTAAAAGGGTAGGAGGCCTGATGATGATCCTAAAGAGAATCAAGGACACATAAGAAACACTTGAATGACAAAGATATGATGGTAGGAAGGCTCAAATGGATAGAAATGGCTTGGAAAAAAGAGATGAAATCAAACATAAATGAAATCAATTCTACCTTAAGTCCCCAGTATGGTTGCCACATTTGTTACTAGACAATCTACCGAAAGAGGACTTAAGGCATGATCTCCCTAGTTCAACATGAATCTAGAACAAATCAAACATAACATAACCTACTTTCGTAGATCAAATAGAAGTGCAAACAGATAGATAAATCACTTACCTCAGATTTGAAGATCCCTTTGCTCTTTGTTGATCCAATGCCCCAGTGTCGTCAAATCTCAAGTTGCAAGGCCCTATTGAGTATATAGGAACCAACAAGTAGTCAAAGCATACATTTCATATGATTGATATAAGTTAACAATTAAGGAATAAAACTCTAAACATTATCAATGAGACAACATTTATGGAAAGAGATTATATTAACTGTAAAAGAAGGAGTTACATAGAAAAGAGAAAGATACAACCAAAGCCTTAACGTCGCATCTTCCATCCAACATGTCCAATCCAAACCTCCAAGATGGTACAAGCTTCCCAAGATGATTAGGGATCACCAATATTGATTCTACCAGCATAAGGATACTATAGACCTTCCTCCCATTCCCATGAAGAGAGGGGGTGTTTAAATAGGGCTAAAGAGATAGGGTAGGTTGAGGATTAGGGGGAGATGGTTAAGAGATCCTCCCATTAGGTTAGGAACTGAAATTCCACCTCACCTAGAGTCTAGGGATAGGTATCCACCTCGAGACCCCCAAAAATAGCCTCTAACTAACCCTGTCGCACCCTGGTAGAGGAGACAGAGCGCCATAGAGGGTCAGGCGCACCATGTAGGAGAACAAAGTGCGCTAGTGTCTCACCCTAGCTGACCAAAAATTGCATCATCGCACCTTGGATGAAGGATAAGTGTGCCATCCTATCCAAACAGGGTCATATAGGCAGGGGTAAACTTCAGTTGAATGTGTTTTATCCCAGTATGATTTTAGGGGTCAGAGCCAAGAGTCTACACAATGGTCATGATGACGACACTAGGTCTTGATAACGACATTTGCAACACTTGCAACACATGCACAAGGGTGACGACATTTTGGTGTAGCAGCAAGCAAGATAATGCAATGCATTCATAACTTTACATAAATGGGGAGTCCTTATGGGAGATGGCCAGAATAAATATAAAGTAGAGTATGAGTCTTCATCATAATTTCATGGAGTTACTACAAAGGACTTCCAATCCTAAGGAGAAACAATTGCATGGGTGCCATAAGACTTAAAAAGGATCTAGCTAGGGAACCCATGGTCGGACAAGCCCTACCACCAAATAATGACACTTCTAAAGCAGCATGAAGGTTCTGTGTTAGTTAAAAAGCGGGGTCACACCTAAGGTTTATGAATATAGTCATAGGGTCAATGCAATAATGCAGGTGTAATGACATCCTAACCTATATGACGGGTGTAGAAAATACCCGTTGAAGGTGCGAAAAGGTTCAAAATCCACTCCTGATGCAAAAAATTGCTCAAAAATGTACCTCACAATGATATATTAGTCCAAAAAGGCTAAAAAATGGTAAAAACCATTATAAACTATACAAAAGTGGGTAAGAAAAATTAATAAATAGTAAAAAAAACATTTTTACCATACCATTTTCATTTTTACCCAACATAGTGCATTTTGGTGGTTTTTTCCCTCAATCTTCAAGCAACAATTCCGAGAGCTAGGAGCAACGAAATCGCGAGCTGTAGGGACCAGGTAAGAGACCTAATCCTTCCCTTCAATTCTATGGTTTTCAATTTTGTTTTAAATGGTGGATTTTTAATCTTTTTACTTCTTTTATACCCATTTTGCGTTGTATGCGGGCTACAATTTATTAGGTCACGTATAGGGCTGCATGTACATGGTCAAACCAAACGTTGACCGCGTATGCGCGCGACTATCTATGAGTTATCCTGTGTATAGTGCCATGGGAAATGATTTAATAAGTTTTAACATTAAAAAAGCTTTTGTTTTTCCACAAGATGGTGCTAGAATGGAGGGAGAGGGAACATGATGTCATGGATCATCAGGTTGGAGGTAATTTGGATGCGCAACAAGAATTACCAGCTTGTGGTTTATACAAATTTTGGAGTATCGGGGGTTTAAGGGCCCAAAACCGATTACTCACCGCATTGGTGGATTACTGGGATCCAGAAGCTCAACAATTCAACTTGAATAGAAAACCACTTCCATTGGAGGTGGAAGACATATATTTTATTACCTGCTTGTCCCACCGAGGAGAGTTGGAAAGACTCAGATCTTGTAGCATGGGGGGAGGAGTCACGATTAGTGACTATATTGACATATACTATATTGTGGGCACCCAGAAAGTGGGTATCCAAGTCCCCATAGAGGCTATATCGAGTGTTATAGGTCAAATATGCACTTCTCCGTCCGTGATCACATTAAGTTGTCGATCACACAAAAGGACAACTTGGATTGAAGAGCTAGATTAACCTAGGTGATGTATGGACTAGACTTACCCCTCTGCAGTAGAAAAAACATTGTTTCTACCTACATTTTGACATGAACGCTACCCTATAGGCATAAGAGAACCATTCACCAACTAAAATATGCAGCTCTGCTTCAGTAGACTAGCGTTCACCTTCTAAAATATGCAACTTTGCTTCAATAGACTAGCATTTAGCTACTAAAATATTCAACTCTGCTTCAGTAGACCAGCGTACACCCTCAAACGCTGGTTGTAAGCACTGAATTTTCATATTGTGTGCTACTATACTGTGAAAAACTCGGGCACATCTTAAAATGTAATAAAAAATATATTAATTTGACAAATTGGAATTAGTTAAAGTTGGTTTTGCAACTTCCCCAACCTCCCAATCAAACTACCTCTCGATCCAAACTGCCTACCTTGTCCCATAAATACAAGGGGGATATATGAGAGAGAGGAGGAGAAACTATGCATTAAGGGTTTTTATGCTGGAAGAATTCCAAGTTGGTGTGAAGAGAAAGAGCACAGGATCTGGTTGCACAAGCACTCTGAATGATCAGGTATAATTGTACTAATTATTTGATTTTGACAGTAAAGGTTGAAATACTCTTCCCGTCCCAATCAAATGTCTAATGGATTGCATATTTGTTTGGATTAAATGCTTGATTGTATTTGATGTCTAAATTGTATTTCAATTTCATCATTGTTATATCGGTCAAGATACGCTGAGGAAGGTATCTTTGTATCGCAGGTTCATCAAGCGAAAGATCAAGTGAAGGATTGATCGAAGGAGCAAGTGAAAGCTAGGATCGAACATTGTTAATAAGGTATGCCTTCAAGAACCTTGATATCTTTCCTTTTGTAGAACCCTATGTGATATGATTAATGTATTTACCTATCACCCCATAAGTTGGTAGTGTCCCTCTCCTCACTATAGGGTATAATTCCCGAACAACAAACTGGAGACTCCATTAGGGACCGATTGTTTTCTGCTCTAGGAGACATAGTTAGTTTTCCTTCTAGTACTTGTTGATCTTGTTGATCCTCTAAGAGGATCCGTAGGTTACTGTAGCTTGTTTCCATTGATTCACTCATCTCAGTTTGAAGTTTTAGAGCTTGTTTCAAACCTTCTCTGGCATGAACGCTGGTATCTCTTGCACACAGTAGCATACACCTACTGAAAAACGTTGCTTTACCTATTGCACAGTAGAGTACACAAGCTGAAAAACACTGCTTTCCCTACTACACAGTAGGGTACACCTCCCAATGTGCGTAGGTTTATACACTACACAGTAGAGTTTTTTCCTGTAAGTCTCTGTTTGCTTTTGGGATTTGATTTCCACTTATTTGGTTTGATTTCAGCCTCTTGTTTTGTCTTCTTAACTGATCCTTGAGGTCTTTATGCCCTTTTTGAGTCTTGTTTTCCTCTATTAAGTCCCTTAGGTCATCTTTTGCTTGCTTGAGTACTTTTGAGGTGACTTGTTTTTTTGTGACTCTTTTTTAGGACTGTGCTTTGTTCCTAGTTAGACATAGCTACATTCCTGTACTCTAGATTCTTGTTGGAGGTGTACAAACCTATGTTTTGTAACATTGGTTGTTTGTGGCAACACTAAGAACACTTTGACGGTGTCTTGGCCTTTGATTTAGGGTTTGACCCCAAGTTGGAGTCCTTAGGGTGTTTTCAAAATCTTTTTGAGTCTAGACACTTCCTGATTGCTTTGTCAGTTTTAGTCCAAGTAAGTTGAAGTCTTTCAGTTTGCTTCCATTCAAGTCTTTGTGATTGTAAGGCCATATTTGGTTCGCTTGCCTATCATTTTCTTGGCTTAGTGCTTTCTTAGGGTTATTGATTCTTTGGAGCAACCTTTGAGGTTTGCCTTTCCATTTTAAGCGTCTCTTATCCTTCTTTTCTTTTCACTTTGTTTTCCAAGCCCAAAGTTTTTCCTTTAAAAAACTTTGTAGGACAGGTCTTTGTCAAGTCATCAAGTTGATTGTTGTGATCCTTAGAATTGCTTTTCCTTACTTACATTGCTCTTTTAAGTCTTACTTGCTTCCATTTTTGAGTTCTTTTTCTTTTACATATATCAGAAAAAGCAAAAATTGAGTTTGGTAGTTTAAAGTAGTAAGACTGTTATGATCATTTCGAATTAGCATAGTTTACTTTGTTTTGAATTTGAAAAGAAAAGAAAAAAGAGACTTGTTTTAGGTTTGCTTAGTTTTCGTTTTGAAAAGAGCATAAACGGAAAAATAAAAAGAGTCTTTTGTTGCTTTGAAAGTTATTTCTTTTGCGCTTTACTACCTTGTTGAGTAAAAAGTAGCCTTAAAAAGAAATTTTAATAAAATCAATTAGAAATGTTTTTCTTTTTAAGTATACACGACATCAACTAGCTTAGGCTAGATTTTCGAGCTTAAATCACCTTAAACTGCTCAGAACTGGCTTCATTACGCAACAATCGTAGTACAACTTTCATTTAAGTAAATCCATATATATAAAATAGTCTTGGGATGCTCTACTCAAACCAGAGTTAAGCATGAGGCCATGGGAGACTGGAATTGTTGAGGATATCCGCTCACTTTTGTTTTGACCATAAACCAGAGTCAATTCATGTACGGGGGTCCTTTCGGACTTTAGGCTTTGCTACCCTGCTCATGCATTTTGACTAGGATGACGACTGTCCCCCTAGGTTATTTCTTATTTATGGTAGCCTTATTATCAGACCTTTAGGATTCTACATAGGTAGAGTGGTCGGTTATTCCCACTTCACCTTGGTCAAGCGTGGAAGGTAACCCTCTGGCAGTAATCCCCAGAAAGCAGTTTGGTGATTCAAGTGCTTGCACCCAGTGGACCTCCGCTGGACGCCATGAAACTAATCATTAGTACTCTGTTAGTCTGTTCTGGGCCCTAATCATCCCAGACTTGCTTCCGAGAGTATTTTCTATCCGTTTGATTGGTTTGATTACTTAGGATTTTTTTAGTGGTATGCTATTTGCCCCTTAGTCTTAGTGGCCATTAGGTTTTTACTTAGTTTATTTTGATATAATTGTGGAAGACCAACAACTTCGTAGGTCTTGGAGGTTGCAAAACCTTCCCCCACTCATTGTGGAGCCACTACCTCCACCACCACGACGGAGGACAGACTCTAGTGGTCTTTTTGAACTTACTGGTGAAATAGAGGTTCCTGGTGAACCACAACCCAGAACCCTGGATCGACAAGTTCTTAATACTGTCGAGGTTGAGGATATTACTTCTAGTGAGTTTAACACTCCTTTTAACCCTCCTCTTACCGGACCTAACGATTTGTTTCTGGTTCCTGTAGGTTTTCAGCAACCCAAGTATAGTGCATATATTTTCACACCTGGTCATATTATGACTAACCTAGGAGATGAACAGGGAGTTTCACAGACTCCCACAATGGGAATGAATACAAGGATTGTGAATCCTTCTTCCACTACTACACCGCGTTCGTCGCAGACAGCTTCTGCTTCAACTCTGTCTTTTAGTTTTAACGCTGGTACTTTAGGCATGACAAGCTCAACAGCTTTGACATTTGCCTCAGTTGCCACCCCTACTTTTGGACCCAACAATGCAGTGAATGTCACTCCACCTCCTGCGGCTCAACAGTCATACCATATACCTAGTACTTGGATTTCCACACCCAATGTAGAGTTGAATCCCTCTGCAACTATGTCTGTCATGAGTACCATGACTGCACCATCCACCTCGACTACCCTTGGTTTTAACACCTTTGCAAGTTACAATATGAATCAAAGTAATATACATGCAAGAAATATCCCCTTTTCTTTGTTTTCTGGAGGAGTGGGTAATATTTTTAACCAACAATATGGTAGGGCTAACACCTAGCCACAGTGGAGAAATGCACAGGGTACCAACCCACTTTCATTTGGGTGGGAGAATTTCAACAACACTTTCACACAACAACAGATGGTTGGGGGCAACCCTAACCAGCAGTTTATGGGTCAAACTATGGGAGGTTCCCCCTTCATGACTCCAGCTTATCAAATTCCATCTTATAGACCTCATTTACCATTTCTGGCAACTCCGAATTTGCCAGATCTTTCCAAGTTAACGAACGATCCGGGGTGCCATAACGTTACGTGGCCACCAATTCCCACTAAGATACCTTCGAACATTCCAAAATTTGAAGGTAAAACTGTTGAGGATCCTGGTGATCATGTTACCAATTTTCATCTATGGTGTTCTTTAAACTCGTTGAATGAATATTTTGTTAGGTTGAGACTTTTTCAAAGAACCTTGATCTCTTTCCTTTTGTAGAAGCCTATGTGATATGATTAATGTATCTACCTGTCAAGCCAGAAGTTGGTAGTGTCCCTCTCCTCACTATAGGGTAGAATTCACAAGCATGAGCATGAAGATCATCATCCTCACTCCCAAGAGGATAGCAGGGTCTACTTCACTTCATCAGGCCTCCAGGCCATTGATATTCTATGCGACCGAGTGCATGAGGCCTACGATATATGATTAGTGCACTACACTAGTGGGTTCCATGAAACACCAGATGATAGATTCTAAACTAGGGTGGACCAAAAACTTTGGTTTCAGGAGCATTTTGTGCAGTTTCTTCTTTGAGAGGGTTCCATTCCTTAGCTCGAGGGTGGAGATCCCTCCTCATAGTCTCCAAGATCTTGCCCAGACTCGGTGGGAAGATATATAAACACGACAGGGGGTAGCTGACTGACCTCTCTATATATTGATGATTTCTTCCACTGGTGTCGGCAATAGGTGATCGCCATAGATGACTATCCATATGAGGAGATTGAATTCAGAGGGGATCACGATATGCCACTTCCACCAGGGGCTACGTTCGGAGACATCAGTAAGACACTCTTTTTAAGTTTTGAATATTTAATTTTTTTGTATTTTTGTTGTGATATCATGTATTGATGTTTGACTGTTTGCTTGCAGACTTGGGTCCGCTAAGACCACATGGCTTCCCATGGCACCGACGCATAGGAAGGGGTCAAATTTTGCAGTTTTCAAAATTGAAGTATACCAGCTTACTAAGCTCATCAAGCCACATCGTTCCTTCCATTCAGAAGTTTGAAATTCAAAGTTTGAATTTTTAGGGTTTCTCTAACAAACCCTAATCCAGCTCCAGATCCAGTTTCAGCAAATCAAAGTGGATTGGGTTAAAAGCAATCCTGACAGGTATGACTTGAGGGGATACATGTATGTGTTGAAATCTGTTCATGGTTAAGTTTATGATATGTTTGTCTTCATGTTATTGAGATTAGTACAATTATGATTGTTTGATAATGAATGCATGTGAATGATAGAATGCATTCATTGATTAAGGTTATGACACTTATGATTGTACTAATGCACTTGTGGTATTGTATGAGGATAATGTTGTCCACTAACATGAAAGGTACAAATAAAGTTCTAGTTCAAGAACAAATGACCATAGTGACATGAAGACAAACACTCATCCATAATCATGGATAGCATAAAAACTCTACTTACGAGGTATGTATGACTTTGTTCTACTATGCTTAACCTATGAGATATGCAAGTTCTAGCACAAGGTCTCTAAATCATTGAAGAGAACAAAGAAGATATTGTTTGGGTAAGTTAAGACATAACCAAGCATGATAATCCAGGTATGTTTTCCTATATCAAGTTAGAAATCCTACTTTGTGTTAGGATATTAGGAAAGTATACCTGTGTATGAAATAATGGTGACCATACATAATGTTTTGATAGTATTGAGATTATACTAATGAATTTATGATTATGTATGAGATCATAAGGATGACGCTTGTGCACACTTGAGCATGCATAGTGGTCCAACATGGATAAGAAGTTAAAAGACATATAGAGATCAAGTGGGAGGCAACCATAAGAGATAAGTATTTTAGTTGTTATTTGAATCTCTAGGTCTTGAGGCTCATATCAGTAGACCCATCTAATGACAGATGGCACGGATGATCTCTTTTTGACATGGAATGAGAAACAGATCATGGAAAGCAAGAAGAAGCTACAAAATTTGAGATGAAAGATCTCGGATTGATGCATTACTTCCTAGGTCTTGAAGTATGGCAAGGCTTAGAAGGAATCTTTCTCAACCAGGGAAAGTATGTTGTGTAAATCTTGAAAATATTTGATATGTTGGAATGTAAAGCCATGAACACTCCCATGGATTCCAACTTGAAGTTGTTAGCGGATGACTCATCAGAGTTAGCGGATGTGACTATGTGCAGACAAATTATTGGGTCATTGATGTATCTGACGAATACAAGGTCAGATATATGCTTTGCTGTGAACACCTTGAGTCAGTATCTAGTGGAACCTAGGTGTGTTCACCTAATAGCTTTAAAGCATGTGATGAGGTACCTAAAGGGTACGATAGACTTTGGTCTATGCTATCTTGGAGATCATGACTTCAGATTGTATGGCTACATAGATGCTCATTGGGCAGGAAGTGTATTAGACAAGAAGAGTACATCGGGTGGATTTTATTGTTTGGGATCTACCATGATCTCGTGGTTTATCAGGAAGCAATCTAATGTGGCTCTCAGCATAGCTGAAGTGGAATATATAGCTGCTTTCTCTGCTAGTTGTGAAGTGGTATGGCTTCGGAAGTTGTTATCAGGATTATTTGACTTAGAGATGGAATCCACTTTGATCCTGTATGACAACCAGAGTTGTATCAAGATGAAAGAGAATCCAGTGTTCTATGATAAGTCAAAGCACATAGAGATACGATAGTTCTAGATATGATATGGTGCAGAAAGGAGCTATCAAGATTAAGTATGTAAGCACTGACGAACAAGTTGCTTATATATTGACCAAACCTCTGTCTCGAGTAAAGTTTGAGTATTTTCGAGACAAGCTTGGTGTAGTTAAGAAGGACCCTCCTCGAAAGGGGGAGTAATGTGGTCACTGATGATGAGATTTCCTGCATCAACAGTGAGGTTGATGATGTGGATTCCTGTATTGGTGATACCAACGATGAGGTCGATGAGTGGTCCTTAGAATTGGTCTAAGTTGACAAGTGGATTTTATCATCCTTGGACACATGTCCTAAAAGATATTCGTAGACATATGTCTATGAGAAAGAAGTCCCTAGTGGACGAGAGGGATTGCATCATCCCTAGACTTCGGTCCCCTGAATTGATCTGTATATAGATGTCTCCGAGAAGTGGTCCCTAGTGGATGAGAGGGATTGCATCATCCTTGGACTTCGGTCCATTGAATTGATCTGTAGACAGATGTCTCCTAGAAGTGGTCCCTAGTGGATGAGAGGTATTACATCATCCATGGACCTTGGTCCCCTGAATTTATCCGTAGACATATGTCTCCGAGAAGTGGTCCCTAGAGGACAAGAGGGATTGCATCAACCCTAGACTTCGGTCCGCTGAATTGATCCATAGACAGATGTCACCGAGAAGTGGTCCCTAGTGGACGAGAGGGATTGCATCATCCCTGGACTTCGGTCCCATGAATTGATCCGTAAACATCTGTCTCCAAAAATTGATGATAGGACTGCATCGTCCCTTAACATTTAGTTCAAAATGATGTGTTCGGATTGCATCGTCCATAGACATGGGACTTGTCTTAAAGTGATAAGGATTGATCATCTTGGGAATTTGATCTGGATTGTATCGTCCATGGACCTATGTCCTAAAGTGAGAGGGATTGATCATCCCGTAATAGGATCTTGTGTAGTGCAGAGTATGCTGCTATGACGATGTTGTAGATCGATATGATCCAGATGTTATAGATCGAGATGATCCAGATGCTGTAGATCGAGATGATCCAGATGCTGTAGATCCAAATGATCCAGATGTTGTTGATCGTGATGATCTAGATGACGATGTTGTTGATCGTGATGATCTAGATGATGATGTTGATGATTGTGTGATGATGATGCTGATGATAGTATGATGATGATGATCATCATCATGTGATGATGATCATCATCATCATGTGATGATGATGATCATCATCATGTGATGATGATGTTGATGATCGTATGATGATGATGCTGATGATCGTGTGATGACGATGCTGATGATTGTGTGATGACGATGTTGATGATTGTGTGATGACGATGATCATGTGACAATGATGATGTTGATCGTGAGGATCCAGATGATGATATTGCTTTAGTTGTTCAAGTGCTACAGAAGATGAACATTCAGTACTGAAGATATTGATGTTCCAGTATTGAAGATGTTCTAGTAACTACTTGAGTTACTGATGATGTTGAGAAAGCTTCCAATGATTTATAGATGTATCATGTATAATGTTGATGACTCCTTGCTCCTGCAGATGTTATTATAATATCCTTTTTGTTAAGGGGGAGTGTTGAGATATTGTAACTTCTAAGAATAATATATTTGTACTTTATTATTCCGGAGATGTTTCATTCCTCCATGAAGACCTTATTGTATATCCGTAGATGTTTTATTCCTCCGTGGAGAATGTGGTAACTTGGGTTATTAGACTTCCATAGTGGGGGTCGCACCTATATGAGTCATGTGGGTTAAAGGGGTTATTAGACCAGCCTAGTGGGGTTGGCCCTGCCACATTATGTTAAGTAATTAAGTTGGGGCCGACCTAGTCAATGTAAAATACAAGTCGGAGTTGTGTATAAATAGATGAGGCATGTTCCTCATTTAACACACATTACACTCACTGGTGAATAGTGCATAGGTGAGGGAGAGATTTCCTATGGAGGAGAAGGAGATCATGTCTAGGTTTTACATCTTTTTATTTGCTGGTCATCTATATTGAGGAAGATTTGCTGGGTTTTCTACCCCATGAGGGTTTCCCAGGATAAATTTGTGTCTCTTGTGTTTATGCCATGCTTGTTGTTCTTTCAGTTTTCCTGTATATACTATTGTTGTGAAATGAAATGAAACGCTGATATTTTATGTCTTAGCATATTGAATCTTAACATGGTATCAGATCTATCCTGAAGGAAGGCAATGTATGCCACTTACGACACTTGCTTCACTTGAGACAATTTGAAGGTTAGGGTTTTATATAGAAAAAACCAGTCATCTTGGAACTTTCTCTATAAATCCATTTTAGCAAAGGTTCAGGAATTGAAACCTTTACAAGTCATAGCTAACGTCCCCCTATCCCTTGTGTCCAAAGGACAGGCTCTAATTCGTTGTACTTTGTGATGTATGATCATTACAAGTTAGGGTTTCTGCCTCTTCCAGATCTGAGTCATAAACGGGTGACCTAGGAACAAAGGTCACAACTTGGGATAGGAAGCTCCAAATGAAATTTCATAAAAATTGATAGGTAGATAACGGACTGTAGTTTCTCAGGTAACATTTTTAGCAGCCGAAGTTGAACCAATGACACGTGGGACGCCATACAAGTTCGCTCTCCTTTTTATCCCATAAACAGGTTATGTTGTGACACTTGGCATAACTCTCCTTCAGAGAATCCAATTGAGGTCAGACCTGTGGGGTTGGAAAGAAGACAGATTGGGATACCACAATCACATGTTTCAGACCCTGTGGATTTGTAATTTTGGAGTTGCACCAGAAACAATCAAGTGCATATTTCTGTCAAAACATATTTGGATCTTGAGGACCTTCATTCTTGAATCATCAGTGCTGTGGGAAATTATGGTTTCGAAGAAAGTTGGAATTTTTGGAATTGAAGTCCATGACTGAATGTTACTCAAAAAAATTGAAATTTAGACATCAATATCAGATTTTTTAATTGTTCAGAAGGGTGGGCTTGATCAAACCCTAGTTCAGGACTTTGATCGGAAAGGTGGAAAGTTAGGGCTTCTGCAAAAGTTGAAATTTTTTAAGTCTGTAAGCACGACTGGAAGCTCCTCAGAAAATCAAATTTTAGAGCTTTGGATCGAACCTTTTGATTGGGTAGAAGGTTGGGCTTCACCAAACCCTTGTTCAGGATCCTGTCTAGTGAATCCAGAAGTTTCAAAAGCAATTTTGAGGGGTCAAATTTTGCAGTTTTCAAAATTGAAGTATACCAGCTTAATCATCTCATCAAGCCACATCTTTCCTTCCATTCAAAAGTTTGAAATTCAAAGTTTGAATTTCTAGGGTTTCTCTGACAAACCCTAATCCAGCTCCAGATCTAGTTTCAACAAATCAAAGTGGATTGGGTTAAAAGCAATCCTGACAGGTATGACTTGAGGAGATACAAGTATGTGTTGAAATATGTTCATGGTTAAGTTTATGATATGTTTGTCTTCATGTTATTGAGATTAGTACAATTATGATTGTTTGATAATGAATGCATGATTGTCTTATGATTGTACTATTGCACTTGTGGTATTGTATGAGGATAATGTTGTCCACTAACATGAGAGGTACAAATAAAGTTCTAGTTCAAGAACATATGACCATAGTGACATGAAGACAAAGACTCATCCATAATCATGGATAGCATAGAAACTCTAATTACGAGGTATGTATGGCTTTGTTCTACTATGCTTAACCTATGAAACATGCAGGTTCTAGCACAAGGTCTCTAAATCATTGAAGAGAACAAGGAAGATATTGTTTGGGTAAGTTAAGACATAACCAAGCATGATAATCCAGGTATGTTTTCCTATATCAAGTTAGAAATCCTACTTTGTGTTAGGATCTTAGGTAAGTATACTTGTGTATGAAATAATCGTGACCATACATAATGTTTTGATAGTATTGAGATTATACTAATGAATGTATGATTATGTATGAGATCATAAGGATGACGCTAGTGCACACTTGAGCATGCATAGTGGTCCAGGATGGATAAGAAGTTCAAAGACATATAGAGATCAAGAGGGAGGCAACCATAAGAGATAAGTATTTGAGTTCTTATTTGAATCTCTGAAATAGTAAATGATATTGCTTGTAATAGATGTATATTTATATTCCTAGAATATATCATGCATAGTGTGAGCAATCATATAGCATTGAATAATATACTACTAATATGCATATGATGGGTAAGTTGGACAAATATTCCATTGTTGTTTATCTAGAATGAAACCTCTTTGCTGACATGCTGAGAGCTATGCACGCTCTTGACAGTATGTTCTGGTAGAGATGGAAGGCATATAGATAGCTACTGTATGCATACAGAATATGGAAAAGTGTTGTGCCAAAATATTGGTCAAGATAGTTGCATGACTATGTGAATCATGTATGTATGGATAATAGCTTATCATGTGAACATGATTTGATGATTATGAACTATTACTAATCATGTAATTAACTTTGATTTGTGGGAAAGATCACGTGCTATGATTTACAAAAGAAGGATGATGAACACCGAACAAGTGATGGATGTTCAACAGGAAGACTTACAAATCAAAGGCTCATGGCTAGAAGATTCTCTTAGAAAGAGAAAGAGGATCATGACGAGATGTTTGCTCCAAGTGTCTAGATAAGACCATTCTCTTGATGGTGTAATTGAAGAAGTGTGAATCAAGAAAACTCCCAGGATTCAATTGAAGAAAGCTCTATACAGGTAACTAGGATCGATATTCATTTGATGAGCTTAATGATCACCATGGGTGATGTGGATTTCAACCTTTGGTACACGGTTGACGATGGTGTCCATATACAAATGACATTCTTCTCTTAGATGGATGCAAGAAGGAACTCACCACAAAGTTCAAATGATCTTGAGGCTCATATCAGTAGACCCATCTGACGAGAGATGGCACAAATAGATATGTAGAAGAAAACTCAATGTAGAGTGTGAATGATGTTCAGTCACAGAGGGAGAGTTGATAGCTTCTTGACAAGCTTGGGATTTACCAAAAGTAAAGCTGATCCTAACCTTTACCTTAAGGTTATGGATGATGAACCTGTCATACTATTACTATATGTGGATGATCTCTTTCTAACATGGAATGAGAAACAAATCATGGAAAGCAAGATGAAGCTACAGAATTTGAGATGAAAGATCTCGGATTGATGCATTACTTCCTAGGTCTTGAAATATGGCAAGGCTCAGAAGGAATATTTCTCAACCAGGGAAAGTATGTTGTGTAAATCATGAAAAGATTTGATATGTTGGAATGTAAATCCATGGACACTCCCATGGATTCCAACTTGAAGCTGTTAGCGGATGACTCATCAAATTTAGCGGATGTGACTCTGTGCAGACATATTATTGGGTCATTGTCGTATCTAACGAATATAAGGCCAGATATATGCTTTGTTGTGAACACCTTGAGTCAGTATCTAGTGGAACCTAGGTGTGTTCACCTAATAGCTTCAAAGCATGTGATGAGGTACCTAAAGGGTACGATAGAATTTGGTCTATGCTATCTTGGAGATCATGACTTCATATTGTATGGCTACATAGATTCTCATTGGGTAGGAAGTGTATCAGACAGGAAGAGTACATCGGGTGGATGTTATTGTCTGAGATCTGCCATGATCTCGTGGTTTATCAGGAAGTAGCCTGGTGTAGCTCTTAGCACAGCTGAAGTGGAATATATAGCTGCTTGCTCTTCTATTTGTGAAGTGGTATGGCTTTGGAAGTTGTTATAAGGATTATTTGACTTAGAGATGGACTCCACTTTGATCCTGTGTGACCACCAGAGTTGTATCAAGATGACAGAGAATCCAGTGTTCCATGATAATTCAAAGCACATAGAGATCCAATATTTCTATATACGGGATATGGTGCAGAAAGGAGCTATCAAGCTCGAGTATGTAAGCACTGACGAACAAGTTGCTGATATATTGACCAAACCTCTATCTCGAGTAAAGTTTGAGTATTTCCAAGACAAGATTGGTGTAGTTCAGAAGGACCCTCCTCAAAAGGGGGAGTGATGTGGTCACTAATGATGAGATTTCCTACATCGACAGTGAGGTCGATGATGTGGATACCTGTATTGGTGATACTGACAATGAGGTCGATGAGTGGTCCTTAGAATTGGTCTAAGTTGACAAGTGGATTTTATCATCCTTGGACACATGTCCTAAAAGAGATTCGTAGACATATGTCTCCAAGAAAGAAGTCCCTAGTGGACGAGAGGGATCGCATCATCCCTGGACTTCGATCCCTTGAATTGATCTATATATAGATGTCTCTAAGAAGTGGTCCCTAGTGGACAAGAGGGATTGCATCATCCCTGGAATTCGGTCCCCTGAATTGATCCTGATCTCCTCAAATGACATTGGAAATTTTGAGAAATTTTTGTTCATTCATGCTTAAAATTGTCATTTTTCTTGGCCATTTGTCATCGTTCATATTTTCAATTTCCCCATTTGGTATTCATGGATCATGTTTGCTCCAGACTCTTCTAACTCCATCTATGACCTGCATTCCACAAAATGCGGATAAATGTTACCCAGTCTATGAATCTTAGCTTTATTAGCTTGTAAAACAACAAATTTGTATTTTTTTTTTGTTATAAAGTGATGGGTGTTTGAAGGGATTCTAAACCTATGCCAAAGCCTAAGTTTGTTAAGCGCATTGAATTCAAAACCAAGCCATGAGTTAGGTTACATATCTTGTTCTCATACTAAGCCACATGCCGCGCTGAGTTCTATTTCATTTTTATGATTTATGTGCAAACGCATTTGAATCAAGCCCAGCCCACATGTCAATTCACCAATCGATTGAATGCCAAGCCTATGTCCTACATATCTCATCAATTCTATGAACAATAAGCCTCGACTTCAAATCATAATAGTCAAACCAACACCAAGCCCAGCGCTGAGCGCCATTCTCTATATTCTACACACTTCATCATATATCATAGAAATTGTTTGTATATATAAAGACAGAGTGTCTTAACATCTCGATGTATGGGGAATTTTGTCACAAGCAATAATAAAAAATGCAGAGGCTTCCAAGTGATTGAAGATACAGGTGTCAATGAAGGCGCAACTATTAAATGGTGAGTGTAACATTGATTATTGGAAGTGTTGACATGTCGAAAGCATATTGCCACGAAAAGGAGACACCAACAAAAGGATTTGTGCTAAGCTGCAGGGTTTTGGGGTTGTAAATTCAAAATTCCAAATATTACAGGTGCTATTATGACTTCAGGCCACGACATTGAAATGGCAGCATTGTATCAAGTTGACACACATAGTCCTTTTCCATAGGTCATGCCATGAGTTAAGACAAAGGTCTAAGTCTACAATCCCCAAGCCACGGTATTAAAGCACCAGAGGAAGCCGAACGCATGAAGAAAATGGACCAACGAGTTTGATCTCCAAAAGACAGCTTCAAGCACTAATATTAGTTTGTTGTTACCTCATTTATGGTTTGAATAGTTGGCTGCCTGTTTGTATATGTTTTTGGTTGAAATGCTTTATGGATGAATTGTAATCGACATAGAAAATAAAATGGAGTACAGAAACCTGGGTCTCACCAGCCTTAAGGAGAGCGGGCTATCATACGGTGCATGGAAGCAATATACATATTTTGGCTTATAAATCATCTTCAAATTTTGATTATTAAAACTATGAGATGAGATATGAAATATGGCTTTCAAAACACCATTCAGAGCAGAATTGGCACCTGGTAAAGGAAGCAAGATACGATCTACAACTATCAAAGTATCAACATGGAAAATTATCATCAGTTAAAGCCTTCTTCAGAAGCTAGGGTTCACATCTATTTTATACTCTATTTTCCTTCCTACCTGGAATAATGAAGACCATGGACATCAAGACATGGTATCAGACCCTTATCACAAGTCAGATGATGCTGAGCAGTGTCATGAAATTCGGAGGCAGCCATGAACTTAAAATAAAGTATCAGTTTGGTGAAATATACTAAAAGAATTCATTTTTATAAATTTTGAAATCTATTTTTAAACTGTGCTTTCAGTGGCTTAGGCGGGTTGTCACAGCTGCCCTTAGCAACTGAAAGTAGAGCTTTCGATGGCTTACAGGCTTAAAATTTTGGCTCCTTAAAAAATGCAAAACGAACAGAATGATATCTTTTTTCAGTCAGATCTTGGTTTTTTGGCTCCAAATAGCACGAGGACATTTTCTAATGATAGATAAACATTTAAAGGCATCATGATCAAAATTATGTTCCATATTGAAAGGTGCCAACAAGGTAAGAAGAGGAATCTTCTTGTCTATTTTGGGCAAAATATGGCCTGTCAATCCCCCAAGCGGTAGTTTAAACCTTACTCATCAGCCTTTGAAGGCTTGTTACAACTGTCGAAGATAGGAGGACTGGCAAGATGGCGGTTACTTTTGGAATGTGGGAATCATTCATACTTTCCAGGGAGCTGTTTTTAGTAGATTTGATCTAGTTTTTTAGGATCTGGACTGTTTTATAAAGGCTATTAAGCCTGTGACTGATGTAGAATAGAGGTTCAATTTTGGAGACAACACACTGATTCTACTTTCATACTTCTTATAGCATATCATAATATAAGCTTCTTTTGCCTATTATGTTCGGATTTACCTCTCGTATGTTCTATACTTGTATTTGATGATTTATTTCATGTCTTGAGTTGATACAGTGTTTGAAAAATGTCATCTTTTCATTTTACTGATTAATTGAGATTTACAAGTATTTCTTCAATTATAATATTGGCCATTCATATGTCTGTCTTATGTATGTTTTTGCTGAGATTATAAGTTCTGTCTGTCCATATACTTTATTTAAAACCTCTGAACAGAGTGGGATAAAATCCTTGTCCATTGAATATGTCTATACGTGCTTTGATTGAGTAACCTTGTGTTAGTCATTCCATTTTTGATCCACCTATCCACTCACCATTGAGAAAATAGTAAGTTACCAGGCATCTCTGAGATACAAACTAGGAGAGTTTCCTGGAGTGATAACAAATCCGTAGACATATGTCTCTGAGAATGAAGTCCCTAGTGGATGAGAGGGATTGCATCATCCCTGGACTTTGGTCCCCTGAATTGATCCGTAGACATATGTCTCCGAGAAAGAAGTTCCTAGTGGACGAGAGGGATTGCATCATCCCTGGACTTCGGTCCCCTGAATTGATCCATAGACATATGTATCTGAGAAGTGGTCCCTAGTGGACGAGAGGGATTGCATCATCCCTGGACATCGGTCCCCTGAATTTATCCGTAGACAGATGTCTCTGAGAAGTGGTCCCTAATGGATGAGAGGGATTGCATCATCCTTGTACTTTGGTCCCCTGAATCAATCCGTAGATAGATGTTTCCAAGAAGTGGTCCCTAGCGGATGAGAGGGATTGCATCATCCCTGGACTTCAGTCCCCTGAATTGATCCATAGACAGATGTCTCTGAGAAGTGGTCCCTAGTGGACGAGAGGGATTGCATCATCCCTGGACCTTGGTCCCCTCAATTGATCCGTAGACATATGTCTCCGAGAAGTGGTCCCTCAAGGACAAGAGCTATTACATCATCCATGGACTTCAGTCCCCTGAATTGATCTGTAGACAGATGTCTCCGAGAAGTGGTCCCTAGTGGACGAGAGGGATTGCATCATCCCTGCCCTTTGGTCCCCTGAATTGATCCATAGACATCTGTCTCCGAAAATCGATGATAGGACTACATCATCCGTGAACATTTAATTTAAAATGATGTGTTTGGATTGCATTGTCCATAGACATGGGACTTGTCTTAAAGTGATAAAGATTGATCATCCTGGGAATTTGATCTCGATTGTATCGTCCATGGACCTATGTCCTAAAGGGAGAGGGATTGATCATCCCATAATAAGATCTTGTGTAAGGAAGAGTATGTTGCTATGATGATGTTGTAGATCGAGATGATCCAGATGCTATAGATCAAGATGATCCAGATGCTGTAGATCGAGATTATCCAGATGCTATAGATCGAGATGATCCAGATGTTGTAGATAGAGATGATCCAGATGCTGTAGATCGAGATGATCTAGATGTTATTGATCGTGATGATCTAGATGACGATGTTGTTGATCGTTATGATCTAGATGATGATGTTGAAATCGTGTGATGACGATGTTGATGATCGTATGATGATGATGCTGATGCTAATGATTATGTGATGAAGATGCTGATGATTGTCTGATGACGATAATGATGATCATGTGATGACGATGATCATGTGACGATGATGTTGTTGATCGTGAGGATCCAGATGATGATATTGTTGTAGTTGTTCAAGTGCTACAGAAGATGAAGATTCAGTACTAAAGATATTGATGTTCAAGTATTGAAGATGTTCCAGTAACTGCTTGAGTTACTGATGATGTTGAGAAAGCTTCCAATGATTTATAGATGTATCATGTATGATGTTGATGACTCCTTGCTCCTGCAGATGTTGTTATAATATCCTTTTTGTTAAGGGGGAGTGTTTAGATATTGCAACTTCTAAGAATATTATATTTGTACTTTATTATTCTGGAGATGTTTCATTCCTCTGTGGAGACCTTATTGTATATCTGGAGATGTTTTATTCCTCCATGGAGAATGTGGTAACTTGGGTTATTAGACTTCCCTAGTGGGGTTCAGCCCTGTATGAGTCATGTGGGTTAAAGGGGTTATTAGACCAGCCCAGTGGGGTCGGCCCTGCCACATTATGTTAAGTAATTAAGTTGGGGCTGACCTAGTCAATGTAAAATACAAGTCGGAGTTGTGTATAAATAGAGGAGGCGTGTTCCTCATTTAACACACATTACACTCACTGGTGAATAGCGCATAGGTGAGGGAGAGATATGCTATGGAGGAGAAGGAGATAATGTCTAGGGTTTACATATTTGTATTTTTTGGTCATCTATATTGAGGAAGCTTTGCTGGGTTTTCTACCCCATGAGGGTTTCCCAAGATAAATCTTTGTCTCTTGTGTTTATGCTGTGCTTGTTGTTCTTTCAGTGATCCTGCATATACTATTGAATCTTAGCTAGCATATTGAATGTTGATCCTGCATATAATATTGTTGTGAAATGAAATGCAATGATGATATTTTCTGTCTTAGCATATTGAATCTAGCTTGAAGGAAGGCAATGTATGGAGCTTACGACACTTGCTTCACTTGCGACAATTTGAAGGTTAGGGTTTTATATAGCAAAAACAAGTCATTGTGGAAATTTTGTTATAAATCCATTTTAGCAAAGGTTCAGGATCTGAAACCTTTACAAGTCGTATATAACATCCACCTATCCCTTGTGTCCAAAGGAAAGCCTCTAACTCATTGTACTTTGTGATTTATGATCATTACAAGTTAGGGTTTCTGCCTCTTCCAGATATGAGTCATAAACAGGTGACCTAGGAACAAAGGTCACAACTTGGTCTAGGTAGCTCCAAATGCAATTTCATAAAAAGTGAAAGGTATACCACGGACTTATCTTCTCAGGTAACATTTTCAGTGGCCGAAGTTGAACCAATGACACGTGGCAAGCCGTACAAGTTCGCTCTCCTCTTTTATCCCATAAAAAGTTCATGTTGCGATACTTGGCATAACTCTCTCTCAGAGAATCCAATTGAGGTCAGACCTCTGGGGTTGGAAAGAAGACAGGTTGGGATACCACAGTTAGAATTTTCAGACCCTGTGGATGCGTAATTTTGGAGTTACACCAGAAACAATTAGGTGCATGTTTCTGTCAAAACAGATTTGGATTTTGAAGGACCTTCATTCTTGAATTGTTACTACTGTGGGAAATTAGGGTTTTGGAGAAAGTTGGAATTTTTGGAATCGAAGTGCATTGCTGAATGTTACTCAGAAAAATTGAAATTTAGAGACCAAGATGAATTTTTTTGGTTGGTCAGAAGGGTGGGCTTGATCAAACCCTAGTTCGGGACTTTGATTGGAAAGGTGGAAAATTAGGGCTTCTGCAAAAGTTGGAATTTTTTAAGTTTGTGAGCATGGCTGGAAGATCCTCAGAAAAATCAAATTTTAGAGCTTTAGATCGAACCTTTTGACTGGGTAGAAGGGTGGGCTTCACCAAACCCTAGTTTAGGATCCTGTCTAATGAATCCAGAAGTTTCAAAAGCAATTTTGGGGGGTCAAATTTTGCACTTTTCAAAATTGAAGTATACTAGCTTAATCAGCTCATCATGCCACATCTTTCCTTCCATTCAGAAGTTTGAAATTCAAAGTTTGAATTTTTAGGGTTTCTCTGACAAACCCTAATCCAGCTCCAGATCTAGTTTCAACAAATCAAAGTGGATTGGGTTAAAAGCAATCCTGACAGGTATGACTTGAGGAGATACATGTATGTGTTGAAATCTGTTTATGGTTAATTTTATGATATGTTTGTCTTCATGTTATTGAGATTAGTACAATTATGATTGTTTGATAATGAATGCATGTGAATGATAGAATGCATTCATTGATTAAGGTTATGACACTTATGATTGTACTAATGCACTTGTGGTATTGTATGAGGATAATGTTGTCCACTAACATGAAAGGTACAAATAAAGTTCTAGTTCAAGAACATATGACCATAGTGACATGAAGACAAAGACTCATCCATAATCATGGATAGCATAGAAACTCTACTTATGAGGTATGCACGACTTTGTTCTACTATGCTTAACCTATGAGATATGCAGGTTCTAGCACAAGGTCTCTAAATCATTGAAGAGAACAAAGAAGATATTGTTTGGATAAGTTAAGACATAACCAAGCATGATAATCCATGTATGTTTTCCTATATCAAGTTAGAAATCCTACTTTGTGGATCTTAGGAAAGTATACATGTGTATAAAATAATCGTGACCATAAATAATGTTTTGATAGTATTGAGATTATACTAATGAATGTGTGATTATGTTCGAGATCATAAGGATGACGCTAGTGCACACTGGAGCATGCATAGTGGTCCAGGATGGATAAGAAGTTCAAAGACATATAGAGCTCAAGCGGGAGGCAACCATAAGACATAAGTATTTGAGTTGTTATTTGAATATCTGAAATAGTAAATGATATTGCTTATAATAGTTGTATATTTATATTCCTAGAATATATCATGCATAGTTTGAGCAATCATATAGCATTGAACAGTATACTACTAATATTCATATGATGGGTAAGTTGGAGAAATATTCCATTGTTGTTTATCTAGAATGAAGCCTCTTTCCTGACATGCTGAGAGCTGTGCATGCTCTTGACAGTATGTTCTGGTAGAGATGGAAGGCATCTAGATAGCCACTGTATGCATACAGAATATGGAAAAGTGTTGTGCCACAATATTGGTCAAGATAGTTGCATGACTATGTGAATCATGTCTGTATGCATAATAGGTTATCATGTGAACATGATTTGATGATTATGAAGTATTACTAATCATGTAATTAACTTTGATTTGCAGGAAAGATCACGTGCTATGATCTGCAAAAGAAGGATGATGAACACCGAACAAGTGATGGATGTTCAACAAGAAGACTTACAAATCAAAGGCTTGTGGCTAGAAGATTCTCTTAGAAAGAGAAAGAGGATCATGACGAGATGTTTGCTCCAAGTGGATAGATAAGACCATTCTCTTGATGGTGTAATTGAAGAAGTGTGAATCAAGAAAACTCCCAGGATTCAATTGAAGAAAGCTCTGTATAGGTACCCAGGATCGATATTTGTTTGATGAGCTTAATGATCACCATGGTTGATGCAGATTTCAACCTTTGCTACAAGGTTGACGATGGTGTCCATATACAAATGGAATTCTTCTCTTAGATGGATGCAAGAAGGAACTCACCACAGAGTTCAATTGATATTGAGGCTCATATCAGTAGACCCATCTGAGGAGAGATGGCACAGATAGATATGTAGAAGAACACTCAATGTAGAGTGTGAATGATGTTCATTCACATAGGGAGAGCTGATAGGTTCTTGACAAGATTGGGATTTACCAAAAGTAAAGTTGATCCTAACCTTTACCTTAAGGTTATGGGTGATGAACCTATCATACTATTATTGTATGTGGATGATCTCTTTCTGACATGGAATGAGAAACAGATCATGGAAAGCAAGAAGAAGCTACAGAATTTGAGATGAAAGATCTCGGATTGATGCATTACTTCCTAGGTCTTGAAGTATGGCAAGGCTCAGAAGGAAGCTTTCTCAACCAGGGAAAGTATGCTGTGTAAATCTTGAAAAGATTTGATATGATGGAATGTAAATCCATGGACACTCCGATGGATTCCAACTTGAAGTTTTTAGCAAATGACTCATCAGAGTTAGCGGATGTGACTCAATGCAGACAGATTATTGGGTCATTGATTCATATGATGACTACAAGGCCAGATATATGCTTTGCTGTGAACACCTGGAATCAATATCTAGTGGAACCTAGGTGTGTTCACATAATAGATACAAAGCATGTGATGAGGTACCTAAAGGGTACGATAGAATTTGGTCTATGCTATCTTGGAGATCATGACTTCAGATTGTATGGATACATAGATGTTCATTGGGCAGGAAGTGTATCAGACAGGAAGAGCACATCGGGTGGATGTTATTGTATCCGATCTACAAAGATCTTATGGTTTATAAGGAAGCAGTCTAGTGTGGCTCTAAGCACAACTGAAGCGGAATATATAGCTATTTCCTCTGCTAGTTGTGAAGTGGTATGTGTTATACCTCAATATTACACATTACATATTAGTGTCGCATCCTTGCATTACCGACCTAAACGACAGTTTCCCTTAAAGATCATCTGAACATCCAGAGTGAAAACCATTGACTGAATACTGAAAGCAAAACCTTTTTCTGCCATCTTCCAGCCCAACTTAGCCCTGTTTGTGAGCACTGCCGCTCCTTGCACATCTACAAGGGCGCGGTAGTTAGCACTACCGCGCGTTGCTCCTTCTCTGGGGCGCGGTACTACCGCGTTATGCTCAGTTATAGGGGCGCGGTAGTCTGAAATTAGCCTTTTTGCCTTGGATTTTGGGATTTCGACCTTCGAGGAGATTTTGTTGGGATTACTACCTTTGGTTCGATCCTAACTCCTTCTTTGTTTAGCTGGCCTGATCCACTAAACCCTCCATAGATCCACACTTCTCTCTTGTTGGTTAGCCTTCCCATGTGCTATAAGAGAGAAGCTTTCCATGAGCCAAAGGGAGGACTTTTGGGGCATCAAACCTATGATCTTTAGACTGCTGCAGAGATAGCTAGAGGAAGCACTTGGAGCTGGAGGATTGGCTTGGACATCAAGCAACCTTTGTAAGTACTCTTCAAGTTGATAATAAAGATAACTTGTCTTGTTTTCCCAAATCATTTGTGTTAATTCTGTTTTAATGATATGATTTGTATCTTTCATAGATTTAGATCCTAACTCATGTTTCAGGTTGCTAGAGAATAGTGCATTCTTGTGTCTTGGTTCCATTTTGACAGGTTCATTTGTGAGGGCTTGGAGACTGGAGCAAATACCAAAAACAAGCGTTTGGATAGAAGGTTAGTTAAACTCCTTCCAATCTCCTTAGCATTTTAATCCTGAGATGTTTGTTAGATCTAGGGATTCAAGGTAGCATTTGTTTCCTTTTTGTCTTAGTATAGAGTCAGTATATCTCGCTTTATCCTAAGAGAGTTTCTACCTATCCGTAGGGAGAAATTTCTACAACAAAAACTGGCGACCATACTGGGGAATTTTGAATCCATTTTCTTTGTTTGTGAAGTTTGCTTTCAATTTCACTTATTGATTGTAAGAATTGGGTTCTTTTACCCCCATTCACTTCCCTGTTCTCTGCATTAGATTTCTGTTGCAGATCAGTAAGTCCTCTGGGTTGGCAAACCCTTGAAAAGTCAAAATCTTTTCTCAAACATCCGCCTCTTTCCCTCTGTTCACACAGTGCCGCGCCCCCGTAACTGACTACAGAGCGGTAGTACCGCGCCTTCACCACTGTCCAGAGCGCGGTAGTCTTGCAGTACCGCCCCTTAAGCGCTGTCTACAGCGCGGTAGTCTTGCAGTACCGCCCTTTAAGCGCTGTCTACAGCGCGGTAGTCTTGCAGTACCGCTCCCAGGTGGCCCACGGGCCCGCGGCAGTTCCTGGAAAGTGTGTTTATTTGGTTTGTTTGGTTATTTTTGGGTCTTTTCGAGATTTGGATCCATGTTGGCCCTTTGAATCGATACTAGTGTTTTGCTTGCAGTTTTTAAGCGAAATGGGTTCTATTTTTGAAAAAGTGTTGTGCATCCTTTAGTCGTTTTGACCCATATTAAGGTTTTGAGATCATTTTTGGTTTGGTGTGTTTTGGCATGTTTGGATTGCTTGACATCTTATTTCCTTTGCATCCTATCTAATGATTGTTTGAAAAGATTGATTCCTTGCCTCCGCTTTAGTTCAAAGAGAAGCTTGATTTTGTCATTATTTTACCATATTCATGAAATTGAAACACATAGGTATTCTTCTTGCTTTAATTTAATCATTTGACATTTTTGGTATTACATTCATGAGAAGAAGAAATGCTTGTTTCATATTTATGTGCATTTGAGTTAGACAATATCATTAGGTTCTTCTCTTTGTCTTGCATTTGATTGGAAGCATTTGTAGAATCTTTCTTTTCGTAGCTTGGATGTGTCTTTTTCAAGTGTAAAAAGATAAGAAATGAATTAGAATTATTACGTTTGGTGTTCATATGAAGAAATTTTTCATTACTTTGGGTTAGTTTTGGGTACATATGTTACTTCTTTCTATCATTTTGAAAAGAAATAAAATTGCATGTGCATTGGGTTGTGCATATTGGGAACGGAAAGAATTCTTCCTTACTTTAGCTAGTATTCATCGAAGAGAAAGGCTCATTTCGATTCATCTTCATTTGCATGGTTTGGGTCGTCATAACACCATCAAGTTGCACTTCCATAACCTGATTGAGTAAGACAGCCACTAAAATTAATCTCCCTAATTAAACCAACTTTAACCTCACTTGAGGAAATCGAAAGAATTTGGTAGTTAGGTAGGACACCGGGGATAGGCATCAAAATAATTCCCCCTTGTCATTTTCATCTGAGACATAGTCGTTGTCTTTAGGGAACTAAAATCCTCTAGTACTTATTGACACGGTCACAGCTAGTTTGTGGAGGGGCCTCCTGACTGTTTCCAACTTTCAGGGGTTAAACGGCCGCGAGATTGAGAACCGGACGGACTCTGTGGAATACCGCACTCCACTTAGCCCTAAGGCAACATCGATCGTTGTCTTCTTCGGAAGGCTGAAGTGCCCAAAACCTTTTCCAACGTGTCATGAACGAGGTAGCTTAGTATCTATTCTACTAGGGCTCTTTTACCCAGGATCCCTTTCGGTAGAGGGATATCCTTCTTATATCGGTCTCTCATGTTGTATTGTTCGACTTGGATTTCATCACCTTGCGAAGGATACAATTTGTTGAGGTCTCCAGCTCTTAGTTAGGAGGTTTTGCTTGCTATCTTGTAGAGGGTCTTTTTCTTTGTAGGGCTGCTTGTTGGCATTCTGGCCGTTTTGTTGTACAACTTGCTTACTTTGGCAGCGGCCTCAGTATAGTTTTTTGAGCTTGCTCTTTTGGCCTGTGAGCCTTGTCTTTTCCTAGCTCCCCTTTCGCACGCTCGGTTTCCTGAGGGTTTTTGAGTTCTTTTTAATAAAACTTTGTCTACATCACTTAGTTTTGTTCCATGGAGAATCCACCTCCATGCGCCCATGCTCCTTCTGGGACTACCAATCCGGAGACCCCTTTTCAAGGGGTACCTTTTACTTTTCCTCCAGTTGGAGATATTGGTCCTCCCTTTATTGCCACGTTAAATCTTCCTGGATTAACCATAGGATTACCGGTATGGTTGTTCAATCCGGTAATTCCGATTGCGCCCAATGTTTCGAATGTTAACTCTCCACCACGAGAGAGTCAATCCCAAACTAATCCTTCCCCTTCTTCGTCGGATGAATCTTCTTCCGTTCCTTCTTCCTCGCCTGACCAAAGCAATAGTGTTAGTAATCAGGTGGATAAGAAGAAGAAGAAAAGGAAAGTTAAGAAGAAGAAGGATAAAGAAGAGACCAAGCGTAAACCAGTTGCCCCTAATGGCACTCATTCTGCAAAAACACCCCGTAAGCCCAAGTTCCCTTGCAAACTTTGTAAGGGTGATCACCTTCTCAAGGATTGTCCTGATCTTTCCCGTGTGTCAGAAGTGTGGTCTAAAAACCCCAAACCAATCGTATCGTCGACCTCTGACCATCATGTCGATAGCACCCCCTCAACCAGTGACCCCTTGGTGAAGGGTCGTAAGGGTAAAGTCCTATATCCCTGTTTGATATGCAAGGGTATGCACCGTACTTTCCTTTGTCCGAGCATGGATGAAGCCTCGCGGTGGTTGGAAGATATTACTAGTTCTCAACTGGTACCTCCAACAGACCATGGTAAACTGTCCCTCGACCCCCCGCTGGTTGACCAAGTGATCAATTCAGTTTCATCTGCAATTGATCCCACTCTCCCTTCCGAGAGTGAAGTGATTGAGTCGCTGTCATCCCCACTCGATCCCGCTCTTCCATTGGAGAAAGTCCAGACTGAAGCAGTCACCTTGACACAATCTTCGTCTCATTCTTATCTTCCAAGAGAGAGTGAATTGGAAACCACTAATGTTTTCCTTATCGGTTCAGAATGTCCTCGGCAAGGAGAAACCCTGTCCATTTTCGTGAGACCCCCTCCAAGTACTGAGGTTATTTCCTTTGATTGGAATGGTCTAACAGAATCTCGTCTTCCTTCGAGCGTTCCTTTTCAGATATCTGTAGGAGTTTTCGATAAAGAAATTTTTCGTACGATAGTTGATGAAGGAGCTTCTGTTAGTATTCTATCCTCAACTGCTTGGCAAGCCTTAGGTTCTCCTCGGCTTGTGCCCGTCACTGACCAGATACTGGCTTTCAATAGAAGGTCTACTGGACCTTTAGGGTCCCTTCCTCAGTTACCTATCACTTTGGGAGGGAAAACTGTCTGTATTGATGTCATGGTCATCCAAGGTCCCATTGATGGGTTCCCTCCCAACATGATGATCAGAGGTTGGTAAATGCCCCCAGCATGATTGCTAAAGGCTAAACATCCATGCCATGAAGGCTGTAGTGTCCTCACTCTTTCGAGTGATGTATTTTCCCCATCATGGGAATATTGTGACCATCGATCAGCTTTCCTTTGTGACGCCCACTCATCGCATGACTCCTAGTCACCAAAATTCCCTAAATGTTCCACATGTTTTAGTGGTTTCTTCCCCCTAGGAGGGGGGACGTTGGAGCAAAGTTCTATTCTGGTGTCAAGCTCGTTAAAAAATGAAACCATTTTCTCAAGCATAGTTTACCTTTGGTTTTAAGCTTGTGTAAAAATGAAACCAACCATCATCGCAAGCATAGTTTACTCTTGGTTTTAAGCTTGTGTAAAAATGAAACCAACCATCATTATGAGCATAGTTCCCTTTCTATGTCAAGCTCGTTAAAAAATGAAATAGATTCCCACGAGCAAAGTTCTATTCTGGTGTCAAGCTCGTTAAAAAATGAAACCATTTTCTCAAGCACAGTTTACCGTTGGTTTTGAGCTTGCGTAAAAACAAAACCAAATCCCAAGCATAGTTTACGTTCGGTTTCAAGCTTGCGTAAAAATGAAACTACCCTCAAGCACAGTTTACTTTTGGTTTTAAGCTTGTGTAAAAACGAAACCAAATCCCAAGCATAGTTTACGTTCAGTTTCAAGCTTGCGTAAAAATGAAACTACCTTCGAGCATAATTTCTTTCTGTTTTAAGCTCATTAAAAAATAAAAAGGACCCTTTCAAGCATTGTTATTATCTATTTTTCAAGCTTGTGTAAAAATGAAATAGATCTCCTTTCCATTTGTTCGAGTCTATCGCTAGAGTTAGGATTTGAACCTTCATTTCATCTGCCTGGGTCACTTGGTCCTGGTTCTCCCTACCTCCCCTGGTGAACACATTTGGATTAGTAGCCAGGATTTTTGGGTAAGGAAGAAGAGTAGTCAGACGAAATGAAGCTTGGGGGGCATGTTTAGCCTTTAGCAATCATGCTGGGGGCATTTACCAACCTCTGATCATCATGTTGGGAGGGAACCCATCAATGGGCCTTAATCGCGAGCAGAGTTTACCTTTGGCTTCAATCTCATTAAAAAATGAAACCAATATTTTGAGCAAAGTTCTACTCCTGTGTCAAGCTCGTTAAAAAATGAAACATATCCTTTCCCTTTGAGTCGAGTCTCCTCGTAGACTTAGTACCTGAACCTTCTTTTCACTCGCCTATACCTTAGGTGAATGAAATGAAGCTTGGGGGCATGTCTTCAACCTCTGGAAGTTACGTTGAAGTCAACTCGATCGCCTCTCCACACCACGTTGGAGCTAAGTCACTTACTTCTAGCAATCATGCTGGGGGGCATGTACCAACCTTTGGATTTCATGACGGGAAGAAGTTCACCATTGGGAACATTTTCGAGCATACTTTCCTTTTTAGGCTTCGAGCTCATTAAACCATGAAAATTATTTTGAGCATAGTTCATTTTCTGTTACAAGCTCGTTAAAAAATGAAGCAGACATCATGAGCATTCTTCCAACCTATCTTCGAGCTCGTTAAAAACAGTAAGATGGTGTTTGAGCTTACTTTTCACTTTTTTCGTGCTCTGGATCCAAACATGAAAAAGATTCCGAGTGCTTTTGATACCATTATCGTGCTCGTTAAACAAATTGGAGTAAAAAGGTGTGTCTAACGAGTATAGGTTTATCACTTTATCCGGCCTCGCTAGACTATTTACGGAAAAGGAACTGTGCCGAGTTTACTTTTCCTTTGTCGTACTCGGTCATCAACCATGACAAAGTTGTACATGGAGTCCATAGTTAAGCTCTTTTCAGACTCCCTAAAATTGAAAAGATTGCCAAGCGAAATTGATTCGTTCACGCTTGTAAAAGGATTTGAATGATCGTCTCCCTAGTGATAGTTTACCCCTTTTTCGGACTAGGGGGCACTACTTACGAAAAAGGAATACTCCAGCCAATCATGACTGGAAGAGTCCTCTCCCGCGTTGTTTTACCCTTTTTCGGGCGATGAGGCTAACTTTACGAAAAAGGACCGTTGGAGTCTTCTTTAGTTCTTTTCAGACTCTCTAAACATGAAATGACAACCGAGTTTTCCTTCTTTGGACTCGTTAAAATTTAACATTGAAGGGCCCACTTTGGGACGAACCCCTCCTTTCTCAGGTTCGAAAAACATGTGAGATTGGACTCATCTATGAGATGAGCTATATCGAGCATCTGTTATCCTCCTCAAGCTCGTTAAAAAACAAAGAGGTACTCGTCCATCATGTCGGGGGAAAAATGGGAAAATGAGTCAAGTTTACCTTGTTGGCAGCTTGTGAGTCATCACCTTTGAACATGGCATGCATCCTCACCTTGTCTATTTTGGGTAGTCAGTCTTGCTGATAGTGTCATCATTATGATCATGCATCCTCATTATTGTTCACACTTTCTGTGGTTCTGTCTGTTCAAGTAATCCCTGCTGCCAAGCTCTGTTTCATGCTGTTATATGTTCAAAGGGTTATTACCTTGAGTCCACCTCCACTTCATGTCAAACCTTCCCTTTGTGTCAGTACATATTCTATTGTTTCATCGGTTCATCTTATCTCTCATTCTGATTTCGTGTCGATGATGTGGGAAACATCATGGCCCACCTTCGACGAGTCTATTCCTGTCGACACCAAATCACTATCCAGGAATTAGGCTTAGGAGTCAACCACTAGTACCTTGGTACCTGCGTACCTCAATGGCAGGTTTCCTCGTATTCAACAGTAGGTTTTCATCAATGACCTCTGATTGAATGATCTCTCGGATGTTCGACATCAACTCCTTTATTCGCATTTCGTTGAGATGTACTATAGATACCTTGGGGATCATCGTCATCATTGGTGATTTCCCTCGCATTTGTTAACGGTTCACATCATTGACCGGTAATCAAATGGTTTCTACCATGTTCGACTTCAACACCTTGTAATCACATGGCTAGATTCGTATCGTTTGCGATCGGGTAGAAGACCCTGGACACCCTTTTGTATTTTGATTACGTCCAGGTTGCAATGGAGATTTCCTCTGTATTGTCACACAGATCCACTTTTGTATTGGTCGTGACTGTGTCATTACTGTCTCATGGATCTACGCTTGTTCATAGTAGCCATGATTTGTCTACAGTCTATATCATCTCAGTACTCATGGATCTGCAATGTATTGGTCGGCAGCCATGCTTTGAGTCATTTGTTTCCGAGCATGGGAATGCCCGCCTCGGTGGTATATCTGACATTTTGTCTCTATTTTTCAGCTCCTTGTTGCTCTCCTCGATGCTATCTCCGAACCATATTTGTAAAGCCTTTCGGCCATCAGTCTCTTCTGACCTCACACTTTAGGGGGCATCTGTTATACCTCAATATTACACATTACATATTAGTGTCGCATCCTTGCATTACCGACCTAAATGACAGTTTCCCTTAAAGATCATCTGAACATCCAGAGTGAAAACCATTGACTGAATACTGAAAGCAAAACCCTTTTCTGCCATCTTCCAGCCCAACTTAGCCCTGTTTGTGAGCACTGCCGCTCCTTGCACATCTACAAGGGCGCGGTAGTTAGCACTACCGCGCGTTGCTCCTTCTCTGGGGCGCGGTACTACCGCGTTATGCTCAGTTATAGGGGCGCGGTAGTCTGAAATTAGCCTTTTTGCCTTGGATTTTGGGATTTCGACCTTCGAGGAGATTTTGTTGGGATTACTACCTTTGGTTCGATCCTAACTCCTTCTTTGTTTAGCTGGCCTGATCCACTAAACCCTCCATAGATCCACACTTCTCTCTTGTTGGTTAGCCTTCCCATGTGCTATAAGAGAGAAGCTTTCCATGAGCCAAAGGGAGGACTTTTGGGGCATCAAACCTATGATCTTTAGACTGCTGCAGAGATAGCTAGAGGAAGCACTTGGAGCTGGAGGATTGGCTTGGACATCAAGCAACCTTTGTAAGTACTCTTCAAGTTGATAATAAAGATAACTTGTCTTGTTTTCCCAAATCATTTGTGTTAATTCTGTTTTAATGATATGATTTGTATCTTTCATAGATTTAGATCCTAACTCATGTTTCAGGTTGCTAGAGAATAGTGCATTCTTGTGTCTTGGTTCCATTTTGACAGGTTCATTTGTGAGGGCTTGGAGACTGGAGCAAATACCAAAAACAAGCGTTTGGATAGAAGGTTAGTTAAACTCCTTCCACTCTCCTTAGCATTTTAATCCTGAGATGTTTGTTAGATCTAGGGATTCAAGGTAGCATTTGTTTCCTTTTTGTCTTAGTATAGAGTCAGTATATCCCGCTTTATCCTAAGAGAGTTTCTACCTATCCGTAGGGAGAAATTTATACAACAGTATGGCTTCGGAAGTTGTTATCAGGATTATTTGACTTAGAGATGGACTCCACTGTGATCCTGTGTGACAACCAGAGTTGTATCAAGATGACAAAAAATCAAGTGTTCCATGATAAGTTAGCGCACATAGAGATTCGATATTTCTATATACGGGATATGGTGTAGAAAGGAGCTTTCAAGATCGAGTATGTAAGCGCTAACGAACAAGTTGCTGATATATTGACCAAACCTCTGTCTTGAGTAAATTTTGAGTATTTTCGAGACAAGCTTGGTGTAGTTTAGAAGGAACCTCCTCCAAAGGGGGAGTGATGTGGTCACTGATGATGAGATTGACTGCATTGACAGTGAGGTCAATGATGTGGATACCTGTATTGGTGATACTGACGATGAGGTTGATGAGTGGTCCTTTGAATTGGTCTAGGTTGACAAGTGGATTTTATCATCCTTGGACACATGTCCTAAAAGAGATTCGTAGACATATGTCTCCGAGAAAGAAGTCCCTAGTGCACGAGAAGGATTGTATCATCCCTGGACTTCGGTCCCGTGAATTGATCCATAGACATACGTCTCCGAGAATGAAGTCCCTAGTGGATGAGAGGGATTGCATCATCCCTAGACTTTGGTCCCCTGAATTGATCTGTAGACATATGTCTCCGAGAAAGAAGTCCCTAGTCGACGAGAGGGATTGCATCATCCCTGGACTTCGGTCCCCTGAATTTATCCGTAGACAGATGTCTCCTAGAAGTGGTCCCTAGTGGATGAGAGGGATTGCATCATCCCTGGAATTCGGTCCCCTGAATTGATCCATAGACAGATGTCTCTGAGAAGTTGTCCCTAGTGGATGAGATGGATTGCATTATCCCTGGACTTCGGTCCCCTGAATTGATCCGTAGATAGATGTCTCCGAGAAGTGGTCCCCAGTGGACGAGAGGGATTGCATCATCCCTAGACTTTGGTTCCCTGAATTGATCAATAGACAGATGTCTCCGAGAAGTGGTCCCTAGTGGATGAGAGGGATTTCATCATCCCTAGACCTCGGTCCCCTGAATTGATCCGTAGACAGATGTCTCCGAGAAGTGATCCCTAGAGGACGAGAGGGATTGCATCATCTCTGGACTTCGGTCCCCTGAATTCATCCGTAGATAGATGTCTCCGAGAAGTGGTCCCTAGAGGACGAGAGGGATTGCATCATTCCTGGACTTCGGTCCCCTGAATTGATTTGTAGACATATGTCTCCGAACATTTATGATAGGACTGCCTCGTCCCTAAACATTTAGTTCAAAATGATGTGTTTGGATTGCATCGTCCATAGACATGGGACTTGTCTTAAAGTGATAAGGATTGATCATCCTGGGAATTTGATCTCGATTGTATCGTCCATGGACCTATGTCCTAAAGTGAAAGGGATTAATCATCCCGTAATATGATCTTGTGTAGTGCAGAGTATGCTGCTATGATGATGCTGTAGATCGAGATGATCCAGATTCTATAGATCGAGATGATCCAGATGCTGTAGATCGAGATGATCCAAATGTTGTAGAGTGAGATGATCCAGATGTTGTCGATCGAGATGATCCAGATGTTGTTGATCGTGATGGTCTAGATGACGATGATGTTGATCGTGATGATCTAGATGACGATGCTCATGATCGTGTGATGACGATGCTGATGATCGTATGATGATGATGCTGATGATCGTATGATGACGATGCTCATGATTGTATGATGATGATGCTGATGATCATGTGATGACGATGTTGATGATTGTATGATGACGATGCTGATGATCGTGTGATGACGATGATCATGCGACGACAATGCTGTTGATCGGGAGGATCCATATGATGATATTGCTGTAGTTGTTCAAGTGCTACAGAAGATGAAGATTCAGTATTGAAGATATTGATGTTCTAGTATTGAAGATGTTCCAGTAACTGCTTGAGTTACTGATGATGTTGAGAAAGCTTCTAATGATTTATAGATGTATCATGTATGGTGTTGATGACTCCTTGCTCCTGCAGATGTTATTATAATATCCTTTTTGTTAAGGGGGAGTGTTGAGATATTGTAACTTCTAAGAATATTATATTTGTACTTTATTATTCCGGAGATGTTTCATTCCTCGTGAAGAACTTATTGTATATCTGGAGATGTTTTATTCCTCCATGGAGAATGTGGTAACTTGGGTTATTAGACTTCCCTAGTGGGGGTTGGCCTTGTATGAGTCATGTGGGTTAAAGGGGTTATTATACCACCCTAGTGGGGTCAGCCCTGCTACATTATGTTAAGTAATTAAGTTGGGGCCGACCTAGTCAATGTAAAATACAATTCGAAGTTGTGTATAAATAAAGGAGGTGTGTTCCTCATTTAACACACATTACACTCACTGGTGAATAGCGCATAGGTGAGGGAGAGATCTGCTATGGAGGAGAAGGAGCTCATGTCTAGGGTTTACATCTTTGTATTTTCTAGTCATCTATATTGAGGAAGCTTTGCTGGGTTTTCTACCCCATGAGGGTTTCCCAGGATAAATCCGTGTCTCTTGTGTTTATGCTGTGCTTGTTATTCTTTCAGTGATCTTGTATATACTATTGTTGTGAAATGAAATGCAATGCTGATATTTTCTGTCTTAGCATATTGAATCTTAACATAATTAGCATATGCATCAGCAGTATGATTAAAACGTCTTGGAACATGAATATAAGTAATAAAATCAAAATGGATTTCCAAAAGTCTTACCCTTAAGAATCACCTTAGTAGCGTATGATCCCTAACACAGAACTGGTTGTTCAACTGACACACAATCAACTGTGAATCTAGGAGGAGCTCTAAAGACAGGATACCATTTTAAATGGCATTACAAAGTAACTCAATAATGACACTATACTCAACCAGATTGTTTGATGTAGGACCGAGACAAGCACCTCCTAAAGACACAATCTGGTTGTTGGGCGAGTCTCTATGTATGACGGCTGGCTCCATCCGCGAATCCTAAGAACACTGGAGATTCTATTGACATATGTCAACCAAAAGGAAGCGAATCAACAGATTCAAAAAAATCAAAGGAAAGCTAAAATATGTACATAAACTATACAATAGTATACAAAAGTATCAGCTTGAGCTAGAAGCTCAAGCATAATACCGCTTGAGATAGATCCCATTTCTAGGATCCTTCAGGGCTTTCCCCTCATAATATTCTAAATAATAGGCTCCTTTCTCAAGGACATGCCTCACAAAGTAAGGACCGTGCCACATTGGGTTAAACTTTCCTTCCCCTAGGGGTTCCTTAACTTGGTCATAAAGAAGAACCAGGTCACCTTCAGTATATTTCTGGGGACAGACAGAGCTATTATATTGAGCCTTGACACAAAGTTTGTTGGAATCTATTGCCACGGCGACATCCCAGTGTTGCTCGTCAAGCTGCTTGAGGTGGACTAAATGCTGCTCTACTTCTGAAGTATCAAGAAGGACTTATATGGCCAGCTTCAAAGAAGGGATTTCGCATTCAATTGGTAAGATGGACTCCACACCATGAAGTAATTGAAGAGGTGAGAAATTGGTGGAAGTCTTTATTGCAGTTCGATAATCCCACAAAGCAGGATACAACATGATATCCCAATTACTCTTGCTTTGTTGGATGGTCCTTCGGAGAATGGCCTTAAGGGACTTATTGACTGCCTCGACCTGGCCATTCACTTGGGGATAATATAAATATGAGTGATCTTGTCGAAACCCAAGCTTAAGTGTTCATTCTTCCATCATATTATTTTGAAAGTGACTACCATGGTCGGTGTAATACCCCAAATGATGGACTTTAACCCCTTTTATATTTTGTTAAGTATTATTTCATTTTACTTAGGTGACATTAGAAATTTGAAAAGTTAATTTCTGATGACCAGTTGGGACCAACACATTAATGAGGTGGGAGTCACATTTCCCCATGGTTTGGAGGATAAATGCCAATTAAAATAATAATGAGAAATTATTATTGGAGAAAATGGTAAACCCCGAAGAAACATTTAGGGAGAATAATGAAATTAAAGAAATAATAAAATGAGATAATTCACACCAAAGAGAATAAAAAGAGAAAAGAGGAACTCATTCACACATTATCATGATCATTATCACATAAGAGAGAAATGGGAGCTGTGAATAAAAATAACTAGAGCTAAATGAAGACAAGAAAATGGGGCCAGTTTTGGAGCACAAAACTGAACGAGAATAAGAGAAATCTGGGCAGCTGGGTATAGATTGGAACACTGGTTGTGTTTAGGTAGGAGAACTACCCCAAGCTTGCAGGAGCACTGCAATTACTCTAAATAGGTTGTAAATGATTGATTCTCTTATGTGGAAGAGACTTAAAAGCCCCTGGATCATCCTGGAGCTCAGGAACACTGAGTTGGATGTTGGGTTGTCTGTTGCCACAGAAATTTCCTAAATAACTTGGGGAGCAAGTTAAGGGAAAATAAAATATAAACATTGAGCCGAGGGGTCTGTGAACTCAGCTCAGGGGTGACCTGGAAGAAAGGAGAACTTGTTGGGTAAAGGCTGGGAGGTTTGTGGTTAGGTTCCACTGTAGGGTAATTTTTAAGGGCAAAATTTCGTCAATTGGCTATTTTTCAGGCTTTTTTTCAAAAAATAAATTTGCTATTTGGTAATTTTTAGTCTCTAATATCGCCTATATTTACATAAAATATGTTTTTTTATCATAATATTCGCCAAAATTTACACAATGCAGTAGTAAATTGTATGTTTCATGTTAAATATTCGCCTACCTATCTATATACATGTTTTTTTCAATCCAAAATAATCGCCTAGGATACTATACTTAAGTATAATATTAGATTCCTTAAAAAATACCCTGTTCCACTGGTCATCAGAATACATATTAGTGTATATATTGTACTTATATGATAACTTTCATGGAACAGTTGTTAGGAATTGTTTATATATATTCCTGATTTACTGTTGAAAGGTTTGTTTTACGAGATCTGATCAGTTATATATTTTTATACTAAATTACTGAGTATGAATCCTACATAAACTATTAGGTCTCTGTAATATTGTACAGATGGGTGATATAATTGAAATACCTGCAATATTTATAGTTTATGTTTGATGTAAGAATGAACACATTCTTTGTGCAGTAGGTAGATAGAGATATATTATAAATAATCCTGATATAGACTTTATGGAATGGTCATTGTTTATATTCTACCCTATGGATAGGTTGAATGTAATTAAATAGAACATGTTTCTTTTATTTCAACAGATCTCTTTACTGACAGAGAATATGTTTCTCATACTTATGGTAGAAATGATGTAGACATGTAAACCATGAGGTTTACATGTCAAGCCATTATATTATAGAAAAACCTTATTCTATTTTTATTTATAAACAAGAGGGGATAAATGTAAACAGAGCATTTCATATCTCTTTACAGTTAATCAAAAATACCGTGAATAAAATGATTTATATCTACAGTTAAATTGAATTGCCATACTCGGCAGAGTTATACATTCCTATTGAATCTGTATATAAATAACATTTATTTCCAACATGGAACTCAAATTAGTTTTCTATCAAATCTGTTTATAAATAGCATTTAATATTCAGTATGGAACTCGATTTGGTTTCCATTATGTTTGTAAACAATAAAAAATAAATTTAAGGATGCATTATATTTCAGATGCAAACGTTTTATCATTATATGCATAAAATTAATCTCGGCATAGGTCGAGCTACGACCTTCATTGTTTAAAAATACAAATCGTTATATAATGCATAGATTCAACGCTAAATTATATTTCCAAAAGTTAAACGTTGTCTGCATTCACACATAGACAAGGGTTTGTTACCCAGGTTCCACGATTTTATACAGTAAGTATTTAAATAAATGATGCTTCTTTATAAAAATGAATGTGAGTCTATACAGACAACTACCATATATATATTTTGTAATACTCCCATTTTGACCCTTAGGTTATATTGGATTTCAATGTAAATATTGCATACATGTGATGTTTGTTTTCCTAGTGTGGAGCTCAAGGCGGAGGCCCCGATAGTGGATGCTCAAATTTTTAGTTAAAAAGGAAAGTATTAGATATTATGTTATCCATGTGATATTAAGCCATGGAAATTGTAAAAATGATGTAAATAAACATCATGCAATAAATACAAAAAAGAATGGCTATGAAAGCAACTAATAAGAGGGGGCCATGTGTGTACACTAGGGAGTGGTGAGGGGGATTGTGTGGTTGAACCATATGTTTCCAAATGTCATCTTGAGAACCCATTTGGTTTTCCTTGCTGACATTTAATTATGTTGTAAGGAAGTAGTTGAAGAAGTCAGTCCATGGCTTCAATGGAGGATGGGTAGCCCATAAATTCGTATGCCAGGTATGGGATCTGTTTTCTTGACCCACAAGTCACTCTACCTCATGGTAATTTGTTCTTCCTCATTCCCATTCAATTTTGGAACATCCAAGCATCAATTTTCATCCATGACACATGCCCACTAGTATAAAAAAACAGAAATCACAACTTTGAATGGAACCACGTTTTGAAGTGCCAAAAACACCCAAAAATTTGCGTAGACGGTGAAATCCAATGGGGCATCCATAGAACTGAACCTTGGGAAAAATTTGAGACTGTTAGATGCCCACAAATACATGGGAGAACCCTGTTTTAGAAGCCCGAAAGTGGAAATACTGAATGAGATTCACGTGGGTAGAATTGAGAAAACCCAAGTGTGAATGACAGATAAGAAGATAGAATAGAGCTTGGAAGTGCTTGATAAACCAACTGTGTGTTGGTTTAGCATGACTATTTGTGTGAAACCATGGCTGTGAATGATCCTGTTTAGTTCCTCCTTAGTGGATACAAATCCCAGCTCGGGGGTGGTCTTTCAGCTGAAAAAATATAGGATGAATAGAGACCTATGGTTGGGTGGCATGTTGGTCTCACATAGCCAGTTGCTTGGACAGCTTCATCTTAAAAGACAAGCGTTCTTTGTGGTTTAAATTATGTCCATTTTGTGTTCTGTTATGAATGTTTAACTGTTCATGTTAATTGAATGAAATGATTATCTTAAGTTAGTCGGTATAAATCCTATGCATAGCATGAGAAAGGGATTAATTCTCCGTGTGTTGTTTCCTCATCATGCCTAGGAGAAATTGATAGATGCATCTGATTTTGTGTGTGTGTTAAAATGTTTTAATTATTCCGTTGTATAATTTAATTGTGCATTTATTTTTAATTGTAAATTCCGTCATATGGTTTTAGGGAAGAATTACACACCCCATGTCGCGTTCATGTTTCCTCTATGGGTTAGGATGACAGGAGGGGACATGACATATTTATATGCATATATCTATGCTCGGGGAGCATTCTGGAAACAGATTTCAAAAGAACAACAAGCAATTTCTGTAAACAATGTTTCAAGCTACGACTCACGTTTTCATAACCATTACGAGTACAAAGAGTTTATGCACAAACCACCAATGGTGAATCAATTAAAAATGATTTCATTTCCATTAAAAATATTGGAACCATAATATTTAAAACACCGAAAGCATTTCTGAGACAGAGCCTGGTTAACCAGCACATGCTTATATGCTACCTAGAAAATGTATATTAAGTTATTAACATTTAACTAATTACACAAGTCTGCATTTGCTTTAAGGGTTAAATCTTAAGGTCGTGATGACCATATTTTCACAGATTTTAGCATGATGCTTCAGAAAACATGTCAGGTGGCCATTTCCTTTTCAACCTAGCGAAAGCAAAAACCCTAGCTAAGAATTCTAACCACGTTTTAAGTAACTCAGCCCCACCAATAAGGTAAACCACACCGGAGGCATATGATTTGGGAGCGTTACTTGGACATATGGAGAAGCTATTTTATCTACATTGTTGCTCTCATCATTGGTTATGGGAGTCACCACGAGTGCTCCCAACCTCCACCTTCTCCTTCTTACCTGCACAGGAAAGTTAAACGGAGTTACTATTGGTAACAAACTTGCATAAGGCAATATTTACCACAGTGTACATACATTATATGGGATCAACACGTTACCTATAGTGGAGCGAATGCGTCATTGTGCTGCACTTGTACAAGGAAAACCAATGATGGTGTTAGAAATTACAGGAGATGCAATAAATGGTTAAAATGATGAAGTTTAAAACAAAGAAGATAGTTTTTTCTTACCTTCGCGGGCATGGACAGTTCACCAGGAACCACCCATTGTTGTTCAATGGCTCATAGTGGTGACCATCCATCCCACATTATTCATGGTGTGAACCTTCGGAACAGAGCCAAAGTGTTAGATTTTGAGCATTAATTCAAAATGATCTAGGATCTTATCTGAGAGATAACAAGCATAGCATATCAATCATAAGAGACAATCACAAGAGACAATAGACACAGAGTTTCCTTGGGGAAAACCAAGAAGGTGATAAACCCCAATAACTTCCTCAGAGATAGATAGAGAAATGATACAAAACCAGAGTACAAGAGATAGTCTCCTTAGCAGCTTTTCCTCCTCCACTAGTGCGCATCACTCAATGAGAGAGATAGAAGAGTAAGTGAATGATCAAATAGAGTGCCTCCCACACTCTATTTATACTTGACTTGACTTTCCTAATAACCTAATAGGGTCGAATTCTCTAGGAGAGTCTAATAACCCATGGTAACTCAACTTAGGGCCGACTCCACACTTGGTGGTCTAATAACCCATCATATATTAGTTACGACACTTGTAAATACAAATGATGACACTTCCATACAGAGGAATAATAATCTCTCTGTAGGGATACAATATACATATATGAAATGCATTCCGAAGTTACATATACATCAACACTCCCTCTTAACTAGGAAGGTATTTCTTGACACGGGTCTCCTAGCACAAGTCTTCTTCTCTGGATCATCAGATCATCGTCATCGTATCATCGTCATCATCACTACTGCTATCTCAATCAATCTCTAATCTACTCGTCATAGGAAGTTCTATAGATCCAACCCTTTTTCATGCTGGTTGTAGGACTAGCTTCCATGTCTTCATCATCTCTGTGAGAAAGCCATCAAGTAAGTACACCTCAAGACTGATTACACTGCCTCTACAAAACCTGCAAGATCTCTTAGGATTGATTACACTACCTCTGCAAAACCTGCAAGAGCATCTCAGGACTGATTATATGCCTCTGCAAAACCTGTGTACCTCACTGTCACCTCATCATGTTCAAATCACCTCATAGTCCATGGAGCACAACCCAGATGCACACACATCATAGCACTTACACTCACTGGCATGGAAGGACTTTCCTCTGACCATCTGGGAAAGGCTCAACACTTACATCAACGACCATGGAAGGACTTTCCTCTAACCATGTCGGAAAGGCTACAGCAAGTACATCACGACCATGGAAGGACTTTCCTCTGACCATGTCGGAAAGGCTACAGTAAGTACATCACGACCATGGAAGGACTTTCCTCTGACCATGTCGGAAAGGCTACAGCAAGTACATCACGACCATGGAAGGACTTTCCTCTAACCATGTCAAAAAAGCTTAGCAATTACATCACGACCATGGAAGGAATTTCCTCTGACCATGTTGGAAAAGTCCCATCAATTACATCACGACCATGGAAGGACTTTCCTCTAACCATGTTGAAAAATCCATTCCCAGCCTTTACATCTCACCATGGAAGGACTTTCCTCTAACCATGTGAGAATGGCCTAGCCCTTACATCTTACCATGGAAGGACTTTCCTCTAACCATGTAAGAATGGCCCCATCCCTTACATCTCACCATAGGAGGACTTTCCTACCACTATGTGAGAATGGCTCGTGTGCATCTGTGTCTCCGGACTCATCACTTCCCCTTGGAAGGAATCTCGATCTGAAGTACACCAAGTCTCTCTCTGAAGTACTCAAAATTCACTCTGGCCAGCAGCTTGGTCGACACATCGGCTATCTACTCGTCCGTCGCAACATACAAAGCTTCACTACTCCTCTCTGCACCATATCCCTTATATAGTGATATTTGATATTGATGTGTTTCGACTTGTCATGGAACACCGGGTTCTCATACAACTTCACACAACTCTGGTTGTCACAAAAGATACCAGTAGCACCCAACGGGAGATCAAATAACTTAGACAGTAGCTTCCTAAGCCATACTGCCTCACAACTAGTCAAACAAGCTGCAACATACCCTGCTTCGGCTATACTCAGTGCCACACAGGACTACTTCCTGCTAAACTAAGATATCACACCTGATCCCATACTGAAGCAACACCAAGAAGTTCTCTTTCGATCAATGGCACTGCTTGCCCAATCTGAATCAACATAACCCTCCAGGTTAAACTTTTGATTCACATCATACTTGATCCCATAATCAACTATACCCTTGAGGTACCTCAGAATATGCTTTACAGCAACCATGTGAATAATTCTCGGATCTATAAGGAACTGGCTCAATGTGTTCACAGCAAAGCAAATATCTGGTCTAATGTTCGTGAGGTACATCAAGGACCCAATCATCTGACGATACACCGTGACATCAACCGGCTCAGCTGAAGCATCAGACAGAAGCTTCAGGTTCGATGCCATAGGTGTGGCCATGGCCTTGTAGTCCATAATCCCGAACCTCTTCAGGATCTCTACTACATACTTCCCTTGTCCAAGGAAGATCCCATCTATACTCTGCCACACCTCCATGCCTAGAAAGTAGTGCACCATACCCAAGTCCTTCATCTCGAACTCGAGAGTAATCTTCCTCTTCGTGTCTGCAACCAATCTATCCTCACCTGTCATAAACAGGTCATCCACATACAATAGGAGTATTACTAGACTGCCTTCCTCAACCTTGTAGTAAAGGTTGGAATCCGCTTTACTCTTAGTAAAGCCAAAAATGGATAGGAATCTATCCATCCTTTCGTACCAAGTACTAGGTGCCTGTTTTAAACCATACAGGGCTTTCTTCAGTTTGCACACATGAGTCCCTCTGTCATGTGTCTCAAACCCGAGTGGCTGATCCACATACACTTCCTCTTCAACTACATCATTCAAGAAGGCTGTCTTGACATCCATCTGGTGTACCTTCCATTTCATCACTGCAGCCAGAGCAAGTACTGATCTAATGGAAGTGTACCTGGCCATAGGTGCAAAGGTCTCTTCATAATCAATCCCTTCTTTCTGGGAGAAGCCACGAGCTACAAACCTTGCTTTATACTTCTCTATGCTACCATCTATAGCATGCTTGATCTTATAGATCCACTTGGAAGTCACCACAGACTTCCCTTCTGGTCTTGGGACCAAATCCCAAACATCATTCTTCATGATCGATTGGTATTCCTCGACCATGGCATCCTTCCATTCTTTCTTTTCCACTGATTCTTCATAACTGGAAGGTTCTTTATTCATAATATCATAGAGTAAGGAAACATAGATGGTATGTGACCTAGTCCTTTTTCTTTCTCTGTATTCTTCCTCTGGAATACCATAACTTTCTGCATCTTGGATGAGCTCTCTAGCCCATGTTGGTTTCCTCTTGTGAGAGTTCTTCTCATGAAGTGGATCTACAGGTTCTTGTGGATATTCTATCTCATGATCTTCTTCAGGAATAAATTCATTCATGGTGGTGTCTTGTGTTCTGGGTATTCTTGGTTTTTCATTGTATTCAGCAAGTGTCTTCCTTGATTTGATGAATGTTGAGTCTTCATCAAAAGTTACATCCCTGCTAATACCAATCTTCTTGAACCCTGGAAAGTAGATTCTGTATGCCTTTGAGCTTTCACTGTAACCCAAAAAGATTCCCTTCTTTCCTGAAGGATCCATCTTTGTCCTCTTTTCTTTTGGAATGTGTGTGTACACTGGATAGCCAAATATTATGAAATGGCTAACTTATGGCTTCTTTCCAGTGAACACTTCTTCTAGTGTTTTGTTGTCAAGTATCTTATGAGGTGTTCTGTTTTGCACATATACAAATGTCCTTGTTGCTTCTGCCCATAGGTCCATAGGTAGATCTTGGTCATGAAGCATTGCCCTAGATGCTTCCATGATAGTTCTACTCTTCCTTTCTGCAACCCCATGTTGTTGTGGATTGTAAGAAGTAGTCAACTCCCTCTTAATCCCTGAATCACTGCATGGTTTCTTGAAGTCTCCTGAAATAAATTCTCCACCATTGTCAGATCTAAAGATCTTGATCTTCTTATCAGTTTGATTTTCTATCAAGGCTTTGAATTCCTTGAACTTATCAAACACTTCATCTTTATTCTTCAAGAAGTAAACCCAAGTCTTCCTATATAAATCATCAATGAAGGAAACATAATAGACATACCCACTTAGAGAGCTGGAAGACATTGGACTGCATACATCAAAGTGGATAATCTCCAATATTCCTTTTGATTTTCTTTCACTACTTGGAAATGTCTTCTTTGTGTTCTTTCCTTTTGCACATCATTTGAAAATACCTTCATTCTTTGACTGGATTTCAGGAAGACCCTCTACTGCTTTTCTTGCTATTAGAAGTGCTCTATAGTGCACATGAGCAAGCCTTCTATGCCAAAGTTCACTCAGCTCCATGGATTCATGTACCATGGCATGTTCAGGTTGCCCCTTCAATTTGTATAATCCTCCCTCTTGCTCTCCAATCACCACTGCATCATCAATGGTTTTACCTTTAGGCCACATAAGTACTTGGCCATCTACAAATGCAACTTTTATCCCCTTTGCATCCAAAGCAGATATGGAGAGAATATTCTTGTTGAGACCTGGAACATATAGTACATCTTTCATCTTCATAGGTTTTCCAGATTCTAGCTTATAGGAGGCTTCACCACTTCCTTTTATTCGATACTGGTAGTCATCCCCAAGTTTCACCTTATGGGGTGATTCATGTTCAGATAGTTTCACAAAGGATCCCTTGAATCCTGTCATATGTTTTGAAGCCCCACTATCTATAAGCCAATCATTGCTTCCATGAGAAATAGTACCAGTGAGGGAAGAAATCAAAAAATATTCTTCATCACTTGAAGAATCTTCACTTTCTTCCCTAGCCCTCTTCCTGGGAGGTTCATCATCCTCTTCAGTGTGAGCATGATGTCTTCTTTTGTTTCTCTTCTTCTTGTGAAATCCATCTTTATTATTTCTGGGACAATCCCTGGAATAGTGTCCCTTCTCATAACATGTATAACATCGGACATAGGACATGTTTCTTCGAGGTTTGGTGTTACCCCTGTGATTCTGATGGTGGTTCCTTTCTTTCTTACTATGATGATGCCCTTTCTTGTCATCGTGTTTCTTGGAGTGTGTTGTGAGAGCTTGGTATTCCTTCCCCATATTCTCTTCTCGAGCTACAATTTGAGGTTCTTCTTGTGAGCATTCTTCGCACAGCCTACTGAAAGTGATAAGTTTCCTCCTAGCACAAATTCCTTGGATGAAGGAATCCCATGACCTAGGAAAGCCATTAAGAGTGGTCATTACCACTTTTCCATTCTCTATATCTTCTCCCACAACTTCAAGTTGTTCTTTTATCTAGGAGACCCTTGAGAAATAATACTACATGGTCTCTGCATTCTGGATCTTGATATTCTTCAATTGATTTCTCAAGGTCATCTTTCGATTTATGTTCTTCCCTTCAAATAGATTTTTTCAAGGAATCAAACATCTCCTTGGGTGTCTTCAGAGATGACACATGTGGTATGAGATGGTCTTTGATAGAATCATCAATGATCCTCTTAGCCTTGACCAAGTTCCTCTTGTGTAAGGCCTTCGCATCTTCTCCCTCTGGTACAGGTATCTCTTCACTTATGTAAGTGTCCAACTCATTATCTTCCAGGATTAACCCAATAACAAGCACATCATATCAATCATAAGAGACAATCACAAGAGACAATAGACACGGAGTTTCCTTGGGGAAAACCAAGAAGGTGAAAAACCCCAATAACTTCCTCACAGATAGATAGAGCAATGATACAAAACCCAAGTACAAGAGATAGTATCCTTAGCAGCTTCTCCTCCTCCACTAGTGCGCATCACGCAATGAGATAGATAGATGAGTAAGTGAATGATCAAATAGAGTGTCTCCCGCACTCTATTTATACTTGAATTGAATTTCCTTATAACCTAACATGGCCGACTTATCTAGGAGAGTCTAATAACCCATGGTAACTCAACTTAGGGCGGACCCCACACTTGGTGGTCTAATAACCCATCATATATTAGTTACGACACTTGCGACACTTGTAAATACAGATGACGACACTTCTGTACAGAGAAATAATAACCTGTTTGTAGGAATACAATATACATATATGAAATACATTCTGAAGTTACATATACATCAAGACAAAGCTCTCTCCACAGACCCTATCGAGGTAAATGAAGAGTCTCGAAGATTAATCCCCTTACCAAATGTTGTAATTACCGGGACTGATAGGTAGGTGTTACCTCTGAAACCGGTGATCACTAAGTTAATGCCAATCCCTGTAGATTTGATGGGCACAAAAACCATGACAAACTCCACAACAAGATCAATGATGTTGATGCTTCACAAATTCCTACAGACTAGTACTGAATCGAGATCAATGGTGGGAAACAACTTGAAAATTAAATTAATTTGGAGCTAGTACTCAGTACATCACTGTTGGTGGGAAAATCTGACCTATAGCAAGGAAACTAATGCTATCAACTGGAGTGGGGTGACACGTAAGTGTATTGATGATATTACAGAGATATTTACGAAAAGAAATAAGTTATGGATCTTGAGAACACACCTTTAAATCGAAGTTTTGATCCTAGCCTTGACTTGATCTTGTGCTCAACCTTCAAATCCACCTTCCTTTCAGTAAACCTGCAATAACAATACCTTTCTCAAAGAATTTTGGGCAATATATAAAGCTTGAAAGAAACAAAAACAATGTTTAACATTCAAAATTGACCAAAACAGATCCAAATTAAGATATCATTTCAGAACACATTTAAATTGGAACAAGAAAGACACTTCAACCTTTAATGTCAAAAGTAAATTGATGTACAAGTATACCTGACTCTATGACAGGCTCCTGCAACTTGATTCTGGGTTCTGGCTCTTCTCTGGCTTGGATATCTTCAGCATCAACTCCTCCAAATGCAAGCTTCTTCTTTAGATCTCTATGTCTCAAAGTTTCCCCATTAATCCATCTAACCTTTCTCTTTAATCTTCTTTGTATTTATAGGATTAGAGAATAAGTTCAGGTTGATGTATGGTTATGGAGGAAGTTGGGGAAGTTGGGAAACTACCAACAACTAATCCTCCTCGAGAAATTAATTTTTTTTTTAATCATCTTTTGATATGTACGAGACTATTATACAGTGAAGTAGTGTATAGGGTGCTACTTTAGTGCTTACCAACTAGCGCTCATTCAATTTTAAATGGTGAGCGCTACTGTGTTGAGAAGGAGTAGCGCTCATAAGGCTTTGGGCGCTACTATTGTACACTGGAGTAGCGTATGGGCGCTAGTCTCTCTAGGTAGAGTAGCGCTCATATCTCAAAATGATATGTTTAGGGTTTTTTAAAGTAAAATTAGGAAATGGAGTAAGTCAAAGTATCATCTAAGGTCAACATGCTCCTCCATCCAAGTTGTCCTTTTGTGTGATCAACAGCTCAAGGTGATCACGGACGGAGAGGTGCAAGTTTAAATTATAACAATCACTGGACATGGCATCACGATGTTAAGGTTTGGTTGTGAGTGGGGAACTTCATTAATGGATTCGACCTATTGGATCATGTGGAATCAAGCTAAACAAACGGTGTTGGAACCCTTCAACATGCCGAGTGTCTTCGCATACCTGCCACAATGGAAACCCAATTCCAGGATTTAAAACGTGGGATGTGGAAAGGTCAAGCATGCATGGCACAGGCACATCACCATCATGGTCACACTTGTAACATGTAATGTTGACCAACCATTCGTTTATTTATCTATGTGAATTATATTCAATCTTGGTATATTGGCTTACGTATCCCTTAGTTCATTTTAATGGTGCATGAAACCCTTAATCAGTACTTTTGGAAATCGAATTTATGCACAAGTGCTAGGTCTATGTATTGATTTGTTTAAACCATGGATTATGTTGGGTTGATAACCTATGTAGCTCCAGTCACTATATATATATATATATAATGCCTATATATATATATTCTAAAGTAAAGTATCACTTGATTGATATTTATATATATATATTTGGCATATAAAGCCATTATTTAATGCTTGTTCATTTGTATATGACATGCATTCATACTTTAGGATAATACTAATGTTAACTTGTTTTGCATGTTAAGTCAATATTTTAATGCTTGGTCATTCGTGTATGTTTGCATTACATATAGAGGTTAAGGAGTAACATATGTATTGTTTAGTTGGACAACATTTGATCACATAACATTAAAATAGATTATAATATAATCTATGTATTATAAAGTGTGAATACCACTTGTGCTTGTAGTCCTTATGACTGTAACACATTATTAATTAATGAAGATTATATTGGTGAGATTATCATATGCTTTACATGTGAATGATAATATTACATAGTGTAGATTAATTACAATTATAATCTAGGAACACTATTGGGATTATATTTGTGTATGAATCATATAACCTGTTTTATGTGCATTGTATTTTGTTGCAGGTGGAAAGAAAATATATGCCTAGGTTATACTTTATTGTGCATAGTTGCATAGGGTTAAGCATAGGGTGTGTTTTAGTTGACAATCACAATGATATCAAATTAATCTTTAACCCAGAATATTACTCATTAAATTATGAGTTAAGAAAACTTGAGTGCTTTAGTTTGCATGCCACTGTGTTTTCAAGTTTTATAGGCTCAATGACATCAAATTAAAATAGTATTAAGGAAGTGGTTATGGTCGTTCGACCCTTACAAAAAAAAAAAAAAATTGGTGAAGAAGAGACATGACAAATTGGTATTAGAGCTACGGTCACTATAATAGGACCTTTAGGCTCGCTTACGTAAATGCTATTTTATAAAGAAATAAATAATAAATTTTCTGTAGCATACTATTTTCTTATTTTAGTGAATAGATACATGGTTGTTTATGTCATCTAACAAACAGTTGTTGACCATACATAGACAAAAGAGTGACTGAAAACCGGTAAGTAGCTGAAAATGAATTCTATGAAACACGAAGGAAGGTTGGTTGTGGAAACATCTAGTAAGTGAGGAGAAATGGCTAGTAGGTAGGAGAGGAATCCGAACTCTCCACAAGGAGTGACAAAATCTAGTGAAATCTTGGAAATGGTTAAAATCCTTAAAGTTGAGCTGCTAAGCATTAAGGAAGACAACAATAAAAAATTTGAAGAACAATGTGAAATAAATGCAATTCTGCTAAAAAGATGACTGAAAAATAAAACAGTCACATTCCAACACAAGAAGAACAACACGCAGAAAAAATCAGTGACGAAAAGAAATTCCAAATTTAAGACTACACCTCCAAGAAATTTTGTGAGTATATGGATGTCAGCGACGAAGAGTCACTTGGCAAATATTCTGAAGAATTTGTTCCTAAAAAGAAAAAGAAAATTGGAAAAATGAATCAGCTACACTCAGAATTGAGAAAGATTAAGCTTCCTACTTTTAATGGAGAAATTAAAACTAGAGAAGAAGCTGAACTGTGGCTTAGGGACATGGGAAAATATCTACAAATGTTTGACTATTCTAGTCTCATAAAGGAGAGGATCGCTATTTTCAATCTGCAAAGGAAAGCTTCAGCATGGTGGGATGACCTTAAGATGACAAAGGATATCAACGAGAAAAAGGTGAAGTGGAAATATTTTGCAACTTTCTTCAAACATAAGTATCTGTCCGAAAGGTACTATGACAGAAAAGTAAAATATTTTTACAACCTAAAGCTGGGACAACAAACCATGGAGGAATTAATCAACAAATTTTTGGAATTACTCAAGTATGTTCATTATATTTAAGATGAAAAAGTATGAATTCAGCATTTCCTGAATTGTTTACCGTTTCGTTTCAAAGACCAAATAGAGTTTGATGATCTGAATACATTGGAAGATTCTTTCAGAAAGGCTAGATTGTGTTTTGAATAGAGTCAGAATAAGGATGAAGTATCTAGGAGGTGGAATGAAAATAAGAAAACAAAATTTGATAGTAGGAAAAAAGGTCATAATCCCAATCATTTCAGAAACCAAGTTATGTGTGCACCTTTCAGCAACAAGTTCAATGGCACTAAGTCACAATCAAACTTTGTTCCACCAAGTAAGAAGATGAACACTGAAGGCACAAGAAAGCCGAAAGACACACCATATAAACCACCACTTGAATTCTGGGGTTGTGGAGAAAATCATAGATGGTATGAATGTCCTCATCGGAAGGAGAAAAACAAATCAATGCATAATATTCAAGATATAGCAAGGAGTCCAAAAATCTATGTTGCATTAAACAATGTCAATCAAAACATCAAGCCTCTATAATTGAGGTTGAAGGTATGATTTCTAGGACACCTGTGTCTATCTTGATTGATTCTGGATTATGTAAAAGTTATATAGACCCAAACATTTTTTAGTCATGCAAACTAAGCAAAAAACAATACATGCAACCTTGGCTGGTTCAAATGGCCACAGGAGCAAAAAGAAAAAATTCTGAAGTAGTAAATCAGTGTCCTTTAAATTGAAATGACTCTTACACTAGTACAGATTTGAATGTTTTGCCATTGGTATCTTACGATTTACTTATCGGTATTGATTGGATGGAAAAACATAGGGTTGTCCTAGATTTCTATCAGAAATCTGTTACTTTTGTGAATGATGTTGGGCAGTTCGAAAAGATTCAAGGGATAGTAAGAGAAGTAAAATTAAGGTAAATTTCTGCACTTCAACTGAAAAGGAATGCACAAAAAGGGTGTAAACTATATGTTGTTAACTTAGCAGAAAATCAGAAAAGTAAAATTTCAGATGTAACAAAACACCCTATGTTGGATGGATTTGGAGATGTGTTTATGTTATACCTCAATATTACACACTAAACCCTAGTGTCGCATCCTTACACCAAGTGACCTAAACAACACTTCTCCTTAATGATCATCTGGACACCTAGGAGTGAAGTCTATTGCCTAAACACTGAAGACAACATCTCACCTACCACGTGTCACCCAAATTGACCCAATCTGCAGGAATTATCGCGCTTTGCACATATGTGGGGGTGTGATAATACCGCGTTATGCTTAGACCTGGGGGCACGATAATCCTGTTTTAGCCTTTTTTTCCATGGATTTTGGGATCTTACCTTTAGAGATATTTTCTTGGGATCACCAGCTTTGATTCAATCCCAACACCTCTCTCTGTTTAGTAAGCGTGATCCACTAAACACTCTTTAGATCCATTTTACTCTCCTTTTGGTTGACCTTCCCAAACACTATAAAGGAGAGGCCTTCCATGGGCCAAAGGGAGGACTTTTGGGGCATCAAACCTATGATCATAAGCCTTTTGCAGAGATAGCTAGAAGAAGGACTTGGAGCTGGAGTTGGCTTGGACATCAAGCAATCTTTGTAAGAATCTTCAAGTTGTGATAAAGTTAACTTGCCTTGTTTCCCAACTCATGTGTGTTGATTGCATTTCAATTTCATGATTTGTATCTATGTGGATTTGGACTCTAACTTGTGATTCAGAAATATTGGAGAATTGTATATGCTTGTGTATGGTTTGATCTCAATAGGTTCATCGTGAGGACTTCAGGATCAGAACGACGAGTGGGACAAAACAGCAAGAGTGAAGGTGAGTTACTTTCTCTCATTTTCTTCAATACAAGAACTCTGAAATACTTGTTTAATCTAGGGAACAAGATCACATTTGTTTCATTTTTGTCTTAGTATAGAGTTAGTGTTTCTCACTTTATTCTAAGAGGGATTATTCTTATACGTAGGAAGAAATATCTACAACAGTTTCCCGAAGAAATTCCTGAGTTACCACCCAAAAGAGAACTGAATTTTACAATAGACCTATCCTCGGGAACAATACCTAATTCTAAGGTACCTTATCGGATGAGTACTTCTGAATTGATATAATTGAAAGTGCAATTGCAGGAGCTGTTAGAAATTTTTTATATATATCCAAGTGTGTTCCCGTGGGGAGCACCAATGAGCTTTGTATGGAAGAAAGATGGCACATTCCGACTGTGTATAGATTATAGACAACTGAATAAAGTAACTATAAAAAATCAATATCCCTTGCCAAGGATTGATGATCTGTTCAATTAGGTTGGGGGTGCTACTATCTTTTCAAATATAGACTTAAGGTCGGGTTATCATCAGATCAGAATTAAAGAAGAATATGTGCATAACATAGCATTCCGCACTCGGTATGGACATTATGAATTTGTGGTGATGCCATTCGGTTTGACGAATGCACCTGCCACATTCATGTGCCTTATGGATAATGTTTTCATTAAGTACCTGGATAAGTTTATTGTGGTGTTCATTGGTGACATACTCAGTTACTCAACAAATGAGAGTGAACATGAGGAACATCTATGGTTAGTGCTGCAAGTCCTAAGGGAAAATCAATTATATGCAAAGTTGACTAAATGTGATTTTTACAAAGACCAAATACAATATTTGGGTAACATAATATCAGCCCAAGGTATTGTGGTGGATCCTGATAAGATCAAGGCCATAATGAGTTGGACTACTCCTCAAAATGTAAGCGATGTCCTCTCTTTTATGGGATTAGTTGGATACTATCGGAAATTCATTGAAGGATTTTCCAAAGTGGCTCATCCTATCACATCCCTTTAGAGAAAGGAAGTCAAGTTTATTTGGACAACCAAATATGAAGCTAGTTTTGCGAAGCTGAAACAGTTGCTTACTTCAACTCCTTTTCTAAAGGTGGCTGATCCTTATGGTGACTTCATAGTATGTACGAATGCATGCAAGGAAGGATTGGGAGGCATTTTAACGCAATATGGTTCGATAATCGGTTATGAATATAGAAAATTAAAGACGCATGAAGTAAACTATGCGACACGTGATTAGAAATGGATGCTATAATTGATGCTTTGAAGATGTGGCGACATTACCTGCTTGGGAAAAGGTTTGTTCTTAAAACTGATCACATTGGGATGAAATGTAGTTTTGAACAACCAAATCTGAATGGAAGGCAAGCAAGGTGGATAGCTTTTTTAAGCAAGTTTGACTTTGAAATTCAGCACATTAAAGGAAAAGAAAACAAAATAGTCGATGCTCTTAGTAGGCGAATGCACATGTTAACAATGACTTCATTTAATAGTTTTCAATCTGAATTGGTATTAAAGATCCGGACAATAGCTGAAAAAGACCCTAAATATCTGGATTTAATGCAAAAGTGCCACTCAAAAAATTCAGAACAACAAGCAACATATTACATTATATCCAAAGAAGGGATGCTATTATTTAGAAACAGATTATATATATAGGATCAGGAAGAATTAAAACATTTGATTCTTGATTAATTGCACACAAGGCCATATTCTGGTCATCCTGGTTATCAGAAAATGATAACAGCTGGTTAAAAACAACACTATTGGCCCAGATTGAAGTCTAAAATTGCTCACTATATAGAAAAGTGCGTGGATTTTCAAACGGTGAAAGTGGAACATCAACACCCGACATGTTTGTTACAACCTATACCTGTACCAGAATGTAAATGGGAGACTATTTCCATGGATTTCATCACTAGATTTCCTAAAAATAACAAGCAACATGATGTTATTATGGTTGTAGTGGATAACTTAACTAGGGCAGCTCATTTCATACCAGTTAAATCCACATTCAAAGAAATACATATTGCAGAAATATTCATGAAAGAAGTCTTTTGACTTCATGGGATTCTGAAGGTGATTCTATCCGACAGGGATGCAAATTTCACTTCACACTTTTGGAAAGAATTATTCACAGCTTTGGGGACTAAACTGAGTTTTAGTACATCCTACCATCCTCAAACATATGGAAAGAATGATAGGGTGAATCAAATCATAGAGGACATGCTTCCCTTGTATGTCATGGATAACCCAAAACAGTGAGAAAATTACCTACACTTGGCTTAATTTGCTTACAATAATGGGTACCGAAATTCTACAGTTATGAGTCCATTCAAATTTTTGCATGGAAGAAAATGTAAAACCCCTATGACTTGGGATGATCCAGTGAACTAGATTGTGTTGGGTCCTGAATTGTTAGAAGAACCAAAAAACATTGTGCAAAAAGTTAAAACAAACTTAAAAACTGCTCAAGACAGACATAAAAGCTATGTAGATCAGCATAAAGAACATAAAGAATTTGAAAGTCAGGATCATGTATTCCTAAGAGTGAAAGCAAAGAAAATATCTTTGTGTTTGGGAAAGGTTTCCAAGCTGGCACCAAGATACGATGGTCCTTTCCGAATACTTGCTAGAGTAAGACCTGTTTCTTATCAGTTAGCTCTACCAACAAAATTTAAAGTGCATGATGTGTTTCATGTTTCATTTCTAAATAAATATGTATATGATCCTAAGCATATTGTAAATTGGCATGTGATTCAAGTGGAATCAGAAGGAGACTTCTAGATAGATTCTGTATGCATACTGGACAAAAAGAGGTGCTACTTCAGAATCGAACCATCGTTCAAGTAAAAGTGCAATGGGAGCACTATAATCCTGAGGAGGCTACCTGGGAAATGGAAAAGGAAATGCGAGCAACATACCCTTTTCTGTTCGAAGAAGTACATGACACAAACTGATTTTGGTTATTATGTTATTTGTTGTTTTGAAAACCGTTTAACACCAAGGACGATGAAAAATTAAGGGGAGGGGAAATGTAATACCCCAAATGATGGACTTTACCCCTTTTATATTTTTCTAAGTATTATTTCATTTTAGTTAGGTGACATTAGAAATTTGAAAAGTTAATTTCTGATGACCAATTGGGACCAACACATTAATGAGATGGGAGTCACAGTTCCCTATGGTTTGGAGGATAAATGCCAATTAAAATAATAATGAGAAATTATTATTGGAGAAAATGGTAAACCCTAAAGAAAATTTTAGAGAGAATAATGAAATTAAAGAAGTAAGAAAATGAGATAATTCACACCAAAGAGAATAAAAAGAGAAAAGAGGAGCTCATTCACACACTATCATGATCATTATCACACAAGAGAGAAATGGGAGATGGGAATAAAAATAACCAGAGATAAATTAAGACAACAAAATGGGGGCAGTTTTGTAGGACAAAACTGAACTAGAATAAGAGAAATCAGGGAAGCTAGGTATAGCTTGGAACACTTGTTGTATTAAGGTAGGAGGACTACCCCAAGCTTGCAGGAGCACTCCAATTACTCTAAATAAGATGTGATTGATTGATTCTCTTAAGTGGAAGAGACTTAAAATCCCCTAGAGCATCCTGGAGCTCAGGAGCACTGAGTTGGATGTTGGGTTGTCTGCTACCACAGAAATTTCCTAAATAACTTGGGGAACAAGTTAATGACAAATAAAATATAAACTCTGAACCAGGGGGACTGTGAAATCAGCTCGAGGGTGACCTGGAAGCAAGGAGAACTTATTGGTCAAATGCTAGGAAGTTTGTGGCTAGGTTCCACTGGTCATCAGAATACAGATAAGTTTATATGTTGTACTTATATGATAAATTTCATGGAACAGTTGTTAGGAATTGTTTATGTATATTCAAGATTTACTGTTGAAAGGTTTGTTTTACCAGATTTGATCAGTTATATATTGTTATACTGAATTTCTGAGTATGAATCTTACATAAACTTTTAGGTCTCTATAATATTGTACATATGGGTGATCTAATTGAAATACCTGCAATATTTATAGTTTATGTTTGATGTAAGAATGAACACATTCTTTGTGTAGTAAGTAGACAGAGATATATTATAAATAATGATTTATAATCCTGAGATAGACTTTATGGAATGGTCATTGTTTATATTCTACCCTATGGATAGGTTGAATGTAATTAAATAGAATATGTTTCTTTTATTTCAATGGATCTCTTTACTGGAAGAGAATTTGTTTCTCATACTTATGGTAGAAATGAGGCATACATGTAAACTGCGAGGTTTACATGTCAAGCCATTATATTATAGAAAACCCTTATTCTATTTTCATAGATAAACAAGAGGGGATAAATGTAAATAGAGCATTTCCTATCTCTTTACAATTAATCAAAAATATTGTGAATAAATGATTTATATCTACAGTTAAATTGAATACCCATACCCGACAGAGTTATACATTCCTATTGAATCTGTATGTAAATAACATTTATTTCCAACATGGAACTCAGATTGGTTTTCTATCAACTATGTTTATAAATAACATTTAATATTCAGTATGGAAATCGATTTGGTTTCCATTACATTTGTAAACAATAACAAATAAATTTGAGGATGCATTATATTTTAGATGCGTTTTATCTTCATATGAATGCCTTTAATCTCGACATAGTTCGAGTTGCAACCTTCAATGTTTAAAAATCCAAATCATTATACAATGCATAGATTCAATGCTAAAGCATCTTTTCAGAAGTTAAACATTGTATGCATTCACACACAGACAAGAGCTTGTTACTCAGGTTCCATGATTTTTACACAGTATGCATAGTTCCATGATTTTATACAGTAAGTATTTAAATAAACGATGCTGCTTTATAAAAATGAATGCGATTCTATACAAAAAACTACCATATAGATATTTATATGCATATATCTATGCCCAAGGAGCATTCTGGAAACATAGTTCAAAAGAACAACAAGCAATTTTTGTAAACAATGTTTCAAGCTACAACTCACATTTTCATAACCATTACAAATACACAGAGTTTATGCACAAACTGCTAATGGAGAATCAATCAAAAATGATTTCGTTTCCATTCAAAAGCTTGGAACCATAACATTTAAAACACCGAAAGCATTTCTGAGACATATCTTGGTTAACTAACGCATGCTTATAAGCTTCCTGAAAACTGTATAGTAAGTTATTAACATTTAACTAATTGCACAAGTCTGCATTTGCTTTAAGGGTTACATCTTAAGGTCATGAAGACCATCTTTTCGTAGAGTTTAGCATGATTCTTTAGAAAACAAGGCCGATGGCCATTTCCTTTTCAACCTAGCAAAATAAAAAAACCCTGGCTAATAACTCTAACCACGTTTTAAGTAACTCATCCCCCACCAATGGGGTAAAACACACCCCAGGCATATGGGTTGGGAGAGTTACCTAGATAGCTGTAGAAGATCTTCATTGCTCTCAGCATCGGTTATGGGAGTCACAACGAGTGCTCCCAACCTCCACTTTCTCCTTCTTACCTGCACAGGAAAGTTAACCGGAGTTACTATTAGAAACAAACTTGCATTAACCAATATTTACCAGAGTGTACATTATATGGGATCGACATGTTACCTATAGTGGAGCGAAGGTGTCATTGTGTTGCACCTGTACAAGGAAAACCAATGACGGTGTTAGACATTACAGGAGATGCAATAAATGGTTAAAATGATGAATTTTAAAATAGAGAAGATAAGTTTTTCTTACCTTCGCGGACATAGAAGGTTCACCAGCAACCTCTCATTGTTGTTCAATGGTTCATAGTGGCGATGAGCCATACCACAGTATTCATGGAGTGAAACTTCGGCACATAGCCGAATCTCTCTGCGAAGACCATATCATGCGAAATGAAGAGTCTTGAAGATTACTCCCCTTTATACCAAATGTTGCAATTACCGGGATTGATAGGTAGGCGTTACCTCTGAAACTGGTGATCAATAAGTTAATGCCAAGCCCTGTAGAGTTGATGGGCACGAAAACCATGACCTAAATCCACAAAAATATCAATGGTGTTGATGCTTCACAAATTCCTACAGACCAATATTTAATCGAGATCAATGGTGGGCAGTAGATGGAAAATTAAATGAGTCTGGAGCTAGTACTCAGTACATCACTGGACGTGGCATCACGTTGTTAAGGTTCGACTGTGAGTGGGGAAATTCATTAATGGACTTGACCTACTAGATCACGTGGACTCAAGCTAAACGCACGGTGTTGGAAGCCTTCAACGTGTTGAGTGTCTTCGCATACCTGCCACAGTGGAAACCCAATTCCAGGGTTTAAAACGTGGGATGTGGAAAGGTCAAGCCTACGTGGCACAACCACATCACCATCACAGTCACACTTGTAATGTGTAACGTTGACCAACCATTCATTTATTTATGTATGCAAATTATATTCAATCTTGGTATGTTGGCTTACATAGCCCTTAGTTCATTTTAATGGTGCATGAAACCCTTAGTCGGTACTTTGGGAAATCGAATTTATGCACAAGTGATATGTCTACGTAGTGACTTGTTTAAACCATGGATTATGTTGGGTTGATAACCTAGGTAGCACCAGTCACTATCTATCTATCTATCTATCTATAATAAATTCCATTATCACTTTATTGATGTTTAGATATATATGTGGCATACAAACCCATTACTTAATGCTTGTTCATTTGTGTATGACATGCATTCATACTTTAGGATAATACTAATGTTAACTTGTTTTGCATGTTTAGTCAAGATTTTAATACTTGGTCATTCGTGTATGTTTGCATTACATATAGAGGTTAAGGAGCAAGGATAATTTTAGGGGAGAAATTTAGCCCATGGGCTATTTTTCGATGTTTTTTTCCTAAAAAAGATTGGCCAATTTACATTTTTTGAAGCCCCATTTCACCCAATTTTGATGGGGTAAACGTTTTTCACTCTAAAAATAGCCAAATTATTATATAAACTATATAAAATTTGTAGAAATTGAAATCATTTTAGAAAAATATTGCCAAATATTTTATAGTTGACATTTTAAGAATTGGTAAGATTCGCCAAGGTTTATACACTTTTAAATAAGTATGGGTCCTTAAAATTATCCCTGTTAAGGAGTAACATATGTATTGTTTAGTTGGACAACATTTGCTCACATAACATTAAAATAGATTATAATATAATCTATGTATTATAAAGTGTGAATACCACTTATGCTTATAGTCCTTAGGACTATAACACATTATTAATTAATGATGATTATATTGGTGAGATTATCATATGCTTTACATGTGAATGATAATATTACATAGTGTAGATTAATTACAATTATAATCTAGGAACTTGATTGGGATTATATTTGTGTATGAATCATAGAACCTGTTTTATGTGCATTGTATTTTGTTGCAAATGGCAAGCAAATATATGCCTAGGCTATACTTTATTGTTCATAGTTGCATAGGGTTAAACATAGGGTGTGTTTTAGTTGGCGATCACAATGATATCAACTTAATCTTTAACCCTGAATATTACTCACTAAATTATGAGTTAAGCAAACTTGATTGCTTTAGTTTGCACGCCACTGTGTTTTCAATTCTTATACACCCAATCACATCAAATGAAAATAGTATTGGGGTAGTGGTTATGGTCGTTGGACCCTTACCAAAAAAAAAATGGTGAAGAAGAGACGTGATAGGTAGTGAAAATCTCTTTTGGGATATCAAACCAAGCTATAATCTGATTGAATACGAAGTGGGCTGTTGTTTCACCATCGACTTTAACGGTTGGCAGGTACTCATCCCATTTGGTAAAGTAATCAACGGCCACTGTGATATGACAATGACCCCCAACCAAAGATGGGTTGCAATCCATGAAATCAACTCCCCACTTGGTGAAGGGACCGATGGTGATGACCGGATGAAGAGGGGTAGGATGTGAGCGTACATTCCGAGAAAACACCTGACAAGGGTGGCATCTCTTTATAGAATTAATACAATATTTAAAGATCGTAGGCCAAAAATAACCTGCTCGCAAGATACGCTAGGGTGTAACAATCCTGGATAGGTGACCACCACATGCCCCACTATGGCAGTCATTAAGCACTAACTCCGCCTATTCATGAGTTAAGTAGTGACGCAGGAGAGAGTATTTTCCTCAATGATACAAATTCTCACCTACAATGACATAATATTTGGCATGGTGTCTCACACGTCATTGCTCATCTCATGAAAAATGCAAAGGGAACTTCAAAGTCCGGAGATATATAATGATGTCTCCATACCAAGGGTCCGACGACGAGATAAGGAATAAATGATCATCAATGAATGAGTCTTTAAGGACCACTTCCTCATCAAGTCTAGGAAAGTCCGATATTAGCTCCGCGAAAACCAAGGACTTCACCGACTTCGCCTAGGAAAAATTGAGATCGAATTCCTGAAGGATGACAATCCATTTATTATATTTACCCTCAATCAAACATCATGAGAGAACAAACTGAAATGGATTGAAATGTGCTATAACTATGGTTTTCCTGAGCAAGACATAATGTCTTAATATCTGGACTGCATGAAAAGTCACAAGGGCTAGTTTCTCCACGTGAGAATACCTTGGTTCAATGTCTACTAGGTTTCGACGAAGATAATAGAAAACATGCTCTTAGAGCCTATCGTCCACCTGAACCAAGACCATACTAATCGTCTCTTGACATGCAGCCACATAAAGCAAAAAATCTCTCCCATAGTGAGGTGGACTAACAAGAGGGGTCGATACCAAGGCTTTATTAAGAGCATCGAAAGACTACTGGGAACGCTCATCCCAGATAAAAGGGGTGTCTTTCTTCAATAATCGCGTGAAACCCTTAGTAAGACTGGCATAGTTCACAATTAAATGACGTAAGAAAGTAACCCTTCCTTGGAAGCTCTGAAGTTGAACCAAATTACGCGGTGGATGAAACCGAAGTATTGCCTCAATCTTTAAAGGATTGACTCTAATACCCTCTTTGGAGACTACAAACCCTAGTGTTGACACAAACCCAATCGACAGGGATTTCTCAGTCTGTCGACATCCAACCCACCGCAATCTCCGTAAGCACCGGCCCAGACAAGTTTTACCCCGTCCAGCAACACCTATAGAGCAGATGAGGTCTCACCTGAGATGTTCAAGGGAGATTTGACAGAACCATGTTTCCTTCGAATGGAGGAGGACTTTGTGCATCGACTAATCAACTTATTGCAACATTACATAACATATCTAACCATTCAACTTGGGTATTAAGAAAAAATGCGGCATCATTCGATAGATCTTATCATTGACAGAACCACTTAATGTGCAATAGATATAACAGTAAAACATTAATTGCAACAAGAAAACATCGTATCATTCATAGATTCATATCACATAATGCATTCATCACATGGAAAATAGGAAAGACACAATAATTCTGCTCAAAACACTCTCAAATCATATTCATCTTTGTAAAAACCCAAATACAACAAGATAATCCTTCTGTCGAATACCCAGATTAATAGACAATAACAAGCAAAATCATCTGTGCTCAGTTGTCTCTTCAATTTATCAGCTCATGTATCTCCAAATCGCTCTCCAGATATTCACTTATCAACTATATATCAACACTTACAATGCTCTGTCTATTTATAGGCTTGCTCCTTTACATTTGTGGTCCACTTAGGCAACCGCCTAACTACTTCTTAACAAACTCTACAAAAAGATGACCCAAAACCCACATAATGCAGTCCAAATGACCCAAAACTACATAAAATAATTGACATGTCCACTGTTGTCCTTCTTGCGCGACATCCTTGACCCTTCGCATCATTTGCGGTGTTGCAAAGTTGACTCATCCAAACCACCTGCCAACAGGCCCCCAACACAATCTTGTGGCTTGCCCTCGAGCCAAGTCAGTTGGACATGGTGTACTTAGTGGTTTTCATACTGAAGTCCTCATACTACTAATCGATCTCTTTGACCTACTCCTTCACTGGCGTAGCCACCATCTAGATATTTTTTACATCCTACGCAGATGGATGCTCCCTCATCTTCTCAGCAACTTGTCGGTGACCCTCCTGCACAGCCTATAGTGCGGAACTTGCGTTGAGCGAAAAATGCGCACCAATCTCCTGGAACTCATCCAACTGCGTGCTACGTTTCTTCTGATGCTCTTCGGCCTTTGTGACCCACTGCTGCAACTCTTTCAGTTTCGCTGATTTGGTGACCTGAAGAACTGGTGGCAGTGTTCTGATCAACATCTTCAGTGTTTCCAGTTGTCCTTTTGCTTCTTGTTGGAGCTTGGTCAACTGGTCCAACTGCTCATCCTGTATTATGCGGCCCCAAAAATGCGCAGTCTCTACCTTTAATTTTGTCGCTGCTTTCTCCAGCTCTTCCAGCTGTGTGCCCAACTCCTCGATGGCACGTTTCCTCTCATCTACTTGCTCTTGCGGTGTTCCTGGGTTGAGTAGAGCTGTTAATTCAACATTGTCATGCTGTAACTGAGCAATGACAGCCCCAAGCCACTGGGCGCGTTAGGCCGGTTCTAGCTGTGCGATGGTCTTTGGTACGTCCTGGCATGCTTCAGAGATGGCTTCCTCCAACTACACGTTGTTTTCCCAAATGGTGTGTTTCTCCACGATCGACCAATCCTGCTCCTTCTTCAACTCCTTAATCGCCCGATATTTCTCAGCAATCATCTTCTCTAACTTGTCTTCCAGTTCATCTACCACCTCTCTCGTGGCTATCACCTTCACCGTTAACTCTTCCACTTCCTTCTTTGTCGTTGCTTCGCTCTCCTACGATCACAAGAACTGACTACTGATATCCTATATTCTGTTGGCCAATTCCTGGCTAGAAACCTCTTGTATAGTCATCAACTCCTTCGTGGGGAGCCCATTGATGTTAACGGAAAAAATTTATAACTACTGCAGTAGGGCCTAGAGAGCCTCATTTTCGGTCACAATCGCAGTCATGGCAATGTTAACATTCCAAACCTGCGGCTTAGTGCTGATTGCGCCAAAATCCTGCACAGTTGCGACCTCCGGTGCTTGCTGCAAAACAATATCACATAAAGAATCGAGGCAAGCGTTTACCTCCTTGAAACAAGCTTCCACCTGTGTCATCATTGCTCGAGCTTCCACATTTGTTGCATTTTTTACAGTCGCTATAAGTCGTCCCAACTGCGCTTTCAGCCTAGGGGAGGCCCCACTGATCGTACCATGCTCATAGTGCGCCTTCGTTCTGCCCTCCTCAAGCTCGCGGTCTATCTCATCGTCTGTGAGCATTTTTGTTGATTCCTGATCTGAGTCATGGCGACTCTGCTGGTCCTGCATGGGTAGTGGATCAACTCGGCCCGTCGCTGGTGGTCCCGCCAAGATCTTCACCAGACTAACCGGTTCCTTCCATTCTACGGGTCATTCGTCAATACTCACATCCAGCTCCTCATCGGACAATTTTTAGTGTGTTAGAAACCATTGCTTCCTTGGGTCACGCCATGCTTGCACATGAATAGTATGAGGCCCAATCGCAAACTGAGCAATCTGTTTGTATTTTGTCACGGATTCTTTAGATAAGCAAGGCACTCTCGTCGCTGCTGCCTATAATGTCTCCCAATGGATCCAAAACTGCATTGTGCATTCCTTAAGGCACTCGAGTTCTTGCACCCACCACATATTCTTATAGCACGCCCCCTTATGGTCTTTTGCAACATCGACTTCCATCCCTTCATAGGTGTCGATCTCCTTCCATGCGATAAGTGTAATCAAAATCAGGAGCCAGTTGTACGTGAATGCTCCCTTCCCATCTTAGACAGCTGATGTGTCCTCTGCCAACTAGTTCAACAAGAAGAGTGACCAGTTCATCTGTACGCCACAATCCTGCGCTGGCCAACCCACGCGCCCAATCTTGTGGAATCGATTTGCCGCCAATTTGTGTCCCCGACACATAGGGATGTGTCGTAATTTCCTTGTATGCCAGCATGTCGTCATCATCATATCTCATGGACATCAATTCCAACACAATATCTGCAGAGCATGTCATTCCTACTGGTAGCGCGAGCATCCGCACAAGGTATTTCTGGTTTTTGGTGGGATTTCGAGTCAACATACCAAGCCAACATGGGGGTACATACCCATGGATATCCGCAGCAGATAGCCTTGCCCAAGTGGTCGAATCTCTAATTCTATGGCTGGACTGTCCCACCTCTGGTGGGAGCTCCTCCAGAACAGTTGTGGATGATCTTAGCTGTCGTTTTCTCTGTGGGGACTCGGACTGCTCGTTCCCCCTCCTTTTTTTGGTTATGAATGATGAACCAACCAGCATACTGGTGACTTCTTCTTCGATGCTCACTGGCCGAGCTGGTGACTCTTCACCACTTGAAACTTCGACGATTGGTTCACTCGACATGCCACACCAGGGCCCCTTTCGGCTCAATAATCACTCACCCTCCAATGCTGGGAAACATGCACAACTCGTGGCTAGCAAACACACTATACTTAACTCGGCAGCTACACCAGACGTTCTGCTAATGTTGCTTCCTCATTCATTCCTATGGCTACTGCTATGTTCAGACTCGAAACAATGTACTCCATAGGCATAATCGCTTCTTTCCCATACACCATTTGAAGGGTGTTTGTCCCGTCAACCTTTTACAAGTGGTGCGATATGGCCACAAGACTGCTGGAAACTTCAAATCCCAGTCATTGCGGTTCGCATTACAAACCTTTGTCAGCGCATTCTCCAAGATATTGTTGAAAGCTTCCACCGTGCAATTTTCTTGTGGATGATATGGCGTACTCTTCTTATGTTGTATCTGAAGCTCCGCTGTTAAGGAGTTGACTGTGCGATTGATGAAGTGACTACCTTGATCACTCATCAATACCTTCGAGTATCAAAACTGAGTGACAATATTATCGAACAAGAATCATGCTGTTGTCGCAACGGTGCAATCTACAACTAGTGCAACCTCCTCCCATCTTCTCAAATAATTTGTCACTATGATTATGTACCGTGCACCAGTGCGCTTCCCAGGTGGGTTGATAGGTCCCACGAAATCCACAGCCCATTTATCAAAGGGATGCAGTGTCACTCAAGGTATTAGCGACATCTCATCCCTCCTGGAGAGATTCCCAATCCACTGACAAATATCTCAAGTGTGTGTGTAATCCATCGCATCATTGTGAAGAGTGGGAAACCAAAGCCTTGTGCATAACACCTTCCTGGAAGTTGCACAACCGCCATAGTGCCCACCTGTTACCCCTGCATGTGCTTCTGACAATATCTTCCCTTGCTCATGACGTATGACACAACACCTCAATATCTCATTGGGTCCAAGCTTATACAACTGGTCGACAATCAACTGGAAATATGTAGCCTTAACCACCAACTGCTTCTTCTGACTAGTGGTAAGTCCTTCTGGTGCGGTTCCTGTCACCAGAAACTGAATTATTTCTTCATGATAGTCATCAGCTACTTCAACCCTGAATAGTTGCGCATCTGGAAACCCATCGTCAATGTTGGTTGGTTCCTCCCCTATCTCGATCTGCGACAAGTGATCTGGCCCCGCATTCAAACGACCTGGCTCCACAATCACCTCGAAATCAAACTCCTGAAAACGAAGTAGCCAGTGACATATCTTCCCCCCCCAACACAGGCTTATTGACCAGATATTTCAATGTAGAATGGTCTGTGAACATCTTAAAGTGACCTCCCAACAGGTAATGCTTAAACTTTTGCAGCACATATACCATTTCCAAACCTTACCTCTCTGTGGTTGTATAATTTCTTTCTCCAAACGACAACTTCTGACTCGCAAAATCAATTGGGTGATCTAGATCTCCTTCCCCTGGTTACACGAGAACTACTCCTAGCGCAATCAATGATGCATCTACATGGACATGGAATTCCTTGCTCCAGTACGGAAACAACAATATCGGCGTTGAAGCCATCTTAACCTTCAATTCCTCAAAACAGACTTCACATTTTGGGCTCCATTGAAATACTGCATCCTTCTTCAACAACTTCTCCATAGTAGTCGTGATCGCCGCATAACCCCGGATGAACTTGCGATAGTACCTTGTGTGCCCCAATGTCGTCTCAATAGCTTCACATTGGTAGGATGTGTTAAGCTCAGAATGAGCACAATCTTTGCTGGGTCGACCAACAATCCTTACTTGCAAACAATCTGACCCAATAATATCCCAAATGGTGCACAGAAAATGCACTTCTTCAAGTTCAGCGATATCTGATGTTGCCATCAGCGCTCCAAAATGAGTCGCAGATTAGCCAGATGATCGTTGATCAACCTGTAAACTGTCTAGTCATCCATATAGACTTGTAGAAACTTTTGAATAAAATCCCTAAAAGCTACATCATCAACTCGAGAGAATATCACAGGTGCTTTCTTCAGCTAAAACGACATCACCGTGTACTAAAAACAACCCCATTCAGTCACAAATGTCATCTTGTAGCAATCATCTTTCGCAATCCTAATCTAATGATAGCCAGATAACCCATCCCTGAAAGAGTACATCTCTTGGCCACCCATGCCCTCTAGTACCTCATCCATGAACGGTGTCGGAAATGGATCATGCATACATGCGTCATTCAGGTTTTTCAAGTCAACGAATATTCGCAGTTCACCTGTCTTCTTGTCCTGTACCACCATAGGACTAATCCAGTCTGATTCTTCAACTGGTTCAATGATGCCACCATCCAACATGTGGTCAATTTCAACTTTGACCCTTTCCTTATGGGGCGGATTCAGATGATATAGTCGCTTCCTTATTGGTTTTGCATCTAGTTTCAATGGGATCTTCATCTCCCCTAGATCCCCCAAGATTTCCTTCATCTCAGAAAAATTCATAGGGAACAAATCTTGGAACTCATGCAACAGGTCGGTGACCTTTTCCATCATGTCTTCATCCCAGTAGTCACCGACATTTGCAAACTTTGGGCTCTCCTCTGTCCCAATGTTGATATTCCTAATCTTTAATGGCTGAGTTACTGGATCGGGTGGTGCATCAGGTGCTACGACATCACGAATCCCTTCTATATATGGAATATTGATATTCCGTGGATCATCACCATCCTTTGGCCCTCCAATAATACTGTAGTATTCCACCATTGATTTCATCTGACAATGCATATGCGGATCCACAGAGTATGCAACTGGGAATACCTTTAGCACAACGTCACGGATGATCTGCAAGGCATTGTGAACACCTGGATTGGCATCCGCAAAATTGAAGGTCTGCGTAAAACAAACTGTCAACTCGAACCAAATGGTAATCTTTCCATGCAACTCAGTTGATGCATACCACGATCATGGCATTTCGTCCAAAGTATGGACAAAGGCATGGACCCACTCATCCTTTGGTCACGATGCCCACAACATCTAACATTCAACCACATAATTGCCAGGGTCATTCCGTCCATCACATTTCCCTGTGTGGTACACTTCAGTGTCTCCAAAGAAAACAATCATAAATATTTGGCACTGCGACCACCCAATAATCATGTTCTTATGGGTCGCCCACCAATGTGATGGAGCAGCCTTTAGTGCTTCCTCCAATGCCAGCAATCGATGTGGTTCTGACACCTTGGCCTCAAATGCTACTAGAAATTCAGTCAATCCAGGAAGTCCCTCGTATACCGGAAACTCAATAGTTTCAATTGTGATGTGGTGCAATGACTGTGTGATCAACCAACACTTGTGAAGCAACACCTCATGCAAGCGATTATGCCAATTCTCTATAGCATCATCAGAGTCGGAAGACAAAGAACTGGAGCTGTGCCACCCAAGCTCACCATCGGTAGTTGGATGAATTTAATCTTTTGAAATATTGTACACATGGTCCCATCCGCTGCCACCTTCATCTTTCACTTGTTCAACATACCAGCATCCTTCATCCGGATCCAACAGAGCTATGAATTTGAGATTGTGGTTTTCAAAAGTCACCATCTGCTTCTTAAAGTTAATTTCTACTGCACTATCATTATCCCATCCAATCCCCAGCAACGCAGGATAGGATCTTCCCCCTTCAACAACTTCGATAAGATCAAAATAAGCATATGTCTTCATCCCCTCAATGTCTACAACAAGGCGCAGAACTCTCCCAATCGGTGTCACCTTGGACCAATTAGCCAATGGTAGCTATACGAGAGACTAGCTCAGCCTTCCACTCCCCATTTTCTGCCATGCCTGCTTTGTTAGAATGTTGACATCTGAGCCAAGATCCAGAATGACTGAATCAACCTCGTAGTCCCCAATCTGGATATTCATGCACATCTCTTTACCTATCTTCCTCCTCTATAAAGAGTTTACTGTGGACTCTTTCCGCCCCCTGGCCAGTTGATGCAATAGCCCCTCGATCTCGGCAAGAGCATCAGGATCTCTTGCCAGTGATAAACAACTTTCAAAAAAATTATGTAAAGTACAAGACTGTCGTGATGGACTTGCCTCTGAAGTCGAATAAAAAACAGGGGGCATGTCACAAATAATTGCCTTACTAGGATTTCTTCCCATCGCATGACGTTCTTGAAAGAATGTATCTCACTCGGCATCAATATCAAACTGCACCTTCTTCTTCCCAACTAACTGGATGAGTGGATGTGAACCATCTTCTCCTATCGTCGCACCTCTGCAAGTGATAACAGTAATAGCGACATCTTGTGTTCTTGGTTCTGTAGAAATTGTCGCGATAGTTGCTCCCTGAGTTTGGTTCAGTGGTGGATTCCCAGGTTGGTTCGCATTCTGGTTGTCATTATGATTCAGATGTTGATTTTGGTTGTGCGGCTGGTTTTGATTCTGCACTAGTTGCTGCAACTGATTCTGATTCTGCAACTGCTGAACATTTCCCACCTGTCATCGCGCAATTAACTGCGGACAGTTTTCAATAGTGTGATCAATAACAAAACAAAACGCACACTGTGTCTACAATTGTGGGAAATATCTCTAGTAATGTCCCAACACTTCGCAATTATAACACTGGACCGGTTCATGACTGTGTCCTCCTCGATGACCAAAGCCTCCACCGCATCGTCGCCGGAATCCTCCGCAGAACCCCCCTTGCTGCTGATATTGCAGTTGATTGAACTGTTACTGCATGGGATTCGATTGCAGTTGAACACACTGCCTTGGTTGAACGTACTGTGGCTGCTATGGAGCCATCTGCATCGGATTATACTGTGGAATAAACTGTTGTTGTGGTTACAGCAGCAGTACAAACTGCATCTGTGGTTGAGGTAGCGGCTGGGACACCTGTGGCTACAGTTGCGGTTGTTGTACTGTACAATGGTCGTCCTTCACATAGATTGCGTCATACGTTTGCTCCTAAAGCAAGCCATATGCGCGGCAATCCTTTTCTTCATGTCCCATAGACTTGCAGAAGGTACAATACAAATTCATCGGCTTTGTGACCATCTTCTGCATGTAATTACACTCCTCATGTGGATGCCCATATACCTAACAGATGTGGAACCATGGCATACCTCCGCCACTTAATGGATTCAGTGCTCCTGATACCATATAGTTGCAGAAGTCTAGGCAGCTATCCTTAGTATGCCCTTCTGCATGACATCACATACACCAAGCCTCTTCATGATGTTCCTTACCCTTCTTAAGGTCTTGCAACTATATTTTCAAGTTGGCCAGCTATGTCTGAATCTGCGACATGCCAACTCTATTCTCACCAATCAACGAAGCTTCTAACCGCATCGCAATCTCTATATCTTCACTTGGCATTGTGATGTTATGTTGCATCAACGGGAGTCGAATATGGGGTAGCAATGCCGCAATGAGTCATTCCTTGTGTTGGACATCGCTCATGTCAAAGATGACCCTTGCCATCATTGTTTTGAACCGTTGGTCAAAATCCCACACAGTTTCATTTGGATACTGCTTAATCTCTTTTATTTCTATAATATACTGTGCCTCAGATTTTGGTTTTCTGAATTCTTCAATCAATACTTTTCTGACTTCTTCCAGTATCTTTTCTAGGGTGCCCACAGGAACCTGCATAAATTTCATGAACCTGTCTAATGCATGACCCTAAAGAGTCATCGCCAACTGACCCTTCTCTGCATCATCATCCGTAATTTGCTTAACGGTCCATACTGCTTCACATAAGAACCAGTATTGCTCTGGGTTATCACTGCCATTCCCATGGAACAACGGTAACTTTGCATCTTCACTCACCATCCTGGGCTTCCTTCCTATAGTCACTAAGCTACTAGCAATCAAGTTTTTTTGACATGATGAACACGGAGGTGTCAAAGTTGTATTTCTTCCTGGTTGAGAGATAGTGAGGGGAGGTGTGGGTACGTTGTTGTTGGGGGTTGGTCCTGCCTCTATCTTGGGCATAGCGTAGGTTTCCTTGTTGGCACTATGAGGTTGCTTTCTCCTGTGTGGTCTTCCTTCGTAGATTTGCGTTTTGATCGCAGCAGGAACTTCTCCTGTCCTTTGCCTCTTTTCCTGTCGAAGCCTTGCTCCTCCCCTCGTAAGACCACTCTCTTCCTCGGCGTCCTTCACAGTATCGTCATAACTTGCACCCATCTACCCCATATGATTCCATGTACCGCCCCCCTACTGTCGCAGTATCCCTAACCTCCTCCCACTAGGTTTCTAATGATCGAGGTGCATCTTCAGTATGCCATTTTTGTAGATGAGCATCTTAATGGACAACTGTAGCGATAATAGAAATCTGCCTCTTGGTCCATTGAAGAATTCCCTTTCTGCTTCACTATAAGACTTTTTCATATCAACCGCAAACTCGATGATATAGCCTTCTAATATACTGTCGACCCAGACCTCAACAACTCGCGATGATTTGTTGGCTACCTCCTGCAGCTCCTGGATCAGTTCTGGGGTCCAAGATGTCAGCTCATCACTGTGGAAGTTCCGCTTCTGATAGGTTAATTTCTCTAACCATTCATTAAGAATGATTTGGAACTCGCATAAAAAATATTCGTGTGGACCGTCGTGTATATACTTTGCCAACCACCAATCCGTCGACAACCCAAGGTTCTGATTTTCTTTCCCAATGAACTCTCGCAACTTTAGGTTGAACCAATCTTGGATTTTCGGTCTCCTTGGATGCCACAACATGTCCTCCTTTCACTTCACACTACGGTCCCAGCAACGGAACCATTTGTTGACACAAACCCATTCAACAGGGATTCCTCAGTTTGTCGACATCCAACCCATTGCAATCTCCCTGAGCACCGGCCCAAACAGGTTTTACCCCATCCAGCAACACCTGTGGAGCAGATGAGGTCTCACCTGAGATGTTCAAGGGAGATTTGACGGAACCATGTTTCCGCCGAACGGAGGAGGAATTTGTGCATCAACTTATCAACTTATTGCAGCATTACATAACAGATCTAACCATTCAACTTGGGCATTAAGAAAAATTGCGGCATCATTCGACATATCTTATCATTGACGGAATCACTTAATGTGCAATAGATATAACAGTAAAACATTAATTGCAGTAAGAAAACATCGCATCATTCACAGATTCATATCGCATAATGCATTCATCACATGGAAAATAGGAAAGACACAATAATTCTGCTCAAAACAATGTCATATCATATTCATCTTTGCAAAAACCCAGATACAACAAGATAATCCTTCTGTGGCATACCCAAATTAACAGACAATAACAGGAAAAATCATTTGTTCTCAACTATCTCTTCAAATCATCAGCTCATGTATCTCCAAATCACTCTCCAGATATTCACTTATCAACTATATATCAACACTTACAATGCTATGTCTATTTATAGGCTTGCGCCTTTACATTTGTAGTCCACTTAGGTAACCACCTAACTACTTCTTAACAAACTCTACAAAAAGATGACCCAAAACCCACATAATGGAGTCCAACTGACCCAAAACTACATAAACTAATCGACATGCACGTTGTCGTCCTTCTTGTGTGCATCTTTGACCCTTCGCAACATTTGCGGTGCTACGAAGATGACTCATCCAAACCGCCTGCCAACACCTAGAAGGTGACCAACTTTCACACAGAAGATGCACTTGTTCGGATTCAAACGAATATTATAATGCCAACACCTATCGAAAATCAAGCGAAAGTGACCTGGGTTATCCACTCTCTTACAAGAGTGAGCAGCAAGGTCGTCTAGCTAAGCATCCACTATACGTTTAAGATCGTGAAAAGCATAGGTTATGTCCCACTGGAACATAGCTCTAATGTTTTTAAGGCCGAAGGGCATTTTTCGGTATGCAAAGGTACCCCAAGGACATATAAATGCAATCTTATGTTGATCCTCAGGTTTAATTTGGATCTGATTATAGCCCGAAAATACGTCTATAAACGAGAACACTTCGCTTCCCGCACACTCATCCAATATTTGGTCTATGAATGGGGTGGGGATGTTATCTTTAGGACATGCTTTATTCATATCTCGAAATTCGGTACATACACGGATGGTTCCCTGCTTCTTATCCACAGGAACGGGGTTGGATACCCATTCAGTAACACGAATCGGGTAGATGAAACCAGCTTTAAGTAGTTTCTCTACCTCTGCCTTAATGGTGGCTTCCTTTCTAATATTAACAGCACGAAGACGTTGTCGAACAAGCTTAACATTTGGGTAAGTATTAATCTTATGTTTGACAATACTAGGGTCAATACCTGGAATCTCCTCGTATGACCAGGAAAACACATCCTGAAACTCTTTGAATAAATCGGTGTAAATACGAATTTCCTTAGGGGAACAATCAGCACCAACGTATACATTTTCAATTTTTCTGGAAGTGCAAGAAATTTTGATCGGGATAGTAGGAGAAATGTTATCCATATTTCCCTCTGCGAAAATGCCATGTGATTCCAAAGGAGCCACAGGGTGACCAACTTTCTCGGCCAGATTCGATCGAAACTCATCTTGCTCAATAAGATCAAGGTTGGGAAGGAAATAAGATCTATGATGGAGATCCTCCCAAGGCTTTTCATTGTCATTCATGGCCTTGATAATGGATTCATCCGAAGTTAAAGTACCATCAAGGAGGTCATGTGAACAAGAAGATTCGACTGCCCACGCGGGCAGCATAATGAGGTCTTCTTCATCTGTCCCTGAAGAAGAGAGATCCGGCTCTGCAGTGACTTGTTGAATATCATGATAAGCAAGAGAGTTGTAGACAAGGGCACAACCATTCTGATGTGAGAAGATTCTCCCGATGGGGAACTTGTGGAAGGTAGATTCCACGGATCGCTAAAGTACGATGTCCAGAATGGTACATGATTCAATGATGAAGGAGCATCATTGGATATGGTTCCTATGAAGGATATTGGTGTAGAAAAGTCAAAAGATCCCTTCAAGGAGGAATACAAGCCTACACCAACATTCTTAGTTGTCGGCTGAGAATTTTCGATCTGAGGAACTATAGTTCCTAGTGATGTTATAGGACTAGAACTAGTAAAGGCTAGCTGATTGACCGTCACAATCTTTCCTTCGTGGGGAAAGCAGATGACTCTAAAAATAGAGGACACAATTTTTGTCATAGCATAGATCCAATTCCAACCCAGTAAAAGGTTATAGTCAAGGGGATCATCGACCACCTCAACCTCTATAGGCACGGACTTCCCACCCAAGTGGACCTCAAGGGAGGGGATTATACCATGCGGCCTAAAAGAATGACCATCGAATGCAGCAAGCATGGTCATAGACTTTGACAATGGAGGAGATTCGAGATCCTTCCAACAAGCTAAAGACATTACTGAAGTGGAATCACCTTCATCAACCACGGTACGCTTAACGATCATCCCTAAACACCTAACATGGACTTGGAAAGCCACATGATAGGGAAACTGAGGATGAACGTCAGTAGTGTCAAACTTAATGAAATTTACGCTACAAAGATCTTGGACTCCCAAATCACATAGAAGGGCATTCCTTTGTGAAGGCCAAGCCTGAAGAACCTCGAGATCTGACATAGCACACGGTGTTTGACCTAGATATTCTACAATTGAGTAGTTCTGGGTGGCTCAAGCATTAGGAATATGTGCTGATCACTTGAGGACACCTTTCGGTACCCACAACATAGAGTTGGGATTCTCGATATGCAATGGAGTCTCGGGTAGAGGGGGCTCATTCCCCAAAGAAGGTTGTGGAGCTCCATAATCACACGAGCGAGTAGCAACACAAACCTCATATTTGACCATGTTCACACATCCAAAACCGTCATCATGGGAAGAAGAGCTCAAAGTTTCAATAGTCCCATGACTAGTGACAGAAGCACCAGAAGCCATATTCTTATGATGGGGAAGGGGATTGTAACATCTCGATATTTTCATACAAATAAAAAATAAAAAAATCGCCATTAAAAGCTAATATTTGTAAAATGCGTAAATACTAATAATTAATAAAGCAGTAATTAATAAATGCAACATTTGGTAGGAAACAATTTAATGGCTGTGTCTTTTTGTCTTCTGATGGTGTATCGTGTTGGCGACACGTCATGAATCCAATTAATGATTATGTTCTTTATTTTAATGCTGGAATGGTTGAAAATTGTGATGCATTTGGAAAATAGAATTCTTCTTGACAAGTGTTGACAGTTTAAATTTTCTGGATGATGATGAAAGGGGTCCCACGAGGTGTCCCGAGGCTTACTTAGCTACTCAGCTAAAGCATTGTACTCGTCCTCCATGCGCAGATTTGGAGGTAAGAGATAGCGATAAAATTCGGAGTGTTTAATAACCGTGATATAAATAAAAACTGCTTATGATTTCGATGCTACAGGTATGGTTTCCTTCCAATTTGTAAGATGAACTTGGCTATCTCAAAGATTGCAAATATCGTCAATCTCAGGGTGCATTTGTTATGAATGTTTTTGTTAGGTGTCTATGACTTTACGTGTGGTCATTCCATGAATGACTTTCGGCTGTTAAAATAATTCTTTTATAAATTTTGACAGTGACAATTTTAGGACAAGGGCACATGGTCCTAAGCATACTATAGAAAGAGTGATAAGGTGGTTCTAGTCTCTATCACCTGGGCAATTAAAATAGTGATGCATTAAACATTAATACCCTAAGGGTGTATCCATATAACTTATGATGTGAACAAAGCTTTAAGATCTTTACAATGATCCTTGTGATGAACTTTATAGTAAACTTTATATGTTGGGGCAGAGTCAATCCATTCCCTATGATTGATCGCGACCTAGGTGGATATTCATATGATATGAATGTGCTCGAAATTGGTTAAATGGAACATATAAGACCTTTATTATATGATGTTGGGAATGTTATACCTTGATATTATTTATATGTCGATGCTATTAATGTTGATCCGTATGGTTGGCAGGTAGAATGATGGCACTGCAAAAATCCTACGTACGAAGTCGAGGTTGTAGTAAATAATTGGGTTTGCAATTAATTTTCCTAGCCACCGTGTTAAGGATAATGTTACGTGCACGTCGTGGTGGATGTTCAGTGTGTGATAAGGTTTAGAAATGCTGAGTTGTAATGGGCCTCCTGCCCTGGTGTCAACAGAATTGGCAACTTCGTGGCTCGGGAGGTAGATGAGTAATTTAATACTACTTATGCCACCCTCCAACGTGGCTTAATGAAATTAGATCTCCATCATTGATGGTTGTGCGTTGGGATTGAGATGAACCCTAACGTAACTTATGGATTCTTGTAACGTTTTCTTGGTCATTGTTTCGGTGGTAGGGTTTGGGAGGTGAGGCCAACCAGCTGAGAGGCACTTAGGGTTTTGATGTTTTTCTAGCCTTCCTCAGGCTCGATCCTAAGATCGGAATTAGTCCTCAAACTGTAGGTGAAATCCATCAATGGAGGCCGAGTTTGGATTTAAATGGTGTGGCAATCCACAGGTTGGATGAGAGCGTCAGTTTGGTGTCGTAGTAGCTTGCAAGTCTGGGGTTTCAATCGGGTTGTAAGTTTTTGGAAGGTATCACATAGTGTGGCCTTCGAGCAGACTGTTTCTCCTTCATAGTGGATGGATGCTGGCTTCGTCAAGCCTCTGTCATGACTCAGGTACAGTAAAGACCCAATGATTTTAAGGTTTCCTTTGTTGCATGCACCGTATTTCAAGACTAATATTTAACTCAGTGTATGGTTGTTTGGCAGGTATCTCTAGGAAAACAGCAAGGTGCCGGAATAGATGATGGGGAGAAGAACTATAGCGAATCCACCGGTAAGCTTCGGTGGTATCCCTCCCTAGTGGTTCTCTGGAATCAGACTTGATGAGCAGGGTGTTGGTAGCACGCCTTCACGGCAATGGCTTTGTCTCGCCTGTAGCATTTGGGGAAACGTTATTGTTTTAAGTTTTGTTGATAGTGTAGATGATGTAAATGTTTAAAATGTATAGCCAACCATTCCTTGGCTCGGCGAGCTTGGTAGGGTTGAACCCTTGTGTTTGCAAAGAGTCTTACAGCTTTAACGTTTGATGTTTATCATTTTGGTACTTCTGTGTTGATGGAAGATCAAGTGTGAAGCTAAAGGGAATAGAAATGTTGACTGTAATTTTGTTTCGGCATTAGCTGTGTGTGTAAATAACATTGGGTTTTGAATGGAACGTTCAGTAAAATAATGCGACAATCTGTAGGATGAAACCATCGTTAATTTAAATGGAAATGATGATTTTTTAGGGTTTAATGGCTATCTATGGTGTTTTCAAATTCTCGTTTTCGAATCTGTAAATGAAAGCCTATTTTAAGTTGTTTATTTAAATAGTGGCTATAAGTCGAAAGTGATATACTTGGCTTACATTGCATCTGTGCATTCATGGGTTAAGCCGAGAATAGGAAGGTGTTGGTTTTGTTTGAATACAAATGTGATAATTGCTAAACCCTAGCTGTTGATGTTAATGAAGTTTGTTGGTCTGTAATGATGTTTAAGGAAACAAGAATAATAGATCTTGATTCTACAGTTAGATCATCTATGGTAACGAATCATTTGATTTGGCAGCTGTTTAAATGTTTGTAAGTAATAATGTGATGAGAACAAATCAACCCTGGTTTGGGTGTATAGATACTGTAACACGCTCTATCAATTCAATAATGCTATGTTTTTTTTTCTTGCTTTTAATAACATGATATCCTGCGATGTAAATTCTGTCATGTACAGTTGATAATATAGAAAACAGAAAAACGACAGTGCATTCGTCAGTTAATTTAATGGCTTATGAATATAATAGTTTTTCTATTTTAATTCTGTCTCCCTGTATTAGTCCAATTTGGACTCTCTGGAGAAAATGAAAGAACAATGCAGTACTCCTTTTTTTTTGCACAAAATAATAATACAGTGATGACAAGAATTTCTATAACGATTAGTCAAATTCAAATAACAATAAAAGAATGAGTATGTGGTTAAATAGAATGCTTGATATTGTTTTCTTTGAAGAAATAACTGAAGACTAGTAAACCCTAGTTGTTAACACAATGTTCACCTTCAGAAATCAGAAAAGAACCTATTGCTATGACTAGTTTCTGGTAGGTTGTTCGGCATACAGATTTGAACAGTAAAAAAAAACAATGCATGCAAGGATCTAATCTACAGCTGCTAAAATATAAGATGCATGAGGAACATAAGTCTATGCATGGGTGGTCTCTTTGGTTTAGATATTTAGATGCAAGCTAGGTTTCACTTTTAACTGAACAGATTTAATGCTACCTCTCTGTACTGGAGTATGGTGCAGCTCCACGCATGGGGAAAAATGCAGAGGAGTCATTTTATCAGTTCAAAAAATCTAAATTAGTTAGGATCTAACATTTTACTGCTATTGATCATTAATGATATTACTAAGCCATTTTCTAAGAGCATTCATATGATTGACAAAGAAACCCAAAAGAATAGAACATGAGTGTGATGGGAGGAACAAATCACTCAAGAAGCCTGTTCCACCCAACCTGCTCCCAAGCAGCCAAGATATCTGCCTTAGGACCCCCGAGCCTATCCATTGATCTACCAGGAGGAAGAAGGTTCTACAGCTTAGGACCTCTACTTGTAGCAGCAAGGAATTTATCCAGCCTTACAGGCTTAGTAAGTAATTGGACTAGCACCAGCACCTCTGGTCTGTCCTTCTCATAATATTTGCAGACTTATACTTGCACTCTCCACAGCCTCCCTATTCGAATCTCTCAGCCATCACCTGATGAGCATGAGGAATGTTTTTGCAGAAAACATTGTAAGAGCTCCCTGCTCAATTTGAATTTCCCTTTATAGGTTGCCTAGGTCTTTTTGTAATTAATTGGTCATTAGTGAGCTACCTGGTCACCTCCATCCACCTGGAGGGGGAAATGCCACAAAATTAGGGGGAGTTGTCCCATACCAATAGTTAATGGTAAGTGCGAATGCTGCCATCTGTCCCAATCCTTCCAGCAGCTTCCATTCCTCCTAATCGGCCAGTGGACACTCTTGTAACAACTTTCTTGAGTGTTTGTCTCCCATTTTTATTTATTAAATAATAATAATGAGCCATTACATTCATCTTTGACCTAATTGGTCATAATTACAAAACTTGTAATTATAATTTAACACAAAGTATTTTTGCAAAAAGGATAATAGTAGAAAATAATTATTCTCAAAAATTGGGTAGGTGACATACACCCCCCCTTAAGCCTCAACATCATCCTCGATGTTGCTTTATTCACTCCCTGAGTGTTCCGGGAAAAGAGTTGGGTATGTAGCTCGCATACTACTCTCCAACTCCCGGGTAGCCTCTGCTGGACTATATTGCTTCCATTGCACTTTTACTTGGCCAACCGTGCGGTTCCGGAGTAGAGTTTCTTTCCTTGCGAGAATTGTTATACCTCAATATTACACATTATATATTAGTGTCGCATCCTTGAATTACCGACCTAAACAACAGTTTCCCTTAAAGATCATCTGAACATCCAGAGTGAAAACCATTGACTAAACATTGAAAGCAAAACCTTTTTCTGCCATCTTCCAACCCAACTTAGCCCTGCTTGTGAGCACTACCGCTCCCTGCACATCTACAGGGGCGCGGTAGTCAGCACTACCGTGCTTTGATCCTTCTCTGGGGCACGGTACTACCGCGTTATGCTAGTTATAGGGGCACGGTAGTATGAAATTAGCCTTTTTGCCTTGGATTTTGGGATTTCGACCTTCGAGGAGATTTTGTTGGGATCACCACCTTTGGTTCAATCCTAACTCCTTCTTTGTTTAACTGGCCTGATCCACTAAACCCTCCATAGATCCACACTTCTCTCTTGTTGGTTAACCTCCCCATGTGTTATAAGAGAGAAGCTTTCCATGGGCCAAAGGGAGGACTTTTGGGGCATCAAACCTATGATCTTCATACTTCTGCAGAGATATCTAGAGGAAGCACTTGGAGCTAGAGGATTGGATTGGATATCAAGCAACCTTTGTAAGCACTCTTCAAGTTTGTAATAAAAGATAACTTGTCTTGTTTTTCTCATTTCATGTGCATTGTATAAATCTTTGATATGAAATGTATCTAGTCTAGATTTGAATTTAATCTTTTCCTCAAAGTATTTGGAAGCTTGCATGATTGTCCTCTGTTTGATTTCAACAGGTTCTACATTGGAGCTTCGGGATCAAGAGCTAGAAGCGGGACAAACATCGAATTGGAAGGTGAATTATGTCTTTCATCTCTTCTGAATGCATTTATTCTTGCTGTGAAGATTAGTTTAGGAACTCAACGTAGCATTTGTTTCCTTTTTGTCTTAGCATAGAGTCAGTGCATCCTGCTTTATCCTAAGAGAGTTTCTACCTATCCGTAGGGAGAAATTTCTACATACAAAAACTGGCGACCATACTGGGGAGGCTGAATCCATTTTCTTTGCTTGTGAAGTTTGCTTTCAATTTCACTCATTGATTGTAAGAATTGGGTTCTTTTACCCTCATTCACTTCCCTGTTATCTGCATTAGACTTCTGTTATAGATCAGTAAGTCCTCTGGGTTGGAAAACCCTTGAAAAGTCGAAATCTTTTCTCAAAATTCTGCCTCTTTCCCCCTGTTCACACACTACCGCGCCCCCGTAACTGCCTACAGAGCGGTAGTACCGCGCCTTAACCACTCTCTAGAGTGCGGTAGTCTATCAGTACCATGCCTTAACCGCTGTCTAGAGCGCGGTACTCTATCAGTACCGCTCCCAGGTTGCTTGCAGGCCCGCGGTAGTTCCTGGAAAGTGTGTTTATTTGGTTTGTTTGGTTATTTTTGGGTCTTTTCGAGATTTGGATCCATGTTGGCCCTTTGAGTAAACACTAGTGTTTTGCTTGCATTTTTAGGCAAAATGGGTTCTATTTTTGAAAAAAAAAATCCCCCTCATGGCCAGGGGGGGCCATGAATCGTGCATCCTACAGTCGTTTTGACCCATATTAAGGTTTTGAGATCATTTTTGGTTTGGTGTGTTTGGCATGTTTGGATTGCTTGGCATCTTATTTCCTTTGCATCCTATCTAATGATTGTTTGAAAATATTGATTCCTTGCCTCTGCTTTAGTTCAAAGAGAAGCTTGATTTTGTCGTTCTTTTACCATATTCATGAAATTGAAACACATAGGTATTCTTCTTGCTTTAATTTAATCATTTGACATTCTTGGTATTACATTCATAAGAAGAAGAAATTATTGTTTCATATTTATGTGCATTTGAGTTAGACGATATTATTAGGTTCTTTTCTTTGTCTTGCATTTGATTGGAAGCCTTTGTAGAATCTTTCTTTTCGTAGCTTGGATGTGTCTTTTTCAAGTGTGAAAAGATAGGAAATGGATTAGAATCATTACGTTTGGTGTTCATATGAAGAAATTTTTCATTACTTTGGGTTAGTCTTGGGTACATATTTTACTTCATTCTATCATTTTGAAAAGAAATAAAATTGCATGTGCATTGGGTTGTGCATATTGGGAATGGAAAGAATTCTTCCTTACTTTAGCTAGTTAGCTAGTGTTCATCGAAGAGAAAGGCTCATTTCGATTCATTCTCACTTGCATGGTTTGGTTCATCACAACACCACCAAGTTTCACGTCCATTTACCCGATTGAGTAATACAACCACTAAAATTAATCTCCCTAACTAAACCAACATTAACCTCACTTGAGGAAATCAAAAGAATTTGGTAGTTAGGTAGGACACCGAGGATATGCATCAAAATAATTCCCCCTTGTCATTTTCATCTGAGACATAGTTTTTGTCCTCTAGGGAATTAAAATCCTCTAGTATTTATTGACACGGTCACAACCAGTTTATGGAGGGGCCTCCTGACTGTTTTTCACTTTCAGGGGTTAAACCACCGCGAGATTGAGAACCAGATGGACTCTGTGGAATGTTGCATTCCACTTAGCCCTAAGGCAACATCGATCATTGTCTTCTTTGTAATTCATAGTAATGCAAGGGTGATAAGGCAGAAGCACCGAAAATCATTTCCAACGTGTCATGAATGAGGTAGCTTAGTGACTTTTCTTCTAGGGCTCTTTACTCATGATCCCTTTTGGTAGAGGGATATCCTTCCATTATTGGTCTCTCATTTTGTATTGTTCGACTTGGATTTCATCACCTTGCGAAGGATACAATTTGTTGAGGTCTCCAGCTCTTAGTTAGGAGGTTTTGCTTGCTATCTTGTAGAGGGTCTTTTTCTTTGTAGGGCTGCTTGTTGGCATTCTGGCCGTTTTGTTGTACAGCTCGCTTATTGTGGCAGCAGCCTCAGTATAGTTTTTTGAGTTTTCTCTTTTGGCCTGTGAGCCTTGTCTTTTCCTAGCTCCCCTTTCGCATGCTCGGTTTCCTGAGGGTTTTTGAGTTCTTTTTAACAAGACTTCATTCACATCACTTAGTTTTGTTCCATGGAGAATCCACCTTCATGCACCCATGCTCCTTCTGAACTACCAATCCAAAGACCCCTTTTCAAGGGGTACCTTTTACTTTTCCTCCAGTTGGAGATATTGGTCCTCCCTTTATTGCCACGTTAAATATTCTTGGATTAACCATAGGATTACCGGTATGGTTATTCAATTCGGTAATTTCGATTGCACCCAATGTTTCGAATGTTAACTCTCCACCACGAGAGAGTCAATACCAAACTAATCCTTCCCCTTCTTTGTTGGATGAATCTTCTTTTGTTCCTTCTTCCTCGCCTGATCAAAGCAATAGTGTTATTAATCAGGTGGATAAGAAGAAGAAGAAAAGGAAAGTTAAGAAGAAGAAGGATAAGGAAGAGACCAAGTGTAAACTGGTTGCCCCTAATGGCACTCATTCTACGAAAACACCTCGTAAGCCCAAGTTCCCCTACAAACTTTGCAAGGGTAATCACCTTCTCAAGGATTGCCCCGATCTTTCCTGTGTATCAGAAGTGTGGTCTAAAAAACCCAAACCACTTGTATCGTCGACCTCTGACCATCATGTCAATGACACTCCTTCAACCAGTGACCCCTTGGTGAAGGGTTGGAAGGGTAAAGTCCTATATCCCTGTTTGATATGCAAGGGTATGCACCGTACGTTACTTTGTCCAAGCATGGATGAAGCTTCGCAGTGGCTGGAAGATATTACTAGTTCTCAGCTAGTGCTTCCAACAAATGATAGTAAGTTGTCCCTCGACGCCCCACTGGTTTACCAAGTGATCAATTCAGTTTCATCTACAATTGATCCCACTCTCCCTCCCGAGAGTGAAGTGATCGAGTCCCTATCATCCCCACTCGATCCCGCTCTTTCATTGGAGAAATTCGATACTGAAGCAGTCATCTTGAAACAATCTTCGTCTCATTCTTATCTTCCAAGAGAGAGTGAATTGGAAACCGCTGATGTTTTCCTTATCGATTTAGAATGTCCTCGGCAAGGGGAAACCCTACCCGTTTCCGCGAGACCCCCTCCAAGTACTGAGGTTATTTCCTTTGATTGGAATGGTCTAACAGAATCTCGTCTTCCTTCGAGTGTTCCTTTTCAAATATCTGTAGGAGTTTCCGATAAAGAAATTTTTCGTACGATAGTTGATGAAGGAGCTTCTGCTAGTATTCTATCCTCAACTGCTTGGCAAGCCTTAGGTTCTCCTCGGCTTGTGCCCGTCACTGACCAGATACTGGCTTTCAATAGAATGCCTACTGGACCTTTAGGGTCCCTTCCTCAATTACCTAACACTTTGGGAGGGAAAACTGTCTGTATTGATGTCATGGTTGTCCAAGGTCTCTTAGATTTTAATCTACTCCTTGGACGTGATTATGTCTATGAAATGAAGGCTGTAGTGTCCTCACTCTTTCGAGTGATGTATTTTCCCCATCATGGGAATGTTGTGACCATCGATCAGCTTTCCTTTGTGACGCCCACTCATCGCATGACTCCTAGTCACCAGACTTCCCTAAATGTTCCACATGTTTTAGTGGTTTCTTCCCCCTAGGGGGGCCATGTTGGAGCAAAGTTCTATTCTAGTGTCAAGCTCGTTAAAAAATTAAACCAACCATCATTCCAAGCATAGTTTACTTTTGGTTTCAAGCTTGCGTAAAAATGAAACTACCGACGAGCATAGTTTATTCTTTGTTTCAAGCTCGTTAAAAAATGAAACCGATCCTCAAGCACAGTTTACCATTGGTTTCGAGCTTGTGTAAAAATGAAACCAATCCCAAGCATAGTTTATGTTCGGTTTCAAGCTTGTGTAAAAATGAAACTACCTTTGAGCATAATTTCTTTCTGTTTTAAGCTCATTAAAAAATAAAAAGGACCCTTTCAAGCATCGTTATTATCTATTTCAAGCTTGTGTAAAAATGAAATAGATCTCCCTTCCATTGTTCGAGTCTCTCACTAGAGTTAGGATTTGAACCTTGTTTTCATCTGCCCGGGTCACTTGATCCTGGTTCTCCCTACCCCCCTGGTGAACACATTTGGATCAGTAGCCAGGATTTTTGGGTAAGGAAGAAGAGTAGTCAGACGAAACAAAGCTTGGGGGGCATGTTTAGCCGTTAGCAATCATGCTGGGGGCATTTACCAACCTCTGGTCATCATGTTGGGAAGGAACTCGTCAATGGGCCTTAACCATGAGCAGAGTTGGATTCAACCTCATTAAAAAATGAAACCAGTAGTCTGAGCAAAGTTCTACTCCTGTGTCAAGCTCGTTAAAAAATGAAACATATCCTTTCCCTTTGAGTCAAGACTCCTCGTAGACTTAGTACCTGAACCTTCTTTTCACTCACCTATACCTTAGGCGAATGAAATGAAGCTTGGGGGCATGTCTTCAATCTGGAAGTTACGTTGAAGTCAACTCGATCGCCTCTCCACACCACATTGGAGCTAAGTCACTTACTTCTAGCAATCATGCTGGAGGGCGTGTACCAACCTTTGGATTTCATGACGGGAAGAAGTTCACCATTGGGAACATTTTCGAGCATACTTTCCTTTTTAGGTTTCGAGCTCATTAAACCATGAAAATTATCCTGAGCATAGTTCATTTTCTGTTACAATCTCGTTAAAAAATGAAGCAGACATCATGAGCATTCTTCCAACCTATCTTCGAGCTCGTTAAAAACAGTAAGATGGTGTTTGAGCTTACTTTTCACTTTTTTCGTGCTCTGGTTAAAACATGAAAAGTGGTTTGAGCTTACTTTTTTCCTTTTTCGTGCTCTGGATCCAAACATGAAAAAGATTCTGAGTGCTTTTGATACCATTATCGTGCTCGTTAAACAATTGAAGTAAAAAGGTGTGTCTAAGAAGTATAGGTTTATCACTTTATCTGGCCTCGCTAGACTATTTACGGAAAAGGAACTGTGCCGAGTTTACTTTTCCTTTGTCGTACTCGGTCATCAACCATGACAAAGTTGTACATGGAGTCCTCTTTAAGCTCTTTTTAGACTCCTAAAATAGGAAAATATGGCCAAGCGAAATTGATTCGTTCACGCTTGTAAAAGGATTTGAATGATCATCTCCCTAGTGATAGTTTACCCCTTTTTCGGACTAGGGGGCACTACTTACGAAAAAGGAATACTCTAGCCAATCATGACTGGAAGAGTCCTCTCCCATGTTGTTTTACCCTTTTTCGGGAGATGAGGCTAACCTTATGAAAAAGGACCGTTGGAGTCTTCTTTATTTCTTTTCAGACTCTCTAAACATGAAATGACGACCGAGTTTTCCTTCCTTGGACTTGTTAAAATTCAACATCGAAGGGCCCACTTTGGGTCGAACCCCTCCTTTCTCAGGTTCGTAAAACATGTGAGATCAGACTCATCTATGAGATGAGCTATACCAAGCATCTGTTATCCTCCTCAAGCTCGTAAAAAAAAACAAAGAGGTACTCGTCCATCATGTCTAGGGAAAATGGGAAAATGAGTCAAGTTTACCTTGTTGGCAGCTTGTGAGTTGTCACCTTTGAACATGGCATGCATCCTCACCTTGTCTGTTTTGGGTAGTCAGTCTTGCTGATAGTGTCATCATTTTTATCATGCATCCTCATTATTGCTATGAGTTCACACTTCTTGTGGTTCTGTCTGTTCAAGTAGTCCGTACTGCCAAGCTCTGTCTCATGCCGTTATATGTTCAAAGGGTTATTTCCTTGAGTCCACCTCCACTTCATGTCAAACATTCCCTTTGTGTCAGTACATATTCTATTGTTTCATCGGTCCATACTATCTCTCATTCTGATTTCGTGTCGATGATGTGGGAATCATTATGGCCCACCTTCGATGAGTCTATTCCTGTCGACACCAAATCACTATCCAGGAATTAGACTTAGGAGTCAACCACTAGTACCTTGGTACTTGCATACCTCAATGGCAGGTTTCCTCATGTTCGACAGTAGCTTTTCATCATTGACCTCTGATTGAATGATCTCTCAGATGCTCGACATCAACTCCTTTATTCGCATTTCATTGAGATGTACTATAGATACCTTGGGGATCATCGTCATCATTGGTGATTTCCCTCGCATTTGTTAACGGTTCACATCACTGACCGGTAATCTTAATGGTTTCTACCATGTTCGACTTCAACACCTTGTAATCACATGGCTAGATTCGTATCATTTGCGATCGGGTAGAGGACCCTGGACACCCTTTTGTATTTTGATTACGTCCAGGTTGCAATGGAGATTTTTCAGTATTATCACATAGATCCACTTATGTATTGGTTGTGGTTGTGCCATTATTGTCTCATGGATCTACGGTTGTTCATAGTAGCCATGATTTGTCTACAGTCTATATCATCTTAGTACTCATGGATCTGCAATGTATTGGTCGGAAGCCATGCTTTGAGTCTTTGTTTCCGAGCATGGGAATGCCCGCCTCGGTGGTATATCTGACATTTTGTTTCTATTTCAGCTCCTTGTTGCTCCCTCGATGCTATCTCCGAACCATATTTGTAAATTCTTTCGACCATCAGTCTCTTCTGACCTCACACTTTAGGGGGAATCTATTATACCTCAATATTACACATTATATATTAGTGTTGCATCCTTGCATTACCGACCTAAACGACAGTTTCCCTTAAATATCATCTGAACATCCAGAGTGAAAACCATTGACTGAACACTGAAAGCAAAACCTTTTTCTGCCATCTGCCAACCCAACTTAGCCATGTTTGTGAGCACTACCGCTCCCTGCACATCTACATGGGCGTGGTAGTCAGCACTACCGTGCTTTGCTCCTTCTCTGGGGCGTGGTACTACCGCGTTATGCTCAGTTATAGGGGCGCGGTAGTCTAAAATTAGCCTTTTTGCCTTGGATTTTGGGATTTCAACCTTCGAGGAGATTTTGTTGGGATCACCACCTTTGGTTCGATCCTAACTCCTTCTTTGTTTAGCTGGCCTGATCCACTAAACCCTCCATAGATCCACACTTCTCTCTTGTTGGTTAACCTCCCCATGTGTTATAAGAGAGAAGCTTTCCATGGGCCAAAGGGAGGACTTTTGGGGCATCAAACCTATGATCTTCATACTTCTGCAGAGATAGCTAGAGGAAGCACTTGGAGCTAGAGGATTGGCTTGGATATCAAGTAACCTTTGTAAGCACTCTTCAAGTTTGTAATAAAAGATAACTTGTCTTGTTTTTCCCATTTCATGTGCATTGTATAAATCTTTGATATGAAATGTATCTAGTCTAGATTTGAATTTAATCTTTGCCTCAAAGTATTTGGAAGCTTGCATGCTTGTCCTCTATTTGATTTCAACAGGTTCTACATTGGAGCTTCGGGATCAAGAGCTAGAAGCGGGACAAACATCGAATTGGAAGGTGAGTTAGGTCTTTCATCTCTTCTGAATGCATTTAATCTTGTTGTGAAGACTAGTTCAGGAACTCAAGGTAGCATTTGTTTCCTTTTTGTCTTAGCATAGAGTCAGTACATCCTGCTTTATCCTAAGAGAGTTTCTACCTATCCGTAGGGAGAAATTTCTACAACAAGAATACAGTCCGGTTCCACTGGAAAATCGCCACCTTGTTCCACCTGAACATTATTCCAATTTACAACATGAGTAGGATCATGCACATATTTTTTTAAAAATGAAATGTGAAAACAATTATGGATTTTGAGGTTTGAAGGTAAGGCTAATTGATATGCCATAGGTCCAACTCTGGATAAGATTTCGAAAGGACCACAATACCTGGGTGCCATTTTGGCACAGCTTCCCAATTTTAAGGAACTCTTTTTCGGCCTTACCTTAAGAAAAACATGTTCACCAACCTGGAACTCTTTATGAGTTCTTTTAAGGTCTGCTTGATTTTTCTGTCTATACAGGGAAACTTTAAGATTCCCTTTTACTTGCTTCACGATTAGTTCTAATTCCTACAACAATTCGGGCCCTAAGGTGATCCTGCTAACCGGATCACTCCATGACACCGGTGTGTTACACTTTCTTCCGTAAAGGATCTCAAATGGGCTAAGTTTGGCTGAAGCATGGTAGTGATTATTATACGCAAACTCTGCTAAATGCAAGTAGTCTTCCCACTTACCAGGCTGATCCTTAACATACATTCTGAGCATATCTTCCAATATCTGGTTCACCCTTTCAGTCTATCCGTCTGTTTGCGGATGGAACACAGTGCTGAAATTTAAGGTGGTGTTTAACCCCTTGAACAAATACCTCCAAAAGTTACCTGTGAACTTCGAATCTCGGTCTGAAACTATTACCTTGGGTATGCCATGCAGTCGGAAAACTTGTTTCATAAAAATCTCTGCGATATCAGGAGCTTTATGGGTAGTTTTGACAGGGATAAAATGGGCTGCCTTGCTAAGTTTGTCTACTACCACCATGATGGAGTCGTGCTGTTTTTGATTCTTTGGTAACCCAGTGATGAAATCTATACTTATGACTTCCCATTTCCAGCTAGTTATAGGCAAGGGCTGCAGTAATCCAGCAGGAAGATGATGTTCCACCTTCACATTTTGACAGTCAAAACACTTAGCTATATACTCTACTACTTCATCCTTCATCTTGGGCCAGTAGTACTCCTTCCTTAGCATTGTGATGGTTTTTTGGTAACCTGGATGGCAAGAATAGTGGCTTTTGTGCATCTCATCCAAAATCATAATTTTTACTGCTGGTACGTTTGGTATGTACAATCTGTTTTTGTGTAGTAGTAAGCCATTTTCCTTCAAACTGAAATCTGTTACAGAATTTTTAGAGTTGTTTTCTGCTATCCTTTCTTGTAATTTTCTGTATTCCTCATCCTCCTTAATTCCTTCAAAAATATGTTCCTCCAAATCTGTTGTGTATGTGCTGATGGCCGAAACAAAATGTATCCTTGCATTACGACTTAATCCGTCAGCAACCTTATTCTCCTTTTGCTTAATGTGTTGAATTTCAAAATCATACTCACTCAGAAACATTAGCCATCTGGCTTGCCTGGCATTCAAATTTGTTTGATCTAACAAATATTTCAGCCCCATATTATCCGTTATCAAGGTAAATTTTCTGTCGATAAGGTGGTGATGCCACATTTTCAAGGCATGAATCACTGCTAACAATTCTAGGTCGTAGGTGGAATAGTTCTTCTCATGTATTTTTAGTTTTCTTGATTCGTATGCTACAGCATGTCCCTCCTGCGTTAGGACTCCTCCCAGTCCATCATTGCATGTGTTTGTGCATACTACAAAATCTTTATTAGGATCTGCAATCCTCAAAATAAGCGCTGAAGTCAACAATTCTTTTAACTTTACAAAGCTGTCCACACACTTTTGATCCCAGACAAACTTCTTTCCCTTCTTTTGCATCAATGTTATGGGGTTTGCAATCCTGGAAAACCCCTCAATGAATTTTATATAATAACCAGTGATGCCCATAAATGATCGCACATCCATCACATCCTTAGGAACCAGCCATTCATTAATGGCCTTTATCTTAGCGGGGTCAACCGAAATCCCTTCCTTAGAGATTATGTGTCCTAAGTACTGAATCTTGTCCTTGTAAAAATCACATTTGCTGAACTTAGCATACAGATGGTGCTCCCTCGGAACTTGCAGAATGATACATAGATGTTCATCATGCTCTTCCTTGTTCTTAGAATATACCAAAATGTCACCGATGAACACAACTGCAAGCTTATCTAAGTATTTGTGCAGAATTTTGTTCATTAAGCACATAAATTCAGCAAGTGCATTAGTTAATCTAAACGGCATGACAACGAACTCATAGTGTCCATAACAAGTTCTAAAGGCTATTTTGAAAATTTCTTCATCCTTCACACGAACCTGATGATATCCTGATCGTAAATCGATCTTCGAGAACATTGTTGCTTCGCATAGTTGGTCAAAAAGATCGTCAATGCGGGGCAGCGAGTACCTATTCTTGATAATAATTTTATTCAGTTGACGATAATCTATGCAAAGTATTAGGGTACCATCCTTCTTCTTAACAAAAATGACTGGTGCTCCCCAAGGGGACACGCTGGGTCTTATATATTTTTTATCGATCAGCTCCTTCAGCTGATATTTTAACTCATTCAGCTCTAGTATAGTCATCCGGTATGGAGCTTTAGAACTTGGTACAGCACCAGGTATTAATTCAATAGTAAAATCCAGGTCCCTTTTGGGAGGTAATTCTGGGATCTCTTCAGGAAAAATATCTTGGAAATCTTGTAAGACAGGTATGCCCTCCAATTTCATTTTGTCCTCCTTAGTACTTATCTCATCATGCACCACATTTATAGCAAACATCTGACACCCTTTTCTGATTGCCCTTTTTACTTGCATGGCTGAAATCTGTCGAACGGATGTTTTTCTAGGGATGCCTTTTACCTCTGTTGTCTTTCCTTCATCATCCAGGAAAATGAAATTTTTTTCATAACAATTCAAAATGACACGATGAGTTTCTAACCAGTCCATTCCGATTAGGATGTCATATGACCCTAATGGCAGAATATTTAGCTTAACCTGCGTTGTTAGTTGATTCATAGATAAAGCACAATTTTCCACAAAATCAGAAACCTTTCTTTTTGTTCCTGTCGCTAATCTAACTAACCAGAATTTATTGAATTTCTCTATTTTCAAATCAAGTCTTTCTACAACAACTGGTGATATATAAATTAGACTAGCACCGGGGTCAATTAAAATAGAAACTGGGTAGTTTTGCAGCATACCTTCGACCTCCACCATTGAGACTTGGTGTTCTGCTTGCCGGTTGTCTAATGCTGCACTAATTCTGGGTACTTCTCTTGCCACATCTCCTACAGTAGCTTCAAACTGTATGGAGTGAATATGGTTGGCCGCTTGTTTCTTGAGGGGACAGTCTGAGGAATAATGGGGCCCTTTTCACTCAAAGCATTTTATAGGTGGCTTCTGTTCATTGGTCCTGGCAACATTGGGGACATTTCTAGGTGCTGTAAATTTCTGCTACTGATTATTTATGTTCTGCTGAAATTTTTTATTCTGAAAATTTCTCTTCTGGAAACTGGAATTGCCACCATATCTAAAATTATTCTTTTTCTGTTCAAAGTTACTGGGTTTGGGTTTTTCCAGCTAGGTACCCCTTCTCTTTTCTTATTCTAGTCAAAGCAAAAAGTGGCTTTCCTCATGGATTCCTCTAGTGTTTTAGGGTTATCGTACTCTATCATGTCCTTGATGTGGAAAGGTAGACAACTTAGGTACCTCTGGACCTTCGGTTTTTCTTCCACCATATACGACACATATCTTAGCAAACTTAAAAACTTGTTGTTCAGTTCTTTCATGTTCATCATTCCCAGTTTCAGATCATAAAATTCTTTGGATTTTTCTTCATAATACTGCTCAGATAAGAATTTCTTCTTGAAGTGTCTTTTAAAAGTACTCCAACTCACATCTCGGTATTTTATACCTTTTACCCTTTTAAGGTCTTGCCACCAAATATCTTCCTTCTCGGTCAAATTATAAATTGCCATATTTGCCTTTAAGGATTCCGAATAGTCGTAGATCTGAAAATGCTTTTTCATGCCGAATAGCCATGCTTCCGCTGTCTCTCCTTTTTCTGTCTCGCCATTGAAAGTTGGGGGTTTGATTTTATTGAATTCACCAGATATCTGTTCGTACTGTTTATTCCTTTTTCTTTTTGGCTTAAAGTCTCCTTCGCTGATGTCACTAGAGTAGTTATGCTTCTTTTTACGTGGATGTTTGGCAGCTCTTGATGACGTTGAGTTGTTGTTTTCTTTAGTTGTTTCTATTTGTTTATTCTTGCCTTCATGGGATAGCTCTTTAGTTTTAGAAGTATGTTCCAGGTTATATTCATGTTTTGGATATTGGTCGAACAGTGCTTGTTTCAGCTCTTCCTGTGTCCTCAGGATTCTTTCATTGTCCTATTTTACTGACTGGATCTCTGCTTTTAATTAATGAAAAGCACACAATAATTATGAAGAATCGTTACCCCAATTGCCCTGGAATTGTTGTTCCATACTTGGGATGTTTGGCGGAAATCTGCCCCTTATGTGTTCAGCTGATCCTTCCATATCTGTAAATCAAAGAAAAATTTATGTATAGGACAAAATAATTTAAACTTGAGTTAGTGAAAATTTTCACAGTCATAAATTTTCTGTTTGCGTGTTTCTTGGACCGTCTTTAGGCCTAGAGTTCGAACATGAGCTCTGATACCACATGTAACATCCTGATATTTTCATTAAAAAAAAAAAAAAATCGCCATTAAAAGCTAATATTTGTAAAATGCGGAAATAATAATAATTAATAAAGCGACATTTGGTAGGAAACAATTTAATGGCTATGTCTTTTTGTCTTCTGATGGTGTATCATGTCGGCGACACGTCATGAATCCAATTAATGATTATGTTCTTTATTTATATGTTGGAATGGTTGAAAATTGTGATGCATTTGGAAAACATAATTCTTCTTGACAAGTGCTGACAGTTTAAATTTTTTGGACAATGATGAAAGGGGTCCCACAAGGTGCCCCAAGGATTGCTTAGCTACTCAGCTAAAGCATTGTACTCGTCCTTCATGTGCAGATTCGCAGGTAAGAGATAGTGATAAAATTCAGAGTGTTTAATAATCGTGATATAAATAAAAACTGCTTATGATTTCGATGCTACAGGTATGGTTTCCTTCCAATTTGTAAGATGAACTTGGCTATCTCAAAGACTACAGATATCATCAATCTCAGGGTGTGCTTGTTACGAATTTTTTCGTTACGTGTCTATGACTTTACGTGTGGTCATTCCATGAATGAATTGCGACTGTTAAAATAATTATTTTATAAATTTTGACAGTGAGAATTTTAGGACAAGGGCACATGGTCCTAAGCATACTATAGAAAGAGTGATAAGGTGGTTCTAGTCTCTATTACCTGGGAAATTAAAATGGCGATGCATTAAACAATAATACCCTACCATGCAATGTATGCGATGGGTCCTTGGGTGGAAACCATACCCTAAGGGTGTATCCATATAACTTATGATGTGAACAAAGCTTTAAGAGCTTTATAATGATCCTTATGATTAACTTTATAGTAAACTTTATATGTTGGGGCGGAGTCAATCCATGCCCTATGATTGATCGCGACCTAGGTGGATATTCATAATCTATGAATGTGCTAGAAATTGGTTAAATGGAACATATAAGACCTTTATTATACGCTATCGAGAATGTTATACCTTGATATTATTTATATGTCGATGCTATTAACGTTGATCTGTATGGTTGGCAGGTAGAATGATGGCACTGCAAAAAACCTACGTACGAAATCGAGGGAGTAGTAAATGATTCGGTTTGCGATTAATTTGCCTGGACACCGTGTTAAGGATAATGTTACGTGCACATCGTGGTGGATGTTCGACGTGTGATAAGCTTTGGAAATGCTAAGTTGTAATGGGCCTCCTGCCCTGGTGTCAACAGAATTGGAAACTTTGTGGCTTGGGAGGTAGATGAGTAATTTAATACTACTTCTGCCACCCTCCAACGTGGCTTAATGAAATTAGATCTCCATCGTTGATGGTCTTGCATTGGGATTGAGATTAACCCTAACGTAACTTATGGATTCTTGTAACGTTTTCTTGGTCATTGTTTTGGTGGTAGGGTTTGGGAGGTGAGTCCAACTGGCTAAGAGGCACTTAGGGTTTTGAAGTTTTTCTAGCCTTCCTCGAGCTCGATCCTAAGACCGGCATCAGTCCTCAAACTGTAGGTGAAAGCCATCAATGAAGGCCAAGTTTGGAGTTAAATGGTGTGGCAATCCACAAGTTGGATGAGTGCGTCAGTTTGGAGTTGTAGTAGCTTGCAAGTCTGGGGTTTCAATCGGGTTGTAAGTGTTCGAAAGGTATCACACAGTGTGGCCTTCAAGCAGAGTGTTTCTCCTTTGCAGTGGATGGATGCTGGCTTCATCAAGCCTCTGTCACAACTCAGGTACAATAAAGTCCCAATGATTTTAAGGTTTCGTTTATTGCATGCACTGTATTTCAAGATTGATATTTAACTCAGTGTATGGTTGTTTGGTAGGTAGCTCTCGATGAATAGCAGGGTGCCAGAATAGTTGATGGGGAGAATAACTATAGCAAATCCACTGGTAAGCTTCGGTGGTATCCCTCCCTAGTGGTTCTTCTGGATTGAACTTGATGATCAGGGTGTTGGTAGCATGCCTTCACGACAGTGGCTTTGTCTCGCCTGCAACATTTGGGGAAACGTTATTGTTTTAAGTTTCGTTGATAGTGTAGATGATGTAAATGTTTAAAATGTATGGCCGCCCATTCCTTGGCTCAGCGAGCTTGGTAGGGTTGAACCCTCGTGTTTTCAAAGAGTCTTACAACTTTAACGTTTGATGTATGTCGTTTTGGTACTTCTGTGTTGATGGAAGATCAAGTGTGAAGCTAAAGGGAAGAGAAACGTTGGCTGTAATTTTGTTTCGGCATTATCTGTGTGTGTAAATAGCATTGGGTTTGGAATGGAACCTTCAGTAAAAGAATGCAACAATCTGTAGGATGCAACCATCATTAATTTAAATGGAAATGATGATTGTTTAGGGTTTAATGGCTATGTATGGTGTTTTCAAACTCTCGTTTTCGAATCTGTAAATGAAAGCCTGTTTTAAGTTGTTTATTTAAATAGTGGCTATAAGCCGAAAGTGATCTACTTGGCTTACATTGCATCTGTGCATTCATGGGTTAAGCCAAGAATAGGAAGGTGTTGGTTTTGTTTGAATACAAATGTGATAATTGCTAAACCCTAGCTATCGATGTTAATGAAGTCTGCTAGTCTGTAATGATGTTTAAGGAAACAAGAATAATAGATCTTGATTCTACAGTTAGATCATCTATGGTAAGGAATCATTTGATTTGGCAGCTGTTCAAATGTTTGTAAGTAATAATGTGATGAGAACAAGTCAACCTTGGATTGGGTGTAGAGATACAATAACATGCTCTGTCAATTCAATAATGCTATGTTTTTTTTCTTGCTTTTAATAACATGATATCCTGCGATGTAAATTCTATCATGTACAGTTGATAACACAGATAACAAGAAAACGACAGTGCATTCGTCAGTTAATTTAATTGCTTATGAATATAATAGTTTTTCTATTTTAATTATGTCTCCCTGTATTAGTCCAATTTGGACTCTCTGGAGAAAATGAAAGAACAATGCAGTACTCCTTTTTTTTTGCAAAAAATAATAATACAGTGATGACAAGAATTTCTATAACGATTAGTCAAATTCAAATAACAATAAAAAAATGAGTATGTGGTTAAACAGAATGCTTGATATTATTTTCTTTTAAGAAATAACTGAACACCATTAAACCCTAGTTGTTAACACAATTTTCACCTTCAGAAATCAGAAAAGAACCTATTGCTATGACTAGTTTATGGTAGGTTGTTCGGCATACAGATTTGAACAGTAAAAAAAAACAATGCATGCAAGGATCTAATCTACCGCTGCTAAAATATAAGATGCATGAGGAACATAAGTCTGTGCATGGGTGGGATCTTTGGTTTAGATATTTAGATGCAAGCTAGGTTTCACTTTTAACTAAACAGATTTAATGCTACCTCTCTGTACTGGAGTACGATGCAGCTCCACGCATGGGGAAAAATGCAGAGGATTCATTTTATGAGTTCAACAAATCTAAATTAGTTAGGATCTAACATTTTACTGCTATTGATCATTAATAATATTACTAAGCCATTTTCTGAGAGCATTCATATGATTGACAAAGAAACACAAAAGAATAAAACCTAAGTGTGATGAGAGGAATAAATCACTCAAGAAGCCTGTTCCATCCAACCTGTTCCCAAGCAGCCAAGATGTCTGCCTTAGGACCCCCGAGCATGTCCACTGATCCACCAGGAGGAAGAAGGTTCTGCAGCTTAGGACCTCTACTTGCAGCAGCAAGGAATTTATCCAGCCTTATAGGCTTAGTAAGTAATTGGACCAACACCAGCACCTCTGGCCTGTCCTTCTCATAATATTTGCATACTTATACTTGCACTCTCCACAGCCTCCCTATTCGAATCTCTCATCCATCACCTGATGAGCATGAGGAATGTTTCTGCAGAAAACATTGTGAGAGCTCCCTGCTCAATTCGAATTGCCCTTTATAGGCTTCCTAGGTCTTTTTGTAATTAATTGGTCATTAGTGAGCTACCTGCTCACCTCCCTCCACCTGGAGGGGGAAATGCCACAAAATTAGGGGGAGTTGTCCCATACCAACAGCTAATGGTAGAGTGAAAATGATGCCATCTGTCCCAATCCTTCCAATAGCTTCCATTCCTCCTAGTGGGCTAGTGGACACTCTTGTAACAACTTTCTTGAGTGTTTGTCTCCCATTTTTATTTATTAAATAATAATAATGAATCATTACATTCATCTTTGACCTAATTGGTCATAATTACAAAAATTGTAATTATAATTTAACACAAAGTATTTTTGCAAAAAGGATAATAGTAGAAAATAATTATTCTCAAAAATTGGGTAGGTGATAGGGATTTATCAGCATAGTTGGGGTTTGTGTGATGTGCTTCGATGCTTCCTCCATACAAGGACACAAATGTGTAAGGGTGATACTCCGAGCAAAGGTTACAAGGAAACTTCACCTTACATCTGGACTTGCGGTCCCCACCAGCATTTCCGCCATCTTGAGGAGGGTTAGCGTTCTCTTTCTTATTCTTATTATTCCCACCTCTACAATTATTTTTACCCTTCTTTTTCCCACCCGGTTTTTGGTTACCGGACGGGTTTTCCAATTGTATAGAATGTACATCAAACAACTGGGTCAAAATGGATGAGGCAGAAGCCTGTCCAGGGGTAGACTGGTTAATAAACAGATTTTTCATCGAATTTGTAACCATATCTACAGGATGATCACTTGCGGAACCAACAATGCCATCGGCATGTGGTACAAGAATGGGCTTGGGCTCATCTCTTGATCGTGTTGCATCAGATATAATGTCATACAAAATCCTAGACTGAGCATATACTAGGTCTAACTGATAGGCTTTAATGATGGCTTGTTCCTCAGTCATAATTCTCAACAATGAAACGTCCTTCAAAATATAAGGGAGCAAAGACTTGAGGAACCATTCTAGAAGAAACTTAGCAGGAATGTTGGCTTTCACTAACCTCTTTCGTCGGTGCCACTCTTGAATGTGATCAAAGATATACGTGGCTTTATCCCAGCGGAAGGTGGACAAAATTTCGGTGCCAGTGTCGTAATGAACTGGAAACTAAAAGTGATCTATAAAAACCAAAGCAAAATCGTTGAAGCTCTTATATGTGCCCCCAGGAAACTCGACATACCACTTTGCAGCAGCCCCCGTAAGGGTGCATTGAAATAGACTCAAATGAATAGAATCATGGTTTAAGGAATTCGAGGAGCACCGTAGATGGAATGTGATGACGTGATCACTTGGTTCCTGACCCTTCTTCCCTTCAAACTTTGGAACATTGGAAGGGAGCTTGGTGGGTACTGGGGGCCATATATAATCATGACACACAGGATCATTCGTGAGCTTAGAAAGATCGAGCAAGTTTAACCTAGCAAGGAACGGGAGCTGAGGATGCGAAGCTTGATTACAAGCTCCCAAAAGAGATTGACTTTGCGAAACCGAGGATGAGACCATATACATCGAGGTCGACACCTAAGGTGTCAACGAACTGTAATAGAACCCATGACCCTGACCAGAAGGATAATATGCTCCTCCAAACTGACCCATATGAGGATATACAAGCATTTGCATGGAATAGGATCCATAGGGGGGAATGGAATAAGGACCGAAACTGGATGAATAATTATAAAAGTTACCTCCATAAGAATGGGGTATCATATAACCACTTGACACGGAAGAAACAACTGAGTGAGGGCCATAAGAAAATGGTATGTTCCCACCCCAAGGAACCGAGGAACTAGGAGGAGGATTCATAATCATATAAGTGTTCGTGGGCACATTCACATGCATAGAGGCATACGAGTTAATGGATGGGATGTAAGTCGTAGATCCGATGCCTACCGTGAAACCTCCACTTGAAAGAGGATTCACACTAACACTAGGGGCTAACGAAGGAGGAGGCCATCCTCCAACAATTGGAGAATATGGAGGATGTGACCACTCTCGAACTGATAATCAATAAAAGGGGGTGTAGTTCCCCCAATCGAAAGGCTAGAGCTAGTGTGACTACTGAGCATGGTGGAAGTAATATTTGGCATAAAACCAGGCATACCAAATGAAAAAGGGTTTGAGGTCATAGATATAGATGTAGAACCAAAAACTGACACACCCGTGGATGAACTATACAGCTAAACTAATGACCATGTATCATCAAATGGGTTCCTACTAGTGGGATGGGATGTCCCAAACCCATGAGGAGTGATGTGTGATGAACCTTTCCCCCCGATCAGTCCTCAGAGAGTATAAGTGGGGAGGGAAAGTTCTCTTCATTCCAGCGAAGGGAGTCATGGGGACTCCCAACGTGCCAAATGTGGAACTCATAATGGGAGCTCTCTGAAGCTCGTAAAATGTGAATAAGGGACCAACGATAGTCCTTCGACGTCTCTTGTGAAGATATTGTAACCGATTTCTAGCTGGTAAAACAACCAACCTATGAGATCAACGGGGATCCAGATCTTGATCCACAATGACTTCAAATATTCAACAAATAAGCATCTCCTAATGGCCCACTAAATCATCAAAGAGCACACACCTAAGAGAAACTACAGCCAAAATGCACACAACAGGGGACTGGATCAATGGACCTCCCGACATTACAGCCGGTATTTCTCCCCTAGCAGAGGCCTAAGACTCCCAAATTATAATCGGAGGTAACAGAATTAGTTATAAGGGCCCTTATACTTCAATGTGTGAACACAGTGTGTTTTCCGACCCCTATCTGACTCAAAACACTCACAAAATATCCGCTGCAAATGCCCTATGTGTTACCTAGGTAAATCAACTATGGCCACCACGTATAACCAATGCTCAGGCGAGCAGTCGCAGGTGGGATCCGTCATATGGGCAATGTAGCTAAGCATGAAACTCAAAAGGGTCAAATCCCTCAAGAGTCCCCAGATACGAACAAATCCTCGATATATCTCCCACGTTCAGCAAGTATTGGAGGGCTATCTCTGAAACTAACCTCCTGTGACCTCGTGCTTAACTCTGGCGTGAGTAGAGTGTCCTGAGAACACCGATGTATACCATGGGTTTCACCACTCCCTGGTTAGACACATAATGTTTGTTTGATAGTCTTGGATCGTTTACTCTCAAAGGTTCTATTCCAAGACTCTACAACCTATACTTGTTGGTGCATCCTATAAAAGAAAAATGTTCTAATCAATTTTAATTAAGCGTTAATTTTATTGGTTGTGATTACTCAAAGGAATATGGTCGTAAAACTAGTGATATGAAATGTGTTATCTCCCCAAATAAATTTATCGAGTTGATCAATTTTAGATGATAGGATGTCATTTGAAAATTCATTTCTAAATTTCTTAAGGCTCATTGTTGATAGCTTTATGCATGTAATAAAGTTTGAAAAGCATTATATTGGGTTTTCATTTCAAAAATTTCAAAAGACAGGTTTCGGTAGCTAAGCACTTATTTAAAATGGTTCCTAAGCTACTGAAAGCTCTACTTTCGGCAGCTTAAATGAAATTTTTGAGGCTATCCTAGCTACCGAAAGTGAAAGGAAATTTTGAAATGAAAGCAGATCAGATAAGAAGATACCCATGTGCCCAGCATTGACAGTGAAAGAGGTGTCAAAGATCGTGTAAAGAAGCAAAGGGCCATCCATGAATATTCGCCGTTGGTACTCAGCAGGTCTGAGATATTTCTTTGATAAAATGCTTCCAATGACAACACAGATATCAGGAGTAGATGATGGATAAGGAGAAACCACTTGGTCACGCTCTGCATGATCTTTTCACAAATTTACCATCATTGGTTCCCTTAGCAACCAAAAACAGAGCTTTCGGTAGTTTATTCATTACAAATTTTGAGCCCTAAGCCACCAAAAGTGCAGAAGCTGGAAGATCACTCTTCTTTTACCCAGATCGAAGATTCTTTTTTCCAGATCATGTGAGAATGGTTTTAAATGAAATATAATAGTTGAATTGATGAGTTTTGTTACTTCTCTCTAGTGTTATAAAAGGAGAATATATTGCGCTGCAAACTAAAGATTTTCTTACAGGTGGCAGTTTTGGTTAACCTTGACCTTGTATTCATCTCTTGAAGAAATGAATCAAAGTCCAGATGGTGGATAGAAATTAAGAAATATTCCTACATCCTCCAGCATGCAGAATAGCTGTCGAAAACATGGAAACTATCAAGATGGAGGCAAGAATATTTACTGCAAAAATTGGTGTTTTTATTGTGAAACGTCATCATTTTCAAATGACGATTCTGAGCGACTGGGGAAGCATTTTGAAAAACAATCAGAGTTTTTTGTTCCTAACATTCCAGAGAAAAATAACCTCTCTCCGTTTTCCTTCCTGTGTTGCAGGTTGAGAGAATCGAATCCATCTCTAAGCCCCAATTTTATGAGTTCAGAATTTGCCCGTTTGACACATATTTTTGAAATGAAGGTCTCGGGAAAATGAAAATGAATTTCAATAATATGAGGGAGGTTTTTTCTCAGAACAAATCAATAGACAATAAATTATTTTTTTTTATACACAAGTGTCACATATTTGGAGAACTGAACCCATCTCTGAGTCCCTTTTTCAGCAGTTTGGCCAAATTAATGGCGTTTTTACTATGTAGAGTCATCCTTTTCAAATGACGATTCTGAGTGACTAAAGAATCATTTTTCAAAATGCTCGAAATTTTTTGTTCCTAACATGTCATAGCACAATAACCTCTCTCATTTTTCCTACAGGTGTCACATATTGGGAGAATCGAATCCATCTCTGAGCCCCTTTTTAGCAGTTTCGCCAAATTAAAGAAGAGGCTTTCCCTAGTTTTTGGAAACGGTTTTTGGATTTTCCATCTGGAGTAAATTCAACCCAACTTCTTAGGATATAGGAATATGTTGTAAAGGTTATAAATCCTAGAACTTGAGAGGGAGTAACGGTTCGATTTGGGAGACTTTATGCAATATAGCTCTCAGACTTCTCATTTTCATCTCGTTTGTATAAGCTTCTTTTGCCATTTATGTTCAGATCCTTTCTTCCTATCTTATTGTACTTGCAGTGAAATGTTTATTTCATACTTATTCTGTTTATCTAATGTTTGATAGCTGTCATCCTATCTGTGTTGGTGAATCGAATACCAAGTACCATTTTCATATTGTGATCAGTCATTCATGTATGTTTTTTATATGAGTTTGCTAGCATAATATTTTTTGCACACATCTACTTTTATAAAACCTTCTGAGCAACAGTGGTTAAAAGCCTTGACTATCTGAGTATGTCTATGCATGTTTGAGTGAGTGAGTTTCGTATGAGTCATCCAAATTTATCCACCTTTTTATATTATTGAGATATTGATTAAGTTACCATGCTTCTTTGAGTTACAGCCTAGAAGGACTCCTGGAGTGATAACAAAATGGCGTCGTTGTCGGGGAGAGGAGATTGAAGCTCAGCTTCCTTGGGAGAATGACAAAGATCCATATTTGATGATAGACAAAGCCTGGACATTTTTTTGGTTGTAATCATCTATCTGGTGATCTGGCAACTCCATGAAGGACAGATTCAGTGGCAGCTCCATTGCCCAGAAATCTGTTGGCGACTCCATTGGTATGACATGAACAAAATCTTAGCAAAGAGGTATGCTTTCTGCGTTTTTTCAAAGATTGTTGGTTTCCCTAATCCAATGCCTAGTAGAGATGAATGGGATGGCAGCCTTCCCAGATTTCGAGGAAAAGAATGGGAAGTGCCAGCTGAACATTTGCTTGACTTTCATGATTGCATTCATCAGTTGCAAATTGTACACAGAGATGTTCAGATTAAACTGTTTTGGTATTCATTAGAGGGTATTGCTCGTGATTGGTACCGGTCCCTTCCTATTGCTAGTATGAGTTCTTTAGAGGATTTTCATGCTGTCTTTCATGTGTTTTGTAAAGACAAATTCCCAGTTGAATTTCTCTATCTCGAGTGCTGTCATGAATTCAATTTATTGAATAGGGAACTAAACATTCATAAATATTTTGCTGCAGTAGAAGATACTTCTCATTATGAATGGTATATTGATGACCTTCAAGATGTTAACCATAATGTAGATGCTTTTGACATTGTACTAAATACATCTACTGTCTTATATTGTCATGAAGATTAGATTGTTCCATTTGAAAATTTAAAATATATTGAGCAGATTGAAGGAACAACATGTAACAGTTTTGAATATGCAGCAGATAGTAAGGGTAGCCCTCATCTTTTTGATTTGCAAACAAAGGGAATTTGTGGTAGACACGAAGAGGGAGATGGTGTACTGAAAATTTCAGATCAGCAGTCCATCTTTTATGACTCTCTGATAGAGGTTGAGCAGTCCATATTCAGCATTGAAGGCATCCAGCATCACTTCCATTTTGAGTTGAAACAACAGCATATAAAGAGATACAGTGAAGAGAAGCAGAAATTTTTAGATCAGCAGTTGAGCTTGTATTTTCCTCCGACAAAGGTTGAGCAATCTGCATTCAGCATTGAGGTCGGTGAAGGAAAAGAGCAACAACATTCCTTTCAGTTGGAAAAGTATCATGAAGAGGTATTTCTTTGTGTCTTTCATGACCCTTTTGTTGATTTTCTGGAATCCATGAGCAGCATAAATATCAAAATACTTTTGTCAAATGATAGCTGGTTCTGTCACCCTTTCAAACTACATTTATGAATGCTATGGTTTCATTTATTTTTGGGTTCAAGATCAAGGAGGATATCAGTAAATCAATTTCTGATATGGCTCCATTGGAAACCTGATTTTACCTTATTAAGCATCAGTACACTGGTTAGAGTAGGGTAGCATAGATGAATAAGCTCGTAGATGAGCATTTCAAGTTTGCATAATGCGTGAGGCTTGCATTTAGTATTGCGGTTTCAGTTTTAAAATAAAGACTCCATGCCCAATGGATATAAGACTTTATTGGCAGGGGTAGTTTGGATTCAAGTGGTGAGCAGGTTTGCATGAGTGGATCAGGTTTTGAAAGCAGCATTTGAGACTTCATAGCCCAATGGATGCAAGGCATTGCTAGCAAGTTTACATTGAACATTTATGGACAGGTTGCAGAGATTTGGTGGCAGTTTAAATGACTCCATGACCAATGGAACACTAGACTAGGTTCTGTATTTTATTTATCCAAAAAAGGCATCAGATCTATGGTTCTTGAAACCTCACGGGGAGGCTTTCATCCCCGAGTAGGAGCCAGATGTTATCTCCCCAAATAAATTTGTCGAGTTGATCAATTTTAGATGATAGGATGTCATTTGAAAATTCATTTCTAAATTTCTTAAGGCTCATTGTTGATAGCTTTATGCATGTAATAAAGTTTGAAAAGCATTAGATTGAGTTTGCTAGCATAATATTTTTTGCACACATCTAGTTTTATAAAACCTTCTGAGCAGCAGTGGTTAAAAGCCTTGACTATCTGAGTATGTCTATGCATGTTTGAGTGAGTGAGTTTCGTATGAGTCATCCAAATTTATCCACCTTTTTATATTATTGAGATATTGATTAAGTTACCATGCTTCTTTGAGTTACATCCTAGAAGGACTCCTGGAGTGATAACAAAATGGCGTCGTTGTCGGGGAGAGGAGATTGAAGCTCAGCTTCCTTGGGAGAATGAAAAAGATCCATATTTGATGATAGACAAAGCCTGGACATTTTTTTGGTTGTAATCATCTATCTGGCGATCTGGCGACTCCATGAAGGACAGATTCAGTGGCAGCTCCATTGCCCAGAAATCTGTTGGTGACTCCATTGGTATGACATGAACAAAATCTTAGCAAAGAGGTATGCTTTCTGCGTTTTTTCAAAGATTGTTGGTTTCCCTAATCCAGTGCCTAGTAGAGATGAATGGGATGGCAGCCTTCCCAGATTTCAAGGAAAAGAATGGGAAGTGCCAGCTGAACATTTGCTTGACTTTCATGATTGCATTCATCGGTTGCAAATTGTACACGGAGATGTTCAGATTAAACTGTTTTGGTATTCATTAGAGGGGATTGCTCGTGATTGGTACCGGTCCCTTCCTATTTCTAGTATGAGTTCTTTAGCGGATTGTCATGCTGTCTTTCATGTGTTTTGTAAAGACAAATTCCCAGTTGACTTTCTCTATCTCGAGTGCTGTCATGAATTCAATTTATTGAATAGGGAAATAAACATTCATAAATATTTTGCTGCAGTAGAAGATACTTCTCATTATGAACGGTATATTGATGACCTTCAAGATGTTAACCATAATGTAGATGCTTTTGACATTGTACTAAATACATCTACTGTCTTATATTGTCATGAAGATCAGATTGTTCCATTTGAAAATTTAAAATATATTGAGCAGATTGAAGGAACAACATGTAACAGTTTTGAATATGCAGCAGATAGTAAGGGTAGCCCTCATCTTTTTGATTTGCAAACAAAGGGAATTTGTGGTAGACACGAAGAGGGAGATGGTGTACTGAAAATTTCAGATCAGCAATCCATCTTTTATGACTCTCTGATAGAGGTTGAGCAGTCCATATTCAGCATTGAAGGCATCTAGCATCACTTCCATTTTGAGTTGAAACAACAACATATAAAGAGATGCAGTGAAGAGAAACAAAAATTTTTAGATCAGCAGTTGAGCTTGTATTTTCCTCCGACAAAGGTTGAGCAATCTGCATTCAGCATTGAGGTCGGTGAAGGAAAAGACCAACAACATTCCTTTCAGTTAGAAAAGTATCATGAAGAGGTATTTCTTTGTGTCTTTCATGACCCTTTTGTTGATTTTCTGGAATCCGTGAGCAGCATAAATATCAAAATACTTTTGTCAAATGATAGTTGGTTCTGTCACCCTTTCAAACTACATTTATGCATGCTATGGTTTCATTTATTTTTGGGTTCAAGATCAAGGAGGATATCAGTAAATCAATTTCTGATATGGCTCCATTGGAAACCTGATTTTACCTGATTAAGCATCAGTACACTGGTTAGAGTAGGGTAGCATAGATGAATAAGCTCGTAGATGAGCATTTCAAGTTTGCATAATGCGTGAGGCTTGCATTTAGTATTGCGGTTTCAGTTTTAAAATAAAGACTCCATGCCCAATGGATATAAGACTTTATTGGCAGGGGTAGTTTGGATTCAAGTGGTGAGCAGGTTTGCATGAGTGGATCAAGTTTTGAAAGCAGCATTTGAGACTTCATAGCCCAATGGATGCAAGGTGTTGCTAGCAAGTTTACATGGAACATTTATGGACAGGTTGCAGAGATTTGGTGGCAGTTTAAATGACTCCATGACCAATGGAACACTATACTAGGTTCTGTATTTTGTTTATCCAAAAAAGGCATCGGATCTATGGTTCTTGAAACCTCACAGGGAGGCTTTCATCCCCGAGTAGGAGCCAGATGTTATCTCCCCAAATAAATTTGTCGAGTTGATCAATTTTAGATGATAGGATGTCATTTGAAAATTCATTTCTAAATTTCTTAAGGCTCATTGTTGATAGATTTATGCATGTAATAAAGTTTGAAAAGCATTAGATTGAGTTTTCATTTCAAAAATTTCAAAAGACAGGTTTCGGTAGCTAGGCGCTTATTTAAAACGGTTCCTAAGCTACTGAAAGCTTTGCTTTCAGCAGCTTAAATAAAATTTTCGAGGCTCTCCTAGCTACCGAAAGTGAAAGGAAATTTTGAAATGAAAGCAGATCAGATAAGAAGATACCCATGAGCCCAACATTAACAGTGAAAGAGGTGTCAAAGATTGTGTAAAGAAGCAAAGGGCCATCCACGAATATTCGTCATTTGTACTCAGCAGGTCTGAGATATTTCTTTGATAAAATGCTTCCAATGACAACATAGATTTCAGGAGTAGATGATGGAGAAGGAGAAACCACTTGGTCATGCTCTGCATGATCTTTTCACAAATTTACTATCACTGGTTCCCTTAGCAACCGAAAACAGAGCTTTCGGTAGTTTATTCATTACAAATTTTGAGCCCTAAGCCACCAAAAGTGTAGAAGTTGGCAGATCACTCTTCTTTTGCCCAGATCGAAGATTCTTTTTCCAGATCATGTGAGAATGGTTTTAAATGAAATATAATAGTTGAATTGATGAGTTTTGTTACTTCTCTCTAGTGTTATAAAAGGAGAATGTGATGCGCTGCAAACTGGAGATTTTCTTACAATTGGCAGTTTTGGTTAACCTTGACCTAGTATTCATCTCTTGAAGAAATGACTCATAGTCCAGATGGTGGATAGAAATTAAGAAAGATTCCTACATCCTCCAGCATGCAGAACAACTGTCAAAAACATGGAAACTATCAAGATGGAGGCGAGAATATTTACTGCAAAAATTTGCATTTTTACTGTGAAAAGTCATATTTTTAAATGACAATTCTGAGCGACTGGGGAATCATTTTGCAAAACGCTCAGAATTTTTGTTCCTAACATGCCATAGCACAATAACCTCTCTCTGTTTTCCTACAGGTGTTGCAGGTTGAGAGAATCGAATCCATCTCTGAGCCCCAATTTTCATAGTTCAGAATTTGCTTGTTTGACACATGTTTTTGAAATGAAGTTCTCAGGCAAATGAAAATTAATTTCAATAATATGAGGGAGGTTTTTTCTCACAACAAATCAATAGAAAATAACCTATTTTTTTTTATACACAGGTGTCACTAATTTGGATAACTGAACCCATCTCTGAGCCCCTTTTTCAGCAGTTTGGCCAAATTAATGGTGTTTTTACTATGCAGAGTCATCCTTTTCAAATGACGATTCTGAGGGACTGAAGAATCATTTTGCAAAACGCTCAGAATTTTTTTTTCTAACATGTCAGAGCACAGTAATCTCTCTCAGGTTTCCTACAGGTGTCACATATTGGGAGAATCGAATCCATCTTTGAGCCCATTTTTAGCAGTTTGGCCAAATTAAAGAAGAGGCTTTCCCTAGTTTTTGGAAATGGTTTTTGGATTTTACATCTGGAGTAAATTTGACCTAGCTTCTTAGGATCTGGGAATATGTTGTAAAGGCTATAAAGCCTAGAACTTGAGAGGGAGTAAGGGTTTGATTTGGAAGACTTTATGCAATATAGCTCTCAGACTTCTCATTTTCATCTCGTTTGTATAAGTTTCTTTTGCCATTTATGTTCAAATCATTTCTTCCTATCTTCTTGTACTTGCAGTGAAATGTTTATTTCATACTTATTCTCTTTATCTAACATTTGATAGCTGTCATCCTATCTGTGTTGGTGAATCGAATACCAAGTACCATTTTCATATTGTGATCTGCCATTCATGTATGTTCTTTATATGAGTTTGCTAGCATAATATTTTCTGCACACATCTACTTTTATAAAACCTTTTGAGCAGCAGTGGTTAAAAGCCTTGACTATTTGAGTATGTCTATGCATGTTTGAGTGAGTGAGTTTCATATGAGTCATCCAACTTGATCCACCTTTTTATATTATTGAGATATTGATTAAGTTACCAGGCTTCTTCGAGTTACAACCTAGAAGGACTCTTGGAGTGATAACAAAATGACTCAATGATATGCACACCCGAAAAACACTAGACTCATCTACCAATGAAAATATATATGCCACTAAATGACAATCAAATCAAGGTTTCTTTTTCAGAAATAAAATGCAATTTCTTTACAATTTTTCATGCCCAATCAAACATTAATGAAGTCACAAGCACTCCAATGCAAAATCCAAGTACAAAAAAGCAAAATTTTATGTATTTTCAAAATAAATGAATGAAAATGCAAATAGAATCAATACTTTTCAGAAAAGAATGCAGAGAATGCAATGCAAAATACCTAGCAAACCCCAAAAAGCAAGACTTAGCTAAGCCAATGAGCTATAAAAAAGACAAATGGTTAAAAAACAATTTCTCAAAAAACAAAGAAAGAGGAGCTTCCAGTCACTAAAAGGGCAAGAGACAGTCATGATATAGGCCCGAAAAGACTCAGGAACACCCATAACTCACCCAGTATCAACCAAACACCATAAACAAGGTTAACCCGAACCTGTACGCAATTGTTCAAAGAACAATAGCATATGTACGTGGGATACTTAACTAACAGTGCCATGTACACGCAGGTAAACCACAACAAACTCACGTACAGGACATGATAGGTGATCAAAAACTGAGTGAAAAGGCCAAGAAAACTCAATCTTTTTCCACACACAACTTGAAAACCTGTCAGCGACACAGAAAATCAAAAGAACGGAGAACAAAAACAAGGAAAAATTTCCCAAAAGACCCCAAATGGAGGCTTATCTCCAACAGAGTCTCCAATTCTATTACAGAGAAAAACTTCCTATGGCTTGGGGTACACCACAACAGACATATGAACTCAAAAAAATCAACTCGTTTCCCAATGCATGCTATCTAAATGTAAATGTGGATAAACAACGTAGAAAACCTACCTCAATCCGAACGTTCGATGAATAATTTTGTTGAGATTTCAAATCACAACACTTGAACCTACAGCTTAGTCTCAAGAATAAATGCAAACAAGTGCATATGATATATAAAATATGTTTGCATATACAATAGCATAATCCATGGTATATATAAGCAAATGTACCCAATGATAATAAACAATCATTCACAATATAAATGGACGAGAAAATGAGTATTTCTATTAATATGAACAAGAAGTACAAGATACAACCTCTTGTCGGCAACTCATATGAACCAAGAACTAGGTCCCTCCACTTGTTCCTCCACCACTTCAATTCCCCATACAATGGAAAACTCACGAGCAAAAAAATGAATCCTTCACAAGATATGAAAGAGTTTGGGAGGTGAACATAAACGGTTCACAACAACTAGGATCAATGGATGTAGGCTCAAGCAAGAAAAAATTTTGATAGAATTTCAATGCTCTTCTGTTTCTCCTCCTTCTATGTACCATCATAGCTCAATATATAACCCTCCAAAGGCAAGTGAAAGGTCGAATCGATTCGTTTCAAGATACATGGAGGCCCAAAGGTCACAATGGCCTCTTTTTGGAGTGAAAAATAGATTTTTGACTTTTATTTACCAAAAATTCGATATACGCGGGTTGTAGTGATGCAGTCTGCGTATACGCGAGGTGTATTAAAGTAGCTCGTGTACAGGAGGAAAAACAGGGGAAAAGGGGTTCAAGGAGAACCACAAGTATGGTTTTGAGTCTATAACTACGTAAGGGAGGCCAAGGAGTATAAATGCTCACAAGGTGGCAAAATATGGTGTAACAATGTGAAAATAAATTCACGGGTTTATCTTGCAAAGCAAACAATTACTCTCACAAATTGTTAAGAAAAAACTAGTGATAGATCACTCAAAACAGTCACTGAATTGATGCACACAATAAAATTCTATTGATTAAGAGTACATCAGCCAAATTTGGGCAATGTAATGGCTATACAAATATATAATCACATCAGATATTTGAAATCCAAATAAGGCATTCAAAATCCTCACAAAAGTAGGCTTACTAAACTTGTGAAAACCCCCCATAGGTGACAAAATCACTTTCCAATCACATCTAAGGCCCAAAAATTGGAAAAATCAGTGTTGTGAGGTGTTGAGTGATGGAAAAGGAACTAAATCATGAATTCTGGAGAGAATAAAAAGGAGGAGGGAGAGTTGGCCAAAAATATCCAATTTCAAGTCAAACTGTCAAACTAGCTTTATCCTTATCCACTAAAAACAGAAAAGCAAGAATAAAACTGTCTAAAGAAGGAATGAGCACTTTCTATTCTAAGATAGTTTAAACATAGACATAATATTATCCAAAATCTTGCCAAGTGCACTCCTATTACTTTTGATGGAAAGTGGTGGCATAATAAGCCAAAACGAGGCCAACTACGTAGTCAACACCTAGGAAATTAATCAAAGATGACTAATAAAATATATCCTAAATATGGAGTGGGTTTTTAATATTCTAACACATAAAGCCAATAAATATGATCTTTCTATTATACTATAAGCGAGACAACTCATTTCTCACATGAGAAGGAAAATAGATTCTTGTTCTATTATAAACTTAAAGCAAGTTATTATTATTATGATACCATCCATATACTAGCCTAAAACTAATCATTATGATTACAAACGAAATATGTGAAGCAGTTCATTATTATTATTATTATTATTATTATTATTTGTTTAGTTTATGTGTTTAAATAGGTGAGTACTCATCTTGTTCTTGGAAGAGAACAAATCGCAATAAACTTGAATGTTGGAAAACGAAGTACTAAAATTATTAATATAATACAAATGGCTAATAATTCAAGTGCATCATATTTCGCCTAGAAATTACTACTACAAGCCTATAATATAAAGGCCATTTATCATCTACTCGTGACATAAAGGAAGCAAAAATACTATGATCTTAAATAAATATTATTATTTTGATTAGTTTTATTATTTAATTTGACCATTTGGAAAAGAAATTTGCTTACTTGAAATATACTTGATTAGGGTTTTGTGTATGATCTTATTATTATACTAGAGTTAGTTAAGCATTAAATTAAATTATGTTATTGTTTTTTTGTATGATATTATTATCATACCACAAAGAGTTAAGCATTATATTATATTATGTTATGAGTATATTGTTACTAAGATAAAACATTAACTAAATCAAATGGTTAAGAGCATTTTTGGGGAGTAGAAGTCGAATCCCCTGAGGAGTTTTAAAGGAATGACATATCAATAAAGGAAAGGAACCCTCGTATATATCTCTTTTTATGTCGAGTTGAAGGGGTAGCAGCCTCTAGAAGGGAGAGCCGAATCCATCTCCTCTATATTTATTGTTTTATGTAAAGAAACAGAACAATATTAGGTGGAGAAACGACTCCATCTTCTACTTTCTTATATTATTGTTTATATTATTAGTCCCTGTGGCAGGCAACTAGCAACTATAGAAATCGATTTTGCCAATTTTTATTAACTTGACACGAATTACAAACCATTTTAACCAAAGTCTTTTAGACATAAATATGTTATGGCCAATCAACTGATTTGGAGCCTTATTTGGTCTCAAAACTAGGCAGGCTATTTTTTTATTCATATTCGTTATCGAGAACAGGGCGATAGAACGGGAGCCATACCTCCAATACAGTATAGTATACAGTATAAGTATACAAGTATATCAATTTGGTTAAGCTGGCCCGTGTCATCCTACAACACCTGACAAGTCAAGTCTTCGATGAGTGTCTGCCATACTCCACATGTACTACATGCACTTTGTATTTGATACATCTGTCTAGTAGACATGACAAGTATTCGATCCTCGGCCTCGGGCACCTGAGCGTCTACTACCTTCTGATGCACCTCCACATGCCTCCTACATGCACTGTGCATTCTATATATGTCTAGACCAACCATTTCCAGATAGTTTTTAGTGAAGGCCTAAACTCTAGCCATTGTTTGAGATATATGTGACTTTGCTTCGGCAGGCTCTTCCACTCACTCCCGCAATTGTCCCTATGACAAACAGAGTGTCTCCAGGTGATTGGTGGGTGGAGAGGAGACGAGGAATTAAAGAATTGAAGAATCCTCAGCTAGGAGTGTTGGCCACATCTGTCCCAACTGCTCTTGGACAATATTTAACTTGTCCTCGACTTGTTTCCACCCCTGCAGCTAATAATCACAATCTTCGGTCATGGTAGCCATCTCTTCCTATCACGCTTGGTTCTTCTGGTACACCCCCATTAGGGACTGCTCAAAGTTGTTGACCCTCCACGGGGCCACATCCACACTACAATGGACCATGAGCAACAAATCTTACGATGGAATAAATTTAATTGAGGTAGTTGTTCTCACATATACATATCATATGATTGACATAATATAAGCAAAATGCAATTTGTGCATACAAAATACTTGGTAATGCTCTTTTCCAATTTTCTCATGCTTCATTGTTCTAATTACGTGAAATGCTTAGTTCGCTTTGTTGTTTGTGAAATGTTGCTCAACATATTTTCAAGTTCCTATAAAGCCTAGTAGTCCAACAATAGATGAAAATATTAACCCCCCTTCCAAAATAATAAACATAAACAAGATGTCAACAAACCTATTTTTCTGTGTGTAAAATCCTCTATTGTAAAATTTGCAGTCTAATTATTGCTTCAAGTGGGAGTAATATGTTGCAGCATTTCAATGAAGAATCCAATTATTGCTTTCAATGTCGATGTCGGGCGATTAACCTGCCATACAAATCCATTCAATAGTTAAGGCTTATGCATTGAGAGTATCCACTGAATAAGAAAAAACGATTGAAATCAGTAATTGTAAGTTTATGAAGGACATTTCGATGTTCCGAAATAAGCCATATATTATGTTTCCTTACAACACAACTTGTTGAAGTATGAACATGTAATCATAGGAACAACAGAGATTTGGTTCAGTAACAAAATCCCATGTGGTCTTCCATTTCAGTCCTACCAAGGGCCTGCCCTCAATGAAAACCAGTGTCCATCCAGATTTTGCGGACTCATTGGCATCCATACCAGTTAGAAACAGAATCCAGTTGCTAGTTAAAATATGCATTTTCCCCTTTCTAAATTTACAACAAGCACGAAATAGTTTTATGTCTTTACACACATGTCTATGCATCTAACTTGTTATATATATGATATTTTACTAGATAAATTCAACAAGCTTAAATAATAAGAACTTGTGCTCCTTTCCGCTCCTTAGTTTGACACTTTTAGGCCTCCCCTCTTCGACCGAGTGCAGGGTTAACTTGCTTTACCTGTAAAGTACCCACCAAGAACATGCAAATTCTTCTCCTCGAAGTGAAGAGAGCATTCGTTCATTCAGTCTAACATGAATAGGGAGCTCATAGAAAGAAAGACATTGTCTATTCAATATGGGAGCTATCTTTTTTTAGAACAAGTACTTTATTCTAAGGTTGCATCTCAGAATCATAACATGAATTGGAGGTGTCTTCTTCAGTGTTCTCGATTTTAGGAAGAGATACTCACCAAATCCTCCTTCTCTAAGTATGTTCTGAGAATTGAATATAGCTATGGCCTTTTCGAGCTCAACTAGTGTCTAAAAGAGATACAACTTGAAGCATTAAAATTATCCATGGGGATTCCTTCCGCTCACTCAACATGCATGCACTTTGTGCATGGATTAAAGGTAGATGTGTTGGTTCCTTTCGGTCTCCCCGTTGCATCACATTACATTGTTTGAACCAGATGGTTGCATGCCCTCAACGTGGCAGACAATTTGTACAAATGTATCCCTCATTTATAGAAAATAGCTTTCGCTTGGTTTACCATTTATTTATTAAAATATTTATTTTAGTATCTCCACTCCATATATCACTGGTTAGGTTTCTTCGTCGTTGACAAATACAACGTATACAAAGTATTGTTGTGCATGTAGGATTCCAGAATATTCTTAGGAGCGGATTCATAGATAGACGCAACTATAGGTCTTGTCACAGGTCTTGGGGCCCACTCCCATAGTAACTAATCATTGTGGTCCTACCGGGCGAGCCTTCCCATAAGGAGCACCATCACATATTTCATTAGACAAAGTCAAAACAAAATGTTTCTAACTACAAATCACATCAGATTTGCATTTCAATTTCAAGGTCTTTCAATGCTGGGCATGGCACACAGAAGACCACCATTACTCTGCTTTTGATACTTGGATGAAGCTTCTGAGCAATGAAAAACAAACCATTTTTTTATCATCCGATCGTCATCCTTTTATTCACCAAAATAGAAAAATGTATCATTTAGGCAGGGTCATTTGGTCCACTTACCTAGTCACTTATTCTGCTCAAATAATACTGCCAAAAACAACATAGAACATGGAGAGAGCTTTTTTGCTTATCCTGAGTGAAACAACATAATCGTTACGAGACAACTCAATGTTTTGGGTTTACTTTTAGATAAATCCATGTTCCTTTAACTAATAGAAAACAAACACAAAATGCAGGAACATGTTGCTATGCAGACCCTCTTGTTTTTTTGCAGAAGAGAAGAAGCGGTTGAATGAGAGATGATCCCAATCTTCTCTCTTATTATATATTATTGTTATTGTGCAAATCACATATAATCTTTCACTATGCAATCACGTATTATTGTTACTGTTCAATGGAGGATGAGTGATCTCTGTTAGAACGAACTCGAGAGATTCCCTTTATATATATAGTTACTATTAAGGAGGAGGAATGTCGTAGTAGATAGAGCCAAAACCTATGTGAATTCTAATTACTCTATTTATTTTGGATTTCGATATGTTCTATTAAGTTTGTGCTTGTCCCTTGGATATGGTAGATGTAGAGTTGTATTTAATCCTAATTTGACAAATTTTGTGGGAAATCTTTTCCTACAGTAGCATCTTCTAAATTTGTCGTGTCTAAGTTTATGTGGACAATGCTTGTAACATCCCTTGACCAAATGAGAATGAAAATACTTCTTGACCGTTTAAATAGATGGCTTAGGAATCAGTTACAGCTTGCCCAAATGTGGTTAAACTACTTTAGGTTGTATCCTTCCCAATTCTGTTCAAACCTTAGTGTAGTAATGCTATGAACTTAGTAATGGATTTCAGCATACACTTCACTAACATGTAGCTGTATGATGTTGATATAAAGGTCTGAATATCAAGATAGCATGCTTGCGTTAATATGGGAATACATCTTATGTTCTACTTGTCAACTTAATATTTACTATTGTTAAATTAATTTAGCATTGTTTCTTGACTTGTTGTTGGCATGGGGTCAAGGCGCATAAGTTTTGGTACAGTTGGTGACGAAGGGGACAACGACAAGGGTAAAGAACCACTCGCGGAGCAGATAAAGTGAAAGATAAGCAAATAAAGCAGAGTAGTTAGTTATTTAGTTAATTAATTAGTGTGTCACTCTACGAAGTGGGCCAAGCATAACGTCCAAGTGAGCCTATAAATAAGGGTAGAATTGCAAGCCTAAGAGAATACATGTTGATCATTATATGTTGCTATGCATATTTTGGTTTGGAGATCGAGCATATTTTTGTATTGTATCTGATCTGATTTGACCTTCGGTGTCCTTTTCCTTTTTCTTGATGTTGATATGCGGATCTGATGTTGTATTGGTTCTGCGGATGTATACCTACGATACTACGATGTAAGACAGATTGATAACTAATGAGAAGGAATGATTTGTCCATGTCTGTGTTTCTTTTACATATTGCAGTTTGATTGATTATGTATTATCGCAAACTAATTGAATGTCTATCACAACATGGTTAAATATGGTGTATGAATGATTAATCAGTAATGTCACAGTAGAATTATGTATCTCAAATCAGTTAGATATGATGCTATAATATGTTATTGCATAGATATGGTTAATATTTTCTTATGCGAATAATGTTTAAGTCGATCTCTGGATTACCGTTAATTTTTCGATAATTTCATTCCATTATCATTAGGATCTCTAAGAGAATAACATGTACAACATATCTACAGCATATAAGTCATAAACACAAGCATACAAGCACACAAGAGACACAGAGTTTCACCGGGGAAAACCAAGAAGGTGAAAAACCCCGCAACTTCCTCAGAGATAGAATAAACCCCAATACAAGATCACAAGGATCATGTTGGGATATTTGTCCCATCATTTTTCAGTCATGCATGCATTTTTCATGCAGTCATGATTTTGCATGCATGCATCTCAGTCATCAGTCCCAGCACCTAGCCCTTAGTTAGATAGCTCCAGAAGCTTATTTCATATCAGTTTTAGCCCTCTTAGTGCTTAGTGCACCCTACATGCAATTGTATGCATCCCAGTCACCCTCTCTCACCTACCACTCAGTTTCAATTCAGTTAGTTGAGTTGTATTTAGTTCTTTCCTTGATTTAAGGCTATACTGACTCTCAACTGATTGTATCACTCTGATGGACCTCCAGTGAGACTAGACTTCCCATTCTGACTCCAGTTAGCTCCTCATGCACTCTCCACTGAGCCTCCTTCATTTATTTAGTTACTACATGTGCCAGTTACACCTACCACACTCAGTTCGACTCAGTTAGCCACACTTCACTAACTGTTACCATTGATGACTAATACATTGAATGGATGATGACTCCACTATTATCCAAGCCAGACTCTGAGTTAGGAATTCGAATGCCCTACTTGGCCTATTCGAATCCTATCTTATGCACCTTAATGTTCTATTGTACTCATTCACTTACATTCTTATTCATTGTATAATACTGAGATAGTGTTCTATTCTTCTGTGTTTATGAGTGATCATTGAGTGTCTCCTTCTCTTCTTCTTTGCAAAATTCTTGATAGTTGGTAGTGAGTTGCTACAGCTACTAGATATCTTCCATATTATTACATGGTATCAGAGTAGGAAGCAGCTATTCGAATTACAGTAGTTGCAACATTTCTTTGAGAAGCTATCTTTCACTTGTGCACCAAAAGCCTCTGCGTTTCCACAGCAAATCCTGGTGCTATTACTTGAATTTATTGGAGAAATCCATTGAGTTCTCGCCAGGTGTGAAGGACTTAGTCCATGTTCCAAGTGTCCTTAAGGTAGTGTTCAGTTGAAGTGTAGCATTCTCCATCAGCACATCTTTTATTGTTTTGCAGGTTTATTCACCCGTTCGAAATCTTCTTCAACTATTCGACTTTCTCTGTTCAGATGGATCTAAAGCTTACATCTTCCAACTATGTTGAGTGGAAATCCAAAATGTCTCTCTTCATGAGATGAAAGAGCTTCACCCGAATACTCAACGGAACAATGGTAGAACCAACCAGTGCAGTTGAAAAGTCCAAGTACTTGGATCGGCTTGATGAAGCAATTGGTATCCTCCTCTCAATTTATGATGATCTACAATTTCATGTCATCAATATTACATCTCCTAAACAGGTGTGGGACAAGCTCGAATCTCTTTTAGGGCCAAAGGATGATATGGAAGCACACAAATTGGAAAATGAGCTCATATGTTTGAGTCCTAGCAGCTTCAAATCTATCAATACCTTTCTCACCAAGTTCAAAAGCTTGATATCACAGTTGAAAAGATATGAGATAGTAAAGGAAGATAAGTAGCTTATACTCGCCATTCTCTCAAAGTTGGGGGCAAAATTCTCAGTTTTTGTCTCTACTTTTGAGTCAGCTAGGTTGTCCATTCCAAAATGGAAGTTTCCCTCATTTGATGATTTCACACAATCTCTTAATCAAGAGGAAGAGAAGTTGATTTCAATGGGAATAATCAAACCCAAATTGGATTCAGCACTTATAGTTGCAGAGAGAGCGAATGGTAAAGGAAAGCAAAAGATTTCTGACAAGAGATCAATGATACAAGGCCTACAAATAGTTCATACCAATCAGATGGGGCTTTGAAATCAAGGAAGACCAAGCATTCTCAGAAGAAAAGATCAAAGTGCACATATTGTCTAAGAGGTTATCATCCTGAGAATACTTGCATGAAGAATACTATAGATTTGATGGCTCAGCTACTTAAGAAGAACAATCTTTCTATACCTGTATGTACAAGGAAGAAAGATCCTGATACTGAACCTTCTGGATCCGAAGACAAAGAAAGATCTCATGCCTTCATGGCAAGTGCATCAACAGATTCTTCTTTCATCATATATTTAGGAGCATCAAGACACATGTATTCCTCCAAAGATCTCTTCTCCAGTTTCGAAAGCTCAGTTGGCCATTCCGTCAGATTCGGCAATGATTCAGAAGTCTCCTCCCAGGGGAGTGGAAGAATCAATCTTGACCATGGTTACTTTTCTGATGTGCTTTATGTTCCTTCTCTTGCAACAAATTTACTTTCAGTGTATCAAATGACTCATATTGGAGAACCCAAAAGAGTGATCTTTTCTCCAAATGAAGTCGAGATACAATACATGGTTTCAGGGGAAATCATTGCAAAAGGAGTTGCAAATCATAAGACAAAAATATATGAGTTTTACCTCTCTCAAAGGAGTCTGCTCTTCACTCTCATACTTATGAAGAGAGTAGACTATCTCATCTCAACTACAAGCTAGCTCGAAATGTTGTTGATGGTATTCCAAATAGCAATATTGCTCATGGTACCTGCAAAATTTGCTTGAAGGGAAAGAATCAATCTAATAAGATTGAGAAAAAGAGGACTCTTGAAGAAGTGTGAATGCTAGATCCATATCCACAAGAACCTGAAGATATATCACCTATTGGTTCAACTCCCATGGTCAAATGGGCCATCACTACTACATCCACTAGTGATATTGTTGAAGATCCATCATCATCAGATTCAGAGTTTGAAAGTGATGATGAGCTAGTTTCACTTGCTTCTTCACATGAGTTTTCAGATTCAAAGTTTGCATGTGATGGTGAGCCAGTTTTACTTGCTTCTCCTCATGAGATTTCAGATTCAAAGTTTGTATGTGATGATGAGCCAGTTTTTGCTTGCTTCTTTACATGATATTTCAGTTAGAGATGATGATGAGGGAATTCTAGACCCAGATCCACAAGAACTTGAAGGTCTAGAAACTAAATATGAAGATGAGCGAATGAGAGATCCAGATCCACAAGAACCTGAAGATCTCTCACCTAATATTCCTCCTCTTTCTTGATGGGCAGCCACTACACTCCGATCTTCCAATGATTTGGTTTGTGATCCACATGATCATAGAAGAACCAGATCAGATTTCAGAATGGAAGGTTTCACCCTTCTCACATTGCTAATCCATTTTCAGATCAATCGAGCCTTCTTCAGAAAAGAAGGACACTTACCTCCTTCAGGGGTGAGTAATGATATGCCTCTTTAGCATCCTTCAGTCTATTTTGAGGGAGGGATTTCTTCCCACTGGGTTTTCCCTCTTTCCTCACTTAGTTTATTTAGATTGAGTGTACGAGGTGACCTTTGGTCTTAGTCACCAGGGCCCTATTCTTTAGTTATTTCCTCATAGTATAGCTTGCGGTGGGGTGTTGGAATATTCTCCCCATCATTTTTCAGTCATGCATGCATTTTGCATGCAGTCATGATTTTGCATGCATGCATGAAATTGCATGCATCCCAATCATCAGTCCCAGCACCTAGCCCTTAGTTAGCTAGCCTCGGGAGCTTCTTTCAAATCAGTTTATCCCTCTTAGTGCTTAGCGCGTTCTACATTCAATTGCATGCATCCTAGTCACCCTCTCTCACCTACCACTCAGTTGCACTTCAGTTAGTTGAGTTATCTTTAGTTATTTCCTTGATTTAAGGCTAGACTGACTCTCAACTGATTGTATCACTCCGATGGACCTCCAGTGAGACTAGACTTCCCATTCTGACTCCAGTTAGATCCTCATGCACCCTCCACTAACCCTCCTTCATTTAGTTAGTGCCTACATGTGCCAGTTACACCTACTACACTCAGTTAGACTCAGTTAGCCACACTTGACTGGCTGTTACCATTGATGGCTGATACATTGACTGGATGATGACTCCACTATTATCCAAGCCAGAATATGAGTTAGGAATTCGAATGCCCTACTTGGCCTATTCGAATCCTATATTATGCACCTTACTGTTCTATTGTACTCATTCACTTACATTCTTATTCATTGTATAATACTGATATATTAATCTATTCTACTATGTTTATGAGCGATCATTGAGTGTCTCCTTCTCTTCTTCATTGCAACATTCTTGATAGTTGATTGTGAGTTTCTATAGCTGCTAGATCTCTTACATATTATTATAGATCAAACCCAATAAGATGTCTCTAGCAAATGATCCTCCTCCTACACATGTGCGCCACTTTCTCTCTTAGCTATGCGGGATTGAGAAGTGAGTGAATGAATCAAATGAGAGACACAACCTCTCTATTTATACACTGACTTGACCTGCCAATAAATCACTGGGGCCAACTTCTCAATGAAGCCTAATAACCCAACCACGTGACCTAACTAAGGCCGACCCCACATAGATGTCATGGAACACCAGGTTCTCTGAAAACTTTACACAACTCTGGTTGTCACAATAGATACAGGTAGCATCCAACGAGAGATCAAATAACTCAGACAGTAGCTTCCTCAGCCATACTGCCTCACAACTAGCCAAAAAATTTGTGACATACTTTTCTTTGGCTGTACTCATTGCTATGCAAGACTGCTTCCTACTAAACCAAGAGATCACACCTGATCCCATACTGAAGCAACACCCTGAAGTGCTCTTCCTATCTGCAGCATTGCCTGCCCAATCTGAATCAACATAATCCTCCAGGTTAAAATTTTGATTCACATCATACTTGAGCCCATAATCAATCGTACCCTTCAAGTATATCAGGATATGCTTTACATCCACCAAGTGAACACTTCTCGGATCCATCAGGAACTCGCTCAATGTGTTCATGGCAAAGAAGATATCTGGTCTCGTGTTCGTCAGGTACATCAAGGACCCAATCATCTAACGATACACCGTGACATCAACCGAATCAGATGAAGCATCACACAGAAGCTTCAAGTTCGATGCCATAGGTGTGGCCATGGCCTTACAGTCCATCATCCCGAACCGCTTCAGGATGTCTACTGCATACCTCCATGCCTAGAAAGTAGTGCATCATCCCTAATTCCTTCATCTCGAACTCGGCAACAAGCTTCCTCTTGGTGTCGGCAATCAACCCATCCTTACCTGTAACAAACATGTCATCCACATACAATAGTAGTATCATAGGATTTCCTTCCTCAACCTTGTAGTAAAGGTTGGAATCCGCTTTACTCTTAGTAAAGACCAAACTAGATAGGAAACTGTCCATCCTACCATACCAAGTCCTAGGAGCTTGCTTCAAGCCATACAAGTCTTTCTTCAACCTGCACACATATGACTCCCTATCATGTGTCTCAAAACCAAGTGGCTGCTCCACATACACTTCCTCTTCAACTACACCATTCAAGAAAGTTGTCTTGACATCCATCTGGTGTATCTTCCACTTCATCACTGCAGTCAGAGCAAGAACTGTTTTGATGGAAGTGTATCTGGCTACAGGAGAAAAAGTCTCTTCATAATCTATTCCCTCTTTCTGGGAGAAGCCACGAGCTACAAACCCCACCTTGCATTTCTCTATGCTGCCATCTGCAGCATGCTTGATCTTATAGATCCACTTGGAAGTCACAACAGACTTCCCTTCAGGTCTTGGGACCACATCCCAAACATAGTTCTTCATGATCGACTAGTACTCCTCGACCATGGAATCCTTCCATTCTTTCTTTTTCGTTGCTTCTTCATAACTAGAAGGTTCTTTGTTCAATATATTACAGAGTAAGGAAACATAACTGGTATGTGATCTAGTCCTCTTCCTTTCTTTGTGTTCTTCTTCTGGAATGCCATACCTTTCTGCATCTTAAATGACCTCTTTAGCCCATGCAGTTTTCCTCTTGCGAGAGTTCTTCTCACGAGGTGGATCTATAGGTTATTGTGGATCTTCAATTTCATGATCTTCTTCTGGAATTGCTTCATTCATAGTGATGTCTTGAAATCTTTTTACCTTTGGTTCTTCATGGTCTTCAATAGGTGTCTTCTTCGATTTGATGTATGTTGAGTCTTCATCAAATGTTACATCCCTGCTGATGTCAATTTTCTTAAACCCTGGAAAGTATATTCTGTAAGCCTTCGAGCTTTCACTGTAACCCACAAAGATGCCATTCTTTCTTGAAGGATATAGCTTTGTCCTCTTTTCCTTTGGAATGTGTGTGTATACTGGATAGCCAAAAATCCTGAGATGGATAACTTCAGGTTTCTTACCAGAAAATATTTCTTCTGGTATCTTGTTGTCAAGTATCTTGTGAGGTGTTCTGTTATGCACATATACAGCTGTCCTAGCTACTTCTTCCCATAGATGCATAGGCAGATCTTGGTCATGAATCATTTCTCGTGCTGCTTCCATGATAGTTCTATTCTTCCTTTCTGCAACTCCATTTTGTTGTGGATTGTAGGGAGCAGTCAACTCCCTCTTAATCCCTGAATCACTGCATAGTTTCTTGAAATCACCTGAAGTGAATTCTTTGCCATTGTCGGATCTGAAGGTCTTGATCTTATTATCAGTTTGATTTTCTATCAAGGCTTTGAATTCCTTGAACTTATCAAACACTTCATCTTTATTCTTCAAGAAATAAACCCAATTCTTCCTAGAGAAATCATCAATGAAAGAAACATAGTATACATACCCACTTAGAGAACTAGATGACATCAAACCACATACATCGGAGTGGATAATTTCCAAGATTCCTTTGGCTTTGCTTTCACTGCTTGGAAATTCCTTCTTTGTGTTCTTTCCTTTTGCACATCCCTTGCAAACACCTTCATGCTTAGACTTAATTTCAGGAATACCTTCTACAGCTTTGCTTGCAATTGGTAGTGCTCTATAGTGCATGTTGAGATATTGTAACTTCAAAGAATATTATATTTGTACTTTATTATTCCGGAGATGATTCATTCCTCCGTGAAGATCTTATTGTATATCCGGAGATGTTTATTCCTCCGTCGGAATGTGGTAACTCGGGTTATTAGACTTCCCTAGTGGGGGTCGGCCCTAAATGTGTTATGTGGGTCAAAGGGTTATTATACCACCCTAGAGGGGTCGGCCCAGTTAGTTGTAGTGGGGTATTTAACCTATTGGTTAAATACGAGCCTACGTGTACTTGTGTAAAATACATATCAGAGTAGTGTATAAATAGAGGAGGTGTGTTCCTCATTATACACACACACTCACTTGAGAAAGGCGCACTTGTGGAGGAGAGGTCTGCTATGGAGAATAAGGAGCTTATGCTCAGGGTTTGCATCTTTGTATATTGCTGGTCATCTATATTGAGGAAGCTTTACTGGGTTTTCTACCCCATGAGGGTTTCCCAGGATAAATCTCTGTCTCTTGTGTTTATGCTATGCTTGTTGTTTCTTCAGTGATCCTGTATATGCTATTATTGTGAAATGGAATGTAATGCTGCTATTTTCTGTCTTAGCATATTGAATTTTAACATGGTATCAGAGCTAACCTGAAGAAAGACAAGGTATGGCACTAAAGACACTTGCTTTACTTACGACAATTTAAAGGTTAGGGCTTTACATACCAAACACCAGTCATCGTAGCACTTTCGCTATAAATCCGTTTTGGCAAAGTTTTCGGATCTGAAATTGTTACAGGACGAATATAAAATCTCCAGGTACCTTGTGTCCAAAGGACAACCTCTAATTCGTTGTACTTTGTGATTTATGATCTGTACAATATAGGGTTTCTGCCTCTTCCAGATCTGAGTCAAAATCAGGTGACCTTGGGAAAAAGGTCATATCTTGGGCTAGGAAGCTCCAAATGAAATTTCGTAAAAAGTGACAGGTATTACACAGTCTGCACTATCTCAGAAAACTTTTTCAGAGGCCGAAGTTGAACCAGTGACACGTGGCACTCCGTACAAGTGCGCTCTCCTGTATTATCCCATAAACAGGTCACGTTGCGACACTTGGCCTAACTCTCTATCAGAAAATCCAATTGAGGTCAGACCTGTCAGGATGGAAAGATAACAGGCCGAGCTATCTCAGAAAACTTTTTCAGAGGCCGAAGGTCAAACAGTGACACGTGGCACGCCGTACAAGTTCGCTCTCCTGTATTTTCCCAAAACAGGTCACGTTGCGACATTTGGCATATCTCTCTCTCAGAGAATCCAATTGAGGTCAGACCTGTCAGGATGGAAAGATAACAGGTCAGGCTATCTCAGGAAACTTTTTCAGACCCTGTGGATCAAAAATTTCGGAGTTACACCAGAAACAATCAGGTACATATTTCTGTCAAAACAGAATTATTTTTTGGTACCCTCATTCATGGCTTCCGGAATTTAGGGCTTTGAATAAAGTTGGAATTTTTGTAATCGGAGACCACGGCTGGATGCTACTCATCAAAATAGAAATTTAGAGACCAAGATCATAATTTTTGGTTGGGCAAAAGGCCGGGCTTGATTAGACCCTAGTTCGGGACTTTGATCAGAAAAGCGGAAAATTAGGGCTTCTGTAAAAATGGGAATTTTTGAAATCTGTGACCACGGCTGGAAGCTCCTCAGAAAAATAGAAGCTTAGAGCTTTGGATCAAACCTTTTGATGGGGAAAAAGAGTGGGCTTCCTCAAACCCCAGTTCAGGGTCACGTACAGTGAATCCGAAAGTTTCAAAGGCAAAATTGAGGAGTAAAACTTTGCAGTTTTCAAATTCTGAATATATCAGTTTGATCAGCTCATCAAGGCGCATATCTCTATCCTTACGGAAGTTTGAAATTCAAAGTTTGAATTTTTGGAGTCTCTCTGACAAACCCTTATCCAGCTCCAGGTCCAGTTCTTGCAAATCAAGTGGATAGGGTTAATCCTAGAAGAAGATGGATTGGTCACCTACATAAGTGAAGGAGTTCATGTTTCAGAGGGAGATGAGGCTAAGGCTTTACATAAGGAGATTACAAGCGATCTCAATAGGTATGACTCATCGAGGTATGTTTTGAGATTTGTTCATGATTAAGTTTATGGTATGTTTGTCTTCATGTTATTACAGTTAGTACAATCTTGATTTTAGATTTGTTGTATCACCTTAACAAAATTATGAATGCATTCATTGGTTAGGGTATTGACACTTATAATTGTATTAATGCATTATGGTGTTGTGTGAGGTTGATGTTGTCTGCTAACAAGATACAGGTACATCACAAAAGACAAATCAGGCTCCATGACCATGAAAACATGAAAACAAAGACTCATCCATAATATTTGTTCTACTTACGAGGTATGTATGACTTTGTTATATTATGCTTAACCTATGAGACATGCAGGTTCTAGCTCAGGATCTCTAAATCATTGAAGAGATTGTTTAGGTATGATGTACATAACCAAGTAAGGTATACTAATCCAGGTATGTTTCCCATGAATCTTACCTTGTGTTAGGATCCCTTATATAAGTACACTTGGAATGATTGGTTATGCTTATTCATAAAGTTAGTAATCAAGGGATTATGCATATTCTATCTTTTATCAATGATATGCATGAGTAAAAGAAGACTTCCCTGAAATCTTGAATACTAATGTTTATTAACTATAATCATGACTATACGTTTTCAAGATTATTTAGTACTATAATGTTTTGATAGCATTTAGAATATACTAATGAGTATATGTTTGTGTATGAGATCATGAGGATGACTCTTGAGCATGCACAGTGGTACAGAATGAATAGAAGTTCAAAAGACGTACAGAAGATCAAGCGGGAGGCAGCCACACAAACATAAAAGATAAGTATTTGAGTTGTTATTTGAAATAGTAATGATATTGCCTGCATGCATATTTGTATTCCTAGAATATATAATGCTGAGTGTAAACACTCATAGAGCATTGAACAGTATACAACTAATGTGCATATGTTTGGACAAACATTCCATTGTTGCTTGTCTAGAATGAAACCTCTTTGCTGACATGCTGAGAGTTGTGCACACTCTCGATAGTATGTTCTGGTAGAGATGGAAGGCATCTAGATAGCAACTGTATGCATACAGGATATGGGAAAGTGTTGTGCCAAAGTATTGATCAAAATAGTTGCATCACTATGTAAATGATATCTGTATGCATAATAGGTTATCTTTTGATGATTATGAAGTATTACTAATCATGTACTTAATTTTGATTTGTAGGAAAGGTCATGAAGAATGATGGACACCGTACAAGTGGTAGATGTTCAAACAAGAAGATTTACAAATCAAACAAAATATAGAAGGCTCATGGCTAGAAGATTCTCTTAGAAAGGGAAAGAGAATCACGACAAGATGTTTGCTCCAAGTATGGTGTAATTAAAGAAGAAGTATGAATCAGGTTCTGTATAGGTACCTAGGATCGATAATAATTTGATAAGCTTAATGATCACCATGGGTAATGTGGATCTCAACCTTTGCTACAAGGTTGAATATGATACACATATGACATGGATGCAAGAAGGAACTCACCATAGAGTTTGAATGATATTGAGGCTCATATCAGTAGACCCATCTAACGAGAGATGGCACGGATAGTTATGCAGAAGATCATTCAAATACAGAAATGAAAAATGAAAGATCTCAAATTGATGCTTTACTTCCTAGGTCTGGAAGTATGGCAAGGCTCAGAAGGAATATTTCTCAACCAGGGAAAGTATGATGAGAAATATGACTTGAGGTGTTGGAATGGCCACTCTCATGGATTCCAACTTGAAGCTGTTAGGGGTTAACTCATCAAAGTTAGTGGATATAACTCTGTACAGTCAAATTATTGGGTCTTTGATATATCTAACATATACTAGGTTAGATATATGCTTTGTTATGAACACCTTGAGTTAGTATCTAGTGGAAACTAGATGTGTTTACCTGTTAGTTGCAAAGTATGTGATGAGGCACATAAAGGACACGATAGAATTTGATCTATGCTATCTTGAAGATCATGACTTCAGATGGCTATTCAGATTCTGCTTGGGCAGGAAGTGTATCAGACAAGAAGAACACATCGAGAGGATGTTATTATCTGGGATTAGCCATGATCTCGTGGTTTAGCTGGAAGCAGTCTAGTGTGGCTCTCAGCACAAGCGGAATATATGGCTGCTTGCTCTGCTAGTTGTGAAGAAGTTTGGCTTTAGGATTGTTTGACTTAGAGATAGAACCAACTGAGATCCTATGTGATAATTAGAGTTGTATCAAGATGACATAGAATCTAGTGTTCCATGATAAGTCAAAGAATATAGAAATCTAACAAGTTATGACACAGAAAGGAACTCTAAAAGTTTGAATTTGTAACAGGTTACCTTTGTACTAACCAATCCTCTACGTCAAGTGAAGAAGTTACCAACCAAACCTCTGTCTCGAGTGAAGTTTGAATACTTCCGAGACAAGCTTGGTGTAGTTCAAAAGGACCCTCCTCGAAAGGGGGAGTAGTATAGTCACTGCTGATGAGATTGTCTCATCGAACAACAAGGTCGATGATGAGGTAACCTGTTCTCTACACCCAGTTACTTAGAAATATTTAGATTTAGGACTCTCTTACTTAGAATACTTAGCTTTATTTATACATGCTTTTGATGATAGATGTTTTGGTGTATTAGTAAGAATACATGTTTTGATTAGTGATGTATACATGTTTTGATTAAGTGATGTATACATGTTTTAATGTACATATGTTTTGATGTGACGTGTACATGTTTTGATTAGTGATGTATACATGTTTTGATTAGTGATGTATACATGTTTTAATGTACACATGTTTTGATGTGATGTGTACATGTTTTGATTAGTGATGTATACATGTTTTGATACACATATGTTTTGATGTGATGTATACATGTTTTGATTAGTGATGTATACATGTTTTGATGCACATATGTTTTGATGTGATGTGTACATGTTTTGATTAGTGATGTATACATGTTTTGATACACATATGTTTTGATGTGATGTATACATATTTTGATGCACATATGTTTTGATGTGATTAGTACATGTTTTGATGTACATATGTTTCGATGTGATATGTACATGTTTTGATGAGATGTATACATGGTTTGATGTGATACATGATTGTACCTGTATGGATGAGAATACAGTTGAGGGGATTGGATCATCCCTGGACTTTCAGTCCTAAAGAGAACCGTAGACGTAAGGTCTCCGAGAATGAAGTCCTTAGTGGACAGTTGAGGGGATTGGATCATCCCTGGACTTTCAGTCCTAAAGAGAACCGTAGACGTAAGGTCTCCGAGAATGAAGTCCTTAGTGGACAGTTGAGGGGATTGGATCATCCCTGGACTTTCAGTCCTAAAGAGAACCGTAGATGTAAGGTCTCCGAGAATGAAGTCCTTAGTGGACAGTTGAGGGGATTGGATCATCCCTGGACTTTCAGTCCTAAAGAGAACCGTAGACGTAAGGTCTCCGAGAATGAAGTCCTTAGTGGACAGTTGAGGGGATTGGATCATCCCTGGACTTTCAGTCCTAAAGAGAACCGTAGACGTAAGGTCTCCGAGAATGAAGTCCTTAGTGGACAGTTGAGGGGATTGAATCATCCCTGGACTTCCAGTCCTAAAGAGAGCCGTAGACGTAAGGTCTCCGAGAATGAAGTCCTTGATGGACTTGAGGGGATTGGATCATCCCTGGACTGTCAGTCCTAAAGAGAGCCGTAGACGCAAGGTCTCCGAGAATGAAGTCCTTGATGGACTTGAGGGGATTGGATCATCCCTGGACTGTCAGTCCTAAAGAGAGCCGTAGACGTAAGGTCTTCGAGAATGAATTGAGTGGATTAAATCATCCTTGGACAGTAAATCCAGTAATTCCGAAAGGAAGGATAGTCCTAAATGAATTGTGGTTGGATTAAATCATCCTTGGACAGTAAATCCAGTAATTCCGAAAGGAAGGATCGTCCTAAATGAATTGTGGGATTAAATCATCCTTGGACAGTAAATCCAGTAATTCCGAAAGGAAGGATCGTCCTAAATGAATTGTGGGATTAAATCATCCTTGGACAGTAAATCCAGTAATTCCGAAAGGAAGGATCGTCCTAAATGAATTGTGGGATTAAATCATCCTTGGACAGTAAATCCAGTAATTCCGAAAGGAAGGATCGTCCTAAATGAATTGTGGGATTAAATCATCCTTGGACAGTAAATCCAGTAATTCCGAAAGGAAGGATCGTCCTAAATGAATTGTGGGATTAAATCATCCTTGGACAGTAAATCCAGTAATTCCGAAAGGAAGGATCGTCCTAAATGAATTGTGGGATTAAATCATCCTTGGACAGTAAATCCAGTAATTCCGAAAGGAAGGATCGTCCTAAATGAATTGTTGGACTAATCATCCTTAGACAGCAAATCCAGGAGGGATAGTCTTAAATATGATTGTGATTGGACTAATCATCCTTAGACAGCAAATCCAGGAGGGATAGTCTTAAATATGATTGTGGTTGGACTAATCATCCTTAGACAGCAAATCCAGGAGGGATAGTCTTAAATATGATTGTGTGATGACGATGCTGCTGATCATATGCTGCTGATCGTGTGATGACGATGCTGCTGATCGTGTGATGACGATGCTGCTGATCGTGTGATCGTGTGATGACGATGCTGCTGATCATATGATGACGATGCTGCTGATCGTGTGATGACGATGCTGCTGATCGTGTGATGACGATGCTGCTGATCATATGATGACGATGCTGCTGATCGTGTGATGATGATGCTGCTGATCGTGTGATGACGATGCTGCTGATCGTGTGATCGTGTGATGACGATGTTGATAATCGTATGATGACGATGCTGATGATCGCGTGATGACGATGCTGATGATCGTGTGATGACGATGCTGATGATCGTGTGATGACGATGCTGATGATCGTATGATGACGATGCTGATCGTGCTGCTGATGATAGTGTGATGGCGATGCTGACAATCGTGAGGATTCAGATATTGATGTTGTTGTAGCTATTTGAGTGCTGCAGAAGATAAAGACTCAGTATTGAAGATGTTGATGTTCCAGTATTGAAGATATTCCAGTAACTGGTTGAGTTACTGATGATGTTGAGAAAGCTTCCAATGATTTATAGATGTATCATGTATGATGTTGATGACTCCTTGCTCGTGCAGATGCTGTTATAATATCCTTCTCGTTAAGGGGGAGTGTTGAGATATTGTAACTTCAAAGAATATTATATTTGTACTTTATTATTCCGGAGATGATTCATTCCTCCGTGAAGATCTTATTGTATATCCGGAGATGTTTATTCCTCCGTCGGAATGTGGTAACTCGGGTTATTAGACTTCCCTAGTGGGGGTCGGCCCTAAATGTGTTATGTGGGTCAAAGGGTTATTATACCACCCTAGAGGGGTCGGCCCAGTTAGTTGTAGTGGGGTATTTAACCTATTGGTTAAATACGAGCCTACGTGTACTTGTGTAAAATACATATCAGAGTAGTGTATAAATAGAGGAGGTGTGTTCCTCATTATACACACACACTCACTTGAGAAAGGCGCACTTGTGGAGGAGAGGTCTGCTATGGAGAATAAGGAGCTTATGCTCAGGGTTTGCATCTTTGTATATTGCTGGTCATCTATATTGAGGAAGCTTTACTGGGTTTTCTACCCCATGAGGGTTTCCCAGGATAAATCTCTGTCTCTTGTGTTTATGCTATGCTTGTTGTTTCTTCAGTGATCCTGTATATGCTATTATTGTGAAATGGAATGTAATGCTGCTATTTTCTGTCTTAGCATATTGAATTTTAACAGTGCACATGTGCAAGCCTTCTATGCCAAATTTCACTTGGCTCCATAGATTCATGTACCATGGCATGTTCAAGTTGTCCCTTCAATTTGTACAATCCTCCCTCTTGCTCTCCGATCACTACTGCATCATCTATGGTCTTACCCTTTGGCCACATGAGTACTTGGCCATCCATAAATGCAACTCTAATTCCCTTTGCATCCAAATATGATATGGATAGGAGATTCTTCTTTAGCCCATGTACATATAGAACATCTTTCATCTTCAAATACTTCCCAAAGTCTAGTTTGTAGGAGGCTTCACCACTTCCTTTTATAGGATATTGATAGTCATCCCCAAGTTTGACTTTATGAGGTGACTCATGTTTAGATAGATCTACAAAGGATTCTTTGAACTCAGTCATGTGTTTGCAAGCCCCATTATCAATAAGCCAATCATTACATCCATGAGAGATAGTATCTGTGAGAGCAGAGATTAGAACATATTCATCTTCACTTGATGAGTCATCACTTTCTGCTCTAGTCTTCTTCCTGGGAGGTTCATCATCCTCTATAGCATGAGGATGATATCTTCTTTTGTTGTTGTTCTTCTTCTTCTGATTGGAGCCCTTTTTGTTCTTGGGACAATCTGTGGAAAATTGTCCCTTCTAATTGCATGTGAAGCATCTTAGATATTTCTTATCTCTCTGATGGTGGTGAAAATATTTCTTTTGATGAGATGGCTCCCTCTCGGGATTACTTCTCTTGGTGTGAGCTGTGAGAGCTTGATATTCACTTCCCATCTTTTCTTCTCAGGCCACAAGCCTAGCTTCTTCGTGTGAGTATTCCTCCCATAGTCTACTAAAGGAGATCAACTTCTTTCTTGCACAGATTCCTTGTATGATGGAGTCCCACAACCTAGGTAGACCATTTAATGTGGTCATTACAATTTCTCCATTCTCCACCACTTCATCCACACCTTCAAGTTGTTCCTTGATTTGAGAGAACTTTGAAAAGTAGGATTGTATGGTCTCTCCATTCTAGATCTTTACACCTTTCAATTGGTTTCGCAGAGTCATCTTCCGATTTATGTTCTTTCCTTCAAACAACTTAGTCAAAGACTCAAACATATCATTAGGTGTCTTTAGGGAAGACACATGGGGTATGAGATGGTCCTTAATAGAATCAGCAATGATTCTATTGGCTTTGACCAAGTTCTTCTTATGTAAGGCCTTAGCCTCATCTCCCACTAGAACTGGAACCTCTTCCTTTATGTAGTTGTCAAACTCATTCTCTTCTAGGATTAACCCAATCCTATACTTCCAGGCTCGGAAATTATCATCCCCTTCAAGCTTATCCTCAATCTTGGTGTGGTAAGACATCTTAAAGAGTACTTCAAATGGAAATAGAAAAGATTTAGGTCTTACCACTTGATTTGCTGAAAAATGGATCTGGAGCTGGATTAGGGATTGTTAGAGAAACCCTAAAAATTTAAAATTTGAATTTCAAACTTCTGAAAGGATAGAAAGATGCGCCTTGCTGAGCTGGTCAAGCTGGTATACTCAAAATTTGAAATCTGCAAATTTTCACCCCTCAAAATTGCTTTTGGAACTTCTGGATTCATTAGACAGGACCCTGAATTAAGGTTTGATTTTCTCGGAGCTTCACCCAACCAAAAAGTTCAATCCAAATCTCTAAACTTCAATTTTTCAAAGGAGCTTCCAGAAAATCCAACTTTTGCAAAAACCCTAATTTTTTAGGTCAAAAACTGAAAATGATTAGAATTGAATTTTGTCTCGACAGAAAGATGCGCCCTTGCTAGGAGAGTCAATCTAGCCTCCTGCCTTTGATGATCCGTGGAGAGAAACCCAAATATTAAGAATCCCTAGATTCCGTAGCTGCACAGTGCCTTCTTTTTAGGTCAGCTCTAATACCATGTTAATTTTTTGATAATTTCATTCCATTATCATTAGGATCTCTAAGAGAATAACATGTACAGCATATCTACAGCATATCAATCATAAACACAATCATGAAAACACACAAGAGACACAGAGTTTCACTGGGGAAAACCAAGAAGGTGAAAAACCCCGCAACTTCCTCAGAGATAGAATAAACCCCAATACAATATCACAAGGATCAAACCCAATAAGATGTCTCTAGCATATGCTCCTCCTCCTCCACATGTGCGCCACTTTATCTCTTAGCTATGCGAGCTTGAGAAGTGAGTGAATGAATCAAATGAGAGACACAACCTATCTATTTATACACTGACTTCACCTTCCAATAAATCACTAGGGCCAAATTCTCAATGAAGCATAATGACCCAACCACATAACCTAACTAGGGCCGACCCCACACTGGTGGTCTAATAACCCATCAATACAAATGACGACAATTACAATGTAACTTGCGACACTTGCAAATACAAATGACGACACTTCCAATCAGAGCAATAATACATCTCTGTTGGATATACAATAAAGTACAAATGTAATATACAAGTGAATATCTTCTGAAGTTACAAATACGTCAACAATTACTTTGTAATTGAGTGCGAATGATGCATGTTCTCTTGTATCTACGGAAACGTGGTTCCTACAGCCCCCCTTAGATATCTCAGGTGATACTTCACTCGCTCTGCAGGTGTTGCTGGAAGGGATAAACCCTTTCTGGGCTGATGTCTATGGGAGATGGCATTGAGTTTTGTTGACACTTGTGCTAAGTGAACACCTGTCGATAGATCTGTGTCAACAAATGGTTCTATTTTTGGGAACATAGTGCGAAAGAGAGAGGACATGTTGTGGCATCCGACAAAGTGGGAGATCATAGAATGGTTCCATAAGAAGATGCGAGAATTTTCAGAGAAAGAAAATCGGAAACTTGGATGGTCGACGACTGAGTGGTTGCAAAAGTACATCTAATCTAATATCCATGAAGTATTCTTCCATGAATTCCCTATACTAATATATGAATGGTTGGTGCAACTAACGTTTCATAAGAATAAATTCCAAGGAGATGATTCTGAACATTGGACTCTGGAACCGATCCAGCAATTGAGTAGGGTTAACAACAAAGCATCAAGAGCTGTCAAGTTTTCAGTAGATGAAATTTTGAAAGGATTTGTTGTCGACACAGTTAAATCATACAATGACGCAGAAAAGAATTTCTTCAAGAGATCCAGATGAAGGTGTCTATTGTCACTAAAATTGTGGAACAAAATGCTCATTTGTCAAAAAGGAATATTGAAGATGAACTCCGACGAGTAAATCTTGGGTGTGTGGAGGCTGTGGGTACCGCACAAATGTGGGGTAGATCGATATGAGCTACGAAGAAATTTTGAGGGAAGATGTGGAAGATTGTGCTTGCCTTAGAAGTGGGGTGAGGTTCTGGTTGAAGAAGAAGAGTAGGACCGAGATAGATAGAGATAGAGAGTCCTAGTGCGATCGGAACAAAGAACTGTGAAACGGGACCACAAGGGACTAAGAGACTCTACTGTGACAAAGAGGAAGACCAAGATACACTTGAACTTGAGGAAGGACATACCCAAATCTACAATGTACCCACAACCCCATGCACTACGCCAAACTTTGGAGGAACGAATACAAGCTCTTCACAGGGTTGTCCTGCGTGTCAGAACAATAGTAAGTGTAGCGGATCTACAAACACCAGTAGAAAACCAAGGATGGCAGGAGACAAAGTAAATATGCCTCTTTTTCAGTTTAATTGGACCGAGGATCTCGAACAATACTGGTTCTTATGCGAAGATGTGTGGACAGTGAAACAAGTCCAGGATGAGGACATTAAGAAAGGACAATCGACGACGACCTTTAGGGGCTGTGCGCGGGATTGGTATATGAAGTTTGTACAAGTACCAATAGGGAGTCCACATAAAAACTTGGAAAAAATCAGAGCTAGATTGATCGATGAATTTAGGAAACCAAAATCAGAATTGCAGTATATCACAGAGTTGAAGGAAATAAAGCAATTCCCTAATGAGTCAGTTTGGGATCTTGATCAAAGGTACAAAACTATTATGTCCAAAGTAAGTTTTGGAATGAGAGACATACAGCATAAAGAATGGTTTATTGTAGGATTGATACCACATATTCGGATGCCGCTAATGCAACAAAAAATCGTATCCCAAGCAGAGGAATTAGAAATTGCAATGAAGCTCGAATATTCGTCGATTTGTGGAATAGGGATTGGCATGAACCAGATCCAATCACAGTTAGTGAACTTGACTATACGACTACAGGAAATAAAGAAGGGTAAGGAAGTTCCTGAAGAAGTATGGTGCAGTCAATGCAATTCTGAAGGACATCATAAATATCATTGTCCTGAATTCCACAAATATTTATAGTTTGGTGCACCAACTCCACTCAGTCAAGGAGAAATGCCCTGGTGTCGAATTTTTCAAACAAGAGGACATTTCTCGGAAGAATGTGTGTACTTGTAGAAGGTTGTGTCGAAGTTGGCTGATATTTTCTGTAAATTCTGTCGGTTAGTCGGTCATGAGGAGAAGGAGTGGAGAGCATATGATTTTCTCCAAGAAAGAACTGCAGATACTTATTTCATGAAGGGAGATGAACGACCTCCTATACAACTACAACCGTAGTATAATCAACTGCATCCATAGTATAATCAACCATAGCTACAGTATAATCAACCGCAACCATAGTATAATCAATGACCACCGCAGTATAATCGGCCACAGTACAATCAGCCGCAGCCACAGTATAACCAACCACAGTAAAATCCGCCACAATATAATCATCTGCGAGGTGGATTCAGAGGAGGATTTCATAGTGGTCGTGGTGGAGTTTTGGGTCATGGAGGAACCTTTGGTCGAGGTCAAGGACCGGTTATATGCTATAATTATGGCCAAATCGTACATTCTCATAGAGATTTCCCAAATCTAACACTGCAGTGTACCTATTGCATTGCATCCAATCACAATGTTGAATACTGTCCTCAGTTGATTGCGAAGTGGTAGACTAAGAATGCGCCACAAACGCAACCAAATCCAAATCAAAACCAGAACCCTAATCCAAATGTGCATAAGATCTCAATTGAAATAAGAATTCGACTCATGAATGTTGCAGTGGTAACCAAAGGAGGAGCTTCGGCAGGAGAAGACAAGCCACTACCAAATGTCCAACCTACAACCCGGAAGGAGATTTGATTTGATGCGGGAGTAGAAAAGGAAACCTTTTTGGAAGCACAATATGTGATGAGAAAGAATAATACTAAGCTGCCACCTATAGTCCACAAGGAACCTGTCTTTGAGATGCCACTGGTTTTTGATACGACAAATTCGCAGAGGTCACCGGGGAAGGTCAGTACCTTGAGGAATTTTCTAGAAATTTGTTTGACGTTAGCAAAGGATAAAGACACACTAGTAGAGATAGATAGTTTATCGTATCGACAGGATCAGACAGTAAATTGGTTGCACAGGAAGAAAACGGGAAGAGAAATGAGGATGAATTCCTAGATTGGTGCATACAATGTAGATTCTATCATCTTAGATCTAGGATCGAGTGTGAATATCCTCACTAAAAAAACATGGGAGATGATGGGGAAGCCGCAGTTGGTATGGTCCCCTATGAAGTTTCAATTGGAAAATCAGAGCAAAGTTACACCAATTGGTCGACTGCCTCATCTACCTGTTGAAATAGAAGGACTGAAGACTTACATAGATTTCGATGTCGTAGAGATAGTCGACAATCAGGATGTCATCAATTTTAAGAAAAGGATGATGTCTTTTGAAAACCACAACATGAGGGTCATTGCCCCGCTTGATCCACTAGAAGGGAAAATATATGTCTACAACGTTTCAGAATATTACATTAATCCCATCGTTGATGGAGAATTGGGGTAGTGAAGTATCATCTCGGCATCGTCAGACTCCGACGAGGCGTTAGAAAATTTGCAGAATCGATTGCATGAGGTATCATTCCAAAAGTGTGCACGAATAACTCAGTCGCTGAGATGGGTAGCGACATATATATGTGATCTTCCAACATATAAAGGATTACCTAATCTGGCGATCTTCATCCATGAGTTTGAATACAAGGTATATGAACCACTGCGACTGTTGGAACTAGAAGAAGCATTGAAGGCTACTCCAACAAGGTGGTGGGATGTGCACAAGTCCTCAATAACAAGCTGGCAATTATGTCGAAAATTGATGGAAGTCGTATTTGGGGAGAATGAATGCTACAGAGTGAAGAAATACAATTGAAGGGGTGATCCAAGGGATCATCTAGGAGAGTGTCAAATCGCATGGGGAATGAGGCTGAAGCAGGAATTGGTTCATGTGTTCATCCATATGATAGATGAAGTACTGCAGAGCTGGTACGTTGCAGTAGAAATGCAATGAGGAACAACTACAAGGGAATAATTGACCACTAGTTTTGGTTAGACATCCAACTTCGTTGATGAGAATCCTTTCATCCATAGTGCACTACAGGAGATTCACAATAAGGTACTCAAAATAGTTCCGACATAAATACCAATGGGATTACAATGTGTTATACCTCAAAGCTACACTTCGAGCATTAGTGTCACATCTTTGTAGCATGTGACCTAGAGACATTTCTCCCTAATGAATGTTACATGATGTCGGTACCCTCCTTGGTCTCATCTGGAAACCTTGGAGACAAATTGACCCCTTTTTGGTCGAGACACAACCTACTTAACCAAGTGTCATTCCAATTTGACCTTGATTACATTGATTTTCGCACCCTGCACATCTATCAGCCCACGAAAAACTAACTTTTCCGCGTCGTGCATAACCCTTGCACCGCAAAAATCACCAAATTTTTGCGTTATGCTCAGTGTCTCGGGCCCGAAAATCCTGATTTAGTCCTTGGCCTTGGAACTTGGACCTCTACCTTTTGATATATTTCCTTGGGATTGACATGTCTGATTCGATCTCAACCTCCTCTCTTTGTTTAGCTTGGTTGATCCACTAAACCCTCATGAGATCCACCTTCCTCTCCTTATGGTTAACCCATCAAGTGCTATAAAGGAGAGGCCATCCATGAGCCATTGGGGGGAACTACTTGGGGGAATCCAACCTATGATCTTAGGATATTTGCAGAGATATCTATAGAGGAGAATTCTTGGAGCTGGAGCTGACTTGGACATCAAGCAACCCTATGTAAGTTTTTTCAAGCTTCTTAATAAAGATAACTTGTCTTGTTTCCCATTTCATGTGTATTGTATGTGAATCTTTGACATGAAGTGTATCTAGTTAGATTTGAATCTAACCTTTACTTCAAGGTATTTGGGAGATTGTATGATTGTTCTTTGGTTAATCTTGATAGGTTCTACGTGGGAGCTTCAGGATCAAAGCTGGAAGCGGGACAAACAACTGATTGAAGGTGAGTTACATATTTCCATCGCTATCGAATACATTTAATATTGTTGGATAGGCTTAGTTTAGGATTCAAGGTAGCATTTGTTTCTTAATTGTCTTAGATTAGAACTAGTTACATCCTGGTCTATCCTAACAGAGCCTCTTCTTATCCGTAGGAAGAAAGTTCTATAGCAAAAATTGGCGACTCTACTTGTTTGAATCCATTTTTCCTTTTGATTGTGAAGTTTTATTTTACTTTCATTCAAATTGATTGTGGAATTGGTTCTTTCTACCCTCATTCACATCCATGTTCTCTGCATTGGATTATTGTTTTTCAATTTCAACTTAGCATCTAGTTCCCTGGGTTGGAAAACCCTAGAAAATTTTACATTTTTTCTTAAAAATTCACCTTTATTTTGATATCTATGTATTTTCATGCCCTGCACACCCTTAGCAGAGTGAAAATCATCACATTTGCGTGCCCTAGACACTCTATGAAATACGAAAATCTAGTATTTTTTCGCGCCTAGGTTGCATACAGACCCATGAAAATTCCCTGAGAAATTCATTTTTTGATTTCTTTCTGGTTGATTTCACTTTTGTTTTGGTTCTCTGCTTCAGATTGTTTTGATGACATTTGTAAGGCCTTTGTGACCTATGGTTGTTGTACATCGCTTGCATTTTATTTTTATTTTTTACTTTTTTTTGTTAACCTTTGTTTGCTTGTCAAGATCCTTTTGTAGACACCTTGAACCATTTGAGCACTAGGTCACTATTATAGTAGCACCTACATACTCACCATTTTCATGTATCTTGTCTGCATATTCATCTTGATATCCCTTATCAAAGTTGCAAGCATGTTTGGTTTGTTTCATTCACTGTTTTGAGATTGGATTTTATGAGTCTTATGACATCATAACTAGCTTGTTTGCCTCCTTACCATAGTTTGCAAAAGTTTGGTCATTTCTGAACAATCAAGGTCCTGTAACCATATGTATTTGAAACCCTTGATTACATTATTGAGAGAGTATATTGTTTTAAAGTAGCATCTTTCTATTTATTTCATAAAATTTTATATTGAAAGACCTTTTTGAAACACTCTTTCCCTTCTTTTGAAAAGATAAAAGTCATATTTTGTATTTCGGAAGCATATTTTCATTGTTATTTATCACATAGTTATCCTCATTAGAAGTAGAATTAGTGATAGATCAGATCCATCTTGAAAGAAGTAACATTAGTTTGGCATATTTACAAAAACAAACATAAAAAATTTTTTGAGTGGTTTTTTCATCTTTTTGAAAACATTCGTGCTTGCATTGATCGAAGAAATCTCTCCTTACCTTAGCTACCATTCATTGAAAGGAAAGGATTATTTTATTCATACTCATTTGCATGGTTTGATTCCATCATCACACCACAAGTTGCACTTCCATTACCTGATTGAGTAATACAACAGCCATTAAAATTCATCTCCCTAACTCAACACGCTTTAACCTCACTTGAGGATAAAAAGAATTTTGTAGTTAGGTAGGACACTGGGGATAGGCATCCAAATAATTTCCTCTTGTCATTTTCATTTGAGACATAGTTTTTTTCCTCTAGGGTACTAAAATCCTCTTGTACTTATTGACATGGTCATTGAATAGTTTGTGGAGAGGGCCTCCCATTCCACAGGAGTAAGCTGCGAGGACAGGTTTCGGATGGACTTTGTGGAATGTTGCACTCCACTTAGCACCTAAGGACATCTATCCATTCTATTCCTTGTATTTACCGTATAGGTGATACTTGGGCTCAAAGACAGAAGTGCCAGTTCACTTTCTCTGACGTGTCATGAACGAGGTAGCCTAGTGACTCTTCTTCTAGGGCTCTTTTACCCAGGATACCTTTCGGTATAGGGATATCCTTCCACTTTGGTCTCTTATTTTGTATTGTTCGACTTGGATTTCATCACCTTGCGAAGGATACGATTTGTTGAGGTCTCCAGTTCCTAGTTAGGAAGTTTTCCTTCTATTTCATCTTTGTAGAGGGTCTTTTTCCTTTTTAGTGCTTCTTGTTGGCATTCTGGCCACTTTTTTTTTCATCTCGCTTACTATGACGCCAGTCCCAGTACATTTTTTTTATCTTACTTTTTTGTCTTGCAGGCCTTGTCTTTTCCTTGCTCCCCTTTTTCACACTCGGGTGCTCTAGGGTTTTTGAGTTCTTTTTTCACGAGACTGCCTCTAGAACTTGTAATCCTATCACATGGATGATCAAAGGAGATCACAGAGACAACAGGGGAGAATCCTCGAACCACTGAATTCCCCTCCTCCTTCTTCATGCATCCCTACCCCTGTTGGCCGCGGAGCTAGTCGGGGGACCGTTTCTCCATCTACCAGTACAACATATTCAATTGCTCCTATACCCCCAAACCCTAAGATCATCTAAGAGCCTCTTACAACCACTGAAACTAGTAGTGCACCTGAAATCCATGTAATACCACCATCCACTGTTATACCAAAAACTCACATCATAGTGGACACTATGTTATCTTCTAAAGTCATTACTCCACCTGATGTTACATCGGAAGGAATCATCCTCCCGGAGACTAGCACTACACCAGAATCGGAAACATTATTTGATGTCCCTAAAGGGTACATTGAAACCATTGAAGAACCTGAAGAGGACATGGAAATCATTGATGAATCTGAACCCATACCTACCATACCATTTCATTTATCTCCTTCTGATTTTGTATATCCTGGACAGCTGGAAACTTTACCTGTCACTACTACATCATCAACTACCCATAATTATGAAACGGTCTCTTCCAGTAATGTACTGTTCAACTTATCATTTCCTAATATCCATTCAAGACCTTATATTATGGCATCAATTCAATCCAGTATGGTTAGTCTAGCCAACTCACCCTTGACATCGGAACACTTTAGACGTAACACAGCTCGAATTCTCACATCGGCTTCACAATATCCCCCTGCAGCCATTTCTCAAACGATAGATCCTCCTGGTTTTCGAGCTTCCCGACCTCCATGTAACATGGAATACCATGAATCATTCATAGTTCGATTCGGACCCTCAGACTGGACTATACCAGAACTCCTTCCAGACCCCAACAGGGTAGCCCACATTTTTTATCCAGCCTCCACTTTATGGGATACAAGTCTAGGCCAAGCCCTTAACGATCTTTACACCACTTCCATTCTTATGAATGTGACACCTGAAATTCCTTGACTACTATCCCCACACTTATTGTCACACAACATGTTTGGCTTATCTTCAGGGGATGAACCTATTATGAGGAACAATCCAATCTTTTCACCGTCACCACTGCTATCTGGAACCGGCGCAAGATCCTCTTCACAAGTCGACACCTTTAGTTCTATTGGCCAATTTGCACCACCTCACTCTTCTAGTGTCATTTCTGGAAGAACACCCACCCCTACCTGTTTGAATTCCTAACGTGTTTGGAGATCATTCTTCAACCACCATATATACCATTTCCATAGGACAACCATATGTTGGAACTGTTGGTCCCAGTAACCAACCTCCTCTAGTCGGACCATCTACATACTAGGTACCACCGATCCCATCTATTGGAGGAAAACTACTTGTTTCTTCCCCAAGCGAGGATACTCAACAACCTCTTCCATCCACTTCATCGGCTCAGTGGGGCCCACATACTACATATTTTGGAGGGTTACCATTTGTTAGCGGCCCAACAAGAACCATTCAACAACCTCCTCCATCAATATCATCTACTCCGTGGGGAACATATAATCCACCTGGCAGTGGACAACCTCATGTTAGTATCCCAACCGACACTAACTTCCAAATTCCCTCATCATGACCAATTCCTTCTTGGAGACCTCAAATCCCATCGAGTGGGAGGTATTATTTATTCACAAACCCGAATCAAGCTGGGGGGAAACCTAACCAACATCAAGCTTTCGTTCCCCCTAACTTGAATTCCAGAATTCCTTACCTCATTGCCTCGAATACTCCATGGAACCCACCTCTTCAAGATCCACCTTTTAATCAGGGTGGAACAAACATTCCATGGGCTCCATTTTTCAGGCACACCCTACCCTAGGTATGGGTATCCCACCCAATCAAAGAGTTGGAAATGTCCCTTGGATACAACAATCCCAGAGGCCTACACCCCTTATCCCCACTCAACAACACATTCAACAACCGGTCGCTACTTCGATTCCGATTCAATCAGATAATCCTACGTTTCCAAATATACCACTGGTTAACCATATGGCCTACAACCCACAAAACTTTCAACAGTACCATGCGGGTAACATGTTTGGATACAATATGCAGCAATATGTTGTGCAGAGTCCTACGGGTATCCCTGCACCCTACCAATATTACTCATATCCTCAGCCTAATCCGCAACTTCCATTTTTTGAAACATTATATTTTCCTGATTTGTCTAGCCTCATCAACGATGCTATCTGGCATGAACCACACTGGCCACCCATCTCGACCAAACTACCATCGGACATCCCAAAGTTTGATGCCAAGCCCGGGGAAGACCCTAAGAACCACGTTATGACCTTCCATCTCTGGGGTCCATCAAACTCATTGATGGATGATTCCATTCGGCTATGGATCTTCTAACGCATACTTACCGGCATGGCAACAAAATGGTGCATCGAGCTGCCCCAATACTCCTTTCGAGATTTCAATACCCTGCCCATGCAGTTCTTGACACATTTCCAGCTCCCCATTCGATACGATAATGGAACAAATTTGTTAACTTCGCTGCGCCAATCCACTACCACACATATATCTCATCAAATTCATGAGTGACGACGACGTCAAAGATTAATCAAAGCACCGATCCTGGACCAATTACTGGTTGATTGGTTCACCAAGTCATTTATGCCCCCAATTGCCAGGGATATTTCTATGGGTGGACCTGTTATGGAGGAACAAGCAATTTCTCATGCACAGTATATGGATTTGGTATATACCCAATTCAGAACATTATATGAGCTTATTCCTAATGCATCCCGCACCACCACTAATCCCAGCGAATCCCGTTGTTGAACCCCCAATCAATGGTGTTGTCGATTCAGTAAAGTCCCAGCTTGCAACCAAATTGAGTGGGAAGCAAACTATTGTTTCTCTATCTCAAAATCAGGCTACACCCAAAACATCTAATTCTCCTGCTCAATCCTCTGAGGTGAATGTTGTTCAATACTCACCACAACAATCCAGAGGAAAAAAGAAGAACAATAGAGGAAAAACTAAGAAAACTTCTACGTAGCAGGAAAATCCCATACCAACAACGATAACAAACTGGGAAGGAAAGCAAAGTTTCCCTACCTTATCTGAATATCACTACACCAGAGACTGTCCTTACAAAGAGGAATTCAACAAATTTGTAAAAGGTTCTTCCTGCTCGACGGTGTTAACAGACCCTTTTCCTCAACAACAACAATAGATGGTCACACAGGAAACCCCACAAGGGGGAAATCAAAACAACCCTTCCCTCGCAGAAACGTCCTCAAATCGTGAACTCCTCATGATGATTAATGAGACGGTTCACATATATACATGTACAAAGACATATGATCCTCCAGGATTGACCAAAAATGAGACTTCCCATGGCAAGTCTCTTTCAGAAGAATCTCCCTCAACACCTCCCCCCAATGGACCTCTCCACATTGAGAGACATGCTGTTGAAACCATTTTGATCCTACCCAAGGCTACCATTCGGAAGGAAACTTTTAATCCCAACATGTGTGCAGCCCAGAACTACAATGTTGTTGAATACTTGGCTCAAGCACCTTGTGTCATGTTGACCCTCGAAGTTCTCCAACACTGTCATGCACAACGTAGAACTTTGTTATCAGCATTGGGAGTTATAGACCCAGATTCTTCCAACATGATTTTGTTTAACCTGGAATACTTCAAACCCAGGATTTCCCATCAGTTAGCCTTCCATATTCATACTAGAATCAGTGGACACAACATCCATCATACCATTTTGGATGAAGGCACTTCTACCTCGATTATGTCTTTGGCCTGTTAGCGAGCCATTGGTTCTCCAGAAGTGACCCAATCTCCTACTACTTTAAAATCATTTGATGGACGTGGTTTTCAACTGTACGGACTCATCCCATCGCTTTCCATAGAACTAGGGGGGAAAACTGTGTCTATTCACGTGGAAATCATGGATGCTCCGTTAGATTACAATTTATTACTCGGTCACAATTGGTTTTATGCCATGACCATCATAGCATCCTCTGTTTTTCGCTTGGTGCAATTCCCCCATAATAAGAAGATTGTTACGATAGACCAATTAGATTTTTGCACTCCAGACATACATCAGATTTCCACCAACAATGTCCCACTGCTGGAAAACTCCCAGCCTCACTTTGAATACATTGGAGTTGGTATTTTCAAGGATTCCTTCATCATATGGGTATTTCCGGAAGTTCCACCCCCCGTCTTTTCGATTAACATGATTTTGACAAGCACTTCTCCGCCCTACGAATCTACTAACTCATGGGTGGTACTGAGTCCTTCCGAGTTCGAAACCCTTGGAACTACTATTCCTTTGAACCAAAATTTGGCAACCTTTCAGGTGATTCATTCGGCTCCCGACTGGATCAATACAATTGACCACCATCAGGTGGCAGGTTCATCGTATCGAATCCCTTCATCCTTACCTTACAGTGACTCCCTTACACATATTTTTCCTACAGATGAATCTATTATGGAGATCATGAGTCTGGATGAACCTCCTTGGGAAGACCACCACCACAAGTCATCCTTCCCCATGATTCGAGCGATAGACCCCAATTCCGAATCCATGGTTTCACTGTATAATGTCAACACTAAGACTATCGTACGTACATTTGATGTATTCTCTGAAGGGAACTTAGCGAACATCATGGAGACCATCCCCATTGACATATCCATGAAACCTGGTGTTGTGGAACACATCCATATTAGAAATAAATGTACTCCTACAGAGATAGAATTTTATACTTCCTTATTTAAAGAGTTTCGCGACATTTTTGCTTGGAAATATGAAGAAATGGCAAGGATAGACCCATCCATTGTGGTACATGAAATTCAAGTCTATCTTGGTTCCCGACCAGTTTGGCAGAAACACCAGCCTGTGCATCACCAGAAAATGGCCGCCATAAAAATGAAAGTTGAAAAACTTCTTCGTGCTGGGTTCATCTATCATGTCCCATTGATAGACTGGGTGTCCAATATCGTCCTTGTCGCAAAGAAACATGGCACGATAAGGGCCTATGTCGATTACAGAGATCTGAACAAGGCTTGTCCAAAAGACAATTATCCAGTGCCTTTCATCGACTAGATTATCGATAACTGTGTCGGGATAGTCATCTTCTCATTTATGGATGGCTTCTCCGGCTATAATCAGATAGCGATACTCCCTTCTGACTGTGAAATTAAGCACAACAGATCTAATTGAACAAGTAAATCAATTAAAAGAGATGAAACTCAGAAAATAAGTGTAAATTGTTCAAAAGACTTGCAGCAGTGCTCTATTGAACTCAAAAGTAGAATACAATACAAGATGCAGTCACAATGACTGAATGAGTTCGAATTACCCAAGGAGGTCATTCAAAATACTGCATGGAATAGTTTGGATCAACTAGGACTCCTCATCATCAGATCAGTGGAGTCATCAATGCACAAGTAACGGTGAACCAGGTGTCAAATTGAGTCTAACTAAGTGTGGCAGGTGTAACAGGCACATGGAGGCACTAACTGAATGAAGGAGGCTCAGTGGAGGGTGCATGGGGAGCTAACTGGAGTCAGAATAGGAAATCTAGTCTCACTGGGAGTCCAACGGAGTGATACAATCAGTTGAGGAGTCAATCTAGCCTTAAATCTCGCTGGAAAGAACTCAACTAACTGAAGTGAATTGAGTGGTAGGTGAAGAAGTGTACCTTTCTCAGGTGGTAGGTGAGAAGTGGGCACCTTACTAACTAGGAGGGCTAAAACTGCAAGGAAAGAAGCTCCCGGGTGCTGGCAAACTGGGGACAAGGTGCTAGAGGCATCAAACTGGTGATTGGGATGCATGCATCTAAAAATGCATGCAAAGTAAAAAATTGAATGATGAGATATCCTAAAACCCCCCCTCAAGCTATACTATGATGTAAAAAATAATAACTGAATATGGCCCTGGTTACGGAGACCAAAGGTCACCCCAATATAATAATCCAAAAATGCTAGAAATAAATCTAAGTGAAGAAAGAGGGAAAACCTAATGGGAAGAAATCCCCCCCTCAAGATGAACATAGAAGGATCTAATCTGTCTCCACCATCATGGAACTCACCCCCAACAATGAATAGAGGTAAGAGAACTTCTTCTCAGTGAAGCTCTTGGTGAAGATGTCTGCAATTTGCTTGTTGGCAGGGCAATATTGCAAAACAATGGTTTTGTCATGCACAAGCTCTAAGATGTAGTGCATGTGGATCTCGATGTGCTTGGTCCTCTGTCTCTGAACTAGATCTGTCGAGATCTTGATATCACTTTGATTGTCACAAAAAATGACAGACAAAGTAGTGCTACCAATATCAAACTCTAACAAAATACCCTACAACCAAACTACCTGAATGCAAGCATTGACTGCTCCTCGATACTCTACCTCTGCTGAAGATAATGCAATGGCTACCTTCCTTTTGCTTGACCAGAAAACAGGCCCAATGCCAATCATGAAAACATAACCGAAAGGGGACTTCCTATCAATACTATCACCAGCCCAATCTGAATCAGTGTACCCAACCAAATCTAGCTCAAAATCTGCAGCATAGTGTATGCCAAAATGTCGAGTACCCTGCACATAGTGTAAGATCCTCTTGGATTCCCTCCAATGGAGCTCATGGGCCTACTGCATATATATTGATACAACACTCACGGCATAATATATATCATTCCTTGAGTGTGTCAAGTATATAAGAGAACCGATCAACTGTCGATACAATGTAGAATCTGCAAGCGGTGTAGAATCTCCCTCCTCAAGACTAATTCCTGAGAGGAATGGGAATGGGGATGCCTTACAATATGACATGTTGAACTTGTTTAACAGGTCTGAAACATATTTTTTCTGAGATATGGTGATCCCATCAAAATTTTGAGCAATCTCAAGCCCTAGAAATTGTTATAGCAAGCCCAAATCGCTCATGTCAAAAGCTAGATTTAAAGCAGTTTTTACTTGTCGATTGAATTGAGAGTGCTACCAATTATCATAAGATCATCAACATAAAGAACTATAATCAGAAAACTACCTTCAGTCTTTTGTAGGTACACATTTGGATCTGATTTTCACCTTCCGAAGTTTTGTGAAAAAAGGAAGGAGTCCATCTTAGCATACTAAGCTCTTGGGGCCTGTTTTAAGCCATACAATGACTTCTTCAATCTGCATACTAAGTTTGGATCTGATATATATCATTCTGGCTGATTCATATATATTTCTCCTTTCAGATCTCCATGGATAAATGCACTATTCACATCCATATGGTGCACTTCCCAGTGCTTGGATGCGGCAATGGCCAAAACTAGATGGATAGAATCCATCTTTGAAACTGGTGCAAAGGTCTCAGTGTAGTCCACTCCTTGGACTTGGGAGAAACCTTTTGCAGCCAACTGAGCTTTGTATTTTCTGGTTGAGCCATGAGCAGCAACCTTTGTGAGGTAAACCCATTTACATTGGACTAATTTCCTCCCAGGTGGAAGAGAAACTAGCTCCCATGTAGCATTCTTTTGAAGAGAACTGTACTCTTCATCCATGGCGGTTCGCCATCTCAGATCTCAGTGGGCATGATAATATGATTTAGGATCTGAACCTATCATCAAAAATAATTTCTCAGATATCAAAGGATCGGAGAATGAAAGAGCCATACTTTCTCTTTGAAATTCTGCTTGAGTCCTCCTTGGATCGGTAGGATTTCCAATGTTTTGACCAGCAGAATTGAGTGTATTTTGGGCCCACTTTGGAAAGTGTTGGGGCACAACTGGATCAGCCTCTGAACCTGATATATCATGTTCATCAAATTCTGATAAAATATCAGAAATATCAAAACCAATACTTTCATCATCTTCTTCAAATTCTTCTTCTTATAGAGGCGGTAAATCAGCAGATTCTAATTCCTCTACTGGTTCTAGATTTTGAAGCGGTTCTTCAAATATGACACTTCGCTCAATGAATATTTTTTTTGGATCTAATATCCATTAGTTTGTAGCCTTTTTATTCTTCATAATATCCCAATAGGATGCATTCAACACTTTGCGGATCCAAAGATTTTCTCTTTTCAGTCGGAATTCTAGCCCATGCGGTTGAGCCAAAAACACGGAAATTGGACACATCATGTTTGTGACCAGTGTAAGCTTCAAAAGGTGTAATATCAGACAAAGATGAACGTGGAACTTTGTTTTTAATGTATGCATAAACATTCATGGCCTCATCCCAAATTTTTTCAACCAAACCTTTTGATTCAATCATACAAGTTGCCATCTCTTTTAGTGATCGGTTCTTCCTTTCCGCTACACCGTTCATCTGAGGTGTGTAGGGAACTGTGTGTTGGATATGAATGCCGCATTAAACACAAAGTTGCAGAAGCTATGATTTGATATATTCACCTCCATTATCATATCTACGATCTTTTATCTTCCTCTCTGTGGCAATCACAACAAAAGCCTTAAAAAACTTGAATTTGTCTAGTACTTCCGACTTGTTTTTTAGAAAGAAAACCCATGTAAATCTGGAGAAGTCATCGATGAATGTCAAAACATACCTTGATCCATTCATGGATTTATGTGGAAGCATACCACTGATATTAGAATGTATCAGCCCCAAAATGCAAGAAGCTCTGCTAGATTTGCCTCAGTCAAATTTGTGCTCGGGGTGCTTCCCAATGATGCAACCTTTGCATATTCCCTTCGAGGATTTGATCGTCAGAAGGCCATCAACCATGGAATTCTTCTGTAGAAGCTACAAATATTTATAATTTAGGTGTCCAAACCTCTCATGACATATCCTATTAACCTCATTTCCATGAGTTAGAAGAGAGGTGGGCTTGTCATGTGGCAGAAAGTGGGAAAATTTATATGCTTTTGAAGCATGATTGGCTTTTCCTACCGCAATAATTTTTTCGCTTTGAATATCAGAAATTTCAAATTTGTTAGGGCAGAATACAAATTTATTTGCTGAACTAGTGTGAGTCATCTGATAAACAGAAAGAAGATTCGAAGCTAAGGAAGGAACATAGAGAACATTGTGAAAACTGCCGTGCTCTAAATGGATGGTTCCTTTGCTCTTTGAAGAGATCTGAGAGTCATCTCCCATGTGGATGGAGATGGTGTTTTTGGGATCAAATGATGATAGAGAATATTTATTTGCATCCATGTGGTTCGAAGCTCCAGAATCAATGATTAGAGTTGTGGAAGTCAAAACAGTTTCCATGAGTGCATGACCTCTCTCGGGATGATTATTTTTCTCCTTCTTCCTTGCACTGTCAGGAAGGGTTATGTTGTTTTTCTCTAAAAGAAGGGCCATCTGATATATGGTTTTCTTCATGCATGAGCTTTCAGGATGATATCCCTTGCTGCAATAAGAACATTAATATTTCTCTTTTCCCTCTTTCCCTTTTTGCTTGTTTCTTGAACCAAATGGCTCATCTGATTGTTTTGTCTTCTCTCTTTGCTTGGACGGATCAAACTTTGGATTCTCTTTCTTTTTCTTCCCTTTTCCATTCGTAGATTTGGATCCTCTAGAAAATAATGCTTGATCTTTGGACCATATGGTCCCCATTTGAATGAGCTTATCATGCTCCCTCGTCACGGATTCAATGAAGGCACTTAAGGTAGGAATTTTCTAATTCGGAATTGTGAGATTTCCCGTATTGAAAGTTGAAACAAAAACTGAATAATCTTTCCCAAGTTTTGAAAGAATGCATAGGATCAATTTTTTATCTTCTTTTCCCACTCCACATTGCTTCAATAGCATAACCAAGCTTTTAAACTTAGTGAATAAGTCATTGATGGTCTCGAAATTTTCAGGATTGAGGACAATCAACTCATTCTCTAGATGATAAGATCTCATATCATCCTACATGCCAAAGAGTGTGGAAAGTTTCTTCCATACCTCTTTCAGAGTAGTCAATCCACTGATATGGAAAAGAATATCCTTAGAGATGCTGAGACAAAGGAAACCATAAGCTTCATCAAGCTTATTGAAATATTTTTCCTTCTCTACTGTTGATGTAGCTTCGACTTCTAGGCCCATGGTAACTCTGTAGAAACCTTTAGAGCATAGCAATATCTCCATATCATCCTTCCACTGAAAATAGTTGAAAGGGGTGAGGAGATTTGATGAAGAAGTCTCCATCTTTCAAGAGGAGAGAATGCAATAGAAGTGTAGAATAACCTGCAAATCACAAGAAAACAAGAACCATAAGGTCGAACAATCCACCCTTTTCAAGTCACTTCACATCCAGCATAATACAATCAAGCAAGATTGAAAATCCAATGATTCGAATCCAGGAATTATGTGGAAGACTCTCGGCTTTTGCAGTGGATTGGAAGAGAAAATTTCAGCAATAGTGAATGCACAAGAGAGAATGCATGCCACAGTTGTGATATTTTTGAGCAAAAATCACTCAATCTTCATGTAGAACACCTATAGAAAAGAAGTCTTGTCCCTGCCATGGATTTGATACCATTTGAAATTAAGCACAGCAGATCTAATTGAACAAGTAAATCAATTGCAAGAGATGAAACTCAGAAAATAAGTGTAAACTATGCAGAAGACTTGCAACATTGCTCTATTGAACTTAGAAGTAGAATACAATACAATATGCAGTCACAATGACTGAATGAATTCAAATTACCCAAGGAGGTCATTCGAAATACTGCATGGAATATATTGGCTCCAACAAGGATTCATCATCATCAGATCAGTGGAGTCATCATCATTAGATCAGTGGAGTCATCAATGCACAAGTAACGGTCAACCAGGTGTCAAACTAAGTCTAACTGAGTGTGGTAGGTGTAACTGGCACATGGAGGCACTAACTGAATGAAGGAGGCTCAGTGGAGGGCGCATGGGGAGCTAACTGGAGTCAGAATAGGCAATCTAGTCTCACTGGGGTCCAATGGAGTGATACAATCAGTTGAGGAGTCAATCTAGCCTTAAATAAAGGAAAGAACTCACTAACTGAAGTGAACTGAGTGGTAGGTGAAGAAGTGCGCCTTTCTCAGGTGGTAGGTGAGAAGTGGGCGCCTTGCTGAATAGGAGGGCTAAAACTGCAAGGAAAGAAGCTCCTGGGAGCTGGAAAACTGGGGACAAGGTGCTAGAGGCATCAAACTGGTGACTGGGATGCATGCAAAGTACAAAACTGAATGATGAGATATCCTAACACTGATCAACACAAGACCACCTTTATTTTCCCATGGCGGACCATTGCATACCGCAAGTTACCATTTGGTCTCAAGAATGTTGTGCCACATTTCAACGATCAATCTCATACGTGTTTCATGATATCAAACATGTTGTAGAGTTGTATCTGGACGACTTACCCGCTCAGTCTGATAAAAGAGAGAATCACCCCAATCATCTGAGTGCCATTTTCTCACGATGTCGCCACTAAAACATATGTTTGAATCCACACAAATGCGTGTTCTGTGTAGAAGCTGATAGATTGTTGGGATTCATTATTTCCAAAGATGGCATACGCCTCAACCCCGCGAAGGTAGAAGCTATTTTATCCCTTCCTTCACCCTCTAACATTACAGAACTCTAGAGTTTGCAAGGGCATGCAAAATTTTTAGGCCACTTTGTCTGCAAGTTTTTCGAGATAAAGAAGGGCTACATGAGGCTTCTAAAGAAATATGTCCCATTCTTTTGGGATGACGAAGCCTAACGGTCATTTGACAATTTAAAGAAAGCCCCAACCAACGCTCCCGTCATTCAACCCCCCAACTATACATAGGAATTTATTCTATATCTCGTCGCTTCCCTCACCACAATTGGCATCGTGTTGGTGCATGAAGATGAAACGACGATGAACATGTGATTTAGTACCTTAGTAAGAGTCTTTTAGACTCCGCAACTCGCTATTCACATGTGGAGAAGCTCGCTCTGGCTACAATATTTATTGTCCAGAGATTCCATCATTACATACTGCTCCGGAAAACTACCGTAATTGCGAACTTCAATCCCATGTATTATATCCTAACACAGCAAGTGCTAGGTGGAAAATAATCTTGATGGATTGTGGTTCTTCAAGAATTTGACTTGGAATTTTCCAAGGAAAAAGCCAAAAAATCCTTAGTTTTCGTCGAGCTCATGTGTGCATTTCCCCGTGCCACTGACCAAGCTAAGCCCATCGATTCTCTTCCAGATGAATCGTTGTTTCTCATTGGCACGTCTGATCCTTGGTATGGAGATATCGTTTCGTATCTCCAAACCCAATGTTTTCGGCCAAACCTCAACCGAGATTAACGTCATCATATCTGACATCTTGCCAAATACTACCTCATAGTTAGCGATACTCTTTTTCACTGTGGTGTTGACTCCATCCTCTAACGTTGTCTAACTCTAGATAAGGATGAACACGTTCTTAATGACTGCCACTCTGGAGCATGTGGTGGTCACCTTTTTGGGATGGCTACAGCCGAGAAGATCTTACACGTAGGATACTTTTGGTCCACAATCTTCAAATATTGTATCGAGATGGTCAAGAAATGTCCTCCATGTCAATTCCTCCATCATAAGAAGAGTTCACATCCTGCTCCACTCCACCCTGTTATTGTCGTCGGACCCTTTGCAAAATGGGGTATCGATTTTATGCATTGTAATCCTACTTCAGTCGGGGGGCATGGCTATGTCATAGTAGACATGGATTATTTTACTAAATGAAATGAAGCAATGCCTACTTATGCAAAAGACGACAAAACAACCGCACTTTTCATATTCAACCATATTATTGCTAGGTTTGGAGTTCCACAAGCTATCGTGGCCGATCATGGTTCCCATTTTAGGAACCACATGATTGATTAACTAAGCACCAAGTTGGGTTTTCGTCATGAAAACTCAACCCCATATTACCCACAGGAAAATAGTCAAGTTGAGGCCATAAATAAGGTCTTAAAGTGCATGATCCAATGCACTGTAGGTACTCAAAAGTAAAATTGGCACTTAGATTTGTTTTCTGCTCTAAGGGCCTATTGAACCTCAGTGAAACCGGGTTTACACCATTTCAACTAGTGTATGGCCTGGAAGTTATCTTACCAATTGAATGTGAAATTACATCAATGAAGCTAGTCATCGAACTACTTCCCAATACGATCTCTGAGGAGGAATGGTTTTTGTATCTAGCCAAGCTAGATGAAACCTGCCGCGATGACACATTAGCTAGTGAAGCCCATAAAAAGCACTTCAAATCCTAATACGACAAATCCGTCCAACCTCGAATCTTCAATGAAGGAGACTTAGTCCTTACCTACAACCAAATGCATGATATGTTAGGGAAAGGCAAAATGGAATTTATGTTTATGGTCCCTATATCATGAAACGTGTATTGGATAAAAGAGCTTACGAACTCGTCGACTGTGATGGCACACCTTTGGCATGGCCCCGCAATGGGATGTACCTCAAGAGGTTCTACATGTAGGATTATCCTGCGTGAGATACCTTGTACATACTGTAATTAGCTTGTTTTTAAGTTCATTTGTTTGCGTGTGTATGGATTTGATTTCATTTACCTTCGTTTGACCCCAACTTGTGTTTTTATGGGCAGATGTCAGCTTACTATGGGTTCACAGATGGTACTAGCCGACATACTTAGAACCTTGCTTCCGCAGCATGGGTACTCTATTCCCCTTCCAGCGAGTTGTTATCCTCAGGTAGTATCTGCTTGGGCCCCGCAACCAACACATTGCAGAGTACCATGCAGACATCAGACTCCTAACTGAAGCCACTTCTCTCAGGATCCACACCTTTTCAGTCTACCTGGATTCCCAACTCGTGGTATCCCATTTAAATCGTGTCTACACTGTTCGTGAACCTACTTTACTTTGATTATTCAAAAGAGTACGCCTCTTGGAACGATCATTTGATTTCATTCAGTATCAACATATATCAAGAGAATTCAATATGGTAACTGATTTATTTGCTAATTATATATTTTATTGGCACCTTGCTCATACATAAAACACATCATAACAAAACACAGAAGTCGTTGAAAATAAGCAAACACAGAAATAGATACATATGTATATAAAATCACATACAATAATTTTCTTGAGTAAATATAATATAATGTGTCAAAAAGACAAAATTGAGTTCATGTCCCATACAAAAATGGCTCTCAAGCCTACATATCGCATACATTCCGCTGAAAATGCTACTGCCTATATCCTAATCATGGGGCTCATGGTGCTCATGATAACACACAACTTCTCTCACCACACGGCGAAGCAATCGACCAATCCGCTCTGTCACACCGACGGTATGCCTCTGAAGGTGATATGGTACCTCAGGAAGTCTCATGGGAGGGACACCCATAGTCAACCCCTGGAGGTTTCGCTCCACATCGCATAACCCCCCTGCCTCCTCCTCATCCTTGGAGTCATCCTGACGCTAGACCCTGAATCAGCACAGTGGTGAATATCCCGCTTCCCTCCTCGGCCTGCGATCTGTAGCATTACATATGCATATGTCAGGTCTTTTTCGCACATTATAAAAAAACAAAAAATTATATATTATAAAAAATATTAAAAAACATGTCTATGAAGGTCATATACCTGAGTCATCCCAATCAACGTCCTCCGATAGTGCTAGGTCGATGTCTTCCTAGAATTCCACCCCATCATAGGGGTAATCCTCGATCATAACGATCTGCTGCTCAATCCACGAGAAGAAGTCCTCTCCAAAAACTAAGACTTGTGTCCCACCGAGCCGCCCGACATAATCACTCCACCTCGCCATCCGAGGCCCGTGTGCAGGATGGATCGACATACTCACTTGAGGATGCATTAAAGGAACGCTCTCTAGGAAGAACGTCACAAGGATGCTCCCATATCCAAACTGGGTAACATCCCCATTCCTGCACTTGGTGACTTGGCCCTTGATTTTTACTAGGACCCCTTCACACTAGTTGAACAACCTTGGTTCCATACACTCGATCACATAGGTCATCTGTGCTTTGGTAGCATGGTGAGCACCCACACTTCCCGCCACCCACGCGCTATGGTGTATAAAATGGTTCTCAAAGGAAGGTTGATCACATTCGCAATGGGAACCTTCTTGCTCATCTTGCGGGACCCCTGTCTGCAATAATGGGCAACATAATCCTCTGTGGTATCTTCCACATTATGATGCCCGACCAAACTAACTCGTTCCCCTCTCTTGGAGAGACAGTCAAGAAATACATTTCCACAAGCGCTATCTCGAGCATGTGCTCTCCAACACGGAAAGCTTGGATGTCACTGTCCCACATCTGAATGATGTAGTTTAATAGCTTTCCTTGCTTCCGAATGCCCCTTGTTTTGAAGAAATTCAGTAAGCCACATTCCCTTAGTGCCGCAAGCGTGGCTTGGTCATTTTGGGCATCTCTATCAACATATTCATGCTCTCTCTCTTTCCAGTCAACCATCTTTGCTCAAACAAATTGCAAACTACTGCAAAACACCAAAGAAAACATTTATGAGAAGATGAAAGTTTGATTTTATGCCAAACATGAGAAACCAACTTGCATTTTTTCCTATTCTGCAGATTTTCGTGCTTGGGTATTAAGAGGACATGTGAAAACTGTAAATTTGCGCGCCCCTCCTAAAAGAAGCCATGTGAAAGTCACAAAAATTTTGCGCCTCTCGATGTAGAGAGGCCGCGAAAATTTTAGAGGGTGAAATTTTTTCCCTAGAGTTCCTCAAAAATCCAAAAAATTGGCATGAGATCAAGAAATAAAGGCGTGAAAAGAAAGAGGAGCTCAAGAGCTTCTACCTAGTTCAGATGACGGTCGAAACGGTACCCTAAATCTTCGAATATGTTCACTTGAAGATTTTCCCTCCAATAGGTGAAAAATCCTCTTTGGGTAACAATGGTCAAGTTCAAATGGGTGACTTCTTCTTTTACCTTCTATTTATACAAGTTACATGACTATTTTTGCTCATTATTTTATTTTAAAAAGCCTTTCTAGGTCAAATTCTTCATTTTACTAATGTCCTACTTCCAAGGTTTTTAACCAATTTTGATGGGTTCCCCATATGTTGTTCACACTAGCGGTATGACACTGTTTTGATCTTCACTCGAGGTAACTTTATCTTTTTCGTGCTCTGGACCTAAAATTGAAAAAGATTCCAAGCGCCTTTTCACACCTGTGTCGTGCTTGTTAAACTTAAGAAAACCGATGTCAAGCTTAGTCGACTTTACTCGTGCTCATAAAATGATGAGAAAAGTATCATTTTGGTATTATTTTCTTCCTTTTTTAGACCAAAATGATTAACATTACAAAAACGAACCTTTGGAGTTCCCTTTAAGCTCTTTTCAGGATCCCTCGTTACGAAAAGATGGCCAAGTGCACTTGTCTCTTTCACACTTGTAAAAGTATTCGAAAGGACATCTATTCAGTGATAGGTTACCCCTTTTTTGGCCCATCTAGACTATTTCTGAGAAAGGTGTACCTCAGTCAACCTTTGTTTGGGAGAGTTCTCTCAGGAATTGTTTTACACTTTTTCGGATTTGGGGGACTAACTTTACGAAAAAGTACATTTTGGAGTCTTCTTTAAGCTATTTCAGACTCTCTAAACATGAAAAACTATCAAGTTTACCTTCTTTGGACTTGTTAAAATTCAACATAGAAGGGCCCGCATTGGGACAAACCCCTCCTTTATTAGGTTCATAAAACATGTGAGATCGGACTCATCCGTCAGATGAGCCATACCGAGCATCTTTTATCCTCTTCAAGCTCGTAAAACAAAAAAGAGGTACTCGTCACTTATGATGGGGGAAAATGGGAAATGAGTCGAGTTTACCTTTTTGGCAACTTGAAAGTCGTCACCTTTGAACATGGCATGCATCCACACCTTATCTTCTTTTGGGTATTCAGTCCTTTTTGGTAAGTTATGATCACAGTCATGAGTCGTCTCCTTGGTCTTGAGTCCACTCGTCTTGTGGTTGTTCCTTGCTAATTAAATCCATGCTGCCAAGCTTGTGATGAACCTGCAATAATTAATTAATGCAAATACATAAGATATCAGAAATAATAGAACAGAATCACTTTTATATTGATCACGGGCCACTTCGAGGGGGCAACCTCCTTTGAGCAATCTCAATACAATTAACTTCACCGTGCCTTCAATGACTTCAACACACACTTATATACTAAGTCTATGCCCAATACTATGAGTCAAAACCATGGGACATATAATACTACAGGACGACTTACAAAGCATATGCGTTCAATACTATGGGTCAATACTATGGGCTAATATAAACTACGGATCAACAAATACTACGGGACGACATACAAAGCATATGCGTCCAACAATAATATACTAACATAGTAAAGAGAAGGGTTGAAATAGGTTCCTAACATCCCCTCTCCCTTAGAAAAAGCTTTGTCCTCAAAGCTTTGGTTGGAGAAATTGCTGCAAAATCTGAAGGAGTGGTTCCTCGATAGCATCCTTGGTTTGCATTTCGAGCCACTGACGCCTTTGGAGTGTCAAGGAGGATTGCTTGGAAGGCTGTAGATGAAGAAGAACCCTGTCATCTGCGTGGAAAATGCGCTCAGAACGGTGCTGATCGGCTTGTTGTTTCTGGCGAATTCTGGCCATGTGAAGATTGTCCTGCAGAATGAGAAGAATCTGATCGCGATTTCGAAGAACCGAGTCAATTTCCTGAACTAGGGAGCTACTAAGGGTGTGTGGAAGAAGAACTGGCGGTGTTTGTACATAGACTGCTTCATATGGTGTCCTTTGAGATGTGGTATTGTACCACCAGAGTGCTGCTAGGAAATCCATAGAAATAGTTGGCCAAAGCTGTATAGGGATGGGCAAGGGTTTGATCAATCCCGAAAGGAGTGTCAGTTCCCCCTTGTTGACTTGGAAAGTATCATCGTTAGCCACCATCTGTTGAATTGTCATTTTTAGTCCCGTCCAAAAGAAGTTACATTGTTCCTGGTCATACATTTTGCAGAACCCAGAGTGCTCTGTTGATGAAGAAGCATGGAGTTCATAGAAGAGATAGCCTTGTTGAACATATTGCAACCAATTTGTAACAAGCAGAGAAAGAGCTGTAAGAGAAACTGGGTCATCAATTGTGTGAGAAGGAGAATCTTCCACCATATTGTCCTTACCCTTCTTGTAAGTGATCACATAGGGATAACCCATTGCTGGTGTGTTGGGGAGGAGACCCATTGTTCCAGAAAATTTTTCAGACTCGGGAGATCAGTCTTGATGCAGAAATAATTGCCTAATAGGTATGGCTGCCACTTCTGTACTGCATGCAAAATAGCCATCATTTCCTGCTGAGAGGTAGATGTGGCTACATTCTTACCAGAAAGGTCTCTTGAAGGCAGCAAGCTCATTGGTTCAACAAAGATACCTGCATATCTATCCAAGGGAGTAGTGGAGACTGTTGATGGGTGCATCTGAATGGAATTAAGCTGAGCGATGACACCATGTAAATTCTTCTTAAGGATTTTTTCCAGGTGATGTGAACTGATGATGCAAAGAGACCCTGGTTGTAAGCCCCTAAATTTGTGTTGTGCCCCATTGACTTTAAACTGCATCCAAAGTTCAGCAAAATCCCATAAGATGGGGCCAAGTGTGCATAACCATTGAACGCCCAAAACCACATCACATCCGCCTAAGGTCAAGGAAAACATGTCAGAGCGTAGGTTATAATCTTCCATAGAGATACGCACATTGTGACACTTCCCCTTGCAAGGTAAGGTGCCCCCTTTGGCAACCATGACTTCAAAGTTGGAGCAAGGATGGACAAAACAATCAGCCTGTTTGGTAATTCGAGGGTCAATGAAGTTATGAGTGCTACCAGAATCAATGAGTATGGTAAGAGGGAGTTTCTTGAAGTATCCCCTAACCCGCATTGTTTGTGGGGTGGTGACGTCGGTTATAGCATGGAGAGAGATCTTGGGTGGGTCGTCCTGAGATGGGGTGTCAATAGGCGGGTGTTGCATGTCGACCGGATTATCTACTGTATCTGTAGCTTCTTCACCAAGTTCTAAGGCAGGCGGAGAATCCACATCCAAGAGATAGAGCTTTTGTTGAACACATCTATGTTCCCGAGTGAATTTCTCATCACAATTATAGCAAAGCCCTTTTTCTCAGCGTGCCTGCATTTCTATTTCAGACAAATGCTTGATAGGATTTGGTTGAGGAGCAGGCGTGATGGGAGGTCATTGGGAACCCATATTTCTGAAGGGAACAAAGGTGGGTTTGGAGCGTTGTTGAGCTGCGATCTTGTCCTCGGCCAACTTAGCCAACCCTAGGACTTCCATCATTATGTTGGGACAAAACATTTTGACCTCTGAGCGGATTTCATCCTTGAGACCACTGATAAAACAACTCCTGTAGAATTCATCAGACAATCCTTCTGTGTGATTGGCTAGTTTCTCAAATTCCATCTGATACTCTCTCACTGTGCCAGTTTGGTGAAGTTTAGTGAGTGCTCCTGTGAAGTCATCAAAAGCACTAGGACCAAATCGTGGCAAAATGAGTTGGCAAAAATCTGTCCAGTTTGGCTCGGGATGAGCTTTGATGTACCAACGGTACCATTGAAGGGCTTCATGTTCCAAATGAAAGGATGCAAGTGGAACTTTCTGAACATCAAAAGTATTATGCAGACTGAAATATTGTTCTGCTCGGTATATCCATCCAGTCAGATCAGTACCATTAAAGCGAGGAAAATCAAGCTTTGGCCCACGAAAATTGCTAGAAGCAGAGAACCCGGTGGCTGCAGAAGATTCTGGCTGTCTGGTATTGTTCATGGCTGAATGCTGCAGATGGAGGATGAGAAATTTTTCATCCGGATCTTGGAGTTTGGTTTGGATGGCTGTCAGTGCTTCCTCCATGGTGTGTGCTCCTGCACAGGTGACAACCATAACTAGGTTTTTTTTTTTTTGTTTGGTTGACTGGGTAGGAAAACAAAAACAGGAACTACTTCAGTAAGGGAAAAGTTGGATTTAGGAAAAAATCAGAAGGATAATTGGGGTTTGACTAGGTTTTGGACACTGTTGGATAGACAGGGAAGCAAAAATGAGGATTTCAGAAGCAGGGTGAAAGAATAGGAAAATTTGGCAAAGGGGAACAAAGAAGCAGAATTCAGAAAGGAACTCTGTGGTAAAATTTGAAGGTGATTGGGTAAAATCTGAGAAGTTATGGCAAACCCTAAAAATAGGCAAATGTGAGATTTCGGGCTGTAGGAAGGGGAATTGAGGATAGGGTCCTCAGGAATGAAATATGCAAAATGGAATGACAGGGGTTCCCTGAAAATTTCAAGGGAAACAGAGGTAAAACAAGGGAGATATGGAGGAAAAACTTTTTTTTTTTTTTTTTTTTTTTTTTTTGTTCAGACTGGAGCCGCTACGACTCGGATTTTTTTTTTTTTTTTAACAGACTGGAGCGGCTACGGCTCAGAAGGAATCTGGAACAACGTCGAATGGCTGGATCTGGAATGGCTTGCAAAATGGATCTGAAACGGCGCAGCAATGATCGACAATAGTTCAACTGAAAGTAAATATGGACCCCAGGTATGTGCGACTTCCTAACAGTTCAAGGTTTTCACTCGGCCACCAATGCTGTCTGACGGCTTGCATATTGGGGCAGTACCCCTCACTCCACGGCTCAGGTAAAACTGATAACCGCTTTGCCACAAACGACAGCTCTTGGTTTACCTCAAGGGTGGGAACTAGTCAATCAGGTAGGGGTCGTTGCCCTTTTCGCTGGCAAGTCCTCTCAATGGGCCAGCTACTTCAGGGTTCCTGTGGTACTCCTCAGAATAAGTTTTAGGGCTTATGCCCAAGTACTTCCCACAGTTAAGCGGATAGAGATTATTCCCAAACCCGAACCTGCAACAGAAAAAATTTGTGCAGAAATTCCACCCAATGTTCAAAAACCGGATCTATATTGCTCAGAATCGCTATTATAGCATGTTTCCGGAACTGGAACAACCACTCTGCTTCTACCCATAGAAGTGGAATAGAAATCTGGGCACTCGGTCAAAAGATTTTCTCGCCGCAATTTCCGTGGTCGTCACCGAAATTCTGAAAAATTGATGATTTTAAATCCGCGATATCTCCACTTTTAGAACTCCAAATGAGATGATTTTTTTTTTGAAACTGCGTATTTTTGAAAGAGGAATTCATATATGAAATCGATTTCTTCTGATTTTGTGTAGAAAGTTTCAGAAATTGATCTAAAAGTCGCCACCCAAAAAAAGAAAAAAAAAATTCTCACTTGTGCCAAGGAAAGTGCTCTGATACCAGATGTGATGAACCTGCAATAATTGATTAATGCAAATACACAAGATATCAGAAATAACAGAACAGAATCACTTTTATATTGATCACGGGCCACTTCGAGGGGGCAACCTCCTTTGAGCAAGATCAATACAATTAACTTTACCGTGCCTTCAATGACCTCAACACACACTTATATATTAAGTCTATGCCCAATACTATGAGTCAAAACCATGGGACATATAATACTACAGGACGACTTACAAAGCATATGCGTCCAATACTATGGGTCAATACTATGGGCTAATATAAACTATGAATCAACAAATACTACGGGACGACTTACAAAGCATATGCGTCCAACAACAATATACTAACATAGTAAAGAGAAGGGTTGACATAGGTTCCTAACAAAGCTCTGCTTCATGCGATTGTATGTTCAAAGGGTCAGCATTTCTTTGGGTCATCCATTATGTCACACCTTCCATTGTGTCAATCTGTTGCTTCACATATCTCTATCATGTCGTTTTCATGTCGATGATGTGGGATTCATTATGGCCCACCTTCGATGAGTCTATTCCTGTCGACGCAAACTCACTATCCAGGAATTAGGCTTAGGAATCAACAATTAGTACCTTGGTACCTGCATGCCTTAATGACAGGTTTCCTCGCTTTCAATAGTAGGTTTTCATGATTAATCTTTGATCGAATAATCTCATGGATGTTCGATGTCAACTCATCTATTCACATTTCATCGAGATGTACTAGAGATACCTTGGGGATCATCGTCATCATTGGTGATTTCACTTGTACTTGTTAACGGCTTACATCAGTGGCTGGTAATCAAGTAGTGTAACGTCCCCTTACTCAATTTCATGTGCAAGTAAGGAAACGTTAACCAAACCATCGGGCTTATTGGCAAAAATTAGACCCAGTCAATTTCTTTAGAAATGCATGGTTAAATAAAACTTGTGTATACCTATTCATACTCAACAAGCACAACGGAATTAAACACTATGTATGCACACAGTTTCATCATGCAATCAGCATGTAAACAACAGTCATTAATTAAGACATTGCAAAACATGGAATTAATACAACTCAATTAGGAAACACAGCAAAATAACCATAATAACATACAGGTAGAAGGAGATGCTTTAGCCTATTTCCTTTAGGCAGAATAGTGAAACAATCACATAATAATCAATCCCATTCTCATGCTATGCATAGGCATCATACTAACTAACTTAAGATAATCATTTCATCCAAGTAACATTAGTCATTTAACATACAAGGCAAGCCACAGAATGAACATCATTCAAACCACAGAGAATACTTATCTTTGAGATGAAGCTATCCAACAACTGGCTATGTGAGAGCAACATTCCACCCAACCATAGATCTCTGTCCAGCCTCTATTCTTTCAACTGAGAGATTGCCCCGAGCTGGGCTGTGTATCCACTAAGGAGGAACTAGATGGGCTCACTCACATCCATGGGTTCACTCAAATGGTCATGTTATGCCAACGCACAGTTGAGTTTATCAAGCACACAAGAAGATAGAGGAGGGTAATCTTAAGCCAGTGAGCTCAACAGCAAAGCTACAGGCATCTCAAATGAACTCAACAGTTAGGCACCCACATTACCTACCACATCCAACACAAGGAAGGTCCCCTTCTCTGCTACACAGTCCCTTAGGCAACTCTTCCCTCCAGTGCTTTTCAGGATGGGAATAGGAAGGTCCAACAGCTAACTTCCTGAGATTTCAGCCTTCACTAGGTTTATCAAGCAAACCCAATCTCTGCTCAATCATTCACACTTGGATTTCTCACCATTCTGTCAACGAGTAACTCAAATCCGTCACTGATTTTCTGGGCTGCAAAAACTGGGTTTTTCTATGGATTTCGGGGTAGCTAATGCTCCCAAATTTGCCCCAAAGTTCATACCTATGGATCCCCCATTGGATTTCACTGTCCAATACCAAATCTAGGCATTTTTGGCTCTTCCAAACGTGGGTTTTTTCAAAGTTGCGATTTCTGGTTTTTCTTACCACTGGCAATTCATTTTTGGGTGAGAAATGATGTTGGGTACTTCCACAATGGAATGGGGATGAGGAAGAAGCAATTCCCATGAAGTAGAGTGACTTGTGGTACAAGAAAACAGAGCCCATACTCTGCCATACGAATTTCTGGGCTGCCCATGCTCCATTAAAGCCATGGACTGTTTTCTTCAACCACTTCCTTACAATAGAATTAAATGTCAGCAAGGAAAGTCAAATGGGTTATCACAATGACATTGGCAGCTTATGGCTCATCCCACAATCCCCTCACCACTCCCTAGTGGATACACATGGCCCCTTCTCATTCGTTGCCTCCATAGCTAGTCTTGGTATTTTATTGCTTGATGTTTACTTACATCATTTTTACAATGTTCCATGGCTAAATAGCACATGGGTAACATAATGTCCAATGCTTTGTCATTTTAAATAAAATATGAATATACACTAGCGGGGCCTTGGCCTTGAGCTCCACGCTAGGTATACATACATCACATGTATACAATATTTACATTAGAAGCCAATATTTCATAAGGGTCAAAATTGGGGTATTACAATCCCCTCATCCTTAGAATAATATCGTCCTCGGTATTCCAAGACTTAGGAATACATATCCAATTTACACATCCAAAATTTTCAAAGTTTTTGCAAATATGCCATGCATTCTAGCCTTTACTTTGAACTTTCAGGACCAAGTCCCTTGGCTTCCACGAGCTTCTCTTGCTGGTTCTCACTTTGCTCACAAACAATACTTGCTCATAATAGCTGCAACCAATGGATTTAATTTCACCTATGAAATTCATCATTACACATCTTGTTAGGTCAAGCATAACCTAAACATTAACATCAGTCAATTGTTTTTCCCCAATTGACCTGGAGAGCCCATGCTCTATTCATGAGACATTCACACTTTCCATGTTTGTCCAACATACACATGAATTCTTTCATGTTCATCCATTAGGAAATTAACTACTTAAGCATTCACAATTTATTTCAAGCAAATAAACACACTCTACTTTCAGCCATACATGCATTCAACAATTTTTCGTTTTATAAATCCATCAATAAAAAGGAAAGAGAGAGCAGTAAGAGTTTTCTTCTCTTAGTCTTGTTCCATTCTGGAACCCACACCACCACGGTGGTTTTCATGTTCCTAGTCTCTTTCACCTCAACGTGAATGCTTGACCTGCCCTTCTTGGCTATGAAACTTAATGTCTATGGTCTATTTCAGACCTCTCAACCATGGAGTCCCTCCACATGGTTTGTCTACAACTCTTGGCTGCTAGGACTCACAAAGTCCCACTAGCCCCTTCTTCCATTACTGCTCATGCTGAGCTCTTTAGGACGGTTACATGTCCACACGCATCCTTGAGATGCTTTCATAGTCATTGCTTCTAGCAATACCTACACTCAAACATTGAATTAATTCACATGTTTAGTTTATTTTCATAGGAAATCATAACCAAATCATATACACATGTATATTCATAAGCAAGAAATTACAAGATAACCAAATACTTATCTGTATTGGATGTCTTCACTTTATTCCATAGGGTCCTTCTTTGCTTTACAAGCCTTGGAATCGCGTATGTATTTGGGTGTTTGGTCAGCGCACAGGCTGCCCCTCAATCATCAAATAATCTTGTATGTTTGGCCAGCACGCAGGCTGCTCCACAACATCAAATGGTCTTGTATGTTTGGCCAACACGCAGGCTGCTCCAAATCTTCATATAGTCTTGCATGTTTGGCCAACATGCAAGCTACTCCAAATCATCAATAATCTTGCATGTTTGGCTAGCACCCAAGCTGCTCCAAATCATCAATAATCTTGCATGTTTGGCCAGCACGCAGGCTGCTCAAAATCATCAATAATCTTGGATGTTTGGCCAGCACGCAGGCTGCTCCAAATCATCAATAATCAATGCCCAACCAGTCACTCTATGGATTTACCAAGCAATTTATACTTCTTTCAGGGTCCTTGCTTCTTGTATGACCAAGGTTTCCAACAAAGAAACAATAGTGCATCAGCTTAACTGTTACAAGACTTATACTTGTAATCTTCATTATTCCAAACAAGAAATAAATGAAATTGAATACTTATCTGTATTGCGCATTTCCTCTCTGGTCCATAGGGTCCTTCTTTTACTTTATAAGCCTTGGGATCCTCCTGTGGACTGGGATGTTTGGCCAGCACGCAGGCTGCTCCAAAACATCAAATAATTAATTCCCAACCAGTACACCTTCAAGCCGACTGGATTTACCAAGCATTTGGTGGTGCCCAACCAGTCCCATACCTGGTTGGCCCTCTCCATTGCCGAGCCAGCACATCCGTCTAATTCATCGACCAATGGAAGGTAACTGCGCCACCGACCATTATAGGTCAAGGCTCTACTACTCTGCCTTAGGCTTGCCTTAGCCTTTCACATGTATCACAATCCCTCAATGCGCATACAATTCTTCACCCACACAAAGGTGGCACTCCTTCTCTTATGTAAACCGGCGGTTCCCTTTAGGAACTCTTTAGGTGACTTTCTTAACTGTAGGCTATCATGGCCCCATGATACCCACTCACACTACACAAAGGTTACCACTGCTCATACATTCCTCTTGAGTACCATTTTTATTCACTTTTTCCTTTAATGTGCAGCACCAAATTTCATATGTATAAGTTGTCAACACAAAATGGATAAGCAAGCTCATCAGTATTGCTGCTCCAAAACAGTAAACATATTTCATAACATTCACTATCCAACATTGAAACACCAGGAATGCGTCCATTCCCTTAGGGCGTAATCAACATTGGCATCCCTAACATAACTCAGCACCAAAAATGCGTGCACTCCTTACTGATGTGAACTATGCAGGTCCTAATCATACTTGAAGCAGTCTGAATAGTATAAACAAATGGAATATGCTCTACATAGTAATTCTAACAATTAGACTTGCACACACATATATATATATATATTAGTCAAGGTTTATAGAACACTTATCCATTTGTAGATGTAGTCTTTCTTCATTAATGAGGAATGGGGGCTCCTTCTCTGAGTTGACAGTCCCTCGGTTTTCCATCCCAATTCCTTTTGATATTACATAACCCTCATATGTCTTACTGACATAATCTTTACCATATCGCTCATATTGTTTACCAATCATGCAGTGTAGATGAGACATTAATAATGTCTAATGGCGTTTCACCCAAAACTCATCTCCAAATCATGGAATCTCTTCCCATGAAGTTTGGCTTCTGCAGGCCCTCTCTCTTGGTCTTACTACAATGTGTCTTCCTGGCACACTTATTAAATAGCCAAACAATCAGCAACATTTAACATTACAATTCAATTCTAATGGTTCTATAACCAATCAATGGCATCAATAATTAAATTCAATATAAATTGGCAACTCTGTCTATTACAGAAATTGATTTTCTTATCCATGAGGCTATCCTCATATTGCTTGGCTCTTATAAGTGGTACCATTCTGTCCATTATGGATTTATGTTTGCTGCCATACATGAACATTCACTTACAACATGTCCTCCTGACACAATTTTACATAAGCCAAACAGTCATTAGCAATTATAAGCAAAATTTCAAATCTGAAAAATTTACAAATCTGAGATTTACAATTCTTCTTTCTAACAGAGCTTAGATTTCTCAACCATGAGATTCCTTCTCATAAGCTCTCAATCGAATTTTCAAATCTACTCCTTACAGAAGTTAGATTTGCAACCATGATATTATTCTCAAAACTTAAGTGAGAATATTTTTAGATTTGTTTCATGCATAAGTTAAATTTCACACCCATGAGAATCTTCTCATAACCTTTGGCTTTTTCACATGGTAGATTCCATCCTTCATCATGGACTTGCCCACATTGCCATGCCTAGAACAATCTACTAGAAATCTGAAACTTCAATAAGACAACACTTGTAAGTCTCATTGCATATAATATTTCATTGCTGCGACAGTCACTGAAGCATTTCCAGAATTATGACATTCCATAATTCAAACACTTCTAGATGTTAACATATCAATATCACCAAACTCATTTATTTCACGTAAATCATTATCACACTAAAATTGCAAGGTACAGTCACATTATTCATGCAACTCTGTCCTTCCAATAGAGCACTCTGGAAGCCTGTCAATCATGACTACCTTCATGCAATTCTTCCCCTGCATTCATAGCAGCTCATGAAATGATCCCAGAATTATCATTAATTCATCATTTCATCTATTGTTCAATTGTAATGAAACATATACATATATCACAATCATGCATGCACACAATACAGCTCCTCAGGTGTAACTATCCACATGCAAGCATACTCACAACATTTACTCAAGCTTTTCATATGCATTCACTCAATGCCACCTAGCATTGGTTCATGAATGTTCTACATTCAAACATATTATGACTTAATCATGACTATCTCGTATAACATGCATTACCAGAATCAAGAACACTTCTCCTCACTTGCTCTGGTTGTCAAACCCACAATTGACATACTCAAACGGCATGATATAATCTTTCATATGAATGCATTGAGATTTCTAAGCAATTATAGGGTGGAAGGATCATTGCCTTCACTTACCCACACCTCAACATACTCGATAGGTTAACATTCCCATTCGAGCATTCAATACCACATGCAAACCAAATCAACATAGTTCAAACATAGTCGAAGGGATCTTACCAAATCCTCTTTCAACATTCATGCAATTATGCATCAATAACCATTACCTACATGATTGTCATTAACATCACTTGATGTTACTTGATCGGTTGGCCTCTTACCAAGGCTACACAGCCCTTTTGCCAACCTCATGATCACAGATTTGCTGCACCATCCTTTCTTCATAAGGTTGTTGGATTTATGCAACTACATCTCATCATCTTTAGACATGCTTCCGTTGTCTTTGGTCCTACAACCAAAACTAATCACCAATGGTGATTATCAACCACAATATTTATCATTAGTGGTTCATTGCATATGTGAAATCTCACTACTTTTACCAATATGTAATTTCATATGCATGCAAAACATATACTCATGCACTGTGCAATGTTTATTAATATGTCAATCAATGCATCTTCATGCCACTCATCTAATTCTCTTACATTTTCAACATTCTCATGCTCTAATTTTATGCGCATAAAGATTATAAAATATAAATGCAGTTAGCAAGATAGGGATTAAGGAATTATCCCTTTTCAATTCCTCATCTTTGCATGAACTTCATCTTCCACATCATAACTGGTTCGATTTCATGGCATGCTACTTCCAGGCATGCAATTCTAGAATCTGCCCATATTGACAACAATTTGCCAAACAACCACTGGCACATTTTTGCTCCAGTTATCTATGATGCAAAATAGTTCCATTCGAATTCTAATTATGTGTCATTATTCCCTGCTAGACAAGCTTTCCAATGCCAATCCCCTTGCTCCATTCCGACATCGGGTGTGGAAACTACATTACTTCAAAAATGACAACTTTCACCCCAATTCTGCACATCTTACGCAGTTGTATTTTGGTCCGGAATGCCAACTTCACCCACCTATGGAAGAAAATCTCTGAAGAATCACGAAAATGTTTCTACCAGGGGAAGTTAGTCCATATAACAAGGAACGCTCAGCAACTCGCGGATATCTGTTCCGATGCTCCATTCCTCTTCTATGAATTTATGGGTTTTACTACTTCTCACTTTTCACTTTTTCCCCAAAATCTCAAAATTTGGTCGAAAATGGCTAACTCCCATTGCTCGTCACGGCTCAACTTCTGCGACCATCGCTGGATTTGACCTTAATTTCCCCACCGTGGCGCAGGTTTTATCTTTAACTCTGCCGCCGCGCACCGCGCCTGGCGCAAAATTTTAAAAAGACACTTAGAAACTTTTTTATTTTTTATTTTTTTTTATTTTTCACTAACTCTGCCACCAACGCAGTGCAGAAATTAACGCTAACTTTGCCGCTACCGCAGCACAGAAATTAACTTAATGCTAACTCTGCCACCAGCGCAGCGCAGAAATTAACTTAACGCTAACTCTGCCACCAGCGCAGCGCAGAAATTGACACTAACTCTGCTGCCAGCGCAGCACAGAAATTAACACTAACTCTGCCATCAGCGCAACACAGAAATTAACACTAACTCTGCCGCTAGCGCAGCAAAGAAATTAACTTAATGCTAACTCTGCCGCTAGCGCAGCGCAGAAATTAACACTAACTCTGCCGCCAGCGCAGCGCAAAAATTAACGCTAAAATCGCCGACAGAGCCTTTTCTAGAACTCATAAATACTTAGAAAAATTGCAAATTTTCACAGACAGACAGAAATATTCACAGACAGTTAGAAATTTTTTGGAATGTGCCCTTCATTCTTTACAAAGGTGAGTTACTACCGATCAAACTTGCATAAAAATAGTAGGATAATGGAAAGAAATTGCATCTCTAAAAAGGGATTTTCCTTTTTCACATTCAACAATCCAACCAATGGATTCACAATTAATCTGCAAGAATCCAACAAGCATGGGCAAGGAAAACTTATGAGCATAAGGGCATAATTTGCAAGCTTTCCCCACTTTCGAAAACCATCAATCGGCCACCTAAATGTTGGTTCATTGTAATTAACAAACATCATTAAGATATGGAGATATAACAACCAACTATTCAGGCTTTCAATCATGAACTTAACACATAGAAACTCATTTCCAGCCATGCCAAACATTTAATTTCATGCATTCAAAACATCATGGACATTCAAGGGACAAGGAGTCATAATTACTCACGGTCTCAAGCACATGATGTGTTATCTCATATGCACAACAATTAACTACAGACAATAACCAATACACAACAACATGCCCCATGCACACACACAAATCATATTTTCCTAATCTGCCGTGTGGATGTCGGCCCAACAACCGTAGTGTTTGAACCTTAAACTCTGATACCACTCTATAACGTCCCCTTACTCAATTTCATGTGCAAGGAAGGAAACGTTAACCAAACCACCGGGCTTATTGGAAAAACTCAGACCTAGTCAATTTCTTTAGAAATGCATGGTTAAATAAAACTTGTGCATACCTACTCATACTCAACAAACACAGCGGAATTAAACACTATGTATGCACACAGTTTCATCATGCAATCAGCATGTAAACAACAGTCATTAATTAAGACATTGCAGAACATGGGATTAATACAACTCAATTAGGAAACACATCAGAATAACCATAATAACATACAAGCAGAAGGAGATGCTTCAGCCTATTTCCTTCAGGCAGAATAGTGAAACAATCACATAATAATCAATCTCATTCTCATGCTATGCACAGGCATCATACCAACTAACTTAAGATAATCATTTCATCCAAGTAACATTAGTCATTCAACATACAGGGCAAACCACAGAATGAATATCATTCAAACCACAGAGAATACTTATCTTTGAGATGAAGCTGTCCAACAACTGGCTATGTGAGAGCAACGTTCCACCCAACCATAGATCTCTGTCCAGCCTCTATTCTTTCAGCTGAGAGATCACCCCTGAGTTGGGCTGTGTATCCACTAAGGAGGAACTAGACGGGCTCACTCACAGCCATGGGTTCACTCAAATGGTCATGCTAAGCCAACACACGGTTGGGTTTATCAAACACACAAGAAGATAGAGGAGGTTAATGTTAAGCCAGTGAGCTCAACAGCAGAGCTACATGCATCTCAAATGAACTCAACAGTCAAGCACCCACATTACCTACCACATCCAACACAAGGAAGGTCCCCTTCTCTGCTACATAGTCCCTCAGGCAACTCTTCCCTCAAGTGCTCTTCAGGTTGGGCATAGGAAGGTCCAGTTGCTAGCTTCCTGAGATTTCAGCCTTCACTAGCTTTATCAAGCAAATCCAATCTCTGCTCAATCATTCACACTTGGATTTCTCACCATTCTGTCAACGAATAACTCAAATCCGTCACTGGTTTTCTGGGCTGCAAAAACTGGGTTTTCTATGGATTTCGGGATAGCTAATGCTCCCAAATTCGCCACAAGGTTCATACCTATGGATCCCCCATTGGATTTCACTGTCCAATACCAAATCTGGGAATTTTTGGCTCTTCCAATCGTGGGTTTTTGCAAAGTTGTGATTTATGGTTTTTCTTAATGCTGGAAATTCATTTTTGGGTGAGAAATGATGTTGGGTACTTCCACAATGGAATGGGGATGAGGAAGAAGCAATCCCCATGAGGTAGAGTGACTTGTGGTACAAGAAAACAGAGCCCATACTCTGCCATACGAATTTCTGGGCTTCCCATGCTCCATTAAAACCATGGACTGTTTTCTTCAACCACTTCCTTACAACAGAATTAAATGTCTGCAAGGAAAGTCAAATGGGTTATCACAATGACATTTGCAGCTTATGACTCATCCCACAATCCCCTCACCACTCCCTAGTGGATACACATGGCCCCTTCTCATTCGTTGCCTCCATAGCCAGTTTTGGTATTTTATTGCTTGATGTTTACTTACATCATTTTTACAATGTTCCATGGCTAAATAGCACATGGGTAACATAATGTCCAATGCTTTTCCATTTTAAATAAAATACAAACATACACTAGCGGGGCCTTGGCCTTGAACTCCACTCTAGGTATACATACATCACATGTATACAATATTTACATTAGAAGCCAATATTTCATAAGGGTCAAAATTGGGGTATTACAAGTAGTGTCTTCCATGTTCGACTTCAAAACATTGTAATCACTTGGTCAGATTAGTATCGTTTTGGGTTCGAGTACAAGATCCTGGACGTTCCTGATATTGTTTCTACGTCCAAGTTGTGATGGTGATTATTTAATAGGTCTCCACATACACATCATGTTGATGACCTCAATATTGTATTGTCACACAAATCCACTATTGTATTGGTCATGGCATTTTTATTATCGTCTCATGGATCTACATTTGTTCAAAGTAGCCATGACTTGTCCACAATCTATATCATCTCAGTTATCATGGATCTGCAAATCTATTGGTCGGAAGCCGTGCTTTTAGTCAGTTGTTCCGAGCATGGGAATGCCTGTCTCAGTGGTTTTTGACATCTTGTTTCCTTCCAGCTCCTCTCTGACTCCCTCGATGCTATCTCCGCGTAATTTATTGATAAAGTATTTCGGCCATCAGTTTCTTCTGACCTCACACTTCAGGGGGCATCTATTATACCTCAAAGTTACACTTCGAGCATTAGTGTTGCATCTTTGTACCATGTGACCTAGCGATATTTCTCCCTAATGAATGTTACATGATGTTGGTACCCTCCTTGGTCTCATATGGACACCTTGGAGACAAATTCGCCCCTTGTTGGTCAAGACACAACTTACTTAACCAAGTGTCATTCCAAGTTGACCTTGATTACATTGATTTTCGTGCCCTACACATCTATGAGCCCGGGAAAAACTAAAATTTCCATGTCCCGCATAACCCTTTCCCCGCGAAAATCACCAAATTTTTGTGTTATGCTCAGTGTCTGGGGCGCAAAAATCCTTATTTATCCCTTGGCCTTGGAACTTAGATCTCTACCTTTCGAGATATTTCCTTGGGATTGACATGTCTAATTCGATCTCAACCTCCTCTCTTTGTTTAGCTTGGCTGATCCACTAAACCCTCATGAGATCCACCATCCTCTCCTTATGGTTAACCCCTCAAGTTCTATAAAGGAGAGGCCATCCATAAGCCATGGGGGGGGACTACTTGGGGGCATCCAACCTATGATCTTTGGAGATTTGCAAGGATATCTAGAGAGGAGAAGTCTTGGAGCTGGAGCTGACTTGGACATCAAGCAACCTATGCAAGTGTTTTCAATCTTCTTAATAAAGATAACTTGACTTGTTTCCCATTTCATGTGTATTGTATGTGAATCTTTGACATGAAGTGTATCTAGTTAGATTTGAATAGAACCTTTACTTCAAGGTATTTGGGAGTTTGTATGATTGTTCCTTGGTTAATATTGATAGGTTCTACTTGGGAGCTTCAGGATCAAAGCTGGAAGCGGGACAAACATCTGGTTGAAGGTGAGTTAAATCCTTCCATCGCTACCGAATACATTTAATATTGTTGTATAGGCTTAGTTTAGGACTCAAGGTAGCATTTGTTTCTTAATTGTCTTAGATTATAACTAGTTACATCCTAGTCTAGCCTAAGAGAGCCTCTTCTTATATGTAGGAAGAAAGTTCTATAACACAATGGACTGTGACATGGGAAATGATGATGGAATGATATAATGTGTCGGGAGTACCTGACGACGAGGACGATCCTAGAGCCGTCTATGTCCCAGAGTTAGAGGGAATCCATGATGTCGAAGCACTAGACATGTCGTTCGACAAATTCCAATAGCCATTGAAAATTAAGAAGGTCAATATTGGGTCAGTGGAAAATCCCAAGTTTTCTAGTATTGGAGACTATTGGGATGATTCAACAATTGCAAAAGGTCCCTGATCTACTGCATGAATTTCAAGACTTGTTCCCAACAAAATTTTATGAAATGAAGTGCTTCCTGGGACGTAAGCAAGATGAACATCCCTCTAAAACCTAATGTATGCCAGTAAAGAAGAGACCATATAGACTGAATCGCAGGTACAAGGAGCGAGTGAAGGATGAGATATATCAGATGTTTTAAGCAAGGATCATTGGACCTATCGAAGAATCAGAATGGATCATCACAATGGTCGTCCAAGATAAGAAGATCGGAAAAATTCGGATTTGTGTCAATCTAAGGAAACTGAACGATGCATGCCTTCACGATCCATTCCCTACACCCTTCACAGATGAAGTACTTGAAGGTGTTGGAGGCTAGGAGGTATACTCATTTATAGATGGATTCTAAGGATACCACCAAATTAGGATTGAAAAGGAAGATCGACATAAAACTACCTTCATGATAGAATGGGGTTGCTTTCAGTACATAGTGATGTCGTTTGGTCTCAAAAATGCCCCTGCAATCTTTTCAAGGCTAGTCATTGCTGCATTCAAATATTTCATCCACAAGTTTCTGGCGGTGTATATGGATGACTGGACCATTTATGGGTTGGTTAAGGAACACGTTGCGAACCTACGAATGATGTTAGAAAGGTGTCGACAACATCATATTTCACTGAATCTAAAGAAGTGTATTTTCTGTGCACCATTCGGTATTTTACTGCGACATATCGTTGTTGATGTATATGTAACTTCGGAATGTATTTCACCTATGTATTTCATCCATGTATATTGTACTCCTATAGATATGTTATTATTCCTCTATACGGAAGTGTCGTCATTTTTATTGACAAGTATCGCAAGTGTCATAACTTGCCGATGGGTTATTAGACCACCATGTGTGGGGTCGGCCCTGATTAATGTAACCATGGGTTATTAGGCTAAGTTAGAGAAGTTGGCCCCACTGGTTTATTGGGCAGGAAAGGACAAGTATAAATAGAGATTGGGACATATCTATTTTATCATCTCATTACTCACTCTTCCATCACTCGAAAAGTGGCACACATGTGAGGAGGAGGATCAGCTGCTAGGAGAAGACTATCTCTTGTACTTTGGTTGTATCATTGCTCTCTCTATCTCTGAGGAAGTTGTGGGGTTTTTCACCTTTATGGTTTTCCCCAGTGAAAATCTATGTGTCCATTGTCTTATGTGATTGGTTGATATGCTGTACATGTTATTCTCTCAGTAAATATCCTAGAGTATGTTGAATTAATGCTAAAAAATTAACATGGTATTAGAGCTAACCTGAGAAGAAGACATTGTGTAGCTGCGGAAGCTAGGGATTCTTTTTTATTTGGTTTCTCTCCACAGATTTTGAAAGGTGGTAAGGTATTTTGACTCTCCTCAACAAGGCACATCTTTCTATCCAATCAGAATTCAATTCTGAGCACTTTCCGTTTTGGCCCTAAAACTTAGGGTTTCCACAAAAATAGGAATTTCTGAAATCTGAAGACATAGTTGTACGCTCCTTAGAAAAATCAAAGTTTAGAGCTTTGGATCGAGATTTTTGGTTGGGTGAAGCTCCGAGAACTCAAACCCTAATTCAAGGTCCTCCCTAGTGAATCCGGGAATACTAAAAGGCATTTCTGAAGGGTGAAACTTTGCAGATCTCAAATTCTGAATATACCAGGCTGATCAACTCATTAAGGCGCATCTTTCTATCCTTTCAGAAGTTTGAAATTTACATTTTGAATTTTGAGGGTTTCTCTGACAAACCCTGATCCAGGACCAGATCCAGTTTTCAACAAATCAAGTGGTGAGACCTAAATCTTTTCTATTTCCATTTGAAGTACTCTTTAAAGATGTCTCACCACACCAAGCTTGAGGATAAGCTTGAAGGGGCTGATAACTTCCAAGCATGGAAGTATATGATTTGGTTAATCCTGGAAGAAAATGAGTTGGACACTTATATAAGTGAAGAGGTCCATGTTTCAGAGGGAGAAGAGGCTAAGGCTCTTCACAAGAAGAACTTGGTCAAGGCAAAGAGAATCATTGTTGATTCCATCAAGGACCATATCATTCCACATGTGTCATCTCTAAAGACACCTAAGGCAATGTTTGACTCTTTGACCAAGTTGTTTGAAGGGAAGAACATAAATCGGAAGATGACTCTACGGAACCAATTGAAAGGGGTAAAACTTGAGAATGGAGAGACCATTCAATCCTATTTCTCCAAGGTCTCTCAGATCAAGGAACGACTTGAAGCTGTGGATGAAATGGTGGAGAATGGTGAAATTGTCATGACCACTCTGAATGTCCTACCTAGGTCATGGGATTCCTTCATTCAAGGAATATGTGCAAGAAGGAAGTTGATCTCCTTCAGTAGAATGTGGAAGGAATGTTCACAAGAAGAGGCTAGGCTTGTAGCTCGAGAAGAAAAGATGGGAAGTGAAGATCAAGCTATCATATCTCACACCAAAAGAAGCAATCCCAAGAAGGAGCACTATCATCACAAGAAACCTTTTAAAAAGGGTAAGAAGGATCTGAGATGCTTCACATGTCATGAGAAGGGACACTTTGCTATAGATTTTCCGAAGAACAAAAGGGACAACAACTCCAACAACAAGAAGAAGGGAAACAAGAAGAGATATCATGCTCATGCTGCTAAGGATGATGAACCTCCTAAGAAGAAGGCTAGAGCAGAAAGCGATGACTCATCTAGTGAAGATGAATATGTTCTAATCTCTGCTCTCACAGGTACTATCTCTCATGGATGTAATGACTAGATTATTGATAGTCGGGCTTCCAAACAAATGAATGACTATAAAGAATCTTTTGCAAATCTATCTTAACATGAGTCACCCCATAAGGTGAAACTTGGGGATGACTATCAATATCCTATCAAAGGAAGTGGTGAAGCCTCCTACAACCTAGACTCTGGGAAATCTTTGAAGATGAAAGATGTTCTATATGTACCCAGGCTCAAGAAGAACCTACTCTCCATATCTACATTGGATGCCAAAGGCATGAGGGTTGAACTTGTAGATGGCCAAGTCCTAATGTGGCCAAAGGGTAAAACTATAGATGATGCAGTGGTGATTGGAGAGCAAGAGGGAGGATTGTACAAATTGAAGGGACAACCTAAAAATGCTATGGTCACATGAAGACAAAGATTCATCCATAGTCATGGATCACATAGAGGTATGTATAATTTGTTTTTGTAAAGGTTAACTTACGAGTTATGCAGGTCATTGAAAGAAAACATTGCTAGACACAACCAACAAATATGATGACCAGGTATGTTTTTCTTATATCAAAGGATCTTATACCTTTGTATGATTGATAATGATTACTCATAAAGTTACAAGTTTGAGTAATCTAGGGTTTATGCATATTATGTCTCTTACCTTGATTAATGATATGACTAACCAAAAGAGTTCTATAGTCAAATATGAATATGCATGAGTAAGAGAAGTCTTCCCTGAAACTTTGAATGCTAATTCTTATTATCTGTGTTTGAAAAGATTATACTAATGAATGTATGATTATGTATGAGATCTCGAGAATAACACAATGATGATACTAGTAAGAATGCATAGTGATCGAGGATGGATATAAGTTCAAGGACAGGTAATCCAGGAAGCAAAGATCAAGAGGGAGCACACTCCAATAGTTCTTGCAAGGAAGCAAATATTGAGAGGGATTCCACACAACAAACAAACAAAGATAAGTATTTGAATTGTCATTTCTTGTATATTTGATTGTTTAAATAATATTGTTCAAATACTTATGCTCCTAGAATTAGGTTGTGTGTTATGCATATTAGAATAATTGCACTAATGAATAGTATACTAGTAATATGCATGTGATGGGTAAGTGGCCTATGGCACTGTAGAACATTCCATTGCTACTTATCTAGAATGAAACCTCTTTGCTGACATGTTGGGAGTTTTGCACACTCTTAACAATGTTCTGGTAAATATTGGAAGGAATCTAGAAAGTTACGGGATATGGATAAATGTTGTATTGAAGCATTGTCTAAGATAATTGCATGAGTGTATGACATATTTATTTATGTGTAAGAATTTGTTCTGACAACTATCAGATGTTTTCTAATCATGCAATTTAACTTGTTTTGTAGGAAAGATCGTATACCATCACCTACAAAAGAAGGACTACAACATTTGTTCAACAACAAAGTTATCTATTGAAGATATTGAAGTTCCTAAGATTCGGGAAGAACGCCATGATCGAGGAGTACTAGTCGATCATGAAGAATGATGTTTGGGATGTAGTCCCAAGACCTGAATGGAAGTCTGTTGTGACTTCCAAGTGGATCTATAAGATCAAGCATGATGCAGATGGTAGCATAGAGAAATAAAAAGTGAGATTTGCAGCTCGTGGATTCTTCCAGAAAGAGGGAATAGACTATGAAGAAACTTTTGCTCCTGTAGCCAGATACACATCCATCAGATTAGTACTTGTTCTAGCTACAATGATGAAATGGAAGATACACCAGATGGATGTCAAGACAACCTTCTTGAATGGTGCAGTCGAGGAGGAAGTGTATGTGGAGCAGCCATTTGGTTTAAAGACACATGGCATGGATTCATATGTGTGCAGACTGAAGAAAGCCTTGTATGGCTTGAAGCAAGCTCCTAGGACTTGGTATGTTAGGTTAGACAGCTTTCTATCCACTTTGGGATTTACTAAGAGTAAAGCAGATTCCAACCTTTACTACAAGGTTGAGGAAGGTAATCCTGTGATACTACTCTTGTATGTGAATGACCTATTCGTAACAGGAGAGGATGGCTTGATTGTCGATACCAAGAGGAAGCTTGATGCTGAGTTTGAGATGAAGGACTTGGGTATGATGCACTACTTTCTAGGCATGGAGGTGTGGCAGAGTGAAGATGGAATCTTCCTTGGACAAGGGAAGTATGCAGTAGAGATCCTGAAGAGGTTCAAGATGATGGACTGCAAGGCCATGCCCACACCTATGGCATCGAACCTGAAGCTTCTGTGTGATGCTTCATCTAATCTGGTTGATGTCATGATGTATCGTCAGATGATTGGGTCCTTGATGTACCTGACGAATATGAGACCAGATATTTTCTTTGCGGTGAACACATTGAGCCAGTTCCTGACGGATCCCAATGGAGTTCACCTGGTTGTTGTAAAGCATATTCTGAGGTACCTGAAGGGTATAATTGATTATGGGCTCAAGTATGATGCGATTCAAAAGTTTAACCTGTAGGGTTATGTTGATTCAGATTGGGCAGGTAGTGCTGCAGATAGGAAGAGCACATCTGGGTGTTGCTTTAGTATGGTATCAGGTGTGATCTCTTGGTTTAGCAGGAAGCAGTCTTACGTAGCACTGAGTACAGCCGAGGTAGAGTATGTTGCAGCATGTTCGGCTAGTTGTGAGGCAGTATGGATCCAGAAGCTACTATCTGAGTTATTTGATCTCCCGCTGGAGGCTACTGGTATCTTTTGTGACAACCAGAGTTGTGTGAAGCTGTCTGAGAACCCGGTGTTCCACGAAAGGTCGAAACACATTGAGATCAAATATCACTATATCAGGGATATGGTGCAGAGAGGAGTAGTGAATCTCCTATATGTTGCGACGGATGAGAAGATTGCAGATGTGCTGACGAATTCACTAGCCAGAGTGAAGTTTGAGTACTTCAGAGAGAGGCTTGGTGTTCTTCAGATTGATGACACTTCGAGGAAGAAGTGATGGACACATTTGCAGGAGCCATCCCAAGCATGGTGAGAGGAGGATCCTTCCCATGGTTGTGGATGTAAGCGCTGGATGATGAGCATCAAGACGATGCTCCAGTTACTTCTCTGTATATGCATCATGTTAGATGCTTGTTATGATCAGTTGGATCATGTATATGTATATGCATCATGTTGTATGCTTGGACCATGTATCTGTATATGTATCAGGTGGATACGATTGTATGATCAGGTAGATCATGTATGTTGAAATATATCAGGTGCATACATTGTATGATCATGTACATCAGGACGATGTATGGTGAGTATTAGGTTGATACTCTGTGGCTGTGGACAGGTTGTGCAAGGGTAGCACGTAATAAGTCCTGGAGATCTGGACAGGATGAAAAATGCCTCAGATGCTCTTTAGAGATCTTGCTTGGCAAGACACTCTTTTAAGGTTTTGCTAGATCACATGTAATAAGTCCTGGAGATCTGGACAGGATGAAAAAGGCCTCAGATGCTCTTTAGAGATCTTGCTTGGCAAGACACTCTTTTAAGGTTTGGTGGGGACCACATGTAATAAGTCCTGGAGATATGGACAGGATGAAAAAGGCCTCAGATTCTCTTTAGAGATCTTGCTTGGAAAGACACTCTTTTAAGGTTTCGTGGTAGGGTTCACATGTAATAAGTCCTGGAGATCTAGACAGGATGAAAAAGGCCTCAGATGCTCTTTAGAGATCTTGCTTGGAAAGACACTCTTTTAAGGTTTTGTGACTGTCACATGTAAAAGATCTTGATAGATCCGATAGGTTGAGCTGTGTGCTCGTAAAATGCCTGGGATGCTCTTTCGAGGTTTTTTTGACACATGTAATAAGTCCTGAGGATTCCATAGTATGGCCAGTGATGAAGACCTGCAGGTGGTGGGCCTACATCTAATATGAAAAAGGACTAGCTCTATAGAACTTCCTATGACGAGTAGATCAGAAATTGATTGAGATAGCAGCAGTAGTGACAATGACGATGATTCGATGATGATGATCCAGTGAAGATGATCCAGAGAAGAAAAATTGTGCTAGCAGATCTGTGTCGAGAAATACCTTCCTAGTTAAGAGGGAGTGTTGATGTATATGTAACTTCGGAATGTATTTCACCTATGTATTCCATCCATGTATATTGTACTCCTATAGAGATGTTATTATTCCTCTATATAGAAGTGTTTTCATTTGTATTGACAAGTGTCACAAGTGTCATAACTTGCCAATGGGTTATTAGACCACCATCTGTGGGGTCGACCCTAATTAATGTAACCATGGGTTATTAGGCTAAGTTAGACAAGTCGGCCCCACTGGTTTATTAGGCAGGACAGGACAAGTATAAATACATATCGGGAGATCTCTATTTTATCATCTCATTACTCACTCTTCCATCAATCGGAAAGTGGCGCACATGTGAGGAGGAGGATCAGCTGCTAGGAGAAGACTATCTCTTGTACTTTGGTTGTATCATTTCTCTCTCTATCTCTGAGGAAGTTGTGGGGTTTTTCACCTTTATGGTTTTCCCCAGTGAAACTCTGTGTGTCTATTGTCTTATGTGATTGGTTGATATGATTGATATGATGTACATTTTATTCTCTCAGTAAATATCCTAGAGTATGTTGAATTAATGCTCAAAAATTATCAATCGTAAGCAGGAAGGTATGTTGGTCGACCCAGCGAAGATTGCGATCATTGTCGAATTACCACCACTGACGACAGTAAAAAATCTAAGGGCGATGTTGGGGCATACATGATATTACAGGAAGCTTATAAGAGGATATGCATCAATTACTGCACCTATGGAGAAGCTCTTAAAGAAAGATGCAAAGTTCGAGTGGAACTATGAGTGCCAGAAGAGCCTCGACATACTGAAGGAAAATATGTTCATAGCATTGATATTAGTTTTCCCCAACTAAAAGAAATAATTCCATGTCCATGTAGATACTTCATCAATAGCACTGTGGGTGATATTGGCCCATCTAGGATAAGGGTCAATTGACCATCCGATCGCATTTGCGAGTAGGAAGTTTTCCACCGCAGAGAAGAATTATACAACGACGATGAGAGAATGCCTAGAGATGGTATATGCACTGCAAAAATTCCGACACTGTCTACTTGGAGGACACTTCAAAATGTTCACTAACCACTCAGCATTAAAATACTTAGTCAACAAGCCTGTGTTGGGAGGGGGGAGATCTGTCGATGGTTGTTTCTATTTTAGGAATTTGATTTTGAAATAATTGTGAAACATGGAAGATTGGATGCAGGACCCGATCATATTTCAAGGATTGAATCAGGCGAAGAACCAAGGAGCATCGATGAAGCCTTTCCTAATGCGGAGCTATTTAGGATTGGAATGGTCGATGACCATGATGAACAGATTATTCAATTATTAGCTATAGGAAGAGCACCTGAGGAGTTCACTACCAATTAGAAAAAGCATCTAGTTGTCAAGACCCTAGATTTCCAACTAATCGCAGGACATCTATATAAGATGGGGCCAGATGAATTTCTTCATCGCTGTGTCCTTCTGCATGAACAAGAAAGAGTGTTGGAGGAAGATCATGATGGGATCATAGGAGGAAATTATAGAGGACGTGCAACCGCTAGGAAGATACTTAGAGTTGTTTTATGGTGTCCCACACTGTATGGTGATGTTGAAAATTATGTCAAAAGCTGCGAGGTATGTCAAAGAACTGGGAAATCGTTGCAAAGGGATGAGATGCCACTACTGCCTCAGTTGACGTTACAAGCCTTCAAAAAATGGGCAGTTGAATTCATGGGACCCATTAACCCACCAGGAAGAAGAACAGGTGTGAGATACATTATTACCATGACTGACTACTTAACTAGATGGGCTGAAGCAACACCGGTGAAGGATTGGACAGCTGCAACAATAACAAGGTTTCTCTTTGACAATGTGGTCACCATATTTGGGTGTCAGAAGATATCGATAAGCGATCAAGGAACACATTTTTTCAATCAAACCATCAGATCCATGATTGAGGAATTCCAAATTCAGCATCAAAGGAGTACCCCATATCACCCACATGTGAATGGTGCGGTTGAAGTGTTGAACAATATATTGGAACATGCGCTCAATAAGGTGTGTGACACAAACTGTGATGACTTGGAATTGAATATTCCAGCGGTATTATGGGCCTACAAAATGACATGCAAAAGGTTGACATGCCAAACTCCTTTCAAGTTAGTATACAAACAAGAATCAGTGATGCTGATGGAATACATTGTCTGTAGTTTGTGCATTGCAGCAACAATAGGAATGAGTGATGACAGAGCCATTGAAGAAATATTGGCGCAACTGTTACAGCTGGAAGAAGATCGCTTCATTGTAGGATTTCATCAGCAAGTAGAAAAATATTGACAAAAGGCTTGTCATGATCTCCACATAAAGGAAAAGCACTTTCAGCGCAAAGATATTGTTCTGCTATACGACATTAAGTTTGCAAATCACCTAGGTAAGCTCCAGATGCATTGGCTTGGTCCATACATAATCAATTTCATTACTAATGGAGGTGCAGTGCAGCTGCAAAATTTAGATTGAACACTGTTGAAAAATTTAGTGAACGGGAGCCGGCTAAATCCCTTATCAGGATAGCCAGATGCACATCAACTGAAAAAGCACTCGATTCGACATGAAAAAAATAAAAATAAAATGAAATAAGTACATTGTGAATTTCAGGAGTCTGTCAACAACACTATTTCTATCGATGGAATAGCAACAAATTTTGAAATGGAGACAGGGTTTTGGGCATGTCAACATCCAGCGAGTGGAAAACGAGTCAAATAAGGTATTAAATGTAGCAGTTAAGGCGCGACAGACGATGACGCAAGTGGATGAAGGCACATTTAATGACCAATGAGTGCACAAGATTTGGTAAATCGAAGGAGGATTTGGAAATCATTGTCCAAAGTCGACTCGATGAACGAGGAGTGGGAAATAGAAGTTATAAATATACACATAGATGGACAGTCCAAATTATTGTGCTTTGCGAGAGTTAGTGAAGAAATTGTAGAACAGAGCCGAGCGAAGAGTGATTTTAGAGAATTACGATGCCACACATCATTTCCAACACGATTACGCAAGACCAACCCAAGCTGACGACAATTGTCCATGAGAAACTGGATATTGCGTCAATTTGGATGATCAGAAAGAAGAGAAGTGCCAACCATCCAGTGGATACTGACCAAAGGCTGAAGCAGGATATTTGCAGTTTGGTAGGGGGTGCAACTACAATAGGAGAAGCGGGAAAATCAAGCGTTGCAGAGGAAGAAAGGACACCAAGAGGAGGGTAGAAATGCCCAACAATAGCATACATACTAGGGTATGTGCCATCACGAAAGGAAGGGATCCAAAAATAAGACTCAGAAAGAACACCAAATACATTATCTATGAGCCAACAACACCATAGGGTGTCCACACCGCTGGGGATGTATTACAACGATTGCAAAAACTGCAATACAATGACCACGTTATACTAGCGTATCTGGAGTGAAATCAGAACATATTTATCGACAAAGTGCATAGAGATGGAGGACCCATCACTAGAGAACCAACACAATGGGTGTTGGGGTTGTATCATTCAAGGCTACTATCCATAATCCACATGTTGCACTTCAGGAGATCGGTGAAGGTGAATGCATGCATCAAGAAATTTCTTGTATGATTTCATGGCGTATACTTATGGTTGGATACGAAGATCCTGATCACAGTGGACTTGATCGCGCATATCATTGGGTTACCCAAATCAGGGGTAGACCCATCGCAGTACCTCCAGGGGGAAGGATAATGACAAGAAAATAGCAGCAAATATGAAGGCAAAGTATGGGGTGGATAAAAACACCTAAGGATATATGATCGACACGATCAATGATAGAACTGTAAGGCTCATAGTGAAGATGTTGGAAATCAAGATTGTAAGGAAGAATCACCCCAATCAATGCACATTAGGGGTGATTGCATCGACGAAACAGTGCGCAACCAGAGTTCAAATGAACTAGTCGTTGTTCCTACTTAATGAGTTGATGGAGGATGTGGTGGGAGAAAAAGAGATGGGGAATCCCTTCACATATTAATGGCTCCTACTGTTGATTGCGCTAGTCGCATGGATGGAGCCTCCACAATACTAGGGTATGGAGATCGAGAAAGAAAAAGTGATCCAAGGGGAAGATACCAGAACCTTTGGGAATTGAACGAAAAAGAACGACAAAAAGGTAACAACATTCAGTTTTTCATTTACTTAGAAGAACTGTGCACATAAGCGATCAAGGTTCCATGATTAACAAAGACTACAGCAAGGAAGTATTAGAGGATCGCGAAGCTCACTGTGGGGCCACAAGCGATATTCATCCAAGCAAGCATAGATCCTGCACACCAATGGGTCACAACACAATAAAAGCTGAGTGAAGAGGAACTGGATGCCATAGTCAAAGAATGGCAGGAGGAATGGAAGGTTCTAGTTAGCAAAGACCAGCTATCGAACCCTGAGGATGGGAAACCGATAGATGTGCCAAAGACACAACTAGAGGCGATGGAATCATATGAGGAAGATGAAGGTGTGGATGACCATTCAGGCACCGCAAGCCATGATGGGGCATCAATAAATACCCAGATGGATTCAGAGCTAGAGGCTCAATGATAGGAATCCAGGATGAAGAAATGAATGGAGGTAGGTGAGGGGATTACTACTGTCAGTCTCCCCGATGAACAAATGAATCAACTGATGGAGAAAATAACAACTGTGGTGGAGGAGAACCGTGCAAAGGTCACACAACATGCGAATGAGTATTTTCACGAAGTGTCAAAGCTGTTGCAGACATTGAGCATTGCAATCATGGAGACAAATCTACTTCCAGGAGAAGATATAAGTGCATCAGAGGTGCGCAGGTATGAGGTAGATATTGGCACCCAGTGGCGGATCGTACATGTGTTACGTAGTGTGATCACAATAGGGAATGAGGATTTGGATGCATCATTGCGAGGACTAGAGACCATCAGTATAGACATAAACATGTTTCCCAGGTTTATGTTGCATCGCACTCACACAACAGTGAGCGAAGAGATCAACAACCGCAAATCATCAACGCATGATCAAATGGTAAGTTATAAGCAGCAGGTGCGAAGCATGGAAGCAGAGGTTGAATGACTCCATGAAGAAAAGGAGGTGGTAATGACTGAAAGGATGAAAGTAGAGGAGGACATAAAGATATTAGAAAATGCCATATCCATGGCATGTGAAGACATGCCATAAATAGGCAAAGAATTTCTTACGGAAGCAAAAGCATTGAGGTTGGGCACAATCATTGCAGATCTCCGAAAAGAGAACAAGGACTTGTAGACAAGGGCGGTGTCGAGAAAACCACTAGAGCAAGTTTAAGAAATGAAGAGAGAAATTTAAGAGGATGCGACATAAATAACATAGATGGAGAAATCAGCACAGAGCATTGCGGAGGAAATATCGCAACTTTGGGGAAGTCTCGTGCAGGATGAGCAGTTGCACTAGATAAATGTGCAACTAGGTGAGGAAGAGGAGCAGTTAGAGGAATTGAGGGGATTGCTAAAGATGATTCCACTATTGGAGCATATGACAAAGGCGACAGATTTGAAATAATTACAACATCATGTCAACAAGGCGCAAACAAGGCAGCAAAGAAGAATGACGCAACTAGATGAGTTGTAGACAAAAGCAGAGCAACTGGTAGTTGAGGTGATGCCAGTACTGACGCAGCTAAAGTATAATCTGGAGAAAGTGCAGCAGGAAAAAGGAAAGCAAGCGTCAGAGAAAGAATTTGAATACTACGCAACACTCAAAGCTGCGGCCAAGGAATCTGTCAACCAGATCAAGGCATTTTATGATGAGTTCAAGATGCAAGTGAACGCACCAACAACATCCAGCTGAGGTGGCTCGAGGAAGAGCCACAATTTTGTGTTGGGGGTTTATTGGAACAAGGTCAAGTCGCATAAATTTGGTACATTCGGCGATGAAGGGGACAACGACAAGGGTAAAGAACCAGTCACAGAGCGGATAAAGTGGAAGATAAGAGGATAGTGTAGAGTAGTTATTTATTTTGTTAATTAATTAATGTGTTATTCTATGAAGTGGACCAAGTGTAATGGCCAAGTGAGCCTATAAATAGGGGTATAATTGCAAGCCTAAGAGCATCCATCTTGATCATTATTTGTTTCTATGCATCTTTTCGTTCAGAGATCGAGCATCTTTTTGTATTGGATTTGATCTGACCTTCGACGTCCTTTTCCTTTTTCTTGATGTTGATCTATGGATCTGATGTTGTATTGGTTCTAGGGATGTATATCTGTGATACTGCGATCTAAGATAGATTGATAAATAATGAGAAGGAATGATTTGTCCATGTCTGTGTTTCTTTTACATATTGTAATTTGATTGATTGTGTATTATCGTAGCTTAATTGAATGTATGCCTCATGATGGTTAAATATGGTGTATGAATGAATCAATAATGTCGCAGTAGTGTGATGTATCTCATATCAGTTAGATATGATGCTATAATTTTTTATTGTGTAGATATGGTTAATATGTTCTGATGCGAATAATGTTTAAGTTGATCTCCGGATTACTTTGTAATTGAGTGCGAATGATGCATGTTCTATTGTATATGTGGAAACGAGGTTCCTGCATCCCCCCTTAGATATCTCAGGCAAGACTTCACTCGCTTCACGGGTGTTGCTGGAAGGGATAAACCCTTTTTGGGACAATGTCTATGGGAGATGGTGTTGAGTTTTGTTGACACTTGTGCGAAGTGAACCCCTGTCGACAGATCTGTGTCAACACTTGTAGTTATCATGTTTAAGTATGATGGATAGTGACAATGTCTAAATCACAGATATCACAATGATATACCAAAGATGACAAGAAAACATATTTGATTTTTACTATCACATAGTACATAAAGGAGATGTGAAAAAACAGTTTGTGAGGCAAGATCACATGAAATAGATCATGAAACTAACTTGTAGCTTACACCAGGTAAAGAGACTCTAGTTTAAATGCATATTTTAGAGATCATTTTGGAGCTTATATTCATGCGTCAACAGAAGGAAATAAACAATGCAACTTACAACAGTCAATTCATTGATATTAAACTCATCCCATCAATGCAGAATACTATTTATTAAGACTGATTGTCACCATGAGGTAGCTACTGCGAGAATGGAATACATCCTCCTCTCCTATTGGCCCAATATTGTTGTATCATTCAAAGGAATATGCCCTCCTTGTCATGTGAATATCTATACTATTGTATGCAAAATCAATTTCTCAAGAAGATGGCCACGATTTTCCCTTTTTCTTGGTAGTTTCACCCTCCTATTTAGGTCCTTATATCCTTTCACATCCCCACTATAAGCTACAACTACCATACTGTCTCTTTTACTCTCATTTTGGAAACAATCACTGCATCTTCTTCTTTAGGTATGCAATTATAGAGAATGATGTGATGGTCTCAATAATTCTAAAGGTAACCCAGTCGCCCTCCTTCATAGTCAACAGTTCATATATGAAGTGAATATTGAGCACAAGAAGAACATTGACTCTATCTATTATCCCACTAATTTTTCCTCACTTCTTTAACCTTGGCTAGTGTGGCACGATTTACAATGGAAGAAACAATCTCCTCTATTAAGTGAAACCTTCTCCCCAAAGACATTGGTACCTTTGATTCTTCTCAGATATGAAGAAAATATGAAATCTCGATCCACACCAATGAAGCACAATAGTATATATAGATGATCTACTCCCTAGATTGGCTAGGATGGATAAGTTTCACCATCGAATCCAATGCCCACAAATGGTTTCCATCCTCAACACCAAAAAACACTCAAAGAGCTCCTTGTATCCAATTTCATAAGATAATAATCGATAATGAGATAATGAACTCTCTTTTTTCGTTTTATAACCTTATTTTACCATTTCCTCTCAATTAAATCATTTAAGTGACTTTATAATATTTTATTTAATATTTTCCTCTCAAAGTCACTTTATAACCCTTTTAACTCATGTTTAATGTTGGAAAGTGATTGATTTTCCTCCAAGACATTCCTGGACATTGTAATTCCCTTTCTCACCATCCTATCGTTTAGATATTTTCATTTTGGTTCCAACGAGCTATTACACAAAGTTATTCCCTCCGATAACATTCTCCAAATAATATCTATTGTGCAATTAATTAAAGTATGCTCAATAATAACTCAAAATAATGGAAATCATCATAATGTTGTGAGACCAAGAGAGAACTGTGCAAAAAATAATCTTGATGATGAAATATAGTGAATGGAGTAGCTTAGTCTTGTAGAACTCCTCCAAATCACCTGAGTCCACTATTATCCTCATTTTACTCCTCGTAATGCCACTTCTAACTATAGAACACTAGAATACAAAAATGGGGACATTACAAGTCCTCTCTCACCAAAGATTGATTTTCCTCAAGCAATGATAACACACCCCCACACAATCAATCCAACTAAACCAACTGAGTCCAAAATTGATCCCAGGGTCCCAAATCAACCTAGGAGATCTGTAGCACCCACTACTCAAAGTAATACCCTATGACGTACCATCACAAGAGTCCTACTGAAAGCATCCTGTAAGTAGAGTAATAAACTGTGGTGTAAACCCGACCAAATCCTTAGAGAATTTCTCTACTAATATCTCAATCCCTTGTTCTTGAAAATAAATACCGGTCCTCTCACCTCTATAAATCACTAAACTTCCAGTCATTGTAATCATGAGGTACAAAATCAATATGAGAACTGTGGATTACCTACTCCATCCACTGCTACCCTACATAGTATCCACACAAGGATCCTCTTGGAGAATCCCAAACAAAAAAGGAATTAAACACTGTATCCATCCCTCATAAGTCCCCCCACCTAGGAAACTAATCCACTGCTGCACATGGATAGGCTCCTTAAGGTGATAGTGGGATCTCCCTCCTACACCATTCACCAAACTGTCAAATCCGATAGTGTTGAGGTCCCTTACTAACCTATGAAGGAATACACCATGTTGACATTGCTCCACTTTGATCATACATATATGCTTCTCATAATTTATCTACAACATCAGCCCCTAGAATTCCAAACTTCCATCTACACTCACACCAACCATCTTCCATCTATGCTTGTACAATAAACTAGTTGTCATGTACAGCTATATGCCTACACAAATACCAGGATCCCATGTGAATATGAAAAAGGAATTGTTATTTTTCTTCTTCCTTAGTACCAAATACACCAAGGGAAGAGCATAATCACCATACAATGTCTGACCCTGAGTCATACCAATGATTCCCCCCCCCCCCCCCCCCCCCCGTGATTTTCTCCATCACTTTATCAAGATCTATTGTACGATGAAAAGTCCCACCTGGATCCCAATGTCAACCTAGGAATCTTTCATCCCAAATATCCAATGGATCCTACTATACTATACCCTTGGCTAGGAATGTCTTCCCAAGAATCACTACTCAATAAGACACCAACTCTTAATATCTCTCTAATCCAACCCCTGAAAAGGACCTTGTGCATAAGCAATATCACAAGGAATAGTCCCACCATGCTGACACTGGGCTATTTTTATTTTAATTGGAATGCTCATATACCATCGCCCTATTTATAGGTCTTAGCCAACCTGTAAAAACCATCTAGAATATTTTTCTCTTTCTCCCTCATGCTAGATTTCCTTTCCACTATGAAAATGTGGGCTCAAGGTACTACAAGCCTTGTCTATGTACTCCCGAAAAGTGTTTCTTTGAAATGCAAGAGTGTGTTTCTTTTATTGCCCCATCAAGGAATCTAACTGCTCTTCAACGCTATAAATCTTGGTAGATGACTCAGAACACATAACTTCAAGGACCTTAAGCTCAACATCTCACTGTAATATGGTGTCCTAGAGTACCTTGGTCCTCTCCTTCATTTCTAGAAGGCCTTCTTTAAGACGTTCAATCTTATTTTGGTAACTATCATCTGGAAGCCTTGTATCCTAGAAGGATGTCTTCATATCTACTTGCACTTTATTAAGGGTTGGCCCAAAATATGAATGCTCAACCATCTCATCCATAACTATAACTTGATCCTTCCATGGGCCAGGTTTTTTTAAGGATTTTAATATTATAGCTATGTATAATATTATAGGTGATTATTTTGGATTGAAAAAAACATGTATATAGATAGGTGGGTGAATATTGAATATAAAACATGTGATTTACTACTAAAACATGTAAATTTTGGCGAATATTATGATAAAAAAACACATTTTATGTAAATATAGGCAATATTAGAGACTCAAAATGACCAAACAGCAAATTTATTTATTGAAAAAAAGCTCGAAAAATAGCCAATTGGTGAAATTTTGCCCCTAAAATTTACCCTACAATGGGCCCTCCAAAAGAGATATCTCATGATCCCCATGATGCACACTATGTATACTAATATAAATTTTTGAATCATAATTCTCCTCTTGTCCATGCAAATATGAGTGCTCCTCATGTTTGACCATCATAAGAGGATCTTTCCTCAAATATTGAGTGTCAATCCTAGAAGTATTTACACCACTATCATCCTCATGTTTGATGGATGTAAATTCATGATTATGCAAAGGTAATAGAATGCTATTGCAAAACATAAAATCAAACCTTACCTCATGTCTTTTCATAGTGTCTTCAAGGTCCCCAAGTACTTCTTCCTTCATTGTTTTATGCTCTATATCAAAAGTTGATCTAGTAGATGTGTCCAACTAAAAATAAAGAGTATTTTTTTTCCTAACTTCTACCTCTTGGATGCAAGTTACATCCTCATGTGTATCATTTCTAACCATAGATCCTTCAAGAATTTCTTCAATCTGTTGATTTAAATTCTTTGTTATCACTATCTCTTCTTCAAATTTCATAGTGTCACTTGTCTCTTTGTTCTTAACACCACTTGGCTGCAATAAATATTTTTACTTATTAATTCCACATATGCGATCTACCATCCAATTTTCCTAACATGTGAAACAAATCTTCTCTCTTCTCATTCGGTTTTTTCTCTTTTTGGAAGATCCTAAAACTTGTGATGTAATGTCCCCTCCTACCATACTAGCAGGATAGAGAGGACGTGGTGCTCAATCCAGGCAATTAGCCCCATATCCATTAATTAAACTTATTGATACAAAGACATGTATATGTGCATGCTATAGAAACACGACGAAAATTAAATAAATATTGTTGATATCTAACATACATTCAAGATTTCTGTGATAGCCATTAAATAAAGACCTTTGCAAAATTATAAAAGATCATACGGAAATGCACATACTTTTAAAAACACAGCGGAAGTAAATTCATTTAACACATCCACATACATTCATAATATTCATCAAATGATAATTGCAAATTTAACACAAGAGAATACTTATCTCAATAAGGTAGTCCCAAGCAACTGGTTATGCAACTGCAACGTTCCACCCAACCATAGGCCAGTTGTGCTTATCAACCTCTTGATACAACTGCCACCCCTGAGCTGGGCATGATCTCTACAAGGAACCAGGGAACAACAGACTCACACATAGCTAAGCTTACACCAAGATGAGCCAAGCCAATCTGCAATTGGGTTTATCAGGCTGCTAGGACATGGAAGGGAAGAATTGCTAAGCTAGTGAGCTCAATCACAGAGCTATGGGTACCTCTCCCAGATCTATTCAGCTTGGCACTCACAATGCCTACACACCCAACACAAGGAAGTATTCTCTTCACTGCCACACAGCCCCTCAAGCCATACCTTCCTTTCTAGTGCTCTCAGGATGTGCATAGAAAAGTAGCCAGCCCTCTTGATCTTCATGAGAGGTTACTCCCTACACTAGGTTTATCAAGCCAATTCTGTCCACTACCACTCCAGTTTCTTGCTCACAGTTTCACATCAAAACAAAGATGCACATAACAGCAAACTACACTTGCTAAGCATGAGAAAAACGTTTCAACAGTGGGGTGCATGAGATGGGGTTTCCTGAGCTTCAGAAAAACGTGGGTAGACTCAAAACGTATGGGCACTTGGAAAATTCGACTGGGAGAGCAAAACCCATTCCAGAAAAATGCCCCAGGGGCAAAAACGACCTCTCCCTCAGTCCCAATTCACGTCCCTCCTTCCCCATCTATTGCACAATACCAAAAACGAGTTCCTGGGCATGGAAAAACACAGGGTTATGGTGAAAAACGTGAGGATAAATTCCAATGAGCTCTGTCTGCGTGAGAGGAAGAATGTAATGGATGAAGAATTGCCTTAGGCAGCATTTCGTGGGGGTTTTCTTTCCCAACAAGCCAAAAATATGATTTCCAGGTTGATGGCTTGCCCATGCACAAAAATTTGACTGCCATACTTCTCCAATCCCAAGACATTAACTGCCCCAACCAATCTTTGGAAGAATTAAATGATTGGGTGCATGGGACAAAATGGATAGTTAAGAGTTCATGGGTTTTCTTATTGACACATGGGCTGTCCCTAGTGGCTCAAGGGTTTGGTTATTTCCCCTCCCTATTCCTTATAGAATCATGCCCCATCTCTTTGTTGCATAGCATAGCCAGTTGTGGGTCTTTTTCCATTAAAATTCATATTTACATGATGTCTTACTTACATTGTGCCCATCTCGCACAAGAACCACAGGCATCTATTTTTAATTGCCGATACATAAAATGCTAAATCAATGGTGGGGCCTTGGCCTTGAGCTCATCACCATGATCAATTTACAATATTTACATCATTTGTGATTTAATACAAAGGGGGTCAAAATGGGGACATTACATGTGAACACAATGAAATTCGTTCTTTTTTCATGAACTCCTCAATTTTATTCTTCCCTTGATTCCAATGTTTTTCCTTTGGATTTTTATTTTGGATTCCCACACAAAGCTCATCAACCTTTGCTGATTTGAACTCTTCTAAAAATTTTCTCCCTACAATTTTGCTAATATGGGGGTTGGAACTGATGGATTTGAGATGTCCCGTCATCTCCAACCCTTTTTGAATCCTTGGAAAATTACCTACCAATGGATCATCCATGTCCCCTATGAATCCTTGAGTATACTACCTAAAGATCATGCTATACCTATTGATGGGGCTACAATATAGGTATAAAGTGCATTCCTTTTTACCATTAGGGAGTAAGAAACCAAGCCAAAATCACCCCTTTCTGTAGGCTAGGATGTGATTTGATTGACTATGGAATAATGTTGGTTAAGTAGTAATATTTTATGTGTTTAGCCTGCTTTTAATCAGCTAATCAATTGGATGAGAACCATGTGCGAATAAGTGCGGGTTTAAAGACAACTATGAAGATTGGCAAGCCAAGTTACAGTTAATACCGTAAAGAAATAGAAGAATAACTCGAGGTCACTCTATCGGTCTTTCCCGATTTTTAGGGATAAATCTAAAGTAGACTAATCTCGTGATTCCCAATGAAGGGAATTTGTTGAAACTCTTTAATAAGTAGATGCGCATGCATATCATGGAACCATCTTATGCATTTTTGTTATTTTCCATTTTCAGACATTTTTTCGCAGCACTCGGTTGATATGGATTTCATACCAAATTAATTAAGAAACAGTGTTTTACATCATATGTGAGTTTATAAGTCTAAATTAGCTCCTATAATACGCTTTGAGGAGGGACCCCTCTTATGCATCAAGACTGATCACCAGAGTCTAAAACATTTCCTGGAACACACGTCTCCTTCCCAACATACTTGAAATGGGTTATGCCTATGAGATCACTTACAAGAAGGGTAAGGACAACCTGGTGGTAGATGCTCCTTCTTGCACATTTGATGACCCAGTTTCTATTTCAACTATTTCTATGCTTGTTCCAAATTGGTTGCAATCTATTCAACAGGGCTATGTCTTCTATGAACTCCATTTTTCTCCATCGGAAGGGCACTCTGGGTTCCTCAAAACGTATGACCGAGAACAGTGTAACTTCTTTTGGCAGGGACTGAAAATGACAATTCAACAGATGGTGGTTGAATGTGATACTTTCCAAGTCTACAAGGGTGAAACGACACTCCTTCCGGGATTGCTTGAATCCTTTCCCATCCCTACACAGATTTGGACAGATATTTCTATGGGTTTCCTTGAAGCGCTCTGGTGGTACAATACCACATCTAAAATGACTCCATATGAAGAAATCTATGGTCAGGAACCACCAGTTCTTCTTCCATACACCCTCAGCAGTTCCCCAGTTCAGGCAATTGACTCAGTTCTTTGAAACCGTGATCAGATTCTTCTCATTTTGCAGGACAATATTCACATGGCAAGACTTCAAATGAAACAACAAGTCGATCAACACTGTTCTAAGCACACTTTTCAAGCAATTGATATGGTTCTTCTTCATTTATAGCCTTCCAAGCAATCCTCCCTGAAACTCAAAATGCGTCAGCTTCTCTCTCAATCTATCACAGAGGTATTAATTCAGTGGCATAGAATGCAACCAGAGGATGCTACAGGGGAACCACTCCTTCAGATTCGGCATCAATTTCCACATCTCAAGATTTGAGGAAAAAGTTTTTTCTAAGGGAGAGGGGATGTTAGGAACCCGTGTCAACCCTTATCTTTACTTTGTTAGTATATTGTTGTTCGATGCATATGCTTTGTAAGTCGTCCCGTAGTATTTGTTGATCCATAGTTTGTATTAGCCGATGGTATTGACCCATAGTATTGGACACATATGCTTTTTAAAGTTGTCTCATAGTATTATATGTTCCATGGTATTGATCCATAGTATTGGGCATAGACTTAGTATATAAGTGTGTGTTGAGGCCAATGAAGGCAGTGTGAAGTTATTTGTATTGATCTTTCTCAAAGGGGTTTCCCCCTCGAAGTGGCCCACGATCAATAAATCGATTCTGAGTTTTGTTATTTCTTCTATCTTGTGCATTTTCATTAATTAATTGTTGCAGGTTCCTCACAAAGGAATTGGTTATGGAAGTATCAATAAGGCCATAGTGAGAACCAAGGTCTTATGGATGTAAGCAGTAAAATACTTGAGGGAGAACCTCATACTTTAGTTTCTATAAGAAGCATAGCTCCAAAGAGAAGAGAATGTTGAACTGAAGTTGTAAACGTTAAAAATAATAAATTAACAAATATCCCACCTAATAACATAAGAAGTGGTGCTCTTCCGAACAAATGAATCTGAATTGATACATATAATAATAAGAATAATAATAAATGAGCAAGAGATGTTATTTCAAATCACCTGAGAAGTTTCAAAGGAATGACATATCAGTAAAAGAAATGAACGATTATATATATATATATATTTGTAGTTGAAAAGGGTCGCACGACAAAGCCATGACTCCATTAATATTTACCATTTGTTCTATAATTTATGTATTGTTGGGAAGGGGAGATCTCAAGTGGAGAACCAACTCGATCTTCTCCTTCTTTTTATTATTGTTTATATTATTGTATTGTTTTGTGCCCAGGATTACAAGCTCTCGAATGAGAGTTCATCCCATTCTTCTCTCTTTTATTATGTCGATAGGCATTTCTAGCTTAGAATTTGGGGGTGGACTACCATATATGATTTTCCTAGATTGCAGGAGGATGTTACAAGTATACTGTCCAGATTGATTCTATGGGAATAGTTCAAAATTTGAAATAAATAATTATATATATATAGTAGGTAGATGATGCATGGATTAATGGATAACTCTGGCAGTTTATAATAGATAAATGGAATAATGTGGTTGATAACACGTAGATAGCCATGGATAACTGGTAGTTGAATAATTAAAAAAGTATATAAAAAATAATGGTTAGTTGATGCATGGATGCATGGTTAACTGGGGAATTTCACGGTACATAACTTGAAGACACTGGGTGATGACATGTAGCTAGGCATGTATAACTGATATCCTAACCAATTTAACTAGAACAATATCTAATAAATATCAATTAGTTTTAGAATTATATTTTTGTTCCTATTCGATAATATAACTATATAAGGCTATCCATTCAAGCATTGACCATATATTTACTGACCTTGGCTCTTGAATGACCTACAAGCATGATGGTTGCAGGAATTGCTTGATCTTGACTCTTTAATTAGTAGTCTTCAACCGTCGCTACTACAGGTCCTTTAGATCATGTGATGGGTCAGTAGAATTTTTTTCGCAGTGGGTGTAGGGAATCGGTCGGTCGACAAGACCACAGGAAAATGTCGGAAAAGGTTGGTGCATAGGTTGTTACATAGTTGTCCCATTCCATGCTCCAGGGTTTTTTCTTAGTATCGACAAGAACCCTAGATTATCCATCTCTATCTCCCTAGTTTATAGGTTTGATTCCTTTCCACTTAGAATAGATCATCATCAACCTATTCTCTACAAAAGAATTTCTTCGATTTTACATATCTCTAGATGATTGGTTCATATATTGGAGCCAAATCCTTGATACCTTATATTTTTGTCAAATAATTATTACCTAACCTGTCTTGTAGCACTTGACTTGATAACAACCCTCACTTATCTTGTTTTAGGATTCCTACGTTGTTTTCCTATAAAGGATAAGCATGCATGTAGTAAGGTTCCATATGAAACCTAGATAGTTGTAGCTGCTTGTTGCAGAACTATTCCGTTCATATTTCCTTATATAATTTTCAAGAATAATAGCTTTGATATGGTGTAATTTTATGTACGTTGCATGATTCTTTGATGATGTTGACCCTCCATTCAATTTGGATAAGTTAAACTGCAATAATATTCATTGGATTTCCATGTTTGTTGGTTTATCTTATTGAAACCCAGCTCTCGTCCTTACATTTTGCTAAGTATTGAGTAATAAATCCAGTGGGCTATAACTTTCCAATCACTATGTATTGTATGTATTGTAATAGACATATAATCTAAATCAACTCCAGTTGTGAATTCAATCTGTATTGTTATTTAAGTTAATATCTTATATTTTCGGGGGTGGAGGATGAAGGACAGGTTTTCTATATTTAAGGTAAGATAGGACACTGTGGTCGGGATTGTTTCTATGGTCATATTTTTTAGTTAAGGGTTGTGTTAAGAGTTTTCTAATTAAGGGCTCCACCTGTGCTGACTTGCAAGCTATGGAGGTTTCGAGCGCTTTGAGCTAACAATGCTTAAATAAAAACCCTTCAACCACTTGACCACATGGCCCATAGGAAATTCTAACTATATTGATACATGTGGATGTGACTCCTCCAGCTAACTAAGGATTTCTTAACCACTTCAACGGTTGGCGCATCACATAAGGATTTCATTTTAGGTATTGGCATAGCTTGAATCGCAAGCACTAACGACGGCTCCATTGTGAATCATTGAATTTCAGGTATCATGAATGTCGTTTTTGTTACATAAACAATATTGTTTTGCTTTCATTCTATGTTGATCAATATGCCCTTTTTGCAGGTTTTCGTAAATACAGAACGAGACACATCAAAGTTGAGGTATCATTAATAGTGAACGAGACACATTTTTTATACAGAATTAGTACGGGTTTGCTTGCATTCGATACTAACTATGTCCTTTTTCAGGTTTTTGCAGCCGATATGAAAGCCCTGTTATAAATGGAGATAGGCTAGCAATCCAGTTCTTTGATGTCCACAGGAAATAAATGCATTTTTGCACAAGAAATAAATAATTTTTGGTTTTCTTTTGGATGTATGATTAACACGGTGTCACAGAAAAGTGTTAAAGAACCCTTTCACGGTGTCTTGAAGCCAGAAATCACATATGTGCTCCGTTGATGCAACATGTTATAATGTATACATCTTGTAGTTCCTACAAAAGCCACCTTCAACTTCGTAAGCGGGAGGAATAATTATGAATCACGAGATAAAAAACGGACTCGAGGGTTGGATTCCTTTCGGGAGTAGTATGATGGAGGTACGATTGGCCTCGTATGGGAATAAATCTGTGGTCTCTATGGGAAGGAAAAATAGCTACGTTGATTTCTCGCGGAAGGCCAATCTAATGCAAGGACTGGTGTATATTTTGGGAGGTATTTTAATTAGTTACAACCAATTGTATCAATGTCATAATGCCATTTTATTGAAGTACGATCAAAATGGAATCTATAGATAATGTATCCAAAATAACAATATTTTGTCTTAACTTCACCGCCATTGTAGTATTTCAATTCAGTCTCAAATTACTGTCTTTTCTATGCTCGAAGAACTTCGCCGCCATTGTCGTATTTCAATTTAGTCCCAAATTACTATGTCTTTTCTATGCTCGAAGAAAAAGAGAAAAAAATACCATTGTAGTATTTCAATTCAGTCCCAAATTACTATGTCTTTTCTATGCTCAAAGAAAAAGAGAACAAATTACCATGCCTTTTCTATACTTAAAGAAAAAGAGGTCAAATTCCTGTGTCTTTTCTATGCTCTGAAGAAAAAGAGGTATAATAATAATATTCATATGTTCTTAGCCTTATGTTAATATATGCTTTGATTTTCGCTTCCAGCTGTTACATATGTTATGTTTCTTTAGGGGTGTAGCATCCCCACTAAGAATAGGCCAAAATATCAACTCATAACTCCCAATTTTAAAATTTAACAATTTTTATACTTGCATGGTGATAACTCTGGGAGTTGGCACTGAAGTCAAGGATGGTGGGGATGAATTTTGATTTTAGTTTTTGTATGAGAAATGTGCAGCAACAAGGTAAAACAGGTCCAAACACTAATTCCTATGCACAAATCACTGGAGCCATTTACTTTTCAACAATCAGACAAATCTGATGTCTACTAAGAGCCTTTCTTGGCCTTCCAACATATGCATACTAGACTAGGGAGTTTATTATGGATGGAATTAGGGGTTATATCACTTATTAAACTCAGTAAAATATATTGGAGCATAGTTCATGTGAGTTTGGGAGGTTACAAATGGATTTGGAGGAAAACTAGTCAAGGGCGTTATTGAGGATTTCTCAGCTAGGTGATTTACATATTCCTCTAAACAGTGTTATATGCTTCCAAAAACTTAGGGGAAGGATTGTAATGGCTTGTATACTGTCTTAAGAGACTCACATAACTTACATATTTTAAAACTCATGCACAGACAATGATTTGTAGCAAATATGGCGAAACTAGTTAATTAAAATTGCTCAATGAGCTAGTCTTGCATTCCTTGTTCCCAAACTGTCTTAAAGGATTACTGAAATCTGTTATGAAACATTAAATGGTTCTTATATATGTTCATTAACAGAAAAATATCTAAATTTGAAGTCTAGAATACATATTTGATATTTTATTTCATTCAGAATTACAAAGAGCCTCAAAGGATAGGAAAATCTTACACAATGAAAGAGAATGAGTGTAAGAGGAAGAGAAGAATATGTAGCTCTTCTATGAATATTATTTATGACTGATATAAGGTATAATATCTGAATATGCAGGGCGCACTGGTCTTCCTGAGCTGTCTTGGGCGCATTCACTGAACTGGAACTTCACATGTGCACTCCTTAACACATGAAACCTTGGCTCTAGTGAGAATGGTTGTATCTTGGTCATCCAAACACCTTTTTCGATGAGAAAAAAAGTGTTTCCTACTAGAAACAATCCTTCGGACGCAATGGAAAAGATCTCACAACCCAAAAATGATCAGAATTGTTGAACCCGAAACCTCCATTTTGGCCCTTCAACATTGTTTCCAACGAATGAGAAGAATGCTTCAGAAGATAAAAACAAGAGAGGATGTAATCATATATCTGGATCATATATGCAATTTGATATCAATGGATGCACTGGATCATGTGAAGAAGAGTGGAACTGGAACTATGGGGCACATCTCCCATAGGTTGGTTAGGGCACATCACCTTTCCTTAAGAAGCATAGAATGCTCACACATAAAATCAATTTGACAAAATGTGTGAATAGGAGTTGCCTGGATTCTTTAATAGAATTCATGGTGACCTACTAAGAAAGTTGACCAACTTGCTAACCTGTGAGAACCCTTCCACATGGGCCACCCATGAATGAGTAGACTTGCCTTGCTTTTTCCTTACAATCTTTTCTCTCCTTTAGAAACTGTGCCCCCCCTTGTCTCAAGTTGTTTCCTGATTTGTAAACTGGGATCCTTTTTGGAAACTGCACCCTCCTTAGATTTTCCTGGTTGTTTCCAATATGTAAACTGAGCTATCCTTTAGAAACTGCACCCTCCTTATCTTTTTCTGGTTGTTTCCATTTTTCTTCTTTTGGCATCTTCTTACACCTTCTCTATTTTTCCTCTTTTGCCATTTTATTGTCTCTAGTTACATTTTGGAAACCTTATCCTCATGAGGGTGCCCTCTTAGTTAGCATGTTTTTGTACGTTAGTTATTCAATAGCCACCATTCTATATTATTCATAGGTGATCCGATAATCCTTGAATATTCTTGGTATTCATGACACTTCATCATTGTCATATCATCTCAATAGTCCATGATCTCTATTTAAACATTAATATGGAGAATCATTTTCCGTTGTTGGTTAATGACAAAGAGAAGTGTATTGTATTAGATATAGTATTTCTTTCTTAAGTAGTAATACAAATTTTATGTTGTTCCATGGATGTTTCCCTATTTGATGGTTTTACCATGTAAAACTTAGTGTCTTGCGCTTTGATATATATGATTTATTTCTAGGTGGCATTCATTCTTCAATTTCTCATGTGTGATTTGTCTACATTAGACGCAAGCATAATCAAATTTTCATTAAATAATTATAGGGAGATGTTGACATCAAGTGGAGGATCATCCTAATCATTGAGAGTTGGCCCCTAACCTATACCGGTAAATTGTGCTTTCACAACTATCAAGTCTCATGCATCATCACCCAATTTAATTTTTTCTTAATATCATTATTGTAAGTGGAAATACAGTAAAATTAACGATATGTTACATAAGAGGAGGTCGGAAACCATGCATCCTTTCCCTCCACTCCCTAATAAACCTACCATCACAATTACATGGTTAGCTTGAATATCTATATTTACACTATGAAATTATAAGGATGAAATTCTACACAAATCATTTTCCATGAAGGATGAAATTCTAAGCCTAAGGTAATTTGTCTTCTAGAAGAGTCACTCTCTTAGAAATAGACGTGGATAAAGGACAACTACAAAATTACTCGACCTAATTCTAAGTAGTATTGGCAAGGGGATACAACCAAAAAATGTGTTTTAGTGTTCCAATCCAACCACATTGTGGGAAAAAAGGTGTATGAACTGCTAAGTGATTAAGTTTCTTGTGAGCAAGTAGGAATCCCATTACTACATTTCACATAATAAAAATGCATTTAGGGCCTGGCAATGGTTTCCATATGAAATGACGCATGAAAAATCATGTATTTAATTTAGAATCAAGCTTCTAAAGTTTATTCAAACAATTATACAATGTTAACTTTGAACGAAACCATGTACACTAGTAAATAGGGTTATATTTGGTAAATCTCTTAATATGATTCCATTTCCAATCCTCCCATTAAAATTGATGCACCAATAAGCCTAGTTTGATCATAAGTGAGTCAAAAATCAAATTTTAAAATTTTTCTTGATTAACCTTATGATATTTCTTAATTTAAACTTGATTTTATAAACCTAACACCAACATAGATCTATCTTAAACCTAGAAGGTAAATATGGCATTGGAAGGTAAATGTGTCTCAAACCATAAAAAAACATCTTACATGTTCCTTATTATTAAATAAAACTTCATTCTACTTCATTGACATATGAGAAGAAAGAATTCAACACAAGCCATTTTTCATTTTCTAATCATAAGGTAATTTGTCTCCTAAGCGAGTCGCTCTCTAAGAAATAGATGTGGATAAGGCCCAAGTAAAAATCATTTTCCATTTTATAAGCCTAAGGTAATTTGTCTTCCAAGGTAACTTGTCTTCTAGGAGAGTCACTCTATAAGAAATAGATGTGGATAAAGGCCAACTACAAAATGACTCAACCTAATTCTAAGTAGAATTGGTAGGAAAACAAAACTAGAGAAAGTGTTTTAGTATTCTAAGCCAACCACATTGTGGGCAACAAGGTCTTTGAACTACTAAGTAAGTTTCTTCTCAATGGGTGGGACTCCCATTACCAAATGCTATACAATAAAAGTGTGTTTAGGCCCAACATTAGTTTCCATGTGAACTAACGAATGAATAACCATGTTTTTAGTTTAGACTTAAGCTTTTAAAGCTTATTCAAACAATTCTACAATGTTTACTTTTAACAAAACAATTTATAATGATAAGTAGGGTTGCATTTGAAAAATATCTTAATATTATTATGTTTCCAATCCTCCAATTAAGCTCATTGCAATAATAGGCCTAGTTTGATTATAAATGAGTTAATAATCAAATTTTGAATGTTAACTGCTTGAATAATTTTATGATACATAAGTTAATAATCAAATTTTGAATGTTAGCTGCTTGAATAATTTTATGATTTTTCTCAATATAAAATTGATTTTATACACCTAACACTAGCATAAATCCATGTTAAATTTGGATCTGAATTTAAATACAAAATAAAAACGCACATAAACTGTGAGAGGAATAAAAGGGCCCTACTTTCTGGAAGGTCACATGGCAGCGAAAGGGTGTCCTATTATCAGGCAAGTCGTCACTGATGGTTTTACTTGCTAACATTTTTGCTCCTAATATGCCCGCATATTTCTTATGATCCGTGTAGCACCCTAAGGTAGCATCTTTACCGATAGAGATTTTATCCATGCCAGGTTACCATAATGTATATATCCAATTTGAAGTTATGATAGTGGAACTGCTTCAACATAAACTGATTATGCGGCAAGAACAACTGCTTCTGATGGCTCTAAAAATGGAAAGGATACCAGGATGGGAGCTCTGTAATTTTTGTCTTTGCATCGGTAAGTATGGTGGCACAAAAGGGAGAAAGGGATTATCCAAAATTTCGATGGAAAACAGATTCCTATGCATGGGTATTAGGACTGGAATGAATAATTGCAGAGAAGCGCTTGTCTTTTTCTAAGGGTTAAAAAATTTGAGATACTTGAAAATTCCATAGGTTTTGGTTCTTGTGATTCCATCACGGTCATCTGTTGTTTGCATTCAAGAGGGACCACTAAAGATCATCGGATAAAGTTGTTTGCATTCAAGAGGGACCACTAAAGATCATCGGATAAAGTTTTTGATCTCAAGTCCTTACCGTATATTCGACGCACAGTATATCCGACGCGGGCTTAATGATCAGTGATTTAAGCTTTACGAGTTCCTGATTCTCATTTTTTTAATCTCGACATGAGATATATTGACAGAAAACTAACGTTACCTGCAATTAATTCGTAACTTCTGATGTGACACAGTACATAACCTCGTATCAGCTTCAGTGGGAAACACTCTTCTTAAGCACGAATTTACTTGACAAATTCTTGTCTAGAATGTTGAGAACCCTGTTCCTGAATACGCGTCAGACCCAAGAACTTTGCACTTATGCATTGTTGTTTATACAACGAGTTCCTTCTATTATTATTTTAGGAAAATTGAATGTTAGGTTCGCATTATTATGAAATTGAATCTGAGTATATACCTGTGCCATTTATAAATTATAACTTTTTGTTCTTAAATAGTTAAAGAGAAATAAACTATTATAAGTATTGATTATAAACCTCATTCGTAACTTTGGTTAGAATTATTTAGATAGTCGATGCTCGACTATAAGATTTTCAAACCTGTAGATTCCACGCGCTCTCTACCACTTTGGCTAATTGTATAATTAATAAAAACTTGGAGCTGGGGAAGGTGGATACCGACGATAGACATCTCGCCAGGATATGGAGAAAAACGCCAAGTATTAATATGGAGGACACTTGCTGAGAATGTCGACATGGACCATCAGTGATAGCCGGGACTGGCATCCTCACTCCAGTCAAAATTCCTGCCCTTGCGGGTTTTTAACCTGCTGTTGGATTTCAAGTTATTATTAACGGACATCCCGATGCCCTGATATCACACAGCTGCACAGAAGTCCAATTTGTGGTCCCGCGGTGGACACCCATACTTGGAGCAGTTCATTGCATGATATACCACGCCGATTCCACATATGGAGAGTGATATCTGTTAATTCCTTCTTGACTTCGTGCTTTTCTTAACTTGACATACATGTAATCCCGTGTCTTACTCTACGCCGATCCTCTTCGAACCCGAGAATTGTTCCTTCTATTAAATCACCGTTATACTTTCCAGAAAAACCCTGCTTTTATCGCATTAACATTTGATTGAGTTCACGATAAGCTATCGTGACGATGTAACCACCTCTTAATCACGAATTTACTGGGAAGATTCTTGTCTATTACAAACGATACTCATAGGTATCGCCTGCATGACACTTTCAATCGATTGAAGAGAATCAACCTACGAATTGGTATAAAGTTCAAAAGATTATTTCTTTCAAGTTCTATTTGCGGTATTAAAATGAATTTAGATCATTGCCCCCTCCTAAATTTATTCTTGTTTTCGTATGCCAGGTGGCTGCTTCTTTAAATTGATAGCCTTATTGCAGTCTTAACATCTTCATAGATATTCATCACAAAATAAAGCAGCACAATATTGCCATAGATATTCATTGCCCGGCTGTATTCGTTTTCTCTGTGTGGATGCCATGTGGTCTGCCATCTCTAATATGGTAATGTGTTTTTTGTTTATGATTTCTCTGTGGCATTAATGTCATCGTTCGTGGTCTGTCAGTGTGGATTGAGCATTTATCATTTGCTTGCAGATAGTCTGTGTGTTTTTATTATTCCTCCTTGCTTGCGATTTTATAGAGGCATGTCTATCGAGGGTTTGTTTCTTTTTCCGATCTGCCTCTTCCACATGTGTGCAGTTAGGATTTTGGAGAGTTTTATAATCCATGGGAGTACACTTTCCTCTGCAGTGCTGCTATAGGTGTTCATTTTCAGGTGTTTCTTTTTCAGCACACTGCAAGTGCAGCATCATTGCCTGCGCCTGGAGAGCCTTCTATTGTGAATATGCCGAGTCTGCCTGGTGCGTGGGCCACCATCCATTGCTACGAGCTGCCTCCTTTCTCAGATTAGGGTTTTAGACTGTAAGCGTTTCTCCTTTATGTTGCTGCCAATTGAAACTCCATCTGCCAATATATAGGGACGAAATCCGTCCCATTCTCCCCCTCTGCCACGATTTATGGAATAATTTCTATAAAAAAAATCTATAGAAAGAAAATCCACTCGCGATATTTAGATTTACATATTAAATAGTATTTTTTAAATAAATAGTGGACGAATATTATGGAAAATTTTCCATAAAAAAATTCGTTTCCAAACCTCCATACTTTCAGTTAATTATTTTACTAGGCGATGGGAGCTTGAAATTGTATCAAAAATTGTATCAAAGAGGAGCGAAATGGTTCAATTTAGTGTCTCTTTATATATTTTATGGGGCTAATGTACCATTTAGTAAAAATAAATAAATAAAAATTGGGCTAATCATAGTAAATACTGGTTTAATTAAAAAATAGTCCACTAAAAACTTGAAAACCCTAAATTTAGCCCATAAGCTAAGATTAGCCCCTAATATTTTCCTTGGACAACTGGATAACTAGTAGATAATAATTTAAAAAGAATAAATTTAAAAAAAATTGTTAGTTGATGCATGGATGCATGGATAAATTGGACAGTTCAAGACATATAACACTCAGACACAAGACATATAACACTAAGACACTAAGCGATGACATGTAACTAGACATGGATAACTAATAATATGAGGTTTAGAATTATATTTCAATTCCTCTTCAATAATATAACTATATTATGCTATCCATCACCATATATTTAGTGACCTTGGCTCTTAAACGACTTGCAAGCACCACTGTTGCAGACATTGCTTGACCGTGGTTCTTTAGTAGTTTGCAACCGTCACTGCTACAGGTCCTTTAGCTCCTGCTATGGGTCAGTAGAATTTTTTCACAGTGGGTGCACGGAATCGATCGGTCGACAATTGCAGAGGCAACCGTCAAAAAAGGCTAGTGCATAGGTTGTTATATAGCTAGCCCATTCCATGCTCCATGGTTTGTTCTCAGAATATTGACAAAAACCCTAGATTCTCCTTCTCTGTCTCCCCAATTTCCACATTCGATTATTTTCCACTTTGTTATTTTCTCAACTTGGAACAGATCATCATCAACCCGATCTCTGCAAAACAATTTCTTCGATCTTAAAGATCTTTGGCTGATTGGTTCATATATTGGAGCCAAACGCTCGATACCTTAGATATCTGTCAAATAATTATTTCCAACCTGTCTTGCAGGACTTGACTTACTGCAAATTTGAACTCCGGCGGGAAATGAGCTCATAAATGGAAATAGTGGAGAGAACTGATATTATATATTTTCATGTGCCTTCTTTCGATGTATTGTATTAAGGGATTTTTTTGGAGTTTGATAACAACCCTCGCTTATCTTGTTTCAGGTTTCCTACATTGTTTTCTTGTAAAGACTAAGCATGCATGGAGTAAGGTTCCATATGAAACCTAGATAGTTGTAGCAGCTTGTTGCAGAACTATTCCGTTCATATTTCTTTCTATAATTTTATTTCAAGAATAATAGCTTTGATCCGATATATTGTTATGTGCGCCGCAAGATTGTTTGATGATGTTGACTTTCCATTCAATTTGGGTCGATTAAAATGCAATAATATTCATTGGCTTTTCATGTTTTCTGGTTTATCTTATGAAAAACCAGCTTCTTTCCTTAAGTTTTTCTAAGCATCGAGTAATAAAGCCCATGGGCTATAACTTTCCCATCACGATGTACTGTAATAGACATATAATGGAAGTCAACTTCAATTTTGACTTCGATATGTATTGTTATTTACGTTCGTTCGTTATATACTATCTGTGGTTATTTATTTTGCATATCTTCTGGTTACAAAATATTTTGTATTATGTCATAGAAATGGGATAAATGTCAATATTATGAAGAAACTTAGTGCTTAAATTAAACTAAGTAAGATATGATATAAATATAAGTAATGATCTATTGCCATCAAAGGAAAATGATCAGTTTCCATCAAAGGTAGTCAACTTTTTAGTTCACTATGTGCAAAGTGGCATTAACAAAGTGGGTATATCTCCTAAATGTCCACAGCTCTACCTCCTTTTTAAATGGGATTGCTACAAAGGTTTACCAATGATTTAATGCTTAGTTTTAAAAACTTTAACGCATATGAGAGGGTCTCGTACATAAACTAGAAGGTCCCATGAGAAAATGAGAGGGTCCTTAATTGAAAATAGTTTTGAGTTACATAATGTCATGAACCTCAAAATTCATAATATAAAAAAAATTAATATACAAACAATTATATAAAAACATCATTATGTTTTTTGCATGCAATAGTTACTGCAGCATAAATTGTCGTTACTTTGCAAAGTCATTTACACAATTCTTCAAAACTGTTATATGACAGGTTGTACAACTATGGGTGTTTATCGGCATGCTTCCGTCAAACCTACAGGTGATGTTTTGTTCTTTTTATCTCATTCTTGCTATTAGTTTACAAAGGCCTTGCTTATCCCTAAGGCTAAGTCTAGGGCTTTGTCTCAGTTTTAACTTTTAAAGCATGATGCAAGGTTGTAAGAGAAGATACTTAGGGAGGCTAAGGGTATAGTCTCGACTCCATAGTTTTATGTGATAAGGTTTGTAAACGATTCAAGGCTTAACCTTGATCCCTAAGTGCAAGGTTAACATATGACAAGGTTGAATGATTTGATTCAAAGGTTTAAACAATAGCTATGGGATTTACCCCATAGTCGAGCATATTTTTACAAAAACAATAATTAATAAAGTTATCAAATGGTAACCTTTATTTGGGCGTGCGTTAAGAATTGATAGTTTTTATGATTTGGTTGATTACGAATTAATGAGCTACCCTGGCTGCGAGTTGACAAAACATCCAGGCTTTTAAGGCTTACACGAGATTGAATCTCGACCATCCACTTGTGCAGTAAGATTGCAAGGGTTTTGATAGTGTTTATTGTGTCATTGATTTTGTCTGAATCCTTCATTGCTTTTGTTATTTGGTATGTAATCTAGTGCAGCCGAGGATCTGATCTATCAATGGCGATTGTATGAGATTGTTTTGGTGTAAGGGTCAGTGCAAGCTAATGAGGGTCACTTTTGGCATGTTAGATGCAATAGAAAACTGAAAAAGCAGGCATCCCTCAACTTACTTGGATTTTTTGATTTACTTACGGAAAATATCTTGCATTGAGTAAAAAAGATGAAATGTAGGAAATTGAATCACGTTTCTGAATATATAACTTTTATGTATTGAAAATTTGCATAGCTATGTCAAGTTTCATTTTTCCTAACAGACACTTTTTATTTTTCAGGCAAATGATAAGGTATATGTTTTTGTGGGTAGAGCCTTTGAGGGCCTAAATGATGGAATCAAGCTACAAAAATCGGCATGCATGTAGAGAACACATAGCACTTGTGCGCCATTATTTTTCGAAAATTAAATTAGTAATTTTATAATTTTTTTATAATTGTCTAAGTGATCAAACCTCGAAAATAGTACCTCTTTTGTGGGTAGAGCCTTTGAAGGTCTTAATGCAAAAATATTGAAATGGGTTTTTCATAGAACGTGGAGGTTAGTGTCCTCTTGTGCACCATACAATTTTTTTTTGAAATGATTGAGAATTGAAAAAGTTATGGAAGAAACACTAACAGTGTGTTTCACGAGTTAAGGAGGTAGGACAGAAAAGAAATTGAAAGAAAATAGGAAAAATTAATATTTCAAAATAAAAGTTACATATTTGGAATCTGCAGAAAAAATGATATTTGTGTCTAAGATTTCGTCAAAAATGACTCTGTGTAGCATATTGTAATGAGTGGCTAAGCACAGGCTTCTCCAGAAACTGGAAGAAATACCCAATTAGCTTTGGTTTTTCATTAACATAGCACAGGTTTGGAATTACCGAAGCAAACTCCAAAGCATACACATAGGATTATTGTTGACATGTGAGCATGTGACTCGGCCTGTTTAAATTCAAAAATATTGCTGCGCTTTTAGATGTAAATAACGCGTACGCGTTATATAACTAAATAACGTGTGTGCGTTATATAAATACTTAACGCGTACGCGTTATATAACTACATAACACGTACGCGTTATATAGTTACAAAACGCGCTCGCGTTATTCAAATCATAAAATACATGTTTAATACTTGAGAAAGAGGGGGTGTGGAAGTTAAGGGAATTTTTGTTTAATATTTGAGAAGGGGTGGGGAAGGGTCAAGGGAATCTATGGTTAATATTTAATAGGGGTGGGAAAGGGTGAAGGGCTTAGAAGGATGTTGGAAGCTTGAGTGGGGAGAGATGAAGGGAATGAGAACATGATGGGCTACAGGGGGTGAAGGGAAGTGGAGCTTGAGAGCACTATTAGGAGTAGAATAGGTTCTGAAGAGGTATAGGGTTAGAAGTTGAAAGTGAGACTTGAGTGACAAGGGGGAATGGATGGAGGCAAGGGGGATGTGAGAGAGAAATAAAGAATACAAGGGGGGGAGAGACATAGAGCGAGGGAGGGAGAGGGACAATGGGGAGGAATGGATTTGGAGGGAGTGAGAGATAGATGGGGATAGAACGAAATAAGAGATAGGAAGGGAGGGACAGAAAGTGTTGGTGGGAGACATGCAGAGAGTGGTGGCGATGGAGAGAGAGGGAGTGATGGAGAGATTGGGATAGGTTGAGGGAAAGATGAGGGAGGGATAGAAGGTGAGAGACAGGCGATGAGAGAGGGAGGGATAGAAGGTGAGAGACAGGCGATGAGAGAGGGAGGGAGAGAAGGTAGGGTGAGGGATGGAGGGAGAAAGTTGGAGATAGATATGGATGGAGGGGGGATGGGTTTGAGAATGGAAAGTGACATAATGTGTGTGTATGTGTGTGTGTTTGAGAGAGAGAGAGAGAGAGAGAGAGAGATTGATGGTTGGGGAGAGAGAGACTAGAGGGAGTTGTGAGCATCATATTCTCCATCAGCATCATATTCTTCATCATCATCATCTTCATGACCATCATCGTCATCATCAACATCTTCATCATCATCACCGTCATCATCATCATCATCATATTCCTCATCAAATCAACATCTCCATCATCATTATCATCATCTTCTGAACATCATCATGATCATCATCTAAACATCACCATCACCATCATCATCAACATCTTCATCATCATCACCATCACCATCATCATCAAAATCTTCATCGTCATCACCATCACCATCACCATATTCATCATCATTGTCATCTCTAGGTTCCCCATCAACATCAACATCTCCATCATCATCATCTTCTTCATCATCATCATCTTCATCACCATCATCAGCATCATCAACATCTTCATCATCACCATCATCATCATCATCATCATCATCTTCCTTGAATCAGATCAACATATCCATCATGTCACCATCATCTTCTTCATCATCATCATCATCATCTAAACATCACCATCACCATCACCATCATCATCATCATCATTACCATCACCATCATCATCAACATCTTCATTGTCATCACCATCATCATCATCATCATTGGCATTTGTAGGTTCCTCATCAACATCTCCATCATTATCATCTTCTCCATCATCATCATCTTCATCATCATCTTCATCAACATCATCATCAGCATCAACATCTTCATCATCATCACCATAATCATCATCTTCATCGTCATCAGGTCAACATCTCCATCATCATCATCTTCTTCAACTTCTTCACCATCATCATCATCATCATCATCATCTTCATCGCCATCTCCATCATCTTCAACATCTCCATCATCATCACCATCACCATCATCATCATCTTCATGACCATAAACATCTTCATCATCATTGTCATCTCCCCCTTCCTCATCAACATCTCCATCATCATCATCATCATCATCACCATCTGAACATCACCATCACCATCATCGTCAACATCTTCATCATCATCATCAGCAGCAGCAGCAGCATCAGCATCAGCATCATCATCAAAATCTTCATCGTCATCACCATCACCATCTTCATCATCACTGTCATCTCTAGGTTCCCCATCAACACATCTCCATCATCATCATCTTCTTCATCATCATCATCTTCATCACCATCATCATCGTCATCTTCTTCATCATCATCATCTTCATCACCATCATCATCGTCATCAACATCTTCATCATCATCACCATCATCATCATCATCATCTTCCTCATCAGATCAACATCTCCATCATGTCACCATCATCTTCATCTTCATCATCATCATCATCATCATCATCATTACCAGCACCATCATCATCAACATCTTCATCGTCATCACCATCATCATTGGCATCTGTAGGTTCCTCATCAACATATCCATCATTGTCATCATTGGCATCTGCAGGTTCCTCATCAACATATCCATCATCGTCATTTTCTCCATCATCATCACCATCATCACCATCATGATCATCATCTAAACATCACCATCACCATCATCGTCAACATCTTCATCATCATCGCCATCAGCATCATCATCAAAATCTTCATCGTCATCACCGTCACCATCTTCATCATCATTGTCATCTCTAGGTTCCCCATCAACACATCTCCATCATCATCATCTTCTTCATCATCATCATCTTCATCACCGTCATCATCGTCATCAACATCTTCATCATCACCACCATCATCATCATCATCATCTTCCTCATTAGATCAACATCTCCATCATGTCACCATCATCTTCATCTTCATCATCATCTTCATCTTCATCATCATCATCATCATTACCAGCACCATCATCATCAACATCTTCATCGTCATCACCATCATCATTGGCATCTGTAGGTTCCTCATCAACATCTCCATCATCATCATCATTGGCATCTGCAGGTTCCTCATCAACATATCCATCATTGTCATTTTCTCCATCATCATCCATCATCACCATCATGATCTTCTGAACATCATCTAAACATCACCATCACCATCATCGTCAACATCTTCATCATCATCGCCATCAGCATCATCATCAAAATCTTCATTGTCATCACCATCACCATCACCATCACCATCACCATCTTCATCATCATTGTCATCTCTAGGTTCCCCATCAACACAACATCTCCATCATCATCATCTTCTTCATCATCATCATCTTCATCTCCATCATCGTCCTCATCAACATCTTCATCATCATCACCATCATCACCATCATCATCATCATCTTCCTCATCAAATCAACATCTCCATCATGTCACCATCATCTTCATCATCATCATCATCACCATCATCATCAACATCTTCATCACCATCATCATCAACATCTTCATCATCATCACCATCATCTTCATCAACATTATCATCTTTATCATCTTCATCTGCATCATGATCATCTTCATTGTCATCACCCTCCTCCTCCTCATCATCTTTATCATCTTCATCTACATCATGATCATCTTCATTGTCATCACCCTCCTCCTCCTCATCATCTTGTGCACTTATGCACTTAGGGATTAATGTTTAGAAGAGGGTCTAAAGGCCTTTATGGGGGAGGGGCTCTAGGAACAAGGTAAGACAGAGAGGGCAGGGGGGAGGGATAAAGGCGTAGAGGGTTAGTGATTAAGGGAGAAGAAGGGAGAGAGTGCTATAGGGAGGGATAATGACGAAGACAAAGAGAAGGTGGAGAGATGGAGAGTGGGGTGGTAGAGACATGGCTGAAGGGAGAGAAAGAAACATGAAAGAAACATGTAGGGAGGGATGTAGGGAGAATGAGGGACAGATATTTAGAAAGAGATAGGGGGTATCTAGGGATTATTGGGAGAGAGCTAGGGGGTATTAAACCATACAAAACATTTGTTTTGTATGCAACCATATAAATTATTAGTTTTCTTTGATTTTGTTCGTTGCCCTAGCCGTGCACCTAACCTATTTATTGTGCTTGACTATATCGCGTTCGCGTTTTTTCACTACATATCGCGCACGTGTTTTGTACTTCTATAACGCATATGCGTTTTGTAACTCCAGAAATAATGGACTGTTGTTGTCCGAGAGCAACTTCACTCTGTCCGAACGAAAACAACAATCCCGTGATTTTTCGAACAGCACGAGCCCGCGTCTGAAATTTTCACATTCTACACCAACTCCATCATTTTTTTTATGCAGGTGCAGCATTGAGGACATCTTTCATGGTTGCTCACTGTGGTGTTGGGTTATATGGCCATATTTGAAGAAAATAATTAGCAAGCTTGAAGAATCTCCAATTGAAGAACACCAAAGATAAAGCCTTTGAAAGATTCATCTTTCCTATATTTGAGGAGCACACAAGATAAGATATCAAGCTTCAAGACCAACAAGGAAGAACTTCCATTTGCTTATTATTGAAGAGCTTGTAATTGAGGAGCAACAAAAACAAACTATATTGAATTGATCATTGTGGTGATGGGGAATGCACGTAACCGAGTAAACAAATCAACAAGGAAGAAGAGACCTCAAGAAGTCATTGAAGAAGAGAAAGAAAAGAAAAGAATATACATGATCAATCGGAGGCTTTCTTTGGAAACTAATCCAAATCCAATTGTAGAGGATACCATGGTTCATCCTATTAATCCACGACAAGAGGGACCTTCAATTTCCACAATAGTTGCTGAACAAGCACCCCATGGAATTAATCAAGAAGCAAAACGTAGGTGCTCATTAGGGGATGTTTCAATTCCCACTTCAAGTCAAAGTGATAAGTTACCATCTCAAGATGAAGCTCACGAAGAAACACCCAATTTGCTACCCGGATGTGGTTATACAAGCGATGAAGTCAAAGAGGCGTTGGACATTTTGCCTACTGTTGAAGAAGAGAATGTTATCCACACCATCAATGAGGATGTTGGACTTCCACAAGGGGATGTTGGACTTCCACAGACCATGGATGAGGATGTTGGACTTCCACCATCCAACTACCAAGAAGAGAATGAAGGACACCAAGCTACTACTGAAACGCCAGAGCGTCTTGGTGATGCGCTACATGGTACAATTCCAACCCCCTTACCTCCATTAGCAAGCACACGTCGAAGAACTTCGAAGCGTATACAAGTTGATGAAATACTTATGAATTCCATTGAAGGTACGCTATCTAAACGTAGTATTGCTTATCAAACTCAACAGATACTTGATAAATATTTTGTTTTTAAATGTGATGGAGATAAATGTAGATTATTTTTATCATTGTTAAAATCTAGGAGCATGAATGTTGTTAGGAAAAAGTTAGGGATAAAGATGATAAAGAATTATGAACCAAGCTCTCATATAGTTAAAAGCCTAGTAGATGCATTTGGTAAAATTGGTAAGAACACACGTTCAAAGGACCGCAATGCTGCTCGTCGTGTGTTGTCACAATCAATTGCAGATAAGAACACCAGGGCCCTTCGTATTCTCAGGCCTACGTCCAAACTAGTTAATTTGAATCTAAAAACCCTCCATAGGTATTCTATTAGAAGAGAACATCTTGACACAACCGATCAGACAGATTTTTGGCCCTTTGTTGGTCGGTTGCCACGTCGTGACATGAAGCTAGTTGATGCAGTAAAGGGACTAGTGCACAGTTTTTGGCATGATCACACAAGGCCTTCTTCAAACCGAAAGGATGTACTAAAACTAAGAAGGGGTTCAAAGGATCGTGAACCACATACTAAGCATCTTCTTGATATAACACAGACAGAGCTTTACGAGAAATTTAAGATTGAGCATAGACAATTGAACTTGGGGCAAAGATCTTTTGAGAAATGTAAGCCATTGTATGTTAGAATAAATACTCTTCGTAACACTTGTTGTTGTAGATACCATGTAGAATATGAATATTACTATGAAACATTTTTGTACATTCGTCGTGTGTTGCATACTAACATTGTGCAAGATTGCTCCATGACAATACCACCGACTTCATCAAGAGAATTCATTCATAGCATCATGTGCAATAGGCCCGAGGGGCAAACATACTATGCAAAATCTTGTTTGGATGGAACATGCTCCAACTGTGCTGGAATGGCATTATTGAGCCAATGTATGCACGAGAATGGAGACAGTGAATTTGGGAAAATGGTTACAGACATGAAAAGTTTCAAATATATCAACTATGAAATAGTCCCAGGGAAAGAAAGCAAAAAAATACAATTGGTGACATCTCAGGTATGCATTTATATCTATAAAATTATGTTGTAACGGTTACATTTCAATCCTTACTTACAACAAAAAACTGACATTGAGATCATTTTGTGTCACCAGGTACAAGTTAGTGACTTCATCAAGGAATTTATTGAAAAGACACATCAATATGTTCAGCATGTCCACGTGGCACGATGGCAGGATGAGAAGTTTAGAATATGCAGAGATACATTTCCCCTTGGTACTATACTTTCAGTTGTTGATTTTGCCGAGAACTACACTCTGCAACCTCAAAATGAGATCCAAAGTCAGTATTATCACTCTGAGCAGGTTTCCTTGATGGTCCATATCACATATAGGCATGGCCCAAATAGCACTGAAGAGCAAAGAGAAATTCTGAAGGAATATCACTTCTACATAAGTGATGATAGGTGCCACAACTTCCACTATGTACGTCATTGCTTCATCATGTTCTATGATCACTTGAAGGGAAGGAACATACAGATGGACCGACACTGGATTTGGTCTGATGGGTGTGCTGGTCAGTTCAAAAATGCACGCATATTTCAGTGGTTGTGTTCATTGCATAAAAACTACAAAGTGCCACATATGTGGAACTATTTTGAGACTGGGCATGGTAAAGGAGAGCATGATGGAGCCGGAGCATGTGTCAAAACATCCCTACGAAGAGAGGAATTGAAAGTACCTACAGAATCTACTATTCTAAATGCTCAATCTATAGTCAGGTGGTGCACGTCAGTAATGGGAGAGGAATCAACTATGCGAGTAGAATCCACAAGAAAGAGACATGTGGAGAGATTTTTTTGGGAGGTGGTAGACATAGATCGTTCACATGCATGGGAATGCAAGACTGTGCCTGGGACTCGTGGCTTTCATTCGGTTCGAAGCTCTGATAACCCAGTATTTGAAATTTGGACCAGAAAACTCGCTTGTTTTTGCCCGCCTTGTTGTGATGGTGACTGGGATGGGTGTGAATCATTGGATTGGGTTGATGGATGGGATCGCATATCACTTCCACTTGATCAGCGTGCAATTGTTGAGTTAACTCCGTTGGAAGAAGACCAATCATCTATTTCTGCAGATTTTGATCATGTCTCAGACCTTGTACAACCCGGTATGATGCATTTCCTTAACATTTTTTGTTTGTTTACATAGTCTTCAAATGCACATTAATGGCCTTGTATCGCACGAAAAATATTTTGATCATATACCTACAATCATATAATGCAGGGCACATATACGCAGTGGTTGCCTCAAAAGATACTGAATGGGGTGATGAATACTAGTTGGCATGCTGTATAGATGGAAAGAAAACCCTCATTGTGTCCATGAATGACGATGAAAACAACCACTTTCCAACTGGGTCTATGGTTGTTAAAGGTGAATACTTGACACGGGACAGCAATGGAAGAAAGAAGGGTGGATATGTTTACAGGGATTACAAACCAGGTGCAAGTGTGTATCACTTTACCAACTTAATCATTGGCACAAACCTTCAGGTACGAACAATGCCTAGTCGAAATACATCGAAGGTACGCTACTTCTTACCGGATACAGAGCACGAAAGACTAATGGAGACCATCAGTATAAGAGATGATCCGGAGGGCTTGGTTGTATGATAATAGGTGGGATCTAGCATGATGAGGTACGTTACATACTTTTAATACTATACTATTTATACTATTTGTAATTGAATATTGATATATGCTCAATTTTCACATGTATGTTTCATATGAATATGTCAATTTTGCGTTCTTGATATGCCAAATTTACGTTTACGTTGTTTATAAATATGCCAAAAGTTCTCTTGTATGTCAAGTTTATGAATATGCCATTTTTTACATATGATCAGTAAACCCTAAAATTATATTATGTTCATCATGTTGGTTATTGGCTTCACCCAACAAAATTAATTCAATTCATGCTCACTATATTAAACAATACACTTATATTAAATTTAATTCATGTCTTGTTAAATATTTCATAATGAATTAGCTATTTGAGAGCACCACCTTAGACCAAGCCATCATCATCAACATCTTCATCATCATCACCATCATCATCATCATGGACCTGCAAAACCCTAGTTTCCAAAGTGTCTAGGCAGGTTCGGGTTAGGAACACTAGCCATACCTGCCCGGTGGATGATTTTCCAAAGTTGACCCCCGTGTGCAAAAATTGCACACTCCCACACTGAGCAAAACCCTAGTTTCCAAGATGGACCTGCAAGGTGACACATGGGCCACCGAGTAGGAGGGGAGGGGCACCCCTGGCACTATCCCGGTGTGCTGAATCCAACGGAGTCGACGGTTCGTCGATCCGAGCCACGGTCTTCGTTCTATGGCTCGTCCCATCTCACTACCAGAAGGCCTTCAGGGACACCTGCTGGATACCTACCGGGGACATAGAACTCCAACCATGCAACAAAACCAGGTTTCGGGGAGACCTGCAGGTGTGTCTAGACAGGTTCGGGCTAGGAACACTAGCCATACTTGCCCGGTGGATGATTTTCCAAAGTTGACCCCCATGTGCAAAAATTGCACACTCCCACACTAAGCAAAACCCTAGTTTCCAAGATGGACCTGCAAGGTGACACATGGGCCACCGGGTAGGAGGGGAGGGGAACCCCTGGCACTATCCCGATGTGTTGAATCCAACGGAGTCGACGGTTCGTCGATCCGAGCCACGGTCTTCGTTCTATGGCTCGTCCCATCTCACTACTAGAAGGCCTTCAGGGACACCTGTTGGATACCTACCGGGGGCATAGAAATCCAACCATGCAACAAAACCAGGTTCCGGGGAGACCTACCGATGTGTCTAGATAGGTTCGGGCTAGGAACACTAGCCATACTTGCCCGGTGGATGATTTTCCAAAGTTGACCCCCGTGTGCAAAAATTGCACACTCCCACACTGAGCAAAACCCTAGTTTCCAAGATGGACCTGCAAGGTGACACATGGGCCACCGGGTAGGAGGGGAGGGGCACCCCTGGCACTATCCCGGTGTACTGAATCCAACAGAGTCGACGGTTCGTCGATCCGAGCCACGGTCTTCATTCTATGGCTCGTCCCGTCTCACTACCAGAAGGCCTTCAGGGACACCTGCTGGATACCTACCGGGGGCATAGAACTCCAACCATGCAACAAAACCGGGTTCCAGGGAGTCCTGCAGGTGTGTCTAGACAGGTTCGGGCTAGGAACACTAGCCATACTTGCCCGGTGGATGATTTTCCAAAGTTGACCCCCGTGTGCAAAAATTGCACACTCCCACACTGAGCAAAACCCTAGTTTACGAAATGAATGCACAATGAAGCCACTGGGCCATGGGGAGATGAGGGAGAGGGCCCCCTAGAGGTAATCGCACGCCAGGAGACCAATGGAGTCGACGGTTCATCGGTCCGACGTCCGATTTCTGAGTTATGTCGAGTTGCAAGTCGCATGAAAATGTCGTTCAGGGACACTTGGTGAATCTCTGTCCGGGAGCCAAAAAGCAAACGAAGCAGGAAGATTGCGTGTCATTGGCTCCTGCAAGTGTGTGTGGGAAATTCCGACGTGGGAACACTGCCAACACTGTCTCGGGGGAGGTTTTTGCAGAGTTGACCCACCAATGCGAGATTGCATGCAATTACACTGAGCAAAACCCTAGTTTACGAAATGAATGCACAATGAAGCCATTGGGACATGGGGAGACGAGGGAGAGGGCCCCCTAGAGGTAATCGCACGCCAAGAAACCAACGGAGTCGACGGTTCGTCGGTCCGACGTCCGGTTTCCGAGTTATGTCGAGTTGCAAGTCGCATGAAAATGTCGTTCAGGGACACTTGGTGAATTTCCGTCCGGGAGCCAAAAAGCAAACGGAGCAGGAAGATTGCGTGCCGTTGGCTCCTGCAAGTGTGTGTGGGAAATGCCGACGTGGGAACACTTCCAACACTGGCTCGGGGGAGGTTTTTGCAGAGTTGACCCACCAATGCGAGATTGCATGCAATTACAATGAGCAAAACCCTAGTTTACGAAATGAATGCACAATGAAGCCGCTGGGCCATGGGGAGACGAGGGAGAGGGCCCCCTAGAGGTAATCGCACGCCAGGAGACCAACGGAGTCGACGGTTCGTCGGTCCGACGTCCGGTTTCCGAGTTATGTCGAGTTGCAAGTCGCATGAAAATGCCGTTCAGGGACACTTGGTGAATTTCCGCCCATTTTATAATTTAAGCCACTTTTAAATATTTGAACTTCCATATTATTTTTGAAAGAGTATAATATTTCAAAACTCCTAAAGAGACAAAAACACATGATCAAAACTCCTAAGGCTGCAATTTAGAGTAGCAATAATGGGGGTGATGGAGTTGAATTTGATCCTATGGAAGATAATGATACTAATATTATTGAGAATAAAGGGATAATAGGTTGATCCATGACACCTTTGTTTGCATGGATGAGGATGCACCTATGTATGAGACCTATGATAATATTCATGATGTACATCTTATTGATAAGGCACACAAAGGCCTATACAAGAGATCAAAGATGAGTCACTTTGTCTACTAATTTGATGTTGATAAAATTGAAGGTATTGAATGACATTTCAAACAATGGTATGACAAAGATCCTAATGTATACACAATAACTCTAATACTTTACCTTGCACATATTGAGAATTGTGTGCCCTTATGAAAGATACAAGAAAGGAGTATCAAACAATTGATGCATGTCCTAATTATGATCAAATGATATATTATGGATAGCATGCAACAAATTTAAAATGCCATGAATGTGAGATCAATAGATATTGAACTAATTAGGTAATATATAAGGTGCCCCATAAGGTTCTTTGTCATATCCCTATAATTCTAGGTTTTTGATGATTGTTTAGGTTAAAAAACATAGCACATTATATGGATTATCATTTACAAAGATAAGTGAAGATGGTATTATATGAGTGGCTACAAATGGTTCTCAATTTACGATCATCAAGGAAATATTACCCATTTTTAAAGAAGAACCTCATAATGTTAGACTTTCATTGGTAGTTGATGGCAATGGGTGTGCATGAGTGAGTTCGTTGAAACCTTGAAAACATTGTATTGCATTTAGTTTGATTAAATTACACGAGCAAGAACTTTGACATAACTTGTAATGATCATCCAAAATCACAAATTTTAATTAGATACCGATTAGTGCATGCATGTAGTGAATTCATTGAAACCTTTGAATATAATAGTTTGTTCTTTTGACATAGTGCATTCATGAGTATCCAAAAGTACATGATAATCCACACAAATCAACACATTAGATTGACACAAGTACATGTATCCAAAAGTACATATATATCCAAAAGTATCCAAAAGTGCATGTCTCCAAAAGTACATGTATATCCAAAAGTATCCAAAAGTGCATGTCTCCAAAAGTGCATGTCTCCAAAAGTACATGTATATCCAAAAGTATCCAAAAGTACATGTATCCAATGAAGTCAATGTACATGTCTCCAAAAGTACATGCACAATAAAGTCAATGTACATGTCTCCAAAACTGAATGTATCGAAAAGTACATATATATACAAAAGTATCCAAAAGAACATGTGTCCAAAACTATCCAAAACTATCAAAACTCAAGTTTCCTCTTGTTCTTTCCCGACGTTGATCCTCTAGGCACATCCCTAGGATCAATGTGCATCCCTGGATCCTGCAAATTAAATATCAATTGTTAAATTCAACTAACTATGTACACTAATACATTAGCTCAACAATTATCAACTGGTGCATGGAAAGTGCATGAAACACTTGGTCACTGAAGGACATCTCACCTCAACTGATGCAGGAGATTGCATTGCTTGTGTAGTAGATGGAGCCGTCGGTTGAACATCCAGGATGGTCGAACCAGGGGGGCCAGGCACTGCTCCTGCTGGTGGTGGCTACAATGAAAAAATGTTGAAATAGTTAGAAATGCATGAATAAACAATAGGTCCAACAATAATAAACTATGTAAAGATAATGTTGAAATAGTTACATACCTGTGTGTGATCAGTCGCCATTGCAGATGCGGCACTAACTACTGCATCAACCATCGATGCGAGGTTCTCAGTAGACAACTCGGGTTCCTGATGCAGTAAACATGCAATTCAAACATTAACAAAAACGATTTATGCACTAGATTTCAAGTTAAACAACAAATATCATCGAAGGATATACATTACCATGGTGTGAGTAAGCCCATGGTCGTGGGCAGCTGGAGTCTTTCTAGGAGTAGAACGCCTCACATACACACGACCCTTGTTCATGAATGGCCTGGAGGGAGATACAAATTCAGGCAATGGGCCAGATGTCTCGGATGGTGCCTACAGTCAGCAAGTGTTCATGTAGTTAGACATGCATGATTCAACAAACAAACATGTATTTAAAAAATGTCATTTTTAATTGTTTACCTGGAGCCCAGATGTTTCAGGGGATGATATGACCATGGGTACTACCTCCACATTAACTTGCCCCAGTGAAGGATCTGCCATCTGCAAGTTTAATAATTGTAAATATTAGACCGTAGATAGCATTAATGAACTAAAATGTAAAGTATGTGGAAATTAACAAATTAACAAGTATTAAAAAACTGAAATTTTAAAATGTTTACCTCGGTGTGAGATACGGCAATAGGTGGTATATAAGATGGGCCTACCGAATGGGTAGCATCATGCCCCCCTGTAGAGTCTGGAACATTCGGCTCTGGGGTGTCACTGCCGGCATAAAGCATCAACTGCAAGTTCACAAAATTAATATATTAGCTCAAACTATATATATGTGTACAAAGACGAAAATAAATGAAGAATTTATTACAATTAACCATCAACATACCTCTCTCAAAAACCCACTGAAGGCAACATCTGAGGCAATACCATAGCAGGGACGACCACATGATGTGCACTCGTGAGGATCAATACTAGGATGGGGATGTGTCGATGGTCCTGCACTAGTGGATGGTCCTGATGGTCCTGCACTAGTGGATGGTCCTGATGGTCCTGCATGGTGACGAGCTGGTGTATGTACCACACCAGGGACATATGTCCCTTCCTCACCCATATGTTGAACCATCGTGCCATGGTGAACAACCGCCCGTGCCAAACTCAAAAATGCATCCCGTGTCTGCGGAATAATGCGATGTGCTAGTGGGACATCTGGCCCAGGCAACTGCCTGCGAGGTGCAGGGATAGGGCGATCCTGGTCTCGAAGCCTGGCATTGGGTTGGTTTTGGGGCATCCCCCCACCGATCCCCTGAAACTGTAAGATGTCAAAATAGTTAACGTGTTTATGCAACACGAACTTTGCGTACATCTTTCGAAGGAAATATAAGGGAATTTCCCTGTTGTTGTGTGGTGGCATATCAAAAACCATGTACCATCTGTCCATCCAGTTATCAACAAATGGTTGAAACGTGCACCACTCAATGGAGATATGCGGCTTGCTTGCATTTGGGATTTCCCCCGTCCGAGGGTCCCTAAACAATGCAAATATAAGCTCTTTGGATATTTTCAACTTTTTTACTGCATTGTAATCTAGCCCATCAGCATATTGTTGTCTTTTTCTTTCTCTGTAAGATGCAATATCATATAAGACATTCGTAGATTGTGAAATGGTGTCCACAATTGCATCCAAGGTTGATGCAAGTGAACGGCGAATCCTATCACCACCACTAAAAGCTGCACTTATGCCCCTCAATTGGGCAAGCTCAATCAATATCTCGGCATTGGTATCCATAGCCGCAACTGCAATAAAGACATTAATACGAAAATCATTAGAAACATATACATGGTATATAATGACGTCTCTTCAAAATTGAACATGTATTAAATCAAACTCACATAAGCAATTTAATGGCATTCACTTACATACATTTAAAACTTAAAATTAAACATTTGACAATTAAAAAGTAAGTTAGTCAGATTGGCAGAGAGGAGGAGGAGGAGGATCAGGGCAGTGATGAGTTTGCATCTATGTGTCTCAATGTCTCATTGTGTTTTGTGATTGTGAATGACAAATGTGTTGTGATTTTTGAATGATCTAATTTCTATTGAATATTTCATATTTGTAATTGTAAATGTAATTTCTATTGAATATTTGTAATTGTAAATGTTAAATTTTATTGGATCTATATGTCTATATTTTTAAATTTTAATATATTTTAAAAATATATTAATTCCGAGGGTCACCGTGTCCTACGTGTCATAATTCCGGGGGTCACCGTGTCTAGTGGGGACCAAGGATCAAATTTGAAGGGTGGGGTCCCATTTCACTATGAAGGGCTATGAGATATTGAACACTATTGAAGGGCTATGAGAAATTTATTAATATTTATTATATGTGTATATATGGATGTGTTCATGTTGCATGGATTGGATTCTAGGTTAACCGAGGCCTTTTTAGAGCAAAGAATGGGGTAATTACTATTTGGGAACAAGTTTTTTATCAAATGTAAATTGCGGTGATGGAAGATATTGAGGGTGCCACATGTTGTGGAGAAAGCAGTATTGATTCGTATGACGTAATAGGGAGTTCAAAAAGTCTGGTTTCAAGTGTTGTCATGCGTAGCTCGATTGATTTTTCTCGCGCTAGGGTTGTAGCAACTGCTATGGCCATTGCTGTTAAAAGGATTGATGGGGTGGAATCCCGTGAAACGATGAGTTCTTTTGTTAAGACGTAGATTCAGTGAAATTTGGTGGGAGTCTTATGTTCATTTTATGCACAAAATTCGATTACTTGATTTTGTTGCATTGTTAACTCTCCTCCTAGTCATAGCTACAATCTCTTATATAATTGTGAAGGTTATCAATCCACTCAATATATTAAAGTTGTAGTAGGCCAAAATCATCCACATATTTATTGTACTCACAAATGTTGACATTCCAATTTCTATGTAGAGCGCCCATTAACATTAGATTGTATGGGACATGTTTTTGAGGCATGATGCCATTATCTCATAACAACAAGCTTTTTATCCATAAATATGTCATCTACAAGCCAACGGAATTGTTCCTAATCCTTTATAAAACTTTGTCATAATTATATCAATACCAACATCCCTACCTATTGACTTAGCTTAGAAGATATTACACCTTCGGATAACCAAACGTGATTCCAAGGTTGGTAATCATAAACGTAAAAGCATCATCATAAGGAAATAGCATGTTGTGTTGAGGAAATTCCTTTTTTTCCATTTCCTTCTCAGGATAATATTTGGTTGTGGATCATTTAAAATGTATAATTTATTTTAATATTGGGAAGCTAAATTCAAATTCATTAATATATTAATATGATTTGATTTTTTTATTAATAATAAGTTATTCTTTTCATTTGAAAATGTAATAGTACATCAAAATTTCAATGTTTACTGACGTAGTAAAGTTGAGAGGCTTTATTTTTCAGTGGATATAGCAGACCTATAAATTCATAGGATGTCAAAAATCTAGTCAGCCTTGAAGTTGAGCTCCTCAAAGAAAACGAATTTCTTTAAATATGTTTATGGAAGGCTGGCATTGCCAGCTTCGCTCCGCAAACTATCCTGGAGGACTGGAGGAGATAGGGTAGGTGGAACTTGGAAGTAGCTCAACCACAGTGGAATAGGGGTATAAGAAAAAGCTTGTTTCTATTCATGCAATATTATATATTGATGGTCGGAGCCATGGAAGCATGGAATTCGAGCATTGACTTGATACAACAAAGAAAACAAAAGGTGGAACTTGGGAGCTGCAGGATTGACTTGATACAACAAAGAAAACACAGGGTGTGAGGATGGGAGCTGTAGACGGTAGGATTAACTTGATACAACAAAGAAAACACAGGGCTATAGGTAGGGGCCACGGGCAGGAGCAACAACCTGCAACATTACAAGAAGTTTATGGATTGTGGATTTTGTCTGAAATGCCAAATTCGCGGGGGCACATTAACATAATATATTATACATTGAATACTCAATTAACTCACGGAGTCAGCATTCACGAATTGGTATGTGATAACTTGTAACTTGGTAATCCCGCTAGCAACAACACGTATGAGCCACCTTCCAAGTTTAATAATTTTGTTGATGCCATTAAATGTGTTAAACACGTAAGCGCTCGCTACAAACACGAGAACTTCGAAGCGTTCAAGCCATGGGCTACTCAGTGTAAGCCCGTCCACGTAAGTTGCTCAATGATATTATTAGAGGCCCAATGGTCCATGATCCATGGATGATCGAACACGTGGATATTGGAGAGTAACCGAGTCCCACTCCCAAGTCACCTAGCTAGTAGCCGCATTCCCAATTTCCCACTAAAAATTGTTGATGGGTGAAATTTGAAGCTACCCTTCTGTTGCAATTTTAAACAGTAGTGGTTAATTTAATTATTGAAGGGCTTACCATGAAATTAAATTTTTTTTGCATGGTAAAATTTGAAGTGGCCTTCTATGACGTGTGGGTAAAATTTGAAGTGGCCTGAAGGCTTCAGATTTGAAGCCTGGTGGGGACACTCGTGTCCCGTGTCCTCATGTCAGGTGACTTAGATGAATACATTGTAGAAAGGGGGGAGTTTTATTTTTTTCAATTTTTGGTTTGATTATGAATTTTTGAGTTTTTGAAAAGGGTTTCATTTTAATTATTCACTAATCTTGGTTGAGGGAGGTGTGAATTTAATTAGAAATTGGGTTATTCCCAATTTTATCAATATTACAAAACTAGATTGTTTTAAACAATAAAAAAATAGTAATTTGGGTTAAAAAATCACAAAAAAATGGTATGGGTGAATGAATTACCTGATTAGATGAGAATGCACCAGTGAATTTGTCTCCCCTCCAGCTAAATCGAGCAACACGGATAGTTGAGTGGGCCACAAACCGTCCTCGTCCAGGGTCAATTTCGCCTCTATTCGCGTTTCTGATGCGTGAGTGTCGCGGGTGGTCGGCAATCGTCGGGACTGTGTTTTTAAATTCATTTTTAGTTTTACATATCGCGTACGTGATTTGTAACTACATAACGCGTACGTGTTTTGTAACTACATAACGCATACGCGTTATGGTTACCTAGCCTACATGTCCAATGACATGTTAGGCTCGGGTCTTACCATGGCAAGTGCTAAATATCAGAAACGCGTTAAGTTTTAGGTATCAGGAACGAGATTTGAAAAAAGTAGCATTGCATCTAAAGTGACCCTCATCTTCTTGCACACACCCGTAAATATTTCCTATAGTTAATGGCATTCCACCTAGTTTCTTTGCAAGGTATAAGAGAGTTCTTCTTGGTTCTAATGGCCACCAAGCCAAATCTCCTTGGTCACTACGACTTGGACACAGTCACCTGTCATCCTCAAGCTGCCTTTTAACCAGGTAAGAGAAATAAACTAGACATTTTATTTTCCTTAAACCACGCTTTATTCATTAAACTTGGGGTTTCCATAACTGAGCTTGAAATCCATCTTGCAGGAAGAGGAGGGATAAGGGAAACAGGAGAAGTTAACCCCTAGCCTTCTCTACAATTCATACAAGGTAAAAGTTCAATACTCATTTTTCTTTTACATTGATCACTTCTTGGTACGTTACTATAGTTTTGAATGTGGGCAATGGTTGCAGGTTTGAGAGAGTGCCCCTGAGGATGGCGACAGGGTCACCTTCTCCCAATCTTGCGTCTTAGAATGCCTCGGTAATCAATGAACCTTACTCTGTCAGATATTCTAGTTGTCTTCTTAGTTAAACCATTTTGGTTACTGACTGTGTTAAATGTTTGTTGCAGGTAAAAAAACCTTGGCTGAGTTTTTGAAGTCATGAGGAGGTTTCAGGATTTCGCCTTGAAGCAAGATAAGTTGATTAACAAAAAGAATGGTTTACCCTTAGGGTTCATGAATTAACGATAGAGAGTTTCTTTGCTCCAGTGTTTTTTTTAAACTTGCTTGTGTGTTTTTAATTGTTTGTTCTAAGGATTGGAAGTTGCCGCGGGTGCCATCGTGGATGGCTTACCACCCCTTCGGTTAACTTGTAAATTTATTTATAATACTAATGTTTTGAAAATATAGTGGATGCCATTGTTAATGGTCTTATATCCACAAGGACTATGGATCCCATGTTTAACATTTGAACTTTTTAATATTTAAGCGACCCGTTAGGATCTTTTCCAATTCCTTATTTTAGAGTTTTGTGTGCATCAAAACCTATCAAGATTGCTCTAGTTGTTATAAGAAGTAATTGGTTTAGCTATGAAATCAAATGGTTGCAATTAGTAAATGTGGAAGTATATCCATGCTTTTCTGTAGACGACATTAGTCAAACTACTAGTTTAAATAACGATTGGGTAAATTGATTTCTTAAATATTTATGATTACCCTATTTAATATAGTTGACTATTTATAAATTCCAAAAATGGAATTTGTAATTATTCTTCTTAGATCACGATCGGTACAGATCTAGCATTTTCGATCTGTAACATAGGTTTATGGAAATGGGTGTATTCGAAATATTTTTCATTCTAAAGAGGCCTCTCGACGCTTTAACCTGATTCTAGTATTTTCGCTATCTAGTTTAGACAGTCATTCATTTTGTTTTGTAGATTTATGTGTGTATTTGTATATTAATTAAAAAAGTATTCTTCCTGTTCATTGTGTTGAAAATATTCAAAGTTTATATTTAACACATTTTATGATTCTATCCTTCAGGAAATTTATAGGAATATATTTGGATATGATTCTAAGCAACTTGCATTACACCATATAGTTTGGATCCTTCATTCAATTTCTAGATATTTTAACAACCCTTGACGTAGTTTACCCAATACTCGATTCAAGTATGGATTCTCGAACATAGATTCGATAGGGATCAAACAAATACTAAAGATGATTATTTTATAAACATAAATATTAATGCAAAAAAAATATTTAAATTCGAAAATCGAATAAGAGAGATATTTGAACAGATGTTTAATAAATCCATATTCTATTTAGATGCATAATAAGATTTCTGCTAAGGGATAGTTGTGATTCATAACAAAAATGGAAATCCTACTATAACTAGTTTTAAACAGATAATAAATATGATAAGGTACCTGGCACCACTATCGGGAAAACAGAAATGAAATAGTTGTTCCTCCCAACCAACTCCTAGAGAAGCCAAGTCTCACTTTCTCCAGAACCCCCGATCCTGATTGTTGAACCACAAGAGAAAAATCCACTTAATGCGCCATCTCTTGCATTATCAGATTCAATCTGTGTCCAATGCTAGCCTCCTGCTTGCTAATGGACGTACTATTATATAGTATTTTTCCTAGGACGTGGTCATTTGTGAGCCTCCTGCTCTTTAGCACTCAACAAAGAGTTGTGACCTGATTTTGGGGAATATGCCTCCTACACCTTGAGTTCTCACTCTGTAGCTTCAGCCACTTGTCTTTTCCTTGTGTAGTTCAGTAATCACTCTTTCAACAGCTATTTCATTTCTATCCCTTGGGTATCTTTTTATTAATAAAAGAATAATTCATTAATCTTGTTTTATTTTTGACTTCTTGACAAAAAAATTAAATAATAAATAAACATAGAATAAAATATTCGAAAAGTATTTAATAATAACTTATTAAATCTTGGTGTATTACATACACCTCCCCTTAAAGGATAACACCGTCCTCGACGTTATTATTTTTTTCTTTATTCTTCCATCTCTTCATCTTGAAATAGGATCGGATATGCCTCATACATATCACTTTCCAATTCCCAAGTGGAATCTTCCAGACTAAGGTGCTTCCATTGCACCTTGACTTGTCCGGTGGTATGGTTCTAGAGTAAAATTTCTCTCTTGTCGAGAATACACTCTGGTCCCACCTAGAACTCTCCTTCAAGCTCCACCTGTATAACATCCCAATCAATTACATGAGTAGTGTCATGAACATACTTCTTCACAATGGAAACATGAAAAACATCATGTATTTTAATATTAGGTGGTAGGGATAATTGATATGCTACTGGCCCTACTTTAGCAAAAATTTCAAATGGCCCACAATACCTGGGTGCCAATTTTGAATACCTGCCCAGTCTTAGGGAAATTTTCTTGGGTCTTACCTTTATATACACATGCTCGCCTACCTGGAACTCTCAATGATTTCTTTTTAACTCAACATAACTTTTCTTCTTGTCTTGGGAAGCCTTCAAATTTTGTTGTACCTGTTTCACGGTTAGTTCCATATCCTTCAACAATTCAGGTCCTAAAATTAATCGATCAACTGGACTACTCCAAGAAATGGGAGTATTACATTTCCGTCCATACATGATTTCAAAAGGATGCATACCAGCTGATACTTGAGAATGATTATTGTAAGCAAATTCTACTAGGTGCAAATAATCTTCCCACTTACCCGATTTGTCCATTACATACATTCTCAGCATGTCTTATAGGACTTGGTGTAACCTTTCAGTATGTCCATCCGTTTGCGGATGATATGCAATGCTAAAATTTCACAAGGATTTCCAAAAATATCCAGTAAATTTCACATCTCTATCCGAGATTATTACCTTTGGCATGCCATGTAACCTGAAAAATCTCTTTCATAAATATATATGCGATGTTAACAGCCTTATAAGTAGATTTTACTGGAATAAAATGAGCTACTTTAATTAACTTGTCTACTACGACCATGATTGAGTCGTGTTGCCTAAAATTTTTAGGAAGACCTGTTATAAAATCCATGTTGATTATTTCCCACTTCCATTCTGGAATGGGTAGCGGTTGTAGTAACCCTGCTAAATGTTGGTGTTCTGCATTTACTTGTTGGGATTCGATGCAATGAGCTAAATATTTTGCTAGCTCCTTTTTCATGTTGGGCCAAAATAAGTCTTTTTTTATCATGGTGATCATCTTTTGGTATTTAGGGTGTCCTAAATAGGGTTGTTTGTGTAACTCATTCATAACAGTTAATTTGATTTTTGTTGTATTTGGTATATACAATCTATTTTTACGCAGCAATAATCCTCTTCTATTCAGACTAAAATCTATTTTGATTTGGTTCTTTTCATTTTCAACAGTGCTTTCATTTAAATTTTGGTATTCTTTATCATAATTTTCTGCATTTAAGATTTGATTTTCCAAATCTGATTCGTAACTGCTGCTTGCAAATAGTAAATTTGTGTGACGACTTAAGGCATCCGCAACTTTGTTTTCTTTCCCTTTTATATGTTTTATTTCAAATCCGTATTCACATAGGAATGACAACCACCTAGCTTGTCTAACATTTAGCTTTTGTTGATCAAACAGATATTTTAAACTTATGTTATCCGACATTAGCAAAAAATTTCTACCAATGAGGTAGTGTCACCACATCTTTAATGCATGTATAATTGCAACAAGTTCTAAGTTGTGTGTAGCATAATTATTTTCATGTTCTTTTAATTTTATGGATTCATAGGCCACGACGTAATTCTCCTGAATTAACACCCTGCCTAATCCTTCCTTACATGCATCGGTATATACGACGAAATCTTTAAAAGGGTCAACAATTTTTAAGATAGGGGCGGTAGTTAACAGGTGTTTTAGTTTATTAAAACATTCCATACACTTTTGTTCCAATCAAACTTCTTACCATTATTTTGTAGTGAATTTATGGGGTAGGCTATCTTAGAAAATCCTTCAATAAACTTCCGATAATATCCCGTAATCCCCATGAACGATCTTATGTCAATCACATTTTTAGGAACTAGCCATTCAGTTATAGCCTTAATTTTGTCAGGGTCGACAGATATTCCATCTTTATACACTAAGTTTCCTAGATATTGAATTATGTCTTTAAAGAAGTCACATTTTCTAAACTTAGCAAATAGTTGTTGTTCTCTTCACACTTGTAGAACTATTCTTAGGTGTTCTTCATGTTCCTGTTCATTCTTCGATTAAATCAGTATATCTTCGATGAAGACGACTACAAATTTATCTAAATAGTTACTCAGAATACTATTCATTAAGCACATAAAAGTTGCAGGTGCGTCTGTTAATCCGAAGGGCATTATGACAAACTCGTAATGACCATAACGAGTTCTAAAAGCAGTTTTAAAGATGTCTTCATATTTGATCCATACCTGATGATAACCGGACCTTAGATCTATTTTATAAAATATTGTTGCCTCTTGGAACAGATTGAATAGATCGTCTATCCGGCGTAAAGTATCGATATTTAATAGTCATTTTATTTAATTTCCGATAGTCCACGTATAATCTTAAGGTTTCGTCCTTCTTCTTTATGAATAAGACCGGTGCTCCCCAAGGGGAAACACTATATTGAATGTACTTCTTATCAATTAGTTCTTGTAATTGTGATTTAAGTTATGTAAGTTCTATTATATTCATCTGATAAGGAGCTTTCAATGCCGATACCGCTCCCGGTATCAGATTGAAAGACGTCTTTAAAATATTTTAAGATAGGTATATCCTCTATTTTAAGTTTTTTATCATTACCTTTGTCATCCATTACATAGACTGCAAATACTTTACATCCTTTACATACTGATCTTTTCATTTGTAAGGCAGATATTTCTCTGATCATAACCTTTCTGGGAATTCCTTTTACTTTAATTATATTTCCAGTATCATCCATGCATGTAAAATTTTTATCACAACAATTCAACATAACTCTGTGTTTTTCTAACCAATCCATTCCTATCATCATATCATAGGAACCTAATGGTAAAATATTCAAATCAAAATCCGTATTAAATTCATTCATCAATATTTCCCAGTTTTTCACATAACTAGTGACCTTACGTTTAGTACCTGTGGCTAACTGTACTAACCAAGATTTTTCAAATTTTTCTAGTACTAATTTACATAATTCAACAATACTAGGTGATACATAACTCAAACTTGCACCTACATCAATATGGAAATGGGTTGACTTTTTATCATACCTTCGATTTCGACCATTGAATTTTAATGGTCTGCTTGTCGATTCTCCAATGCAGCACTAATTCGGAGCATGCTTCTCGCCAAATCTCCAATTGTAACAGCTTCTTGAATGGAGTGAACATTATTAAGGATTTTCTTTCTTATAGGGAAGTCATTAAAATAATGTGGCTGGCCACATTCCCAACATTTTAAGGGTTCCCTTTGTGCAATGTTTTTATTAAATGTAGTGGAAGGTTCTCTCTTTTTTTTTATAGGGTGTTGTGGTTTAAACCCTCTATAATTACTGCCTTGATACCCTCTATAATTATTCCCAGTATTTTTGTGAAATTTATTATTCTTCTTTCTTGGATCAAATTTATCCCATATTTTAGTGTTCCAATTAGGTACATTTTCTCTTTTATTCATATTCTGATCATAACATAAATTCACTTTTCTCATTGCTTCTTCCATCATCTTTGGATTGTCATACTCAATCCTTTCCTTAAACATAATAGGTAATCATCAAAGAAAGCGATATATTTTTGTTTTTTCATCTATTATATATGATACATAATGAAGCAAACTTAGGAATTTACTACAGATCTCTTTCATGGTCATAGCACCTAACCTTAACTCGTAGAATTCCTTAGCTTTTCTTCATAGTACTGTTTTGAAAGATACTTTCATTTAAAGTGTTTCTTAAAGGTTTTCCATGTTACGTATCGTTCTTTTATACCTTTTACTTTTTTTTTATATCTTTCCACCAAATATCTGCTTTTCCACTTAAGTTATAAATGGCCATTGTTTCCTTCAGTTCATCGAAATAGTTATAAATCTGGAAGTATTTATTCATTCTAGACAACCAGACTTCTGCCTCTTCTCCTTTCTCAATTTCATCATTAAACATAGGAGGTTTAATTTTCTTAAATTCCCCCAAAATATCTTCATAGGTTTTGTATTTCCTTTTATTTTTATTATTGTCACTACTTTCACTAGAATCCTGTTGTTTTTCTATGTGGTGTTTAGTTGATTCCTCACTGGAAGTTTCAGCCCCATGACTGGGAAATTCCATCTTTCTTCCCTTGCATTTGTAAGGTGTAGTTTTTGGATTATCATGTTTAGATTCTTTATGTTTATCTTTTTCATTACTGTGTATTTTAGCCAGCAAAATGTTATTTATTTCTTCTTGTGCTTTCAGAATTCGTTCCCTATATTCCCTAGCTATTTTTAATTTTGATCTTAGTTCTCTAATAGTTCATTGTAACTCTGATGGGTTATCGTCTCGAATCTCATTAAGGTTTACCCAAATTTAACCCTCTTCATTGTTCAGAGGAATTATGGGGGGAGATTCTTCTTCTGCGGACATTCCTACGTCTACCATAGTTTCCTGCAAAAAATAAATTTAGCCTCCTCTTCCTGTTTCGTAAGAGAATCAAACCCAAAGATGAAATAAAATTGTTTTCTAGTTTAACATCTTTTGTGTTGGGTTGGTTCAGGCCAAATGTTGTAACCATGCTCTGATACCATTATGTCATGAACCTCAAAATCCATAAAATAAAATAAAAAAATTCATATACAAACAACTATATAAAAACATCATTATGTTTTTCGCATGTAATAGTTACTGCAACATAAATTGTCGTTACTTTGCAAAGTTGCTAACACAATTCTTCAAAACTTCTATATGACAAGTTGTACAACTGTGGGTGTTTATCATCATGCTTCCGTCAAACCTATAGCCGATGTTTCATTCTTTTTATCTCATTCTTGCTATTAGTTTACAAAGGCCTTGCTTAGCCCTAAGGCTAAGTCTTGGGCTTCGTCTCAGTTTTAACTTTTAAAGCATGATGTATGTAATGTCCCCAGTTTGACCCCATGGCATTAACACTATAAATGATGTAATATTGCTATGAAATCATGGTGAGGAGCTCAAGGCCAAGGCCCCACCATCGATTTAGTGATGCATATGGGTTGCGTGCTAGCAATGCACATTGGAAATTCAAAAAAACATGTAATATGCATTTTAATAAAAATACCCACAACTAGCTATGCAATGCAACAAAGAGATGGGGGCATGATTTCACAAGGAATTGGGGGGGGGGACGTTCAAACCCTTGAGCCAATAGAGTCAAGCCAAGTGTCAATGAGGGAACCCATCAAACCCTCAACTACCCATGTTGACTTTTGTACCAAACCATTGATTTCTCCCAAGAGTTGGTTGGGGTAGTTAATGCCTTGGGAAGGGAGAGGTATGGCTGTCCAAATTCAGGTATGGGCAAGCCACCCTTCATGGAAAATCGTGTGGGTCTCCTTGGGAAAGAAGAGAGACACGAAATTGCTCTCCCATCCATTTATCCATGACCATTCTCCCTCCCTCACGAGTTGAGAACGACCTGGGCATTTTCCAGGCATGTGGAAAAACGTTTTCTTCATCTCCCCAGCAGAGAAGGGCGTTTTTCTGTGTTGGATACCAGTGAGGAAGAGGGGAAAATGAATGGGGGTTCAATAGAGACCGTTTTGGGCTGTTGAAGGTTGAGATAATGGGGAAGAAATCGTTTTTCCTCCCGGGGGTTGTTTGCCCCATCCCACAATCTGTTTTTTTGTTGGGATCGTTTTGGGAAGACCCATGGCCATCTTAATTGTAATTCCCATATGTCTAAAATGGGTATCCCTGCCCCTGTTTGTGCTTACTGTGTGAATGAAGAGTGTGTTGGGTATGGGTATCCATGGCTTGAGCTTGAGTGTAAGCCTCCAAGGTTCAATGGTAGCCTGACAAACCCAATTGGACTGGATTGGCTAAAATGAATCGGTTAATGGACTGTGTGTGAGCGTGAATGTCTCCTTTTTCCTTGTGAGAATCATGCCCAGCTCGGGGGTGGCCTTCGGATGGACTCAGTATAAGCTGTCGAAGAGCCTATGGCTGGGTGGAACGTTGCATCGACATAGCTAGTTGCTTGGGACAATTGCAATGAAGATAAGTGGTTCCGTCTATGTATTTACTCCTGCAATGTTTAATTAATGACTGATTATTGATATGTTGAATGCATATGAAGTGTGTGTGAATGTTGTTTTAATTCTGTTGTGCATAATTTTCTTGTGTTACATCTGCACATTCATATTTTATTCCTTTTAATCAAATGGGTGGGCTGAATTTTGATTAAAAGCCCCATCGATTGGTAGTATGTTCCTTGCCTTGCAGTGGTCAGCAGGTGGGTACATGACAATGTAAGGTTGTAAGAGAACATACTTGGGGAGGCTAAGGGTATAGTCTCGACCCCATAGTTTTATGTGATAAGGTTTGTAAAGGATTCAAGGCTTAACCTTGATCCCTAAGTCCAAGGTTAACATATGACAAGGTTGAACGATTTGATTTAAAGGTTTAAACGATAGCTATGGGATTTACTCCATAGTCGAGAATTGTTTTACAAAACAATAATTAATAAATTTATGAAGTGGTTAACCTTTATATGGCCGTGCATTAAGAATTGATAATTTTTATGTTGTGGGTTATTGCAAATTAATGAGCTACTCTGGCTGTGAGTTGACAGTGCAACCAGGATTTTAAGGCTTACACGAGATTTAATCTCGTTCGTCCACTTATGCAGTAAGATTGAAAGGGTTTTGATCAGTTTTATTGTGTCGTTGATTTTAACTGAATCCTTCATTGCCTTTGTTATTTGGTCGGTAAGCTAGTGGAGTCGAGGCTCTGCTATGTCAATGGTGATTTTATGAGATTGTTTTGGTGTAAAGATTGCATTTGGTTAATGGCATTCCACTGGGTTTCTTTCCAAGGTATAAGAGAGGTATTCATGGTTCTAATGGCCACAAGCCAAAGCTCGCTGGTCCCTACGACTTGGACACAGTCACCTGTCATCCTCAAGCTGCCTTTTAACCAGGTAAGAGAAATAAACTTGACATTTTACTTTCCTTAAACCATGCTTTCTTCATTAAACTTTTGGTTTCCATAACTGATCTTGAAATACATCTTGCAGGAAGAGGAGGGATAAGGGCAATAGGAGAAGTCGACCCCTGGCCTTCTCTATAATTCATACAAGGTAAAAGTTCAATACTCATTTTTTTTTACATTGATCACTTTTTGGTACATTACTACAGTTTTGACTGTGGGCAATGGTTGCAGGTTTGAGAGAGTGCCCTCGAGGATGGAGACAGGGTTACCTTCTCCCAGGCCTGTGTCTTAGAACACCGTTGTAAGCAACAAACCTCAATCTTTCAAAGATTCTAGTTTTCCTCTTAGTTAAGCCATTTCGGTTACTGACTATGTTAAATGTTTGTTGCAGGTAAAAAAACCTTGGCTGTGTTTTTGAAGCCATGAGGAGGTTTTAGGCTTTCGCCTTCAAGCAAGATAAGTTGATTAAAAAAATAATGGTTTACCCTTAGGGTTCATAAATTAACGGCAGAGAGTTTCTTTTCTCCAGTGTTGTTTTTGAACTTGCTTGTGTGTTTTTAATTGTTTGTTCTAAGGATTGGAAGTTGTCGTGGGTGCCATCGTGGATGGCATACCATCCAGTTTAACCTATAAATTTAATTATAATACTGATGTTTTGAAAACATAGTGGATTCCATTGTTAATAGTCTTATATCCACAAGGATTATGGATCCCCTGTTTAACATTTGAACTTTTTAATATTTAAGCGACCCTTTAGGATATTTTCCAATTCCTTATTTTAGGGTTTTTTGTGCATCAAAACCTATCAAGATTGATCTAGTTGTTCTAAGAAGTAATTGGTTTAGCTATGAAATCAAATGGTACAATTAGTAAACGTGGAAGTAGATCCACACTTTTCTGGAGACAACATTCGTCAGACTGCTAGTTTAAATAATGATTGGGTAAATTGATTTCTTAAATATTTATGATTACCCTATTTAATATAGTTGACTATTTATAAATTCCAAAAATGGCATTTGTAATTATTCTTATTAGATCACGATCAGTACAAATCTGGTTTTTTTTATCTATAACAAAGGTTTATGGAAATGAAAAAAATTGAAAAAATAGTGAAAAACACCCAATGAAGCGAGGCGGATTTTCTCTGCAGCTAGGGCCCAAACCCTAGCCACCTCCGCTCTGGTTTTTTGTTTGCAGGGGCGTGTTCTTCGTCTGCAGCAGCAGTTCAGGGATCCCCTTGCTGTGTTCTCGTCTCCTTTGCTTGCAGGGCAGCAGATCGAAGTTTTTTATGAGCGTTCCTCCCAAGTTTCGCCTGCGTTTTTGCTTGCGTTCTGGAGCAGTAGTTTGCGGCTTGCCTCTGTGACTTACTTGCTCTGCTGCGTATTCTTGATTGCTGGTGGTCGCCGCCATGCTACGATGGCCCCAGATCCGACTGCTGAGATGGAAAAAGACCCTTTGGAAGCTTTCAAAGAGTTAGTCCATTCGGCAGGACCTAAAGCCAAGCCTTCTCTCATGTCTAAGTTTGTTAAGAAGATGGAGGAGATCCCTTCTCTGGAGCTATCTCCAAAGGAGCCATGCAATCTTGCCCTCCTTCTAGCAGAAAAGGCCCTCATCGGAAAGTTCACGGGGTTATGGCCTAGCCCCAAAACGGTGGAGGCTTGGATGGAAGAACGCTGGAAATCGCTGATGCATGGAAACGTTTCTCTGTGTGCAGTAGGCAGGGGCTTTTTTTTTTTCAGCTTCTCGAGCAAAGAGGACCGTGATCTAGTTTTCAGATCTGGACCCTATTTCATGGGGCTGAGGGGGCTGTTCTTAGCCCCCTGGACTCTTGATTTTAATCCCGGAGCTGAGATCACCGCAGCCCCTGTTTGGGTTAGGCTGCCTCATCTTCCCTTGCATCTGTGGAGGAAAAGTTCTCTGGAGGACATTGGAAATAAGCTTGGGCGTTTCCTGGACAGTGTGGAGCCAAAAGGGGATCAATTTACCTGTGCTCGTGTTTGTGTTGAGGTTAACCTCGAGAAAGGACTCCCGGAAGCCATTCATCTCTCCCTGGGGGAATGGCGCCATATCCAAGAGCTGGACTACGAGCAGATTCCTTTTAAGTGCCTTCGCTACCATGCTTACGGTCATTTCGCAAAATGCTGCCCCAAAGCCTCTGAGGTTGCGGAACCAGTTAAAGAAGATGACTTTCAGCCAGTATCTAACCGACGAAGGCAGCCAAGGCGAAAGGAAACACTAGCCCAGGCTCCGAAGGCCACTCCTTCAATGGAGGAAACTCTTGAAACTAAAAATAGCTTTGATGTGCTGCAAGAAGATGAAGCCCTAGACCCTGAAGCAACAACAGTTAAGGAAGATCCTCCGGTAGATGAAATACTTCCGGATTCTGCCCTACCTGGTTCAGTAGATGCGAGGGAAGCCAGGGTTTCAGATCGTGAACCCTCTGCCCCTGCAGGTCCGGCTGTGTTAGTCCCCTCCAACGGCTCTGTGGAAACTATTGAACCTGAAGACATTTCAGTCCCGTCTCCACCCCTTACCAGAGGGCGAAGGACCAACAAAGCGCGTAGAGAAAAGGAGATGGCTTCCAACATCTCTTTAGGATCTCAGAAAAATTTGGATCCCTACTTTAAGGGGCAAATTTCATCCCCCTCAGTTTAAATGCTTTGCTTTTGTCTTCTACTTTGCTCACAGTTTGTGAGAATTTACTCTTGTAAGCTCCTTTTGTCATTTTCTCGAATTAGCTCAAGAAGCAGATGGGATTTGTCTCCCAAGACTTTCACAAGAAGGTTGGCAGCACTGTTAGAGGTCACCAACCTTCTTTAGATTTGTAACTTTTTTATTTTGGCTTGCCAGAATGCCGCTTAATGCAGCCTAACCGTTCTTGTCAAAAAAAAAAAAAAAAAAATTATGGAAATGGGTGTATTCGAAATATTTTTCATTCTAAAGAGGCCTCTCAGCTCTTTAACCTAATTCTAGTATTTTCGCTATCTAGTTTAGACAATGATTCGTTTTTTTTTTGAGACTTATGTGTGTATTTGTATACCAGTTAGAAAATTATTCTTCCTGTTTGTTATGCTGAAAATGTTCAAAGTTTATATTGAACACATTTTATGATTCTATCCTTCAGGAAATTTATAGGAATATATTTGGATATGATTTTAAGCAACTTATGTTACACCATATAGTTTGGATCCTTCATTCAATTTCTAAATAATTCAACAACCCTTGATGTAGTTTACCCAATACTCGATTCAAGTATGGATGCCCGAACAGAGATTCGATAGAAATCAAACAAATACTAAAGATGATTATTTTATAAACATAAATATTAATGCGACGAAATATTTAAATTCGAAAACATAATAGGAGAGATATTTGAACATATTTTTAATAAATCCATATTCTATTTAGATGCATAATAAGATTTATGCTAAGGGATAGTTGCGATTCATAATAGAAATGGAAATCCTACTATAACTAGTTTTAAAAAGATAATAAATAGAACAAGGAACCTGGCACCACTGTCGGGAAAACATAAATGAAATAGGCATTCCTCCCAACCAAATCCTAGAGCAACCAAGTCTCACTTGCTCCAGAACCCCCGAGCCTGATCGTTGAACCACAAGAGAAATATCCACTTAATGCGTCATCTCTTGTATTATCAGATTCAATCTCCATCTAATGATAGCCTCCTGCTTGCTAATGGACATACTATTATATATTATTTTTCCTAGGACTTGGTCATTTACGAGCCTCTTTATATTTAACACTCAACAAAGAGTTGTGACCTAATTTTGGGGAAGATGCCTCCTACACCTTGAGTTATCACTCTGTAGCTCCATCCACTTATCTTTTCCTCTTGTAGTTCAACAATCACTTTTTCAACAACTATTTCATTTATGTCCCTTCAGTATCTTTTTATTAATAAAATAATAATTCATTACACTTGTTTTATTTTTTACTTCTTGTCAAAAATATTTAAATAATAAATAAACATAGAATAAAATATTCGAAAAGTATTCAATAGTACTTTATTAAATCTTGGTGTATTACACATAAGTTTTCCCTTTATATTTTATATTTTAAATATGAGTTATATGCATAATTGAATCATGAATTCAATCTTTTTATGTATACTATAATAGATTTTTACATCAATAGGTGTTTATATCATAGAATTTGTGGTGGAATACCATTTATGTTTTTCCTAGATTGAAGGAGGATGAGACAAGTACATTGTCCAATTGATTTTATGGTCGTAGTTCAAAATTTCAAATAAACAATTATTAAAAAAAAGTTATTTAAAAAATAATGGGTAGTTATTGTATGGATAATTCGTAGCTCATGCTTGAATAACTGATAGATAACCCATTTAACTAAATAAAGTAATAGGTAGAAGGTAATTGAAGCATGCAGAAGAATAGGTGATTAAAACTAAGCATGGCGAACAAATAAGAGATAAATTCTTCATGGAATTTAATTTGTGACCTATCGGTATTCACCATCCACAAACTAAATGGCTATACTAATAATAATAATAATAAATAAATATCTATAAATAATAATAATAATAATTTTTATTTTTATTATTAAATTATACAAATTTATTTTTATAAATACATATAATATAATATTTTCATTAGCTTATATATATATATATATATTTCATTTAAGAATTAATGAGATATCTAAATGATGAAAATAGTTCCTCTTTAGTTTATTTAAGAAGATTGAATGAATATCTAAAAATATAAATGATGAAAATGGGTATTCCAAAAAGTCCATTTAATAGTATTTTTATCATTCTCAACTATGATCATATATTTAGTTAATAAATAAATAATTTAAGAATATATCTAAAAAGTTATTGCTAAAGTGTAATTCTAAATACTAATGAAATTTGTTTTTGTTAATTGTAAAGTAATTTTGATATTAAGAAATAATAATTAAGTTTTAGAGTAAAGGGATCAATGTTTTAAGGCCATGATTAAGGTTATAAGTTTAATAAAATTTTAATATTATGACTATTCCATTTTATTATCAATGAAAAAAAATCATCTTTTTAATAAATATACTTATGCATCATTTTTACTCAAAAATATTATGTTAAAATGCTTAGTTTTATCCCATTTTACTTTGAATATTTAAATAAATATAATTCATTGTTTCTCTATGCCATTTGATTATCAATGGAAAAAATACCATTTTTTAATAAGAAATTCTATAATTTAAGATAGGTTACTTATATAATACTTTTAAATAAAAAATTAAAAAATAAATGAGTATAAACATCCGTGCTTGTATTTTTATATATAAAAATAATTTATTAATGTTTGTATTTGTATACATAATAAAATATTAAAGCATCACAACAAGAAAATCCATCTTTTAGCACCACATCATTTATATTTTGTGTTGTTAAAGTGATGGTATTAGCACCACTTATATTTTGTGGTGTTAATATGATGTTATATTAGTTAATATTATTGGAAATTGAGTTTTACCTTTATGAGAAATGCCAAGTTGGCAAGTACCATAAAGTGGTGCTAAGCTATTATTTTGCACATGAACATGTACACGTAGAATTTAATTTTGTGGATTTGCACCCTAAACAAATTCACAAATAATTATTTTGAAAATAACTCAATTCACTATTTATTTATTTTTTCAATTAAAATAAATGATCAAAGATTAATTTACGAGTTTTTGCACCATTCTTACTCAAAGTTCAAATATTTATATTTAGAATATTTAAGCAAATAAATTCACTTAGAATATTTAAGCAAATAACTTCACGTGATTCATTTATGAGGTTTACACCAAAAGTACAACAAGTTCAAAAAAAATATTTGGAAAATAGATCGATTCATTTATTCATTTTTTATACCAGCATAGATCCATCTTAAACCCATATCAATCAAGCACATAGAGGGATCCAATTTCTTGAGGTGTATTTCTTTTTTTTAATTTAAACTCAAGAAATTTAATCTCTCTTGATTGATGGGGCTTTAAGTTTTAATTTTTTATTTTATAAACAAACATCTATTTTTTAATTACTTTTCATAATATTTTATTTTATGAGTCGACATGGATACATTTTACTTTTTTACTTTTCATTAAATACTTTCCATTACATTTTACTTTTTTTACATTTTAATTAATGGCCGACAATAATAAAGACAAACTTTTATAGCCTAGGATTTAATTCAAACTAAAATACACGTCCATGTATTATATAGTCTAGGATTTAATTCAAACGAAAATACACGTCCTTTTATTAATCGCTACTGGGTTGTAGAGAACCTCGTTTGGGTGCAATTATTTAAACATATAAATACAATTTACAAATAAATAAAAACAACTATTTTTAATTTATTACTATTATAAAGTAGTAATAAAATTATTTGAATTTAAATTTGATTATTCATTTGAGATATTTTTATCTTCTTAAATTTTTTTGATGGAAATTAGTATTATTATTAGGTTTTTAACACAAGACATGGGTCTCAAATCCATCTATATGATCAATGGAGAAAACCTCTAGCCAAGGCCCTAAAATAAGCTTTTAGGAATATAGGACCAAGAAAGACACCACAAAGGTCCCCACACATATTCCTAAGAGTATTGTTAGCCTTTAAGTATGGGCATTCACACTATTATAAGTTTTTAATCACTAAGGATAGGTCCAATTGCCCTCAACATTGTTGAACGAACAATCATAGGCCTTAGCCTAAAGGAATCCTAAGCATAAAGAAATGTCATATTGTCAAGTACCATATTGTGGGGCTAAGCTCATATTTGTCACATGGACATGTACAAAAAGGATTTAATTATGATGATTTGCACCATAAACACAACAACATCACAAATAATTATTTTTGTTTCCAACGAAAAAAAGCATACCAATGTTATTCCAGAGAATCAAAAGGTACATGGATAAAAACTAGTTGTTCTATGCCAAGATAGAAACAAACTTAGTGTGCAGGCAGGAAACTAAATTCCTCCAAAAAAAACAAAAAAGTCTGTTGATCTACACGTAGGAGGCCAGCCAGAAACAAAAAGTCTTAAAAGAAACTTCAAAATTTTAGCCAATAGATCTTCATAGCTGTAATTTACTCCAAAAAAATTATGGATCCATGATCCAGAATCTGAACATCAAGGATTTCTCCCCAAAAAAGACAACGACTAGCCCCACCAAGAGCCTCTTTGGATAGTTTGTTCGCTAGAGAATTGTGTTCTCTATATATGTGCATAAAAGATATATTTCTGAAACAAGCAAGGACTTATTTGACCCTTTGACACCAATGAGCGAGAGATAGAACATTAAGAGTATAGAGACCCTGAGCCCATTTTATTGTAACCCTGGAGTCCCCAAAAATCATCAAGTCGATAATTATTTTTTAATAACTTAATTCAATTTTTTTCATTCAAATAAATTCCCATGATTAATTTATGAGTTTATAAACCACAATCACATCAAATTCAATTATTTTTTTATCACTATTTAAACCAACAAGCTCACATGATTTATTTATGAGGTGTTGCACAACAAACACAACAAGTTCACAAATAATTATTTTCTAAATAGCTCAAGTCGACTATTCATTTTCAATGTTATTCAAGCAAATAAATACCCATGATTCTTAAATTTGACAAATAATTAAATACAACCATTTTTAATTTATTACTATTAATATTACAAAAAATGATTTGAATTGAGATTTCATTATTTGATATGGCATATTTTTATTGATATTATTAAATTTTCTAATGGATATTAATATCATTACTAGGCTTTGTGCACAAGGCATGGGTCTCAAATACTTGGAGATGTTCGAGGGAGGAAACCTCTTCCTTGGGCCCTAAATGAATATTTTAGGAATCTAGGACCGAGAAATATTTTCAAAACACATATATTCCTAAGAATATTCTTAACATCTATGTGTGGATATTGATTTCATTATAAGGTTTTGATCACTAGTGATAGGTCTATTGGCCCTCGACCTAGTTAAGAGAAAAAACATAGACCTTGACCTAAATTAAACTTCTAGGCATGTAAGGATAATAATGATTTTTCACACTAACACAAATGAAATTTTGAGAATATCTATGGCCTTATAATAGGGATAATGGGGGGAGTTGGAGCAACTAAAACTAGGTATAAGTCTTTAGGGCATAGAGATGATTAAGGAAGGAACCCCATGCCTTGGACCTTAGAGGAAACCTATAGGCATATAAGATTAACAAGTATACCTTGAAACACCACGTAAGGCCTCCTAAGGGTATCCTTGGCTTGATATTGGGGGTATTAATGTAAGTAAGAGGTCGTTTTTAAGTACTATATATGGGTGTTTAGGCCCTTAACATGTTTGAGAGTGGAAACCTAGGCCTTATTCCCTAGTAAAATATTTTGTGCATACAAGGCAAAATACAACAGCTCAAAGCACTACACATGACATGTTGGAGTTATTATTTACCTCTAAGTAAGGAAATCAACACCATTATGAGTTTTTTTCTAGTATGGACGAGTCTTGGGTTTTTGTATAATATCATTGGAGGAAACTTGGGCCTTAAACCCTAAGGGAAGCTTTAAACCACACCCATAAACTACAAACACTATCCTTCGCATCTGAGAATTCATATAAGTGACACTAGGTATGCAAACCTTAGACATAGTCATGAGAGGAATTACAGGAACTAGGCCCTAAAGGACAGTTTTAGGCATATTGGGATAATAGCAATGACTCAAACTATCACTTAGAAGATCATGCAATGTATAAGATATCATTATTCTCAAAGTGGGATATGGGTGGAAATATGTGGTTTTGCGTACTAACGATGGGTCTGAGTAAATAGTTGGGGAAGAAATTGAAATAATTATACCCTAACATAATAGTATTGAGGTAATGGGCAATGATCAAGACCATGAACCATAACATACACAATTCAAAATTTGATATTTGACATAATAGTTGGATATGAACATAATCAAGATTTTTTTCATAGAGGGATGGATCTCAAGTCCTTTAATGGCTAAGAAGGTTTCCTCCACCAACCAAACATGGCCTCCTGAGGGTATCATTGGCCTATGATTAAGGATGGTAATTCCAGTAGGTGGGTTTGAAAATATGTATGTGTCTCAATGCCTTGGGAATGACATTCTAGGGGAAACACTATTGATTTGGCCCTAAAGAAACCACTAAGGCATCCAAAACCATGAACAATGCCTTAAAGCACCATGCGTGACTTTGCAAGGGTATCCATGGCACTATGTATCCAAGTCTTGGGGACTTGGGGGATTGGAAATGGTCATGGGAGGAGGCATGAAGCTCAATCTCTAATGGAATATTCTAGCCATCTAAAGATAAGAAGGTTCTATCCACCAACAACACATATCCTTTCAAGGGTCATTGGCCTATGATTGAGTATGTTAGTAACATTAGGGTGTTTTTAGGAGTATGTACATGTCTCAGGGTGTTGGGAATGAATTTCTAGGGAGAAATAACATGCTTTTAGCCATAAATAAATCATTGAGGATTCCATAGCCATGAACAATGCCTCGAAGAACCACACATGAATTTGTATGGATATCCATGGCATTATGCATCTAGGTCTTGTGGCCTTACGACATTCGACATGGTTAATGAAACAAACTTAATAATAGGGCCCTAAAGGAAGCTTCTAGCCATTCGTGTCAAAGAAGGATTCCTTCACCAACCATAGATGGGCTCTTGAGGGTATCATTGGTCTATGATTAGTGATTTTAATGACAATATTTGGTTTTCAACATTAGACACATGTCTCAGGGCCTTGGGAATGACACTCTATAGAAGAGGACCATTCTTTTGGCCCTAAAGAAACCATTTAGGCATACAAATCCATAAATAATTCAAAAAGCACCACACATGACCATCTAAGGTTAAGTAGGTGGTCTCCACCAACCATACATGGCCACTTGAGTGTATTATTAGCCTATGATTTATGATGTTGGTGTCAAAAAGTTGATTTTAGTAGTATATAGTGAAGAAGACCATGCCTTTGTCCCTAAATAAAATTTCGAGGCATTCAAATCCATGAACATTTCCTCAAACCACCATGCACAACTTTGGAGTGGTATCTATAGTGCTATGTATTTGGATCTTGTGGCCTTAGGGCCTTAGACATGGTTAGTGGAGGACACATCAACCTTAGGCTCTAAAGGAATTTTGTAAGCATCTAGAACTAAGTAGGTTTCCTCCACCGACCCCACATGGCTTATTGAAGGTATCATTGGCCTATGATTCAAGATGTTGGTTCCATTAGGTGGTTTAAGAACTATGAAGGTGTCCTAGATACTTTGGAATGGAATTATAGGGATGAAAACCATACCTTTGGCTCTAAAGAAACCATTGAGGCATGTAAAGCCATGCACAATTCCTCAAATAACTACACATGACTTTGCATGGGTATCCATTGTGCTATGTATATAGGACTTGTGGTCTTAGGACCCTGGACATGGTAATAGAGAAGAACTGCAACTCAAGACCTAAAGAAATATTCTAACCATTCTGGGTTAGGAAGGTTTCCTCCACCAATAACAAGTTGTATCCTGAGGTCTTGTATCCATGGAGAAATTCCTATAAGCACCATGCATGACTTTGTAGATATATTCATGGCACAATGTACATCCATGCCTTAGGACCTTGGGGCCTTGGACATGGTATGGGGAGGAGACTTGAATCATTTTCCCAGAAATAATATTTTAGCCATCCAAGGCAAGGAATATTGCCTCCACCAACCACACATGGCCTCTTGAGGTATCATTGTCCCATGATTGATAATATTAATGATTTTAGGTGGTTTTTAGCAGAATGTATGTGTCAGGGGGATTTAGGAATGATTCTCTACGAAATAAGACCACAAATATTTCCCTAAAAAAACCATTGAGGCTCATATATCCATGAAGAATGTCTCAAATCATCATGCATAACTTTGCAACCATATATATGGTTCTATGTATCTAGGTCCTAAGGCCTTAATGTCTTGGACATGGTCAATGGAAGAGACATAAACCTTGGGCCCTAAAGAAATTTTCTATCCATCCAAGGCTAAGAATGTTACCTACACCAACCACACATGGCCTCCTTAGGGTTTCATTGGCATATGACTAATTATATCGGTGCCATTAGGCGGTTTTCAAAAATGTGTATGTGTCTCAAGGCCTTGGGAATGGAATTCTAGGGAAAAATGCCATGCCCTGGGACTTAAATAAACCATTGAGGCATTAAGAGCCATGAAAAATATTCAAATCACCATGCATCAATTTGTAGGGGTAATCACGACACTATGTATCCAACTATTGGGGACATGGGAGCATGAACATGGTCATGGGATGAGACCTAAATATCAGTCCATAAAGGAAAATTTTAGCCATCCAGGGCTAATAAGATTTTCTATAACAACCATACATGGCCTTCTTAGGGTATCATTAACCTATGATTGAGGATGTTGATTCTATTAGGTGGTTTTGAGAAGTAGGTATGTCTCTTAGGGCCTTCAAAATGGTGTTATAGGGAAAACGACCATGCCTTTAGCCTTAAATAAATCATTTAGGCACCTAGAGTCATGAACAATGCCATAAATGAATTTGTAGGGGTATCCAAGGAACTATGTATCTAGGTCTTGTGGCCTTGGAAAATTCAACATGGTCAATGGAGGAAACCTAAACTTAGGGACCTAAAGGAAGAACATGGTCAGCAGAGAAAACCTAAACCTCGATCCCTAAAGGAATCTTCTAGCCATCCAAGGATAAGGAATTTACTTCCACTAACCACACGTGGCATTTTGAGTGTATCATTGGCATATGATTGAGGATGTCGGTGACATTAGGTTCTTTTGAGAAGTATGTAGGTGCCTCAAGGCCTTGGGAATGGTCTTCCAAGGAAGAATACCATGCCTTAGGCCCTAAATAAATTGTTGAGGCATCCACAGCCATGAACACTTCCTTGAAGAACTATGCATGACTTTGCAGTAGTATCTATGTTAAGTTATGTACCTAGGTCTTGTGGCCCTCGGGCCTTGGACATAGTAATTGGAGGATACTTGAACCTCTGTCACTAAAAGAATCTTATAGCCATCCAGGGTTAAGTAGGTTTCCTCCACCAACCACACATGGAATCAGGGTATCATTGGCCAATGATACAGAATATTGGCACCATTAGGTGGTTTTTAGAATTATGTAGGTGTCCCGAGACCTTAGGAATGACATTCTACAAGAGAATACCATACCTTTGTCCCTAGAGAAACCATTGAGGCATTCGGATCCTTGAACAATGCCTCAAAGAACCATGCACGGTATCCATGGTTATATATATCTATGTCTTATGGTATTGGGGCCTTGGTCATGGTCAATGGAGGATATCTAAACCTAAAGCCCTAAAGGAATCTTCCAACCAACCATTCAAGGATAAGAAGGTCTCCACCAACAACACATGGGGCCCTAGGGGTATCATTGGCCTATGATTGATTATATAGGTTCCATTAGGTGGCTTTGAGCAATATGTAGCTATCCTAGGGCCTTGGGAATGAATTCATAGGGAAGAATACCATGCCTTTGGCCCTAAAGAAATCATTGAGGCATCTAAATCCATGAAAAATGCCTCAAATACCCACGCATGACTTCAAAAGGGTATCCAAATAGACTAAAAATGAGAAATGTCTAATATTTTTACTACCTAAGCCTCCCCAACCCAATTGTTTCTCTTGGTATCATTTAGCGCCAATTGGTTTATGTCAATCAATCCCACCTCTTCACACTTGTGAGTAAAGTAGTCTGATAATGGGATCCACCTATTCTCTTTTCAAAAGATATACCAACAAGGGTTTTCTCACCAATCTGTAATACTTTGTTTAATTTAACCTCAACCCCAATGGCCAAATTCATGCAAGGTTTATGCATTTTCAATGCATTCCTTTTTTTTAGCCTTGTCACAATAATAGATTTCCACCACTTGTACATAGGGGGATGTAGCCAGGGTTAGAGTGAGAAGAGGAGTATGATAAGGGTATCAGGGGTCTATATACAAGATGCGTGAATGCATGAATATCAATGTCACATGCCCCCTATCTTAGTTTCTTGGAAAACATAACTGCTAGAATTTACAGTCCTAGACTTTGTTAATTGATTTGGAAAGAACTATGATCAATGTGTATATCTGGATCAACATACAATATAACCATCCTGATGGAATATTCTTGGCATTAACCCTCTAGTAGTGCAACCACAACTAGGTGTTAACAAGCCTTAACATGGTTGAGAGAGGAAACCAATGCCTTAATCCCTAAAAAGATATTATGGGCATCTAGGTCCAAACATGATACCTAAAACCATCGTGCGTGATTTCTTGGGGTTATTATTCACCTACAAGTAGTAATATTGGTGCCATTATTATGGTTTTGAACTAGGTATGGGTCTTAAGGCTCTAGACATGGTTGGGGTAGGAAACTCGACCCTTAGTCCCTAAAGGATTTTTTTAGGAATTAAAGGCCATGATTAACACCTAAAAGCATCATATATGACCTCCCAATGATATGTGTAACTTAGAGTGCTAATATGTGCATCATTATGGATTTCTTAGGGTCTCAAAGTCTTAGACATGGTTAGAGAAGAGTAATCGAGGTGCAAGCTATAAATGAATATTCTAAGAATCTAAGGTTGTGAATGTAGGTCAAAGCACTAGACATGATATATTGATAGTATCCCTAATCTCTGAGTGGGGATATCAATGCCATTAAACAATTGTCAAAACTAGTTATGGTTCTCAAGGCTATGCACATGGTTCAAGGAGGAATCAAACTATACGAGTTTCATAGGATCATAACACAAGGAAAATCCTAAAACCATCCAATTTAAGTAAAGATTCTTTACGTTTTTCTCACAAGTAAAAGTATAGGGAATGTAACAAGGAAAAGTGAAAATTTTCAATCTTTAATATTGATATTTTTAGTTCAAATATGCATCTACATTCTAAAATATTTGGGGTGAGAGAGTTTGTTGGATAACGCAATGATAGAGTAAGTGGAGGACTAGCATTCAAAATGGAAATAAGAAGCAATTTTAGGTAAGGCCATCATAAAGTCTATAATGAATTGGAGATAATGTTTTTGTTATTCATGATGGTGGTAGAGGAGGAGGAAACATCAACCATTGGATTCACCATTCTTTCAAGGTGAGTTATCTTATCTACATACTCCATGCAACTCATTTGACAAACTAAAAAACAAGGGATTCTCTTTATTTGATTTTAATCACACCTCGTTACTAATTCTAGGGCGAATTTCATGGGGGTTTTCCATTTTTTTATAATTACAAACATGCAATCAATCAATTCGATATGATGATAGATGTATGTTAGGCTCATGAGAATATGTAGACACATATTTAGGCTACATATATTTCACCCCATGGTATTATCTTACTCAAGCATGTTAGGATTACACACTTGAATTGATCAATGGTTCATTTACATGGTGGTACAACTCTATTATAAGAGTAACCAACCACTATTTTTGGGTAGAATAAATGGTTACATAGACACTCATATGTGAATCCTTTTTCCTCCTCTACAATATATTTTGGTGGGAACTTGTTCTCATGAATGGTTGTACAAAAAATCTATGACATCTAATATTATTATCATAGAAGGGTGGGGACTACCACATAATTAGCACATATCCACCATGTATGCACACATAGATTTTGTTTGAAGATCCACTTCTGTAACATCCCCATTTAGACCCGTAGAACTGTCGTGCCCACTATATGTCAATTAATTAAAACTTTAACATGCAGAGTGCTAAACATAAATTATCAACCCGAGAAAGTCTTTTATTTCAAAGCTATCATGCAAAATATATGCGAGTACAATTTCTACCTGACATTGTTATCTATTGGTATGCAATCGAAACTATTTGTAAACTAAGTCACAACTGCTTGAAAAGAAATCAATACTCAAACCTATTCGTAAATCAAACTGTAAATCAAATACACTTCAAACAAAATCTATTCCTATGAAACAAGATCTGATTACGTACATCTAAAGAATTGTTATGTTGGCCAACGATTTACCAAATGAATTATCAACACAACGATTATGACAGATCTAATGAATGAAAGCATACAACTATCATAAGCTTAATGAATGAAAGCATAAACAAAATAATAAGCAGATCTAAACAATAACACACTTACAATTAACACTACCAGCATCTGCTCAGGGAAGAGGGACCTTCCTCCACTAAGCAGATCTGGATCTCCACAATGAAAGTCTACAACTCCAAAATTAAAAAACTGCCAGCATGTATTATTATAATGAAAAAATTACAACAGATCTGGATCAAATCCTACATCATAACATTGTGTTCTCTCCTATCTTGCATCTCCTATCATCCATCTCCTATCCTGCCTAATCTATCATGCTTAATCTCTATCAATCTATCCCCCCTCTCAATGAGATGGATTACATATTTATACATAAAATTATCTCCTGGAAATGAAGAACTGAACCCTGTTGGCTGTTTTTTGGACAGACCCGGGTTTTAATGAAGCGCAGCAACAAAACCCCCTGGCGCACTGGCCCTCTCGGCAACGAGCTGTGTGGCAGCTCGAGGTCTCACCCGAAGTGGCTATGGGGAGGCTAAGGAATCAGGTTTCCTTAACCTAGGCGACACAGAGACTGTTCTCTCTTCAGACTTACGAGCGCAACAGCTCTCAAGCTCCTGCTCGGCAGCTGAACTGCGCGGTACTTCCACTCCTACGCTAGGACCAATTATCCTCTGCGCGGATATTCTACGCGTAGTTTCACTTGTGTGCTCGTCGCAGCAACAGGTTCTCCTATCGCAACGGCGACATCGTCTTACCGATTCCTTCGACCCTTAACGATTATAGTTCCCAAGAAAGCTTCACTGATTTACTCAACACATTCATAAAGGTAATGCAATATCTGTATTTGCTCGTTAGTAAACTCAAAACAGGTAATCATTTCATTCACAACATTGCAACAACGAGAAATATGAAGTCCACCCCCACGGGGAAAACCACGTCCACGGGAGTATCTTATATTACCCAGAAAATGATAGACTTATACAATATGCTGCGCACACAGCTGCAGCCTTAGATCTTTCCAGGAAACTCCACGCACACAGCTGGGAGCCCTTCTCTCGATCTAGTCTCTTCCTCTCCAGAGATTACAATAGTTCAGACGTCGCCTCGGACTGTCTGCAACTCAAGGATTAGCTTCACTGCAAACCAGCTCTAACTCCTGTTTTCTAGCAACACGGTAGAAAACAATCGACAAGATCGTAACAGAGGATGATCAACTCGATCAATCCTTCTTACATTTAGCATCAATTATCTTAGCTAGCTCACTCAGAGGCTTAGCTAACTGACTCACTAATCAACCAACTCACAGACTAGCTAGCTAACTGTCTAACCAACTAACATCTACCCTTCACAATTATACATATATATAGGTGGCCATGGCGGTCGCACCTTTACAAAACTGTGGGCCTTTCCCAGCAGTAATCCCCCAAAACCCTAACCACGCACATGGCTAGGTGTACTGTAGGCGCCGCTTGCAGTCATGTCGCCGCTTCCTGCAGGCTCCATGAATTCCGGCGCAGCTTACGGGTATGGGCGCCTTGTCCTTCGCCTTCAATGCTTTGGTCCGTTGCTCTTCCTTGATCCGAACAACCATAACTTCTGTACCATTAGAGAAATTTTGAGGTCAAAAAAGGGCCTCAAAACAAAGAAAATGTACTATAAAATACAACCAATCACATTCTAGTAGATGACATCATCCCCCTTGGTGAGGTGGCATTGCATGAGTTAAGAATGCTTATTTGTCAAATTTTCTATGGTGGATGAAAACACATAGTTAACCAAGGTAGTGGTGTAAGTACTTTGAAGTCATAAAGTAAAGTACTCATAATGATAGTCTTTTCATAAAATAATATTATTGTCATTTTCAAGTAAAGTACTCATAATGAATGTCTTTTCACACTTTCACATAAAATAATATTATTGTCATTTTCAAGTGAAGTACTCTTAATTCATAAAGAAAGTCCTTTCACATTTTTTTATAAAATAATATATTATCATTTTTATGTTTTTAATTTTAAATTATATATTCACTCCATTCTATTTAATAACATAATGTCAAACTAATAAAGAATAATAATAAATTTAATAAATAATAATAATAATAATAATAATAATGCAATGTGGATTATAATAATATTATTGACATTTTACATGTAAATAAATTCTCAATTCAGTTACATTATTAAATTCATGAGAAAAGTACTAAATATAAAAAGTCAACATAAAAAAAAAAAAAAGCTCTTAAAAATGTTTTTTATTATTTAATTTCATTTGCAAGTTCAAGACAAATAAATGTTAAAGGACAATACATTTTTGGGAATTTACAATGAATCTTAGTCACATCAATGTAGTCTTATTTTATTAATTTTATTTCTAGTGAATTTTGAAAAGTAACTCAACCATGGTTATTTATATTGTGCATAGAAAATAGTGTGGGAGGTGACTTGTCATATATACCTACCCCATAAAACCCCCAATTCATAATATTTTAATATATCTCATATTTTTGTAGTACATCTCTTAGGAGGCCCTTTTTTGACCTCAAAATCTCTCTAATGTTAGCCTTAAATGAGGGTAGCTGAGCCCTCTACTCCATTGCTTCATTGATTGTGGTAGCTGGGCTTTCCACTCGGCTACCTTCATTCTCTTCTGACGTGCGCGCGAGCTCCAAGATTTTCGGTCTGTAATCTACGCTGAGATTATCCATCTGGCACCTTACTGCGCACCGTCTTCTTCTGTCCCAAAATTGGCGCTTATTCAAAACTTAGCACTTTCTCTTCCATACTTGTGCTTTTTCCTCAAAATTCGCAGCTTTTACCATAGCTGCGGCCTTGGCTCCAACAAACCCCCAACTTGTGATCTGCAACAGCTCAAACACGACTGTAACTGCTGGCAATTTTGGAACTGGGCGCAACACCAAATCTGGAAAATACCCTCTCAAAGAACCACCTTCATATCACAAACCGTAGCTTGTTTTGACGATTTCCTCGCGAATCAGGTAAATGAAGATGTTACGCACAAAACCCATATCTCGGAGTTTTGAGATTCATTTCCATATACCCGCAAATCAAGACGCGAATCAAGGTGTTCTTATGTGGCATGCGTTTTTGGTTAAGGTTGTAACAGCTGGCTATGAGCGTCCTGTACATGACAACCCACTCCACAAACCATCATTAGTAAAATTATGCATAATAGTATTTTAATTCATCAAAGATAAAAGAAAATAATCACTATTAACCACTTAAAAGATCAATGGAAGTAACATGCTGTTCAATGCGCAGCTACAACAAATGGATGAAAAATGGAATGATAAATGAGAAATAATGGTAAGAAAATGGATGAAAGGTATGTCGATAAATGATGGAAAAATGGACAATTCCAGGGCCCAACATCTCCCCCAAACTGAACTTGTTGCATGTCCTCATGCAACCCAATATCTGTGTAGCATCCAACTTGAAAAACTCATTCACTTGTTCCTTCATTTTACCATTTGCACACTGCAGCTAGAAAAAATAGAGAGTTTAACACAAATTGGCAGAGTCACTTAGCGGAGGATTTAGCAGAAAATTTGGAGGATTCGCAGCTCTTTAGTAGAAATTTGGCAAAGTCACAACTTATTTTAGCAGAGAAATTGGCGAAGGTTTTAGCGAATATTTTGGCAGAATAGCGCTAAATGTAGCGGCAAATTTGGCGAAGTCAGCTTATTTTAGCAGAGAAGTTGGCGAAGGTTTTAGCGGCAAATTTGGTGGAATAGTGCTAAATTTAGCGGCACATTTGGCGGAGTCAGCTTATTTTAGCAGAGAAGCTGGCGAAGGTTTTAGCGGCAAATTTGGCGGAACAACACTAAATTTAGCGGCAAATTTGGTGGACTTGCAGCTATCGGAAAAGATGTCGCAGCTGCCGGAAAACGGGCAACTGCCGGAAAGCGGTCGCCGGAAAATATGTCGTAGCTGCCGAAAAAGATGTCACAGCTGCCAGAAAAGATGTTGCAGCTGCCGGAAAGCAGTCGCCGGAAAATATGTTGCAGCTACCGGAAAAGATGTCACAGCTGCCGGAAAATGGCCGCCGAAAAACGGGAAACGACAATATTTTACGGCGTTTTAGCCTTTTTGAACGGGAAACTTCTGAAGCCATTTTCTCCCAAACGACGAACTGGGTTGGGCTGAAATTTTGCAGGCAGGTAGCTACCACTCTAATGCATCTCCACGCCAAAAATTAATCAAACCCACATCACGGATTTCGAGAAAAATGTGAATTGGCTGTAGGTGATGATGGCCATTTTCTCGAAAACCGTGCATTGGATTGAGCTGAAACTTGCCACGGTTGTTCTTCATGATGTTATGCATCCCCTGTCCAAATTTCATGAGGATCCAACTTACCAATTGAAAGATATGCCCAAATCAAATTCTGCACTTTTGATCATGAATAAAAATGTATTGCAACTGAACTTCCAGAGCCAATATTTCAAAAACTACAAACTGGGTTGGGCTGAAAATTTTCAAGCAGGTAAATACCATTATAGTGCATCTCCTCACCAAAAATTAGATGAACCCACATCACGGATTTCGAGAAAAATGTGAATTGGCTATAGGTGATGATGGTCATTTTCTCGAAAACCATGCACTGAATTGAGCTGAAACTTGCCACGATTGTTCATCATGTTGTTATGCATTCCTTGTCCAAATTTCATGAGGATCCAATTCGTGGTTTGCGAGATATCCGCAATTCAAATTCAGCATTTTATGTGCATGAGAAATATAAATGTGAATGGAAAACCAGCAAGCATAGTGGCTCATCCCCCAAACTGAATAATTTGTCATGTCCTCATGCAAAAGAAGAGTTGTCATCTTAGTTGGAAACAACCATCTCCCCCAAACTGATGACACATCATGTACTCATGCTTAAAAACTCTTCACGGCAGAAAACAAGTTTTGATTTGCACATCAATCCTCCATACTGTTTTAAAAATTATTACTGATAAAAATGACCATTTTTCAAGTGTTGTGTATGGTAGGGCTGTTTCAAAGTAGTTCAAGAGATCCTCTCAATCGTTTCCATGCTCATAAAAATAATAATGACAACATATAGCACCAAAAGAACCAATTGCAACAAGCATAAAGCCCATATCCAACTAAGAATGAGAATCTCAAAGCACCAAGCCATTTCAAAATAGTTGGTAGCCACCATATTCAACAAATCCATGTATCAATTAACAAAACCTATGAATGTATGTATCTCACTTCATACATTCATGTAGCTTCCAATAATCTAATTTTGAAAACAAAGCATGGATCTGGAAATGACTATGTATTGCTGCTCCAAAAACTCAGATTATTGAAATATGTATTCTGCTATTACCTTCATTTTTGCCTTGGATATACCTTCACCTTCTGAGATGCAGCAATGAAATGAGCTAGAAATAGATGGCTGGTCATGAAACCGTGAGCTGAGCATGGCTTAACACTGACAATTGATGCTTTTGTTATGTGGATAGAAACCCTGTAATAATGAAATCTCATGTCTCCAAAAAAACTTAGTTTGTCGCCATGGAAATATAAACATGTTTTCCCAAATCTGTCTTTCATTATTATGGGAATATTTTCATAGTGACAGCAACATCTCTCTTCCATTATGAACTACAACATCAAATATGCAAGGACCATGATAACAATTGTAAGACAATGTGGGCATTACTGAATAATGAAACTCATACCTCTAAATGTATTCTCTGTTATATGGTAGCATAAAATTCTACCACCGTAAGTTCTTGAGAAGCAACAGCAATGCCTTGTGTTCCTACAGCTGGTTCTTGTGTGACAGTAGTAGATCATTTTTCATGGTTTTCTAGGCTTCTTGAGATAATTAATGAATTCAGAAAACTCCCCGATCATTTTTGCTTGTACTTCAAGAGAACATCTTCAATGAGAAAACAATCTGCAAACCTTGATTTTGGTCATAAACTTGCTGCAAATTATTACAGGACTACCTTTTAAACTGAATGCAAAGCATGCCCTCGTGCATCATTTCCTCAATTTGCAGCCATAGAGGATTTGTAGTTCCCACATGCATAAAAAAAAATTCCAAAAGCTGGAAAGAACAACCTTCAAGCAACTGATTTATTTCTTCTCATTGCTGGTTTTTATGTGGCAGTAGCAATGATTCTTTTCTTACTGCTGGTTCTTGTGTGGCAGCAGCAAGACTTTGTTTTTTCCTACTGCCAGTTCTTGTGTGGCAGCAGCAAAACTTCCTATTGTTGGTTCTTATGTGACAACAATAAGGTATCCCTTTTTTTTGTATGCTTGGTCAGTTGGGTTGGTGAGATGTTGGGTTGGAATTTGAAGTGGATGTGCATGGATAATGAAGTGTTAGAACTGAGTGGGAAATGATGGGAATGGATGGACATAAAAGGCTATTTAGAAAATGGAAATGGCTATTGCTTAGTGGTTCTTCATGACATTTCTCCAAATCTTTAATAAATAAAAACTCATGTTATTTTACCTCAAGTTTTACCTCCATAGAAGCCTTGGTTGACATGAATGGACTGGTGTATGCTGGAGCTATGTAGGCTGATCTGATGCTGAGACATATGTATATGAGAGCTGGAACTGGATGAGACTAAATTTGATCCATGATGTTGGGTTGGTTGCATGTAAAACTAACTGCTGAGACAATTGATGAGCAGAAATTCTACCATAGAAGCAGAAAGTCCGTTCTCTTATTCTGAAAATCAACTGCTAAACTGAAAATGGAAAGGAATTGCAAAACTACTGAACAAATGATGCTGCAAATCATTGTTGAAACCATTAGATCACATAATCTTCAGCTGCTACAAACCCGAGGTACAATTCTTACCATGCGAATGAATGTGCTGAAGTCGAGCATGGAAAGAAATCATTGGATTACCGGCCATTAATGTATGCCGTTAACCAATGTGAAGAAACTCACCTTTGATGACAATGAGCTCTAAAGTACCTTAGTGCATCTTGACAGGTACGAATGGATGTGCTGGAGTCGAGTCACCTGCAAGATTTGTCAATCAAGAGGCATTGATGAATCCCCATGATTAACAACAAGGAAATCTGCCATTGATTCATGCAGATACCAGGGCACTATAAAAACTCTAATCTTGATCCTAGATGATGTGTCGGAGTTGATGAGACAAGACCATTGGAAGGTGGACCTTAATGCATTCCACATCATCCAATACGAGTACAAAATAAATGATTGTGAAGACTCATAGTGAAAAATAGGACCAACATGAAACTCAGAAGCGGAAAGTATATGTGAAGTCATGATGTAGTAGTGATAGGAAATAAAATGGTTATGGTGACTACATAAGCAGTGGAAAATGGGACTTCGACATGAATGGATTTTTGGGGTTTTGAAATGAGGAGGGTGAATGAATCTACCATAGGGAAATTGGCTTCTTGAGGGGTTTCTTTCAGCAACAAGTGGGATGACAGATGTCTAAAAATGATTTATGGCATGTAGCAATGGGACTTGACTTCGGAAACATTGGACTCTGTATGGTTTGCACATCAATCTCTCCATTTTTTTTTTATGTGCTCAATCCAATTGCAAATTGATAAAAAGTCTTCAAGAGTCACTCGTGCATGCATTGACCTTCTTTTTCCAAGGACCTGCAAAAACCTAGAATTTGCCTGCAATAAAACATGAGATGATGGAAGAAGAGAGATGATTGGTCTCTCTTCACCCAACACTTAAAAAAACAACAAGCAATTACTTATAAAACAAATCCAAAGAAAAATGAACAAAGCAAAATCCATTTTATACCTGCGGGAGAGCAATGTCCATCTAAACTCACCAACGGTATTCTGATCATAGCTTCTTTGTTCCTTGTCCAATTTGAGTGATTCCAAAGACAAATGAAAGTAAATTCATAGGTCTATTTCTATTAGAAACAGGTTTTTAAAATTCTATGTAATGATGTTCCAAATCACTCAGTAACAGCCTGCATGACAAGATGTTTTTTCGAATTCTGGACTAGACCAATAGTCACGATTTTAGGCTTAACTTTTTTTGTTTGATAACGGATTGATGTGATTCCAATTGGAGATGAAAGTAGATTCATGTAAGTATCTCCATTAGAAACAGATTTCGAATCCAACAAGAATTGATGAGTCAAATAAGCCAATGAACAGTCTAGAAAATAGAGTTTTAGAAATGCAGATTTGTGATAGGCAGTCGGTATTTTGGTCATAAAATTTGCATACGATATCGGAATGGAGTGATTCAAATTGCATTGTAAACTAGATTCAAAGGGGAATATACCAATGAAACAGGTTTGCAAAATATGTGCAATAAGGCATCCAAAAATGGACTGTCCCAGCTCTGTTCCTAAGCTGCCAGCTTGACACCCTGTTAGTATTTTGGCCATAAAATTTTTGTTTTACACCCAATCGTAAAAATTCAAATTGTTTTGGAAACTAGATTAAAAGGGACACTTGGGATATAAACAGGTTTTAAAAATAAGTTCATTTGGTCTCCCAAAAATGGACTATCCCATCTATGTTTCAGTAAAATTTTCAAGCCAAAATGTCACAAAAATCCAATAAATTAAATTTAACCCCCAAAAAGTGATCGAAAAATGTGTGAATGATTTTAATGATGTAAATTTAAATATAACACACATCCATACCAAAAATTTCAAGCATTGAGCACCTAGATTGACTTACATGGTTTGTTGCAGCCACAGCTGCAACTCTTAAAAAATGACATAATGTTGAAATAAAGCATGTGAATTTTTATGGAAAATAAAAACTAAAGACATATCATGATGTGCAACACACACATATCTCAATCTCATAAATTTTTACCTGTAGCACAGCCACAGATGGGTGTTGCAGCTCCCTGTCACAGCTAGTGTTGCAGCTCACTGTTGTAGCTGTGAGTAATCACAGCTGAGAGTAATCACTCACAGCTGGGTGTTGCAGCTAACAATTTTATGTCAAATTTCAAGCTTGAAGGGTTCCATAATCATGGGCTCATTTTCCTGTGGATCCTTCATTCACTTTCTCGAATTACTGTAATTTTGTTTTCATGGTATTTTTATTTTTATTTGTAACAAATAGAGACAAATTGAAATTGGAAAATTGATGACAAAAAGGACTTAAGCATTTTTGTTCAAATAGTCAACAATTCCAAAGCATTCATGAAAACATCTCATACCCATTCCTTATCTTTCTACTTTCTAATCTTCCAGATCGCAACAAGGCGCAGGAAGAGAGCATACTTATTCAAAAATTAAAAAAAAAACTTAAACAAACAAACGCATGGTTTTATTTTGTTACTCTATCCTACCCTATTCTACTTGGAACTAAAAAAAAAATTTCAAGTGTATGCATATTTCCAATGGAGCCATTTTTGAAAAAGTGACTCAAGTATGCTCATACTCCCAATAGAAAAATATAACTTTATGAATTCTAGGATATGAGAGATCAACTTCCCTTGAAATGATGGTGCCAAGAATTGGTGAAGTATGAAATGATGCTGCAGACCGATGACAGATTGAAACCAAGCTTCAATATAGTCTTTGTTCCCTTGATTTCTCATGGATGTGACACCATGAAGATCCTTATTAAACTGATCTTCCTCAATGCATAAGATTTCCGGATCTAATGATGTGAATGATGCTTCTGGTTCCAATGGCTGTTCTCCATCAAATATTACGTGTGTATTGTTGATCTTTTCTGCTTGCTTATGAGGACTAGAAGAAACTCCATCTGCAAAACTTGGATCTAAAACATGTTCAGGCCTCGTATGGATTTGCTGCAACAACGCACAGCCTTTTTGCAGCGGTGTAGATGAGGTAGAATAAGAGGGAAGTGTAGGAACATTTTGTAGTTCAGCACTGTAAGCATACTGTACTACTTTATTATGGTTAGGGTGGAGGGTGGATTGGACAGGAAATTGTGTTGGATACCAAGGAGTTTGATGAGAAGATAGGTGTGGCTGATGTAGATGATTGAGTTGTGAGGTTGATATTGAAGGACCAACTTGTGTTGCAGCATGAGGGAGAGTGGCCATATGATCATAGGATGGGCCATTCCAACCTTGTGGATAAGGTAGGTAAGAGTTAAATTGAGGCTGCAACAACTGCCATGGTGGAAGAGTATTCAATGATTGAGTATGAGAGTAAGGAAATGGAGGGATAGAATTTCGAACCATAGATGTAGGCCATGGTTGACATGACTGTTGCAACGAGTTGGCTGCAACTCCCAAATCTCTTTGATATGTTTCTTTCATCCTTGGTAAGGAGGGGCAATGATATGTGGAATGAATCAAGTCACATATACCACAACTTTCAAGACTATCCAAAGGGAAATCCCTTGCTTCTCTTATTTCCTCTTGCTTTTCCTTATCCCGCAAAACACCCAATTGTAAATCAGCTTTAGAAATGTCAAATAAATTGCTGATTTCAGTTCATAAAACTCTTGTTTTTGCAGCAGATTTCAAAAATAGAGATAAAATTTCCTTAGAATTCTTACCAGTCTTGAATTTTCCTCTTGAATGCCTTCTACATAACTCACAAATATCATCATATGCTAACTGAAATACATTACCTGTTCCGATCAAATTCAATATTTCTAAACATTCAACTTGGATTCCCTTGAGTAGAAGTGTTTTTAAGATTTCCTTCCCCAGTTTCCTCTGTTTGGATCTTTGGAGGTTATATTGAAATCGTTCTATGTATTCCTCCAAACTCTCTTCTTCTCCTTGTGTCATTTCGAAGATGTCTTCATTGACCCTGCAATAATCTTGGTACCTTTTCAAGAACACATGTTTCATGTCTTCCCAAGTTTGTATACAATTCCCACCGAGGCTCATGAACCATCGGAGGGCTGTTCCTTTTAGAGTAAGGGGAAATACATTCAACTTTTGATCATTAGTACAATAACCATATCCTCTACAAAGTACTTCAAATTTAAATAAAAATACATCAGGGTCTTCGTTTTCCAAACCGTGAAAACTTGGTAGAACATGTGAGGGAATTCTTTTCGTTGGTGCCACTCCTCTCGAATCTCTGATGGGAAATTCGAAGGTAACAACTTCTCCATCTTTTTCACCTGCCATCTCTTCATTAGATTCTTTGTGTGCTATCTTCAGGCTCCTCCTTCGAATGTTCCTGTCAACTTGTTAGTAGAATGGGTGGTGCTCACAACACCACTAAGGGGAATGATAAGATTTATGCTGCAAAGATTGAAAATGAAATAAAACTGAATGTAAAGACAGAAAATTAACACTCAAAATAAATTCAATAAACTGAAATGTAATCATGCAACCTACATGCCCTATTTTAACAATGCATCTGCAAAACAATGTCAGATATACTATTGCACAATTGATAACTTCCCCGGCAACGGCGCCAAAATGTCGTGCCCACTATATGTCAGTTAATTAAAACTTTAACATGCAAAGTGCTAAACATAAATTATCAACCCGAGGAAGTCTTTTATTTCAAAGCTATCATGCAAAATATATGCGAGTACAATTTCTACCTGACATTGTTATCTATTGGTATGCAATCGAAACTATTTGTAAACTAAGTCACAACTGCTTGAAAAGAAATCAATACTCAAACCTATTCATAAATCAAACTATAAATCGAATACACTTCAAACAAAATCTATTCCTATGAAACAAGATCTGATTACGTACATCTAAAGAATTGTTATGTTGGCCAACGATTTACCAAATGAATTATCAACACAATGATTATGACAGATCTAATGAATGAAAGCATACAACTATCATAAGCTTAATGAATGAAAGCATAAACAAAATAATAAGCAGATCTAAACAATAACACACTTACAATTAACACTACCAGCATCTGCTCAGGGAAGAGGGCCCTTCCTCCACTGAGCAGATATGGATCTCCACAATGAAAGTCTACAACTCCAGAATTAAGAAACTGCCAGCATGTATTATCATAATGGAAAAATTACAACAGATCTGGATCAAATCCTACATCATAACATTGTGTTCTCTCCTATCTTGCATTTCCTATCTTGCATCTCCTATCCTGCCTAATCTATCATGCTTAATCTCTATCAATCTATCCCCCCTCTCAATGAGATGGATTACATATTTATACATAAAATTATCTCCTGGAAATGAAGAACTGAACCCCCAACTTGTGATCTGCAACAGCTCAAACACGGCCGTAACCGCTGGCAATTTTGGAACAGGCCACAACACCAAATCTGGAAAATACCCTCTCAAAGAACCACCTGCATATCACAAACCACAGCTTTTTTTTATGATTTCCTCACGAGTCAGGTAAATGAGGATGTTACGCACAAAACCCATATCTCGGATTGTTGAGATTCATTTCCATATGCCCGCAAATCAAAACGCGAATCAAGGTGTTCTTATGTGGCATGCGTTTTTGATTAAGGCTGTAACAGCTGGCTATGAGCGTCCTGTACATGACAACTCACTCCACAAACCATCATTAGTAAAATTATGCATAATAGTCTTTTAATTCATCAAAGATAAAAGAAAATAATCACTATTAACCACTTAAAAAATCAATGGAAGTAGCATGTTGTTCAATGCGTAGCTACAACAAATGGATGAAAAATGGAATGATAAATGAAAAATAATGGTAAGAAAATGGATGAAAGGTATGTCGATAAATGATGGAAAATTGGACAATTCCAGAGCCCAACAAGAACATATTGGTTTTGAATGTAAATATTGTATACATGCGATGTATGTTTTCCTAGCATGGAGCTCAAGGCCAAGGCCCTGCTGGTGGATGCTTTGTTTTTATGTAAAATGAAAGTATTAGATATTATGTTATCCATGTTCTATTAAGCCATGGGACATTGAAAATGATGTAAATATTAATATTGCGATAAAAATACCAAAGAAACTGGTTATGGAGGCAACTAATAAGAGGGGGGCATGTGTATCCACTAGGGAGAGGTGAGGAGGTTGTAGGATTGGACCATATATTTCCAAATGTCATCTTTAGAACCCATTTGAACTTCCTTGCTGACATTTAATTATGCTGTAGAAAGTGATTGAAGAAACTGTTCATGAGGTCGATGGAGCGTGGGAAACCCCAAAATTCAGATGGCAGGGTATGGGACTTTGGTTTTCGTGATCCACGAGTCACTCTTCCTCCTAGGAATTTGTTTCACCATCCCCAGTCCCTTATGGACTAGAAACAGAAGTTTGGGGAGCAAAACAAAGAGCCAAGGAGTGAAGAGAAGAAGGAAATCACGATTCTGGGGAAAAACCCTGATTTGGAGTGCCAAATCCGCCTAGGAATTCATGTGGGAAGTTCAGTCCAGTAGGGGATTCGTTGGTCTGAACCCTAGGGAAAATTTACAGAGTGGGAGATTCTCAGAAGCCCATGATAAAACCATGAATTGATGGCCAAGAACCCAGCTGTGGGATAGAGTCGCTTTGGCCATATAAATTGAGAAAATCCAAATGGGAATGGAAGAGAATAATATGACAGAAGGTAGGGTTGCTTAATAAACCCAGTGAAGGATAGAGTCTCAAGTAATCAGCAACTTGGACCTTTCTATTCCCACCCCGAAGAGCACTGGAGGGAAGGGGCACCTGAGGGAATATGCAACAGAGAAGGGGACCTTCCTTGTGTTGGGTGTGGCAGGTATTGTGGGTGACAAGGTTTTCTGAGTGAGAATTGAGATGCCTGTACCTCTAAGGTTGATCTCACTGGCTTAGCATCCTCCTCCATTTTTCCTTAAATTCTTGATAAACCCAACTATGTGTTGGCTTAGCATGTTTGTTGTGTGAGGCCATGGTTGTGAGTGAGCCTATTTATTTTCTCCTTATTGGATACACAACTCAGTTCAGGGGTGGTCTCTCATCTGAAAGAATATAGGCTAGACAGAGACCTGTAGTTGGGTGAAACGTTGCTCTCACATAGCCAATTGCTTGGACATTTCATCTTACAAGATAAGTGTTCTCTGTGGCCTAAATGATGTTACTTCCTATGTGGTGTTTATTTGTTATTTCAAGTCTATATGAATGAAATGATCATATGGAATTAATCAGTAGGAAGACTGTGTATAAGCCTGAATATGAGGTTGGTTCATTTGTTGTTTGTTTCATCATTTTGCTTGTGATAATATGTTGTTAGTCTTGTATGTTGTAGATGCATTAACCAGATTTAATTATGCTATGTATGTTTTCTATGAATTGCACATCTCCCTAGAAGGTTTGTGGTTCATAATACGGTCTTGGGGTATGAATTAGGAACCCCGTGTTGTATTCATTCCCCCTCTATGGTTCAAAGGAAGGGAGGGGCCATGACAGGACGCTTCCAGGGCCCTTGACAATGGGGTAAAGAGGAATTGATGGAGTTTGGGATAGAATTTTGATTGGAAAAGTGACAGGGTCAGAGTTCTCAGGTGTGGAAGAGGATCACATCGTTTCATATATCTCTCCAATAAATTTCCAACGGTATCAAGTCTACCAAAAATGGACTCAGGATGAGGAACTTATCAGCCGAATAAGTTGGAAGTAACAAGGGTATGGCCAAATTCCAATTTTTCGAACCTGTAGTGCGGATTGCAGATCGCAGAAGCCGAAGGCGTGAATTATTGGCGTAGTGCTTTGGAGTTCCAACTTCCAACTCCCGCAAGCCGTATTGTGGAGTACGGAATTCAGAGGAGAATTTTTTCATAGCTGTGATTTCGGAGTTCCAATTTCTGACTTCCGCATCGCAGATTGCAGAATTCAAAGATGCGATTCGATGTAGTTGGATATTTGGCGATCCAAATTTCCGAATCCTGCATCGCGGATTGCGGATTGCAGAAGTCAGAGAGGTTTTTCTTCGACGTCATGTATTCGGTGTTTCGACTTTCTTAATCCCGCATCGCAGATTGTAGAAGTCGGAGAGGTGTTTCTTCAATGTCGTGTATCTGGCGTACCTGACTTTCCGAATCCTACATCGCAGATTGTGGATTGCGAAATTCAGGGAGGTGTTTCTTCGACGCTGTGTAATTGGTGTTTCGACTTCCGACTTCTGACTTGCAGAAGGTGGCTTGCGGATTGCAGAATTGCGTACCGAAGCCATTGCGGGTGTGAAAAAGGACCAAGTAGCGGACAAGTTTAAAAAAAAATTATCGGTTGTTCCCCCATCACTCTAAAGGACACTGAGGGGATTGGGGATGTGAAAAATTCCCTCATTTATAGTTATGTTCCTTGCATTGACTAATGAGTGCATCTAGTTTTATCAAGAATAATAATAAAAATATATAATAATAAAATAAAATATATCCCTTTTAATATTCATATTTTAAGCATTGATATATTTGTACTTTAGCTTTTTTTATATCCCTCTTGGTCCATAATAGATTCGGATTTTTGAAAAGCGAACGTAGTTCTAAACTCTAGATCTATCATTCCTCAAGTTAGAGGGATCAAATCACCTAAGGTCCAACTATTTATTATCTACTTACTTCAAGATATGCAAATAAAGATATGCAAACAATGTCATTATTGAACAACAGTATGGCCATCTATACATTCAACAAATAATTTACAAGGTATATTAGTTATCATTTTTTTTATTAAAATGTTAATGTTTTTAGTATTAAATAATTTAATGTTTTTTTTTCTTAAATTATAATTATGCATTCCATTTTTTTTATATCTTGGAATTTTTGTTTTTTCAAGATTAGAAAAATTATACATCTTTTTAAAATAGTTAATAAATGTTTTGGAAACTTTAAAAAATGTTTATTACCATGGAATGGAAATGGAATTAAATGGAAATTTCATTTTCCATCTATTTAAAAAATAAAAAAATTAGAATAGTTACTAAAATTGTTTATTAATATAATAGTTATTAATATTTTATTTTCTACCCATCTAAAAAATTAGAATAGTTACTAAAATTGTTTGTTAATAAAATAGTTATTAAAATTGTCTATTAATCCTATGAATAGAAACCTTTAAAAAGCCAAAGAAAACTCATTTTCCCGTTATTTCAAAAACATTTGTAAACCTCGTTTTCCCTCTATTTCCCAAAGAATAAGCTTATTATAAGCCGCCAAAGAAGAAACATTTGAGACTTCCTTTTGATCCTTGTGCAGGCGGCAAGGATTACAACCCTAGCCACCCTCTTCCCTCCCATGCGAATGCCTAAGGACTTCACCCTTAGCATTTTGTGACGACCGAGGATCTCTGCATTTCTGGAGATTCTCCGCCACTAAGATGAGGCTAGCTCTTCTCTTGCATTGGATTTGCAGTCCAGGAGAGACTTGCTCTTCTCCGAAGGTGGATCTGCAGTCTATGCGAGGTAGATCATCTCCTATTCCTTTTATCCGATGTCAATTCAGGGGTTTGCTGGGCCCTTCGGGCAATAATCTATTTGGTTCTGGTAGACTTTTTGGGTCATTGAGGGGTATTTTGGGTATGGGCATGGGATTGTTGGTCGATGAGCCATTTTGTCGCCCTTCCAATGAAGTTTTCATTGACCAAAGGCCCTTCCATCTCCACAACCGCACCTATTCCTTTTTTCAGGTGTCCATTGGAGGGTTTGTCGGGACCTTCAAGCAACAGTATGTTTGGTTCCGGCAGTCTTTTTCAGTCGTTGAGGGGTATTTTGGGTATGGGAATGGGCTTGCTGGTCGATGATCCATTCCGTTGCCCTTCCAATGAGGTTTTCATTGACCAGAGGCCCTTCCATCTAGTGATGGAATTTGACGGGCAAAATGGCTGTCATGGGGCATTTTCCAGGTCAAATATGGTTTAAAATTTCTATTAACCGTCATTTACGAAGGGTAAGAAAAATTTTAAAATGTGGTTTTGAAGGGTAATAAAATTTCTAAAACGTCATCATATTATTAATTTACCAATAGTATTAATATATTTATCTTATATAAAACTATATTTTGTAAATTTCAACTTCCAAACCGTACATTGACTAAAAAAATAGAAATATCTATTAAATTAGATCTAATTCCATGTCTTTCCATTTACAAGTTGCAACCATACATTTAATTAAAAAATAGAAACATCTATTAAATTAGAATTATTTTCATGTTTTTTCATTTACAAGTTGCATTGATTTTTCCTAAAATAAAGAACTCCTTTAACTCAATGACTTTTCCATTATTTGTGGAATTTTTATCATTGCAATGAGCTTACAAATTTCAGGGCTCAATGCTCATTGATTACATTAAAATGTTACAAAAAGTTGGGAGTTGGAGAGCCTTGGAGACAAAGTTTGAGAATTATTTGCATTTTCAAAGGTAATGCATGCACTATTTTTTTGGTATTATATTTAGTGATTTGTTTATATTCAAACATTTACTTAAATCTATGAGTTTGAATAAACTTTATAAAGTATGTAGTTTTTATAATTTTAAATAATATAAATAATGTGTAGCTTGTGTATTTAGCCATTTATCCCATAATTTATGTAATTTATATAGATTCAGACTAAAAAGTCTTGGTTATATTTCTCTCATGGTTCAATTTCAACAAAATTTAAATGAAAGCCAACACTAAATAAGGCATTGAGAGATGTATAAAATTTGTGTGCAACATTTGGAATGAAATGTAGTTTGTAGAACAACGGAATATATATATATATATAAAAGAATATACAAAGCTATATTTTGTGGAGTCAGTCATTCATCATTATTATTTATAATTCTTGTGAACTCTGCATGACTACGCTTGGTATGCCTGCATTCTGTAATTGCTTAATTGCAATCTCCATCATAACCACCTCCTCCTTGAGATTTTGATTTTGCTGCCTAGACTCATGCAGCTGCTTGAGGAGCGAAGCTCTCTAATGTTCTGCTACAATGAGCTCTCAAGTCTGAATTAGGTAAGCATCTCGTGCCTTTATTTTATTTTGAATAGCCATAATATTTTTATCCTTAGTGTTTATAATCTCCTTACTTTTGTGAAGTATTGGGGAGCTGTACCCAACTGAATAATTGTCTGTTTTAGTTGCTTTTGCTTCATCCTTGAGTGCCTTGCCCTGGGCACTACCTTTTCTTGCCTTAGCTGTTTCTCAACTTTACCAAGAAAAAAGTAAAAAAAAAGGCAAAGGCATGGACAGATTAGATTTACAAAGGCCTGTATCTATTTTATAACAATTAGATTTACAAATACCTGTATTTATTAAAAATCTTAATAATGATTAAGATTTTTTTTTTTTAAATTCATGAAAAGTAAAATTTTAAACAAAACGTTTTATGATGGGTAATATAAAAACCCAAAACGTCAAAAAAATATTAATCTGACGGGTAGAATGAAAACCAAATTCCAACACTGCTTCCATCTGCCACATCCGCATGTCCGACAGGCACCTATGATTCAGGAGCTGCTTGCTGACTATGAAGCTTCAACATCTGTATCCGGTGGCGGCATGTTCTCTGTTCTGGCGACGGTAGTGGTACCTTTCATCCTACGGTGGCGGAGAGGTAGATATCTTCTCGCTTCTGATTCAGCGGTGGAGGCTCTAGATTCTATGACCTTTAGGAGGGTCAGTATCTTTTAAAGGGATAGTCTATAAGGGGCAGTCTCCCAAACTGGGTCTGTAGCCGATCTCCACTGAGGTAATAACACCCAATGCGCCCTTTATACCCAGTATTAACTTCCTTTATACGAACAACTTAAAATAAATAGAATACTCTCCCTAAAATAATCTATAACCTCCACACACTAAACATATAATTTTATATAAAATAATCCATAAATATTTTTATCATAGAGATCGATTCAGATGGAGACAAAAACCCTTGTTACATCATATATGCATCTTAAATATCGGGTAAAAATATGCTTATACCTAAAATGTCTACCCAATATTTACTAGATTTATAGCTGAATATAAATCTATTTGCTCCATCATTGAAAAGGAAATCCATTTGCGATTTTATACCTCGTTAAATTCCGTGTGGCCAAACATGGAGTCACTTTTGAACAGGGAAAATGACGCAATTGGCAGTCCCAAACCCAGGATCGAATCACGGGAACTACCCCTGAGCGTTATTTTAATGCACTAACACGAGGAAGCTTGCAATTGGATTCTTGTGCGGGGACCTTGAAGTTGGACGATTTGTTTGTCAGAATGCGGCAATTCAAGGGTCTACTGGTCCAGAGGGTGTCCGGTGAACACCTGAGGTTAATTTTAGGATATTGATCAATTTTCAACATCCTTTTGAGAGTTGTCTTCACTAGAATTTGGCGGTGCAAGTTCATTTCAACGATTCCAAAAATCCCCGCTCCACATGTGTCCAATATTAATAATTTGATTAAAAAAAATAAAATGATAAAATTTCATACAAAATTATCGATTTAGCTATAAAAATGTACCATAGTAGAAATTTAGTTAAGGTTTTAAATTTTAGAAACTTTCTCATGTATGAAAAATAATATGTTTTAAGTCGTAAATTAAAATCTGCAGAAACATGGAAACCATTTTTAGTGCAACAACCTCTGACATATTGAGATTCTACTTATAAGTTTCAAAGGTGTTACCCCAATAGAACAAAGATATGGATTGGCCATATCGACCTTACATTGAAACACTCATTGATAGGGATCAAATTCCATAAATGTTACATTGGAAATGTTGCTATTTTAAATATTTTAAGTTGCGGTTCTAAATATTTTTTATCTAATTTGAGTAGATATGTTATTTTTTAGTGTCAAATCAACTACAAGAGAAATAAAACACTCACTTTTAATAATTATATTTAGGTTTTGTTAATGTATTTTTTCTTATCATAAGTGAAATGAAATTCTTAATAAAAAATAAGTTGATATAATTGTTGTATATGTATATATTTTTATGGATGACAATTTCCATTCACATTAAACCATATATGACATTAATAATAAATTTTCTATAAAAGTACAACTTTGCTAAATATGACATGGATATACTTTGTTTTCATATTTGTTACTTTAAGATGATTTACACTATATACACTTGTAAAATAATAATAATAATACTAAATAACCAACTTGTAATCAATCTTGCTATATATATATATATAATGTGAGTTATATTTTTTCCACCATTTATTATTTTATGGTGCTTTGCACCATATATGTGTGTGTGTGTATGTGATCTATATTTTTTTGCATCATTTATTATTGTATGGTGCTTTGCATCATATACAAGTTTATGTATATTAAATAATAATAATAATTTTGGTGTTTTGCACCATAAAGGATCAATCCATGTTGGATTGGTTTTGGTGTTTTGCATCACAAAATCTCAATCCACTTAGGATTGGTTTTGGTGGTTTGCACCATACACCATGGAATGCCATATATTCATTTAACACCAAAATCAATATTTTTACAAACACCACTTTTGAACCATAAATCTTAGCACCACTTGTGTATCCCCACATTATCACCACTTTTGCACCACAATTTGAAAATTGAGGATTTCTCGAATCCTTTACAAATAGTGGTTCTAAGGTGAAGCTAAAATTTCCTTTTTCGTGTAGTGCATCAACATATTGTATCTAAGTCATATACCTATAAATGTATAAATGTACCTATAAATGTATAAATGCTTAATAAAGGTTCCTTTGAGAAGATCAAGATAAATCAAAATCATTACTATATAAATTTACCATAGACATTTTGTTTCAAAGAAATTATTGTATGATATTTTTGAAAAAAAATATCTTTAAACACATCTAAATTATTATGGTTAAATATAGCAAAGAATAGTCAACCATAATCAAATATGGTGAATAACATTCAAACATGACCACACATAGTCATAGTCAAACATGGCTAATCATAGTAAAGCATTGTTAACCATTTTATACCACGCTCTAGTAAAGCATTGTCAAGGATAGTAAAAAACAATGAACCATAGTCAACCATTTTCAAAATAGGGTCAACCATAGTCAAACATGATTAACCATGGTTAAAATTGGTCAATGATGATTGACCATCGTCAACCTTACTTAACCAAAGTCAACAATAGTAAAACACGATTCACAAAAGCCAATAATGGGTAAATGAAGTCAACCATGGTTCATTAAAGTCAATTATGGTCAAACAATATTCAACCATATTAAAATATGATTAGACTTATTCAATGATCATGTTTCTCCCATCGTCAATTATGGTTAAAGATGGTCAAGCATGACCAACATTCACTAAAGTCAACCATTGTTTTGGGTGTGTGCAAGAAGATGAGGGTCACTTTAGATGCAATGCTACTTTTTCAAAACTCGTTCCTGATACATAAAAACATAACGCTTTTCTGATATTTAGCACCTGCCATGGTAAAACCCGAGCCTGACATGTCACTGGACATGTAGGATAGGTAACCATAACGCGTACACGTTATAGAACTCCAAAACACGTACGCGTTATGTAGTTACAAAACGCGTACACGTTATTGAAATCTAAAATCAATTTAAAAACACAGTCCCAACCACCCCCGACCACCCGCGACGCTCTTCACGCATCAGAAACGTGAAATAGAGGTTGAACGAGGACGGTTTGTGTGCCCTGAAGTATCGGTGGAGCTCGATTTAGCTGGAGGGGAGGCAAATTCACTGGTGGATTGTCATCTAATCAGGTAATTCATTCACCCATACCATTTTTTTGTCATTTCTTAACCTAAATTACTATTTTTTTATTGTTTAAAACAACCTAGTTTTGTAATATTGATAAAATTGGGAATAACCCAATCTCTAATTAAATTCACATCTCCCTCAACCAAGATGAGTGAATAATTAAAATGAATCCCTTTTCAAAAACTCAAAAATTCCTAATCCAACCAAAAATTGAAAAAAATAGAACTCCCCCCTTTCTACAATGTATCCATCTAAGTCACCTGACACGAGGACACGGGACACGGTGACCCCTGGAATTAGGACACGTAGGACACGTTTTATATACATATAGATATATATTTTTAAAATATATTAAAATTTAAAAATATAGACATATAGATCCAATAAAATTTAGCATTTACAATTACAAATATTCAATAGAAATTACATTTACAATTACAAATATTCAATAGAAATTACATTTACAATTACAAATATGAAATATTCAATAGAAATTAGATCATTCACAAATCACAACGAGACATTGAGACACATAGATGCATGTCAGAGACTCGGAACCATATTTCTCATTAAGTCATCAAAATTAAAATGTATTACATAGATGTCGGAATGCCACTGGGCACTGGCAAATGCCAAATAGACTAATAGTCTAATAGTCTAATAGTAAATACAAAAAAGGAGTGGATCAAGATGGAAGAATCCCATCTGTCAATGACTCAATAGTCCCCCTCCATGCCTGAATCAACAAACTCATCATTGCCCTGATCCTCCTCCTCCTCTCTACCAATATGACTAACTGCATTTGCTGGTGTGGAGGATGACTCCTCCATACGATCACCCTCATCAAAAGTGACCGGCTCTAGCACTGGATCATTACGATCCATGTTGGCTAATGCCAACTCAGTACTGTTGTCCAAACCCATCTCATCAGGAAAGACATCCCACATCCGTGTCTTTCCCTTCGCCCACTCCTCCCTCTTCCTGTAAATAAGACGAAGGTTGGAGTGCACATACACCATCGTCTCTGCCTTGGACTGCTCAAGACTGCTCTTCTTCACACTGTACAAGTTCCCATATGTGCTCCAATTCCTCTCACAACAAGAGGATGAAGTAACTTGAGAGAGGACCCTCAAGGCTATCTTTTGTAGAAGAGGGCATGTTGCCCCATGAGTTGTCCACCAAACAAGGGGTTTCTTAACCCCCATGTCTCTAACCACCTCATATCCTCCAAATCTCCCAGTGCCACTAGAAAACTCATAAAATTCCTCCTCCACCACCTCAAGGTGGTCTCTATCCTGAAGTAGCCATCTAAATGCTATCTTCCTCCCCTTTGAGATCTCTCCATCCATGTGAGGAGGGACTCTGGATGAGGGCCCCGACCCACCACTGAGCCAATCCTAAGCGTAGAACCTGAGGTTCAATGAGTGGACCAAGCAATGCAAAGGTGTGCAATTCTTATCCCACCTGGAGATAAGAATGCCCTGTATGATGGACCATAAGTTCTCTGCCGATGTCTCATACTCAGCACACTCATTCTCCATAACAATGGTCCTCATGGACTCAATCATGGAATCCCACCCCTCATAAACATCTCCTATGTAATGTCCCCTCCCATCATACCAACGTGATGGAGAGAATGTGATGCTAAAGCTGGGCATTTGGCCCCATAATTACTAAATAAACATTCACATAATATAGAGAGAAATATGCAGATGTATAAATGTAAGACAGCGGAAGAAAATTCTAGTACACATCTATCATATATTCAAGATATTCATGATAACATCAAAGAAATACATTGCAGAGTTAACACAAGAGATCACTTATCTTATAACAAAGTAGTCCCGAGCAAATGGCTATGCAACTGCAACGTTCCACCCAACCATAAGCCAGCTGTGATCATCAATCTCTCATCACAACTGCCACCCCCGAGCTGGGCATGATCTCTACAAGGAAAAAGGGAATAGCAGACTCACACATAGCCCAAAGATACACCAAAGTTAGCCAAACCAATCTACAATTGGGTTTATCAGGCTGCTAAGGCAATGGAAAGGAAGAATTGCTAAGCTAGTGAGCTCAAAAACAGAGATATGGACACCCTCTACAAGATTTATCTAGCTTGGTCCCCACAATACCTACACACCTAGCACAAGGAAGTATTCCCTTCACTACTACATAGTCCCTCAAGCCATACCTTCCATTCTAATGTTCTTCAAGGTGTGCATAGAAGAGCAACCAGCCTTTTTGAGCTTCTTGAGAGGCTACCTCCTCACTAGGTTTATCAAGCCAATTCTGGTCCACTTCCACTCCTAACTCTTACTCACAATTTCAAACCAACCCAGGGATGCACCCAACAACAAAAACACAAGTGCTGAAAAACATGGGCAACCAAAACGAACTGGTATATGGGGAATAAGCCCTGGGAAGGCAAATTCATTTTCAGAAAAATTTTATGGACAACCCAAGAGCAAAAACGACCTCCATCAAACCCCCAATTCGTTGTTCTCTTCTCCCAGCCACTGTGCTAACCAAAAACGAGTTCCCAAGCATGGAAAAATGCAGAAACGGGATGAAAAACGTGCAGGGAAAGACCCAACTAGCTCAGACTGCGTGAGAGAGGAAAGACAATGGGTGAAGAATGGCTTTGGGCATAATTTCGTGGGTGTTTTCTTGCCCCATAAGAAAAAGTACATTTTCCCAGGTTGATGGCTTTCCCATGCACGAAATTGGCTGCCATACCTCTTTATTCCCAAGGTATTAACTACCTCAACTAACTCTTGGAAGAATTTAATGATTGGGTGCATAAGCCAAAATGGGTAGTTGAGGGTTTATGGATTCACTCAATGACATATGGATTAAATCTATTGGTTCAATGGTTTGAATAATTTCCCTCCCTATTCCTTGTAGAATCATGCCTCCATCTCTTTGTTGCATTGCATAGCTAGTTGTGGGTATTTAATTAAAATCCGTATTTACATGGTGTCTTCATTTACATTGTGCCTATCTAGCACAAGAACCATAGGCATCTATTTTTAATTGCCGATACATAAGACGATAAATCTATGGTGGGACCTTGGCCTTGAGCTCCTCACCATGATTTAATAACGATATTTACATCATTTACAATCTTAATGCAATAGGGTCAAGATGGGGACATTACATTCCCCTCCCCTTACATTATCACTGTCCTCAGTGCTCATCAAAATTGAACAAAAATGGATATGCCACCCTCATGGCATCCTCCAGCTCCCATGTCGCCTCATCGGGACCGTAGTGCTTCCATTGCACCTTTACCTGTCTGATGGCTCGGTTCCGGAGCAATGTTACCTTCTTGTTTAGGATGCACAATGGATCAGTTTGGAACTCTCCCTTGGGTTCCACCTGGATCACATCCCAATTAATCACATGGTTAGGATCATGTACATATTTCTTAAGCAAAGGGACATGAAAAACATTATGAGCTCTAGTGCTAGCAGTCAATGCAAGTCTATATGCAACTGGGCCTATTCTTTCAAGCACTCCAAATGGCCCACAATATCTAGGTGATAGCTTGGCACAACTCCCAAGCTTCAAGGAACTCTTCCTTGACCTCACTCTAAGATACACATGATCCCCAAAATTGAATTCCCTATGCACTCTATGCTTATTTGCATAGCTTTTCTATCTATCCTGGGCTACTTTTAAATTCTGTCTGATCTTGGCAACCTCTTGTTCCATTTCCTTAAGCAATTCTGGCCCAAGTACAATTCTATTCACTGGATTGTCCCAAGTCACTGGTGTCCTACACCTTCTGCCGTACAAGGCCTCATAAGGACTCATTCCCAACGATGCTTGTTTCCCATTGTTATATGAAAATTATACCAAGTGTAGATAATCCTCCCACTTGGATGGTTTATCCATTACATACATGCGGAGCATGTCTTCAAGCACCCGATTTACTCTTTCCGTTTGCCCATCTGTTTGAGGATGGTACACGGTACTAAATCTCAACTGTGTACCCAAATATGCAAAGAGACCTTTCCAAAAATTGGAAGTGAACTTGGTATCCCTGTCAGAAATTATTTCCTTAGGCAACCCATGTAATATGAAAATTTCCTTCATGAAAATATTTGCAATGGCATCGGCTTTATGTGTGGACTTAACCAGTATAAAATGTGATGCCTTTGTTAACTTTTCCACCACAACCATGATGGAATCATGTTGTCTCACAATCATTGGCAATCTTGTAATAAAGTCCATGGATATTACTTCCCATTTCCATTCTGGAATTGGCACTGGGAGCAATAAACCTGCTGGGTGTTGGTGTTCACTCTTCACCTGCTGACATTCCATGCACTTAGAAATGTATTCAACGACATCCTTCTTCATCCTTGGCCAGAAATAATATTTTCTTGCTGTAGTAATTGTTTTCTGATATCCCGGGTGACCAGAGTATGGAGCTTTATGGATTTCATCCATAACAATCCTCCTCAAATCTACCGCATTTGGAATATAGACTCTATTCTTATAAGTAAGAAGTCTGTCTTCTTCCAAATGATAGCCTTCATACTTCTTTTCAAGGTCTTGCTACTGCAATTTGTCTTTTATCTTCACATACGCTTCATCCTCAGCAATATGGTTAACAATCTACTGCCTCAAATCTAGTTGGCAAGTGCTAAGCGCTGCCACATGCATTTCATGTACTTTCCTGCTGAGTGCATCAGCCATCTTGTTTTCTTTCCCTTTTACGTGTTTGATTTCAAAATCAAATTCACACAAAAATTCCAACCATCTAGCTTGCCTAGTATTCAAATTTGGCTGATCAAATAAGTATTTCAGACCACAATGGTCTGTCCTTAGCTCAAATTTCCTGCCCATTAAGTAATGCCTCCACATCTTTAAAGCATGTACTATGGATGCAAGTTCTAAATCATGAGTAGCATAGTTTTTCTCATGCTCCTTCAACTTCCTCGACTCATAGCATACCACGTGGTTGTCTTGCATAAGAACTCCTCCAAGTCCTTGGTTGCATGCATCGGTACACACCACAAAGTCTTTTTCTGGTTCTGCAATATTCAAAATTGGTGCACTCATAAAAAGATTCTTCAACCGCTGGAAACTTTCCTCACATTTGGGTGACCATTCAAACTTTATCCCCTTCTTTTGCAAAGAAGTGATCGGGTTTGTGACCCTGGAGAATCCTTCAATAAACCTCCTGTAGTAACCAACAAGGCCCATAAAAGATCTGACATCTATCACATTTCTTGGAGTTGGCCAATTCATGATGGCTTCAATCTTCTCAGGGTCTACGAATATTCCTTCATCGGAGATGATGTGACCCAAATAATGAATTCTATCTTTATAAAAGTCACATTTGCTCAACTTTGCATACAGATTATGCTCTCTTAGTAATTGCAATGTCATTCTCAAATGTTCTTCATGTTTTTCTTCATTCTTAGAATAGATGAGAATGTCGTCTAGAAATACAAGAACAAACTTGTCCAAATACTTGCTAAAAACATTATTCATGAGACACATGAATGTAGCTGGTGCATTTGTGAGACCAAATGGTACCACCACAAATTCATAGTGCCCATACCTTGTTCTAAAGGCTGTCTTATGAATATCTTCCTCCTTAATTCTTACCTGATGGTAACCAGACCTCAAGTCAATCTTTGAAAATACCTTTACTCCTCTCATTTGATCAAAAAGGTCATCAATTCGGGGCAATGGGTATTTGTTCTTCATAGTGACTTTGTTCAACTGTCTGTAGTCAATACATAACCTGAGTGTTCCATCTTTCTTTTTCACAAATAGAATAGGTGCTCCCCACGGGGACACACTTGGCCTGATATATTTCTTTTCCAACAACTCTTGCAATTGCATTTTCAATTCTAGCAATTCCGGTGTACTCATCCTGTAGGGTGTCTTAGACACTGGTGCTGCTCCTGGCACAAGTTCAATTGTAAAATCAATGTCTCTCTTTGGAGGGAGTCCTAGAATCTCATCAAGAAAAACATCCCTGAATTCTTGCAATACATGATAGTCCTCCAATTTAAGAGTTTCATTTTTTGTTGCCTCCAAAACATGGGCTGCATACAATTGACAACCCTTTCTATAGAACTTTTTCAGCTGCATGGCTGAAACCTGCCTAACAGAAGTCACCTTTGGAATTCCTTTTACAACCCTTAGGTTTCCTTCTTCGTCCATGCATTCAAAAGTTTTATTATAGCAGTCAAGTTTAACCATGTGTGCTTCTAACCAATCCATTCCAATGAGAATATCATAGGAAACCAATGGTAAAATATTCAGATTTGCATAAGTGAATAGCCCATCCATCTCTAATGAACATTTCTCTATGATTTCACTAACTTTTCTCTTGGTTCCAATGGCTAGTTATACTAACCAAGATTTACTATGCTTTAATTTCTTAAGAGCACAAATCTCAACAATTCTAGGAGTGACATAACTGTGAGTAGATCCAGGATCAATCAAAATGGAAATAGATTACTTAGCAATCTTACCTTCAACTTCAACCACAGTTTATTGATGATCTGCCTGGCGGTCTTCTAGTGCTGCATAGATTCTAGGGATTGTCCTCACCACTTGACCCACTGTTTCAGCTCCTTGGATGTTGTGAACTTGATTTGCATTCCCATTCCAATGTGGATAGTTCCTAAGCATGTGCTCCCCTCCACAACCCCAACATTGAAGTGGTTCTCTTGGCTTCTTTGGATCTCTTGGCTTGTCTCCCATCATCCTAGTTGGCTTAGTCACAACCTGTGATGGCTGCCTTTCTTGATTCCTGAATTGAGGAGGCTTGAACCCCTTCTTCCTTTGATCAAACTTTTTGTTTTTCTTATCCTTCCATGCCTTATGGAATTCTAGTTTGATTTTGTTTTGATCAAAGTAATACTTGGCCTTCCTTATTGCCTCCTCTAGAGTTCGAGGTTCATCAAACTCAATCCTGTCTTTATATGACTGGGGCAGTCCACTTAGGAAATGCTGAATTTTCACCTTATCATCTCGAATATACCTGACATACCTCAGCAGCTCCAAGAATTTGTTTGCATATTCTTCCATGGTCAATTGTCTCAATCTCAGCTCATGGAAATCTTTGATCTTATCATCATAGTACCTATCAGAGAGGTACTTTTGCTTGAAGTATTTCTTGAACTGCTTCCACACAATCTTCCGTTCATCGATCTTCCTCACTTGCCTGATATGATCCCACCATATAGATGCTCTTCCATTCAAGTTGAAGATGGCTACCCTTGCCTTCATATTTCCGAAGTAGTCTTGGACTTGGAAATACTTTCTCATCCTAAGAAGCCAAGCTTCAGCTTCTTGACCAGACTTAACCTCTCCATCAAATGTAGGAGGTTTTTCCTTTTTAAATTCCCCATGTGAATTGTTCTTGTAATGCCCCTTTCTCTTATTCTTGCGAGTTGAAGAACTTGAACCCTCAATGGATTCCTCTGAGTCAGATGATCCATTGGAAGATATTTCTGGAGTATATGTTCTGTCTGTAGAAACTCTTCTTGAGCTACTAGCCCTCTTGCGGGAGTTCCTCCTGGAACTACTCCCACCCCTTTCTAGATTTGATGTCTGATGCCCAGAGTTTATTTTCCTTTGGATGTCTGTCAAACTCTGCAGCATGGCTGCATTCAACTGATTTTGTTCTTCCTGGGCTTTAATCATCCTTTCATTATCTTCTCTACAACTTTGCAACTCCACCCTCAAGCTCCTCATGGTCGCTGCAATACCTGGAGGAGTCTCTTGATTCCTGCTCCCATTAGATTCTGTTTCAGCATTTTCAACATGTATGTTCTCCCCCATGGCATCTGTCTCAGGTTCATAGGGATCTTGTGCATCATCCATGATGTTAATTTTCTTGGCCCAACCAAGACCCAAACTTTCCAACTGTACTATCTAGAGTGCTACCCTGATGTAACTGTGATTCTGCAAAATGTGTTCATCAACACAATTGTTAGCTGCATTATATTCTCAAAAATTCATAAATTACTTGCATGTATATGGAAAAATCCTATATTGAAAACCCTGTTCAATCATAGATTTTTCTCACAATCAACGACATATGAGGGGGACGACGGGGGTGAAGGGGGCTTGCCCCCTTGTGGATTCCCTCAGGGTGGGTCGAGGGCAGCGCCCTCATTTTTTTTTTTATAATTCCTTGATTTCACGCAATCTGGCGCATAAGTTTCATGGCAATTTTCAACTTTCGGCGCCTGAAAAAGCTCCCTAGAAAATAGCTGAAATTCCCTATTTTGGAGCAATTCACTGAGTTCTTCCACCATTGCGGATGAACTCGTTGAGTTTCTCTGCTGAAAACTCAGCTTTTCTTTCCGACAACTTCGGCGCAACTCGGCAGTTCTTTCCACCATTGCAGAAAACTTTCTCCAACTCTTCCACTGTTCTGGAAAACTTTCGCCAACTCTTCCGATGTTCCGAAAAACTTTCGCCAACGCTTCCGCTGTTCCGGAAAATTTTCGCCAACTCTTCCGTTGTTCCGGAAAATTTTCGCCAACTCTTCCGCTGTTGCGGAAAACTTTCACCAACTCTTCCACCATTGCGGACCAAAACTCATAACTTTCCGCCGTTTCGGCCCAAAAGTCACAAGTTCTTTCCGTTGTTGCGGACCAACTTGTCGAGTCCTTCCGCCGTTGCGGCGAAAAACTTGCAAGTTCCTTCTGATATAGACTTAGACAAAATTTTCAAAAACACTTAGAACAATTTCGGATTCTTCTTTTCTTTCAGGGATGCTCACTGATCAATAGAAGGTGATCTTACCTCTGTAATTTTATTCAACTTAGTCAGTTTAGGCCCGATACTGAGACCTGTGGTGATTAGAAAGGGGTCTTCTTATGTAACTGTAATCAAATTTGGCCCATAGAGGCCCAATGCTGTAGCCTATGGCTCTGATACCAAAATTTAATGTCCCCTCCCATCATACCAACGTGATGGAGAGAACGTGATGCTAAAGCTAGGAATTTGGCCCCATAATTACTAAATAAACATTCACATAATATAGAGAGACATATGCAGATGTATAAATGTAAGAGAGCGGAAGAAAATTCTAGTACACATCTATCATACATTCAAGATATTCATGATAACATCAAAGAAATACATTGCAGAGTTAACACAAGAGATCACTTATCTTATAACAAACTAGTCCCGAGTAAATAACTATGCAACTGCAACGTTCCACCCAACCATAGGCCAGCTGTTATCATCAATCTCTCATCACAACTGCCACCCCCGAGCTGGGCATGATCTCTACAAGGAAAAAGGGAACATCAGACTCACACATAGCCCAAAGATACACCAAATTTAGCCAAACCAATCTACAGTTGGGTTTATCAGGTTGCTAAGGCAATGAAAAGGAAGAATTGCTAAGCTAGTGAGCTAAAAAATAGAGATATGGACACCCTCTACAAGATTTATCTAGCTTGGTCCCCACAATACCTACACACCTAGCACAAGGAAGTATTCCCTTCACTACTACATAGTCCCTCAGGCCATACCTTCCATTCTAGTGTTCTTAAAGGCGTGCATAGAAGAGCAACCAGCCTTTTTGAGCTTCTTGAGAGGCTACCCCCTCACTAGGTTTATCAAGCCAATTCTGGTCCACTTCCACTCCTAACTCTTGCTCACAATTTCAAACCAACCCAGGGATGCACCCAACAACAAAAACACAAGTGCTGAAAAACGTGGGCAACCAAAACGAACTGGTAGATGGGGAATAAACCCTGGGAAGGAAAATTCGTTTTCAGAAAATGTTTATGGACAACCTAGGAGCAAAAATTACCTCCATCAAACCCCCAATTCATGGTTCTCTTCTCCCAGCCACTGTGCTAATCAAAAACGAGTTCTCAGGCATGGAAAAATGCAGAAACAGGATGAAAAACGTGCAGGGAAAGACCCAGCTAGCTCAGACTGCGTGAGAGAGGAAAGACAATGGGTGAAGAATGGCTTTGGGCATAATTTCGTGGGTGTTTTCTTGCCCCAGAAGAAAAAGTACGTTTTCCCAAGTTGATGGCTTTCCCATGCACGAAATTGGATGCCATACCTCTTCATTCCCAAGGTATTAACTACCTCAACCAACTCTTGGAAGAATTTAATGATTGGGTGCATAAGCCAAAATGGGTAGTTGAGGGTTTATGGGTTCACTCGATGACATATGGATTAAATCTATTGGTTCAATGGTTTGAATAATTTCCCTCCCTATTCCTTGTAGAATCATGCCCCCATCTCTTTGTTGCATTACATAGCTAGTTGTGGGTATTTCATTAAAATTCATATTTACATGGTGTCTTCATTTACATTGTGCCTATCTAGCACAAGAACCATAGGCATCTATTTTTAATTGCCGATACATAAGACGATAAATCTATGGCGGGGCCTTGGCCTTGAGCTCCTCGCCATGATTTAATAACGATATTTACATCATTTACAATCTTAATGCAATAGGGTCAAGATGGGGACATTACATCCTAGGATGGGCTGGTCCGTGTCTGCAAACTGCAACAAAGAAATGTTTGGCTCCATGATCTTGATGCTAAGGACTACCCTATCCCATCAATCATCATCTAAAACCGTGTCCCACGTGACACGGGGACCCTGTTGGACGTGTCCGGTTACTTAGGTATCCATCCACATGAAACCCAAATTTCTAACCCTCAAAGGCCATTTCCCATGATACTAATTAAATAATTTTCCTTGGTAATGGCCATAACAAGATGAAATGCATGCACAAACGTGAATAGAAAAAATGCAAATAAAATTAGTAACTTGGTTTCTCAAAATTTCATCACATTCTTTTGTCCATGAACATAATCAAAATTTCATCAGAAGTGTATGTAGCTATACATTGCCTCTTAGTTAAGCACCCTTGACTAAATGCCAAAACACATTAACAAAGTGTTTCTCGGGCCTGCCCTATCCACACCCTCGATCAATCTACTCAACGCTCAGGGACCGTCGATTCAACTGAAAGACTTCATATAGAAAATCACTATGTTTTTTATTTAATTTTCTGAACTTGCCATACAATGTAGAGATCGATTTTGTAGAGAGAAATTGTCTTTGTTTTGAGAAGTTGACATTGTTGTTATTGTCATTCTAGTCACAATCTCTAGTTGATTATTCAACATCTTAATCATTGATAGTCATCTCAAGTACATATGTAATCATATTGGCAAGACAAACTCATACATATCCATTTCATTCCATGCCACTTTGTCCTCCCCTCCAACCACAAGGCGTAATATGTTGAAATCAATAAATTTAATGTTAGCTTATGAAGTTGATGGAAATATTGTTTTCTGCAATGGACGTAAAGGCCAAAACATGTCAAAATAACACTCCTAAATTCTAAGAAGTTTAAACCCAAGTTTGCATGGAAAAGTCACCAATGAGGGTTAAGAAGTGCCTTAACTTCTAGAAAGAAGTTGAACGAAACTTACTTTTTAATTGTTAAATGTTTAATTTTAAGTTTTAAATGTATGTAAGTAAATGCCATTAAATTGCTTACTTGAGTTTGATTTAATACATTTTCAATTTTGAAGAGACATCATTATATACCATGTATATGTTTCTAATGATTTTCGTATTGATGTCTTTATTGCAGTTGCGGCTTTGGACACCAATGCCGAGATACTGATTGAGCTTGCCCACTTGAGGGGCATTAGTGCAGCTTTTAGTGGTGGTGACAAGATTCGCCGCTCGCTTGCATCAACCTTGGATGCAATTGTTGACACCATTTCACAGTCTAGCAATGTACTATATGATATTACATCATATAGAGAAAGAAAAAGACAACAATATGCTGATGGGATAGACTACAATGTAATAAAAAAGTTGAAAATATCCAAAGAGCTCATATTTGCATTGCTTAGGGACCCTCGGACGGGGGAAATCCCAAATGCAAACAGGCCGCATATCTCCATTGAGTGGTGTACGTTTCAACCATTTGTTGATAACTGGATGGACAGATGGTACATGGTTTTTGATATGCCACCACACAACAATAGGGAAATTCCCTTGTATTTCCTTCGAAAGATGTACGCAGAGTTCATGTTACATAAACACGTAAACTATTTTGACATCTTGCAGTTTCAGGGGATCGGTGGGGGGATGCCCCAAAACCGACCCAATGCGAGGCTTCAAGACCAGGATCGCCCTATCCCTGCACCTCGCAGGCAGTTGCCTGGGCCAGATGTCCCACCTGCACATCGTATTATTCCACAGACACGGGATGCATTTTTTATTTTGGCACAGGCGGTTGTTCGCCATGGCACTATGGTTCAGCATATGGGTGAGGAAGGGACATATGTCCCTGGTGTGGTACATACACCAGCTCGTCACCATGCAGGACCATCAACTAGTGTAGGACCATCAGGACCATCCACTAGTGCAGGACCATCAACACATCCCCATCCTAGTATTGATCCTCACGAGTGCACATCATGTGGTCGTCCCTGCTATGGTCTTGCCTCAGATGTTTCCTTCAGTGGGTTTTTGAGAGAGGTATGTTGATGGTTAATTGTAATAAATTCTTCATTTATTTTCGTCTTTGTACACATATATATAGTTTGAGCTAATATATTAATTTTGTGAACTTGCAGTTGATGCTTTATGCCAGCAACGATGCCCCAGAGCCGGATGTTCCAGACTCTACAGGGGGCATGATGCTACCCATTTGGTAGGCCAATCTTATATAGCACCTATTGCCGTATCTCACACCAAGGTAAACATTTTAAAATTTCAGTTTTTTAATACTTGTTAATTTGTTAATTTCCACATACTTTACATTTTAGTTCACTAATGCTATCTACGGTCTAATATTTACAATTATTAAACTTGCAGATGGCAGATCCTTCACTAGGCAAGGTAATGTGGAGGTATCACCCATGGTCGTACTGTCCCATGAAACATCTGGGCTCCAGGTAAACAATTAAAAATGACATTTTTTAAATACATGTTTGTTTGTTGAATCAAGCATGTCTAACTAGATGAACACTTGTTGATTGTAGGCACCATCCGAGACATCTGGACCATTGCCTGGATTTGTATCTCCCTCCAGGCCATTCGTGAACAAGGGTCATGTGTATGTGGGGCGTTCTACTCCTAGAAAGACTCCAGCTGCCCACGACCATGGGCTTACTCACACCATGGTAATGTATATCCTTCGATGATATTTGTTGTTTAACTTGAAATCCAGTGCATAAATCGTTTTTGTTAATGTTTGAATTGCATGTTTACTGCATCAGGAACCCGAGTTGTCTACTGAAAACCTTGCATCGATGGTTAATGCAGCAGTTAGTGCCGCATCTGCAATGGCAACTGATCACACACAGGTATGTAACTATTTCAACATTATCTTTACATAGTTTATTATTGTTGTCTATTGTTTATTCATGCATTTCTAACTATTTCAACATTTTTTCATTGTAGCCACCACCAGCAGGAGTAGTTCCTAGCCCCCCTGGTTCGACCATCCTGGATGTTCAACCAACGACTCCATCTGTTACACAAGCAACGCAATCTCCTTTGTCAGTTGAGGTGAGATGTCCTTCAGTGACCAAGTGTTTCATGCACTTTCCATGCACCAGTTGATAATTGTTGAGTTAATTGTTGAGCTAATGTATTAGTGTACATAGTTGAATTTAACAATTGATATTTAATTTGCAGGATCCAGAGACGCACACTGATCCTAGAGATGTGCCTAGAGGATCAACGTCAAGAAAGAACAAGAGGAAGCTTGAGTTTTGATGTGTCTTATGGGATATATGTACATTTGGATACATGTACATGTGGCTTTGATAGTTTTGGATAGTTTTGGACACATGTGCTTTTGGATACTTTTGTATATAAATGTACTCTTCGATACATTCACTTTTGGAGACATATACATTGACTTTATTGTGCATTTACTTTTGGAGACATGTACATTGACTTCATTGGATACATGTACTTTTGGATACTTTTGGATATACATGTACTTTTGGAGACATGCACATTGACATTTCACTTATAAATGAATGATACATTTCACTTTGTATTTGTTCTTCAGTTTCCACGTGTTCTTGTGTCAATCTAATGTGTTGATTTGTGTGGATTATCTATTACTCACAAATGCGCTATGTCAAAAGAACAAACTATTATATTTAAAGGTTTCAACGAACTCACTACATGCGTGCACTAATTGGTATCTAATTAAAATTTGTGATTTTGGATTATCATTACAAGTTATGTCAAAGTTTTTGCTCGTGTAATTTAATCAAACTAAATGCAATACAATGTTTTTCAAGGTTTCAACGAACTCACTCATGCACACTAATTGGATAGGTGTAATTAAAATTTGTGAGTTTGGATGATTAAATTACAAGTTAAGTCAATGTTCAAGTGTAATTTAATAAAACTAAGTGCAATACATGCTACACATTTCATCAACGCCCAATATTTGATTGTACAATTAGATTCAACACTACATATGAGTAACTACATACAAGTGCTCAAAGCAACATTGGTGAAAGGAACAAATGTTACCTTGGGATTCGAGAAATAAAGTGCCTTCTAATGTTGGTTGGGAAGGATATGCTTGGTTATCCTTATGGCTTGGAGGTCATCTCCATGTAGATAAGTACTCTTGTTTTCATGTGTCATTAAGGTTTTTTCATGTGGTAAAACCCTTCAGGGTCAGGGTTTGTTCATGGTTTCATTGTACTTGATTTCTAAACATATAATTATTCTAAGAAAGGTTGCTAGGTTTTCTTCCCCATGAGGGTTTCCCGGGATAAAATGTTGTGTCTCTTGTCCCTGAACAACATTTTGATGTGACTTGCAGCTCGACATAGCCTAGAAACCGGACGTTGGACCAACGAACCGTCAACTTCGTTGGTCCCCTAGCGTGCGATTACCTCTAGGGGGCCCTCTCCCTCGTCTCCCCATGGCCCCGTGGCTTCATTGTGCATTCATTTCGTAAACTAGGGTTTTGCTCAATTTCATTGCATGCAATCTCGCATTGGTGGGTCAACTCTGCAAAAACCTCCCCCGAGCCAGTGTTGGCAATGTTCCCACATTGGCATTTCCCACACACACTTGCAAGAGCCAACGGCACGCAATCTTCTTGCTTCGTTTGCTTTTTGGCTCCCGGGCGGAAATTCACCAAGTGTCCCTGAACGAAATTTTCATGCGACTTGCAGCTCGACATAACTCGGAAACCAGACATCGGACCGACGAACCGTTGACTCCATTGGTCTCCTGGCATGCGATTACCTCTAGGGGGCCCTCTCCCTCATCTCCCCATGGCCCAGTGGCTTCATTGTGCATTCATTTCATAAACTAGGGTTTTGCTCAGTTTTATTGCATGCAATCTCGCATTGGTGGGTCAACTCTGCAAAACCCTCCCCCGATCCAGTGTTGGCAGTGTTCCCATGTCAGAATTGACCACACGCATTTGCAAGAGCCAACGGCACGCAATCTTGCTGCTCCGTTTGCTTTTTGGCTCCCGGACGAAAATTCACCAAGTGTCCCTGAACGGCATTTTCATGCGACTTGCAACTCGACATAACTCGGAAACCGAATGTTGGACCGACGAACCGTCGATTCCGTTGGTCTCCTGGCGTGCGATTACCTCTAGGGGGCCCTCTCCCTCATCTCCCCATGGCCCAGTGGCTTCATTGTGCATTCATTTCGTAAACTAGGGTTTTGCTCAGTTTAATTGTATGTAATCTCGCATTAGTGGGTCAACTCTACAAAAACCTCCCCCGAGCCAGTGTTGGTAGTGTTCCCACGTCGGCATTTCCCACACACACTTGCAGGAGCCAACGGAACGCAATCTTCCTGCTCCGTTTGCTTTTTGGCTCCCGGACGGAAATTTACCAAGTGTCCCTGAACGGCATTTTCATGCGACTTGCAACTCGACATAACTCGGAAACCGGACGTCGGACCGACGAACCGTTGGTCTCCTGGCATGCTATTACCTCTAGGGGGGCCTCTCCCTCATCTCCCCATGGCCCAGTGGCTTCATTGTGCATTCATTTCATAAACTAGGGTTTTGCTCAGTTTAATTGCATGCAATCTCGCATTGGTGGGTCAACTCTGCAAAAACCTCCCCCGAGCCAATGTTGGCAGTGTTCCCATGTCGGCATTGCCCACACACACTTGCAGGAGCCAACGGCACGCAATCTTCCTGCTTCGTTTTCTTTTTGGCTCCCGGACGGAAATTCACCAAGTGTCCTTGAACGACATTTTCATGCGACTTGCAACTCGACATAACTCGGAAACCGGACGTCGGACCGACGAACCGTCGACTTCGTTGGTCTCCTGGCGTGCGATTACCTCTAGGGAGCCCTCTCCCTCGTCTCCCCATGGCCCAGTGGCTTCATTGTGCATTCATTTCGTAAACTAGGGTTTTGCTCAGTGTGGGAGTGTGCAATTTTTGCACACGCGGGTCAACTTTGGAAAATCATCCACCGGGAAGGTATGGCTAGTGTTCCCATCCCGAACCTGCCTAGACACACCTGCAAGACTCCCCAAAACCCGGTTTTGTTGCACGGTTGGAGTTCTATGCCTTCGGCAGGTATCTAGTAGGTGTCCCTGAAGGCCTTCTGGCAGCGAGACAGGACGAGCCATAGAATGAAGACCGTGGCTCGGATCGACGAACCGTTGACTCTGTTAAATTCAGCACACTAGGATAGTGCCAGGGGTGCCCCTCCCCTCCAGCCCGGTGGCCCATGTGTCACCTTGCAGGTCCATCTTGGAAACTAGGGTTTTGCTCAATGTGGGAGTGTGCAATTTTTGCACATGGGGGTCAACTCTGGAAAATCATCCACCGGGAAGGTATGGCTAGTGTTCACAATCCGAACCTGCCTAGACACACCTGCAGGACTCCTCGGAACCCGATTTTGTTGCACGGTTGGAGTTCTATGCCCCCGACAGGTATCCAGCAAGTGTCCCTGAAGGCCTTTTGGATACGAGACAGAACGAGCCATAGAATGACGACTGTGGCTCGGATCAACGAACTGTCGACTCCGTTGGATTCAGCACGTCGGGATAGTGCTAGGGGTGCCCCTCCCCTTCGGTCTGGTGGCCCATGTGTCACCTTGTAGGTCCATCTTGGAAACTAGGGTTTTGCTCAGTGTGGAAGTGTGCAATTTTTGCACACAGGGCTCAAATTTGGAAAATCATCCACCAGGTGGGTATGGCTAGTGTTCCCAGCCCGAACCTGCCTAGACACACCTATAGGACTCCTTGAAACCCAGTTTTGTTGCACGGTTGGATTTCTATGCCCCCGGCAGGTATCCAGCAAGTGTCCCTGAAGGCCTTTTGGATGCGAGACAAAACAAGCCATAGAATGATGATAGTGGCTCGGATCGACAAACCGTCATCTCCATTGGATTCAACACACTGGGATAGTGCCAGGGGTGCCCCTCCCCTCCGGCCCGGTGGCCCATGTGTCACCTTGCAGGTCCATCTTGGAAACTAGGGTTTTGCTCAGTGTGGAAGTGTGCAATTTTTGCACACGGGGGTCAACTTTGGAAAATCATCCACCGAGCAGGTATGGCTAGTGTTCCCAGCCCGAACCTGCCTAGACACACCTGTAGGACTCCCCAGAACCCGGTTTTGTTGCACGGTTGGAGTTCTATGCCCCCGGCAGGTATCCAGCAAGTGTCCCTGAAGGCCTTTTGGATGCGAGACAGAACGAGCCATAGAATGGCGACCATGGCTCAGATCGACGAACCGTCGACTCCGTTGGATTTAGCACGCCGAGATAGTGCCAGGGGTGCCCCTCCCCTCCAGCCCGGTGGCCCATGTGTCACCTTGCAGGTCCATCTTGGAAACTAGGGTTTTATTAAGTGTGGAAGTGTGCAATTTTTGCACACGGGGATCAACTTTGGAAAATCATCCACGGGTATGGCTAGTGTTCCCAACCCAAACCTTCCTAGACACACATGTAGGACTCCCCGAAACCCATTTTTGTTGCACGGTTGGAGTTCTATGCCCCCGGCAGGTATCCAGCAAGTGTCCTTGAAGGCCTTTTGGGTGCGAGACGGAACGAGCAATAGAATGACGACCGTGGCTCAGATCGACGAACCGTCAACTCCGTTGGATTCAGCACGCCGGGATAGTGCCAGGGGTGCCCCTCCCCTCTGGCCCGGTGGCCCATGTGCCACCTTGCAGGTCCATCTTGGAAACTAGGGTTTTGCAGGTCCATGATGAAGATTTTCATGATGATGATGATGGTGATGATGATGAAGATGTTGATGATGATGGCTTGGTCTAAGGTGGTGCTCTCAAATAGCTAATTCATTATGAAATATTTAACAAGACATGAATTAAATTTAATATAAGTGTATTGTTTAATATAGTGAGCATGAATTGAATTAATTTTGTTGGGTGAAGCCAATAACCAACATGATGAACATAATATAATTTTAGGGTTTACTGATCATATGTAAAAAATGGCATATTCATAAACTTGACATACAAGAGAACTTTTGGCATATTTATAAACAACGTAAACGTAAATTTGGCATATCAAGAACACAAAATTGACATATTCATATGAAACATACATGTGAAAATTGAGCATATATCAATATTCAATTACAAATAGTATAAATAGTATAGTATTAAAAGTATGTAACATACCTCATCATGCTAGATCCCACATATTATCATACAACCAAGCCCTCCGGATCATCTCTTATACTGATGGTCTCCATTAGTCTCTCGTGCTCTGTATCCGGTAAGAAGTAGCGTACCTTCGATGTATTTCAACTAGGCATTGTTCGTACCTGGAGGTTTGTGCCAATGATTAAGTTCATAAAGTGATACACACTTGCACCTGGTTTGTAATCCCTGTAAACATATCCACCCTTCTTTCTTGCATTGCTGTCCTGTGTTAAGTATTCACCTTTAACAACCATAGACCTAGTTGGAAAGTGGTTGTTTTCATCGTCAGTCATGGACATAATGAGGGTTTGCTTTCCATCTATACAGCGTGCCAACCAGTAATCATCACCCCATTCAGTATCTTTTGAGGCAACCACTGCGTATATGTGCCCTGCATTATATGATTGTAGGTATATGATCAAAATATTTTTCGTGCGCTACAAGGCCATTAATGTGCATTTGAAGACTACGTAAACAAACAAAAAATGTTAAGGAAATGCATCATACTGGGTTGTACGAGGTCTGAGACATGATCAAAATCTGCAGAAATAGATGATTGGTCTTCTTCCAACAGAGTTAACTCAACAATTGCACACTGATCAAGTGGAAGTGATATGCGATCCCATCCATCAACCCAATCCAATGATTCACACCCATCCCAGTCACCATCACAACAAGGCAGGCAAAAACAAGCGAGTTTTTTGGTCCAAATTTCAAATACTGGGTTATCAAGCTTCGAACCGAATGAAAGCCACGAGTCCCAGGCATAGCCTTGGATTCCCATGCATGTGAACGATCTATGTCTACCACCTCCCAAAAAAATCTCTCCACATGTCTCTTTCTTGTGGATTCTATCGCATAGTTGATTCCTCTCCCATTACTGACGTGCACCACCTGACTGTAGATTGAGCATTTAGAATAGTAGATTCTGTAGATACTTTCAATTCTCTCTTTGTAGGGCTGTTTTGACACATGCTCCGGCTCCATCATGCTCTCCTTTACCATGCCCAGTCTCAAAATAGTTCCACATATGTGGCACTTTGTAGTTTTTATGCAATGAACACAACCACTGAAATATGCGTGCATTTTTGAACTGACCAGCACACCCATCAGACCAAATCCAGTGTCGATCCATCTGTATGTTCCTTCCCTTCAAGTGATCATAGAACATGATGAAGCAATGACGTACATAGTGGAAGTCGTGGCACCTATCATCACTTATGTAGAAGTGATATTCCTTCAGAATTTCTCTTTGCTCTTTAGTGCTATTTGGGCCATGCCTATATGTGATATGGCCCATCAAGGAAACCTGCTCAGAGTGATAATATTGACTTTGGATCTCATTTTGAGGTTGCAGAGTGTAGTTCTCGGCAAAATCGACAATTGAAAGTATAGCACCAAGGGGAAATGTATCTCTGCATATTCTAAACTCTCATCCTGCCATCGTGCCACGTGGACATGCTGAACATATTGATGTGTCTTTTCAATAAATTCCTTGATGAAGTCACTAACTTGTACCTGGTGACACAAAATGATCTCAATGTCAGTTTTTTGTTGTAAGTAAGGATTGAAATGGAACCGTTACAAAATAATTTTATAGATATAAATGCATACCTGAGATGTCACCAATTGTATTTTTTTGCTTTCTTTCCCTGGGACTATTTCATAGTTGATATATTTGAAACTTTTCATGTCTGTAACCATTTTCCCAAATTCACTGTCTCCATTCTCGTGCATACATTGGCTCAATAATGCCATTCCAGCACAGTTGGAGCATGTTCCATCTAAACAAGATTTTGCATAGTATGTTTGCCCCTCGGGCCTATTGCACATGATGCTATGAATGAATTCTCTTGATGAAGTCGGTGGTATTGTCATGGAGCAATCCTGCACATGGTGAGTATGCAACACACGACGAATGTACAAAAATGTTTCATAGTAATATTCATATTCTACATGGTATCTACAACAACAAGTGTTACAAAGCGTATTTATTCTAACATACCATGGCTTACATTTCTCAAAAGATCTTTGCCCCAAGTTCAATTGTCTATGCTCAATCCTAAATTTCTCGTAAAGTTCTGTCTGTGTTATATCAAGAAGATGCTTAGTATGTGGTTCACGATCCTTTGAACCCCTTCTCAGTTTTAGTACATCCTTTCGGTTTGAAGAAGGCCTTGTGTGATCATGCCAAAAACTGTGCACTAGTCCCTTTACTGCATCAACTAGCTTCATGTCACGACGTGGCAACCGAACAACAAAGGCCCAAAAATCTATCCGATCGGTTGTGTCAAGATGTTCTCTTCTAATAGAATACCTACGGAGGGTTTTTACATTCAAATTAACTAGTTCGGATGTAGGCCTGAGAATACGAAGGGCCCTGGTGTTCTTATTTGCAATTGCTTGTGACAACACACGACGAGCAGCATTGCGGTCCTTTGAACGTGTGTTCTTACCAATTTTACCAAATGCATCTACTAGGATTTTAACTATATGAGAGCTTGGTTCATAATTCTTTATCATCTTCATCCCTAACTTTTTCCTAACAACATTCATGCTCCTAGATTTTAACAATGATAAAAATAATCTACATTTATATCCATCACATTTAGAAACAAAATATTTATCAAGTATCTGTTGAGTTTGATAATCAATACTACGTTTAGATAGCGTACCTTCAATGGAATTGATGAGACTTTCATCAACTTGTATATGCTTCGGAGTTCTTCGACATGTGCTTGATAATGCAGGTAAGGGGGTTGGAATTGTACCATGTAGCGCATCACCAAGACGCTTTGGTGTTTCAGTAGTAGCTTGGTGTCCTTCATTCTCTTCCTGGTAGTTGGATGGTGGAAGTCCAACATCCTCATCGATGGTCTGTGGAAGTCCAACATCCCCTTGTGGAAGTCCAGCATCCTCATCGATGGTGTGGATAACATTCTCTTCTTCAACAATAGGAAAAATGTCCAACGCCTCTCTGACTTCATCGCTTGTATAACTAAATCCGGATAGCAAATTTTGTGTTTCTTCATGAGCTTCATCTTGAGATGGTAACTTATCACTTTGACTTGAAGTGGGAATTGAAACATCCCCTAATGATCACCTACGTTTTGCTTCTTGATTACTTCCATGGGGTGCTTGTTCAACAACTATTGTGGAAATTGAAGGTCCCTCTTGTCGTGGATTAATAGGATGAACCGTGGTATCCTCTACAATTGGATTTGGATTAGTTTCCAAAGAAAGCCTCCGATTCATCATGTATATTCTTTTCTTTTCTTTCTCTTCTTCAATGACTTCTTGAGGTCTCTTCTTCCTTGTTGATTTGTTTACTCGGTTATGTGCATTCCCCATCACCACAATGATCAATTCAATATAGTTTGTTTTTGTTGCTCCTCAATTACAAGCTCTTCAATAATAAGCAAATGGAAGTTAAATCATAAATTGTTTGGGCTCTTTGATTCTCTTGTACACTTGTGTATATCCACCATAACCATGAAATGGTCTTGAAGCTTGATATCTTATCTTGTGTGCTCCTCAGATATAGGCAAAATGAATCTTTCAAAGACCTTATCTTTGGTGTTATTCAATTGGAGATTCTTCAAGCTTGTTGATTATCTTCTTCAAATATGGCCATATAACCCAACACCACACTGAGCAACCATGAAAGATGTCCTCAATGTTGCACCTGCATAAAAAAAATAATGATGTAGTTGGTGTAGAGTGTGAGAATTTCCAATGGCGGGCTCGTGTTGTTCGAAAAATCGCGGGAGTGTTGTTTTGGCTCGGACAGAGTGAAGTTGCTCTCGGACAGGGACAGTCCACTATTTATGGAGTTACAAAACGCGCACGCATTATACAAAGCAAAAACGCGTGTGCGATATGTAGTGCAAAAACGCGTACGCGATATTGTCAAGCACAATAAATAGGTTAGGTGCACGGCTAGGGAAACGAACAAAATCAAAAGAAAACTAATAATTTATATGGTTACATACAAAACAAATGTTTTTAGTGTGGGGACAAATGTTTTGTATGGTTTAATACCCCCTAGCTCTCTCCCAATAATCCCTAGATACCCCCTATCTCTTTCTAAATATTTGTCCCTTGTTCTCCCTACATCCCTCCCTACATGTTTCTTTCATGTTTCTTTCTCTCCCTTACTCCAGCCATGTCCCTACCACCCCACTATCCATCTCTCCACCTTCTATTTATCTTCGTCATTATCCCTCCCTATAGCACTCTCTCCCTTCTTCTCCCTTAATCACTAACCCTCTGCGCCTTTATCCCTCCCCCCTGCCCTCTCTGTCTTACCTTGTTCCTAGAGCCCCTCCCCCATAAAGGCCTTTAGACCCTCTTCTAAACATTAAACCCTAAGTGCATAAGTGCACAGGATGATGAGGAGGAGGAGGGTGATGACAATGAAGATGATCATGATGCAGATGAAGATGATAAAGATGATGATGAGGAGGAGGGTGATGACAATGAAGATGATCATGATGCAGATGAAGATGATAAAGATGATGAGGAGGAGGAGGGTGATGACAATGAAGATGATCATGATGCAGATGAATATGATAAAGATGATGATGTTGATGAAGATGATGTTGATGAAGATGATGGTGATGATGATGAAGATGTTGATGATGATTGTGATGGTGATGTTCGGATGATGATGATGATGATGATGATGATGATGATGATGATGATGGTGACATGATGGAGATGTTGATCTGATGAGGAAGATGATGATGATGATGAAGATGTTGATGATGTTGATGATGGTGATAAAGATGATGATGATGATGATGGTGATGAAGATGATGATGATGAAGAAGATGATGATGATGGAGATGTTGTGTTGATGGGGAACCTAGAGATGACAATGATGATGAAGATGGTGATGGTGATGGTGATGGTGATGACGATGAAGATTTTGATGATGATGCTGATGGTGATGATGATGAAGATGTTGATGATGATGGTGATGGTGATGTTTAGATGATGATCATGATGATGTTCAGAAGATCATGATGGTGATGATGGTGATGATGATGGAGAAGATGACGATGATGGATATGTTGATGAGGAACCTGCAGATGCAAATGATGATGATGATGATGGTGATGAAGATGATGATGATGGAGATGTTGATGAGGAACCTACAAATGCCAATAATGATGGTGATGTGACAATGAAGATGTTGATGATGATGGTGCTGGTAATGATGATGAAGATGTTGATGATGATGGTGATGGTGATGTTCGGATGATGATGATGATGATGAAGATGATGGTGACATGATGGAGATGTTGATCTGATGATGAAGATGATGATGATGATGGTGATGAAGATGATGATGACGAAGAAGATGATGATGATATAGATGTTGTGTTGATGGGGAACCTAGAGATGACAATGATGATGAAGATGGTGATAGTGATGGTGATGGTGATGACGATGAAGATTTTGATGATGATGCTGATGGTGATGATGATGAAGATGTTGACGATGATGGTGATGGCGATGTTCAGATGATGATCATGATGATGTTCAGAAGATCATGATGGATAAGATGACGATGATGGATATGTTGATGAGGAACCTACAAATGCCAATGATGATGATATGATGATGGTGATGAAGATGATGATGATGATGGAGATGTTGATGAGGAACCTACAGATGCCAATGATGATGGTGATGATGATGAAGATGTTGATGATGATGGTGATGATGATGAAGATGTTGATGATGATGGTGCTAGTAATGATGATGAAGATGTTGATGATGATGGTGATGGTGATGTTCGGATGATGATGATGATGATGAAGATGATGGTGACATGATGGTGACATGATGGAGATGTTGATCTGATGAGGAAGATGATGATGATGATGGTGATGATGATGAAGATGTTGATGATGATGATGATGGTGATGAAGATGATGATGACGATGAAGATGATGATGATGGAGATGTTGTGTTGATGGGGAACCTAGAGATGACAATGATGATGAAGATGGTGATGGTGATGGTGATGGTGATGGTGATGGTGATGACGATGAAGATTTTGATGATGATGCTGATGGTGATGATGATGATGATGATGTTGATGGTGATGATGATGAAGATGTTGACGATGATGGTGATGGTGATGTTCAAATGGTGATGATGAGGAGGAGGAGGAGGAAGGGGGAAATGACAATGATGATGAAGATGTTTATGGTCATGAAGATGATGATGATGTTGATGGTGATGGTGATGATGATGGAGATGTTGAAGATGATGGAGATGGCGATGAAGATGATGATGATGATGATGATGATGGTGAAGATGTTGAAGAAGATGATGATGATGGAGATGTTGATCTGATGATGATGAAGATGATGATTATGGTGATGATGATGAAGATGTTGATGCTGATGATGATGGTGATGAAGATGATGATGATGGAGAAGATGATGATGATGGAGATGTTGATGAGGAACCTACAAATGCCAATGATGATGATGATGATGGTGATGACGATGAAGATGTTGATGATGATAATGATGGTAATGATGATGAAGATGTTGATGATTATGGTGATGGTGATGTTCAGATGATGATGATGATGATGATGATGAAGATGATGGTGACATGATGGAGATGTTGATATGATTCAAGGAAGATGATGATGATGATGGTGATGATGATGAAGATGTTGATGATGATGATGATGGTGATGAAGATGATGATGATGAAGAAGATGATGATGATGGATATGTTGATTTTGATGGGGAACCTAGAGATGACAATGATGATGAAGATGGTGATGGTGATGGTGATGGTGATGGTGATGGTGATGACGATGAATATTTTGATGATGATGGTGATGGTGATGATGATGAAGATGTTGATGATGATGGTGATGGTGATGTTTAGATGATGATCATGATGATGTTCAGAAGATGATGATGATGATGATGATGATGGAGATGTTGATTTGATGAGGAATATGATGATGATGATGATGGTGATGATGATGAAGATGTTGATGATGACTATGATGGTCATGAAGATGATGATGATGAAGAATATGATGCTGATGGAGATGTTGATGGAGAACCTAGAGACGAAAATGATGATGAATATGTTGATGATGATGATGATGATGGTGATGATGATGAAGATGTTGATGATGATAGTGCTGGTGGTGAAGATGATGATGATGATGATGATGATGATGATGATGGAGATGTTGATGAGGAAGGGGGAGATGACAATGATGATGAAGATGTTTATGGTGATGAAGATGTTCATGATGATGGTGATGGTGATGAAGATGATGATGAAGATGATAAGGATGAAGAAGATGATGATGATGGAGATGTTGATGAGGAACCTAGAGATGACAATGATGATGAATATGTTGATGATGATGATGAGGGTGATGATGATGAAGATGGTGATGGTGATGAAGATGATGACAAGGAGGGTATCCAACTTATGTATATATTCGCAAATATCCAAGTCCCTATAGAAATCTCTCCCTTCGTTCACCCTTAATCACAAACCCTGTGTGCCTTTATCCCTCCCCCCTACCCTCTCTATCTCACCTTGTATCCCTCCCTCCCTATCTCTTTCTCTAGATCTGTCCCTGGTTATGTCCCTCACTCCCTTTACCTCCCTCCCTCTATGTCACTTTCTCTCCCTTACACCATCTTCGTCCCTGCCACCCCACTGATTCCTCCTTCCCTATCACACACACACACACACACACACACAACCTCCCACTTTCTTTGTCGCTCACAACTCCCTCTAGCATCTCTCTCCCTGACCATCAATCCCTCTCTCTCTCTCTCTCTCTCTCTCTCTCTCTCTCAAACACACACACATTATGTCCCTTTCCATTCTCAAACCCATCCCCCCTCCATCCATATCTATCTCCACCTTTCTCCCTCCATCCCTCACCCTACCTTCTCTCCCTCCCTCTCTCATCGCCTGTCTCTCTCTCACCTTCTATCCCTCCCTCATGTTATCTTTCCCTCAACCTATCCCAATCTCTCCATCACTCCCTCTCTCTCACACACTTTATGTCCCTTCCCCCTCCTCTCATATTCTCTCTCTCTCTCTCTCTCCACCACTCCCTGCATGTCTCCCACAAACATGTTCTGTCCCTCCCTTCCTATCTCTTTATTTCATTATATCCCCATATATCTCTCGCTCCCTCCAAATCCATTCCTCCCCATTGTCCCTCTCCCTCCCTCACTCTATGTCTCCCCCCCCCTTGTATTCTTTATTTCTCTCTCACATCCCCCTTGCCTCCATCCATTCCCCCTTGTCACTCAAGTCTCACTTTCAACTTCTAACCCTATACCTCTTCAGAACCTATTCTACTCCTAATATTTCTCTCAATCTCCACTTCCCTTCACCCCCTGTAGCCCATCATGTTCTCATTCCCTTCATCTCTCCCCACTCAAGCTTCCAACATCCTTCTAAGCCCTTGACCCTTTCCCACCCCTATTAAATATTAACCATAGATTCCCTTGACCCTTCCCCACCCCTTCTCAAATATTAAACAAAAATTCCCTTGAGTCTTCCACACCCCCTCTTTCTCAAGTATTAAACATGTATTTTATGATTTACATAACGCGAGCACGTTTTTTAACTATATAACGCGTATGCATTATGTAGTTATATAACGCATACATGTTATGTAGTTATATAACGCGAGCACATTATGTACATCTAAAAGCGCGGCAATATTTTTGAATTTAAACAGAACGCGCTCGTGTTTTGTAGAGCCTAAACTAGGCCGAGTCACATGCCCACATGTCAACAATAATCCTATGTGTATGCTTTGGAGTTTGCTTCGGTAATTCCAAACATGTGCTATGTTAATGAAAAACCAAAGCTAATTGGGTATTTCTTCCAGTTTCTGGAGAAGCCTGTGCTTAGCCACTCGTTACAATATGCTACACAGAGTCATTTTTGATGAAATCTTAGACACAAATAGCATTTTTTCTGCAGATTCCAAATATGTAACTTTTATTTTGAAATATTAATTTTTCCTATTTTATTTCAATTTCTTTTCTGTCCTACCTCCTTAACTCGTGAAACACACTATTAGTGTTTCTTCCATAACTTTTTCAATTCTCAATCATTTCAAAAAAAAATTGTATGGTGCACAAGAGGACACTAACCTCCACGTTCTATGAAAAACCCATTTCAAGATTTTTGCATTAAGACCTTCAAAGGCTCTACCCACAAAAGAGGTACTATTTTCGAAGTTTGATCACTTACACAATTATAAAAAAATTATAAAATTACTAATTTAATTTTCGAAAAATAATGGCGCACAAGTGCTATGTGTTCTCTACATGCATGCCAATTTTTGTAGCTTGATTCCATCATTTAGGCCCTCAAAGGCTCTACCCACAAAAACATATACCTTATCATTTGCCTGAAAAATAAAAAGTGTTTGTTAGGAAAAATGAAACTTGACATAGCTATGCAAATTTTCAATACATAAAAGTTATATATTCGGAAACGTGATTCAATTTCCTACATTTCATCTTTTTTACTCAATGCAAGATATTTTGCGTAAGTAGCTCAAAAAATCCAAGTAAGTTGAGGGATGCCTGCTTTTTCAGTTTTCTATTGCATCTAACGCGCCAAAAGTGACCCTCATTAGCTTGCACTGACCCTTTTCTAAATTCAACCATAATCACCCATGGTTAACAAACTTCTACCATCATTGTCAAACAATTGTAATTGATGGTTAACTATGGTAAAATGTTATCAACCATCATTCGACACACATCATCAACCATGGAAAATGATACTTAATTGTGGATAACCTTAGCTAACCAATTTCAACCATAGTCAACCATGGTTCACTAAAGTTAACCATCATTAAACAAAGTTAAACATGGTTCAATAAAGTCAAATATGGTCAAACAATATTCAACCATGGTTAACTATGGTCAAAATTCATTAACCATGGTAAACAGAGTCAACCTTCATCACCAATGGTGAAACCAGAGTCAACAATGAGTAACTAGGGTGTAACTTTCCTATCCATGGTCAGCAATAGTCAACCATAATCAAACATGGTGAATGACATTCGAACATGGTCACACATAGTCAAACATGGCTAATCATAGTTCAGTATGGTCATCCATTTTATACCATACTCTACCACAATTAAACATTGTCAACCATAATCAAACATAATGAATCATAATGAATCATAATTAACAATTTTCAAAATAGGGTCAACCATAGTCAAACATGATTAACAATGGTTAAATTTGGTTAATGATGATTTACCATCGTTAACCTTACATAACCAAATTCAACCATTATAAAACATGATTCACAAAAGACAACAATGGGTAACTAAATTCAACCATCATTAACCAAAGAAAACCATGGTCTAGTAAAGTCAATCATGATCAAACAATATTCAACCATGTAAAACTATGGTTAAACTAATTCAACCATCATTACTCACTCATCTTCAACAATCGTCAATGATTGTTAAATATGGTCAACCATAGTCAACCATTTTCAAACTAGGGTCAACCATAATCAAACACGGTTAACCATGGAAAAAATTGATTAATGATGATTGACCATGGACAACCTTATCTAACCAAAGTCAACCATATTAAAGCATGGTTCAAAAAATTCAATAGTGGCTAAGTAAAGTCAACCATAGTTAACCAATGTCAACCATGGTCCATTAAAGTCAACCATGGTCAAATTATATGCTCAACTATTGTAAACTATGGTCAAACATGGTTAAACAACAAATTTCAATGATGGTTAAACATGGTTAACCATAGTCAACAATTTTCAAACTAGGGGTCAGCCGTATTGATACATGGTTAGCCGTGGTCAAACTTGTTAAATGATGACTAACCATGGTTAACCTTACATAACCAAAGTCACCCATATTTAAGCATGGTTCACAAAAGTCAACAATGGATAATTAAAATCAATCATAGTTAACCAAAGTCAACCATTATCCATTAAATTCAACCATGGTCAAGTAATATTTAACCTGGTAAACTAACTAAAGCCATCCATCGTTCATGAAAGTCAAGCATGGTCAAACAATATTCAACCATGGTAAATTATGGTCAAACTTATTCAACCATCATTTCTCTCCCATTGTCAACAATAATTAATGATGGTTAAACATGTTCACCCATAATTAGGGTTGAAATTTAACAGGTAAATAGCCATCATTTGCCATTTTACACATCAAAATATTGCCACTTCATAAAATTAAACGTCATTATTGAAGTTTGAATTTTAATTTCACTCGTCATTTTGAAGTGCATATTTATTTCTACACGTCATTAATATCTATATCCCAAGCCCATATATATATATATACACTTTATATTTCTATTTCTAATATCGAAATTTTGATTTTGTCATGGTCTTGTTGTCTCCTCTTGTTAGCTCAAATTGCCTCAGTCATGGCTTTTTGAGGCCATGGTATTTGGTGGCCATGGTAATGGCCCATTGTATTGCTCGAGAAGAAGCCTATTTAAAGGTTTTCAAGATAAACCTTCCTTGTCATTATGTCTGTGCTTGGTTTAATCATTATATATATATATATAATTTTTGTAGACTTTTTATTTTTGTATTATGTGAAGCAGGATATGAGAATTCAATATTTCATATAGCTATTATAAATGTTATTTAAAAGAAAAAAATTATTATTATGATGGGTAAAATTAAGATTTAAATTTCAAATGAAAGGTAATGTTAAAATTAAAACGTCATATAAAAATTCCTTGATGTGCAAGGTAGGACGCCAAATTGGTCATAATCAATCATTTTCAAACTAGGATCAACCATAACCAAGCATGGTTAACCATGGTCAAACTTGGTTAATGATGATTGACCATGGTCAATCTTACCTAACAAAAGTTAACCATAATCAAGCATGGTTCAAAAATGTCAACAATCACTAACTAAAGTCAACCATAGTTAACCAAAGTCAACCATGGTACATTGATGTAGACCACGGTGAAATAATATGCTCAACTATGGTAAAATATGGTCAAACATGGTTAAGCAACAATTGTCAAATGGTTAAACATTATCAACCATAGTCAACATTTTTCAAACTAGGGTCAACCATAGTCATACATGGTTAACCATGGTCAAACTTGGTAAATAATGACTAGCTATGGTTAACCTTACATAACCAAAGTCAACCATGGTCAAATAATATTTAACTTGGTAACTAACTTAAGGAAACCATAGTTAACCAAATTCAACTATGGTAAATTATGGTCAAACTTATTCAACCATCATTTCTCACCCACCATCAACATTAGAATACAATATAACATTATAATTAATGTAAATTTATTTAGTCTTTATATTATTTTATAATATAATATTATTAATATTTTGGAGATATCCCTATGAGCTCACCGGTAATTAGAAACAACCATATTAATTAATGTGCTCAAATACACAGATAGGCCTATATTTGACACATTGATAATGGTTTTTCCCTAAAGAATGAGTTAAATATACCGATATCTACATATTCGTTACATATTAATATTATTAATATGTTGTTGATAGTTATGTTGATAGGCGCTTATATCTTAGAATTTGGGGGTGGACTACCATCTATGATTTTCCTAGATTGCATGAGGATGGTACAAGTGTATTGTGCAGATTGATTGTATGGATGTTGTTCAAATTTCGAAATAAACAATTATAATATATATATATATATATATATAACTAGTAGCTTATGCATGGATGCATGGATAACTCTGTAGTTCATAGTAGATAATTGGAATTTATAACATATAGCTAGGGATGGATAACTGTTAGATAAACAACTATAATATATATATATATATATATATAATAATTCATGGATATATTGGGCAATTCACAATAGATAACTCTAAGACCTTGGGTGATGGCATGGATAATTGATAGTCAAACCAATTTAACTAAAAAAATATCCAATAGATATCAATAAGTTTTAGAATTATATTTTAGTTCCTATTAGATAATATAACTATAAGGATATCCATTCAAGTACTGACTAGATATTTACTTACCTTAGCTCTTGAACAACTTGCAATCATTGCTTGACCGTGGCTAAGGTCAAGTACTGACTAGATATTTATTGACCAAGTACAAAAGACTCAATCAAACTTGTGGATTCTTGCAAATCTTCCCTTCACAAGCAATGTTTCAGTAGATTCAAACTTAAAAGAGAAGGTGTGTCGGTCTCAGCTGAAAATGTACCCACATATAATGTGCAATTCAACTTGACTTCGGTTTGGTACTGTACAAAAACACATATGCAACTACCAAAACAAACACTAGAACTTACAAACAAAACATAATTGCAAGTTACATTTATGGTTGTTGAATTGAGGAATCTGCTATACCTGACTGATGTGAATCTATGTAACTTCTCTTCTTTTGGAGCAGTTGTTAGCAACAAGATGCAAACTTGCTTGGTGTAGCTAGTGTTTTCACACCATCCTGTGCAAATGGGCACCTACTAAGGGTTATGGAACCCTAGGTAGCAGATTGAAATATGGATAAAAAATTGCATAAATGAAAACCACTACTTATGAGTGCAAATGATAACAGAAAACAAATCTAACTAATTACAATAGTAAAAATATAAATGATAGATCAGAACCCATGAAAGATTTTGTATTATATTGCAAACGGGGGTTTACAAGAATGGTTACCTCCCAAGATGAGATAATGAGGGCCCTTGTAGCAGTACGAGAGTAGTGTGTCGGGTCTCCTGAGTTCCTTTCTCTTCTCCAAATGTTCAGTGGGATGGCCAAAATCCAGCTAAATGGGCACAAAATCCTTAATGGGTAAGCTAGAGTGTTGTGGGGAATTCGGCAACATAAGGGTATGAAGAGTGATTAGTCCTAAAATGGGAGGCCTCCATCACCTTTTTATAGCAATTTTGGGTGGTGGAGTATTGGCCCATGGTTTTGGGAAACCAGTAGTATTGGATAGTGGTATTTGATATTTTCCCTCTTTTTTATTTTATTTTGACTTTTTCCCATTTTTTCTTTTCTTTTTGGGTATTTTTTTACCCTTTTGTGGGTTTTTGGCCATTTTTGAAGGAATTTAGTTATTTTTTTAGGGGAATAATTTTTTTTTACCTTTTGGTTATCAATTTAGGGTTTTGGAGGCAAAAAATGTAGGAAAAATGGACAAATGGGTTATGTGACTAGGGAGATGAGCCAGTAAACAATTTTTGGGTGTTAACAGATTCCCCCTTGATGTGTGAGGGCAGGAGCTCATCGTATGGCCGATAGACATCATAACGTATGATTTTTTCAAAGGGTGTGAGCATTGTGATGGCGAAAAGAAAAAACTGGTTGGAGACTAAAACATGTGCTCCATACGAACTGCAAAGGCTAAAACTGAAAACACATGACCTCAATAATGAATGAGGAATAATCTCAAATATATGGACGAGGCTGTAGTGCCCCTAGACTACTATAGACATTGAGGGGCACCAGCTGAGTGACCCAACTATTTGAAGCATAAATAAAATAACCCTATGATTTTATTTTGAGTATATTTATGATTGCAATTGATTGATATATGTGCATTTGGGTAGTTATTGTGAATGGACGATTTTGTGTTGTTAATGATTAACTTTGATATGAATGATGCTTAACGACTAGCTGTTCAATTGATTATGTGATTAGATGAATGAGTAATGATTGAGTAAATTATAGATGCTTAATGAAGCAGCAGATTTATAAATCAAATTGTGATTATTGAGGACAGTGCTACTAATTTACGTTTGTGAGAATAGTGTGTAGCGACAGGTGAAACGGTTCACCGACGGACACACAAAGGAATATGAAGGGTCGTAGAGTACGGGTAAATCACACACAAGGAGAGTGACGACGATGTCCACTTCCGACGGAATACCACGCTTGAGCAGATAAGCATTGATCCGCTTGCTCAAGAGGAAAGCGTGAGGGCGTACGAGGTGAGCCACGACGGAGCTGGTCACGTACGAGTTGGGGGGCGCGCAGTGAGAACGGACTCACTCCTCAACGCCATTAGTCCCTAATAGCGTGTAGACGGAGGATGGAAGGTAACGGCTCCTGAAATCCCTACATAAAGTTCCCGCAAGTCAAAACAGAAGGATGACGGCAGAAGGGCCCGACGGTGCGGTACCCTGCCGAGAACGGAAAGAACAGACACAAGGGCCCAACGATGTGGTACCTTGCCAAGGAATGGAAACTACGGACGACTGGACCCGATGGAGTGGTGCCATGTCGGGGAAATTAAATTAAGGAACAAGGAGGCCCAATGGTGTGGCACCGGGGTCCTAGTAAAAGTTGATTGCTAAACTTAACTGCATTGAAACGTATAAGTTTGCACCTAGAACATTAGTTAGAAATGTATTTGAGAACTTTAGGCATTTGCACATAAATGATTACTTTGGCATTTAAATAATATTAAGTGTTATTTAGGCATTTGCACATGAAAGGATACTTCTGATTATTCAAAAATATTATAAATATGTATTTAGGAGCAAAATGGAATCCTAGGCATGGACACCTAGTCAACTCCACCTACACCACAAATCTAGGAGTTAAGTGAAATATCTAGGGGACAAACTTGAGCAAACTTAGGGATGTTGGTGCATCTCCTAGAGAAACTGACACATGGATGGGTGAGTTTTATTAATTTATTAATTTAATAAAATGAATATTTTTGCATGAAGCGACATGTGTCGCATGAGATTTTCCTTTATAAGGAAGGCATTGGGAATGGGTAAAGGACCCAGACCCTGGATGACTATCGTAATATTGAGTTACCTCATGACTTGCTGCTATTGAGGGTTTGGCTGGAAATCTTGGTGGGGGGGAAACCCAAGCTGGGTTTCTTGAGAATTGTGTGTGAACTTTACGACCCAAAGCTCGGGGGAGGCCATGCGACTGAAAGCATGAGCCTATGGTTGGGTGGCGAAGCTAACGGTTGCTTCGCCTATGGTTAAACGAGCTTTGCTGGAGGGATCCTACGGAAGACGAAGGCGACAATGGACCAACCGGATCGAGTTGACAGGTTAAAGTTTTGCTTATTTTTGTTAAGTTATTCACGCTTTTTATTTTATTTTTCCAATAACTATGATGGCTAATTTGTTTGTATGAAGTTTTTAAAGTTTCAGGTTCAGTTCAAGGGGACCCTAAAGGAGGGGTCCTACAGAGGCAGGCATACCCATGCTCATATCAAGATATACAAATAATAATGGGGCCCAAAAGGGGACCTGAACAATACATAGAGAAATGTTGTGTACATCATAATGGTCCAAAGGGGACACAAATCTGGGACATACTCATGGTCCAACCATGACTGATATGAAGAAATGATACATTGAAACAATGGCATCCATACTGAATGCGGTACCACAACAACTGATGATTTGTTGGACCTGAAGGTGTCCAACAATTATATGGAATCAACAACTAAGAGTTGGAATATCAAAGGTACACTGGACTGCATCTGAACTAGATACCCTAGGAAGCACATAGCTGGAGGGCTTCCTAATATTATCGCCAAAAGCAACCCAGATACCCATGGGAACATACAACTTAGGGTTCCAAATAGAATCACCAATGTGCTAGAGTCAAGGGACATGTGGGGTCTTCGACCAATAACTGAAGGGGCCAATACCCTGTACGAATCTCAATGGTGCGATGATGGAGTTGAAGTCGAGCACGTGAGAAAAAACCATTCTAAGAGGCACTAAGGAATCATCTTGGATGGTCCCTAGGCACTCGCCACTGATGGGGATGAGTTCAAGATATAGGGACCTATAGGTCTATCCTATGGAATAGAGGTGCTAGTGTCGACAGAGGGAGACCTGCAACTACCAAGGCAATGGTGTTTCCTCGATAGGAGTGTGGGGTGTACAACCAAGAGGTGATAGTACTGGATGTGTAACTGACACACTATGGAGGGGGATATGGGGGTATAGGAGTGATGGGATTCAATCTTCCTTTGTTCACAGTATGATGGAAAGGCTGACGTGATAGCATACGAAACTGATTGCGGGAAAGGGGATCATAGCTTAAGGGACCAAGGATTGTGACTACAATGGGGTAGACTCAGGGGTGGAACCGATGAGTGATATCAGGAGACTCCAAGGGTGACACATCGCAGAATACTCTGAACAAATGTGACCAAGATGGAGGGCTTCCATAATATTGAGATTAGATGTGATCTATCGTGGCGCTGAGAATCACCGTTTGGGCCTTCTTCATGGTTTAAGGAGCTCAAAGAAGGGATAGAAGTGTGCTCAAAATGGTATTTTCATGTGGATTTGTACGACCCCGGGACAATGCATGCTCATGGGTGATTTCAATTTTAAGGAGTCTGAAAGTATTAAGAAGACTCTAAAATGGTGGGAAGGTACCATTGTGTGTATTTATACGAGCCCAGGACGGTGAATGCTCGTAGTCGCTTTCAATTTTAGAGAGTCTAAAAGAAATAAGAAGACTCCAATGGGGGTTCTTTTTCGTGTGTTAGTCCCCAAAGGCTGAAAAAGCATAAAAGTATGCAATGGAGAACTCTTCTAGCTAGTGTGACTAGAGTATTCATTTATTCATAATTAGTCTACCAGGTCCGGAAAATGGTTAAACTTATACTAGATAGACGCCCTTTCAGGTACTTTAACAAGCATGAAAGGAAGCAAGATTTCTCGGCGATATTTTCATTCTTTGAGTCAGAAAAGAGCTTAACAGAAAATCCCTAAGTGCATTTTTCGTAAAGCAGCTGCTCGATCCAAAAAATGGATAAACGTATACCAAACAAATGTCAGAGCCAAGAAAGGGGGAAGTGTTCAATCCTGGGATAAACATGGGAACCAAGAGAGAGTGGGGGGAACACTAATGGGCCCTCCTTGCGGGTCGATGAATGGTATAAAAATAACATAATAACAACAGTATGAAGGGAGCGGAGAGCTCGTGAGTAGGATACGATAGAAAAACTGGGAAAAAATGACTACGGCCATGGGAAAAATGCTCTATTTTTTTTAGTGAGAGCGATAAATGATCTCAAGTATCATCGCGGGCGCGTATATTGTGCAACAATGTGTGCCTTGAGGCGTTGTTTTTGCCTTTGTCGGGGTATGACGACCTGGAGGAGATCAACCTGGATTTATATGTTGTTGATGGGGTTTTTTTTTTTTGTCAGGATGCCAAGGGTCAGTTGGCAAGAGCGAGAGCTTGGGAGGTTGTGTGATGATATCCTGGGTGATGAGGATGTCTAGGACACCCTAGTGCAATGTGGTTTGCTGCACTTCGCGAAGGTGCCCCCAATGCATTCAACAAAGTTGTTGCTGAACAAGCTTGTGGATTTTTGGGATGCCGATGTGGGGGAATTCTTGATATAGGGGGAGCGACTAGAGATATCGCTCACAGATGTATATTTTCTGACAGGGCTCCCATGGTTGGGAATGATTTCAGACACCCAACCGAGGAATCCTAGTGATGTGTCGATCAAGGACTTGCTAGAGCACCATTTTTATGCCACAGCATATGTGCATGAAAATGCTATATTGATTTGTGACATCAAGAGGCTTGATACTCGGGCGACAGCGGAGGACAGATGATGCTGGTTGAGCAGGAATTAGCAGGTACCTACTTTGGGTGGGGGCATATGTATCTGACTATTGTTCAGTGAGAGATAAACAAGGTCAATCGCAGAGGAGGGGATTTTTGTTTCCCTTCATTCTTATGGTCATTCTTCTTTGAGCGAGTGTCAACGTTAAGACCCCAGATGGAAATGCGTGATGGTGGACCAACTGATCCGCAAATGCAGTGATGGGGCGAGATGATGACTCGAGGTGGTGGGGGACTGGTGGGTCACTTTTTTACTCAAGAGTTGTTCACACACTGGTTGCAGCTTCCAGTGGTGATTGAAGACTTCCCCTACATAGAGATGGACTACAAGGGAGATGTGGAGCTACCATGCCCACCATTCCAGGTATGGGTACCAGATGGTATGTATCTACTCACACTTCAGTAGCTGGTGTATATACTCGATAGCATATATGATAGCTAGAGTATTTTTATGATACTGGCACTGGTGACGTGCTCTTGTGTGCATATGTGGGCTCACGGCCGCCGGTAGGGTACCGGGATCATAGGGGTCACGTGGAGGGAGTGTACTCTCCCGCTTGTGGACATCGTTGACGACAGAGTGCTTCGATGACCCTCGAGACGCTTCAGATCAGGATCAACCGTTTCCTAGATGGGGTGATTGATGATGGATGGAAGCATCTAGATCAAGACTTGATTGATATTTTCTATGACTCTCCACGGGAGTGGAGGCCAATGATGTAGAGGATTGCGATGGAGGCTGAGGTAGTGAGGGCCATGGCGCGGGGGGATGCCCCTTATGATGATGCGGAGGAGGAGACTAAGTCAGATGAGGAGGAGGAGGAAGAAGAAGAGGAGGAAGAGGAAGAGGAGGACGAGGAAGAGGATGACAAGGAGGAGGAGGAGGAGGACGACGACGATCGGGATGACTCAGATTAGGCAGTTTGATTGAACTTCCCCCCCAATGCGATGAGCATGGAGAATTTTGTATATTCGGCCACTATTTTTTTATGACGAGGATGTTGATGGGGCTCCTTAATGTATTTATGTATATGTTATGACCGGAACACTATGAAACTTTTGATTATATATATATATATGCACGTGGATGCAATTTATGATGATGATGGTCCTTTTTTGTTTTTTATGATTATGTATGCATATATGATGTATATATGCATGTGAATGATGTGATGGTACATGATTGTGGTTTACTTCCTACATGTTGTGATTGATATGCCATTCTAGAATATTATTAGCCATTTGGTCTGCAACACCATTTTAATTTCATGGTACATGGATGAATGTAATGAACTCAAATTGTCTAATCAGTTGTTTTGTGCGCAGGAACTTTCTAAAAAGGCAGGGATCCCGTACTTGGTAAACATTATTGAGTTGGAAAACAAGGAGCTGGGATTCGAGAAACACATGAAGGTGATGTATGCCTTGTTGGAGAGTAGCAGTCAAGAGACTAGTCACAACATTGTACTCAGCCTTATTATCGATGGAAGCACTTATGCACACTCCCTCGAGGTGGATCAACTCGTGTCAGTGGGAATACAATACCCAAGCTGTGGAGGCGAGGTTTGGAGACCATCTGCTTGCGCCGTCAGCGACACCGAAATAGAGTGGTGGAGTAGGATCCATCTGTGGTCATGCAAGGAAGCAAACTTGTGAGGTTCAAAATGCCAAAAGTGAAAAACAAAAAGGGAATAAAACTATACAACATGGACTAGAGGGTCAGTAAAATTACTAAGGGTAAAATCGTTTGAGGTACAACCCATTGCGGGGGTTGGCTAAGGGATGTCCTTCAGAATCGGTAAGGATATATGCCCCCTTGCCAAGACAGGTTTGGACAATGTAAGGGCCTTGCCACATGGTTTTGAATTTGTCGTTTCCTTTTTTTTCATGACCTTGGTCATAAACAAGCACAAGGTATCCTTCTTGGAAGGTTCGAGGGTGGACATGTTTTTTATAATTGGATTTAGAGCGCATCCTCAATGATTTGTAGGGTTGTTCGGCGATCTTCGTCAACTTGTTCCAATACAAGTAAGCGTTTCTCAAGAGGTGAGGTGTCTGGGAGGAGCTCAATGGCAATGTGTAGAGCGGGGATTTGACACTCAATGGGGAGGACAGTATCTACCCCATGAACCAAATGAAGAGTAAAACCCGTGGCAGTCTTAGTGGATGTGCAGTAAGCCCAAAGGGAGGGAAAGAGCATATGGTTCCATTTGGACTTGTCTTGGTTTACTGTGCATTGAAGAATGGTCTTCAAGATCTTGTTGATAGCCTCAACCTGGCCATTCCCATGAGGGTAATAAGACGAGGCATACTGGTGGTCGAACTTCAGAAAGGTAGACAACTCTTTTGAAACAGTTTCTTCGAAGTGTTTTCCATGGTTGGATACAAGTTGTTTGGGGACCCCGAACCGAGTGATGACATGATTGAAAAATAAACATGTGGCGATCTCGGACTTACAGTTGAATGTAGGCATAGCCGCGACCCATTTAGTGAAATAGTCGATAGCCACAATGATGTATTTATGGCCATTCGTTGAGGGTGGGTTACACTCCATAAAATCAATGGCCCACTTACAAAAAGGGCCAACAGTGATGACTGGATGGAGAGGGGCCGTAGGGTTCTGGGATTTGTGGGGAAAAAGCTGGCAATTCTTGCAATTGTTTACTACTGTGATGCAATCCGTGTAAAGGGTGGGCCATAAATAATTGGTGCAGATGACCTTTTGTGAAGTGGCCATTCCCAAGCAGTGGCCAGCATAGGATCTGCTATGACAATCGTTTAAAACTTGTTCAACCTCGTCACGTGTGAGGCATCATCATAAAATGGTGTCAATGCCATGATGATAAAGGATATCATTGAGGAGGAGGTATCGTGAAGCGTGGTGGCGAATACGATGACGATCATCACAAACGAGGTTGGGTCAAAAATTTTGTGTCCATCAGTATACCAGGACGTCACCATACCATGGGTCATCCGACGAAATGGTGAACAAGTGGTCGTCGAGTAGGCTGGTGATGATGGGGGTTGATGCTGATGAAGATGGTAAGTCAGCCATGAGCTGTGCCAAAGCAAGGGCTTTGGTACTCTTTAGTGTAACAGATGTTAGGTCGTATTCTTGTAGTATGATGACCCATTTAGCCACACGGCCTTGGAGGAGGCAACAACTCAAGAGATAGACCATAGGGTTGGAATCTGCCACGACTGTAGTTCGAATTAGCAGGATGTGTAGGCGAACCTTCTGGACTGAGAAGATGACGGAAAGGGCTAACTTCTCCTCATGGGGGTAGCGTAGTGGTGGGCCCAATAATGTCTTACTCACATAATAAATGACACGTTCTTGATGCACACTATATTCTTGGACTAACACACCAGAAACGACATATTCGAATGCCGAAACATAAAGGATAAAATCCTTCGAGAAATCAGGAGGTGAAATCAACGGGGCGAAAGCTAAGGATTTTTTGAGTGCTTCAAAAGATGCTTGTTCTTGTTCATCCCAAATGAAAGGAACATGGGTCTAAAGCAAGTGAAGGAAACCATGAAATTTCGTAGCATAGTCCGAAATGAAGCAACGAGGAAAGTTGGATTTCCCTTGAAGGTTTTGTAATTGGAGTAATGTACGTGGGGATGGGAGGTCAAGGATGGCTTGAACCTTCAAAGGGTCTATAATGATTCCTTTTTGGGAAACGATGAAACCCAACAACTGGCCTGTAGGAATGCAAAATACACACATGAGGGGGTTCAGGAGGATGTTGTACTTGTGACAATGCAAAAAGACTTTCTGGAGGTCGTCGAGATGGTCGGATCATTTCTTGGATCGAGCAGTGAGGTCATCTAGGTAGACAAGGATGACATGGACCAAGTCATGAAAGCAAAAGGTCATGGCATGCTGAAATGTGGCACCAACATTTCTAAGACCAGAGGGCATGACTCGATAGGGAAAGGTGTCCCATGTGCTAGTGAAGGCAGTCTTGTACTGATCTTCTTTGCGAATTTGAATCTGATTGTAACCAAAGAAACCGTCCATGAAGGATAGAATCTCGTGACCTGCACATGCATCAATGAGTTGATCGATGAAGGGTGTAGGAAATTTGTCTTTGGGACAAGCTAAATTCAGATCACGAAAATTGGTACAGACGCGAATGGTGCCTTGTTTTTTGTTAACCAGCATAAGATTGGACACCCATGTGGTGTAAGAAATGGGATAAATGAACCCAGCTTGGCGTAAATTTTCAATCTCGTCTTTCACCGCTGGGATTTTGGAGGGGTAAATGGGTCGTTTCTTTTGGCGGATGGGTGGGACGTCAGGCCAAGTATCGATATGGTGCTAAACAATGGTGAGTTCAAGGCTAGGCATCTCAGTATATGACCAATCAAAAACATCACGGAACTCTTGGAATAGCTTCTTATATGCGTTGCATTCGTCTGGAGTACAGGAAGAACTTAGAGTAATGTGCTTGACTACACCGGATGTAATGGAAATATCAACCTGAATGGTAGGAGAGATGGTAGTCGTGTTACCTTCCTTGAAGGCATCAAGAGCTGGGATGGGGTTCTTAAACCATTCCACTTGGCTATGGATGAATTCTTTCGACTCGACCGAAATTTGGTTTGTCGTTGCAGGGGTATACTCCTCAGGAATGAAGTAAGATCGATGATGCATATATTCACAAGGGTAGTCAGGTGTTGCTAATGCTTCAAGGATTTCTTCGTCACTGCAGAAGCATTGTGTGGACAGATCGGAAGAGGTAAGGATGGAGGTCGGGGGAAATTTTGGTTTGCTACTTGTGTAGATCATATAGATGGTGTTAATGTCTCCCGAGGAGGAGGATTCGAGTAAGTGAATCTCCTTGATGGTAGTAATGGATGAATCTAAAGAGGATTGATTCAGCTCGTGGAGAACCAGTCTATACTCAGGTAAGTCAGGACAATGATGTGAATAGTGGCCATAGACTCTACATATGGCACAGGGGTGGTTGGTGCGCACTGATTTGTTGCGCAGGTGGGGGGTAGGTTGTAGTTCGACAATCGGAATATTGTGGTCATCGTCCAACGTCTTCATGTGTTCTTGGAGGTTTGGTAGTTGTGGACAATTATGGGTAGCATGTCCCAATGTAACATCCCGTAAAATACCAAAAAATTTAAAATAGCAATAATTATCGAATTTGTTAATGCGGAACATATAAAATAGTTAAATCTCTAAACTAGGATAATTAATAAGATGACACGTCGAATTTCTCAAAATAAAAATATGATGTTAGTTGTATTTGCTATTGCAAACTTAAATGGATGCTAATCTCTTTAATGAAAGATATTTTATGATCATAACACAAGAATACAATCTTCATATCTACTTAAGTTCTAAATGCAATTACATGCTGTACATAGATTTGTATTATTATAATTTTCTTGGTGATGTGCTGACAGTTTGTTTTGAATGATGATGAAGGGGTCCTACGAGGTACCCTAAGGTTTACTTAGCTACGTTAGCTAAGGCATTTGAATCCTGTTTCCATGTGCAGAACACAGGTAAGAAATTCTACGACAAACATGAGTTAAGAGTACATGTATCTTTCAATTCATCGTCAATGTAATATGAAAATACTAAGTAGTTCCTTGCAAAACAAGTTATTGGAGGTATGGATATTTTGGTTCCAATTCTAGTTTACGTGCTAGCTTACAAACTCTTCAGCGTTATTAAAATCATGTCGTCATTTTTTTTTTACATTGCTATAATTATTATCTATGAAAAATCATCTTAATATGACTATTGTCATTAACATCAAAACGATGATACCAACGTCCAATTGTAACTCTATTTGAAATCTTGTGGAAATAGTGTTTATACTATTTCAAAATGAACGATCATTATATTTTTGCATCAACAGAACTTGAGACTATCCTAAACTCTCACATTTATCATTTGATTAACATCACATAGCTAATATATGAAATATATAGTGATTATAGTACTTATGCTATGAACTTAGCATTATATGGTGTATTAACTGAACTTAGACTATATCTAAAGTTTCTCATTTATTAGTTGATTAACACACATGGATAATGCATGAAACTATATAAAATTTGCCCTAATTGACTATACATATACTATAGGAAAGAAATATATATAATATATAGTAACTTTGCAATTCACGCACATACATTGGCATATATTACTATTGTCACGATGCCTGAAACAAACCTTCGAAACTATATAAAATATATACTATGAAACTAACAATGCAATGATTACAATTTTTACAGGGTATTATAGCTCGTACTTGGCATGCTTTCAAACTGGCGATGACAGCTCCTATCATTTACGTTTCCCAATTGTTAAGTGAAGTGGAAATCTTGTTTGGATGGCCTTCACGTGATTGAATTTACAATCAGCACCATAAAAATTGTTGAGCTGTGCCATGCACTAGCCCTCGGTCTATTTATTTGGAAACTTGGTTGATGCAACAATCAATGCAGTATTGATTGCAATGATCTCTCGAATCTATGCTTTCTCGGCTGGAAACTAATCCACCGTTGATCTTTACAAGATCTAGGGCTTGGAAAGAAACCCTAGTCTTTCGTTGGTAAGTAATGAGAAATGGTTTTCCTAGTCTTTATTTTTGTGTTTAGTGGTAAGGTAGAAGAGCCGATAGTATCACTGCAATGTAGGGTTTGAAGTTTATTGTTAGGAGGACTCCTTCCTCGGTTTCAAACCTTAAACCTCTGAGAGGAATTTTATATGTTACAGGCTTAAAATCTTGTGCAATAGAGCCATGATACAGCCATTCTATTTGTGGGGAGGTTCCTCTGTCAGTTTGTTGAATGTAATTCAAATTGGAGTTCGATTCTCTAATTCATTAAATGGTCTTCTGAGTTTGAACTCGTGTTTGCTGCAAATGCCATCAAGCTTCGTCGTTTTGTTGGTGTGGAGTGTCTAAGTCCTGGAGCTTCAATGCTAATGGTAATTTTTCAATGATAATCACTATAATACTGTGATACTTACTTTATATCTGTGTTTTTCTTGTTTTTAATCCTTTCGAACTGTGACTAGCAGGTACTACTTCGTCGGAAGGTTTCTATGAGCAAAACTTGGAATGGGGATGCTGCAACTACATCCTGGTAAGCCTCGGTGGTTCTTGAAACCTCGTAGGTACCTTTGGCATGGTTTAATCAATGAATGCAGTGTGACGAGAGTTGGAAATACAACCCTATTCGGAGTAATGGCCGAGTTTAATGTTTTAATTTGATCCATATTGTAAAGAGGAGAAATCTTCAGTATTTAGTTGCTATTCGGCTTTGTAATTACTTGCTACATCGTTTTAAAAATGACCTCGAAATTGTGTTTGACTGCTATTTGTTAAGGGAAAAACCTTGTGTAGTTTTGGAACCTTGAAAGGTCCGCAATGTGAACTCTGTTGAATTTTGGTTATACTGTTGAATACGAAACTTATAGAGCTGAGGGTTCACTCGCTTATGTAGAACAATGGCTCGTTTGTACTGAAATGTTTTTGTTTAAATAATGGTTGAGAAATCGTTTGTATAACTGTTTATTTGGTTTCGAATAGTGAATGTTGTCTCAAGTCGAGAGAAGTTAGTTGCTTGTCTGTTGGTAGATAGACCTGTACTTCGTATCGTTTTTGGAATTCAAGTTTAAAATAATGATGTTGTAAAATTTGGTCTTTCGTATGTTTTGAAATGGCTAATGCCACAAGGTTCGATTTTGTTTCACTGAATGAAACCCAACCGTGTAGGTTTTGTTGGCAACCTTGCTTGTACTAAGAATTTGAACTCGAGAACTGGGACTTAACTTGTGCATGTAATGGTTTCGACACTGTGTATGTTTCTTGTTAGGGTTGTAAGCTATTTGTTAGACATCGATACTAAAATCATGCTTTCTGCTAAGTGATATTAAGTGTCTTGTTGGTAATCTCGACATGAATAAAAGATAGTAAGGTTATATAAAATATGGTTTAGGGTTTGGAAAAACATGTATGCTATAGCTTCAGAAATATTTACTGTGTTTGCCATGAATGGATTGATATGTAATTTATTGAACTGTGTACTCAATAAATGTTTAGAATCTAGGGTCTGTAAAATCCTAGGGTCTTGGTTTTTATAGTGAAGGAATTTATATTTAATGAGTGAAATTTGTACTGGATCAAAATGTGATAATTAGTGATGAAAATAATAATCAGTGCTTACTTATTAATTGTAATTAACACAATGTATAGAGAATAATTGCAGTTGCTATATATTTCTAGAATATAAATGCTTGAAAACATTGAATTTATAATATTGAAATGCATATTATTACCATTCAAAAATAAATGGAATTGAATTGGAAAATATAGATCTGTGCAGGAATAAAAGTGTTTTTCTTTTATTATGAAATAGATGAATGTTATACATCTGTTTATACTATGTTGTACTATTTCCTGCATTTTAAACTTATGATTGAAATGGCAGAATTTAAAAGAAATACTACTGTGTTTATCTATTCATTCAAATGCCATTTTGTCTATCACCCATCTCTATTAATTTTACTTTTCTGTACTAGAGTACTATACAGATAACAGTATGGGAAAAATACATAAAATAATTTTATCATTCATTTAAATTACTTAATCATTCTTACAACATATCATCTTTAAGTCAGAAAATAAATAGTTTCTTTTGTATAACTGTAAATAATAATTCTACCATGGAGAAAACATTTAATTGTAAACAAAAAGTAAGAACAGTAGAACCTAGTTGACTATAGGAGAAACAAACAACCCAAGGAACCTGTTCCACCCAACCTATTCCTGAAGAAAACCAAATTACTTTCCTTAGGAACCCCGAGCCTGTTCACTGAACCACTAGGAAGAAGAATCAGTAGTAGCTTTAGTTCATCAACTTGCAGTAGAATATAGATTATCCAGTCATAAAGACTCAGCAGTCAAAGAGACCTGCACCAGCACCTCTGGTTTTCCTTCTCAGAATAACTAGCAAACTCACAATGCACTCTCACATAACCTTCATATTCGAATTTCTTAGTGATCACCTGATACACTTGAGGAAATATTTCTGCAGAAAATATTGTAGGAGCTTCCTGCTCAATTCGAATTGCCTTATCTAGGTTTCCTAGGCCCTTTAGTGGTTAACTGGTCATTAATGAGCTGACTGCTCTCTTCCACCCACCTGGGGAATAATGCCACAAATTTAGGGGTAGTTGTCCCATAACCAACAACTAGTGGTGGAGTGCAAATGCTGCCATCTGTCCCATGCCTTCTAACAGCTTCCATTTCTCTTAGTGGGTCAGTGAACACTCATTTAACAGTTCCCTTGGGTGTTTGTTTCCTATTTTAATTTATTTAATAATAATAATCAGTAATTACAATCATCCTTGACCAAACTTGGTCATAATTACAAAACTTTGTAATTATAATTTAACATAAAGTATTTCGCAAATAAAATAAATATTCTCAAAATTTGGGAAGGTGACATACACACCCCCTTAAGTCTCAACATCGTCCTCGACGTTGTTTAATCACTCTCTGAGTGTTCCTGAAACAAAGTTGGGTATGTTTCCCGCATACTACTCTCCAACTCCTAGGTTGCCTCTTCTGGGCTAAGGTGCTTCCATTGCACCTTTACCTGCTCAATGGTGCGATTCTGGAGTAGAGTTTCCCTCCTTTCGAGGATACAGTCCAGTTCCACCTGAAAATCGTCGTCTTGTCCCACCTGTACATCGTTCCAATTTACAACATGAGTAGCATCGTGTATATATTTATTTAAAAATGATATATGAAAAACATTATGTATCTTTAGATTTGGTGGCAAAGCCAGTTGGTATGCCACGGGTCCAACCCTTGACAAAATTTTCAAAGGACCACAATAGCCGGGTGTCAACTTTGCACAGCTTCCCAATTTCAATGAACTATTTTTCGGTATTACCTTAAGAAAAACATGTTCACCAACCTGGAACTATTTATGAATCCTTCTAAGATCTGCTTGACTCTTTTGCCTATCTTGGGCATCTTTAAGATTTTTTTGTACCTGTTTCACAGCTAGTTCTCATTCCTGCAACAATTCAGGTCCTAAAATAACTCTATTTACTGGGTCATTCCAAGAAACAAGTGTATCACATTTCCTACCATAAATAATTTCAAAAGGGATAATCCTGGCTGATGCATGATAATGGTTGTTATATGCAAATTCTGCTAAATGCAAGTAGTCCTCCCACTTACTAGGCTAATCCTTAACATACATCCTAAGCATGTCTTCCAATACCTAATTCACTCTTTCTGTCTGTCCATCTGTTTGTGGATGAAATGTTGTGCTGAAGTTTAAGTTTGTATTCAACCCTTTAAACAAAGATCTCCAAAAGTTTCCAGTAAACTTAGAATCACGGTCTGAAACTATCACTTTTGGTATCCCATCTAATCGAAAAAACTATTTCATGAAGATTTCTGCAATTTCTGGAGCCTTATGAGTAGTATTTATGGGTATAAAATGTGTTTCCTTGCTGAGTTTATCCACTACCACCATGATGGAGTCATTTTTTTCTGATTTTTGGGTAGTCCGGTAATAAAATCTATGCTTATGATCTCCCATTTCCAGCTAGGTATAGGTAATGGTTGTAACAGTCCAGCTGGATGCTGATGTTCAACCTTCACTTTTTTACAGTCTAAACACTTAGCTATATATTCTGCTACTCAATCCTTCATTCTGGGCCAATAGTACTCTTTTCGTAACATAGTGATGGTTTTTTGATAACCTGGATGACCAGAATAATGACTTTTGTGCATCTCATCAGAATTTTTACTTTTGGTATGTTGGGTATATACAATTTGTTTTTGTACAACAACAGTCTATTTTCCTTTAAACTGTAATCCGCCATAGAATTTTAAGAATTGCTATCTGCTGTCTTTTCTTGTAATTTTCTATATTCTTCATCAGTTTCAATCCCTTTAAAGATCTGATTTTCTAAATCTGTTGAGTATGTACTAATGACTGAAATAAAATTCAACTTTTCTTTACGACTTAATGCATCAACAACCTTGTTCTCTTTCCCTTTTATGTGCTGAATTTCGAAATCATATTCACTTAGAAAAGTTAACCATCTAGCTTGTCTAGCGTTCAAATTTGTCTGATCTAATAAATACTTCAGCCCCATGTTATCTATCAACAAGGTAAATTTTATGCCAATAATATTGTGACACCACATTTTTAAAGCGTGAATTATTGCTAGTAACTCCAAATCATAAGTAGAGTAATTTTTTTCATGTATTTTCAGCTTTCTAGACTCGTATGCAACAACATGTCCCTCTTGTGTTAGGACTCCACCGAGTCTATCATTACATGCATCGGTGCATACTATAAAATCCTTATTAGGATCTGCAATCCTCAGAATAGGCGCTGTAGTTAGTAATTCCTTTAACATTTCTGTCTGAACATTTCTGATCCCATATAAACTTCTTCCCCTTCTTCTGTAAGGAGGTTATGGGGTTTGCAATTTTTGAAAAACTTTCTATAAATTTTCTATAATATCTAGTAATACCCATAAATGATCATACATCCGACACATCTTTAAGAACTGGCCATTCATTAGTGGCTTTTATCTTATCGAGGTCAACCGAGATTCCTTCTTTAGAAATTATGTGTCCTAAATACTGAATCTTATTCTTGTGAAAGTCACACTTACTAAACTTAGCATATAACTGATGATCTCTCAGAACTTGTAAGATAATACACAGATGTTCGTCATGTTCTTTTTTACTTTTAGAATACACTAGAATGTCATCTATGAACACAATAGCAAACTTATCCAAGTATTTGTGTAGAATATTGTTCATTAAACACATAAATACAGCTGGGGCATTAGTCAATCCAAATGGCATGACTACGAATTCATAATGTCCATATTGAGTTCTAAAGGTTGTTTTAAAAATATCATCATCCTTCACATGAACTCGATGATATCCTGACCTTAAATCAATCTTTGAAAATATCGTTGCTCCACGCAGCTGATCAAATAGATAGTCTATGTGGGGCAACGGATATCGATTTTTGATTGTCATCTTATTCAACTGGCGATAATCTATGCAGAATCTTAAAGTGCCATCCTTATTCTTAACAAAAATAATAGGTGCTCCCCAAGGAGACACGCTAGGTCTTATATAGTTTTTATCAATCAATTCCTTCAACTGTGATTTCAGATCATTCAATTCCAGTATATTCATCCTATATGGAGCTTTAGAATTCGGTACCACACCCGGTATTAATTCAATGGTAAAATCTAGATCTCTCTTAGGGGGTAATCCTGGGATCTCTTCAGGAAAAACATCCTGGAATTCTTTTAGGGCGGGTATGTCTTCTAGTTTCAGTTTGTCCACTTTAGTAATTAACTCCTCATTCACTACATTCACTACAAACATTGGACATCCTTTTCTAACTGCTCTCTTTACTTGCATAGCTGAAATCTGTCTAAGTGATGTCTTTCTTGGAATACCTTTTACTTCTACTGTTTCTCCTTCATCATTTTAACAAGTAAAATTTTTCTCATAACAATTCAGAATGACATGATGGGCTTCTAACCAGTCCATTCCAATTAATATATCATAGTATCCTAAAGTTAAAACATTCAACTTGGTTTGTGTCTTTAACTGATTCATAGATAAAACACAGCTTTCAATAAAATCAGATACTTTTCTTTTTGTCCATGTTGCTAGTCTAACTAGCCAAGATTTATTGATTTTTTCTGTTTTCAAATTAAAAATTTCTACAACATCTGGTGATATATAACTTAGGCTAGCACCTGGATCAATAAAAATAGTAACAGGGTGGTTTTGTAGCATACCTTCAATCTATACCATAGAGACTTGATGTTCTGCTTGCCTGTTGTCTAGAGTTGCATTAATTCTGGGCATTTCCCTTGCCAAGTCTCCCACAGTAGGTTCAGTCTGTATGGAATGAATATTATTAGCTGTCCGCTTCCTCTTGGGGCATTCTGAAGCATAATGAGGACCTTGACACTCAAAATATTTGATAGGTGCCTTTTGGTCATTAGTCCTGGTAGCATTGGGAGTATTTCTAGGAGCTGCAAAATTCTGCTGCTGATTATTTATGGGATTGTTTTCTTGAAAATCCCGATTCTGAAAAAAATTTCTTTTGAAAACCAGAATTTCCACTAAACCTGAAATTTTTCTTTTTCAGCTCAAAGTTGTTGGGTTTATGATTTTTCTAGTTAGATATCCCTTCTCTTTTCGATTAGTGTCATAACATAAATTTGCTTTCCTCATGGCCTCTTCTAAGGTCTTTGGATTGTCATACTCTATTCTGTCCTTGATGTTGAAATGTAGACAACTCAGGTATCTTTGAATCTTCAGTTTTTCTTCCACAAGGTATGGCACATACCTCAACAAATTTAGAAATTTACTGTTTATCTCTTTCATGTTCATAGTTCTCAGCTTTAAATCATAGAATTCCTTGGATTTTTCTTCATAGTATTGTTCAAATAATAACTTTTTCTTGAAGTATCTTTTAAAAGTGCTCCAACTCACATCCTTGTCTTTGATGCCCTTCACTATTTTGATGTCCTTCCACCAAATATCTGCCTTCCCAATCAAGTTGTATATTGCCATCTTTGCCTTCAATGATTCAGAAAAATCATAAATTTGGAAGTACTTCTTCATGCCGGATAGCCATGCTTCTACTGTCTCTCCTTTCTTAGTTTCACCATTGAAGGTTGGGGGTTTGATTTTCTTGAACTCCCAAGAAATATGTTCATACTATTTGTGACTTTTTCTTTTGGGTTTGTAATCTCCCTCACTGCTATCACTTGAATAATTATGTTTCTTTTTTCGTTTTTCATGGGCAGCTTGTGATGATGTTGAAATGATATTCACATCATCAGTTTTTATTTTCTTACCCCTGTCTCGATGAGGTAAGTCTTCAATATTTGAGGTATTTTCAACCCCTATATCCTATTCATCAGTTGGGCACTGATCGAATAGTACTTGGTTAAGTTCTTCTTGTGCTTTAAGAATTTTATCATTGTCCTGTTTTACGGATCTGATTTCTTCTTTTAACTTTTGAAATGCACATAACAATTCTGATGAATTGTCATTTAATTCACCATGGACTTCTCCTTCATAATGATGTCACGTGCTATGACTGTTGGGTCAAAATATGTCCTCCATATGTTCAGCCGATCCTTTCATACCTGTAGCTTAAAAACATTTTTTGTATAACACAAATAGTTTAAATTTGTATTAGTGAGTTTTCTGCTGTAATAAAATTTGTTGTTGCGTGTTCTTTGGACCTTTTCAGGCCTAGAGTTCGAACGTGAGCTCTGATACCACAGGTAACATCCCGTAAAATACCAAAAAAATTTAAAATTTTAAAATAGCAATAATTATCGAATTTGTTAATGCGGAACATATAAAATAGTTAAATCTCTTAACTAGGATAATTAATAAGATGACACGTCGAATTTCTCAAAATAAAAATATGATGTTAGTTGTATTTGCTATTGCAGACTTAAATGGATGCTAATCTCTTTAACGAAAGATATTTTATGATCATAACACAAGAATACAATCTTCATATCTGCTTAAGTTCTAAATGCAATTACATGCTATACATAGGTTTGTATTATTATAATTTTCTTGGTGATGTGCTGACAGTTTGTTTTGAATGATGACGAAGGGGTCCTACAAGGTACCCTAAGGTTTACTTAGCTACGTTAGCTAAGGCATTTGAATCATGTTTCCATGTGCAAAACACAGGTAAGAAATTATACGACAAACATGAGTTAAGAGTACATGTATCTTTCAATTCATCGTCAATGTAATATGAAAATACTAAGTACTTCCTTGCAAAACAAGTTACTGGAGGTATGGATATTTTGGTTCCAATTCTACTTTACGTGTTGGCTTACAAACTCTTCATTGTTATTAAAATCACGTCGTCATTTTGTTTTTACATTGCTATAATTATTATCTATGAAAAATCATCTTAATATGACTATTGTCATTAACATCAAAACGATGATACCAACGTCCAATTGTAACTCTATTTGAAATCTTGTGGAAATGGTGTTTATACTATTTCAAAATGAACTATAATTATATTTTTGCATCAACAGAACTTGAGACTATCCTAAACTCTCACATTTATCATTTGATTAACATCACATAGCTAATATATGAAATATATAGTGATTATAGTACTTATGCTATGAACTTAGCATTATATGGTGTATTAACTGAACTTAGACTATATCTAAAGTTTCTCATTTATCAATTGATTAACACACATGGCTAATGCATGAAACTATATAAACTTTTCCCTAATTGACTATACATATACTATAGGAAAGAAATATATATAACATATAGTAACTTTGCAATTCACACACATACATTGGCATATATTACTATTGTCACGATGCCTGAAACAAACCTTCGAAACTATATAAAATGTATACTATGAAACTAACAATGCAATGATTACGAATTTGACAGAGTATTAAAGCTCGTACTTGGCATGCTTTCAAACTGGCGATGATAGGTCCTAGCATTTACGTTTCCCAACTGTTAAGTGAAGTTGAAATCTTGTTTGGATGGTCTTCACGTGATTGAATTTGCAATCAGCACCATAAAAATTGCTGAGTTGTGCCATGCACTAGCCCTCGGTTTGCTGATTTGGCAACTTGGTAGATGCAACAATCAATGCAGTATTGATTGCAATGATCTCTCGAATCTCTGCATTCCCGGCTGGCAGCTAATCCACTGTTGATCTTTACAATATCTAGGGCTTGGAAAGAAACCCTAGTCTTTCGTTGGTAAGTAATGAGAAATGGTTTTCCTAGTCTTCATTTTTGCGTTTAGTGGTAAGGTAGAAGAGCCGACAATATCGCTGCAATGTAGGGTTTGGAGTTTACTGTTAGGAGGAATCCTTCCTCAGTTTCAAACCTTAGACCTGTGAGAGGAATTTTATATGTTACAGGCTTACAATCTTGTGCAATAGAGCCACTATACAACCATTGTATTTGTGGGGAGGTTCCTCTGTTAGTTTGTTGAATGTAATTCGAATTGGAGTTCGATTCTCTAATTCATAAAATGGTCTTCTGAGTTTGAACCCGTGTTTGCTACAAATTCCATCAGGCTTCGTCGTTTTGTTGGTGTGGGGTGTCTAAGTCCAGGAGCTTCAACGCTAATGGTAAGTTTTCAATGATAATGACTGTAATACTGTGATACTTACTTTATATCTGCGTTTTTCTTGTTTTTAATCCTTTCGAACTGTGACTGGCAGGTACTACTTTGTCTGAAGGTTCCTATGAGAAGAACTTGGAATGGGGATGCTGCAACTACTTCCTGGTAAGCCTCGGTGGTTCTTGAAACCTTGTAGGTACCTTTGGCATGGTTTAATCAGTGAATGCACTGTGACGAGAGTTGGAAATACAACCCTATTCGGAGTAATGGTCGAATTTAATGTTTTAATTTGACCCATACTATAAAGAGGAGAAACCTTCATTATTTAGTTGTTATTCAGCTCTGTAATGACTTGCTACGTCATTTTAAAAATGACCTAGAACTTGTGTTTGTACTGCTGTTTGTTAAGGGAAAAACCCTGTGTATTTTTGGAACCTTGAAAGGTCCACAATGTCAACTTTGTCGAATTTTTGGTTATACTGTTGAATACGAAACTTATAGAGCCGAGGGTTCACTCGCTTATGTAGAACAATGGATCATTTGTACTGAAATTTTTTTGTTTAAATAATGGTTGAGAAAACGTTTGTATAACTATTGATTCGGTTTCGAACAACAAATGTTGTCTCAGGTCGAGAGTAGTTAGTTGCTTGTGTGTTGGTAGATAGACCTGTACTTCGTATCATTTTTGGAATTCAAGTTTAAAATAATGATGTTGTAAAATTTGGTCTTTTGTATGTTTTGAAATGGCTAATGCCACAGGGTTCGATTTTGTTTCACTGAATGAAACCCTACCCTGTAGGTTTTGTTGGAAACCATGCTTGTACTGAGAATTTGAACCCGAGTACTGGGCCTTAACTTGTGCATGTAATGGTTTCGACACTGTGTATGTTTCATGTTAGGGTTGTAAGCTATTTGTTAGACATCGATACTAAAATCGTGCTTTCTGCTAAGTGATATTAAGTGTCTTGTTGGTAATCTCGACATGAATAAAATATAGTAAGGTTATATAAAATATGGTTTAGGGTTTGGAAAACCATGTCTGCTATAACTTCAGAAATATTTACTGTGTTTGCCATGAATGGCTTGATATGTAATTTATTGAACTGTGTACTCAATAAATGTTTAGAATCTAGGGTCTGTAAAATCCTAGGGTCTTGCTTTTTATAGTGAAGGTATTTATATTTAATGAGTGAAATATGTACTAGATCAAAATGTGATAATTAGTGATGAAAATAATAATAAGTGTTTACTTATCAATTGTAAGTAACACCCTTTATAGAGAATACTTGCAGCTGCTATATATTTCTAGAATATAAATGCTTGAAAACATTGAATTTATAATATTGAAATGCATATTATTACCATTCGAAAATAAATGGAAATGAATTGGAAAATATAGATCTGTGCAGAAATAAAAGTGTTTTCTTTTATTATGAAATAGATGAATGCTATACATCTGTTTATACTATGCTGTACTATTTCCTGCGTTTTAAACTTATGATTGAAATGGCAGAATTTAAAAGAAATACTATTGTGTTTATCTATTCATTCAAATGGCATTCTGCCTATCACTCTTCTCTATTAATTTTACTTTTCTGTACTAGAGTACTATACAGATAACAGTATGGGAAAAATACATAAAATAATTTAATCATTCATTTAAATTACTTAATCTTTCTTACAACATATCATCTTTAAGTCAGAAAATAAAATAGTTTCTTCTGTATAACTGGAAATAATAATTCTACCATGCAGAAAACATTTAACTGTAAACAAAAAGTAAGAACAGTAGAACCTGGTTGACTGTAGGAGAAACAAATAGCCCAAGGAACATGTTCCGCCCAACCTATTCCTGAAGACAGGAAAATTACTTGCCTTAGGACCCCCGAGCCTGTTCACTGAACCACTAGAAAGAAGAATCTGTAGTAGCCTTAGTTCATCAACTTGCAGTAGAATATAGATTATCCAGTCATAAAGATTCAGCAGTCAAAGAGACCTGCACTAGCACCTCTGGTTTTCCTTTTCAGAATAACTAGCAGACTCACAATGTACTCTCACATAGCCTCCCTATTCGAATCTCTTTGTGATCACTTGATACACTTGAGGAAATATTTCTGCAGAAAATATTGTAGGAGCTGCCTTCTCAATTCGAATTGCCTTATCTAGGCTGCCTAGGCCTTTTAGTGGTTAACTGGTCATTAATGAGCTGACTGCTCTCTTCCACCCACCTGGGGGATAATGCCACAAATTTAGGGGTATTTGTCCCATAACCAACAGCTAGTGGTGGAGTGCAAATGTTGCCATCTGTCCCATGCCTTCTAACAACTCCCATTCCTCCTAGTGGGTCAGTGAACACTCATTTAACAGTTCCCTTGGGTATTTGCCTCCTATTTTAATTTATTTAATAATAATAATCAGTAATTACAATCATCCTTGACCAAACTTGGTCATAATTACAAAACTTTGTAATTATAATTTAACATAAAGTATTTTGCAAATAAAATAAATATTCTCAAAATTTGGGTAGGTGGCACCCAAGTCATCACACAAAGAACACTTAGGAGGTGCACGGAATGTTGGGGGAGGTTTTACGTTTTTGGTTGCATGTGATGCAGTATGGTTGCATGTGGCCTTGCCCCCAGTGTTGTTGGATGAAGACGTTGTCGCCACACCGAGGGGTGGACTATTAGCAGTGGTGATTGGTTGGAACGGTTGGAGGATGACTTGTGGCCTCGGAGTAGGATTAGGAGCAAGTAGGTACCACACGGGCAGTCCTAGTGTTAACCTGGGGAGATTGAGTGTGGCCATCAATGGAATACTTGCTACTCCTGAGGGTGGGAACAAGGATGAGATTGTGTGGATCGGTGTGGCTCCAACATGGCTGGAGACCGACGATGATTAAGGCAGTAATAGTGGTTGAGGGTGAGGGACTGATTGTTTGGACGAAATGGTGCATAGTTCAGATATCACAACGATTGGCGGGGGAGGTGGTAATGACCAAAACGTGGAGACCATTGGTGGTTTTGAATAAATTCCGGGACCAGTAGTGGAAACCTAAGAGGTGGGCACACCAAAAATAGGTTGTTAAACCATGGGGAGAACGTTTTCTGGTGTAGTGGGCACGTTGGGATCATAATAAGTGACTTGGTCGATTTTGACAACATGTCCCTCATGGGGGAACATCATGATGTGGAATACCGATGACGTGACAACCTTCATGGCATAAATGTAGCTTCGTCTTAGGAGTAAGTTGTAGTCGAGTTGTGTGTTTACGAATTCGATATCAATTAGGACAATTTTACCAACTAATTGGACTAGAACATTAGCCAAAAGGCCTTGTGGCTGAGTTGAATGGCCATCATAAGCTCGTAAGGCGGTCGTGGATGGTTGTAGGGTAGGGGATCTGAGCTTCTGGCACCTTCATCGATGGATAACAAGATTCCAAACTGAAACATAAAATTGAAATTCTAATGTAGAAGGCATGCATGGTTCAATTGGTTTAAATTGAATTCCACCATCCGTGAATCAGAATGGTCTATTGCACCTATGGAGGAAAATAGTTTTTTTCGTTGCATTGGGAAGTTCTTCAAAAATTTTAGGGATGACATAGCAGCAGGGGACTGGGATAATTCACCCACGATGTTATAGTTGGGGGCAGCACAAGCATTAGGGTTGTTATTGACGCGTCGTAGAGGGAATCAAGGAGAGTTGGGAGCCCCATCGAATGGTGCAGGGATATATGTAAGGACTGATCTGTGGGGATAGTGTTAGCAGCCTTATCCGCTTGAATAGTTTCTGTGGTGGAACCATATTGGTTACAGCAGGTTTGAAGGTTGATATCAGCCGAAGACATCATTAAAAGGTGGTGGGTACTGGTGTCAACGTGTTGGTTTCCGTGAGTTGCGTAGGTAACTTGTTGTTGTGGTGTCTCAACCCCTTGAGGGGGAGCCAAAGGTTGGGTGGTTACAACCCCTTGTGTGGGTAGGGGGTTCTGCAACACCATAGGTTGTGTGTTGGGTTGCGGGGGGTTAGGTGGTGCTGGAGGTGCAACATGTCCTTGGCAATGAGCATCGTTCCGGATGGGGACAATTATGCGTGTAGTGGACATACACCCCTTAAATAGAGCATGGATGGTTTGTGCGTAAGTTGGGTTTTTTTCTTTTCCAAGGTGGTCGATCAAGATTTTGGCCAGCTGGTGTAGCACCATTATTGTTTGGGGAGTTTGGTGTTGGACCGCCTCGATCAGGAGGTTGGTTGTTTCCACGGTTACAGCCTCTTCCCCTATTTTGTTGTCCTTACTGGTTCCATTGGGAAGGTTGGTTTTTTTGTTGGTTTTGTTAAGCATAAAATTTCCCTTGGGGAGCAGGGGAATTTTGCGGTTGAGCAGGAGTTGGGGCAACCTGCAGTGGATAATAATATGGAGGGGATTGAGGTTGTGCTGGTGCAGGTGCATCTAGTTGATGGTAATAGGTAGGAAGTGCGGCAGGGGGGGAATATGTGGGCGGTGTGTGAGCATATCAATGCATCGGACACGAAGGTCCATCTACATGAGGGGATTGGGCCATGGGAACATTAGAAGGTGTTTCTCTTGAATAGGTCGTGGCGTGTGAAAGTTCGGGACCACTCATGGTGACATTGTGCATTGGGTTATATCATGGGGTAGAGGCAGGGGGTATATGGACATATGGTTTTTTATGAGACGCAATGTGTCCAATAATTTCGTCGACAGCATGGGATGCCCCCGGGGCATCCTTCATGGAGGAATCACCACAAGGAGCATAAGGTAAAATGGATTAAAGGTAGCATGACTGAGCATATATGAGGTCAAACTGTTGTGCTTTGAGAATGACTTCTTCTTCTATTTCAGGTCGTTCGGATGCCACATCCTTGGCGATAACTGGTATGAGGTATCTCAAGACCAATCTAAAAAGATGCAGTTGTCTAACTTGATCTTACACAAACTATGACATATATGCCATTCATGAATATGGTCAGTGATATGGACAGTCGTGTTTTGTCTGCGAGATAGTAAAATATCAACACTAGCATCAAAATAGACGAGTAACTGCAAGAACTATAGGAAAGTGGAAGCAAGGGATGTAAAGGTGGAATGCGTCGCATGTGGTTGTTCAATATACCAATTAGTTGCAAAGCCAGTGAGGGTCTGTTGTAAAAGGTGGAGGCGGATCGAGTCATCCACTATGGAGTTGGAGGAACACTATAAGTGGAACGACATGATATGGTTTTGAGAGTCCTCACCACCTTTCCCTTCAAACTTGGAGATGTCTGAAGGGATTTTGGTAGGCATGGGAGGCTACATGGGGTCATGTCGGATCAGATCGTTGGTCAATCGGGCTAGATCAGGGAAGTTGAGACTAGCCATGAATGAAAAAATAGTAGAAGGATGTGACATGGTCGCAGGGGCTTTCGTGCTAGCCAGGGTGGTGATTGTGGGGCCGCCACCGAGGGGTGGAGCAATAGTGTGAGTCGTAACGGGGATCGATGGAAATCTGATGAAGGGCGATGGAATCGTGTAGGAAGGGCGAGTGCCCCCAAGTGTTCTACTCGTCACCAAAGGGACTGTAGTTGGAACTGATCCACTACTGATAAGTATGGAAGTTGTGATTGGAATGTCAGGTGTAGGTCTTGTAGATGGTATGGCAGGGATGGATGCTGAAGTGGTAGTTGGGCTTGTGGTGGAACCACCGCCAAGAATCCCGCCGTAAAATGGGTTTGGATTCATGCCGACCATGGGGCTAGACGGAGTTGTGTATATGGGAAACTCTGACTCAAAATCAAAGGTAAAATAAGGGGTGTCAAGATGAGTATCCGGTGACGAGGTTGTACGTCTATAACGAGTGCGGTCAAGTGGACCGTGCTGCGGGGATAGCCATCGTAGGCGACGAGAATGTCTCGGTGAATCAATGGTGACATGTGTAAAAGTGCGGAGGGGCTTTGGTGAATAAAATGCTCAAAAATCCTAATGCAACCGTGTGTGCAAAAGGAGAGCTCAATAAATATGGCACTCAGGCCAACAACAATGCTCAAAAACACGTGTTGCAACAGCGTGCTACAATAAGCGAAGCGACAATAAAATAGTCAAAATAGAAATATGGAGCACTCCTAAAAATAAAAAGGTAGACTCACTAATCCAATGGGGGTATAGGAGCATGCAAACACCTATCTAAGAGATATGGAAGCTCACACAAATTGTATCCCCTGCAGGGTGATGAAATACATAGTCAAGCAATACAAAATGTTGAAACAAATGGATAAAGGATATCCCTCTACCGAGAGGGACTCCAGGTAAAAGATCCCTAGAAGAATGGAAACTAAGCTACCCCGTTCATGGCACGGCCGGAAAGGTGTCCCGGAGCTTCAGTTCTTTGGTCGTCGCACACCTGGTATGGGAGCCAGTATGCGTGACGAGAACAATGAGTTGGTGTCCTTCAGTACATAATGGAGAGCGCCATTCCACTCAGAATTCGAGAGCCAATATTGCTACTTACCCTCATAGAGAGAGGCCCTTCGACAAATCGGTGTCAACCGTACCAATAAGTAACAGGGTATTTTGGATCCCTAAAGGACAACAACTATGTTTCAAATATAAATGACAAAGGGGGTGTTGTTTGGATTCCTAACCCCAATGTCCTACCTAGCTACAAAATTGTTTTTGTGTTCCCCAAGTGGGGTTAAAGTGAGTTTGATTAAGTCAATTTTAAGTCTCTCTTTGAATTATGGGAGAGTGTGTGTTCACAAGTGGTGTGAACCCAAGATCATTAGATAGTAAATGGGTAAAAGAAACAACTGAGACTAAAAAAAAAACCTTTATTCTTTTGTTTTTTGAGAAAATAAAAATAAAAGTACAACTACTATAATAGGTATGCAGGAAAAAAACTTGTTGAACTAGGATGAAAGAGAGAGTAATGCAGAAATGATGCATGAAAAATGAAATGTCTCTAATGCTACAACAAGCATAACAACAGAAAAAATAATGGCAAATGGGTGCAGAAAAACAGGGGTTTGTGGGTGCAGCAAAGAGCAAGAAAAAAGGAAAAAAGGTGTAGGGTGCGGCTGGGAGGCAAAAAGGTGCTCTCTAGGTGCAACATACTACAGAAAAAATGCGTCGAAACAGAAAAACAAAAAACAGGAAAAAAGGGCGCAGGTCTAGGTGAAAAGGGCGCGACGAGGACGCGAGTTTCAAACTCAGCAGGGTGCGACTTTTGGGAAAATCGGCGCGCGAAGGGCGCAAGATTCACGAGGAAATGCACGCTGAGGGAACGGCTTGTAGAGTGAAAGCGTGTGAAAAGCACGTTTTGCAGGTGGATATACGTGCACAAGGCGCGGGTTTTGAGGGGGCTAGCGCGCCGAGAGCGTGACTTGGTGAAGGGATAGCGCGCGTAGAGCGAAGGGTGCGGTAGCAACTTCGCGTGGAGGACGCGGTGTGCTGGAGTTTTAAGCGTGCGTAGAGCATAGCTTGAAGGAGGGTTTGCGCGTGCGGAGCGCTGCTTGCGAGGGGAACTCCGCACGGAGGGCGTGGATTACAGTAGGGATAGCGCACGGAAAGCGTTGGTTCCAGGGAAGAAGGTGCACGCAAGGCGGTGTTTGCAGGGGGAAAGCGCACCGAAAACGCGCTAGATGTGCGACTTTCGGGTTGTTCTGTGCGACTTGAGGGTGCGTATGCGTGCTCCGAGTGCGAGTTGCGGTTTGAAAATCGTGCTGGGGAGCGCAGGTTTCGGGCCGGAAGTCGCACTCTGGCCGCAGGAATACTACAAAAAATCACGGGGCAGGCCATAAGGACGAAACTGGAATAGGGAACAGCTAAGGCAAGCGCCACATCTGCGAATATGGGGGAAAAATGGGAACCCTAAACTATAAAATGAAAGAAAATAACAAATATAAACTCTAAAAACTAAACTAAACCACAGATCGATGGGAATCGACCCAGTGGAGACGCCAAATCTATAGCTAGTGTTTTCACACCAGCCTATGCAAATGGGCACCTACTAAGGGTTATGGAACCCTAGGTAGCAAATTGAAATATGGATAAAAAATTACATAAATGAAAACCACTGCTTATGAGTGCAAATGATAAAAGAAAACAAATCTAATAAATGATAGATTAGAACCTTTGAAATATTTTGTATTATATTGCAAACTCGAGTTTACAAGAATGGTTACCTCCAAAGATGAGGTAATGGCTAATAAATGATAGATTAGAACCTATGAAAGATTTTGTATTATATTGCAAACTAGAGTTTACAAGAATGGTTACCTCCAAAGATGAGGTAATGGGGGCCCTTGCAGCAGTACAAGAGTAGTGTGTTGGGTCTCTTGAGTTCCTTGCTCTTCGCCAAATGTTCAGTGGGATGGCCAAAATCCAGCTAAATGGGCACAAAAGCCTTAAGCCTCCATCACCTTTTTATAGCAATTGTGGGTGGTGGAGTATTGGCCCATGGTTTTAGGCAACCATTAGTATTGGCTAGTGGTATTTGATATTTTTCCTCTTTTTTTTATTTTATTTTGACTTTTTCCCCTTTTTCCTTTTCTTTTTGGAGATTTTTTTACCTTTTTGTGAGTTTTTAACCTTTGTTGAATAATTTAGTTATTTTTTTAGCCAAATAATTATTTTTTGCCCTTTTGGTTACCAATTTAGGGTTTTTGAGGCAAAAAATGTGGGAAAAATGGACAAATGGGTTATGTGACTAGGGAGATGAGCTAGTGAACAATTTTGGGTGTTAACACTTGGATCCTTCAAGTGGGCACACCAAACTATATCGAATCTTCTCACTTTGTCAATTAGATCATCTTCATAATGATGTAGGAATTATTTGCACTATGCAGTACACATTCTGAAGCACCATTAAAACAATTCTGGAGTGCTACCATACAATTCTGCAAACACTATATTGCTCCTCACATGACTGCAAGATATTGATCATCCTCTTTGAGATAGATGGTGCAGGAAGCCAGCTTGGAGAATCACAATACCAACACCTTGGAACAACTAGGAAGCAACGACAACAAGGATCGCTCTCAGATATATGGGTCTTTAAGTTAGATGCCCCATTCTTCAATTGTGGTGCCATGTTTCAATCATAACACCAGGTTGCAGCTATTTAAGCTTCACTCTCTTGAGTCAACTGCTCCACGTTATTAATGGAGGAGAGATTCCAATCTCCTCAATTGCGGAGAAATCACAGCTGCAAAATCATGGAGTCTTCATCCTAGTCCTTTACGCATATGTTCACGAGGAAGGTGAGAAAATTTAAAGATGGACTGGAGTCTTGGCTGACAACGATGGCACAATCCTCTTAACGTTGCATCTTTTCAAGTTGCCAATGACTCTTGGCTCTGTGCAATTTGTTGATACTATTCATAAGAGACTGCTTAATTAGATAACATCTATTGGGCACCATTATTTTGTAACCTGCATCCTTCGATGGAATCCTCGATTCATTGGTTCTCAAAACATTGGTTGAAGAATTTGAGAATTTTGTGTAATACACTATTCAGGTCTGCATACAAGGGATTGGGAACTCTTACTTCGATGATGAAACAACAAAATTCCGACTAGAAACAACAAGTAGTAATGAGCAGTCCACTAAGAGAGAGTACACGCATCAAGGCTCTTTGCCAAACAATCTTAGCTCCACGATAGCACAATGCAGTCGCCACTCCAACAAGTTGTTTTCACTTCGGGTTCATGAAAGAGATCCCACTCAGGGCAAGTCGTGGAATTATTGTCTTTCTATTTGTATATGAACACGAACTAGTACAATCTTCAGTACACAGAGGTAACAATTACTTAGAGGCATCCAAAGGTATGCAACTCCAAGAGACTCAATAGAGCACAAACATTTATTTCGGTGTGTGTGACCATTCAATCTAGAATATTTGGTCTCTCCTTAGTGGCCGGATTTGATCACTATCATCTCCAATTGTGCACAAACGTTGCATCCATAATACAATTTTTTTAGGGTTTCTTAACCCTATCTAGAAATTCTGCCATATAGTTGCTTAGAGAGAGGTTGTCGATCCTGGAAGAACACCTCGATCTTAATTTGATTTGCATAGATATCACATATAATCTGTGTACATAAGAGGAACACACTTGATATATAGAGAGAGATTTAAAACCACTCCAGGAAGTTCTCAATTTTGAACCAGACGGAAAATGCACAGCTCCGCGTTCTTATCTTAATCAACCGCAACAATAGTACAACTCCACGCAAGGAGAAGAGAGTGCGCCCAGTCCGAACCACCGTGGTAGCAAATGCAGCAGTGGCACCCATTACATTAGAGTCTTGCTCACCGTCAAGAGAAAGGACGTCATCTATTACCTGAACATCATCATAAAGTCCTTTGGGGAATAATGGGAAAATGGATCTCAATGGAAAATTTCTAGCTCCACTCTGCTGATAGTCTTCACGCACAACTTCAATGAAAAACCACAGCTAACAACCAAAAGAGATCAACATTTAGCATAGAACGCTCATGCATAGGCATAGAGAGGCACAAAGGGAGCATCCATGGCACTCAAGCACGGTCCACAAAGTCCAATATAGCCCAGGTCGCAGGTTGCAGTCTTGCAGATTGCTCACACGCAACACTTCACAGTTCACAAAGAGAATACAGACCATTTCTATACAGCAGTCTTCACAATCAACGCAGTGATAGTCACAATCTTGGAGACTAGCTTAGATTTTGGAGTGCAAAGAGACAGGCACATCAACTCTCAACGGTTGAGAGCTATTCTTCTCACCAAGAACTCCATTCCAGTCAAGTGGCACAATAGAGGTGGTTGTTCTTTATAAGCAATTCTTCAAAACAATGGTCGCAGCTACATACTTCAATGCAAACCTGGAAGAAGTGGCCTCCCATGTATACTAAAGGACTTCACTCTAGTCGCACGAGGGTATACCCATTATTCGTTCCAATCGCAGGTTTCATCTCTTTCTCAACTTCTTAAGATGAATTGTTTCATTCCATGCCATGATGCATATATACTGACACAAAACTTCAAAGGAGAACTCGTCCAGGGAATTGGTCAAGAATTGAAATGAGTATGCAATAATTGAAATGATAACTTCTCAGGTACGAAATCCCAAAGAGAGCCCATGCGGTGAAGCACCGGGTCGCCGATGTTTATTGGAGAAGATGTAAAAGCAAGGCAAAGATGCCTTTGAAGCAGTGGAAGCCGAGATATATTATTTTTTCATTGGCTCACATTAAGTACTCTTAAACGCTACTGGAATTCCCACGCAGATGGAGGAAATGGATTGCAGATTGCAGAGAGGATTAATATGGATGTGCATAGAGGAGATAAAGGTTCATCAATGAAGTACTTTTAAAAGTTGTATGTTTCATCAATGAAGTGATTAGGGTTCACGGTAGGCAGGCTGTATGATAGAGCGGATTGAATGCAGATGTAACGTCTCCCTCTTGAAACGGAGTGGGCATAACGCTCTCTAGTATCTTTAATGATGGAACCTCAATGTATAGGCACAAATCACCATGTAGAGTCAGTTTGCATGTGAACTGTCACGCAGGGGGAGAGTAATTAGGGTTCTGGTGAATTCTGCAAAGGATTGGCAGACGTATGAGTTGTTACGATTGACAGAGAGATGGAAATCAACGCGGGTGATGACCGTTACAACAACTAATAATTGCAGGATTTATGGCAGCCAGGAGAATGGCAGGCAGGAGCACGCTGAGATTAAATGCAGTCTGCAATGAAACGCTCAAAACAAAGAATAGTTGTAGGTATGGATTTTGATAAGGAAGCAGTGAACGGTCAGGCTAGCAAAATATAGCAGAGGTGAAACAATGTCTGTAAATGTAAAAATGACACAGGCCACATGTCATTAATATGCTCTGATACCACTGTTAGATTCCCAAATGAGAAGATAGGCAGTAATACACATAAGACAGAAAAGATTGGCGTGGAAGCTCATCAAATCTCATTGATTAAATGTAAATATATACAAATGATCATATATTTATGTTTATTTAATAAATATAAATAATAAATAAAATAAATTTTAAAAAATAACAAAATGAAATATTTATATATGAAAGAATATATCTAAAAGTTATAGTTAAATTGTAAATATAACTATAATTTATTGTTAAATTGTAAATCCAAATACTAAACAAAAAATAACAAAATGAAATATTTATGCCGATAGGCGTATTCTTTTAACTTTTGGGGGTGAGGGCTGGGTGGGTGATTTCTTATTTTTTTAATAATAAACGGTTAGATTTTACTGATCCTGGAATATGCTTCGTCTGGTGCATAGATCGAGGATTCAGATTTAATGACTTAACTTGCGGGCAGTTTTAAATCCAAACGTCACTAATATTTTTTTTAAGAAATAGGGTTATTACAGATGGCTGGTTCACTCTACACGTATGGCTGGCTGGCATGGCTGGCAGTTTCAAATAATGTTTCCAGGTAGAGCTTGGCAGTTTCAAATACCACTCAAGGTTGGCCTTTCCAAATAACGCTTCACATAACTAAACCTACACAAATAAGATGCCTTACGGCTCACCTTACAGGACTGCACTGTACAACCACTCAGTTCTGCGTGCTGATGCCAAGTGTAAACTAAAAAGTTGTTGCTGCCAAGTGTAGGGAAAACTAAAACGTCTCATCTCCATTATCAATTCACGGGAGGCGTTTATATTATTCCAATGCCCACAAACTGAAACTGGATTGGTAAGGTGACCAGGGATATTACCAAGACCATGCTCATGGAAAGATTCACTGTAAATTTGGAGAGACCAACATTGTAGCTGTGTACAGGCAAATGTTCTTCGCCTTCGTATATTTGAAGCACTTTCAGCATTCCAAATCGGCCAAGAAGGGTCTGCAGGGCGTGTTCAAGGGAGGTAGCTCTCTCAAAATCGAATTCGCCAGGTTGGTAAGGATTAAATCGTTTAATGTATGTATCGAATGGATCCAGATTCAGTTTCAAACTTATTCATGAACATGTATGTGGTTTGGTTAAATGTTTTGGGATGGCCACAACCCACCTCATCTCGCTTATCTATCGTACTGAATCGATTCGATTTTCAAACTGTATATTGTTAATAACCATGAGCTATCAACACCTGTGACTTCGCTAGATTGTGTGTCTGTGGTTCAGTTTGTTTCTTGTTTCTATCTATTGAATGCCTACATTTTGATTTTCTTTTGATTTTCATATTATGAAGACCACGTGATTGTTATAACTCACAGACCGATGATCTATCTGAGGATGGTGAGTGGAGACAGACCTGGAATTTAAGGTTGTAAGAGGGCGTTTAATGTTGGGGCTGCAGGATTTTGAACAGTTAGATTACATTCAATGGTTCATATCCTGATAATTGCAGCCAATTGCTTATTGAATAGTCAAAATTTAAATTTCTGCTCTCATACCTAACGCAAAAATACCAAATAACTAGCTCTCCAATCCCTTGCCATCCGAAACCAAGAGAGCAGGGAAAACTCTGAAGGCATATACAGGAATGCTGACTCCGACTTTCCGGTATTCACTTTCTTGAAGGGTTTATTTTTTTTTAACAGAAGCTTCTTTTCATCATCCACAATTTGGGTATTAATATTTATTTTAACTTGGATCTTTAATCTGTCATCCGCAATGATATATAAAGTTAGGGGTCTGAGATTAAATAGGTTTTTGATATTATGTTTATTGTTATTATCGCTAGATTAAATGAATTTATGATAACTTGAAATTCATTCCTTTACACTGTCAGTTAAACGCGTGAGGTAGCTTCATTATAATAGTGGTTGTCCTGTAGAGACAATATGAAGATGCATCGACATATAAATTCATATAAATTTTATGTTTATGTTGTCATTTATGTTGATTGAATCCTTCTCATGCACGGCAAAACCAGAGATGATAGCCTTAATTTTTAAATGATGAACAGGGATGAACAATTATTAAGTCAAATCAAAATTAACCTCAACTCATTTTTGTATACTGAAAGCATCTTCAAATTCCAGAGGGAGAAAACCGACGCCTTTTCATTCTCTTGAACATGGATGCAGAAATACAGAACCATGGAAAGGGATCCCAGTTCCCACTTGATACGTTTTCCCCGTTGGATCAATTCTTACAAGTTGCCATGTACGCATGCATTGAGGGGAATAAAAATTATAAATTTATGGTTTATCTATTTGTCGATAGAGATACTTGAAATTGAAATTCCAATATGGGAAAAAAGGGGATTCCACTTATAAAGAAAATTCTACCATACATACTTTCAATTCAAGTGTCACTCTCAATATCGTATTTGAATTCAATGCTCACTAATCAATCCCTTTCTATGGTTACCGACATTTGCTTCAACATCAATTCCACATAATTACTCTTATTTTTAATTTAATTAAATAACAATAAAATGTTAATAATGTCAAGCTTATGAGATATGAAGAATCGAACTTGAATTAGGAAGATTTATGGCTCAACGTCTAAAGATTCATTACTCTCATTTTATAATTTTAAAAAACATAATCATATTTTTGCATTAAATCGTTGATAAGAAGCCTCGTTAATTATTGATATTATCTTTTTAAATCGTTGATAAGAAACCTCGTTAATTATTGATATTATCTTTTTAATATTTTGACACTAATCATTTCTCTCATGATAAAACTTGAATATATATTATAATTTGGGTTTTAAAAAAGAAATATACATAATTTCATAAAAGATACTTATTTGTGGTAACTGAACCATGGCTGATAAATACAATTTGGCATTCTTTAATTAATTGATCAATACAGTTTGCTGCAACTGCCCCGAATATGTTCAACCTTCACATGATCCTGTTTTCTATCATTCGGAAGAATTTGAAAGTTCCGGAACTGATTAGCTTAAGCTTTCAAGACTTCAAAATTGACTTTTATCATTCTGGAGAAGTTGAAAGCTCTGAAACTGATGAGCTTGGCTTTGCAGACTGTCGAACTGGGACTGAGGATATGGTGGCTGAAACTGATGGCTTGGCTTTGTTTACTATCAGACTGGTGACTCGAGAATTTTGCCAAATTGATTTATATCATTCTCAAGACATAGAAAGCTATGAAATCGACGAGCTTGTCTTTGACGACTGCGAAACTGGAACTAAGTATGATGAAGAAGTACTGGAATGCATAATGGCTATGATTGAAATTTGCGATGACAAATTAATGCTTTCAAATGGTTCGAACTTAATATGTCACTTCAGTTTCATTCCAATCATGTTGGTAAGGAGGATGTAGTTTTCATTTCGTAGGTGATATTAATATGGCTGGTCAGTTGGTAGTTTTAACCATGGTGATATATTAATAATACTTGCTAGGTGATATTAATATGGCTTGTCAGTTGGTAAGGAGGATGTAGTTTTCATTTCGTAGGTGATATATTAAATTTGTATTACTGATTAGTACTGTAGGTTTATGTTCACTTAGTTGCTAGAAGTATTAAATTAGTCAGATTGTAAATATGTAAGTCTAATTAATTTTTAAATTCATAAGGTTGCTAATGTGTAAGTCATATGATAATGTGTAAGTCATATGATGATGGAGAAAATATTATTTAAAGGATTATTGATATTTAAGGTAGTTTTTGTTAAAAATTATAAATAGCTACTATTATTTTTATTTAGTTAATGGTTTTTATTACAATGAAAAAAAGTGAAGTGCTATTTTAAAATTTCAAGTACATGTTAATAAATCAAATAGAAAAGATTCACTTTGGATTTAATAAAAGTATTATTAATTTATTATTAAAAGTGAAATTGTTTTCAATTTTTAACAAGTAATATTATTTTATTTAAAAATACCAATCTCAATCATACATCATTTACTCTAATGAAATATATATATATATATATCTATATATATATATATATGTTGTATTTGAAAAAAATAAAAATAAATTAATAAAACATTTCTCCAAATTTATGGAATGAATCATATCCATATTTCTCTTAAAAAATAAATAAAACATAAAAATCGATAATTATAAATAAAAAATAAAAATCGATAATTAAAAAAAAAAAAAAGATATAATATCAAATCACATGTTTTATTATCTCATAATGTTTTATGATACGAACCTATAATAAAGTTTATGATTATTTTTACAATAATACTTATGAAAAAGAGGATATAATGTGAATAATATTTAGTTAATTATCATTTTATATAAATTCGATTCGAAATATTTTTATATAAATATGATTTAATTTTTTTAAATTAAAATAATTATTTATAATACTATTAAATAATTATAAAAGTAAATTTTATGTTCACTTAGTTGATAGAAGTATTAAATTAGTCAGATTGTAAATATGTAAGTCTAATTAATTTTTAAATTCATAAGGTTGCTAATGTGTAAGTCATATGATGATGATGATGTAAGGTTGCTAAGGTAGTTTTTGTTAAAAATTAATAATGGCTACTTTTATTTTTATTTAGTTAATGGTTTTTATTACAATGAAAAAAAGTGAAGTGCTATTTTAAAATTTCAAGTACATGTTAATAAATCAAATAGAAAAGATTCACTTTGGATTTAATAAAAGTATTATTAATTTATTATTAAAAGTGAAATTGTTTTCAATTTTTAACAAGTAATATTATTTTATTTTCACGGGAAAAAAAAGTAATATTATTTTATTTAAAAATACCAAACTCAATCATACATCATTTACTCTAATGAAATATATATATATATATATATATATATATATATATATATATATATATATATATTTGTTGTATTTGAAAAAAATAAAAAGAAATTAATAAAACATTTCTCCAAATTTATGGAATGAATCATATCTATATTTCTCTTAAAAAATAAATAAAAAATAAAAATTGATAATTATAAATAAAAAATAAAATCGATAATTAAAAAAAAAAAGATATAATATCAAATCACATGTTTTATTATCTCATAACGTTTTATGATACGAAACTATAATAAAGTTTTATGATTATTTTTACAATAATACTTATGAAAAAGAGGATATAATGTGAATAATATTTAGTTAATTATCATTTTATATAAATTCGATTTGAAATATTTTTATATAAATATGATTTAATTTTTTTAAATTAAAATAATTATTTATAATACTATTAAATAATTATAAAAGTAAATTTAACTTTCAAAAGTGTTCATTCATTTAAAACAAATTCGACAAAGTAATTGTCACAAACAATGCATAGCACAATGCACCATTAAATATTCATTTTTCAAACTTTGATCCTAGGTTTAATTTATGAACTCACATTTATATTCTTTAAATTGCACTTCTATTATATCTCAAAACATGCATACAACCCATTTATGATTTATTTATGTCATAATGCTATATGATGCTTTCTATCTAATTTGGATTTATGATTTTATTGTACGGTAATGTTATATGATGCTTTATATCTAATTTGGATAAAAAAATAGGTATGCAAATTTTTTATTATTTTTCAATTTAAAAAAAAATAGAATATTTACTCATAAAATTCATAAAGATTATAGATCAAATCTTCATTCTTATACCATTAACATTAATGTTAATGTATTAATAATATTAATATTAGAAAAAATAATCATTAATGTTTATATTTAATCTTAAACATAACCTTATAACCTTAAAAAATAATTAACTCTTAGAAACAATCCTATAAAATTATTATTCATGGTTTTCACATTTTGACATAATATTGAAACATTCTTTCTACATTATTACTTATTAAATGTTTTATTTCTACATTGTTGCATCTTAATTTTGGCTATATGAGATATGAATAACATTAATATTAACTCTAATGTTATCAACATTAAAGTCAACATTAATAATTTATCATTAATATTAAAATATTAATAATAACACTAATACCATTATTATTAACATTAATGTTAAGAATATTGAAATAAAAAATGATCAAAGCATAACTAAATCATGATAAAGACTATTAAATTCAACGGTGGTAAATGAAAGTCATGGTTTCATGGTTAAGCATGGTTCCATGGTTAACAATATTACTAAAGTCAATCATGGTAAACCAAAGTCAAGAAAATCCTACAATAGTAAACTAAACTCATCAAAGTCAACCAAATTCCACCATGGTCAACCAAAGTCAACCATGGTTAGTCATGGTCAACTAAAACCAACCATGGTAAACCATAGTCAAAGAAAACCAAAAGTCAACCATAGTCAACCAAAATCAACCAAGGTAAACCAAAGTCAACCAAAGCCAACCATAACCAAAGTCAACCAAAATGAAACTAAAGTCAACCATCATTAACCATAGTCAACCTTCGTGAACCATGGTCAAGCAAAGTGAACCCGGATTAACCAAAAGTCAACCAAAGTCAACCAAACGCAGCCATGGTCAATTAATGTCAATCATGTTGAACCAAATTCAACCTTGGTCAACCATGGTGAACCATAGTCAATTAGTCTACCAAAGTCAACCATAATCAACTGAATTCAACCAAATTCAACGATAGTCAATTGAAATCAACCATGTTCAACCAAAAAGTAAACTAAAGTCAACCATGGTCAACCATAATCAACCAAAAGTAAACTAAAGTCAACCATGGTCAACCATAGTCAACCTTAGTGACCATGGTCAAGCAAAGTCGACCATGGTCAACCAAAGTCAACCAAACGCAGCCATGGTCAATTAACTTCAATCCCGGGTGACCCAAAGTCAATGAAATTCAACCATGGTCAACCATACTCAACCATGGTGAACCATAGTCAATTAGTCTACTGAAGTCATCTAAATTCAATGATACTCAACTAAAATCAACCATAGTCAACCATTATTAACCATATCCAAAAGTCACACAAGGTAAACCAATAATTGATTATGGAAAAAAAGTAAACCATAGTCAACCATGGCTAGCCATGGTCAACCAAAGTTAACAAAGGTAAACTAAACTAAACCAAGGTCAACCAAAGTCAACAATGGTCTACCATAGTTAACCATGGTCGACCATACTCAACCAAATTCATCCATTTGTCAACCAAAGTCAACCATAGGTAATCATTGTCAACCATGGTTAGCCAAAGTCAACCATGGCCAACCAAAGTCAACCAAACTAAACCATTGCCAATGAACGTCAACCATTGTGAACCATGGTTAATGAAAGTCAACCATAGTTAACAAAGGTTAACAATAATCAAACAAAGTTAACCATAGTCACCATCATCAACCAATGTCAACCACACTCAACCAAAAGTCAACCATAGTCAACCAAATCTAACCATTGTCTACCATAGTCAACCAATGGAAACCATGGTCAATCAAAGTTAACCATAGTGAAACAAAGTCAACCATAATCAACCATATTCGACCAAACTCAACAATATTCAACCATGGTCAACCATAACTATAGTTGACTTTGGTAGACTTTAGTTGACCATGGTTGCTTTTAGTTTACTATGGTTGACTTAAGTTGACCATGGTTGACTTTGGTTGACCATGGTTGACTTTGGTTAAGCATGGTTGACTTTGGTTGACCATTGTTGACTATGGTTAACTTTGGTTTACCATGGTCAACTTTTGCTGACTTTGGTTGATCATGGTTGACTTTAGCTGGTCATGGTTTAACTTGGATCATCATGGTTTCCTTTAGTTGACCATGGTTAACAAAGGTTGACAAGAGTCAAACAAAGTCAACCATAGTCAACCACGGTCAACCATCATCAACCAAAGTCAACCACGATCAACCAAAGTAAACCATGGTCAACCAAATCCAACCATAGTCTACCATAGTCAACCAATGTCAACCAAAGTCAACCATGGTCAATCAAAGTTAACAATAGTCAAACAAAGTCAACCGTTATCAACCATATTCGACCAAATTCAACAATATTCAACCATGGTCAACCATAACTATATTTGACTTTAACCATGGTTGACTTTGGTACACTTTAGTTTACCATGGTTGACTTTGGTTGACTGAAGTTGATGATGGTTGACTTTGGTTGACTATGGATGACTATGGTTGACATTACTTGACCATAGTTGACTTTGGTTGATTATGGTTCTTCATGGTTGACCACAACCAAATGGTTCTTCATTGTTTAACTATATCATATTATTATAATAATAATAAATACCATTTATTTAATGGTAAATCCTTTAATTTAAAATGAATTACTTATACAATACTTTTAAATAAAAAATATAAATATAAACATCAATACAATAAATTATTAATTTTTTTTTTTATACATCACAAAATATTAAAGCATCAACATATTGTATCTAAGTCACATAACTATGCATGTATAAATGCTTAATAAAGGATCTTTGCGAAGACTAAGATAAATCAAAATCATTACTATATAAATTTAACATAAACATTTTGTTTCCAAAAACATCATGTATGATATTTTTGAAACAAAAGTCCTGCCAGACTTAACTTGAACTGCAATTTACATGTGCCAAAAAGATAATGTAGGATATTTTTGAAACAAAAGTCTTGCCGGACTTAAATTGAACTGCAATTTACATGTACCTTCTTTCGATGTAATGGTATTAAGGGATTTTTTTGGTGTTTGTTAACAACCCTCGCTTATGTTGTTTCAAGTCTCCTAGGTTGTTTTCTTGTAAAGACTAATCATGCATGGAGTAAGGTTCCATATGAAACCTACAGAATTGTTCCGTTCATATTTCTTTCAATGATTTCAAAGAATAATAGCTTTGATATAGTTTATTGTTATGTGCATCACAGGATTCTTTGATGATGTTGACCTTCCATTCAATTTGGGTCGGTTAAATTACAATAATATTCATTGGATTTTCATGTTTGGTTTATCTTATGAAAACCCGGCTTCTGTCCTTAAATTTTGCTAAGTATTGAGTAATAAAGCTCATTGCCTATAATTTTCCAATCAGTATGTAATATAATAGACATATAATGGAAATCAACTCCAGTTTTGACTTCGATCCTTTTTTTTTTTTTTTTTTGGAGAAACGGTGTACGGGAAACCCATCAATACTTCCCCATATTTCGTTGATGGTAAGGATGGTAAACCGTTGACCAAAATAAACGGCTGGCCTAACCCCAAAGGACTCAAGGCTCAAACTCGTGACCTCCCCCGTACCGAGAGAGTGTTCGATCCATATTATTATTTAAGTTAATTGTATTGTTATTTACATTAATTATATACTAGATGTCATTATTTATTATGTGAGTGAAATTGGATAAATGTTAATATTATGAAGAAACTTAGCGCTTAAATTAAACTAAGTAAGATCTGAGATAAATATAAGTAATGATCTATTACCATCAAAGAAAAATGATCTGTTTCCATCAAAGGCAGCCAAGTTTTTAGTTCACGATGTGCAAACTGGCCAAAATAAAGTGGGTATATCTCATAAATGTCCACAAATCTCATAAGCAGAGTACTTTTTTTTTAAATGGGATTTTTACAAAGGTTTACCAATGATTTAATGCTTAGTTTTAGAAAACTTGATTGCATATGAGAGGGTCTTATAAGCAATGGAAGGTTTCCCATGGCTGCGGGTGTTAGCATGACACATGGGGCCATCTGCCCAGCATGTGGAGAGAATGAGGGGAGGGATCCTCGCACCCCGCGCCCATAATGCCCCACGCGTTCTCGTACCCTATCTCCGGCCTACCCATGTTGTTGCTAACCTCCACACCTGTCTGCCCACCCATCTACCTTCCCTACCATCTGTCTGCCTCCACAGTTGGCCACCTCCATACTTGTGGCTTAATGGCCCCCTCCTGCACTCTCGCTCACAAGTCCCCTCACATTTCCTCTGGCTACCACCCTGGTACTCCTCAACCACACTTTGGCCCTCTACGCATTCAAGACTTCCATCCTTTCAGCTCTCGGCTCTTTCAATTATGCTCTCTGCTCTTAATTAAAGCTCGTGTGAACACCACCAAAGGCTTCCAGTCTCCTCGCTATTAAAAAGGGCCTATGCACACCACATATGGAACCCAATCTACTTCTTTGAACCTATGGTTCGGCTTTTAGCACCCTTGTATTGAGCTGCACTTCTGGTTCTAGACCCTCACGGCTCTTTCCACCATGACCAAGTCGCGTGGTCTTTCTCGTCGAGGTGGTGGGAACCATTGCAGAAGCCAGAGCGCCCCAGGCTCTGGGGATGGATTTGATATTGGTATTTTCTTTTCGAGTCGCAACCTAATTGAAGATTGGGATGGGCAGCTCGTGGCGGACCACTTGGCCTTCGGCTCCAATGGTGGCTCCATCAACCACTATTGGCTCATGAAAAACATGTTGGGGAATATTCTGGACGATATGCTGGGAAACTGGGGTTCTGCAAGGAACCAAATGCTGGCCACCAAGGCCAAGCTCATTGCGCTGGACGAGAGTCTGGCTAATCTTGAAGCCACCTTCTCTTGGAGCCAGCGCTATCGTGAGTCGAAGCCCGGTCCAGGCTAACTCTGTTGGCAAAGGTGAAGGCGGCCCCAATTGTGTCTCTAGCATCCCAACTGAAGGGCCAGTCGCAACTCCTGCAGCCGATACCTCGGATCCTTTTCTGGTTTCCCCTGCCTCACCTATGGCTCCTCCCGTGCATTTTTCAATTCCTTCCATGATGGGCTCCCCACCCTGCAAATGACTGTGCAGCCACGTCGAGCCCGACCTCCTGGCTGCGAGGAAGACTGAGTCGCTTCCCGTCAAGCTGATGGAGGATTACTTTCCGAGGTGCTACCCCATCTTGGAAGATTTCACGCCTGAGTAAATTGTTTCATGACATCTTTGGAGCTCAACAAGAGGATCGAGTCTCTCCGCTCTGGTTTTTGTGTTGGCTTCACTCTGGTTTTCTGTAAATTTTGCGTGTGTGCTCAGATAATCCGTGTTCAGATAATCCTTTGTTCTCTGGCCATGCCACTGATGGAAACTTTCCGTTTTGAGGCAAGATGGTTTGTAATACACTGAATTGTAATACTCTTGTTGCTTCATCTTTTTTTGCTATGCCGGGATTGAACCTTCATCCCTGCCCACTCTGTAAGCTTATCTTTTTACTTAATTAAACATTGTGCAATTATACAAAAAAAAAGCAATGGAAAGTTGCATGAGCAAATGAGAGGTTCCTTTATTGAAAATAGTTTAAATTACATAAATTTTCGCTTTATATTTTATATTTTAAACACATATAATTGAAGAGTCAAGTCAACCTTACTATGCATACTATATACTATAATAGATTTTTAGTAAAATAGCAATTAAATATTTATATTTGATATTTATAAGTACTTTAAACTATGAAATAGATATTTATAAATATTAATAAAAAAGTAAACACAATTTCTTTTTATAAATACATAAAATATAATCTATTCATAAGTTTGGAAATCAAATTATATATATATATAAGTGGTTCACAACCTTGGAGAAGAGTTGTTATGTCCACTGGAAGAATTCACAAGGGGCCTCACTCCACAGGAAGAATTCACAACTGAATCCATGAAGATGGGTGTCTATTTTGGGGGGTCTTATGAGAAAATAAATCTGATTTTTTCATGTTTTTCAACTTTGGGCGAACAAAAGTGATCTTTTTGTTTAAAATTTCACTTTTCAGTAAAAAAAAAACTTTTAGAGAATTATGTTAGCTTTTTAGTCATAATTTTTTCAAAAAATTTTATTGAGATTTCATATGTCAATTTGACAAATGTTTGACAATATGTTCTTATAAAATGAAGGGACTAAAAAATAGTCATGTTTTTTAACGGGCCTAAAATCATTGTTAAACTTGTGATTTGCAAAAACATTATATCCTACGACAATCTACACAAAATGTACTACTCCATGACTATAATTTTGTAACCAATGGATCTATATACTAATTATTATTATTTTTGAATTCGATCAATGGGGAAAGGTTGTCGATCTTCAACATGTTTTTTTTTACGGGACATTTCTCTCAATTTGCATTAAATATAAAACATCTAAGAATACCCTTTTGAAGTAGACACTCCAATTAACTGCAGCATATTTTTTTCAATTTTGTTTATGGTGTATTTTTAAAGTTATGAATTTTTCATTTCATCTCATTCTGAAAGCGATGAAACCAAATTGAACACATGTTAACAAAAAAAATTCAATTATCAGATCTCACCTAAACACAACAAAATCTATACCAACAAAGAGTAGATTCAATGACTAAACTAACGATATCAAGTCCGATAGTCAATTTGCACTGTAACAAATGGTTTTTAGCTTCCGAAAATAGAGAAACCTGAAAACTGTGAAGTTTTCGGGTCTCAGATAGTATTCAACCGAATAATTATTCGGTCGAATAACTATTTTTTGTTACCAAACCGTTAGAAATAACAACGGTTGTTCGACGGAAAAACGAAACGCAAATTTTTTTTCAGCGGCCGGAAAAAAAAATATATATTAAATTATTTAGAATTGTATAAATAAAACTGAAGGAATCATTATTTCACATCTTTTTTTTTTCCGTAGATGTCTCTATAAAATATTTTTGAAGGGGTTTTTTCAAAGGAGATTTCTTTCATGGAGTTCTTATTTCTTTCCAAGGCGTTTTACAAAGGAGTTTTTTTTTCCAAGGGGTTTTTTCCAAGGTGTTATCACTCCAGGAGTCCTTCTAGGCTGTAGGTCAAAGGAGCCTGGTAACTTGCAAATTTTCTTAATGATTTGTGAAATGGATCAAGTTGGATTACTTAATGAAACTCACTCGCTCAAAACATGCCCAGGCATACTCAGATAGACAAGGCTTTTAACCACAATGTTCAGAAAGTTTATAAAAGGTAGATGTAGGTAGAAATCCTATTATGCTAGTAGACTCATACAAAAGCATATATGAATGGTTAATCACAACATATAAATGATACTTGACATTCAATTTATCAACACAAAGATAGGATGACAACTATCAAGCATAGACAAATAGAACATACAATGAAATAAACACTTCACTGCAAGTACAAAAAGATAGAAAAGGAAAACTGAACATAAATGGAAAAAGAATCTCTTATAACCAATATTCAATGAGAACTATGATAGTAATATTATGAAAAAGGTCTCCAAAGTCGAACCATTGTTCTACATCAGTCACAGGCTTAATAGCCTTTACAAAACGGTCAAGATCCTGAAAAATGGATCGAATATACTAAAAATAGCTATCAAAAATAGCTTTCTAGAAATTATGAAAGATTCCTACATTCCAAGAGTAACTGTCGTCTTGCCAGTCCTCCTAACTTCGATAGTTGTAATGGGTCTTCAGAGGCTGGTAAGTGAGGTCGAACTGCTACCTAGAGAATCTGCAGGCCATTTTTTCCAAAGTAGACGAGAAGATTCCTTTCCTCATGCTGGCGTCCTTAAGTCTAGAACGGAAAAATAATCATGACTCACTTAAACCTTTAACCATCATTAGAAAATGCCCTCAAGGTGCTTGGAACAGCAAAGTCAGGTTCGATGCAAAAACCACTTTCTGCGTTATTCTGTATTTTCGGCAGCTGGGAAAATTGGGTTAAAATTTGATTAGCTACAGAAATCCCTGCTTTCGGTGGCTAATGAACAAGTAGTGTGTTCTCCTAAGCCACCGAGACACCTTTAGCCATTTGGAGTTGGCCATCTCCTTTATCTAGCTAGATGAGTCCCACCTTTATATACTAAGCCGCCAAAAATTGGAGTTTTGGTAGCTAATTAACAATTTCCTATGTTCGCCTAAGCCACCAAAACTACTTGGTCTAGCCTGCAAAACTTTTGACAAAACTGCGCTTTTTCCAACTTCTGCTACTCATCTTTCTGCTGCTTGGATTTCTCTTCATCCTGGGCCAAAATTGAAGTGTCAGCGAAACTAACTGCTGCTGCTGCTAAGGTGTCAAGGTCTGAGTGTACTTCAGGCTGGGGTTTCAAAGTCATTTCCTTACCTCCCAAAAGCTCAACCTTCCTTCTCAACCTGATATTGTCTCTTATCACTCTTATATTTCTCCCTTTCAACTTGTTGTGCTTTTTTGTTAACCCTTGAAAGGAGGTATACAACTCATTGTTTATGTCAGTTAACCTTTCATTTTTCTCCTTGATCACCCTCAGGAGAAGCTCCAGCTCATACACCTGTCTTAACAGTTGATTAATTTTCTGGGATGAGGTCTTCTTTGACTGGTTGGTTGATGCTTCAGCAATCTGTGGATTTTGCTCTTCCTCAGGTGCAGGTGAGAACAGACTTTCACCTCCTACCCCAGCTTCTGGCTGTTCATCCTCTTCGGAATCTGTGTAAGGTAGGTTGAGGATGTTTTTCCCTTCTTAACCAGCTCCCTCATCCCCAGTCTTACTACTTAATTCTAGTTTCTTTTTAGCCTTCTGCATTTTGGGAGCTGAAGAAAGGGGGTTGACTGCAATTGGGGAAATAGCCCTCCTCTTCCTTTTCCCACTTCTAGTGGTGGAAGACTTCTTCCCACCTTCTAGTTGCAACTCTGTTTCGAACTCATTCCAAAAGAGGAAGAACGCCCAGTTCATGTTTCTCCTTTGCAACAACTCAGAAACTCTGAGCTTGATCAAACCATGGTGGTACAGCTTGCCTGCGATTTTGGTTGGCTGGGATCTGACTTGATGAGCCATTTTAGTCAAGCTTTTGTAGAGATAAAAAGGGAGATTTAGGGGGTTCCTACCAGTGAAATGGTTCATTAATTTAAAATGGTAAATTAGCACCCTGTTATACCTACCTTCACAGGTTATGTAAACCAGAATCGACTTCAACAAATGCTGCCATTTATCTTCCAGGTATGACATAGGAATATCTTTCTTCCATACCAGATTCCTATGCTCTGGTTTCAGATAGGACCGAAACTCGAAATCCTTTGTAGCAGTGGTCTTGAACCAATTTTCTTCGGTTGCTGGAAGCTCTGTCACCTCGGCTATATTGCTTCATCTACCTGGAATTCCTCCTTCCCAATTATCGCCCTTATGCCGCCAAATGTGAGGGAAAATGTTTCAGATATCTGCTGATGAGCTCCCTGCAGTTTTTTGCAAAAATTATAACAGCCAGCATCCTTGAAGAGTCGACATACCTTAGGGTGCGCCTCCAGGTAACAGATGTCGTTTAATTCTTTCCGGAGGACCACTCCTCCACTTTTCTTCATTGTAAGCTACTTCCTTGCACCTGCTGCTAAAAACCAGGCTTGAGGGAATGACGCGAAATCAAGAAAAATGGGAGCTTTACGACGTCATGAGAGCAAAGGAGGAGGGGTGGTGCGGTTTTCAGAAACTAAACTCGAGGGATGTGAACTGGAGGGTTAATCACGAGGGTTTAATAATGTGTTACCGTGGCATGATCACACTGGAGGAACAGTCTTTTAGAAGATCGGTATGTGGAAGGGTATCGAGGTTCATTCGGCAAGGGTGAGATTATGATGGCGGCAGGCTTCACATTTGGGAAGATCGTGTAATTGCTAGAAGTGACCCTTTCGGCGGCTAAGCAATGATGAACCCCCTTTAATTTACGACTAAACCCTTGATTAGACGTTTGAACCATTCGACACCGACTCAATTTCGGTAGCCGACGTTTTCGCCTTTGACACCGCAATCCACCGGAAACGTTTTCACAAATGCCTCTGCTTTCAGTGACTATGGACGATCCTGCCTTTTGACTGTAAGCTACAAAAAGCATCTGCCTTTTGGTGGCTAATGAACACCGCCGTATCCTCCCAAGCCACCGAAAAATTGTCCCATGAATCACAAAGATGCCTCTGCTTTCGGCAGCTATAGAAGGTTTTATTCTTGAACTACAAACTGCGAAAAGTATCTTCCTTTCGGTGGGTAATGAACACCATCGTATTCGCCCAAGCCACCGAAAACTGCCCCATGAACCACGATATATGTCTGCCTTTTCGGTAGTTGGAGAGTTTCGTCTTTCATGTAGTAAGTTGCCGAAAGTGGGGTTTTCGGTAGCTAATGAACCATCGTTAGGTCCGCCTAAGCTACCGAAACCTGAAAATTATTTTCAGAGAAGAGCAACCTCAAATGTTATTTCAAGCTTCATTACATACTCCAAACTTATGACATTGAACCTCAAATGCATAAAAAAATAAAAAGACAAAACTCCTATCACCTAAACAAGCAACTAGTCTATTTTTATTTGGGGAGATAACATCTGGCTCCTACGCGGGGATGGAAACCTCCCTGTGAGGTTCCAAGAACCACAGGTCTAATGCCTTTCCCATAAAACAAAAATCAAACCCTATCTTCTAGCGTTCCATTGGACATGGAGTTATTTTCAAAAACTGAAAACAAAATTATATTTACAATGATCAGGCTGTGAAGCCTCAGATGAAATAAAGTTTCAAAAAATTCCCATTGACTGGGCCACCAAACATCTCTTCACCTTCCAGACTTTGCAGATTGAAAGTGTTGTTTTGTTGTACTTGAGTTATCACGTAAGGACCTGTCCATAGCGAATCAAATTTGCCGTTCTTTCCCTTGTCCTGCCTAGGGGCATCCCATTTTAGAACCCAGTCTCCAACCTAAAAAATTTCCACCTTTGCCTTCTTGTCAAAAGTATATTTTATGCTCTTCTAGTGAGCTTCTGACTTCTCCACCAACTGTTCTCTAGTATGCTGTAATTCAACCAAATCAAGCATTCTTCTCACCTTGTCATTCGGCTCATCCTGTTCTTCCTGAAAAAACTTAGTCACTGGCAGGATTAGATGAATTGGGAAAATGGCATCAATACCATAAACCAATCTGAAAGGGGAAGTCCCTATGGATTTTTTATCTGTCACTCTGTCAACCCAGAGAGCAAACTTTAGTTTGGAATCCCATCTCTTTTTATTTTTCTTCCAATAACTTTCTGATGATTCTGACCAGACTTTTATTGGATGACTCGGCGAGGCCATTGCCTCGAGGGTAGTAGGGAGTAGATTGTACCAAATAAATGCCCATTGACTCACACATGTGGAATAGTGATTTATCCTTAAAAGTTGGTCCATTATCAGTCACCAGCCTTTTTGGGAAACCAAACCTGATAAGGATGTTTTCATAGAGAAAGTTCATGATGACTTGATGATTAGCTTTCCTCGTGGGAATTGCCTCTATCCACTTGGTAAAATAATCAGTGGCTAGTAGGATCCATCTATGTTGACCACTAGATGAAGGATTAATCTCGCCTATAAATCAAGGCCCCATTGCTGGAAGGGACCACTAACCATAATAGGTTTCAGTGGCAAGGATTTCAGCTGCCTGTTTTCCTGCGAATCTTTGGCATTTGTCACAAGATTTCACAAAAGTGTATACATCAGAGAAAAGAATAGGCCAATAGTATCCATCCCTTAGAATCTCATGAGCTGTAGTTTTCCAGTAATGATGGCCTCCACATATGCTTGAATGGAAGTGATGCATGACTTGACCTAACTCTTCTTTATCTAGGCACCTAAGCAGCACGCCAGTAGGATCTTTCCAATACAGCAGACTGTTATTTATGCAAAATTTAACAAATTTAAGTTTAAGAGCTCGTGCTTGGGTTGTGCTGAGTCCAGGAGGAACTTCCAAATTCTGCAGAAAATGAATAATACCTGAATACCATTCGCATGAAGACAAATTTGCAGCCACCTGCTGACTATTATGTTGCTCTACTGCCACTACTTTTGTCTGCAAACCTGCTAAGCTTATTCCAATGAAATTCATGTCTAATAGTCTGCAGTTTTCTTCAGCCATGAGCTTAGCTAAGCCTTGACCCTTTCCTAAACTGGTGGGATTCACTTCTACATCAAGTTCGATCGGCTTAGCGATCCACTTGGCTCTCTTGCCATCAATATCAAGTTGAGTTAAAAAATATTTCACAGAAGCTGAAGGGACATAAGCTATGACCTTTGCGTGTAGGATATAAATTATGAATGCCTTCAATGACTTGATCAAAGCATAGGCATGTTTTTCTATGGGATCATATTTTAGTTCAGCATCCCTCAATGTTTTACTGAAGAAGGAAATTGGGTGATCAAGACCTTCATCATCTTTCTGCAACAAAACTGCTGCGACTGTTTCATGGGAAGCAAAAGAGAAAATATAGAAAACCTAGGTGTAATCTGGACTAATCAAAGTAGGAGCTTCCATGATATCCTGTTTGATGGCTTCGAAAGAGTTCCTTGTGTTTTCTATCCATTTAATTTCGGATCCCTTTTTCAACATGGAAGTTATATGCTTTACTAACTCAGAAAATTTTGGAATAAACCTCCTGACAAAATTTATCTTACCGAGGAAGGATTGAATATCTTTTTTCGACCTTGGTATAGACACCTTCTGAATTGCTTCAACCCGAACTGATCAATCTTTACACCTTGTGCTGAAACTATGTGTCCCACGAGCTTTCCCTCCAAGAGAGCAAACTGAGACTTCTTAGGATTCAGAGAAATTCCAAACTGCCTACATTTCAGAAACACCTCCTTTAGGTGCTACAAATGTTCTTTGTGATTTTTGAGTATACAATGATATCATCAAGGTAAATGAGGACAAACTTATCCTTTAACCCCACAAAAGCTATGTCCATGGCCCTCTGAAAGGTGGCCCCGACATTCATCAGCCCAAACGACATCTTAGTGTACATGAAGGTACCCCAAGGGGTGGTAAAGGCTGTCTTCTCCTGTTCATCAGGGTGTACAAAAATTTGATTGTAGCCTGAGAAGCCATCTAGGAAGGACATGACACTAGCTCCTGAGACTCTTTGCAGTAAATGCTCCATCTTGGGCAGGGGATAGTTGTCTTTTTTGGAGCACTTGTTGAGGTTTCTAAAATCGACACATAACCTAACCTCCCCACTTTTCTTCCTTACTACTACTAAATTGGCGATCCATTTAGAATATCTCAGTGGGATTATGATTTTAGCATCAAGGAGCTTCTTGATTTCCTTTTCAATCACAGATAACGAGAGAGGGTTGATGGGCCTTAACTTCTGCTTGAAAGGGATGGTATCATTTTCTAGAGGAATTCTATGTTGAATAGTATCTTCATCATAGGTTTTCAGATCACTGTATTCCCAAGCAAAAACATCAGCAAATTCTTTTATAAGGCTGCAATATTCTGACCTCTGATCAGCTGTCAATTCAGTAGACAAGTTTACGAATTTAGGATGATTTTGACTACCTATCTTGTGCTCATGGACAGCAGGGTCGTTCTCCTTCTCCACAGGTTTGAAGGGGACATCGTTATGGTCAAAAATACTTTCAAGAGGTACTAATCCTCGAGGTATATGATTGCTTGGCAACTGAACAATGTCATGTTGACCCATTTTCCCTTTTAACTTAGACTTCTGGGATTCCTCTACGTTTAGGTTTTCTTGGTCAATATGCATATCAGAAAATTCATCAACAACCTGGAGAAATCTACCAAGTTCATCATCATTCTCAAAAACTTTCCAAATTTTGACATTATCAGGTAAGGATGGCCTGTACCTGAATTGGATTTCATAGTGCAATTTAGGAGGCATAGGAGGAATGAATGTACTAGCAGAGATAGCCAGGGAATCAGCTAGGTGGTTCATAGATCTAGGTATATAAGAGATGTGGAAAATCATAAAAGAATCTCTAAGTTTCCATACCTCGTCTCTGTATGCCTTCAGCCTGAATTTTTTTGCTTGAAAATTTCCATTAACATGTTGTATGATGAGCTCTGCATCTCCAAATATCTTTAGGCACATGATTCCCATTTCTTTGGCAGCCTTGACTCCCAACAGCAACGCCTCATACTTTGATATATTGTTAGTATTTTTGAAATCCAGCTTATAAGACAGATGTGTAACATCCTTCAAAGGAGAGATTAAAACTACACCTGCACCTGCTAAAGCTTAGGTACTAGCACCATCAAATAACATGCTCCAAACAGAAGTGGTTACTTCTTTAGATTTCTGACAAGTAGGCTTTGTGAGATGCAAAGGAGTTGGTTGATCATCATCTATTTGTAGGATACATGCTCTAAATTCTGTATCCAATGCGTAAATGGGATGATTTACCGAATTCTTTTCATTGCTGATGATGTAGGCAAGCTGGTTTTCTCTGTAGAGCCTTTTAGTTTCACCCCCAAAACATCGGGATTGTGGCATAATTCAGATCCATCTGCAAGGTTCCCCCTAGGCGTTTACTCCATGAGCGGGACAAGAGAATGCCAAACTTGGGTGGGATATCAGAAACTACTACGTCCATTACAATGCTTTTTGAAGGCAGCTGAGACAGGTTTATGACAAGATATTTTATGAGGCCCAGGCATTTTCCTTTCCTGGAGTCAAAAGAGAAGAGATCATGGTAGGGTTTTGTGATGCTAAGTCCCAACTCATCCATTACTGCTTTTGGAATAAGATTGTGGGACGCTCCTGAGTCTAGCAGACAATTGTGAAGAATTTTGTCATGGATGTTCAGGGATATGTAGAAAGGTGGAGAAGACCCATCCAGTTCTTCAACCATAGGGCCTAGGGTTACTGAGGGCCTGTCATCTTGCAAATTCACAAAATCAACATCTACGGGTGTTTTTGGTTGAAGGGATCGCAGTATAGATGACTTGAAGGAATCATTTTTCATAAGATCAATTAGTGGGAGAGAGATTTTCAGCTTTTGAATTTCTGATTCGAGATTAAAAGGGTAAGACAATTTTTCAGAAGACCTTACCTCTTGTACTGGGGCTTTAAGTTGAATCTAATCAGGGACAGAAAGTGGTAATGGCCTTTGCTGCTATTTTGAAAGGGAGACAGTCTGTTTTGCAGGACCAGCAATCTTTTTGGCGGGAGAAGTTGGCTGCTTTGTAATGACAGGATTCTTTTTTCCAGGGGCAACGGTCACAAGTTTTTTGGCAGCACTCCTAGACCTCAAATTATAACCTCCCTAATCATCTGCCTGATACAATGATTCTTCAGCGATCTATTCGTTCATGAGGGCTTCCTCATAATCAGATTGTGTCAAGAAAGAGGAGTCAATTTTATCCTCCATACAATTGATATTGTCTTCTTCTTCTTCTTCTCCTAGAATAAGCTCTTGTTCTTATTCCAATACAGTGTGCTGGAAAGGAGCTCTGATCCTTTGTTCATCAGCAGGATTCCTATCTCTTTGGAGGATCTGAGTCTGTGGGTTGTTTCTCCTGTAAGGGAGAGTGTTAGGGTTTCTAGGGATGAACTCATTTGGCCCTTTACCTCTTGTAGGTTGTTGGCCTTGAATCTTCAGTTTAGACATCTCAGAGGTCAAGCTATCCAACATCTTAGCCAACTTTTCCATTTTTGTTTCTGACGAGGAGAAAGAGTCTGGAGTTGGTCTCTTTCTATCCATTTTTCCCTTAAGAATTTCAGATGCAGCGATATTGGAATCAACTTCAAGAGCAGCATCTTGCATGAGTAATAAGGACGCAGATCTCCTTTCTCTGAGATGAAGACAGAAATTGGGATCAAAAGCATTTGCATAAGTGATTCTGGATGAAGTGTCTGTAGGTTTGATCTCAGTAGGGATCTTGCCAAACATTTTATTGAATCTCTTTGTGAAAGTTGACACAGACTCGCCATTTTCCCTCTTCAAATTTCCAAATTCTGTGAGGTAATAGAGGTGGTCCCTTCTTTCTCCCCAATGCTTCAAAAACAATTCATCTAGGGCTTCGATGTTAGCTATTGATCCAGCAGGTAACTCTTTGAACCATTTCCTAGCCTGACCGTCTAAACTTTGTACAAAAACCCTAGTACATACATCTTCATGCTCAATATTTATGTTCTCAGCATAACTATAGAATGCCTCTAAATGCTCTTCAGCTGTAAAGTCACCCTCTCCGGTAAACTTAGGCATGTATTTTTGGTAATCTCCAGTAGGCATAGCAGAAAGGGGGTTAGGCAGATTTAGAGGGGCATACCTGGCCACGAGGATTTTTTCCATCTTAGTCAGATGGACAGCCATAGTGGATGTGGGTATGGAAAGGGTAGCATAAGATATCGTTGGTGTGTGGGATAGCCGAGGAGGTACGGGAGGGGATGGAAGTGTTGGGTTTGACCCAATGGAGTCGCCAAGATTTGAGGTGAAAATATTTATGGGATGGTTGGGACAATAGCAATCTTTATAGGACTATGCAAGCAACAAGGCCAATCTTTCTTCACGCTGATCTAGAAGATTCTGCAAGATGTTTTCAATTGCAAGTACATTGGTATGAACAAAAGGATAGCTCTCTTCAAGCTCAGTTGCTAAGGGATTCAGGTAGGAAGAAGAGCCCTCTTCTTTGATGGATTCTAGGATTTCTTTTCCTAATTCATCTTGGGAAACATATTTAGAAATAGGATCTTCAACAGTAGAACTAGTCGAGAGCTCTTCAATTTCCAAATCTTCTGATCTACTTATAATGTTCTGTGAACTAGCTTCTTCAGTAGGCAAAAATTTAAAGGGAGTTTCATTTGATAAAACAGAAGAAGTACCTGATGTGGTTCCCCTTGTAGACCTAGAAATTTGTCTTTGTGAAGCTCTTCCTCTCCTTATAATCTGCTCGGGATCTGAAATAGGTGTCACTGGTGGCCTTTGAGGATTTGCTCTGGTACTTGGTCTTCTCGAAGCCACTTCATTCCAATGGAGTCGCCAGATAGATGATTACAACCAGGAATACCGTCCACACTTTGTCTATCATCGAAGTTGGATCTTATGTCATTCTCCCAGGGAAACTAGTTTCAACTTCCTCTCCCCAGCAGCGGTGCCAAAATGTTATCACTCTAGGAGTCCTTCTAGGCTGTAGGTCAAAGGAGCCTGGTAACTTGCAAATTTTCTTAATGATTTGTGAAATGGATCAAGTTGGATTACTTAATGAAACTCACTCGCTCAAAACATGCCTAGGCATACTCAAATAGATGAGGCTTTTAACCACGCTATTCAAAAATTTTATAAAAGGTAGATGTAGGTAGAAATCCTATTATGCTAGCAGACTCATACAAAATCATATATGAATGGCTAATCACAACAGATAAATGATACTTGACATTCAATTTATCAACACAAAGATAGGATGACAACTATCAAGCATAGACAAATAGAACATACAATGAAATAAACACTTCACTGCAAGTACAGAAAGATAGAAAAGGAAAGCTGAACATAAATGGCAAAAGAATCTCTTATAACCAAGATGCAATGAGAAGTTTGATAGTAATATTATGAAAAAGGTCTCCAAAGTCGAACCATTGTTCTACATCAGTCATAGGCTTAATAGCCTTTACAAAACGGTCAAGATCTTGAAAAATGGATTGAATATACTAAAAATAGCTATCAAAAACAATGTTCTTGAAATTATGAAAGATTCCTACATTCCAAGAGTAACTGCCATCTTGCTAGTCATCCTAACTTCGACAGTTGTAATGAGTCTTCGGAGGCTGGTGAGTGAGGTTGAACTGCTACCTGGAGAATCTGCAGGCCGTTTTTTCCAAAGTAGACGAGAAGATTCCTTTCCTCATCCTGCTGGCATCCTTCAGTATAGAACGAAAAAATAATCATGACTCACTTAAACCTTTAACCATCATTAGAAAACGCCCTTGAGGTGCTTGGAACAGCAAACTCAGGCTCGATGCAAAAACCACTTTCTGCGTTATTCTGTATTTTCGACAGCTGGAAAAATTGGGTTAAAATTTTATTAGCTACAGAAAGCCCTGCTTTCGGTGGCTAATGAACAAGTAGCGTGTTCGCCTAAGCCACCGAGACACCTTTAGTCATTTGGAGTTGGCCATATCCTTTAGCTAGCTAGATGAGTCCCACCTTTATATACTAAGCCTCCAAAAATTGGAGTTTTGGTAGCTAATGAACAATTTCCTATGTTCGCCTAAGCCACCAAAACTGCTTGGTCTAGCCTGCAAAACTTTTGACAAAATTGCGCTTTTTTCGACTTCTGCTACTCATCTTTCTGCTGCTTGGATTTCTCTTCATCCTGGGCCAAAACCGGAGTGTCAGCAAAACTAACTGTTATTGCTGCTAAGGTGTCAAGGTCTGAGTGTACTTCAGGCTAGGGTTTCGGAGTCATTTCTTTACCTCCCAGAAGCTCAACCTTCCTTCTCAACCTGGTATTTTCTTTTATCAATCTTATATTCGTCCCTTTCAACTTGCTATGCTTTTTGGTTAACCCTTGAAATGAGGTATACAACTCATTGTTTCTTTCAGTTAACCTTTCATTTTTCTCCTTGATCACCCTCAAGAGAAGCTCCAGCTCATACACCTGTCTTAACAGTTGATTAATTTTCTGGGATGAGGTCTTCTTTGACTGGCTGGTTGATGCTTCAGTAATCTGTGGATTTGGCTCTTCCTCAGGTGCAGGTGAGAACAGACTTTCACCTCCTACCCCAGCTTCTAGCTCTTCGTCCTCTTCGGAATCTGTGTAAGGCAGGTTGAGGATGTTTTTCCCTTCTGAACCAGCTCCCTCATCCCCAGTCTTACTACTGAATTCTAGTTTCCTTTTAGCCTTCTACATTTTGGGAGTTGAAGAAATGGGGTTGACTGCAATTGGGGAAATAGCCCTCCTCTTCCTTTTCCCACTTCTAGGGGTAGAAGACTTCTTCCCACCTTCTGGTTGGCGCAACTCTGTTTCGAACTCATTCCAGAAGAGGAAGAATGCCCAGTTCATATTTCTCCTTTGCAACAACTCAGAAACTATGAGCTTGATCAAACCATGGTGGTATAGCCTGCCTGCGATTTTGGTTGGCTAGGCTCTAACTTGATGAGCCATTTTAGTCAAGCTTTTGTAGAGATAAAAAGGGAGATTTAGGGGGTTCCTTCCAGTGAAATGGTTCATTAATTTAAAATGGTAAATTAGCACCCTGTTATACCTACCTTCACAGGTTATGTAAACCATAATCGACTTCAACAGATGCTACCATTTATCTTCCAGGTATGACATAGGAATATCTTTCTTCCATACCAGATTCCTATGCTCTAGTTTCAAATAGGACCGAAACTCGAAATCCTTTGTAGCAGTGGTCTTGAACCAATTTTCTCCGGTCGTTGGAAGCTCTGTCACCTTGGCTATAAGGGCTTCGTCTACCTGGAATTCCTCCTTGCCAATTATCGCCCTTGTGCTGTCAAATGTGAGGGAAAATGTTTCGGCTATCTACTGATGAGATCCTTGCAGTTTTTTGCAAAAATTATAGCATCCAAGATCCTTGAAGAGTCGACATACCTCGAGGTGCGCCTCCAGGTAACATATGTCGTGTAATTATTTCCAGAGGACCACTCCTTCACTTTTCTTCATTGTAATCTGCTTCCTGGCACCTGCTGCTAAAAATCAGGCTTGAGGGAACGACGCAAAATCAGGAAAAAGGGGAGCTTGACAACGTGGTGAGAGCGAAGGAGGAGGGGGTGGCGCGATTTTTAGAAACTAAACTCGAGGGATGTGAACTAGAGGGTTAATCACAAGGGTTTAATAATGTGTTACCGTGGCATGATCACACTGGAGGAACAATCTTTTAGAAGATCGGTATGTGGAAGGGTATCAAGGTTCATCTAGCCAGGGTGAGATTATCATGACAGCAGGCTTCACGTTGGGGAAGATCATGTTATTGCTGGAAGTGACCCTTTCGGTAGTTAAGCAATGATGAACCCCCTTTAATTTACGACTAAACCCTTGATTAGACATTTCCACCGTTCGACACCAAGTCAATTTCGGTAGCCGACATTTTTGCCTTTGACACCGCAAGTCGCCGGAAAATTTTTCACAAATGCCTTTGCTTTCGGTGACTATGGACGATCCTACCTTTTGACTGTAAGGTGCGAAAAGTATCTGCCTTTCAGTGGATAATGAACACCGTTGTATCCGCCCAAGCCACCGAAAAACTGTCCCATGAATCACGAAGATGCCTTTGCTTTCGACAGCTGTAGAAGGTTTTATTCTTGAACTACAAACTGTGAAAAGTATCTGCCTTTCGGTGGCTAATGAACACCATCGTATTCACCCAAGCCACCAAAAACTGCCCCATGAACCACGATATATGTCTGCCTTTTCAGTAGTTGGAGAGTTCCGTCTTTCATGTAGTAAGCTGCCGAAGGTAGGGTTTTCGGTAGCTAATGAACCATCGTCAAGTCTGCCTAAGTTACTGAAACCTGGAAATTCTTTTCGGAGAAGAGCAACCTCAAATTTTAATTCAAGCTTCATTACATACTCCAAACTTATGACACTGAACCTCAAATGCATAAAAAAATAAAAAGACAAAACTCCTATCACCTAAACAAGCAACCAGTCTATTTTTATTTGGGGAGATAACACAAGGTATTTTTTCAAAGGAGTTTTTTTTCCAAGGAGTTTTTTCAAACGATATTTCTTTCCAAGGGGTTTTTTCAAAGGATATTTATTACCAAGGAGTTCTTATTTATTTCCAAAGAGTTGCTCTTCAAAGGAGATTTCTTTACAAGGAGTTTTTTATTTCTTTGCAAGGAGATTTCTTTCTTTTCAAGGGGTTTTTTCAAAGAAAATTTATTTCCAAGGATTTTTTCTTCAAATGACTCTTACAAGATTTTTATAAGGTGAAGTGAATTTCAGTTCACGTTTTTATAAATTTTGTAACTGTTTTTAAATCTTAATTTTTTGTTTTTTACTATAAAGTGATGGTTCTTTAATTTAACCTCTACAGATTAAACAATCATGGGCAGTAAGGGAAACCACCAAAGCAAAAGTGATTGTAAATGTGATGATGATGCCCATAGGGAAAGAGAAAAACTCAGATATCAAGCCAAAAAAGCAAGGGTTGCAGAAACAGAAGAGACAATTATTTAAGATATAAATACAAATTTACATAATAATGTTGATGAAATGGAAATTGAAAATAGAGTACAAGAAGAACAAATTGAAGCTGAATAGACCATTTTTGAAGATGTAAATAGCGATTTACATGCTAAAGTTGGTGAAGTCAATATTGAAGATAAATTTAAAGATCCGAAAATTGGACCTGGTATGTATATATCATGTATTTTCCAAATTCATTTTTTATAATGAATTGTATTTTTGGATATATGTTAAATTAAATTTAACTTGATGTATACTTACTTTCACCATTGATGATGAAATGTTAGAAGACATTGATTGCAACAAATATGGAGAAAAAATAGCCATACATGTTGCAAGATATCGTGCTACGCAAATTTATGATGATATTCTCAAAGAATATTCAATAGCAGGACAAGCACAAATTTTGAGATGTTTATTAGTGTCCAAGAAGTTAAAAGGTGTTACATCATTATTGGGTATTCACAAGGCGACAAAAGAGTCGAAATTGAAACATAATGTGATAGAAAATATAAGTGATGCAATAAAAAAATTTGGAAAATCCAGGAAGAAAGATACCAAAGTTGCACGTAGAGCAATTTAGACAACAATTATTTCAACTAGTACTAGACAAAATCGTTTGACAGCACAACTATAAAAAACAATAGGAACCCCAAAAAAGACATTATACAAACATAACAAATTCAAAATGCAAATAGATGAAAATGATGACCTTGCTTGTTGGGAAATTATTTGTAGACAACCTTACAAAGATAAAATGGGAGAAGGTGTTAAAGATATTGTACATAAATATTGGTTGGCACATGCTCGAGTTTCACCAAATTCAAGGGATGTGATATGACAAAGAGTATCACGAAATGTATACTAAATCCATGAAAAACATATAATGTAAATGACACAAGTACAATTGTTCAATAAATTCAAGGAAGATCATCGTGGAATTAATATGTCAATCACTACATTTGCACAACAAAAACCATGGTATGTTAGACCTATTACTATACGTGACACATGTTGTTGTCGTTATCATGTGCAATTTGAATTATATTATAACACTTCTTGAATTTGGTAAAAAAAATTGGACAAATTCACCGCCTCTACCCACAATACGTGAATTCATATCTCAAATTTTATGTGAGAGATATCATGATGAACTATTTTACAATAAGAAATGTGTCAATGGAAAACATTGTCATCCTTGTGGAAATCTTGTTTTATTCCGTAATAAATATCTTATTGATAATTATCAGTCGTTGTCAAATGTAACTGTTGATTGGAGAAGATATGAATGCAATTATTATGCTACAAGTTCTAGTGATGCACATTCCAAACGAATTGATTTGCGAGAAGATAAAATATGTGTGACAGATTTTCTGAAGAAATTTTAAAGTGAAATTTATAAATACACTAGGCATTCACATAGAGCACAATGGAAAGACCTACAATTCAAATAGTCTCATGAAATTTTTCCACCCGGAACAATTTTGTCTATGGTTGATTTTGCAGAAAACTACAAATTTGCTGCACAAAAAGAGATACAAAGTGAATACTATCATTCTGACCAAGTTTCAATATTTGTCCATGTTCTATATAGACATTCTCAACATGATGTCGGGTGGCATTGAAAGCACGTGTGACAATAAAGATGTGATTAAAGAATATCATTTTTATATCAGCGATGATCGTAAACACAATACACATTTTGTTTAGCATTGTAGTGAAAATATTTTCTATGATTCATTAAAAAGATGTGAAGTTAAATTCTATGAACATTGGATATTGTTGGATGGATGTGCGGGACAATTTAAATATTCACGATCATTTTTTTTGTTATTTCGACTTCATAAAGCATCGAACATTAAGCATTGCTGGAATTTGTTTGAAAGTGGACATGGAAAAGGTGAACATGATGGTGCAGGACCATGCCTAAAAAGAGCACTTCGAAGATGGCAAATGAAAAATCCTTCTGCGCAATTTCATTCAGCTGCAAATGTTTTCCAATGGTGTAAATTACATCTAAGCCATGATTATAATCAACAATCAAAAGATGTGCGCAGGTATGTACATGATTTTTTTAATTTATACTAATTGTCAATTTAAATAAATGCTATTTGCAAGTCTATCATTTAAGTATATGTACACTAACATTAAAAGTTGTCATTTGTGATTTATCATATATTGTGTAGGTTCTTTTGGCTTATTGGAATCCAAGATATAGATAGATCAATCCCATACGAGGCTAACACCATACATGGGACTAGAGATTTATACTCTATTAAAAAAAATCCTTCCAAAACGTGTTTGCATTTGACAGTAGAAAGCAATCATGCTTTTATCATATTTGCACTGAAAATGTTGAATCTACAGAAGTTTATGAAAACATAACGAACAACTACGTAAAACATTGGAAACACACAGAGATTAATCCAAAGGGAAAAACGCCACTAGCAAGCTTAGAAGAATTAGAATCAGAAGAAATAGCAATATCATCTAATGGCGATAGAATTTCAAATCTTGTTACAAAAGGTAATGAACTTACAACTTATTTGTTGATTTTTCATTGTTGTCGATCACCTTATGTGTATAGTCAATTTAATTGATTTAAAAACCCTGACATCAATTGTAATTTGCACAGAAGATGTTTTCGCTGTGATTGCACCTTTAGACAACAAAGAAAATGTGAAATATTATTTGATGCGATGCATTGAAGGAAAGATGAAGTTATTGGAGGACTACAATGACAAAGGATTTACATATAAGAGAGGATCCATCATTTTAAAGTTTTTTTTTCCAACAGACCCATATGACTGAAAATCATGTCTACTTTCAGGATTATGAACCTGATGTTATATGTTGTCAATATAGTCATTTAGTATGTGCATCTCGAATAAAATTGGTACAAGTTCCATAAAAAAAAAATTAAAAACTAGAAAATGGAAACTATCTAAATATGACCATGAACGAATAATTGAGGATGGCATTCCATTGTGATGTTTTTAACTATATCGAAAATGAATTGATCGATGTTTTTGTGCATGACAAATGTTGTGTAAAATATACTTTTATATTTAGAACTATAACTATGATCTTGAATGGGAACTAGAATAAGAGTTTAAATGATTGTAATTTAGCATGTTGAAATCGATTTGATAATTATTTGGTAATGAGAACTTTAATAAAAGTTGGAAAAAGTTGAAAACTGTTATATTTCAACTATGGAATGTTGAATGCAAATGTAATTTTACAAGTATTAGATTAAGATAATTGAGTCCATTATATTGAGGGATCATTGGTATTTAAGTATGTGAAGAAAATCATAAATTGGAATCCTTATCAATTTTGATATGTGGTTGTATAGTTAAAACCATTTGACCTTGATTGAATTTGAAGGATTTTAGGGTAATATGTGTGATCTTTAATGTGTAATTTCATGAAAATATTTGGATTGTGATGAATCCATTTCATGCTTCTCTAATGTATTTAATAATGGAAAATTATTATTCTTGATCCATTAAATGGGTTGATCCATTAATGGCTTTGTGGTGAGCTGAACAATTCATATGAATATGATCCATGATTTTTTTGAAACTTTGCTAACCTATGGTTTTTAAATAAATGATACATGCACAAGGATAATATCACTTGTGTAAATAGAGTTTATTTTCATTTTATCTTAGATTATATGAAGATCTTATTTTGATATTTTCACAATATCACTTGTGTAGATAAAATTTAGTTCCATTTGATCTAGATTATATGAAGATCTGATTTTATATGATGATGAAATTGAACATGACTAGTTAAGTTCACATAACTGAAATCGTGCAAAATGGAGATAACAATCATTTGATTTTTAATCACAAACAAGGACTAAAGGATTGTGAAGCTTATGCTAAATTAGAGAAGTGGTTATTTACAACAAATAGATGAAAATTCATCAAATTGTTGTCTAAAATCATTGCTCTAATTTAGCATAAGATTCACAATCATGAAATCCTTGCTCATGATTAAAAAACAAAAAATCGTTAAATCCCCATTTGCCATGATTTCAGTAGCATCTATAGTTCACCAACTAGAAAAGTGTGGTACCTAAACATTGAACATATGAATCATTAGTTAAAAATTGAAAGTATGAATCATTTATATAAGATTCAAGTTATCATTTATGTGAAATTCAAGTTTATTGTTGAAACCAAGATCATATATTAAAAGAGAACCAAGAGGGTTGCAACCTTCACTAAATTTTATTTACATATACACTGAAAATATTTTACATCTGCACTCATAGATTTTTACATCTGCACTCAAAAATTCAAATATATTCACTCAAAAATTGTCAATATTACAAATCTGCACTCAAGGATTAAATCCTGCAAGTCTTAAAACTTGTAACTTTAGATTGCACCTATCAAAACTTAAGGCTAGCATATTCTGAAATTCAATAAAGAAAGCTTCAGAAGTACAAACTGCAAAACACTATATCCTATGAACTAATTTAAAACAACAAATAATTAATGTCTACTTTACATAAAATTTGCAATCTGAAAATTACAAAAAGAAGGTATATCAACTAAAAAGTGTTGTTCTACATCACACACCGATCTAAAATATTCCTGTTTGCGAGGACATGCTCCAACAACAATCACATGCACTTTATATTATTCATAAAATAAAGTAGTTTAAACATTAAAACATGTGTACTAATATATTTTAAAACCATTTCAAGATTGAACATACATTCATGAACATCATGCAAAATCATATTCTAAGCATTTACCACACAAAGTATGCTATGTAATTAACCCAAAAAAAGGTTATATCATTCAAAGAAAATACATAATATGTAAGATCAATGTACATGTATATAATCCAAAAAACAAGTTCCTAAACATGTGAGTTCAATGTACATATATAATCCAAAAATAAAGTTCCTGGATGTCCAAAACAACTACATCATATGTATCAACATAAAGATATATGCAATATGGTAGTATGGGAAAACAAAAAAAGACCAATAAAAATCATTCTCTGAATGAAAGTCCACCACTATCATCCACTGGGGTCTTCCCTTTGCTTCAAAAAGACCAAACCTTTATCATTATAAAATCAGATTATGTATCTCATAAATTATTCAAGTAATTTTAAACTAAATTAAAAAAAAAAAAAAATATTAAACTTATAAAAAAAAATTGCAAAGAATAATTTCAATTATTAACAGAATTACCTCGGTGCCAATATCCACGTCCATCAAAGAACCTATATCCTCACCACCAATTTCCATATGTTCTCGTGTTCCCTAAAATTTAAATTTTGTCAATAAATAAAACATTGTGCAAGTAAAATAAACTAAAATTAAACAATTCACTTAAAACCGAAACAAAAAAATTAAAATCATGAGCTCAATAGAGATGGAAAATCATCAAAAAAGTTGGAATCTAAATAAACCTACATGGATAAGTCACATTAACAATAAGATACATAGATAAATTAAACAAAGAATAGTTGTATGTACGGATTTTGATAGAGAAGCAAGTGAACGGTCAGGCTAGCAAAATATAGCAGAGCTGAAACAATGTCTGTAAATGTAAAAATGACACAGGCCACAGGTCATTAATATGCTCTGATACCACTGTTAGATTCTCAAATGAGAAGATAGGCAGTAATACACATAAGACAGAAAAGATTGATGTGGAAACTCATCAAATCTCATTAATTAAATGTAAATATATACAAATGATCATATATTTATATTTATTTAATAAATATAAATAATAAATAAACAAATTTTTAAAAATAACAAAATGAAATATTTATATTTGAAAGAATACATCTAAAAGTTATTGTTAAATTGTAAATACATTTAAAATTGATTGTTAAATTGTGATTTGCAAATACTAAAATATTTTTGGTATTAAGAGATAATAATTAAACTTTAAGGTAGAAAGATCAATGTTTTAGGGCCATGATAATTTTAATTAATTGTAAAAAAAAATTGTATTAAGATATAATAATTAAACTTTAAGGTAGAAGATCAATTTTGTAGAGCCTTGATTAAGGTTATGGGTGTAATAAAAATCTAAGATTATGACTATCATTTCATTATCAATGGAAAAAGATCATTTATTTAATAAATTATTTAAAAAAAATACTTATGCATCATCATTTACTCAAAAACATCATGTTAAAATTCTTAGTTTTATCTCAAATAAAACTCATGGTTTTACTTTAAATATTTATATAAATATAATTCATTGTTTGGTTGTACCATCTTATTATCAATGGAAAAAAATACCATTTATTTAATAGTAAATCCTATGATTTAAAATGGATTACTTATACAATATTTTTAAATAAAAAATATGAATATAAACATCAATACAATAAATTATTAATTTTGTATTTTTATACATCATAAAATATTAAAGCATCAACATATTGTATCTAAGTCACATAACTATGAATGTATAAATGCTTAATAAAGGATCTTTGCGAAGACAAAGATAAATCAAAATCATTACTATATAAATTAAACATAAACATTTTGTTTCCAAAAAGATAATGTATGATATTTTTGAAACAAAAGTCTTGCCGGACTTAACTTGAACTGCAATTTGCATGTGCCTTCTTTTGATGTAATGGTATTAAGGCATTTTTTTGGTGTTTGTTAACAACCCTCGCTTATGTTGTTTCATGTCTCCTAGGTTGTTTTCTTGTAAAGACTAATCATGCATGGAGTAAGGTTCCATATGAAACCTGCATAATTATTCCATTCATATTTATTTCAATGATTTCAAAGAATAATAGCTTTGATATAGTGTATTGTTATGTGCATCATAGGATTCTTTGATGATGTTGACCTTCCATTCAATTTGGGTCGGTTAAACTACAATAATATTCATTGGATTTTCATGTTTGGTTTATCTTATGAAAACCCAACTTATGTCCTTAAATTTTGCTAAGTATTGAGTAATAAAGCTCGTTGCCTATAATTTTTTAATCAGTATGTACTACAATAGTCATATAATGGAAATCAACTCTAGTTTTGACTTCGATCTGTATTGTTATTTCCATTAATTGTATTGTTATTTACGTTAATTATATACTATATGTCATTATTTATTTTGCATATCTTGTGGTTACAAGATATTTTGTACAGTGCGAGTGAAATGGGATAAATGTTAATATTATAAAGAAACTTAGCGCTTAAATTAAACTAAGTAAGATCTTAGATAAATATAAGTAATGATATATTACCATCAAAGAAAAATGATCTGTTTCCATCAAAGGTAGCCAAGTTTTTAAATCACGATGTGCAAAATGGCCGTAATAAAATGGGTATATCTCATAAATGTCCACAAGTCTCATAAGCAGAGTACTTTTTTTTAAATGACATTTTTAGAAAGGTTTACCAATGATTTAATGCTTAGTTTTAAAAAACTTGAATGTATATGAGAGGGTCTCATAAGCAATGGAAGGTTTCCCATGGTTGCGGGTGTCAGCATGACACATGGGGCCATCCGCCCAGCACGTGGAGAGCACGAGGGGAGGGATCCTCGCACCCCACACCCATAATGCCCCACGCGTTCTCTTGCCCTGTCTCCTGCCTGCCCACGTTGTTGCTTGCCTCCGCACCTGTCTGCCCACCCATCTAAGTGCCCTACCATATGTCTGCATCCACAACTAGCCACCTCCACACTTGTGGCTTAATGGCCCCCTCCCACACTCTCGCTCACAAGTCCCCTCACATTTCCTCTGGTCGCCACCCTGGTACTGCTCGACCGCACCTCGACCCTCTGCGCATTCAAGACTGCCATCCGTTCGGCTCTTGGCTCTTTCAATTCTGCTCTCTGCTCTTTATTATGGCTCATGTGAACACCACCAAAGGCTTCCAGTCTCCTCGCTATTAAAACGGTCCTACACACACCAGATACGGCACCTAGTCTGCTTCTTCGAACCTGTGGTTCGGCTTTTAGCACCCTTGTATTCAGCTACACTTCTGGTTCTGGACCCTCACGGCTCTTTCCGCCATGACCAAGTCGCGTGGTATTTCTCGTCGAGGTGGTGGGAACCGTTGCAAAAGCCAGAGCACCATAGGCTTTGGGGATGGATTTGATAATGGTATTTCCTTTGCTAGTCTCAACCTGATTGAAGATTGGGAGGGGCAACTGGTGGCGGACCACTTGGCCTCTGGCTCCAATGGTGGCTCCATCAACCACTATTGGCTCATGAAAAACATGTTGGAGAAGATTCTAGACAATATGTTGGGAAACTGGGGTTCTGCAAGGAACCAAATATTGGCCACCAGGGCCAAGCTCGTTGCGCTAGATAAGAGTCTGGCTAATATCGATGCCACCTTCTCCTAGAGCCAGCACGCTATCGTGAGCTGAAACCCAATTCAGGTTGACTCTGTTGGAAAAGGTGAAGGTGGCCCCAGATGTGTCTCTAGCGTCCCAACTGAAGGGCCAGTCGCAGCTGCTGTAGCGGATACCTCGGATCCTTTTCTTGTTGCCCCTGCCTCGCCTACGGCTCCTCTCGTGAATTTTTCGATTCCTTCCACGATGGGTTCCCCACCCTGCAAACGACTGTGCAGCCACTCCGAGCCCGGCCTCCTGGCTTCCAGGAAGACAGAGTCGCTTCCCGTCAAGCTGCCGAAGGATGTCTTTCCAGGGTGCTGCCCCATCCTGGAAGATTCCCGTCTAAGTAAATTATTTCATGACATCTTTGGAGCTCGACGAGAGGACCGAGTCTCTCCGCTCTAGTTTTTGTGTTGGCTTCACTCTTGTTTTCTGTAAATTTTGTGTCAATGCTGAGATAATCTGTGTTCAGTTAATCCTTTGTTCTCTGGTCGTGCCACTGATGACAACTTTCTATTTTGAGGCAAGATGGTTTGTAATACTCTTGTTGCTTCAGCTATTTTTTCTATGCCGGGATTGACCCTTCATCGCTGGCCGCTCTGTAATCTTATATTTTTACTTAATTAAACACTGTGCAATTATACAAAAAAAAAAGCAATGGAAGGTTGCATGAGAAAATGAGAGGTTCCTTTATTGAAAATAGTTTAAATTACATAAGTTTCTGCTCTATATTTTATATTTTAAACACATATAATTGAGAGTCAAGTCAACCTTACTATGCATACTATAACAGATTTTTAGTAAAATAGCAATTAAATATTTAAATTTGATATTTATAAATACTTTCAACTATGAAATAGATATTTATAAATATTAAATATTAATAAAAAAGTAATTACAATTTCCTTTTATAAATAAATAAAATATAATCTTGTCATTAGTTTGGAAATCAAATTATATATATATATCAAAGTGGTTCACAACCTCGGAGAAGAGTTGTTATGTCCACTGGAAGAATTCACAAGGGGCCTCATTCCACGGGAAGAATTCACAACTAAATCCATGAATATGGGTGTCTATTTTGGGGGGTCTTATGAGAAAATAAATCTGATTTTTTCATGTTCTTCAACTCTGAGCGAACAAAAGTGATATTTTTTGTTTAGAATTTCACTTTTTAGTTAAAAAAAAACTTTTAGAGAATTATGTTAGCTTCCTATTCATATTTTTTTCAAAATGTTTTATTGAGATTTGATATGTCAATTTGACAAATGTTTGACAATATGTTCTTATAAAATGAAAGGACTAAAAACTAGTCATGTTTTTTTATGGGCCTAAAATCATTGTTAAACTTGTGATTTGCAAAAACAAAATATGCTACGACAATCTACACAAAATGTACTACTGCATTATTATAATTTTCTAACCAATGGGTCTATATACTAATTATTATATTTTTTTGAATTTGGTTAATGGGGAAAGGTTGTCAATCTTCTACATGTTTTTTTAATGGGACATTTCTCTCAATTTACACTAAATATAAAACATCTAAGAATACCCTTTTGAAGTAGACACTCCAATTAACTACACCATATTTTTTTCAATTTTGTTTATGGTGTATTTTTAAAATTATGAATTTTTCATTTCACCTCATTCTGAAAGCAATGAAACCAAATTGAACACATGTTAACGAAAAAAATTACAATTATCATATCTCACTTAAAAACAACAAAATCTATACCAACAAAGAGTAGATTCAATCACTAAACTAACGATATCAACTCCGACAGTCAATTTGCACTATAACAGATTCTTTTTAGCTTCTGAAAATAGAAAAACCTGAAAACTGTGAAGTTTTCAGGTCTCAGATAGTATTCGACCGAATAATTATTCGGCCAAATAACTATTTTCTGTTACCAAACCGTTAGAAATAACAACGGTTGTTCGGCCGAAAAAAGCAATGCAAAAAACTTTTTAGCGGCCGGAAAAGAAAAAAGATATTAAATTATTTATAATTATATAAATAAAACTGAAGGAGTCATTATTTCGCATCTTTTTTTTCCGTAGATGTCTCTATAAAATATTTTTGAAGGGGTTTTTTTAAAGGAGATTTCTTTCAAGGAGTTCTTATTTCTTTCCAAGGCGTTTTTCAAAGGAGTTTTTTTTCCAAGGGGTTTTTTCAAAGGAGATTTATTTCCAAGGAGTTCTTATTTCTTTCCAAGGGGTTTTTCCAAAGGATATTTATTGCCAAGGAGTTCTTATTTATTTCCAAAGAGTTGTTCTTCAAAGGAGATTTCTTTACAAGGAATTTTTTATTTCTTTGCAAGGAGATTTCTTATTTCTTTTCAAGGGATTTTTTCAAAGCAAATTTCTTTCCAAGGAGTTTTTCTTCAAAGGACTCTTACAAGATTTTTGTAAGGTGAAGTAAATTTTAGTTCACATTTTTATAAATTTCGTAATTGTTTTTAAATCTTAAATTTTTATTTTTTACTATAAAGTGATGATTCTTTAATTTAACCTCTAGATATTAAACAATCATGGGCAGTAGGAGAAACCACCAAATCAAAAGTGACCATAAACGTGATGATGATGCTCATAGGGAAAGAGAAAAACTCAGATATCAAGCCAAAAAAGCAAGGGTTGCAAAAACAGAAGAGACAATTATTAAAGATATAAATACAGATTTATATGATAATATTGATGAAATGGAAATTGAAAATAGAGTAGAAGAAGAACAAATTGAAGCTAAATAGACCATTGTTGAAGATGTAAATAGCGATTTACATGCTAATGTTGATGAAGTCAATATTGAAGATAAAGTTAAAGATCCAGAAATTGGACCTGGTATGTATATATCATGTATTTTTCAAATTCATTTTTTATAATGAAATGTATTTTTGGATATATGTTAAATTAAATTTAACTTGATGTATAGGTACTTTCACCATTGATGATGAAATGTTAGAAGACATTGATTGCGACAAATATGGAGAAAAATAGCCATACATGTTGCACGATATCGTGCTACGCAAATTTATGATGATATTCTCAAAGAATATTGAAAAGTAGGACAAGAACAAATTTTGAGATGTTTATTAGTGTCCAAGAAGTTAAAAGGTGCTACGTCATTATTGGGTATTCACAAGGTGACAAAAGAGTTGAAATTGAAACATAATGTGATAGAAAATATAAGTGATGCAATAAAAAAAATTGAAAAATCCAGGAAGAAAGATACCAAAGTTGCACGTAGAGCAATTCAGACAACAATTATTTCAGCTAACACTAGACAAAATTGTTTGACAACACAACTAACAAAAACAATAGGAACCTCAAGAAAGAAATTATACAAACATAACAAATTCAGAATTCAAATAGATGAAAATGATGAACTTGCTTGTTGGGAAATTATTTGTAGACAACCTTACAAAGTTAGAATGGAAGGTTAAGGATATTGTACATAAATATTGGTTGGCACATGCTCGAATTTAACCAAATTAAAGGGATGTGATACGATAAAGAGTATCACGAAATGTATATGAAATCCATGCAAAACATATAATGTAAATGACACAAGTACAATTGTTCAATAAATTCAAGGAAGATCATCGTGGAATTAATATGTCAATCACTACATTTGCACAACAAAAACCATGGTAGCTTAGACCTATTACTATACATGACACATGTTTTTGTTTTTATCATGTGCAATTTAAATTATATTACAACAATCTTCTTGAATTTGGTAAAATGTTTTGGACAAATTCACCACCTTTGCCCACAATACGTGAATTCATATCTCAAATTCTATGTGAGAGAGATCATGATGAACTATTTTACAATAAATTATGTGTCAATGGAAAACATTGTCATCATCGTGGAAATCTGGTTTTATTCCGCAATAAATATCTTATTGATAATTATCAGTCGTTGTCAAATGTAACCGTTGATTGGGTAAGATATCAATACAACAATTATGCTACAAGTTCTAGTGATGCACATTCCAAATGAATTGATTTGCGAGAAGATAAAATATGTGTGAAAGATTTTTTGAAGAAATTTGAAAGTGAAATTTATAAATACACCAAGGATTCACATAGAGCATGATGGAAAGACCTACAATTCAAATAGTCTCATGAAATTTTTCCACCCGGAACAATTTTGTCTATTGTTGATTTTGCAGAAAACTACACATTTGCTGCACAAAAAGAGATACAAAGTGAATACTATCATTCTGACCAAGTTTCAATATTTGTCCATGTTCTATATAGACATTCTCAACACAATGTTGGTGGCATTGAAAGCATGTGTGAGAATCGAGATGTGATTAAAGAATATCATTTTTATATCAGTGATGATCGTACACACGATACACATTTTCTTCAGCATTGTATTGAAAATAATTTCTATGATTCATTAAAAAGATGTGAAGCTAAATTCAATGAACATTGGATATTTTCAGAGGGATGTGCGGGACAATTTAAATCTTTATGATCTTTTTTTTGTTATGTCGACTTCATAAAGCATCGAACATTAAACATTGCTGGAATTTCTTTGAAAGTGGACATGGAAAAGGTGAACATGATGGTGCAGGACCATGCCTAAAAAGAGCACTTCGAAGATGGAAAATGAACCATCCTTCTGTGCAATTTCATTCAGCTATAAATGTTTTCCAATGGTGTAAATTACATCTAAGCCATGATTATAATCAACAATCAAAATATGTGCGCAGGTATGTACACGATTTTTTTAATTTATATTAATTGTCAATTTAAATAAATGTTATTTGCAAGTCTATCATTTAAGTATATGTACACTAACATTAAAAGTAGTCATTTGTGATTTATCATATATTGTGTAGGTTCTTTTGGCTTATTTGAATCAAAGATATAGATAGATCAATCCCATACGAGGCTAACACCATACATGGGACTAGATATTTTTACTATATTAAAAACAAATTCTTCCAAAACGTGTTTGCATTTGACGGTAGAAAGCAATCATGCTTTTATCATATTTGCACTGAAAATATTGAATCTACGGAAGTTTGTGAAAATATAACGAACAACTACGTAAAACATTGGAAACACACAGAGATTAATCCAAAGGGGAAAATGCCACTAGCAAGCTTAGAAGAATTAGAATCAGAAGAAATAGCAATACCATCTAATGGCAATAGAATTTCAGATTTTGTTAGAGAAGGTAATGAACATACAACTTATTTGTTAATTTTTCATTGTTGTCCATCACCTTATGTGTATAGTCAATTTAATTGATTTAAAAACCCTGACGTCAATTGTAATTTACACAGGAGATGTTTTCGTTGTGATTGCACCTTTAGACAACAACAAAAAATGTGAAATATTATTTGATGCGATGCACTGAAGGAAAGATGAAGTTATTGGAGGACTACAATGACAAAGGATTTACATATGAGAGAGGATCTATCATTTTAAAAGGTTATTTTTTTCAACAAACCCATATGATTGAAAATTATGTCTACTTTCATAATTATGAACCTGATGTTATATGTTGTCAATATAGTCATTTAGTATGTGCGTCTCGAATAAAATTGGTACAACTTTCCATCGAAAAAAAATTAAAAACTAAAAAATGGAAACTATCCAAATATGACCATGAACGAATAATTGAGGATGGCATTCCATTGTGATGTTTTTAACTATATCGAAAATGAATTGATCAATGTTTTTGTGCATGTCAAATGTAGTGTAAAGTATATTTTTATATTTAGAACTATGATTATGATCTTGAATGGGAACTTGAATAAGAGTTTAAATGTTTGTAATTTAGCATGTTGAAATCGATTCGATAATTATTTGGTAATGCGAACTTTAATAAAAGTTGGAAAAAGTTGAAAATTGTTATATTTCAACTATGGAATGTTGAATGCAAATGTAATTTTACAAGTATTAGATTAATCTAATTGAGTCCATTATATTGAAGGATCATTGGTATTTATGTATGTGAAGAAAATCCTAAATTGGAATCCTTATCAATTTTGAAATGTGGTTGCATAGTTAAAACCATTTGACCTTGATTGAATTTGAAGGATTTTAGGGTAATATCTGTGATCTTTAATGTGTAATTTCGTGAAAAGATTTGGATTGTGATGAATTCATTTCATGCTTCTCTAATGTATTTAATAATGGGAAATTATTATTCTTGATCCATTAAATGGGTTGATCCATTAGTGGCTTTGTGGTGGGTTGAACAATTCATATGAATATGGTCCATGATTTTTTTGGAACTTTGTTAACCTATGGTTTTTAAATAAATGATACATGCACAAGGATAATATCACTTGTGTAAATAGAGTTGAGTTCCATTTGATCTTAAATTATATGAAGATCTTATTTTGAATTTTTGACAATATCACTTGTGTAGATAGAATTTAGTTTCATTTGATCTAGATTATATGAAGATCTGATTTTATATGATGATTAAATTGAACATAATTAGTTAAGTTCGCATAACTGAAATCATGGCAAATGGAGATAATGATCATTTGATTTTTAATCACAAACAAGGACTACAGGATTGTGAAGCTTATGCTAAATTAGAGCAGTGGTTATTTACAACAAATCAATGAAAATTCATCAAATTGTTGTCTAAAATCATTGCTCTAATTTAGCATAAGATTCACAATCATGAAATCCTTGCTTATGATTAAAAAACAAAAAATCTTTAAATCCCCATTTGCCATGATTTCAGAAGCATCTATAGTTCACCAACTACAAAACTGTGGTACCTGAACATTGAACATATGAATCATTAGTTAGAAATTGAAAGTATGAATCATTTATATAATATTCAAGTTATCATTTATATGAAATTCAAGTTTATTGTTGAAACCAAGATCATATATTAAAAGACAACCAAGAGGGTTGAAACCTTCACTAAATTTTAATTACATATACACTGAAAATATTTTACATCTGCACTCAAAAATTGTCAATACTACAAATCTAACTCAAGGATTAAATCCTGCAGGTCTTAAAACTTGTAACTTTAGATTGCACCTATCAAAACTTAAGGCTAGCATATACTGAAATTCAATAAAGAAAGTTTCAGGAGTGCAAACTGCAAAACACTATATCCTATGAACTAATTTAAAACAACAAATAATTAATGTCTACTTTACATAAAATTTGCAATCTGAAAATTACAGAAAGAAGGTATATCAACTAAATAGTGTTGTTCTACATCACAGAGTGATCTAAAATATTCCAGTTTGTGAGGACATGCTCCAACAACAATCACATGGACTTTATATTATTCATAAAATAAAGTAGTTTAAACATTAAAATATGTGTACTAATATATTTTAAAACCATTTCAAGATTGAACATACATTCATGAACATCATGCAAAATCATATTCTAAGCATTTACCACACAAAGTATGCTATGTAATTAGCACAAAAAAAAAAGTTATACCATTCAAAGAAAATACAGAATATGTAAGATCAATGTACATGTATATAATCCAAAAAACAAGTTCCTGAACATGTGAGTTCAATGTACATATATAATCCAAAAATAAAGTTCCTGGATGTCCAAAACAACTACATCATATGTATCAACGTGAAGATATATGCAATATGGTAGTATGGGAAAACAAAAAAAGACCAATAAAAATCATTCTCTGAATGAAAGTCCACCACTATCATCCACTGGGGTCTTCCCTTTGCCTCGAAGAGACCAAACCTGCAACATTATAAAATCAAATTATGTATCTCATAAATTATTCAAACAATTTTAAACTAAATTCAAAAAAATAAAATATTAAATTTATAAAAAAAATTGAAAAGAATAGTTCAATTATTAACAAAATTACCTCGTTGCCAATATCCACATCCATCAAAGAACCTATATCCTCACCACCAATTTCCGTATGTTCTCATGTTCCCTAAAATTTAAATTTTGTCAATAAATAAAACATTGTGCAAACAAAATAGACTAAAATTAAACAATTCACTTAAAACCGAAACAAAAAAATTAAAATCATGATCTCACAAGAGATGAAAAACCATCAAAAAAGTTGGAATCTAAATGAACCTACATGGATAAATTGGAATCTAAATGAACATAGATAAATTGAACAAAAAATAGTTGTAGGTACGGGTTTTGATACGGAAGCAGGTGAACGGTCAGGCTAGCAAAATATAGCAAAGCTGAAACAATTTCTGTAAATGTAAAAATGACACAGGCCACAGGTCATTAATATGCTCTGATACCACTGTTAGATTCCCAAATGAGAAGATAGGCAGTAATACGCATAAGACAAAAAAGATTGGCGTGGAAGCTCATTAAATCTCATTAATTAAATTTAAATATATACAAATGATCATATATTTATTTTTATTTAATATAAATAATAAATAAACAAATTTTAAAAAATAACAAATAAAATAACAAAATGAAATATTTATATTTGAAAGAATACATTTAAAAGTTATTGTTAAATTGTAAATACATCTCAAATTTATTGTTAAATTGTAATTTGCAAATACTAAACAAAAAAAAATTAATTAATTGTAAAATATGTTTGGTATTAAGAGATAATAATTAAACTTTAAGGTAGAAAGATCAATGTTTTAGGGTCGTGACAATTTTAATTAATTTTAATTATTTTTGGTATTAAGAAATAATAATTAAACTTTAAGGTAGAAGATCAATGTTTTAGGGCCAAGATTAAGGTTATGGGTGTAATAAAAATTATGACTATGTCATTTCATTACCTATGGAAAAGGATCATTTATTTAAGAAAAATGCTTATTCTTCATCATTTGCTCAAAAACATCATGTTAAAATTCTTAATTTTATCTCAAACAAAACTTATCGTTTTAGTATAAATATTTATATAAATATAATTCATTGTTTAGCTATACCATTCTATTATCAATGGAAAAAATACCATTTATTTAATAGTAAATCCTATAATTTAAAATGGATTACTTATACAATACTTTTAAATAAAAAATATGAATATAAACATCAACACAATAAATTATTAATTTTTTATTTTTATACATCATAAAATATTAAAGCATGAACATATTGTATCTAAGTCATATAACTATGAATGTATAAATGCTTAATAAAGGATCTTTGCGAAGACAAAGATAAATCAAAATCATTACTATATAAATTAAACATAAACATTTTGTTTCCAAAAAGATAATGTATGATATTTTTGAAACAAAAGTCTTGCCGGACTTAACTTGAAGTGCAAATTTGAACTGCAATTTACATGTGCCTTCTTTCGATGTAATGGTATTAAGGGATTTTTTTGGTGTTTGTTAACAACCCTCGCTTATGTCGTTTCAAGTCTCCTAGGTTGTTTTCTTGTAAAGACTAATCATGCATGGAGTAAGGTTCCATATGAAACCTGCAGAATTGTTCCATTCATATTTATTTCAATGATTTCAAAGAATAATAGCTTTGATATAGTGTATTGTTATGTGCATCACAGGATTCTTTGATGATGTTGACCTTCCAATAATAGCTTTGATATAGTGTATTGTTATGTGCATCACAGGATTCTTTGATGATGTTGACCTTCCATTCAATTTGGGTCGGTTAAACTACAATAATATTCATTGGATTTTCATGTTTGGTTTATCTTATGAAAACCCAGCTTCTATCCTTAAATTTTGCTAAGTATTAAGCAATAAAGCTCGATGCCTATAATTTTCCAATCAGTATGTACTACAATAGACATATAATGGAAATCAACTCCAGTTTTGACTTCGATCCGTATTGTTATTTACGTTAATTGTATTGTTATTTGCGTTAATTATATACTATATGTCATTATTTATTTTGCATATCTTGTGCTTACAAGATATTTTGTACAATGTGAGTGAAATTGGATAAATGTTAATATTATGAAGAAACTTAGCGCTTAAATTAAACTAAGTAAGATGAAGATCTGAGATAAATATAAGTAATGATCTATTACCATCAAAGAAAAATGATTTGTTTCCATCAAAGGTAGCCAAGCTTTTAGTTCGCGATGTGCAAATTGGCCGAAATAAAGTGGGTATATCTCATAAATGTCCACAAGTCTCATAAGCAGAGTACCTTTTTTTAAATGGGATTTTTACAAGGGTTTACCAATGATTTAATGATTAGTTTTAGAAAACTTGAATGCATATGAGAGGGTCTCATAAGCAATGAAAGGTTTCCCACGGCTGCGGGTGTCATCATGACACATGGGGCCATCCGTCCAGCACGAGGGGAGGGATCCTCGCACCCCGCACCCATAATTCCCCACGCGTTCTCCTGCCCTATCTCCGGCCTTCCCACGCTGATGCTCGCCACCTGTATGCCCGCTCATCTACCTACCCTACCATCTATCCGCCTCCACAGCTGCCCACCTCCGCACTTGTGGCTTAATGGCCCCCTCCTGCACTCTCGCTCACAAGTCCCCTCACATTTCCTTACTATGCATACTATAATAGATTTTTAGTAAAATAGCAATTAAATAATTAAATTTGATATTTATAAACACTTTCAACTATGAAATAGATATTTATAAATATTAAATATTAATAAAAAAGTAAATACAAATTCTTTTTATAAATAAATAAAATATAATCTTGTCATTAGTTTGGAAATCAAATTATATATATATATATATATATCAAAGTGGTTCACAACCTCGAAGAAGAGTTGTTATGTCCACTAGAAGAATTCACAAGGGGCCTCACTCTACGGGAAGAATTCACAACTGAATCCATGAAGATGGGTGTCTATTTTGGGGGGTCTTATGAGAAAATAAATCTGATTTTTTCATTTTTTTCAACTTTGGGCGAACAAAAGTTATATTTTTGTTTAGAATTTCATTTTTCAGTAAAAAAAAAACTTTTAGAGAATTATGTTAGCTTTATATTCAAAAAAACTTCAAAATTTTTTATTGAGATTTGATATGTCAATTTGACAAATGTTTGACAGTATGTTCTTATAAAATGAAGGGACTAAAAAATAGTCATATTTTTTACGAGCCTAAAATCATTGTTAAACTTGTGTTTTGCAAAAACAAAATATGCTACAACAATCTACACAAAATGTACTACTGCATTACTATAATTTTGTAACCAATGGATCTATATACTAATTATTATATTTTTTTGAATTCAATCAATGGGGAAAGGTTGTCGATCTTCAACATGTTTTTTTTACGTGACATTTCTCTCAATTTACACTAAATATAAAACATCTAAGAATACCCTTTTGAAGTAGACACTCCAATTAACTGCAACATATTTTTTCAATTTTGTTTATAGTGTATTTTTAAAGTTATGAATTTCTCATTACATCTCATTCTGAAAACGATGAAACCAAATTGAACACATGTTAACAAAAAAAAATACAATTATCAGATCTCACCTAAACACAACAAAATCTATACCAACAAAGAGTAGATTCAATGAATAAACTAACAATATCAAGTCCGAAAGTCAATTTGCACTGTAACAGATGGTTTTTCGCTTCCGAAACTAGAGAAACAGTTTCCAGGTCTCAGATAGTATTCGGCCGAATGATTATTTGGCCGAATAACTATTTTCCATTACCAAACTGTTATAAATAACAACAGTTGTTCGGCCGAAAAATGAAACGCAAAATTTTTTTCGGCGGCCGAAAAAAAAAAAAAAAAAAAAAAAAAAAAAAGAAGAAGAAGAAGAAGAAGAAAAGAAAAAAAAAAAAAAAAGATATTAAATTATTTATAATTGTATAAATAAAATTGAAGGAGTCATTATTTCGCATCTTTTTTTTCCGTAGATGTCTCTAACAAATATTTTTGAAGGGATTTTTTCAAAGGAGATTTCTTTCAAGGAGTTCTTATTTCTTTCAAGGGCGTTTTTCAAAGGAGTTTTTTTTTCCAAGGGGTTTTTTCAAAGGAGTTTTTTTTCCAAGGTATTTTTTCAAAGGAGTTTTGTTTCCAGGGGGTTTTTTCAAAAGAGATTTCTTTCCAAGGAGTTCTTATTTCTTTCCAAGCGGTTTTTTCAAAGGATATTTATTGCCAAGGAGTTTTTATTTATTTCCAAAGAGTTGTTCTTCAAAGGAGATTTCTTTACAGGGAGTTTTTTATTTCTTTGCAAAGAGATTTCTTATTTCTTTTCAAGGGGTTTTTTCAAAGGAAATTTCTTTCCAAGTAGTTTTTCTTCAAAGGACTCTTACAAGATTTTTATAAGGTGAAGTTAATTTCATTTCACGTTTTTATAAATTTCGTAACTGTTTTTAAATCTTAAATTTTTATTTTTTTACTACAAAGTGATGATTCTTTAATTTAACCTGTACAGATTAAACAGTCATGGGCAGTAAGAGAAACCACCAAAGCAAAAGTGATCATAAACGTGATGATGATGCTCATAGGGAAAGAGAAAAACTCAAATATCAAGCCAAAAAAGAAAGGGTTGCATAAATAGAAGAGATAATTATTGAAGATGTAAATACAGATTTACATGATAATGTTGATGAAATGGAAATTGAAAATAGAGTACAAGAAGAAAATATTGAAGCTGAACAGACCATTGTTGAATATGTAAATATCGATTTACATGATAATGTTGATGAATTCAATATTGAAGATCAAGTTCAAGATCCGGAAATTGGACCTGGTATGTATATATTATGTATTTTCCAAATTCATTTTTTATAATGAATTGTATTTTTGGATGTATGTTAAATTAAATTTAAATTGATGTATAGGTATTTTCACCATTGATGATGAAATGTTAGAAGACATTGATTGCGACAATATGGAGAAAAAATAGCCATACATGTTGCACGATATCGTGCTACGCAAATTTATGATGATATTCTCAAAGAATATTCAATAGAAGGACAAGCACAAATTTTGAGATGTTTATTAGTGTCCAAGAAGTTAAAACGTTTTATGTCATTATTGGGTATTCACAAGGTGACAAAAGAATCGAAATTGAAACATAATGTGATAGAAAATATAAGTGATGCAATAAAAAAATTTGAAAAATCCAGGAAGAAAGTTACCAAAGCTGCACGTAGAGCAATTCAGACAAAAATTATTTCATCTAGTACTAGCCAAAATCATTTGACAACACAACTAGAAAAAACAATAGGAACCTCAAGAAAGACATTATACAAACATAACAAATTCAAAATGCAAATAGATGAAAATGATGAACTTGCTTGTTGGAAAATTATTTGTAGACAGCCTTATAGAGATAGAATGGGAGAAGGTGTTAAAGATATTGTACATAAATATTGGTTGGCACATGCTCAAGTTTCACCAAATTCAAGGGATGTGATACGACAAAGAGTATCACGAAATGTATATGAAATCCATGCAAAACATATAATGTAAATGACATAAGTACAATTGTTCAATAAATTCAAGGAAGATCATCATGGAATTAATATGTCAATCACTACATTTGCACGACAAAAACCATGGTATGTTAGACCTATTACTATACGTGACATATGTCTTTGTCGTTATCATGTGCAATTTGAATTATATTACGACACTTTTCTTGAATTTGGTAAAATGTTTGGGACAAATTCGTGCCACCTATGCCCACAATACGTGAATTCATATCTCAAATTCTATGCGAGAGAGATCATGATGAACTATTTTACAATAAGAAATGCGTCTATGGAAAACAATTTCATCATTATGGAAATTTGGTTTTATTTCGCAAAAAATATCTTACTGATAATTATCAGTCGTTGTCAAATGTAACCGTTGATTAGAGAAGATATGAATACAGCAATTATGCTACAAGTTCTACTGATGCACATTCCAAACGAATTGATTTGCGAGAAGATAAAATATGTGTGACAGATTTTCTGAAGAAATTTGAAAGCAAAATTTATAAATACACCAAGCATTCACATAGAGCATGATGGAAAGACCTTCAATTCAAATAGTCTCGTTAAATTGTTCCACCGGGAACAATTTTGTCTATGGTTGATTTTGCAGAAAACTACACATTTGTTGAACAAAAATAGATACAAAGTGAATACTATCATTCAGACCAAGTTTCAATATTTGTCTATGTTCTATATAGACCTTCTCAACACGATGTTAGTGGCATTGAAAGCACGTGTGACAATCGAGATTCGATTAAAGGATATCATTTTTATATCAGCGATGATCGTACACACGATACACATTTTGTTCAGCATTGCATTGAAAATATTTTCTATGATTCATTAGAAAGATGTGAAGTTAAATTATATGAACATTGGATCGAGTCGGATGGATGTGTGGAACAATTTAAATCTTCACGATCATTTTTTTGATTATGTCGACTTCATAAAGCATCAAACATTAAACATTGCTGGAATTTCTTTGAAAGTGGACATGGAAAAGGTGAACATGATGGTGCAGGACCATGCCTAAAAAGAGCACTTCGAAGATGGCAAATGAACCATCCTTCTGCGCAATTTCATTCAGCTGCAAATGTTTTCCAATGGTGTCAATTACATCTAAGCCATGATTATAATCAACAATCAAAAGATGTGCGCAGATATGTACACGATGTTTTTAATTTATATTAATTGTCAATTTAAAAAAATGTTATTTGCAAGTCTATCATTTAAGTATATGTATACTAACATTAAAAGTTGTCATTTGTGATTTATCATATATTGTGTAGGTTATTTTGTCTTACTAGAATCCAAGATATAGATAGATCAATCCCATACGAGGCTAACACCATACATGGGATTAGAGATTTATACTATATTCAAACAAAATCCTTCCAAAACGTGTTTGCATTTAACAGTAGAAAGCAATCATGCTTTTATCATATTTGCATTGAAAATGTTGAATCTATATAAGTTTGTGAAAACATAATGAACAACTACGTAAAACATTGGAAACACACAGAGATTAATCCAAAGGGGAAAATGCCACTAGCAAGCTTAGAAGAATTAGAATCAGAAGAAATGGCAATATCATCTAATGGTGATAGAATTTTAGATCTTGTTAGAGAAGGTAACAAACTTACAACTTATTTGTTTATTGTTCATTGTTGTCCATCACCTTATGTGTATAGTCAATTTAATTGATTTAAAAACCCTGACGTCAATTGTAATTTGCACAGGAGATGTTTTTGTTGTGATTGCACCTTTAGACAACAAAGAAAATGTGAAATATTATTTGATGTGATGCACTGAAGGAAATATGAAGTTATTGGAGGACTACAATGACAAATGATTTACATATGAGAGAGGATCTATCATTTTAAAAGGTTATCTTTTTCAGCAAACCCATATGACTGAAAATTATGTCTACTTTCAAGATTATGAACCTGATGTTATATGTTGTCAATATAGTCATTTAGTATGTGCATCTCGAATAAAATTGGTACAAGTTCCATCGAAAAAAAAATTAAAAACTAGAAAATATTAACTATCCAAATATGACCATGAACGAACAATTGAGGATGGCATTCCATTGTGATGTTTTTAACTATATCGAAAATGAATTGATCGGGATTTTTGTGCATGTCAAATGTTGTGTAAAATATATTTTTATATTTAGAACTATGACTATGATCTCTAATGGGAACTAGAATAAGAGTTTAAATGATTGTTTTTTAGCATGTTGAAATCGATTCGATAATTATTTGGTAATGAGAACTTTAATAAAAGTTGGAAAAAGTTAAAAAATGTTATATTTCAACTATGGAATGTTGAATGCAAATGTAGTTTTTCAAGTATTAGATTAAGCTAATTGAGTCCATTGTATTGAGGGATCTATGGTATTTAAGTATGTGAATAAAATCCTAAATTGGAATCCTTATCAATTTTAATATGTGGTTGTATAGTTAAAACCATTTGACCTTGATTGAATTTGAAGGATTTTAGGGTAATATGTGTGATCTTTAATGTGTAATTTCGTAAAAAGATTTGGATTGTGATGAATCCATTTCATGCTTCTCTAATGTATTTAATAATGGGAAATTATTATTCTTGATCCATTAAATGGGTTGATCCATTAGTGGCTTTATGGTGGGCTGAACAATTCATATGAATATGATCCATGACTTTTTTGGAACTTTGCTAACCTATGGTTTTTAAATAAATGATACATGCACAAGGATAATATCACTTGTGTAAATAGAGTTTATTTTCATTTTATCTTAAATTATATGAAGATCTTATTTTGATTTTTTGACAATATCACTTGTGTAGATAGAATTTAGTTCCATTTGATCTAGATTATATGAAGATCTAATTTTATATGATGATGAAATTGAACATAACTAGTTAAGTTCGCATAACTGAAATCATGCAAAATGGAGATAACAATCATTTGATTTTTAATCACAAACAAGGACTACAAGATTGTGAAGCTTATGCTAAATTAGAGCAGTGGTTATTTACAACAAATCGATGAAAATTCATTAAATTGTTGTCTAAAATCATTGCTCTAATTTAGCATAAGATTCACAATCATGAAATCCTTGCTTATGATTAAAAAATAAAAAATCGTTAAATCCCCATTTGCCATGATTTCAGCAGCATCTATGGTTCACCAACTACAAAAGTGTGGTACCTGAACATTGAACATATAAATCATTAGTTAAAAATTGAAAGTATGAATCATTTATATAAATTCAAGTTATCATTTATATGAAATTCAAGTTTATTGTTGAAACCAAGATCATATATTAAAAGAGAACCAAGAGGGTTGAAACCTTCACTAAATTTTATTTACATATACAATGAAAATATTTTACATCTGCACTCATAGAGTTTTACATTTGTACTCAAAAATTCAAATATATTCACTGAAAAATTGTCAATACTACAAATCTGCACTCAAGGATTAAATCCTGCAGGTCTTAAAATGTGTAACTTTAGATTTCACCTATCAAAACTTAAGGCTAGCATATACTGAAATTCAATAAAGAAAGCTTCAGGAGTGCAAAATGCAAAACTCTATATCCTATGAACTAATTTAAAACAACGAATAATTAATGTCTACTTTACATAAAATTTGCAATCTGAAAATTACAAAAAGAAAGTGTATCAACTAACTAGTGTTGTTCTACATCACACAATGATCTAAAATATTCCATTTTGCGAGGACATGCTCCAACAAAAATCACATGGACTTTATATTATTCATAAAATAAAGTAGTTTAAACATTAAAACATGTGTACTAATATATTTTAAAACCATTTCAAGATTGAACATAAATTCATGAATATCATACAAAATCATATTCTAAACATTTACCACACAAAGTATGCTATGTAATTAGCCCAAAAAAAAGTTATATCATTCAAAGCAAATATAGAATATGTAAGATCAATGTACATGTATATAATCCAAAAATAAAGTTCCTGGATGTCCAAAACAACTACATCATATGTATCAACATGAAGATATATGCAATATGGTAGTACGGGAAAACAAAAAAGGACCAATAAAAGTTATTCTCTGAATGAAAGTCCACCACTATCATCCACTGGGGTCTTCCTTTTGCTTCGAAGAGACCAAACCTGCAACATTATAAAATCAAATTATGAATCTCATAAATTATTCAAACAATTTTAAACTAAATTCAAAAAAATAAAATATTAAACTTATAAAAAAAAATTGAAAAGAACTGTTCAATTATTAACAAAATTACCTCGGTGCCAATAGCCACATCCATCAAAGAACCTATATCCTCACCACCAATTTCCATATGTTCTCGTGTTCCCTAAAATTTAAATTTTGTCAATAAATAAAATACTGTGCAAGCAAAATAAACTAAAATTAAACAATTCACTTAAAACTGAAACAAAAAAATTAAAATCATGAGCTCACAAGAGATAGAAAATCATCAAAAAAGTTGGAATCTAAATGAACCTGCATGGATAAGTCACATTAACAATAAGATACATAGATAAATTAAAATTCAAAAAAAGCATACAATATCTTTCAAACATAAATATAAATATGTAAATCATAAATATACCTCTCTAAGATGCTCTTCTACATTTTCACTAGTGGAGAGACGAAAATTATGTTCATTCAACATTTTAAAAAACTGCAACTAATAAACATTTACGTACTGTAATTATTACTATATATCAAAAAAGACATAATGTCATAGATATAATGTAACAAAAAGTTTAATTCAAAATGAATAAAATAATTAAATAAATTGTATGTACATAAACAACAGACCTCTCCTATACTCGATGTGTCATTGGATAGGACATCTGAAGCTGTATCGCGACAAACCTTAGCATAAGCACTAATAGCTCCAATGCTCATTCAATATACCTCATCATTCATTTTGTAAACAAACTTTTGACGAATAATGGCTCAAGCCCTCTCTCGAACCAATCCCACATCAACTCCTACAAATGCCGACGTTAAATATTCAGCAACAAAATCCCTTGCAGTTGTCCCAAGTTGGGATGTGGGCTCCATCTCTGATTTTAATGTCACAAGCCTAGGTGGGCAAGATATCTGGGTTGGAGGTCGAAGAGTTGTGGGATCTCTGAGAGCACCTTTTCGATCATATATTTGCCCCTTTCCAACTCCATAAAAGTCAGAATGAAGATTGGTATAGTTTGGGTTCATATTTTTAAAAAACCTCTGCATAAAAAAATCTAGTGAAATAATTAGGAACCTCATCTTTCCATGGCAACCGACTATAGGTTGCAAGGAATCGATCATATATTAGATGTGCAAGTTCAGGGTGCTTAAAATATTGCACTTTCAACATTTTTCGCTTTAGGCCTTCTTTGAAGTAAAACATTGAATTGGTATTTTCTTTGGTCACTCTCTCCTTCACAACAACCCACTTGTCCGAACCCATCACTTGTTCCCTTCGCCTGCACATAAAGTAAACAAAACCTTTCGTATTTGGTCTGAGATCCTCATACGCCTCAATGAATTTTTGCAATGATCCCAAAACAATCTCTAGACTTTTTTTGCTCTCTGGAGGGAGATCCAAACTAGAAAGATCATGTTGCAACTTGTCATAGTGGGATCTACAACTTTCAAGGGTCATTTTTTGAACACCACTTTCCCATGGAAGCCCCTCAGGTAAATAAAATGGATAAGTTGTTATGGGTGTAGAACCCACATCTAATTCAACATAAGTCGTCCTTGCTTGACCTTTGTCCCTCTATGTAGAATTACGAGCCTCTTCTGAACCTTTATCTACGTCCACATCTGGTTCAGCATTTGTCCTCCTTCCTTGAACTTTGTCCCTTTGTGTAGAATTACGAGCATCTTTGGAACTTTGCTCTACTTCAAATACAAACATAGTTTAAATTAAACATGTACAAACATTTTGAACATGCACAAAATTACAATTGATACATGTATTAAAACATAAATGTTCATACCAACATAAGGTCGAGATCGACGTTCTCCCATAGAAGATACAGGGGAATCATCTGTACCCCTTTGGCCTCGCCCGTGATCAGATGAATGTGAACTATACAATAAGCTTGAATCCCGAGGTGAAGCCAGCAACTTTTGATCATCAGTCAAGACACCAATTCCTGATGACCGTGATGACCTCCTACGCTTTTGCCTCAAAGAATCATCTCTTTCCATTTGATATGATATCTACATTTACACAACTATCAACTCATAACATATTCAAATTCCACATGTTTTGATATTTTAACATTCCAAACATTTAACCTAATCTCCCCAAAAAATATATTATGTTATATAAGAAAAAATAAAGATTGTAAGTGTTGTTATGATCAATTGTAATTTTGGCCATCCAACCATTTGAGGTACAACACCCATGTCAAGGGGAGTTATGTACATTACTTTTATTTCCTATATTAGTCTAGTCATGTTAATAAAGTTCAGCCCTATGGTGGGCCAACACTTAGTATCTATTTTACATTTTGTGGGTTGAAAGTGGCTAAGTCAATGTGAAGAAGAAAGAGGTGCACCAATGTGGTCTTTCTTCCTTCTCACTTATTAGATTTAATGGGGGTCTAAGTATAATAACATTAAGAATATTAACACTACTAAAATAATTTAATTATATTAGTAGTGTTAATATGATAAGGATTACTTCATTGAAGTACCATTAGCTTAATCCCTTAACAATTGTTCTATCTAGTCTAGTATAATAACATTAAGAATATTAACACTACTAAAATAATTTAATTATATTATATTTTCTATATGTTTGTTAATGAACTCTGTCAATGAAAAAAAGTTTCTATAGGAAAATATCTTAAAAAGTGGTTGAAACTCGTACTCGCCTTATCATAAAGGTAATTACACATTAAAACAATATAACATAAATGAAGAGCGTAATTATATATATATATACTTTATTGCAATTATCTCAAATATTGGAAAATGAGTAGTCTCAATCTTTTTATAATGGTTTTATTTAATTCCTTTAATTTAACCTACTTTATTTATTAGTAATCGAAACAATCAACATACAAGCTGACAAATGAAGTACATTTGAACTACTGCCAAGTTATAAATCGTATGTCCATTGCACTATAGATTGTAATTGCTTACCTGAGCATAGCGTAAGGGTTAAGTCTATCGGGGAGGCAGGTGCGGGGGGGATCATCTTCGATCCCGGTGTAATTAAAGTTGCATCATTTTCATGGGGACTAGGAAATAGAAAAAATAATGAGGTCGAATGGCTCGCTCTGTATCACTCCTTGGAAATTGCTTCTTCTCTTAACATTGGAAAACTAAAGGTTTATGGAGATTCAAGGCATGTCATTCAAACAATGAGGTTCGGGGACAAAACAAAAGGCTCCAAGAGCCACAGAATTCAAAGAAGAATTTGCTCTCTATCCCTTCCCAAAGACACTCTTTATTTCCATATTTTGAGAGAGAATAATTCCTTAGCGGATGCAGCTGCTAATGAAGGAGCTTCTATGGAAAGTGGTCAGGTTAAACACAACAATGGCAACCTTGGGTTCGTATTCATTCCCTAGTGCTACACTAACGCAACAACACTCTTGTTCTTTAATTTTTTATCTCTCCCTTATGTTTTGAAACTGCCACTCTCCCATCCTTCAGTTGATGACACGCGCCCCCCCATGTGCCTCTCACATGGCCTTCTTAATGTCTGTCAATTCGCTCGAGCCAAAATTAACTCCCTCTCCTCCGTCTCATTTTCCTCCCTCCACAATGGAAATCCCTCCCCATTCTCCTTCTCTTACCTCTGAGTTCGGCCAACTCTCCACTCTCGATCCTGTTCTTGACCCTCTGCTGTCCACTGGCATTTGTTCAACCCTTTCTCCCTGCCTTATCTCGTCTAGCAGCATTATGGAATGTGTTAAGGAATCCATAGTCACCTTGAGTCGCGCCACTGAGGAGATTAAACTGTATCTACATGGAAATTATGAGGCCATTTGCACCAATGTTAAGCAGAAAGAAGAGTTGGCCACTGAAGTCAGATACAACACCACTCAGCGCTCGTGCCAGGATTCCAGGATTGATGACCTCGAACGAAATCCCTTTGAATTTATGGGCAAGGTAGACATTCTCAAGAGGAACTTTCAGTATTAACAAGCAAAACCCAATGTAGTCAAGTGCAGTAAGCTCCTACTGTCAATCAGGAGATGATGGACGCGGCCTCGGTGTAGCAGCAGAATTTTGGATAATTTTCTTCACTCTCTTGCAGGTTCCTTTTTGGTTTAAAATTTCTGAATGTATTTTTTCCTACTCCTAAACAAACAGTTTGTAAGGGTTTACCCCAATGATACTCTAAAAAAATATAGGAAGCAAAGGCACAGGGCTTCCAGAGGCATGATAATTCTCATAGTTCGTTATTTTCCTTTCTCTGTTTCAGAAAAACTATCTTTTCAATTATATACATATTTCCCCTATTTCTATTAAAAAAAAATATTAAGTCTATTATCTTACTTATGGATATACTAATCATCCTAATAAAATCAATGGGAATCTAACCTATATGATGTAATATAACATAAATACTGTAATTAAGTAATGAACAAAACCAATGTGAATCATTACATATGTTAATTACACTAACCTAATGTACTAGTTATACTTGATAGCCACGTATTATCAATAATAAATACTATGATCCTTACATTGAACCTTATTGTATCAACATAGTGAAATCAATGATACTCATTCATATATATTAGTATCAAGTGTATCTCCGTAATTAAATAAATGGCTATCACTAGAGAGATCATAAGCTAAGCATAAGCCATTGCGTATGCATGTATTTACACTATATATGTGTGTGGGGGGGTTACTATTAAGTAGGAGTGGTCTTTGTGGAGAGATGGCTCTGTTTTATACAATTCCATTTTGAAAAGAGGAACGGTCGCAGTAGATAGAGCCGAAACCTATGTGAATTCTAATTACTCTATTTATATTGGATTTCAGTATTTTCTGTAAAGTTTGCGCTTGGCCCTTGGATATATATATGGCAGAAGTAGAGTTGTATTTTAGCCTAATTTGATATCTTTTGTAAGAAATCTTTGATTACAGTAGCGTCTTCTAAATTTGTCGTTTATGAGTTTGCGTAAACAATGCTGCGGATTTCTCACCTACATTTACTGAACAACCGCAGAATTACACTAAAAATTTGGAAAAAATAAAACTTGTAATACACTTAACGAAAGTAGTATATTACAAATTTCTTTTATACTAAAGAAAATATATAACATTACTAATAACTTTAATGTTTGCTCTATATATACATATAAGCATGAAATAAAGGTATTTTTCTTACATCTAAAAAAAATAACATTCTTTATGGATTTTGTAAAATATAAATATATATAAATGGTTTCAACCTTTATCAAACTTTACAAGAAATATTTATATATATATATAACACATAACTTTGTACACATATATAAACTTATCATACTTCCTATATTTCACACTTATGTATGAATATATAATTCTATAACCAAATGCCAACTTTCTCACCTACATGTTTGTCATATAACAACTATTCGAGGTATATAATAACCTCTCAACAATTATAAATCATATATAATTGCAAGACCAAAATATGCACGATAACCCTTTTAACAATTATGGTCAAGTAAATGCAATAAGTGGAATGTGACCTTCCATATGGACAACCTCTATTTACACATAATTATAATAATTTAAATCTGTATGTATATACACAATTATTAAAAAGGTTTCAATCAAAAATATATATATAATAATTTAAATCTGTATGTATATACAGAATTATTAAGAAGGTTTCAACCAAATATACATATATATGGGGCTAAGTCTTGGCCTAGCTCCAATTTTACCTATTTCTTAGTTGGTTAAGTAACTTGGCTTCCATTGAACGTTTAATTTCAATAGTATTTACATCGAAATCTCATTTAAGCAAGAGTTAAGGCTGTACAAAAGCAATATTTTAAACTTATGTTGCAAATATTGATCTTCATTAACCAAGGATGAAACAAACTTCAATTCAGACACAAAATCAATAATGGATACCAATCCACAACTGCAGAATTATAAAGTGCACCTGATTCGCTCACTTCACTTAATTGATGAGCTTTCAAAGGACATAATTTTTTTTAATTATTAATGGCAACAAATAACTAATTCGTTTAACTAAATGTTTTTTTCCAAGGTAAATATAGAATCAATAGTTGATATCATAACTAATCACTACAAAATCAACCGTACATAATAAAAAGCTACATAAACAAAAGTAAGTAACTCACTTAGTGAATAAAAGTAAAAAAAAAACTACAAAATAATTGCAAGTGCCAAACATGTCCAACCGTACATGATAAAACGACAGAAGACGGATAACAAAAACAACTCAGCATCAACATAAAGAGATGGCCACTCTGATATACATATAATTTTTATTAGAATGGTATTTTCCCATGTTAAAACAAATTGCGATCTATCCCAATCAAGCTTAATGACAATTTAAGAATATGGTGGAAAAAGGCGGGGAATAAGTAGTTACTTAAGCAATTTGACTTGACCACAACAATTAATTATGCCGATAGGCGTATTCTTTTAACTTTTGGGGGTGAGGGCTGGGTGGGTGATTTCTTATTTTTTTAATAATAAACGGTTAGATTTTACTAATCCTGGAATATGCTTCGTCTGGTGCATAGATCGAGGATTCAGATTTAATGACTTAACTTGCGGGCAGTTTTAAATCCAAACGTCACTAATATTTTTTTTAAGAAATAGGGTTATTACAGATGGCTGGTTCACTCTACACGTATGGCTGGCTGGCATGGCTGGCAGTTTCAAATAATGTTTCCAGGTAGAGCTTGGCCGTTTCAAATACCACTCAAGGTTGGCCTTTCCAAATAACGCTTCACATAACTAAACCTACACAAATAAGACGCCTTACGGCTCACCTTACAGGACTGCACTGTACAACCACTCAGTTCTGCGTGCTGATGCCAAGTGTAAACTAAAAAGTTGTTGCTGCCAAGTGTAGGGAAAACTAAAACGTCTCATCTCCATTATCAATTCACGGGAGGCGTTTATATTATTCCAATGCCCACAAACTGAAACTGGATTGGTAAGGTGACCAGGGATATTACCAAGACCATGCTCATGGAAAGATTCACTGTAAATTTGGAGAGACCAACATTGTAGCTGTGTACAGGCAATGGTTCTTCGCCTTCGTATATTTGAAGCACTTTCAGCATTCCAAATCGGCCAAGAAGGGTCTGCAGGGCGTGTTCAAGGGAGGTAGCTCTCTCAAAATCGAATTCGCCAGGGTGGTAAGGATTAAATCGTTTAATGTATGTATCGAATGGATCCAGATTCAGTTTCAAACTTATTCATGAACATGTATTTGGTTTGGTTAAATGTTTTGGGATGGCCACAACCCACCTCATCTCGCTTATCTATCGTACTGAATCGATTCGATTTTCAAACTGTATATTGTTAATAACCATGAGCTATCAACACCTGTGACTTCGCTAGATTGTGTGTCTGTGGTTCAGTTTGTTTCTTGTTTCTGTCTATTGAATGCCTACATTTTGATTTTCTTTTGATTTTCATATTATGAAGACCACGTGATTGTTATAACTCACAGACCGATGATCTATCTGAGGATGGTGAGTGGAGACAGACCTGGAATTTAAGGTTGTAAGAGGGCGTTTAATGTTGGGGCTGCAGGATTTTGAACAGTTAGATTACATTCAATGGTTCATATCCTGATAATTGCAGCCAATTGCTTATTGAATAGTCAAAATTTAAATTTATGCTCTCATACCTAATGCAAAAATACCAAATAACTAGCTCTCCAATCCCTTGCCATCCGAAACCAAGAGAGCAGGGAAAACTCTGAAGGCATATACAGGAACGCTGACTCCGACTTTCCGGTATTCACTTTCTTGAAGGGTTTATTTTTTTTTAACAGAAGCTTCTTTTCATCATCCACAATTTGGGTATTAATATTTATTTTAACTTGGATCTTTAATCTGTCATCCGCAATGATATATAAAGTTAGGGGTCTGAGATTAAATAGGTTTTTGATATTATGTTTATTGTTATTATCGCTAGATTAAATGAATTTATGATAACTTGAAATTCATTCCTTTACACTGTCAGTTAAACGCGTGAGGTAGCTTCATTATAATAGTGGTTGTCCTGTAGAGACAATATGAAGATGCATCGACATATAAATTCATATAAATTTTATGTTTATGTTGTCATTTATGTTGATTGAATCCTTCTCATGCACGGCAAAACCAGAGATGATAGCCTTAATTTTTAAATGATGAACAGGGATGAACAATTATTAAGTCAAATCAAAATTAACCTCAACTCATTTTTGTATACTGAAAGCATCTTCAAATTCCAGAGGGAGAAAACCGACGCCTTTTCATTCTCTTGAACATGGATGCAGAAATACAGAACCATGGAAAGGGATCCCAGTTCCCACTTGATACGTTTTCCCCGTTGGATCAATTCTTACAAGTTGCCATGTACGCATGCATTGAGGGGAATAAAAATTATAAATTTATGGTTTATCTATTTGTCGATAGAGATACTTGAAATTGAAATTCCAATATGGGAAAAAAGGGGATTCCACTTATAAAGAAAATTCTACCATACATACTTTCAATTCAAGTGTCACTCTCAATATCGTATTTGAATTCAATGCTCACTAATCAATCCCTTTCTATGGTTACCGACATTTGCTTCAACATCAATTCCACATAATTACTCTTATTTTTAATTTAATTAAATAACAATAAAATGTTAATAATGTCAAGCTTATGAGATATGAAGAATCGAACTTGAATTAGGAAGATTTATGGCTCAACGTCTAAAGATTCATTACTCTCATTTTATAATTTTAAAAAACATAATCATATTTTTGCATTAAATCGTTGATAAGAAGCCTCGTTAATTATTGATATTATCTTTTTAAATCGTTGATAAGAAACCTCGTTAATTATTGATATTATCTTTTTAATATTTTGACACTAATCATTTCTCTCATGATAAAACTTGAATATATATTATAATTTGGGTTTTAAAAAAGAAATATACATAATTTCATAAAAGATACTTATTTGTGGTAACTGAACCATGGCTGATAAATACAATTTGGCATTCTTTAATTAATTGATCAATACAGTTTGCTGCAACTGCCCCGAATATGTTCAACCTTCACATGATCCTGTTTTCTATCATTCGGAAGAATTTGAAAGTTCCGGAACTGATTAGCTTAAGCTTTCAAGACTTCAAAATTGACTTTTATCATTCTGGAGAAGTTGAAAGCTCTGAAACTGATGAGCTTGGCTTTGCAGACTGTCGAACTGGGACTGAGGATATGGTGGCTGAAACTGATGGCTTGGCTTTGTTTACTATCAGACTGGTGACTCGAGAATTTTGCCAAATTGATTTATATCATTCTCAAGACATAGAAAGCTATGAAATCGACGAGCTTGTCTTTGACGACTGCGAAACTGGAACTAAGTATGATGAAGAAGTACTGGAATGCATAATGGCTATGATTGAAATTTGCGATGACAAATTAATGCTTTCAAATGGTTCGAACTTAATATGTCACTTCAGTTTCATTCCAATCATGTTGGTAAGGAGGATGTAGTTTTCATTTCGTAGGTGATATTAATATGGCTGGTCAGTTGGTAGTTTTAACCATGGTGATATATTAATAATACTTGCTAGGTGATATTAATATGGCTTGTCAGTTGGTAAGGAGGATGTAGTTTTCATTTCGTAGGTGATATATTAAATTTGTATTACTGATTAGTACTGTAGGTTTATGTTCACTTAGTTGCTAGAAGTATTAAATTAGTCAGATTGTAAATATGTAAGTCTAATTAATTTTTAAATTCATAAGGTTGCTAATGTGTAAGTCATATGATAATGTGTAAGTCATATGATGATGGAGAAAATATTATTTAAAGGATTATTGATATTTAAGGTAGTTTTTGTTAAAAATTATAAATAGCTACTATTATTTTTATTTAGTTAATGGTTTTTATTACAATGAAAAAAAGTGAAGTGCTATTTTAAAATTTCAAGTACATGTTAATAAATCAAATAGAAAAGATTCACTTTGGATTTAATAAAAGTATTATTAATTTATTATTAAAAGTGAAATTGTTTTCAATTTTTAACAAGTAATATTATTTTATTTAAAAATACCAAACTCAATCATACATCATTTACTCTAATGAAATATATATATATATCTATATATATATATATATATATGTTGTATTTGAAAAAAATAAAAAGAAATTAATAAAACATTTCTCCAAATTTATGGAATGAATCATATCCATATTTCTCTTAAAAAATAAATAAAACATAAAAATCGATAATTATAAATAAAAAATAAAAATCGATAATTAAAAAAAAAAAAAAAGATATAATATCAAATCACATGTTTTATTATCTCATAATGTTTTATGATACGAAACTATAATAAAGTTTATGATTATTTTTACAATAATACTTATGAAAAAGAGGATATAATGTGAATAATATTTAGTTAATTATCATTTTATATAAATTCGATTCGAAATATTTTTATATAAATATGATTTAATTTTTTTAAATTAAAATAATTATTTATAATACTATTAAATAATTATAAAAGTAAATTTTATGTTCACTTAGTTGATAGAAGTATTAAATTAGTCAGATTGTAAATATGTAAGTCTAATTAATTTTTAAATTCATAAGGTTGCTAATGTGTAAGTCATATGATGATGATGATGTAAGGTTGCTAAGGTAGTTTTTGTTAAAAATTAATAATGGCTACTATTATTTTTATTTAGTTAATGGTTTTTATTACAATGAAAAAAAGTGAAGTACTATTTTAAAATTTCAAGTACATGTTAATAAATCAAATAGAAAAGATTCACTTTGGATTTAATAAAAGTATTATTAATTTATTATTAAAAGTGAAATTGTTTTCAATTTTTAACAAGTAATATTATTTTATTTTCACGGGAAAAAAAAGTAATATTATTTTATTTAAAAATACCAAACTCAATCATACATCATTTACTCTAATGAAATATATATATATATATATATATATATATATATATATATTTGTTGTATTTGAAAAAAATAAAAAGAAATTAATAAAACATTTCTCCAAATTTATGGAATGAATCATATCCATATTTCTCTTAAAAAATAAATAAAAAATAAAAATTGATAATTATAAATAAAAAATAAAATCGATAATTAAAAAAAAAAAGATATAATATCAAATCACATGTTTTATTATCTCATAACGTTTTATGATACGAAACTATAATAAATTTTTATGATTATTTTTACAATAATACTTATGAAAAAGAGGATATAATGTGAATAATATTTAGTTAATTATCATTTTATATAAATTCGATTTGAAATATTTTTATATAAATATGATTTAATTTTTTTAAATTAAAATAATTATTTATAATACTATTAAATAATTATAAAAGTAAATTTAACTTTCAAAAGTGTTCATTCATTTAAAACAAATTCGACAAAGTAATTGTCACAAACAATGCATAGCACAATGCACCATTAAATATTCATTTTTCAAACTTTGATCCTAGGTTTAATTTATGAACTCACATTTATATTCTTTAAATTGCACTTCTATTATATCTCAAAACATGCATACAACCCATTTATGATTTATTTATGTCATAATGCTATATGATGCTTTCTATCTAATTTGGATTTATGATTTTATTGTACGGTAATGTTATATGATGCTTTATATCTAATTTGGATAAAAAAAATAGGTATGCAAATTTTTTATTATTTTTCAATTTAAAAAAAAATAGAATATTTACTCATAAAATTCATAAAGATTATAGATCAAATCTTCATTCTTATACCATTAACATTAATGTTAATGTATTAATAATATTAATATTAGAAAAAATAATCATTAATGTTTATATTTAATCTTAAACATAACCTTATAACCTTAAAAAATAATTAACTCTTAGAAACAATCCTATAAAATTATTATTCATGGTTTTCACATTTTGACATAATATTGAAACATTCTTTCTACATTATTACTTATTAAATGTTTTATTTCTACATTGTTGCATCTTAATTTTGGCTATATGAGATATTCATTAATATTAACTCTAATGTTATCAACATTAAAGTCAACATTAATAATTTATCATTAATATTAAAATATTAATAATAACACTAATACCATTATTATTAACATTAATGTTAAGAATATTGAAATAAAAAATGATCAAAGCATAACTAAATCATGATAAAGACTATTAAATTCAACGGTGGTAAATGAAAGTCATGGTTTCATGGTTAAGCATGGTTCCATGGTTAACAATATTACTAAAGTCAATCGTGGTAAACCAAAGTCAAGAAAATCTTACAATAGTAAACTAAAGTCATCAAAGTCAACCAAATTCCACCATGATCAACCAAAGTCAACCATGGTTAGTCATGGTCAACTAAAACCAACCATGGTAAACCATAGTCAAAGAAAACCAAAAGTCAACCATAGTCAACCAAAATCAACCAAGGTAAACCAAAGTCAACCAAAGCCAACCATAACCAAAGTCAACCAAAATGAAACTAAAGTCAACCATCATTAACCATAGTCAACCTTCGTGAACCATGGTCAAGCAAAGTGAACCCGGATTAACCAAAAGTCAACCAAAGTCAACCAAACGCAGCCATGGTCAATTAATGTCAATCATGTTGAACCAAATTCAACCTTGGTCAACCATGGTGAACCATAGTCAATTAGTCTACCAAAGTCAACCATAATCAACTGAATTCAACCATGTTCAACCAAAAAGTAAACTAAAGTCAACCATGGTCAACCATAATCAACCAAAAGTAAACTAAAGTCAACCATGGTCAACCATAGTCAACCTTAGTGACCATGGTCAAGCAAAGTCGACCATGGTCAACCAAAGTCAACCAAACGCAGCCATGGTCAATTAACTTCAATCCCGGGTGAACCAAAGTCAATGAAATTCAACCATGGTCAACCATACTCAACCATGGTGAACCATAGTCAATTAGTCTACTGAAGTCATCTAAATTCAATGATACTCAACTAAAATCAACCATAGTCAACCATTATTAACCATATCCAAAAGTCACACAAGGTAAACCAATAATTGATTATGGAAAAAAAGTAAACCATAGTCAACCATGGCTAGCCATGGTCAACCAAAGTTAACAAAGGTAAACTAAACTAAACCAAGGTCAACCAAAGTCAACAATAGTCTACCATAGTTAACCATGGTCGACCATACTCAACCAAATTCATCCATTTGTCAACCAAAGTCAACCATAGGTAATCATTGTCAACCATGGTTAGCCAAAGTCAACCATGGCCAACCAAAGTCAACCAAACTAAACCATTGCCAATGAACGTCAACCATTGTGAACCATGGTTAATGAAAGTCAACCATAGTTAACAAAGGTTAACAATAATCAAACAAAGTCAACCATAGTCACCATCATCAACCAATGTCAACCACACTCAACCAAAAGTCAACCATAGTCAACCAAATCTAACCATTGTCTACCATAGTCAACCAATGGAAACCATGGTCAATCAAAGTTAACCATAGTGAAACAAAGTCAACCATAATCAACCATATTCGACCAAACTCAACAATATTCAACCATGGTCAACCATAACTATAGTTGACTTTGGTAGACTTTAGTTGACCATGGTTGCTTTTAGTTTACTATGGTTGACTTAAGTTGACCATGGTTGACTTTGGTTGACCATGGTTGACTTTGGTTAAGCATGGTTGACTTTGGTTGACCATTGTTGACTATGGTTAACTTTGATTTACCATGGTCAACTTTTGCTGACATTGGTTGATCATGGTTGACTTTAGCTGGTCATGGTTTAACTTGGATCATCATGGTTTCCTTTAGTTGACCATGGTTAACAAAGGTTGACAAGAGTCAAACAAAGTCAACCATAGTCAACCATATTCAACCACGGTCAACCATCATCAACCAAAGTCAACCACGATCAACCAAAGTAAACCATGGTCAACCAAATCCAACCATAGTCTACCATAGTCAACCATGGTCAACCAAAGTCAACCATGGTCAATCAAAGTTAACAATAGTCAAACAAAGTCAACCGTTATCAACCATATTCGACCAAATTCAACAATATTCAACCATGGTCAACCATAACTATATTTGACTTTAACCATGGTTGACTTTGGTACACTTTAGTTTACCATGGTTGACTTTGGTTGACTGAAGTTGATGATGGTTGACTTTGGTTGACTATGGATGACTATGGTTGACATTACTTGACCATAGTTGACTTTGGTTGATTATGGTTGACTTTGGTTGATTATGGTTCTTCATGGTTGACCACAACCAAATTCAATCACGATGAACCAAAAGTCTACCAAAGTCAACCATGGTTAGCCAAAGTCAACGATAGTCAACCATGGTCTTCCAAAGTCAATGATGGCCAACCATAGTCAGCCATGGTCTTCCAAAGTCAACCTTGGCCAACCAAAAATCAACCATGGTCAACAAATAGTTTGGCATTAGTCAACCAATGGTAAACCATAACCAATGGCCAACCAATTGCCAACCATTGGTCAAGCAATAGTCAATCATGGTGAACCAATAGTCAACCAATGGTATACTAATGTCAACCATAGTCATCCATGGTGAACTAATGTCAACCATAGTCAACTAATGCTTTACCAGGTTGACCATTGGTTGAAATTGGATTACCAATGGTGGACCATTGGTTGACCACTGGACAACCATGGTCGACCATTGGTGGACCAAATTGGATGACCAATGGTCAACCAATAGTTGACCATGGTTAACTATTGATTGACCATTGGTTATTATTATTCTATTGGTTGACCATAGTCAAGCATGGTCATCAATTATTCACCATAGTCAACCATGAATAACCATAGTCAACAATAGTCAACCATAATAAACCATTTTCAACCCTGAATAACCATGGTTAACCATAGCCAACCATATTCAACTAAGGTCATTCATAGTTGGTTAATAATAGTAAAAAATATTCAACCAAAGGGTTTACAATAGTCAGTCATAGGGTCAACCATAGTCAAGCATGGTCATCCATCATTCACCATAGGCAACCATGAATAACCATAGTCAACAATGGTCGGCCATAATAAACCATGTTCAACCCTGAATAACCATGGTTAACCATGGATTGAAGTCAACCACGGTTTAAAGTCAACAGTGGATTGAAGTCATTAATATTAATATTAATTACGGGATGAATTCAACCATGGTACAAAATCTACTTTGGATTGAACTCAACAATGGATTGGAGTCAACCTTGTATTTAATTCAACTATGGTTTAAAGTCTACTTTGACTTGAAGCAACTCTAGGATTGAAGTCAATCTTGGATTGAAGTGAACCTTTAGACAAACTTGGATTGAAGTCAAGCTTGAAGTGAGGGTTGTATTGAATTTACCCATGAATTGAAGTTACCCAACCATGAATAAACATGTTTAGCCAACTAAATTAAATAATTAATTAATTAATTTAATTTAATTAATTAATTGATTAATTTAACTTAATTTAATTTAATTTTTAATATGTTTTAATATTTTTATTTAATTTAATTTTTAATATGATAAATATGTTGTAATATTTTTATTTAATTTAAATTAATTGAGTTTATTTTAATTAATTTAATTTAATTTCTAATATATTTTAATATTTTTAATTTAATTTAATTAAGTAATTTAATTTAACTTAACTTAATTTAATTTAATTTAAATTTAATTTTTGATATGTTTTAATATTTTTATTTAATTTAATTTTTAATATGTTTTAATATTTATATTTTTTTTCCAGCAGAAATTTTAATATTTATATTTATATTTAATTTAAATTAAATTAATTTTTATTTAATTTAATTTAAATTTTTATATGTTTTAATATTTTTATTTAATTTGTTTTAACTTAATATGTAATTCTTTTGATTTTTATTTCCAAATAACATTTTTATTAATTTTTTTATTTAATTTATTTTACATTTAATTTATTTAATTTTTTTTCACTTATATTTATTTATTATTTTTCTTTTACTTCTTTATTTTAGTCTATTTATTTACTTTACTTTTATTTGCTTTTCTTTTTTTAATTTCTTTTATTTTAATTTTATTTTGTTTCCACTTGTTTATTTTTGTATTTTTTATTCTATTTTAATTCTTTGTTTGACTCTATTTATTTCCACTTTTTCTTTTAAATTCTTCATTTGACTTTATTTTATTTTTTTACTTTATTTAATTTACTTTCCTTTTATTTATTTAATTTACTTCGCTTTATTTTCCATTGCCATTTTTACTTATATTTATTTATTTTGATTTATGTTTCATTTATTTAATTTCAACTTTTTTATACTTTTATTTATCTATCTTTTTTATTAAATATTATTAGTTAATAAATTAATATATATTGATGAATAATAAATATTAATAGTAAATATTAATCATAACTATTAAAATTAACATTTTTATTTACTATTTTTTATTTAATTATAATTTATTCATTTATTCATTATTTATTTTATTAAATAATAATTATAAAAACAATATTTATTATAAATATGAATAAGTAAGGTTAAATAATAATATTATTATTAAATCAAACATATCACTCATCGTAATTTAATTTAATTTAATATAATTAATTTAATTTAATTTAATTAGTAAGTAATTAAATTAAATTTAAATACTTTAATTTAATTTCATTTAACTTAATTTCATTTAATTTGAATTTAATTTTTAATATGGTTTAATCTGTTTTATTTAATTTATTTTTTAGTATGTTTTAATTATTTTATTTTATTTAATTTATTTTTTTAAATTAAATTAAATTTATTTTATTTTCTTTAAAAAAATTAAATTAAATTAAGTTAAGTTAAGTTAAATTCAATTCAATTCAATTCAATTAAATAATTAAAACATATTAAAAATTAAATTAAATAAAACATATTTTTTTTTTAACAGGAACAGAGAAAAAAGATGTATTTATAAAGGCTGTGCACAGCCATTCATTACAAGTTTGCCCAAAATTTTGACAGAGAAACAGGAGCTTGAGTCATTATGAGCTCTAAACAAAACCCTGCTTGAGTTCTAAACAAGACCTGGCTAAGACTGTCCAAAGTAGTGCAGGAATAAACCCTTACAAACTGCTGATTTAGGAATATACAGAAAAACATAGTATCTTAAACATCAAAAAGGAGGAACCTGATCTGAAACTGCATATTAACCATATTTTTTGGGATAGACCGAAGCCGCATCCGGCTTTTCCTGTTTAATCTCCTGGTTGACCGTCAGACTGCCATGGACGCAGCTTCCCTGCGACTTCCCAGTGAGCACTGCTATATCTTCCTGCAAATTATCCACCTTGCCCATCAATTCGAACAGGTTTCTCTCCAGGTCATCGATTCTGGTATCCTGGCAAGCGAGCTGGTTCACAGTGTAGCTCAAATCCCTGGCCATTTCCGCGTTTTGGTTTACATTTGTGCAAACTTCATTATAAGTATTACGCACTGCCAGTTTTACGTCGACCATGGTGCGGCTCAACGCAGCAATGGCCGCCATGATGTTCTGCATTTTGCCCGCCCTGTGGTGGAGTAACAGACCGGGACGGGAGGAAGGAGAGCCCGAATCGCCGAGGGAAATCCTATACATCGCGCAGTGGAGACGAGCCATTGCAATATACAGCGAGGGAGGGGCAGTTGGCCCATTAAATTGAATTTCGTGGGAGCTGACAGCACCACGAGGCCCCGGGTGCCATGCGCTGTGGAGAGGAGGGCGTGTGGCAGGGGCACGCATATCCTTGACTACGGAGGAGGACGGGGATGGGGGGAGAGGGACCCTCAATCCACTCAGCCCCTTAAAACCCATAACCATAAATTTTTTGACCATTAACAAAAATTAAGGAATAAATTGAAAATCCAAGGCACCATTTGAGTTCTCCATGTGCCCAATGTCAAGCAATGTTCCTTTGTTGGCCGCTTCATCTGCTAACTTGTTATTTGATCGACGGATATGAAAGAAAGAGGACTGAGAGAAGAGAGGATAAGATTTTATTCTTTGCATGTACCTGTAGGCTCTAGATCCATAAGGAGCGGCGCCCCTTCTGATTGTTTGGATGACATGTCTGGAGTCCCCATAAACTCTGAGATTGCCGATGCTGAGGGAGGATGTCATATTGAAAGAAAGGACGAGAGCAAGCCATTCTGCTTCATTGTTTGTCTTGATTCCTAATCCCCACGAGATTGATTCAACTTTATTTCCGCCGGGGTCAAATAAGACCCCACCCGCACCTGCCACCCCCGTAAATAAAACATATTAAACCATATTAAAAATTAAATTAAATTAATATGGTTTAATATGGTTTAATTAAATTAAGTTAAGTTATGGTATGGTAAATACAATACAATACAATATTAAAAATTAAATTAAATTAATACAATTATTTTAAATTAAATTAATACAATTAATACAATACAATACAATTAAATTAAGTTAAGTTAAGTTATGGTAAATACAATACAATACAATACAATACCATATTAAAAATTAAATTAAATTAATATGGTTTAATTCCTCGCAGGCCGACCGTCAACTAGCAAGCCATATTAATATTAATAATATGGTTTATATACGTCGATCGGCGTATATCAACCATATTTAAACAATAGATATACGCCGATCAGCGTATATAAACCATATTATTAATATTAATATGGCTTGCTAGTATAGTATTCTATAATAATTAATCTGACTAAACAACAAAAATAGAATTGTCAAACACCAAATGGCTATTTTTAAACTCCAGTTCAAACTGAACTTCTAATATGCATTGCGCAGACGGGAATCGACTTGTCAGATACAAATTGACTATTTAAACTCCAGTTATCAACGTAATTTAATTATAGAAAATAAAAATAAAGGAAAAGGAAAAGAAATTCCATACAACAAACAGGAAACATTCGGAGCCAAGTGTTTGACCGAAGGCGTCTTTCATCCAGATTCCAGTGATCCAAGCGCGACCGAAGGTAGACAAAATGGAAACAAGGATAAGTTAGGGAAGGCATGATTAGTTGTGATCGAGGTGAACTACACCACTGCTAACCAGCAGTATCATGGGTGCAATACTTATGTGGCGGATTTCATGCATTAGGCCCATTAAAAAAACTCCTATATTAAATAATTCACAACTCAATCCATGAGCATCTGTTATGTAACTTCTATTTAAAAAGTATAACAAATATTACAAAACTAGGAACTATGTTCCAAGTCAACTGTTTGACGGTAGTATAGTGGCACCGATTATATATATATATATAGATACAACCGAAGCAAAAAGGTAAATGTATCCCGGGTCATTTGAAAACTAATAGTTAGACGCTAACTAACTAATTAAGGAGGACAGCCACAACGAAAGATGCGGAAAGCATCGATCCACAAATAATCCCTTAAGTGATGATACGACGACTGATTTCCTAAATCTTTAAAGGAGTCAAAGCCGCTGCTAATTCGGAGGCGTTAGAGTCAACCATTCATCCATTTCCAGATCGATAACCGAAGAGGGGTAGCGATCTGTTCTTCCATACGATGATAATTTAACATCCTGATCTCTACAGGAATACTAAACTCACGGTTTTCGTTGTTTGGTTGGCAGGTTGCAATCACAAGTCCGTTAATACAAACCATACCCCAAGTTGCATCCTATTAATATTCCCGAAAATCTTAAAGAATAATTTCTCTGCTGCCTTTCTTCTGATTTTCACGTCATAGAAGACCCTTAGAGGCCATTTTACACGTCATAGAAGACCACTTCAATTTAAAAAAACAATTAATTTTATGGTAAGCTCTTCAATAATTAAATTAACCATTACTGTTTATTTCACCCATCGACAATTTTCATTGGGAAATTGGGAATGCGGCTACTCTCCAATTGGGAAATTGGGAGTGGGACTCGGTTACTCTCCAATATCCACGTGTTCGATCATCCATGGATCATGGACCATTGGGTCTCTAATAATATCATTGACCAGCTTACGTGGAAGGCCTTACACTGTGCATCCCATGGCTTGAACGCTTCTAAGTTCTAGTGTTTGCAGCGAGCACTTACGTGTTTAACACATTTAATGACAGCAACAAATTTATTAAACATGGTTGGTGGCTCATACATGTTATTGGCAGCGGGCTTACCAAGTTACCAGTTATCACATACCAATTCGTGAATTCTGACTGCGTGAGTTAATTGAGTATTCAATGTATAATATATTATGTTAATGTGCCCCGAATTTGGCATTTCAGACAAAATCCACAATCCATAAACTTCTTGTAATGTTGCAGGCTGCTGCTCCTGCCCATGGCCCCTACCCACATCCCTATGTTTTCTTTGTTGTATCAAGTTAATCCTACCGTCTATGGCTCCCAGCCTCACACCCTGTGTTTTCTTTGTTGTATCAAGTCAATCCTGCGGCTCCCGAGTCCCACCTTGTGTTTTCTTTTTTGCATCAAGTCAATGCTCGAATTCCATGCTTCCATGGCTCCAACCATCAATATATAATATTACAGGAATACAAACAAGCATTTTCTTATACCCCTACTCCACTGTGGTCGAGCTACTTCCAAGTTCCACCTACCCTATATCTCCTCCAGTCCTCCAAGAGAGTTTGCAGAGCAAAGTTGCCAATGCCAGCTTGCCATAAACATATATAAAGAAATTTGTTTTCTTTGAGGAGCTCAACTTCAAGGCTGACTAGATTGCTGACATCCTATGAATTTACAAGTATGTACATCATTTTATTCGTTCATGATCCCATCAATTATTTTAAAAAAAAATTATTTGATTAAAAATTCTGTAACTTCAAAGTTCAAACACAATATTATTATTTGGCTGAAATTTTGTTACTTCAAATGGGCCTTGAAGGCTTCAAATTTGAAGCCTGGACCCGAGAGTGGGTTTGTCACAAATCTCTATCAGGGGCTGTTTGGAACGACATTTATCAATTCCCAACTATAGCAACAACAACAATTGCTTCTTTCTCCATATGTCCTGTGTATACACATATGATTCCATGTGCTCCTTCCCTTGCCCTGTTTTCCATTGTCGCTCGATCGAAGCTCTTGAAGAATTTAACTACCCTTTAACTTTCCTGAAATGGAGGGGACAAGGAAGACCATTTTTTTCACTCTAGAACCGAGTGCTTCCACGTGCAGCTGCCACTGGCCACGATTGCATCCCTATGGGAAACAGGTGTGCGCACTGCGCCCCCCAGCTTTACCAAAAAGCTTGGGGATTTGGGGAAGTTCCCACTCTGCCAACCTCCATGCATCTAGTTAATGAGTGGGATCAAGAATCCAGACTTTGTATCTAAAACTGGATTGCATGAGCTATTTTCCCCAATTGCTCAGTCATCGAATTGACACCTTCCTCTAGTACACGGTTTAAGATTCTTTGTATTCATTAATATGAATACCACCAATACTACTACACTTACAATCCTAGTTAGCTATCAAATTTCAATATGATTGAGAATATGCCACAACATCTGGTGACGGACAATGTTGAAAGCTGGAAATTTTCTTAGAATGCCCAGTGCCCACTCCTGCGTTCGACTGTACGAACTAGGACAAAAATGTTTTTGCAACCTTCATTTTTAGAAAGACAGTGCTACTTTACCTTTTGATTTTGTTGCCCTTATCGGTTGGTCTGGTATAGAACATGAACTTCAACCATCTATGCATCTCCTCTCTACTTGGTCTACCTACGTTTTACTTATGCTTCATAACCCATCCTCTACTCCATCATACCACAGAGTTAGTATGTATAATGAGATCTAGGGGGAGGGCTAGAGAAGAATCATCAAGGGTCCTTAATCAGCTATTGAGAACAAAAGTTGCACAGAGTCGGATAGTTCTCTTTACTCAAACCATAACATAGCATGTAACATGTAAGGAGCACTTAAACTTATTCTACCCAAGTACGTGTGGCATTCATAGTGTTGAATGAAAAATTAAAACATATATTGTTGTCATTGGCATTCAATTATGCCGTAGGGTACACAATTAGAGTGACAAAGAAACTTGCTATTAGTTTTCAATCCAACCCAACTTCTTTGTTGAATTGTTCTCTCTAATAGACTTGCGTGAAGGAGGATTATAAATGGCATAGGAAACGCAGTTGTTTGATAGAGGTGCATGAAAGTGAATTATGGTCCTCAATTCAACAAAGTAAAAAGAAGTTACCATTCAGATTCTTTCCCTTCACCTTTTTTACTGCCTTTCTACATACATCTCTATTGTTCACTAATTTAGCAACAGATACAGACTAGACTCAACGTCCAATGTTTTTTACTTCTTAAACAATTTATTCATGTTTTTGCTTACATTATCATTTTTTCCATTGTTAAGTAGGCCAGATTTTATGTAGGCTAGAATTTATATTAGTTTGAAGAATGCTAGTGATTTACAAAGATTGAACTTTTCCAAGAATAAGCATCACGTTGCTTTAAGAAGAGTTGAAGAACCCAATTCTCTTGTGCCATGGTGGTGTCCCCTCATTTAGTTGAACTCTCCAAGTGCCCTTTTCTTTTATTAAAATAATAATAATAAAAATAGTAGTTTGTTATACAAAATATCACTTGAGTTGTTAAGTTGTTTCTTTTTTCAACCGAAAAAAAAGCGTACTATTGCTATTCATTGAATCAAATAGTACAATGATCTTTACCTTCTTCAAAAAAAAAGGTACTATCAGCATAATCACATCTGTGATCCCAAAATTCATATCAGAATTTACAAATTTTCAGTTCTGACTGAACACTTCAGAATAGACAGAGTCTTATCAAAAATATTCAAAAAAGACAAAAAGCATTCTTAGAAGAAATAAATTTCGCCACAATCCAGCAAGCTAGAATCCAGCCACTCCTCCCAGTGAAGAAATCCTTCAATACTAGATAAAGCTTGCTTTAAGTTATTAATAACTCTTACATAAAGAAAGTAATTGTTAAAATATTAAATCAAAATAATAATGTTTTTTAGGGATATCACACCAATAACGATAGTACTGATGTATACCCACTCCACTTGTCATAACCGAAAAGAGTGGGCAGTAAATAAACAATGACGTTCTCCCATTGTCACCCATGACTGCGCTACAAAATTCAAAGTAGATATCAATACAATCCATTCACATTTTAAATAAATATATATTTGATTTAATAAAAAAATTACTATAACAAATTTTAGATTTAAAAACATTTGCCTCCCAGTACGGAAGGATTAATATAAAATATATATTACTATATGTCTCTGCTACCAAAGGGACATAATAATAGAATATAAATACCTTGTTAGAAGTATCGACATCTTGTTTAGGAGTATCAATTCCTTATTTTTTGCTTTCAAACTTCTAAGAGTTTTTTTATGTGGCTTGCTAAAATCTTTTGATCTATTAAATAATATGAATTTAATATGAGCTATCATTTTTATGACTGGCTAAAATATTTTGATCTATTAAATAATATGAATTTAATATGAGCTATCATTTTTATCATTTCTAGATATTCTAGTGCCAAAATCTGATTTTTGTTTGTCGGAAGGCGTAGCAGTGACTCTGGGCTTAGTGTTCAGGTTGCAATGAGAAGTTTATGAGAAAAATTCTTTTTGTTATGCCACCTAGTGCATATATTTCCCGACTTGGGATGGCCTCTCAACAGAAATAGTTATGCCAGACAAAGCACCACTATGGTTGGGAGGAACGTTGCAGTAGTACATCTAATCCCAAGGTGAGCTATTTGAGCTAAGTATTCATGTTACATGTTACACTATGTTATTGTTATTTAATTATGTTTAATTCATTGAGATGAATTAATACTCATTGTGTCGACAACTATTCACTTATGTTTGGTTAATTACTAGTAGGTTATGATGAACGTATTGTTAGAGATGGGGATCTAGGAATATACTATCATTGTAGTTAAATAACTATACAATGTGAATGCAATCTCTTAGTGAATAAAGCATGTTTGTGGGAATGCGTATACAAGCAAACTATTGTATTTCATATATAGAATGAATTATTATATGAATAAATAGATTACTAGAAGAACCATGGAACTTAATAATCTTTGCCTACTTTGTCATAAATTGAGCATTTAACTATCCTCGCATTCCTCATGGTAGTATTGCTAGATAGTTAACCCATATTTTGTAATTATAGATGAGGGTCTTGAGCTAAATTAGTGTACTGGGAATGATAGGAACTATGCCATTGAAGTTATATAGTGTGACATGAATACTTAAATGATCTAATATATTCACCACTTGTATATTAAATGTTGTTGCTTATATATACAAGAATGGTTAGCCACGACGTTGGCTTGGTATCATCATTGGAATGGGAAAGTAGTTAAAATTTACTTGATTTTGAATTGTCCTTCATGTAATTGATTGTGCCTTAATGATTTTTGTTAAACTTGAGAGGTGATCTTGGCATAATGTTATCCCATAACTTTCAATTATCGATGGTAAATTGATAGATTCCATGACAACATTCAAATGCTACAGTTATGTCCTTTCCAATATAGATTATTATACTAGATATTGAGAGACATGGTGGAAAATCATGTTCATTGCATGAGAACTATTAGAGGATAATTGAATATGGGGATTAACTTTCTAGGCCTTGAGAATTTAATTACAACTCTTACAAGGTAATCCAAATGGTTATGTTCTAATGACTATTGTTGCTACAAATGAGATTAATTCCATTATCACATAAAAGTAAATTGTATTGTATAGTTATGGAACTTTGGGGTTTTGTCTTTTATTGAGATTGATATCTTATCTTGTTTAGATTTAAAAAAGAAAAATTCTATACCCCATACCCCAACTGGATATTGAGGGTAATAGGTATGTTACACTATATGAGAGGTATCAGTAGCTGAACCATATTGGTTATGTATATTCTATAGATTGATATCAGCGGACATCATAAGAAGATGTTGGAAATAAGGATCGTGAGGATGACTAGAAGACAATGGTAAAGATGGATAAGGTTACATAGGTTGTGTTGTGATCACCCCTTGTGCTAGGAAGGGGTTTTGCAGGACCATCGGTTGCGATTGGGATGGATCAGGTGGAGGTGGATTTGGTGTCCCTTATAGAGCATTAGCCACTTCACATTGGTTGGCCTTATTACACAATTGGTAATCCTTAGCTAGATGGTGGAAATGGCAAGTGTAATTTCCATAGACACATCAAAAGGCGCATGGATTAGTAGTCTATAACATAGGATTCTTGCTTTGATTGGGAGGTCTATTGGGATCCTAATTTGCGAGATTTGTATTTCCTCTAGTGTTGTCAAGAGTGTTAGGGGGTTGGCCCCCAACTTCCTTTTGTTGCGTATTTCCTTTGTTATTCCCCTTATTCTTCTTTTTGGAATTTTTTATCAGTCAAATTAGAACTTCTCCATCCATGACCACATTGCCCTATTGGTCACACAAAAGGACACTATGGATGGAAGAGATTACTTGAACTTAGATGATTTGGATCTGAACTTTGCAATCTTTTCCTCAATAAACATATTTTTTATAACTATTTTGAAGCATAACTACAATTTTGATATAAGCCAACATGCGGGTTAACCGCGGGTGTCTATACAGACAACACATGGGTTAACCGCGGGTGTCTATACAGACAACCCGCGGGTATCATTTGAAATGTTGCACCTGCTAGATGCAAGACATAAAAGTCATGATTCATTCGCTGGTTGTCCAAAGGTATGCTCGCGGGTATCTTTAAAAATATCGAAAAAATATATAAAATGACTAATTGTGGATTAGTTAGGGAAATTATTCAAACTACCTTAACTTCCCAAACCAACTTCCTTTCGAGCCTGGCCTCCTAACCTTGCCATAAATACAAGGAAAGGGGATTGAGAAATGGGAGCCCACTTTGGTAAAGAAATGTTGGAGGAATACTTACTCAAGAGAGAGGAGCAGGAGCCCAGGGTCTCATTACAACAGTGCCGGTTGCAGGACATGTATAACTAGCTTTTATTTATGCAAATAAATTCGGATATTTCCCTTCCAATGACTTTTTTTTGTATAAACTTGATGTTTGAATCTGTCATATGAATCTATATATGAGTTTAAATTTCAATTGTTTATCTTTGTTTAGTCAAATTGCCTTGAGAAAGGTAGTCTGTTTGTTTGCAGGTCCATCAGTTGGAGCACTAGATCAAGAAGATTGGATCGCGAAAGCTTGGATCAACCATCGATTATTCAGGTATGAACTTCATCTTGAATCCTATTTCTTTTATGAATGGAAAGAAGTGTTGAATGTTACATGTACTTTCTTTTCTGATTCTGCAATAAAATTTGATGTACGTTGGTGACCTCCATTTCCTAGTCATAGGTTATTAAACCGCACAATAGAACTGGCAACTCCACTGGGGATTACCTGTTTCTGCTTTGGGGATTCTTGAGATACTTTCTTTCATTTTTTTATCAACTTTTTAGGTCTCTGTGAAGGTTTCTAGGGTATTTTCCACCCCTGTGCTTGAATTAGTTGTGGCCTGATCTTCAGTTTTCTTTATTTTTAAAAAATTTCAGAGCTTACCCGCGAGTTGCATTCACTTACAATCACGGTTATCCTCCATCACCCGCGATTTTCCTATATCTGTACCCGCGGGTCACTTGCGTGACTCTACAGACACAACCGCGATTTTTCCCTGAGAGAATTGTTTTTTTCTTTTAAGGTTTGATTTTAGGGTTGGTTTCTTTGGTTTTGAGAGTTCTCTTGTTGATCTTAGACCTTGTGACTGCTTATGAGTTGTTGTCTGAGTCTTTTATAACCCTTTGCGAGATTTATTTTTGGTTCTTTGTGCCTATAAAGGTACCTAACTCTTTCTAACCCATAGTTTGTTTGGCGAATGCTTGGACTTGGTCCTTTGTAGTCACTGGTGTTTAGAGAGCAACCTGATATCTACATAGATTCATTGCTTTTTGTTTTACATATTAGTTGTTTCTTATAGTATCTCGTTTCCAAACCTTAGTTACTTCTAGGTCATTTGAAGGAACTTTTTGGGTCAGTCGTTTTCATTCCTTTGTTAGGGTCAAAGTTCTGATTTTTATAGATTTAGGTTCATTTTTCCTTTGCTTGCACATCTGATTGTTCTTGTTTGTTCATAGCTATTTTCCTTTTCTTTCATTTTTAAAGAAAAAATAAAATCAAAAGAACATTTGCTTTATAACAAGAATTTTCCTTTTTTGAAGTAGTTATAGTCATATATGCTATCTTCTTTGAAAGAAAAAAAATAGTTGGTTTTAGGTTTACTTTGCGATTTTACATTTTAAAAGATAAGCAACAAGAAAATTGTGAAGAATTTACATTTCCATATATACATTTTTCTTTCAATTGTAACCAATGCACACAAACACACTACCCTTTTGAGTAAACAAAAAACCCTAAAAAGAATCATTAATTTAAAATTTTGGCAACTTTTCTTTTTAGGTTACACAAACCAACTAGCTTAGGCTAGGGTTTTGGAATAGAGCATCTTAAACTTTCCATAACCGTTTAAATCTCAAAATCGTAGTAAGACTATCTTTTAGGTAAATCCACTTTTTTGCGGTGTGCCGAGAAGATCCACTCAAACTAGATTTAAGCATGAGGTCGTGTGAGGTTGATCAGTCGGGGATACCCCTCACTTTTCAATCGAGCATCTACCAAAGTTGACACGTGTATGAGGATCCATTAGTACCTTGTGTGCTTTTGGGTTTTGGGCCTATTTACCCTGCCCATACGTGTTGGTTCGACTTTGACTGTCCCTCTGGACTCTTTCTACAACCGTGGTAACCTTAGTATCTTTGACCTATAGGGCTTTACATAGGTGACGATGCAAGGATATTTCCATTGTACCTAGGATAGACGTGGGAGGAAATCCATTGCAGTTATTTGGGAGGGTGGTTGGTGATCCAAACGCTTGCACCCGAAGAATATGTATTGTGGACCCCGAGTAACTATAATTCGCTACTCTACTGGTTTGTTCTGGGCCCTAATCATCCCAGAATTCCCTTTAAGAGTTCATCTTTGTTTTCCTGGTCTTGATCACCATAGAAATTTTTTTATGGTGGTGTGTTGTTTGTTTCTTGTTGTTCTAGTGGCCCCTAGGTTGACCACTTAGTATATTTTTGTTATAGTTGTGAGGACCAACCTCCTCATAGGTCGCGAAGGTTGATAAACCTTACTCCACTCACCATTGAGCGTCCACCGCCACCTCAGTGGCGTAGAATAGACTCACATGGTTCTTTCGAACTCACTGGTTCAACTGAACCCCCTAGAGAACCCCATCATATCTCTCAAACTCAACCGATTCAGTAAACCATCTAGGTTGAAGGTTTTCCTAGAGAAGAGTTCGTGAGACCCTTCAAACCTCCACTAACTAGACATAACGACCCTTTTTTAGAAAGAGTTGTCTCTTTAGGGCTCCCTGAGTTTAGTGTATATAGGTTTACACCTGGTCTTGCTATGGATAACATAGGGGATGCATCGGGAGTTCCTTATCCTCCCACTTCAGCTATCATGATGGGAGGTTTATCTCCCCCACACTTAAACACATCGATACCGAGTTCTTTGTAGTTCACTTTTGCTTTGAGCACCTCTTTCCGTTTCAATGCTGGATCTTCAGGTTTGTCTAGCAACCAAGTTGCAATGACATCTATTCCCTTGGGATCCACCATTGTCCCATCTAGTATTCCTTTTTCAGGGATACCCTCGGTGTCCTTTACATCTTCCTCTTTTGTTCAGCAGTCCCAGGTTAATCCTAATTATGATCCTTTCAATCACGGATTACCTTGGCATGGAGGACATATTTCTCCTTATGCACCATTTGTAGGTTCAATGTCTGTCTCTTCTATTGCGTTAATGTCAAGTTTTAACCCCTTTACAGGATTTAATGCACATTCCTCTAATGTACAAACCTCTAATGTGCCTGTAGGGAGTACTCCCTTTTCACTATTCGGTGGAGGGGCCGGTAACAGTTATACTAATCCTCCATTCAGGGGTACTAACACCTAGCCGCAATGGATGAGGCCGCAAGGAAGTAATCCGCTAGCTTATGGCTGGAGCAACTTTCACAATGTTTTTTCTTCACAACCAATGGCTGGGGGAAACCCCAACCAACCTTATAGGAGTCAGGGTTTGGGTGGTTCCTTTTACCAAGCTCCTCCAAATCACACGCCTTCGGCACGACCCCGTTTTCCTTTTCTGGCAACTTTAAATTTTCCAGACCTTTCAAAACTGATGAATGAACCGGTGCGACACAACCCTGCTTGGCCTTCGGTCCCAACCAAACTCCCTTCGGACATTCCAAAATTCAAAGACAAAACTGGTGAAGACCCGGGAGACCATGTCACGACCTTTCACCCAGGATACCATGTCACGACCTTTCATCTCTGGCGCTCCTCTAACTCGTTAAACGGCGAATCAATTCGATTGAGGCTCTTTCAAAGAACCTTAACGAGTGTTGCAGCTAAGTGGTATATTGAATTTCTTGCTGCAGCATATAACAATTTTTGGGATTTAGCGACATTTTTCTTGAATCACTTCCAACTTCCCGTCCGGTATGATGCCGATATGGATATTCTCTCTACCTTTAGATAGAACAAATCCACCCATCTCTCTTATCATATTCAGGAGTGGCGAAGATGGAAATGACTCATTAAAGTTGAGATCCCCCTAGAATTTCTATTGGATTGGTATTTAAAATAACTACTACCTTACATCTCTAAGGACGTTTCAACTTCTGGAGTTGCTTCTGAAGAGGAAGCAATTTTAAGGACCCAACAGCTCGACCTGATCTATGCTCAGTCTGGGATCCTTTACAAGATAATTCCTAATGCACCTAGGTCTAATATCGATCTCGGTAAGCCTAAACCTAGACCACATGCCGATGACATCGTTGTTTCAGCCGACTCATCCGCACTAGAAGATTTAACAAAACAAGTCCATGCACTTTCATTGAAGCAGTCTGATGTGGAAGCAACTATGGTTGCATCCTCCCCTTCGCAAACAAAATCTGTACAAAATGTGCAAACAAACCAAAAGGGTTCTCGGCAACCCAACAATAAGAAAAAGGGTAATAAAGAGGAGGGGAACCAACAAAAACCCAAAAATATTGAAAATGCAAAGGAGGGCAAGAAAGATAAGAAGAAGGTAAAGTTTCCTTGCAAAGTTTGTAAAGGAGACCACCTCACTCATCAATTCCCTCTCATAGATTAAGCCCGGAAGCTATTACATGAAAAGAAACCGATTGTCTTGAAGGATCCTTTTCCCCAAGGACAAATCCTAGCTTCTAGAAGCTCTAATACTGGGGGTACTCACCGTGTTACACCAATTGATCAGTCTTATATTAATATGGTTAACTCACACACTCTACTGTAGACGAGAGCCAAGAATTATGCCCCAAATAGGCGGCAGAAAGACAAAGACATTCTTGATTCATATGTTCCTCTCCACATTGAGAGACCAACAAACCCTTTTCCGAAGATACCACAAGGTGTCTATAAAAGAGAAATGCACAATCCTAATGCGCGGGATGCTCCAAACTACTCCATTGTAGAAGAACTAGCCCAAACGCCATGTGCTATGTCCTCCCTAGAAGTCTTGCAAAGCTTCCCATCGCATCTTAATGCACTTTTAGTGGCAATAGGTGGCATGGATTTGTAGAGTATGCTTGCTAGATTTGATATGTCAAATATCAAGCCCTAGTTTCCCTACCACGTGGCCTTCTAGATCGAAGTAGTCCATGGTTCAAAGAACATTGGATGAATGGTAGTAGATGAAGGCACCTCAACGTGCGTAATGTCTATATCTTGTTGGCAAGCCTTGGGCTCTCCCGATTTATCCCCTTCGGTTACATTAATTACTACTTTTGACGGAATATCTTTCCTTCCGCACAGAATATTACCCTCATTCGAGATTCAGCTTATCAGTAAAGTAGTGTCAGTGGAGGTAGAAGTTGTGGATGCTTCTCTTGACTACAATCTGTTATTGGGAAGAATTTGGACGTACACTATGCAAGCCATCCCCTTGTCCTTTTTCCGAGTGCTTGTGTTCCCTCATGAAGGTAAGATCGTCACAATTCATCAACTATCCTTTGCTCGAAAAAACAACACAACTCCGTCGGATTCAAATATCCCTTGGATTGATCAAGCTCGTCCGCCCAGTGAGAGCTTAGGAGTAGGTATGTATTCATCTTTGATGGCCACATTTGACCTACCTACTCCTGTAAATTACATTGGTTTAATGAGTACCACCAACATATCCTCTTGAGAAGTTTTTGGTTAGTCAAACAACTGATCCATGGATCCTCCCTACTCAACAAGAACCAATCGTGACCTTATCCATCGCATAAGTGGCTTACCAAGCATCACAAAATGTTGCGATAGACTATATATTGACTCCATCAATCTCAAAAGAGTCAAATATTGATTATGCACCTGCATGGTCAGTTAACTCCACACATTCTTTTGATTGTTTAGATACTGTTTTTCCTTCTGATGAAGCCATCCTGGAAGCTATGGTAGGTCTATATCATCCACGGGAACATATGCATCACAGATCCTATTTTCTTCCAAATCTGAACAAGATTGAGATTGGAGAGTTTTCAATGAGACCTAGTGGTAATATTGATTTGTCCATCACTCCTTCCACGAAACAAATGATTTATGTTGAAGGTAATATGGCGAACATTTCGACGACTATACTGATCAATATTTCCACCAAACCTAACGTTGTGGAAAAAAATTTCATTGGAGAAAATTGTTCTCCACAGGAGATCACTTTGTACACCAACTTATTTAAGGAATTCCGCAACGTTTTTTCTTGGTCTTACGAGGAGATGCCAGGAATCGACCCCTATATTGTTGAACACGTTATTACAACTTATCCTAACATGAAACCAGTATGACAAAAGCTTCATCCAGTCAACCCTAGGAAAGTTGCGGCCATTAAGGCTGAAGTCGAAAAGCTCCTTAAGGCCGACTTCATTTATCCTATCGACATGACAGAATGGGTTTCTAACCCAGTCCCGGTCGATAAAAAGAAAGGGACCATATGCGTATGTACGAACTTTAGGGACCTTAATAAAGCCTGTCCAAAAGATAATTATCCCACACCATTCATAGATCAAATCATTGATGCATGTGCAGGCCATGAAATTTTCTCTTTCATGGACAGTTTTTCGGGATATAACCAAATCCAAATTAAACCTGAAGACCAACACAAGACGGATTTTATTTGTCCCTGGGGTACCTTTTCCTATAGGAAAATACCGTTCAGATTGAAGAATGCTGGAGCTACTTTCCAAGTAGCTATGAACTTTGCTTTCCATGACATCAAACATGTAGTCGAACCGTATTTGGATGACCTCCTCGCGCGATCTCGTAAGAGACAATATCATCCTGACCATTTATGACTCATGTTTGAACGATGCAGATACTACAAGATTTGGTTAAACCCTAACAAATGTGTATTATGTGTTGAGTTTGGACATTTACTAGGTTTCATTGTGTCTAGTCATGCGATTCTGGTCGACCCCTTGAAAGTTGAGGCTATTATCAAATTTCCTCCTCCTCGCACCATTAGACACTTCAAAGCCTGCAGGGCATGTCTAACTTTCTACGAAGATTTATTATAAACTATGCAAAGAACACTAAAGGATTCATGCAATTGCTTAAGCAAGATACCCTTTTTTTCTCGGATGAGGATGCACAAACCTCGTTTGACGCTTTGAAAAAAGCATTATTATCATCCCCATTGTTGAGTCCGCCAGATTATACTAAGTATTTCCTTCTATATCTAGCGGTGTATGTTTCCACGATCGACGTAGTCCTGGTTCAAGAGGATGGCAAGATACAAGAGCATGTCATTTATTATCTCTCTCGCTCACTTGTAACTCCTGAACTTAAATACTCTCACGTCGAGAAATTGGCATTAGTTGTTGTCTATATTTTTCAGTGATTACATCATTATATTTTGTTGTGGACCACCACAGTTATAGAGGATGTTAATCCTTTTCAATATATATTAATCCGACGTATCATCGGAGGGAAATTTAATAAATGGATTTTCATTCTGCAAGAATTTGACCTAACATTCCAATCTGCTAAGTCAACAAAGTATTTGGTGTTCGTCGATCTTATCTTTGAGTTTCCTAGTGATGTAACGAGTAGAGGAAGATTCGTCATTACCTGATGAACATATTTTTCTCATTACGACCTATGACCCATGGTATGGAGACATTTTAATATATCTCCAGACTTTGAAGTGTCTTCCAACTTTCTCCAGAGATGAACGACAAAAGCTTAGGCATCATGCCAAGAACTACCTCATTATTTCTAAAATTCTCTATAGATGTGGGGTAGATTCCATATTACGCCGTTGTTTGAATCTGGATGAAGCTGAGTCAGTATTGAATGATGCCCATAGTGGATCCTGTGGGGATCATCTTTTTGGGGGTGGAAACGACCCAGAAAATACTGCGTTCTAGGTATTTTTATCCCACCATCTTTAAAGATTGCGTGGAAGCCGTGAAACACTGTCAACCATGTTATATTTTCACAAAGAAAATGCGAGCACACCCAGCTCCTCTTCGCCCTATTATCACAACAGGTCCCTTCACCAAGTGGGGGATTGATTTTATGACTTGTAATCGAGTTTCGGCTGGAGGACATCACCATATCATCGTTGTCGTCGACTACTTTACGAAGTGGGTCGAGGCAATGCCTACTGTCAAAGTAGATGGAGAAATGACAACTTACTTCATTTTCAATCAGATCATTTCTAGGTTCGGTATTCCTAAAGAGATCATCACCGACCACGGTAGACATTTCCAGAACAACATGATGACCAATTTATACACTATGCTAGGTTTTCAACAAGAACACTCGTCTTCATTTTATCTGCAGGCAAATGGGAAAGTTGAAGCGATCAATAAAACTTTGAAAAGTATTCTTCAATGTACCGTTAATGCCAGTAGATCAAACTGGCACATCATGTTCTATCTGGCTCTTTGGGAGTATAGATCCAATGTTAAGACTGCTACGGGATTTTCACATTCTCAACTCGTTCATGGGTTGGAGGCAGTCATACCGATTGAATGCGAGATTCCATCTTTGAAGTTGGCTATCCAACTACTTCCCAAAACTTCTGCTTTGGAAGAGATTTTGCTTCATTTAGAGCATTTAGATGAGCAGCGTCGTGATGCGCTTACTACGAACGAAGCTCATAAGACCCGAGTTAAACATCAGTATGATAAGTTTGTAAAACCAAGGGTTTTCTTAGAAGGAGACCTTGTTTTGGTTTACGACCAGGACAAGGATCCCTTGGGGTAGGCAAGTTTAAAGCCATGTGGCTCGAACCTTATATTGTTTCTAAATTGTTGAAGAAGGGATCTTACGAGATGACAGATTATGATGGTTATAATTTTCCTGAGCCTAGAAATGGGCTCTACTTGAAAAAGTATTATGCTTAGGCCTACATGCTTTTTATTGTACTATAGTTGTACATTGTTGTAGAGTTAGTATTTTTTTTAGATTTATTGTCTTATGTGTCTTCTAGATTGTGGTTTCATATGACAACCGAGTGCTTTATAGGATTCGCCAATGGCGCTAGTCGCCACCCTCGTCAGTTGGCTTCAGTGGCTTGGGTTATTTACTCACCCTCTAGCCAACTTGTTTCTTGGGAGGTGCTTGTTTGGGCCCTATGGTGAACAACGTAGCTGAGTACAGTGTGGTTATCGAATTACTCCGAGATGACATCCATCACGAAATTTCATGTTTGGAGGTAAGACTCGATTCGCAGTTAGTAGTACTTCAGTTGACGGGTGAGTGGAGGGTTAGATATCCTTCTTTGCTACGTCAGTTTTTGCGAGTTAGATTGCTTGAAAGAAATTTTGATTACATTACGTATCAAAACATTTCAAGGAATTTCAATACATTAGCTGATGCATATGAAAATTATGTTCTTGACTGGAATTTGTATCATACATAATAACATGCAAAACACATTAGATAACATGTATATAATCGATACTGTCTATATATATATATATATATATGGTCCAAAAAATACATATGAGTTTGAGTCAACTACTATCAAAATATACAAAGTGGGCATAAACTACCTCATAAAATAATATGTCACTCTCCCTATGGATAGGGAGGAGCCTCATTTATCCCTGCTACGACCTCTCTATAACAGATGACTAGCCTGGCTACTTTCCTAAGTAATCGGATCCAGGCTGGGGGAACCCCTACTACATGTTCCTGCACATCGAGCGGCATCCGCTCTATCTTATATGTAGGGATATCGAGAGTCAACTAACTCATCTTCCCCTCAATGCTCCTCAACATAGTATCTGCAGCACCTAGATTGGTTGGTCGGATGAAACTCTAGGATGCCCAGCAGGTATCAATGGCCCCACATCTGCATAAGTTATATTTTTTCAGTACTCATACTCGTCATAAAAATTATATATACAAAAAACATAAAAAATTTAAATAATTTTTCAAAAACAAAAACACATATTGGTGCCTATCTCTCCCCAGGATGCCACTTGAGGTAGCATGAGCTCGGGATCACCTCAGAAATCCATGATTGCATACAGAAACTTCTCTAGTGCCAGTAATTGCCTGATCCACCAACCTAGATAATCCTCGTCAGCATATGACAATCTTGTTTCGCCACCACCCTGGCGTAGGAAGATATCGCCCCACCGAGTCATCAGTGGCTCGTGGGGTTTCAACGCTGGTACAGCCACCCCCAGACTAAGAGCGGGGACTCTCTCGAAGAAACAGGTGCATAATATACTCCCGTATCCAAAATTCGTTTTCTTCCCCATCTTACATTCTATAAGACGATGTTTCATGTTCACCAGTAATCTCGAAAACTAGTCAAAGATAACATTGCGTAGGCATTCTACGCCTATCTGCATATAGTTCTGTGAGACCAGGTATTATGCCGCACTTCCCCCAATCATGTTGATTGTACTCAAGATCACCTTTAAAGGGAAACTTGCAATTTTCCCAATTGGAACTTGGATCCCGCTTTTTTTTGTGCCATCTACACAGTAGGTGTTGATGTAATCCTGAATGGACAAGGCACAACCTCCTCTAAATTTTCCTTTGAGGTTCACCACCTCACCTTATCGAGATATTCCAGTTATGAAGTATATGTCATCAATGGTGATATCCAACATATCCCCTTGGAGATTAAACATCCCATGATCGACATCCCAGTATCCCATGAGCATTTGGAGCAGATGTGTTTGTGCACACATGCTTGTAGTATGGAATAACTTTAAGAGCCCACACCTCCTTATTTAAAGTAAGAGGATCCCCCATTGCATCCATGTCCATGGCCTCATGCTCCCTCTCTCTCCAAGTTAGAACCATCCTACATCAACTATTCCCATTCCATGCATTAGTTTGTGGTTTTTTCTTTCGAACTACGGTACCCGCGGCTTCACCTCTTCAACAGAGGCGGGTACCTGCAAGTCTCCCTGTAGTAAACTCGCGGACATTTCACATAGCCACAACTTTTACTCAACCAGACTCGCGGGTACGAGGCCCTAGATCTAAAGCTTTCTTAAAAACCCCAAAAACATCATCAAAAACTTAAAGAAATGGATTAAATTGATAGAGCAAGCAGATATAGCTTACCTACAAGTGACAGATTTCGATTTCGCTTCCTGGATTGATCGCAATTGACGTTTGAAGTAAGAGGGTTTTTCTCCTTTGCTCCAATGGTAAAATGGTTTTGTGAGTTATGTTTCTAATTTGACACTATTTATACAAACTATTTTCAAAATTTTTACCCCCTTTATATAGTTTCAAATCCCTGTTTTAATTTTATTTAATCTTAACTAACCTTTTTTGTGTTGTTTTGATTAGGTAAGTTTTAAAAGGCACTTTTCTCACTATAAGTTGCAAAAGGTGATTAATACAAAGGTTTGTTTTCTTTTGTCATTGTAGCTAGGTTTTTCACCCTAGCTTGTGCTAAAGAGCACCTACTAAGGATTAAGGAATCCTTAGTAGCAGTTCAGTAAATAGTAAAAACTAAATGTAAAACAGTGAAAGGAATAAGCATATAACTACAACATGTGCATGAAAGCAAATCTAAACTACAACAGTAAACAGTAAATATCCATGAGAACTCAGTAAATAAGATTTACAATTTTTTATTAATGGGCAAACTAGGGTTTGCAAAGATTTTACCTCAAATGATGAGGTTGTTGGAGCCTTTGCAGTCGTACGAGAGTGTTGCACCAGTGCTCCAATGTTTCCTTCTCTTCTCCAAATGCTTCAATGGTGGCCAAGAATTAACCTAGGATGGAGAACTCAAGCTCAAATGGTAGGCTAGGGTTCAGTGGTAATTTTGGCAGCATAAGGTTAGAGTGGATAATGGATGGAAAATGGGGGGCCTCCATCACCTTTTTATAGATATTTCGGGTGGTGGAGTGTTGACCCATGGTTTTAGGCACCAAGTGGTCTAGGTAAATGGTTTTACGGTTTTTTCCCTCATTTTTCCTTTTATGAAATTATTTTGACTTTTTTCCTTTTTTATTTGATTTTTGGGAATTTTGGACCCCTTTTGAGGGTTTTTTGACATTTTTGAAGGAATTTTATTTATTTGAGGAGGGATATATTGATTTTTTCCCTTTTTGGTAACCATTTGAGGGTTTTTTAAGGTTTTGGAGGCCAAAATGGTAGGAAAGTGGACAAAAGGGTTATGTGACTAGGGAGATGAGCTAGTGAACAACTTTTGGGTGTTAATAGATTGCCCCCTGATGTGTGAGGGTAGGAGCTCATCATATGGTTGATAGACATCATAGGTTATGTCGTTTTCTAGGGGAGCATTGTGACGAAGAAGATCGGAAACTGGTGGGAGACCGGAATACATGCTCCATACGAATTGCAAAGACTCAAATTGAACATACATGTCCTCAATAATGAATGAGGAATAATCTCAATATATGGATGAGGCGGGCATACCCATGCTCGTATCAAGATATACAAATAATAATGAGGCCTAAAAGGGGGCCTGAACAATAAATGGAGAACTGTTGTGTACATCATAATGGTCCAGGGGGGAAACAAATCTGGGACATACTCATGATCTGATCATGACTGATCTGAACAACTGATACATGTAGACAATGGAAGTCATACTCAATATGGTACCATAACATCTGATGTTCTGCTCTATCTGAAGGTGTCCAAAAACTATATGGACTCGACAACTGAGAGTCAGAATCTCAAAGGTACGCTAAACTTCATCTGAACTGGGTAGAGACTCATGGGGGCAACCAATGAGTGATATCAGGAGACTCAAAGGGTGACACATCGCAGAATACTCTGAACAAAGGCGACCATACTGGGTAGGCTTCCATAATAGTGGGACTATATATGATTTGTCGTGACGCCGAGAGACACCTTTGGGGCCTTCTTCATGGTTTAAGGAGCTCAAAGAAGGGATAGAAATGTGCTCAAAATGGTACTATCGTGTGGGTTTGTATGAGCCCAGGAAAATGCATGCTCGTGTGTGCTTTCAATTTTGAGTCTAAAAGAGATAAGAAGATTCCGAGGGGGGTTCTTTTTCTTGTGTTAGTCTCCAGGGCCCGAAAAAGCATAAAAGTATGCAATGAAGAACTCTTCTAGCCAATGTGACTAGAGTATTATTTTTTCATAATTAGTTTATAAGGTCCGGAAAAGGGTTAAACGTATACCAGGTAGACTCCCTTTCAGATACTTTTAGCGAGCATGAAAGGAAGCAAGATTGTTCGACGATATTTTTATTGTTTTAGGAGTCAAAAAAGAGCTTAACAGAAACTCCCTAAGTGTATTTTTCGTAAAGGAATTGGTTAGCCCGAAAAAGGGGTAAAAGTATACCGAACAAAAGAAATGGCCAAGCAAGGAGGAAGTGTTCAATCAAGGAACAATAATGAGAACCAAAAATTAAGGCTAGGGGGGAACACTGATGGGGCCTCCTTGCGAGTTTATGAATGGTGGAAAAATAACACAATGACTGGAGTATGGATGGAGCGGAGGGCTCATGGATAGGTAGTGATGCAAAAAATGGAAAAAAAATGACTGCGGCCAATGTGGCACGCAAATCAAGGCAGCGAGGGGCATGGAAAAATGCCTAAATTTTTTTCGGTGATAGAAAGAAATTATCTCAGGCATCATCACGGACTCAGAAATATGAATTCGACGATGCAAACGGTGCGAAAAACGGAGGTCGTATGGTTCCGGAATGGTCAAAACAAGATTTGGGTCAAAATGGCTATAAATAGCAAATGGACCCTCATGACACATGTCATTGTCACTATGCAAATTGGGAGAAGTTTGGAGGGGCCCATAAGATAAAATTCATATTTCTCTCAATCCGACCAGTGGAATCGAGTTCTGTGACTTGCAAGTAAGTCTTGTGGTGGATTATAATGTTTTTTATTCATTTTTGGGGGGATTTGGTCCTCTGGGGAGGCGTGCCAAGCTCGGCTTGGGCACCACTGCATCGGAGCTCGTGTTTCGAGGGAAAAACCATGATTACGAGCGGGAATCTAGGCTCGATAGGCGCGCTTTCTGAGCGTGGATGTGGGCCCTACAGCCGTGCTCCAAAGCATGGCTTTTCTGGAGGAAAGCGCACTTCGGGACGCAGTTGTGGGCCCCACAAGTGCACTCCAGGGGGGCATGCTTTTAGAGGAGGAAACCGCACTCCAGAGCGCACCTATGAGGCAAAAACATGCACTGTGAAGCGCGCCATTTTACCTAAGTGCAGGTACGCTGATCTAGAGGAGATCAAGGTAGGGTTGATATGATCCTGATGGGTTTTGTTGATTTGACTGGAAGCATGTCGAGAGTTGCATGGAGAGAGCGAGAGCTGGGGAGAACGTTGATAGATGCTATCCAGGGTAATGAGGGTGTGCAGGAGGGCTTCACTCGCTATGGACTACTGAATTTCGCACAGGTGCCTCTGATGCGCTCGGCCATATTGTTATTGAACAAGTTGGTTGGGTTTTTGGATGCGGATGCTGAGGCATTCATGATTCAGGGTGAGCGGTTGGAGATCACGCTCACAGATGTGTAATTTTTTACTGGGATTCCCCGACTGGGCATGATTGCGGATACTCTCCCGAGGAGGTCGGGGGATGTATTTATGGAGGATTTGTTGGGTAGACATTGTTATGCGACAACTCATGTGCATGACAACACTCTATTGATCTGTGATATTGATATTGTGGAGACTCGATTGATTGTGTCGTTGGTGGTGTGCATACTGGGGTTGCACGCCCCCCACCAGGGTTCAGGGGGACAGATGGTGCTAGTGGAGTGGGTCCTAGCGGGTACTTATTATGGTCGGGGCTAGATGTACTTGACGGTGGTTCAGCGGGAGCTGAACAAGGTGAGTCATCTAGGAGGGGAGTTTTGTTTTCCCTAGTTCCTCTGTTCATTTTTCTTTGAGCAGGTGCTGACACTACGGCCACATACAACGGTGCGTGACGGAGGGCCTACAAAGCTGTGTATGTTGCGCTGGGGCGAGATGATGACTCGCAGGGGTGGAGGGATGGTGAGGTGGTTCTTCACTGAGGAGTTGTTCACTCAGTGGATGCAGCTACCGGTGGTGATTGATGACTACCCATACTACAGGATGGATTATAGAGGGGACCTAGAGCTGTCGTGGCCCCCTCGTCAGGCGTGGGGACCAAATGGTATGCATTTGTTTTGTTTATAGTATCATGTTATATCTACTCGATAGCTTATATGGTAGCTAGAGGATTTTATGACACTTATGATATGTTGTTGCTTGTGCAGATGTGGGGCTGCAGCCCCCGAGAGGATACCAGTCCTGGAGGGGGTGCATAGAGGGAGTATACTCCCCTGGACACAGACAGGGTCGACGAAGGAGCAGTTCAGTGACTTTGGATATTTTGCGGGTCATGATTAATTGTCTTCTAGATGGGGTGGTGGAGGATGGCTGGCGGAACTTAGACCAGGACCTGATCAATGTCTATTATGATTCTCCATGGGAGTGGAGACCTATCATGAGGCGGATTGCGATGGAGGCTGAGGTGGTGAGAGCCATGGCATAAGGGGATGCCCCCTACTATGGTGATGAGGACGCTGAGACAGATTCGGATGAGTCCGAGGAGGAGGAGGGGGAGGAGGAGGAGGAGGAAGAGGAAGAGGAAGAGGAGGACAACGACAACGACGACAAGGACGATGATGATGATGACGGAAATGGTTCTGATTAACGAGGTAGTTGGTGGAACTGCCCCCATGTGATGAGCATGAGACTTTTTGTATTCGGCTGTATTATATGATGAGGATGTTGTTGGGGATCCTCTTATGTATGTTTGTGTATGGGGGTGCTATGGGCACGATGACATTTCTATTATGATGTATATATATATGCACATGGATGCAACTTATGATGATGGATTCTTTTTGGGTTTTTTTATGTTTATGTATATGCACGTGATGCAACTTATGATGATGGCTTATTTTTGTTTTTTATGATGTTTATGTATACCTATATGATGGATGGATACATGTGGATGATATGATGATGCATGTTTATGGTTTACTTCATCCCATAAAACCACCCAATCATCCTCCAAGCCCAGATCTCGAGCATTAGTCCACCCCCATATTTCGTTATTGGTGAGATTATGGTTGCAAATTCTATTCGGATTACAACATTTATGGATCTGGATCTTGTGCACTAGCTCATCCATAAGAAGAAGAACCACTCCACAACCCATGATCGCATCCACTCCCACATCCCATGATCCCCAGAACCCACATTCCAATCCAAATAAAGACCAATGAGCAAAAAACTCCAAGGTCATCACCTTCCAATTATTGGAAGCATTATGAAGACTCATAATAGGCCACTGAATCTAATCTAGAACAATCCCAGATGCTACATACTTGGACACCAAAATTCACCTCCATAAACTATCCCTTGTAATTAAATTCCAGAAAGAATTGGCAGCAACCACATAATTGAAGAGAAAAATGTTTTTGAGACCCCAACCCCATCTATCATTTGGGGTCATAAGCATTTTCCATTTTGCAAGGTGAGAACCCTTATACGTATTGTCCCATTTCCATAAATAATTAAAACAAATATTTTGAATACAATCAAGTGTGCCTTTCAGGATATGGGATAACAAATTCCAATATACCATAATTGCCTCCAAAATTAACTTAATGAGAACTAGTCATCCTCCCCTAAAAGGCCAATGGTTACATCAGAAAGAAACCCTTCGCTTGATCATGGACACCATCCACATCCAATCTTGTTTACCATATTTGTTACACTTTAAATTAAACCCTAGGTATTTTATACCCTCCTTCATGGAATGGATTTCATAAGGAAACACTCGGCACCAAATATGACCACGACCAACATTATACCTTAGAAATATATAGACTAACTTGCTCAAATTGTTAACCATGCTAGTAGCCAAGCATAATAAGTCAAAAATATCATGAAATTTTTTGCCCTCTTCTTTAGAACAAACATACAATATTAGAACATCACCCACAAAAAGAAGGTGAGTCAATTGTACACCTCTTCTGAAAGTGATCCCCTTGATTTTTCTCTATCTTCTAGCCTCCTGAATTGTCCATATTAAACCTTCCACTACCATGAGAAACAAATAAGGGGATAGAAGACACCCTTGTTGTAAGCCTTTCAATGGATTGAATAAATCCAATCTCGAACCTAACCAAGGGAAGCTTGAAACCAATATGCAAGAAGAGCATCCTCAGAAATAGCCAAGAAACCCATTCATATACCTTAGATAGGCCCATTTTAATGCCCACGACATGTAAGTGAGAAACTTTTATAGTATGAAGACCTTCTTGCACCAATCCAATGGATTCATGGATTAATCGACCATTCAAAAAACTGAATTGTTACTTGAAAATATATTCAAATAGGAATGGCTTTAATTGAACTATAATCAACTTCGAGATAATCTTGTAAACACAGTTGTAAAGTGAAATAGGTTGAAAATCATGAAAATACCCAGGACAATCTACCTTCATAATGAGCACAAGGAAAATACAATTGAAACTCCTAGGATTCTTCGTATACAATCAAACTTCTTCTATTGCCTACAACTAATATTCATCAAGCACCTCCAAAAAATCAATATGGAGTTCGACCAACAATCCATCCAACCTCGGGCTCTTGTCTTTTTGAAAAGTGACCCAAAAAGACCATAATTATTCTCTCGTCACTTGTCAAAACAATTATTTGTTATCATCCTTCCCCACTATGTGAAGAAATAATTCCATGAACTTTATAATCTCCGCCAAATGTGACTGAGCTAATTCCGAGAAAATATTTTGAAAGTGTTTAATACCCAAACACGCTAGATCTTGAAAACCCCGAACCATTTATCCCTAATAATCTGTCAACTCCCAGGTAGTGTTATAGCTATGTCTAAAATGAGCAAAGTTTTGAAAGAAAATTGTATTACCATCACCCATATAAATCCATAAGGCCCTACACTTCAAATGCCATTCATTCCCATGATCCAACCACAGTTTATTGCTCTTCTTTTCCAAAACCACAACATGCTCCCGTGAAAAATTATCAACCCATCTATTAATCAATGTGGAGAGCGATTGTTCAATGTCTCGTTCAACCAACTTTAGCAAAACATCTCACAATTTGAATTTTTTCCCAAGCCCACAAATCAACCTTCTCTTTGAGACTTTCAAACATAATGCAAGTTGTTGACTCAAACTTAAACTAGTCCCCCATTCCACACGAGTCCAAATATTCTTTATAAGGTCTTGGAATTCCTTCTCTTAGGCCCAAGTTGGATTATATTTGAATGGGGGGTTGGCTTATCCTCGAAATATTGAATTCCAAGAAGATCGAGGAATGGTTAGAGCACCTAATATTTCCTACCCAAGGTCTAATAAGATCCATATGTAACAAAATCTACTCATTAACCAAGAAATGGTTGAGTCTCTTTGCCACTGCTACCGCTCCAAACCTATTATTGTTCCATGTTAGCATAAGTTGTATAAGTTCCACATCAATCCATCCTACATGCTCAAATGTATCCATACAATAGTGAGGCAACCTATCCTCCCTTGCCAAGGCCTACCAAATATCCATGTTGCTAGCTATCAAGTTTGAATTCCCACCAAGTATTAGATTAACCCCCCTTCAACAATGCAAATAAATAATATAGTCCCAAAATTCTCAATTATCTGTTAGAATATGAGAATATGTGAATAATATATAACAATACATAACATGAAAAGCATAACTAGCCTAGCCTCCTATCCATACAACAACAAATAATCAAATAGCAAGAACAAAGAGAAAAGAGAAAAAAAGAGAACATCAAATATACATTGTAAAACCCCAGATGGGGAAACATACACAGGAAGGTTGTCTTCTTATTATTCATCAATAATCTCCAATATTACAATAGAGAGCTCCCGCACATCCCAATCCATCTTCACAACAACACATAGTATGTCTACAAGATGATCATTAAAATTATTTCATTGTTTCCATGTGTCTTGATAAGACTCTCATGTCTCTATTGTATACCAAGAGGTAATGAGGAATTACATCCCAATATTACATGTGGAATAAACGTAATTTAACCTCTTTATATAATAAAAGGTAACAAGAGTAAATTATCACATAATACATGTGGGATAACTCTTTTATATAAGAGTGGACATTATTACCTTCCAAATTAATTCAATCAATCGTCATTACATATTCCAACACTCCCCCTTAATGATGACTGGGAGATAGAATAAAAATGGAGGAACATGGCATTACATAACATCCCCCTTAATGACAAATTCTAGAATTTATGTAAGCTGTGAATAAACACACTTCGCCTCATGGAATAGATGAAGATAACAATCGCTTCTCATTGAATTATGAAATTGTACATGAACCAAGTTGTGTGACGAATCCATAGTGGCTACTAGAGCCAACATCAAAGTGCCTAGATCTAAAAGAGAACCCATAGTGGTTACTAGATCCAACAACAAAATGCCTAGAACACCACAACAATCATCACAACAAGAAATCAACTAATAGTTGAAAGAACACTGCAAAAGACATTGACATGAATACAAGACCCCAATGGTATATACATCAGAAATGATATCGTGCAAACAATATTCATGCAACCAAGCTTAAAGATGCAATGAAATTCTACAATAGACCTCGTCACGAATACAAGACCCCAATGGTATACCATCAAAAATGATATCGTGCAAATAATCATCATGACGTTAACAATAGAAGATGGTACTTCATTACATTATATCTAGAATAGATAATTGAAATTACATTACATTCCCCTTGAATAAGAACTTCAAATATCTAAGTTAAAGAGGCAAATAGGATTACACTTTTCTACCAAGGATAAGTTGATCAACGAGGAACAATTCTAAAAGAATAGAAATAATCACAACATATGCTTAAGATAGGAAGGAATGCCAGATCCAAGTTGCACCACAACTCTTCACAAATACACAAGAAGTGAAGTAAATAGAGAGCTAATCTACACAAAGAACTTCCAAGAGTAAGCATATACTAAACATGATCAATACATGACATGATATATGAAATGATAATATGAGATTGCCCAAGACCATATAAATATTGAGTAAAATATGATCAAAATAAACATGTCATGATATATATATATATATATATATATATATATATATATATATATATTATGATCAACATATAGCAAATTATGATCAAATCATGATATCACTTATAAAAATATGAAATGATTAGGCATTAAGCAACCAGGTCATAGACATGGATTAATTTCTTGTTGTAATCATGTTAACGTGCTAGAGATGAATGCCCTGAAAATGTCAATGCTTCCATATAGGAATGTTATAGACAAGTAATACAGAACAAGATACAATTTCTATAATACAAGATAAAGAAACTAAACCCTAGTAAGAAAAGACAAGAATCTTATCACAAGTCATTACAATATAAAACATATATCACATATTCAAAGGTTTATTTTACTCAAAAAGTTAGTAAGAGCAAATATGATCACATAGATGAAAAAACAATTTCTTGTTGTCATTCGGAAAAAGCTAAATTGCATGCTCTTAAAATGTTAAAAAATGAAGCTACCACAAAGATAAGATAATAACAAGTAAATAGGAACAAGTGATAACCTCTACAACATGATGAAAATACAAAGAATAGAATCTCTAATGCAACCAAATACAAAGAGCTAATAACCAATAACATATATACGATATCCAAATTCTTTAAATCAAACATTAAGTAATTACATGTGAACAAATATTTAGGACATCTACATCTAAATATGAATATCAAATAAAATACTTATTTGAAAAAACCCTTCTAAATAAAATATATATATATTTAAAACTTTTTTAAAACTTTATAATATAAAACAAAATGTTTTTAAAAAAAGTTATTTATATTAAAAAATTTAAATATAAAAAGGTTTTGTTTTAAATTTTTAAAAACATTTAAAAATACCTTTTAATAAAAAACTTCATAAAATATTAAAATTAACTCCATACAACATATAATCTACCACAAAGATAAGATAATGACAAGTAAATAGGAACAAGTCATAACCTCTGCAACATTATCAAAATATAAAGAATAGAATCTCTAATCAACCAAATACAAAGATCTAATCACCAATAACATATATAAGATGTCCAAATTCTTTAAATCAAACATTAAATAATTACATGTGAACAAATATTTAGGACACCTACATTCTAAATATGAATATCAAATAAAATACTTATTTGAAAAAACCCTTCTAAATAAAAAAATATATATATTTAAAACTTTTTTTAAAACTTTATACTATAAAACAAAATGTTTTAATAAAAGTTTGTTATATTAATTTTTTTAAATATAAAAAGGTTTTGTTTTAAATTTTTAAAAACACCTTTTAATAAAAAACTTCATAAAATATTAAAATTAACTCCATACAACATATAAGGAACTCCATACAACATTATGAGTGAAATTGATAAATTCAGCAACGTTATACTTGAACATATATATCGAGAGTATAATCACTTGGCGGAAAAGATGTCAAAACAGGCTTTTGAAGGTGAAGATGGCTTTCTGTTTTGGGAAGAATATCTTGAAAAGACGGTCCATGGAAATGGTTCATTATATTTTCTGGATTAACATATATTTTTTGCTTTAAAAGTTTAAATATTGAGAGATGTAGAATCGATATTGCGATGATACTAAATAGTCTGAAAACTTTTGTAAGGATATATGAACTGAAGAGATGAAAAACGAGATCAATGTCAGGTGATGACTGATCTATCATTGTACTGTTTAATTCACATATTGAATATCAATAGTACGTTTTTTTCGTTGGAAAAAAAAAAGGAACCCACGGCAGATTCAAAACATTTAATACTTTTGAGCTTTATTTTAATATTTAAAAAACACAATAACAATAAAATTAAACCATGGCTGATTCAAAACAGCTTAAACACGGCGAATGTGCTCTGCAAACCCACGGTTAGGTTACGCACAAAAAAGGAACACACATAGAGACAGGGAGAAAAGGGTTACGCAACACGCAAAACATGGAGATTTAGGAATAGCCAGGAAAGGGGTCATCTGTACGACTGTGTGGAGGGCCAAAAACACCCAAGCAAGCAAAAAAATGCCCTCAAATAGCAATTTAAACCCTCAAGCAACTAGATCTACCCCTTAAACAATCATTTTGAGCTTTCAAAGAGATAGATTTGGCGTCCAACAGTCAGATATTTTCACTCACAACAAAAAATTGCAAAGAAAAGGGCTTGAATAGCAAAAAATGTAGTTTGTATCGTCTGAATGGAACTGGATCAAAGGGAGGGTAGGCTCATTAGAAAGACCTGGAAAAATCACACCTACAAAAAAAAAAGTTTGCAAATGGACTCCTGGATCACAAGATATCAACTTTGGAAGATAATACTAGGTTCTGTAAAAAAAACGGGCTTGGAAGGTACTAGACCTAAAACTGCATAAGAAACTTTAGGATTTAAAAAAAATCAAAATCCCTAAACCAGCCTTAGGCAAATTAATTCAAATATGGGCAATCAAAAATATAATGAACCAATAGTAGATCTCATCTGATTTCATTCCAAAGACAATGGCAAGATCAAAATTTAAAAAGAAAATTAATAGAAATGAGAGAACCCTACAAAACAAGGGTTAGGGTTTGAGAAGAAAATCTCAAACTTGCATAAAAAAATGTCCAGATCTAAAGAGAAGCCTTGATGGCTACTAGATTTGACAACAAAACAACAAGATAAGGAGAGACCCAACAAAAATTGAAGAAAATGTTATTGTAAAAAAAATTATTGAAGGAGGTAGGGTCTAGCAACCCTAATACCATGTTAGAATATGAGAATATGTGGATAACATATAACAATATATAACATGAAAAGCATAACTAGCCTAACCTCTTATCCATACAACAACAAATAATCAAATAGCAAGAACAAAGACACCATGTATATGTGGTAAAACCCCAAATGGGGAAACATCGACAGGAAGGTTGTCTTCTTTTTATTCATCAGTAATATCCAATCTTACAATAGAGAGCTCCCACATATCCCACTCAATCTTCACAACAACACACAAAGTGTGTCTACAAGATGATCATTAGATGTCTTTCATTGTTTCCTTGTGTCTTGATGAGACTCTCTTGACTCTATTATATACCAAGAGCTAAGGAGGAATTACATCACAATATTACATGTGGGATAAATGTAATTTCACCTCTTTATATAATAAAAGGTAACAAGAGTAAATTATTACATAACACATGTGGGATAACTCTTTTACATAAGAGTGGACGTTACTATCTGCCAAATTAATACATTCAGTCATCATTACATATTCCAACATTATCGTCATATAGACATTACAATTTTAGTACAGTGAAAGTGTTGTCCAAGCTCTTACTATAGACAACAAAACACAAACTTGAAGGGACAACAACAAAAAAATCAAAACTAATTTATGATTAAAACCTAAAATAATACCCCTCGAAAAACCCATCGAATTCAACCCAATAAACTCTCAACCCCCCAATAGTTTCCTAATCTCCTCTATCATAACATCACTTTGCCCCATAGTCTCCAAAGAATTAAATTAAGATGTTCCAAATTCATCAACCACTTGAGGGTTTCTTTCTTAGCTGGCCTCACAAACTCCTAATATTCATGGACATAATTTTCATCATGACAATGGCTAATGGGGGATTTCCTTCACTAAGAACCCCTAAAATCAATTTATGGCAACCTTATATGATTTCCCCAGACGACTTCTCTTAAGACCACCTAAGAGAAGACTTCCTACCAACCCTTGATACCCCACTCTCCTTGGAAATGTCGATACCCAGTCCTCTAGTAGCCCCAACATCCTGTGAAGAAGGTCGAGGCCTTAGCTGGTATAGATCCTGACCTTGAGAAATAGTAGAAGTCCCTCTTGAGGGTTGACTAGGAGTCATCAAATAAATCAATAGTGTAAAGGGTAACCTCTGACCCCTCCCCCAAAAAAATCTTCATTGAACAATGGGATAACACCCAGAGAAATAAGACTATCCAAGCCATGCAACTTAAACCTCTAAGGGGTAAGACAAGATCATATCAAGACGTCGAAACTAATAAATAAATCGGAATCTTACGCCATGGGAATAGGATGTGATCCTCTTTTTTCCATAAATCTTTCATATGTGCTAGTTGGGACACCGAAACATAAATGTCGCTAAAGACCTCCTTTGGTATTTCAAGACAGTGAGAAATAAAGTTACATTCTACAATCAATGAAATTGACATATCGCCCATAATAGAATCCTTGAGAATGACTTCCCACCGAGGTCAACACTAGTAGTTGTTGTATTTAGTGCATCACTCTATGGACTTCCAATTACCACATCACTTACCAAAGGAGATTCCATAGCCCGACGGTTAGATAAGAACGCCTTCCCACTCGCTATCCTCTTCAAATTCCATACTTTATTGATAAAATTATGACTGCAATCTGCCACCACATGGACATACTAATGACATCAACCACATATCAAGGGTATATTCTTGTAATCCAGTGTCTATGAATAAGTCATGAAGGAGTTAAGAGAAACTATCATATCTTCTTCTTTGGATGATGTGGCCAAGAAAAACCTCATTCAGAGTCCCCCCCTCATTCCTAAAATTTATGGATTACCTAATACTCATAAGGATAACATCCCCTTGAGGCCCATTGTCAATATGATTAGATCTCCCACTTACCTATTGGGTAAATTCCTAGCTAGCAAGCTCAAAGAATTGGTTGGAAACATTGATTCTTATGTCAAAGACTCAACCCATTTTTTTAGTAAGATCAAAGATCTTAAAGTCAATAATGGTGACATTTCTTTTAGCCTTGATGTGGTATCAATATATAACATGATCCCTGTCAATGAAGCAATGGTAGTAATTTAGAATATAACAGACCCTCTAACAGCTAAATTAGTGGATCTATGTCTTAGATCAACATTCTTCAGTTTCCAAGGAAGTTTATATGAACAAACTTGTGGTGTCGCAATGGGATCCACTCTTTCCCCGGTGGTGGAAAATATCTATATGGAGCATTCTGAACATATGGCCATTGAGTCCTCGCCTCTTAAACCTGATTTTTGGGTAAGGTTTGTGAATATGCAAATGTCAAATGGGCTCACGATATGGAGAGCCTAAGCAAATTTGTTGAACATTTGAACAATCAATTGAATCACATCTAGTTCATAATGGAATTAGAATAACATGGATCCATTCCTTTTTTAGATGTTCTCATTTCTAGACGAGAAGATGGAAACCTAGATCATCAAGTTTTCCATAAAGAAACCCACTTTGATCAATATCTCCATGCTCAATCTCATCATCACCCATCCCAGAAAGTAGGTGTGATCAACACATTGGTAACTAGATCTCTAAGAATCTCAGATGATGAACATCTTAAGCAAGAAAGCCAACACTTAATCAAAAGTTTCAAGAATAGGGGCTACAAGGAATGACATGTAGAGAAGGCTTTTCAAAATGTGGGAAGACCCCAAAAGTAAGAGAGAAAAATGATGTTGAAAATAAATTGATGATCCCTTATGTTCAAGGCACCTTAGAAAAGATCGCTAGAATTGTTATAAAGAATGAGTTTTGCATGAATTTTCAACCTCCAAGTATTATTAGAAGCTTTCTTAAATCGGTTAAGGACCACGTGGATCCTAAGGTACGAAAAGGCATTTATAGCATCCCTTGATCTTGCGATCTTAAGTACATCGGTGAGACTAGAAGATCTTTTAAAGTTCGGATCAAGGAGCATAAATCAACGATCACACACAATCGAGAGAAGTCCTCCGCCTTAGTAGAGCACTCTAGTAGAACTAAGCATCACATGTATTTAAGACACCAAGATCATAGCCAAAGTGGATCACTTAACCAAAAAGCGTGTCAGGGAGACCATAAAGATTTTGAAGGAAAACAGGTGTCTCAATAGGGATAATGTTGTAAGCTCATTAAATCATGGCTCCTTGTTCTTCAAAATAAATCTTAAACTTTTTCCCCCTTTTTCTTCCCCTTTGTTTATTTTTTCTTTCTCTTTTTTTCTTATTTTTATTCTTAAATATTTTTATTCTTTATTAATTTATTTTATTTCTCCCTTTTTCCTTTTTAGATTTGTATTTGTCGCTCTTTTATTTTCCTGTTTATGTTTCTGATTTTATTTATTTGTTTCTATGTTATTGATTTTATTATTATTTTATTTATTACCTTTATAAAGTTTTGTAGTTTTAAAAAAAAGGTTTTAGTAATTTTTTTGTTGTTATTCTTTTTATGTTAAATTTTGATTGTGTATTGTTTTTTGTTAATGGTTATTTTTATGTTTTATTAGTTTAGTTTTTATTATTTTAAGTTTCTTTGGCCAATGTTCATTGTCTTTATTGGTTTATTACATTATTTATAGGTGGTAGCTTTCTTCTTATTGAGTTCTCAACGTCTTATTTTTATCTATATGATTTTTTCTTTAATTTTGATGATGGACTACGTTTCGTAGGTCCATTAAAATATCGATAATCTATTCTTTAACAAAGTGAATTGCGATATGATTATAAGTAAATCAGTGCATTGTGAAATCTTAAAAAAACAAAATAAGTGATAATACCCGCAACTAACACAATTGACTCGAACAAACCCTACCTAACATCAATTTCGACTAAGATCCTCACCATCGTCCTCGTTTAACTATGGACATAACTATCATACATGATAATGAACTTTCCCAAAGCATTTCCAAATGCTTTCAACCCCTAACATGGGAAACTTAACCCAAATAGGCATGCTCAAAATAACTTCCTCCCAAGGATCAAAGAGAGGGTGCCACAACTTTAACACCATGGTCACTTTCTCCATAAACCAACATTGTGGGAGAATTTTCAAAGCATTCTCCCTGGGCCAGAAAATAAAACCCAAACATCCCCTAGTGAGTAGATGTATGATAGGGTTTAACCGACCTCCAATACCCATAGGCTCTATGTCCACATCAAAATGGTTGCCAAAGAAAATCGTCACTCCATAAACTTTGCAATTAAATTGCACCTTTCCACCTCCATTATCTAATGAATGGGAATATCCTCCCCAACTACAAGTGAAATACCACCCCCCAAGAAGGAATCACCTTACGTTGCTTCCTAGGTGAAAACACGAAGTTGGGAAACAATTTTTTGACAGTTGGGTTTTGTGGTTACCACATGTTGGGAGAGCCAATATTTATAGGAAAAATATATTTAAAAATTGTATACACTACATCTATTCCTATACTTTAGTGTCTAAAAATATTTTAGTCAAAACTGATTACTAACTATGAAAATGTCGGTGGTCACATGAAAACGAAATTGTCAAAAAACAGGCAAAATTGTTACCCAACTTCATGTTTTCACCCTGAAGAGGACTACAACTAGGAGACCAAACCTTGAGGCAAGAACAGAGAAACTCCTCCAAACTCAGGCATCCACTAACAAAACCATTCGTAGAATGGAAACCCGACTCTAATCTAGAACCATTGATTGTGAAAAAGGCCCTCTTTATTGCTAGATATGGAAGCAAAGTATCACTCGAACGTGGAAGATCATGAAGTGCTGACAAAATATTTAGATCTACCTTTTTTACTACCAAAAGACCCATCCTTCGCTCCTATGTACCCATGGAGCAACCAATACCCATATAAGTGCTATGATTTCCAAAACTTGCCAAAAGACCAGCTGCCACATTCCATGACATAACCTCATTTTCATCCACCACAAAGACCCCACTTCCAGTAGCTCCCACACGACTCCACACAGACGCAAGTGACCCCTCTAAGCTGACGCCATTCAAGTACTCCACAAGGTGCACATATCCATCCATGACAATACTTTCGACAAAACCCCATAAACCCACACTGTAAAACCCCTACACCCTAGCATCCCTTCATTTATTGGTTGTAAGTGAATAATATCACTACATTTAAAAAAGTTGGAGGAATACAAAATTTTGTAAGATTTAGCTATAATAATTTTAATTTCACATGTATGCGGCTGCCAGCCAAGAGAAATGATCGAGAGGGTTCCACACATCCCCTTAAAACACGTCAAGACAGAGGCAATGGATGATGACAATGAGGCAGGTGGCATGGCAGGTAGAGGAAGCTTCGGGTGAGGTTTAGTGCGAGCACCCAACATCAATCGCCAACAAGTTGGCATGAAGCAAGGGGAATTTAAGGTGGATCTCTAGCAAGATGGAGAGATAGTCCAAGACATGTGCAACAATACTGAAATGGTCCCAGACTTGTGCGACCAAGTGGACTTGGAGATGGATCTTAACAAAGAGTCGGCGCCCAATTTTAGAAGCAGGATTTCGAGTACGAATTGGAATGTGAATTGTGATACGAATTGGAGGTCGAACTGGAGTACGAATCAGGCTACTCCGCTTGTGGGTTGTCATGGCACCTAGACAAAGAGCACAATGCACGCATGGAAAGGGAGGAAGAAATTCGTCGATAGCAGACACCCATTAGGCCTTTAGGGAGGAGGTTCCATATTGCATTCAACAGGCTATTTAAGAGATGGAAATGTGTTCTCTGGAAGAGAAAGAACGGGAGCAGAAAACGGAGAATGGTAGTAGTCTATATTTGATCGTCAAGAACATCCTGGCGAGAGTGTTGATGGATAGAGAACAATCGCAAGTAGAGATTCTCAATACAATTGGCAAGCTCCAAGTTGAATTAGACAGGATGCACAAGCAGCTGGATGACCTCGCCGAAGTTTCCAATGCTCCATTCCAAGTAGAGGTCGCAGGGCATAATTACTCTGACGCCACTCCTATCTGCATTTCTTCTAATAGAAATTAGTATAATTGTTGAGCTAACGTTGTCATTCCTTCCGTCATGCCTGAGCTTATCTCCAAAGTTGATTCCCTCTATCCAAGAGGCATGGAGCAAGGTCAAAGGTTGACTTTCCTCCTTTTTTGTTGGATGGAGAGAATCAGTAATCGAGATAAGGAAGTTGATTTCCTTTATGATTCCATCCAACGGGCATGGAGCAATGTCAAAGGTTAACTTTCCTCCTTTCCCATGGGATGGAGGAAATTAGCAATAGAAATAAGGATCGCCATCTGTCATAGGTTTGCAAATAGTTAACAAGTTGACTATCTTTTTTTGTTTTAATACTATATACATTCCCAAATTTTTGTTAGCTCAGAGACAGACCGATCAAGGGCAGGTTCTGGAACTCTTGTAGGATGATGAAAACAATTGGCTTCTTGAATAGGACTGATAATTATCTTAGCATGAATGTTTCCACATTATTGTAACATTGTGTTCAATTTCTGTAGTTTGGAGTTTCACTATGTAGCAAATTTAGAAACGATTGACGTACTTTTGAGTGGACACTCCACCCATCATCATCATGATCCTGAAGATGGTGGAGTGTCCACTCTCGGCATAAATGGATCATTTCTAAATTTGCTACACATTGAAACTCCATAAATTTAACACAATGATAGTTATATGATGGTTGACCTAGCTTCCTTGGTGGCAGGTCATCCATGGAAGATTTTGTATCGTATGTAAATTTATGTTAATGAAAGGTAGTATCACTAGTTTTCAAAAAAATACTATAATAATTTTAATTTTACTCAAAATTAATGAGAAAAATAGTAAAAATTGTTAAGATAATTTTAAAATATATATAATTTAATTGAAAAAACATGTAAATAAGTTTGACTCATTTAATCAAGTTTGCAAAAATATTAGATTTATATGTATAATTGTATTCTCTTGTTGTACAACAAAGAATTAACATTGAAAAATGGTTTAACAATATATAATGACATTAAATGGCTACCACATAAAAATAACATCAGAACAAAATCAAAATAGTATGTTAACTTTCATGTTGAAGATCCTTAAAATGGAAAGTAAATGTTAAATTTGATAATCTCATACTCAAAATGAATATTTGTTTTATCCATTTTACCTATCTATGCTTACTACAATTCCAATTAAGTTAGACACCAAATAAATAAAGACATAATTTAACCAAAATTTATAAAATAAATTGTTGTTCTCCACAACACATAATCATATTTCATTAGTAAATGTGTTTTAATATCATTTAAATTATAATTAAATTGAAGTATCAAACTATAATTTTGTGTAAGTTTAGGTGTTTTGGGCGATTTTATAAACATATATTTTTTTTAATGTTGTAATTTACATTCTATATAAATCGTAGCTTTTCATTAAAAAATAAAAGCATTTACCATTAGTACTAAACATTATTATATTCATCTAAATATTTCATCAAAGATTACAAATAATTTAACTGCGGGAACCCTGTGTGAAAGTGTAAAACTTCTCGACGTTTCGGGCTGGGTAGTTCAGCCCATCTTCAGGAGATACTCTTCAGTTTCCCAACCTAATCTTTCAATCAGTTTCTTTATTTATAACGTATCTTAGCCTAATATTTGAAATATGTCGGCCCTTAGAAACATTATTAAGATGTCGTTGTTTTATTTTTTAATTGGTTAATGATAGGAGCCCACGTCCTGCTGAGTTTCCATCCGTCATCTCGATTGATATTGAGAGGGTGCTTCTCAATTTCAATTGCTTCTCTTACTCGTCTTCTTGTGTAATGGTCAATGTTGGCGATGACTTTGGCGTCGTCCATGAGAATGTGGTGTTTGGAGGTTATGGAGTGTTCTGCTAATGCGGAATTCTTATCCGTCCATGAATGATGTCTGCGCTATGTTCTTTCAATCTTGTTAGTACCGAGCGACCAGTTTCTCCAATGTACACTTTACCGCAGCCACATGGGATCAAGTACACACCTTTATTCTTCTTAGGGTCCGCTTGATCTTTTGCATGGTCTAAGATTCCACGCAACGTGTTCAAAGGAGAGAAGGCGACCCTTATTCATTTCTTCCTCAGTATGTTGGCTATTTTGTCAGTTGTCCCTTAGATGTAAGGAAGCTTTATTGATTTTATAATCTTGTTTTGATTCTTTGCCTGCCTTGCTTCCTGGGACTTCTTCATGGTTTTGTTGATTAGATTTTCACTGTAGCCATTATTTTTGAAGACCTTGAGAAGGTGTTCTAGTTCAGTATCCAAGTGTGCCGAATCAGAAATTCTCTTGGCTCTGATAGTCAGAGTGTTAATGACGCCAATTTTTTGTGCCGGGTGATGATGAGAGTCAGATCTAATGTACTTATCTGTGTGCGTCTTTTTTCGATATACTTGGTGTGCTAAAGATTCGTCTTCTTTTCTAGATAGAAGGATGTCTAAAAAAGGAAGACTATTGTCTTCTTCGATTTCCATTGGGAATTTGATGTCTTCAAATTGGTTGTTCATGTGTGTTAAGAAATCCCCGAGCTTATCTTTCCCATGGGGCCAAATGAAGTTGGTGTCATCCACATAACGTCGCCATTGTTGCGGTTTTTCTGGAGTGGAGTTGATGGCCTTTTCTTTGAAGTGCTCCATGAAGATGTTCGCCACAACGGGGGAGAGAGGTGATCCCATTGCTACCCCATTGATTTGCTCATATGTGTCCGCATGATAACTAAAGTAGGTGGATCTTAAACACACATCAACCAGATTCGCAGTCTCATTGTCCGTGAGTCTTCTTATCACGGCTATAGCCTCTTTTACTGGAACTTTCGTGTAGAGTGATACAACGTCGAAGCTGACCAAAAAGTCTGAATCTCTTAATGTAGTGGATCTTATGGTGTGAACAAAATGAGAGGAGTCCTTGATAAAGGATTGAGTCTTACCTGCCATTGGTTTGAGTTTTTCAGCGAGAATCTTTGCCAATCCATATGAAGGCGAGCTGATTGTGTTTACGACCGGCCTGAGAGGACAACCAACTTTGTGAACCTTCGGTAGCCCGTATATTCGTGGAACCACAGGGTTTTTTGGTTTGATCTTCTTTTTAACGTTGCCATCCAAAGAAGAGTTCTGGATAGCCCTGGTGATCTCCCGTATGATTTTATTGCTGGGATCCTTATCGACTTTCCTGTAGCTCCCGCTCGTGGTCAGATGTTCTATCATTTTTCTGTGATAATCATCTGTGTTCATCACAACTGTTGCATTCCCCTTATCAGCTTTCAAGATCGTAATCTCTTTGTTCAGCTTCAGTTTCTTTAGCGCATAATTTTCCTCCTTGCTCAGATTACTTTTAGGTGGTTTGGCACGTCTGAGAGATAGTGCGCAGTCCTGCCTGATTTCTTCTGCCTCAGCCTCGGGGAGAGAGACAATCGCGTCCTCTATTCGGCAGATGATATCCTCGTGGGGAATGTTTCGCGGTGCTATAGCGAAGTTCAGACCACGCTGAAGGACGCTTGTGGAAATCGTATCAAGTTGGAGGGATGATAAATTGACAACGTTCTTCATGTCTTCCTCGATCGCACCAGTACTTCGTCTCTTCTGCAAGTTATCGTATTTAGTGCACTGCTTTATGGAAGCTTTGCTGAAAGCCGTATTAACCCTGGACAGGAGGCAGGTCGAGATGCTCATCCAGATGTCAGAACGCACAGAGTTAGCCAGTTCGAGGTGAAGACGCATACAGTCAAATGATAAAGCGTTTAGTTTATTGCGTGTTTTATGCGCTAAAGAAACTGAAGCTGAACAAAGAGATTACGATTTTGAAAGTTGATAAGGGGAATGCAACGGTTGTGATGAACACAGATGATTATCACAGAAAAATGATAGAACATCTGACCACGAGCGGGAGCTACAGGAAAGTCGATAAGGACCCCAGCAATAAAATCATACGGGAGATCACCAGGGATATCCAGAACTCTTCTTTGGATGACAACGTTAAAAAGAAGATCACACCAAAAAACCCTGTGGTTCCACGAATATACGGGCTACCGAAGTTTCACAAAGTTGGTTGTCCTCTCAGGCCGGTCGTAAACACAATCGGCTCGCCTTCATATGGATTGGCAAAGCTTCTCGCTGAAAAACTCAAACCACTGGCAGGTAAGACTCAATCCTTTATCAAGGACTCCTCTCATTTTGTTCACACCATAAGATCCACTACATTAAGAGATTCAGACTTTTTGGTCAGCTTCGACGTTGTATCACTCTACACGAAAGTTCCAGTAAAAGAGGCTATAGCCGTGATAAGAAGACTCACGGACAATGAGACTGCGAATCTGGTTTATGTGTGTTTAAGATCCACCTACTTTAGTTATCATGCAGACATATATGAGCAAATCAATGGGGTAGAAATGGGATCACCTCTCTCCCCCGTTGTGGCGAACATCTTCATGGAGCACTTCGAAGAAAAGGCCATCAACTCCGCTCCAGAAAAACCGCAACAATGGCGACGTTATGTGGATGACACCAACTTCATTTGGCCCCATGGGAAAGATAAGCTCGGGGATTTCTTAACACACATGAACAGCCAATCTGAAGACATCAAATTCACAATGGAAATCGAAGAAGACAATAGTCTTCCTTTTTTAGACATCCTTCTATCTAGAAAAGAAGACGGATCTTTAGCACACCAGGTATATCGAAAAAAGACACACACAGATAAGTACATTAGATTTGACTCTCATCATCACCCGACACAAAAAATTGGCGTCATTAACACTCTGACTATCAGAGCCAAGAGAATTTCTGATTCGGTACACTTGGATGCTGAACTAGAACACCTTCTCAAGGTCTTCAAAAATAATGGCTACAGTGAAAATCTAATCAGCAAAACCATGAAGAAGTCCCAGGAAGCAAGGCAGGCAAAGAATCAAAACGAGATTATAAAATCAATAAAGCTTCCTTACATCCAAGGGACAGCTGACAAAATAGCCAACATACTGAGGAAGAAACGAATAAGGGTCGCCTTCTCTCCTTTGAACACGTTGCGTGGAATCTTAGACCATGCAAAAGATCAAGTGGACCCTAAGAAGAATAAAGGTGTGTACTTGATCCCATGTGGCTGCGGTAAAGTGTACATTGGATAAATTGGTCGCTCGGTACTAACAATATTGAAAGAACATAGCGCAGACATCATTCATGGACGGATAAAGAATTCCACATTAGCAGAACACTCCATAACCTCCAAACACCACATTCTCATGGACGACACCAAAGTCATCGCCAACATTAACCATTACACAAGAAGACGAGTAAGAGAAGCAATTGAAATTGAGAAGCACCCTCTCAATATCAATCGAGATGACGGATGGAAACTCAGCAGGACGTGGGCTCCTATCATTAACCAATTAAAAAATAAAAAAACGACATCTTAATAATGTTTCTAAGGGCCGACATATTTCAAATATTAGGCTAAGATACATTATAAATAAAGAAACTGATTGAAAGATTAGGTTGGGAAACTGAAGAGTATCTCCTGAAGATGGGTTGAACTACCCAGCCCGAAACGTCGAGAAGTTTTACACTTTCACACGGGGTTCCTGCAGTTAAATATGACTACCCGTGAAAGCACAAATGGTATTACAAATAATTGTTTGTTATAAGGTTATAACTAAGAAACTCCCTAATGTGGGTTATGGAGGCTCCCTAATGTGGGTTATGGAGGCCTCAAGAGTTTATGCAGGTTAGGTGAGATAGGCAAAAAGTGAGGCAACTAGGGTTAATACAATATTTTTTAGGTTTCTTCCCTAAGATGGAAAGCGAATTGGTGGACTATTCTCCAAAACCCTTGAGGGCTAAGAAATATAGGCAAATCCTTATATTGGAAAGGTGGTGTAGGGTTCTTTACTAGGATCAAATGGTAGGCAATTGTTGGGGTACAACAAAATTGCAAGTTATTCTCTAGGTTATGAATCAAATGTTGGTATCAAAGAAGATGTGTCACGCGATTTCAGAAGGGATCTGATGATAAATGTAGAATTTCCTTCTAGACTTGATAAAGGGAGGACCATTCAAGACTTCAATATGTGTAATAACATTGGAACCTTTTATTTGAATGAAGCATTTAACTATTGTCAACATGTAAGTTCCTAGAGATATCATGTGATGTTAATTCGTAGGTACTTTGTGACATGGAGTAAAGGTGATAGAACCAGAATCGATGGGAATGTTATCAAATATACTGCTACATATTAATGAGATAGCCTTAGGAAACATTCATTCAATTCTAGCTATGGGATTAGGCTATGGAGGTTATCCAAGTTTCTTAGAGTAGGTTATAGAAGGTGAGGAAGGGATGGCAACGGATCTTTTGGGTGATGTGAAGGGTGGAAGGGGTAGTGGTTACCATTCCTTCTTAGAGTATCTTTTCAGTGTCTCTTCTAGATAAAATTGCATCTTCAAGCGAAGGTGAGTTCCATTAAAAGTGGGAGAGGAGGTATAAAAAATTCTAGGTAAAGTTCAAAGAGATGGTTCTCTCCTATCCAAGTCCTTTGATATAAATGGTGAAGCAAGTCTAGATGGGAAATGTATTGATACTTTTATTGGTACTTCAAAATATTCTAAGGAAATAAGCGGACATCCATAAGCAGCCAAAGGAAGAAAAATCCAAATTGTATAATACAAAAAGGTTTGCAGTGAAATTGGTGCTTGGAAAGGACGTAAAAATGCATGAAGTTTTGTATTTATCGGAACAAGCTCTAGTCGGAAAGTTTTTCGAGCATCACATGGGTGAGTAAACTCTTCATAGATGGTTAGTAGAAACATGGATGCCTTTGTTGGATTATATGCCAAAAAAAATTAACCTCTCTTGTGGATGGATGCATTTTATATTAAAAACAATAGAGGATGCATTAATGATAATGAAGGGATTATAGAAATGGGAGACCACCTCATTGTTCATAAAGGGATGGTCACCTTTATTTAATGTTCATATAGAGAAAATGGATTTTTTGTCGATTTGGGTGAAACTGCCTAGTTTTCCACTAGAATTCTAGTCGTATGAAGTTTTCAAGGAAATCATAAACATTCTTGGTCATTTTGTGGATGTAGACTTGAGTTTCATGGATTCTGGTCTTACAAAAATAGAAAAATTTATATTTGGCATTGATTTGATGGATTGGTGAGAAATTGATGGATTGGTTAGAAATAGAGATTACCTTACAAAAAAGGCTCATGTATCCATGTCCAACAATTAGATTTTTTGGTTATCCCTTTCATATGCATGGGGTGCCATCGATATGGACATGTAGTGTAGGAAAGCAATGTCCCCTTCCAGAAAATGATTTGGGTCAAAAGGGATAATATACATATCAACTTGAGGGATATCAAAGCATCTAAAGATTTCCAAGAGGAAGATTAAAAGAATTTGTGGGATGGGTTGCAACCATAATATGGTTTCGAGTCAAAATATGTTCATGGCAACAAGGAGTAACATGTGCTAGGGGAAGATAAACATCTGGAAATCAAGCCAAATTCTTAGAAAATAAATGATATTCTACTTATATGTCCATAGTAGTCAAAGTCATTTGCATTGGACTCGGGTAATTTATTGAAAGAATTTGTCCCTTCATCCTCAATTTTCCTTCATGAGATGGGTATGGGCCCATATAGGGAGTGTAATATGGAGGCTCCCCATATGAATCATTGAAAGGATTATTCTCCACTAAAGGCTGAGATATTCTCTTCGAGGAGATCCCAATTTTTAGTTGGTAAATTTCTCATTAATGTAAGAGAAAAAATTTGGTTACTGGATCCCAAGATGTGGAAAGTGCCGACTCTTTGGGGGATACTAAGTGAATTAGCAAGATTGAATAATCTGTTGAAGATGTATGTAGGTATAATCTAAGATCTAAGAAAGAGTGTATTGCTTATTTAGAGGGGTGTACGGATGGGGTTTTAGGACCTTTCGATAAAAAATGCGTATTCTGAAGTTAAATATGGAAAACAACAATTTCCTATTGGGGATATTAGAGTAAATGCCCCAATAGGGGTTAAACCATGATTCACCTCTCCTTAAACTACATAGGATTGGGGAATCCCTCTAAAAAATTGTTCCTAAAAAGGCTAGTGGAACTCCACTAGCTTTATATTCTTCTCTTGCAAGAAACAATGGGAGATACATATAAATTGGTAGTTGAATTAGAAAGTTTGTTGGGGGGTGGTCTTTTTCATTTATATATGCTAGATATGGATCTAGGTGGTGATATCTAGATCGAAAGAAAGGAATATCTCTAACTTTAATATATGGTCAAGTGATCTAGATTTGGGTACAGTGTTGTTTTCTCAAGAATTGGGTAGAAGAATCATTGTTCTAAACTTACATAGACCTTGCAATGGCAAAAAAACCTATTGGGAATTTTTTTTAGGATAGCCTTGTTTAGTCAAAAATTTATGATAGTTGGAGGGATCTAAAATTCTATTTGGGAAGGCTTGAAGTTTGGGAAGCAACAACAATGTGGACAATTGATCAAATTTCTTTGTATCAAAGTTGGAGGAGGCTGAGTTGTTCAACATAGAACCAATGAATTTATGGCCAACATGGTGTAACAAAAGGACATGGGAGGAGAGAATTGCTAAGGGGTTAGACAAATTTCTTCTACAAAACCTACTTTGAATGAGGGATTAATATTAAGTTAGTGAGTGGACTTGGGAAACGAATCGGATCATATTCCAATATTACTCGAATTAGCTTTTGCTAGAAAAAGGCCTCCTAGCCCCTTTAAGTTCAATTCTACTTGGCTCGAAGACGAAATATTTTTGAATTTGCTCAAGGGACTTTGGTCCTCATTCGATGAATCCTAGAGGGAATCCACTATGTTACAGTTTGAAGAAAATTTGAAGAGATTTAATTATGTTGCAATAAAATGTGTTCATGATAAGAAGTTCAAATATTAGCAATCTCTTTTAGACGTAGAAGTAAGGATGGAGGAGATATACAGTCGGGAATTGGTGATATTTCAAAATGATGCTTTCAAGTAAAAATTCAATATCCTTGAGAAAAGGCAAAGAAAAATATTGGAGGATAGCGAGATGGAACAGAGATTGAAAAGCATAGAACTATGACTCTCTTTAAGGGATGAAAACACTAGTTATTTTCATAAGTATGGTAATAAAAGAAGAAATAATAATACCATATGTAGTTTGTCAATGAATGATGGTTCTCTAGTAACGATATTTGAGGAACTAGCTAATTCAAGTGTGGAGAACTTTGGTGAATTAAATAAGGAAGAAAGAAAATCCACCATCACTCAAGTGGTAAGTATGATGACTTTTTTTTCCAAATTTTATACCTAAAGAGGATAACATCGCGCTTATGGAGGAAGTGACAGGAGTGAGCTAGAGGAATTTCTACATACTTTTCAAAAAACTAAAATCCCTAGGTTTGACATATGGCCAGTTGAATTCATCCTAGGGTTATAGGATACCATTGAAGAAGATCTACTGACGGTTGTTGAGGAGTATAGAACTTCATGTAAAGTACCTGCAGCATTCAGTGCTACCTTTATTTATCTGGTCCAAAATAAATGACAACCCTACATATTATGAGTATAGACCAATTTCACTTTGTAATTGTGTTTACAAGATCATTGCTAAGACAATATCTAGAAGAGTCAAAAGTTTTCTATCAAGGGCTATATATATCTAGTGAGTAGTTTGGTTTTTTTAGGGCAAACAAATTCATAAGGTAGTAGGGGTTGCTTAGGAGGGGTTGAACAATTAATCCAAAAATACTTCCAGTGATGGTAGTAAAGTTAGACCTCTCGAAGGCATATGATAGTGTTAGTTAGTTTTACTTAGAATGATGTTGATTCATTTGGGATTTCATCTTCCTTTTGTAAATTGGGAAATGAATTGTATAACTTATGTGACCTTCTCAATGATCATTAATGGATCAACTTCTCCATTTATCAAACCAAGAAGAGGCCTTAGACAGGGGTGTCCCTTATTTCCATTGCTTTTTCTTAATATAGTAGCAAAAGTACTTAGCATGGCACTTTTGGAAGGAAGGAGAACTAGATCATTTAATGGGATATGGATGGGAAGATCTATTCTTTCATTGCATCTTTTGTTTGTGGATATCATCTTGTTGTTTTGTGATGGATACAGAATGGATGTTATGAAACTTGATGAGATATTGAATATGTATTGCACAGTGATGCAGATGAAGATAAATGTTGGGAAATCCACCATATCTTGTATGGGGATCAGTGAGGAGGACATGATATTTTTTTAACTAGTTGTTCCCTTATCACTTAGTTGATAGTAACCGGGGGAATCAAATATTTAGGTTTCTATATTAAACGTAATGACTATGGATTTGAGGATTGGGACAAGTTTATATTAAAGGTTTAAAAGAGGTTAAAAATATGGTATAATTGGTGGCTTTCAAGGGGTGGAAGATTAACATTGATTAACTCGATAATTGAGGTAATACCATTATGCTCGATGTTGCTTATTCATTTTCCACAATATGTGATTGAAAAAATTACAAAGTTGAGGTTGAACTTCTTATGGTTAGGGGACAATGAGAAACAAGGCATTGTATTGGTTAAATGGAAAAAGAGTGGCACATACCAAAGATATGGGAGGTTGGGGGATAAAAGATCTATCTTTTTTTGCCAAATCCTTATATGCAAATTGTGTATGGACATTAATAACTGTCAATGGTTTTTGGATTTAATTGATGAAGCATAAATACAAACATATAGCTATTGTCGAGGATTGGATTAGAAGGTCAACAAAATCACACCACAATGCTTCGATAGTGTGGAAAGTTGTCGTATTAGCTATTCTATTTGTGGGTAGGTGGCTAGTATGGAAGGCATCCAAAGGAAGCAAAATAAGGCTAGGGGAATATCAATGGGTCAGATGTCGGAATTCTTTCATACTTTTCAAAAATTGGTTCAAATTTAGAGAGAAAAAGGATACTTCGAGCTATGTCAAGTGGTTGACAGTGATCTCACAACAATATGAAAACAAGAATGGAAGGACGTTGTCGAAATTGGATTAAGGGGAAATGAAGAAAAATAATGGGATTATTACATCTCAATCTTGTGTTCTAGTCATTTCATGATAAGAGATGAATAGGATGAAATCCTAAAAACTCCAGCCATGTGACGTTATACTCTTAAATCACAATATAAGGTACTATGTGAAGATCACCCAATGGAGGTTTATATTAATTTGTGGTTGGAGACCTTATGGAAATTCAAATGTCCTCTGAAATAAGGGATTTTTATGTGCTTAGCATTAAATAACATAAATATAACTTTGGATTTGTGCGAAAGAAGAAGTAAGGAAAGACTTGGAAGGTGTCCTCTTTGCAAGGTTGATGAGAAGACATCCTATCACGTATTTTTCACCTGTGACTACAAAAAACAAGTATGGAAGGAGATAGGGGCTCTTACAGCATCAATGTTGTTTGGGAAAGTGATTCTTTAGAATAGAGTCTTAAAGAATGGATAAGTAACATGGCATACGACAAGTTGAGGGTCCTACCTCTCATTGTGGGTTGGGGATTTTCATTAGCTAGAAGTGCAACATTGTTTGAAGAGAAATTTGTATAGCCATGTAGTGTGATACTAAGGGATTGAGTATTATTAGGTTCTTTCCATAGACAAATATTGAAAAAAAACCAAGGAAAGTGAGAGTTGAAGTGATTAACAAGTCGACTAGTTATATGTAGTACCCCTAGACTACTGCAGACATTGAGGGCACCTGGTGAGTGACCTGACTGTTTGAAACATTAAGAAAATAATCCTTTGATTTTATTTTGAGTATATTTATGATTACGATTGATTGTAAATCAATGAAATAATGATATATGTGTATTTGGGTAGTTATTGTGAATGAACAATTTCATGTTGTTTAATGATTAACTTTGATGTGAAAACTGTACATGTGAATGATGCTTAACGACTAGCTGTATGATTAACTACGAAATGAGAATGAAGAAAGTAGATATTGACAAGATGCAATTCTGAGTAGATGAATGAGTAATGTTATGAGTAAAATATAAATGCTTAACGAAGTAGCAGATTGATGAATCAAATTATGATTATTGAGGACAATACTACTAATATATGTTTGTGAGAAATGTGTGTAGCGACAGGTGAAACAGATCACCATCGGACACACAAAGGAATGTGAAGGGTCGTAGAGTACGGATAAATCACACACGGGGAGAGTGACGATGATGTCGACTTTCGATGGAATACCACGCATGAGCAGATAAGCACTGATCCGCTTGCTCAAGAGGAATGCATGAGGGCGTACGAGGTGGACCACAACGGAGCTAGTCACGTATGAGTTGGGGAGTGCGCAGTGAGAACGGACTCACTTCTCAACACCATTAGTCCCTAATAGCGTGTAGACGGAGGATAGAAGGTAATGGCTCCTGAAATCCCTACATGAAGTTTCCACAAGTCAAAACAAAAGGATGGCGGCAGAAGGGCCCGACGATGCGGTACCCTACCGAGAACTAAAAGAGTGGACGCAAGGACCCGACAATGTGGTACCCTGTCGAGAAATGGAAACGATTGATGACTGGACCCAATGGAGTGGTGCCATGTCGGGGAAATGAATTAAGGAACGGGGAGGCCCAATGGCGTGGCACCGGGATCCTAGTAAAAACGATTATTAACTTAATGGCCTAAAAACGTATAAATTGTAACTAGAGCATTTACTTGGGAAAATGCATTTTTAGTACTTTTAACATTAGAAATTGTTATTTATGCATTTGCACATAAAAGAATATTTTGGCATTTAAAATATTAGAAATGGTTATTTATGCATTTGCACATGAAAGAATATTTTTGAGTATTTAAAAATATTATAAATATTTATTTAGGAGCAAAATGGAATCCTAAGCATGGACACCTAGTCAAACTCGACCTACACCACAAATCTAGGAGTTAAGTAAAATATTTAGGGGACAAACATGAGCAAACTTAGGAATGATGGTGCAACTCCTAGAAAAACTGACACATGGATGGGTGAGTATTATTAAATTGAAAATTTAATCAAATATGTATTTATGCATGAAGCGACATGTGTCGCATGGAATTCTCCTTTAAAAGGAAGGCTTTGGGAATGGGTAAAGGACCCAGACCCTGGATGACTATCGTAATTTTGAGTTACCTCATGACTTGCTGCTATTGAGGGTTTGGTTGGAAATCTTGGTGGGGGGGAATCCCAAGCTGGGTTTCTTAATTAGTGTGTGTGAGCTCTACGGCCCAAAGCTCGGGGGAGGCCATGCGATTGAAAGCATGAGCCTATGGTTGGGTGGTGAAGCTAACGGTTGCTTCGCCAATGGTTAAACGAGCTTCTTCTGGAGGTACACAGTGCATGAAGCGGACGTTAAGGGCAAGCAGGATCGGATTGACAACGAAGACTACCCCTCCAGCAATGGATTCGACCTGCAGTAACAGGTTTTGGTTTTTTTTAGTTCTCAAATTTGATAAGTTTTATAAATGATTATGCATGTAAATGGCTATATTGTGTTTTTAAGTTTCTAATAATTTTCTAACTAGGACCTCCGAGGTGGGGGTCCCTACATTTGGTATCAGAGCTGGTCGAACCTTGAGGGCACCGGACTCATAATACCGAGGTGTTTTTCGCTATCTTCGTTGAAGGTCGGATCCGGAAGGTTGAATCAGTCGTTGCTACAACGATCTACTTCATCTCGGACTCAACAAGCGAATCAGGTTCAATTGTTTTCTTTTATATTGTTTTCAGTATCGAGATTGTTATTCTGGTTCATTTTAAAAAAAAAAGGAAATGAAAGAAATCGGACATTTTCATTCTTATGGAACATATATTATTGGACTGTGTATGTTAGTTTGTTGTTTAAACTATATTAAGATTATTTGATAAGAAAGGAAAGAGATTGGAATTTTGCGTTCTGTCGAAACTCATAATCATGGACTGTGTGTGTAGCTTTAAATGTCTAAATTTCCATTTATTTTCATATTTCAACTTTACCAGGCTCCCTTATGACACTCTGATTTTCTTATACAGTCACGCTAACCGCATGGACTCATTCCGAGAGCTCTGCGCATAGCTATCGAACTCCTTTGTTTTATTATCCTCAACCCTAACCTTATAGACTTCTGCATTTTTTTTCATTTTGATCTTCTTGGTATACATCCAACTCAGATCTATAGATCCCTGTTATGTTGTTCTAAGAGCTATCTTACCCAATTCTGAGTTGAACAACCTCTCAGTGCTTAATATCCATGAATAATCTGTTGGCAGTACATTCACGGGTTAGCAGTCCCTAACTCTGCATTTATATTCTCATCATTGTTATTTATTTATTTTTTATTTTTTTTGCGACGCCTAATCCAGTAGATCAATCCTTGGGTTCTGCGTATATATTATATATTCCCTATTGTTGGATTAAATCATAAGGATCCTTGTACTCAGATGTGGACGCTCAAGGTTATCGATCTCATACATTTGGTCACTATGTCTAGCTTCAAATAAATAGTCATCAATCCCTATGATTTTGGTATTTCCTTTGATATATCAGCACCCTCAACGCCAAACGGTGTAGATCCCAGATCTCAAACCTTGCGCAATCTCCTCTGATCCTGAGTAATTAATTGTGAATTGTGCTATGGGCTAAGGCGTTCGAATTCGGTTGAACCTCTCCTAACTTAACTCTGATTATGTTATTTATTGACTAAAGGTATTTTACTCAGACTCGGCGCTATAGATCAATCTCTGCTGAGCCAACTCATCCGATCCAAGTTCTGATGCTTCCAAGCTTCTTTATTTTTCCCTCACCATGTCAACTTAACTACTGCCTCTCTTTACTGTTATGATATTCCTCTGCCAATTTCAATATCAGTTCGAATTCGAGTTAATAGCCTTGATTCCTCGACGAAGTCGAAGGCATGATATCCACCCATTCCTGATTTCACACCTTTGCTAGTTAACTTAAAGATTCCTGCCATCGCAGTTGTAGTTCCATCGGAACGTGTCATTATGATGAAGTATTTAAATAAGTATTCTTCTACCTTTCATTTAATAGGATAAACATGAGATCGGCGATACACATATATGTATGTATTCATATTTATATATATACCTTTGTTAACTTATGCTAGCTGTAACAAATTCAAAGATTTAGCATAACCTTGTTTGGTTGAAAAGAAATTACAAGTGCATCATTCACATTTTAAATTAATTGTGAGAACCGCGATATATGTATATAAGTATTTGTATATACTTTTGTTTGAATTAGTTGTAACGAATTAGTGGATTTAGTATAAATATGTTAGTTGAAAAGAAATTATGAATACACCATTCACCTCTCATTTAAAGTTAGTTGTACACATGGTGATATATATATACACACATTGGTATTGATATATACCTTGGTTTTGAAATATAATAGCAGTAATGAATTAATAGAGTTACTATAATTATGTCAGTAGGAAATAGATTATGAATACATCATTTACATTTCCTTTAAAGTTAGTTGTAAAAATTGTGATATATGTATGGTTTTGTTTGAAAGTGTGGTAGTTGTTTACTCGCAAATTTTAATGCTTTATTCTTGACTTAGAGAGAATGCCGATCTCACCATTGAATTTACGCACTACACTTCATATATATCCCTGATTTAGAGTGTGTTAGGTTTAGTGCATATTGCATCCGCTCTTGGAGCTCGACGAGGTGACATCTATCACAATGTCATTGATGAGCTTGTTCAGTTAGGAAACTTAAGCCTTAGTCAACCTCTTGCTTAAACATAGATAAGCCGACGAGCAACAATAATCGTATTTTATTTTTTTTATAATTTCCAGTGGCGGTAGATGGAGGAATGGCCTGGCAATAATATCTTGAGTTTGAGTTTACTTTTAGACTCAGCTGTCGAATACTTAGTAATTGTCGACTCTTAGAAATTTAGAATTAAGTCCTAGTGGTTGTCTAGTGGGTAGTTATGTGTGTAACAAGTTATTATTATTTATCACTGGACTGATAGTTAGCCAAGAAGTGAAATATATCACATTTTAGATAACGTATGTAGCCGTGTATAAATTTTAGCTAAGAAGTGAAGGTTAAGATGTGTCTCATTGCATCAATAATGAAAAGAAGAAAAAAAAGGGTTGTATTTGATACGCAAATATGGAAGTGTATGTCTACATAGAAGTTAGTGAGGAATATATTGATACACACCATGATTATTTCCAAAAACAAATGCAAGTGTGCGTGTTGTTACCTTAAGGAGCAAATCGAAAGAATAGGTAGAGTGTGTAAGTCTCAAGGATAAATGGTGTTGTATTATATAAATTATTCATATTTTATACTTTAACATTTCTATGAAGGATAAGTCAATAGTATTAATAATCCATGATAATTGTTTTGTACTTTATGATTAATCGCATTATATATAATTAATTCTTATATTTTAAAAGGAGGGGGTTAAGCATTAAAAGTTGTAAGTAATTTTATGCAAGGCAGCTTAGGATAGTGAATTTGATAATTTCTTGAATACAAATTTTGTTTTAGATATCATATATGTAAAATTACTAATTTTGAGATGACAATGGGATAGTTGTCCTTTAGATTTAATGTTCATAAAGGTAAGTAAATTGTATGGATAAATATAGCCCTTATATATCAAGGGTTATTTTAGAATAAGTTTGTAGTGAAGTTTATATATAACAAATACGGATAACTCAAATAAAGTTGGGTTAATAAGTGCTTTTAGATATGATGATTAGAGGCAAATCAATAAGTTTTATTTCCAAAGGGAGGTAGAAAGGAGAATTATTCTTATATTGATGTCATAGAAATAAATTATAAGGGAAGACCCTATTAGTTAAACTTAAAAAGTTAGTAGAGAAAATGTTTAGAAATTTTGATGATTATGACTATGAAAGAAATTAGTGGGCTTATATATATATATGTATGGGTTGATTTTATGAAGATAATTTTATATACCGTATATATATGATTATTTTTAGGAAAGGAATTTTATGTGCCAATCTATGTATGGAATTTTATAGATATATATAGAGTATATATTTCTAAGTATATATTAAGTGCTATTATATTGAGATTATTATAAAAGAAAACTTGATTTAATTATGACCAATCGATAGAATCATGATTGAGGTGTAATTGTTATGTGTGTGTTTAATGGTTAATACTAAAAATAGAGATTTATACGGTAATCAACCATGGTTATTGTAGATAGCTACTATTGTTCATGAAATTATAGGTTATGTTTGAATAGACTTATGAACCTTCTAGTCGAAGTAGGAGATGCATAAATGACTTGGTAATGATGAATTATAACTCGGAAGACCTACCAAGGGAACATACGTAAGCATATATGATGAAAGGGTAGAGATTTTCTACTTATAAATTAAATAGTGGTGTTTTAAACTAAATGAAGATTTATTAGGTACATTAAAAGCAATTGTATGTGTCTATTACATTGGGATTCAAGGACCTTGTGAAAAGTAAAGGAAAGCATGAATCTAAGTTAGGACATTTAAAACTTTTTCTACATAACCATGATAAGAAGACAAGTGGATGAATATATTGGGTGGATTTACGAAATGATGGGAAATTGATAAATTTTAACTGACAAGACACCAAGATACTTAGATTGACGAGACTTTAAGAGATTGTCGAGGAAGATAAATAGACTTAAAATCTGAAAACGAGATATGAGTGTGATCGGTATGATGAGTTGAACTCAACGACATGCATTTTGCATTATGACAAAACCATTTACGAAAAACTCAGGACTACGAACTTGAAATTTAACCATGGTATCGAAATGGTAAAATGAAGACAATGCTTCGTAAAAAGAAGTATGGAGATGATTAGCATAATAAACCGAACGCAATGAAGCTAACCTTGGTTCATAATCAAACTTGATGAAATGACAACTAACCCTCGAGATGGAACTCAATGGGGTTAAGAAAACACACATTGTACGAATTGATGAAACTAATGAAGTGGTCTTATTGAAACATGAATGATGAAATGAGGTAAGGATGAGATAATCTCGTTAACCTCCAGTAATGATATTGATGAAAGGAATAAGAGATCAATTTTGATACCTTCGACTAAGTCACTAAGTCTCGATGCCTCGAATCCTATCGAATTGAAAATTGGTTTCTGAGTATTTGAGGGTCTCTCCTGATTTGTTAAATCCGTGATTATACCTTACCTATCTTTATTTGATTGAATACTTTATGATGCCTACCTTCTCGTCTTGGAGGGAGGATAACCAGATAGATTTAAATCCTTGCTCGGATTTGTTATGTTTTGATAAATTTTTTGTGGTTGTTGACGCATTGCAGCTTGTTGAAAATTTGGACATCATGGACCTTCGTGAATGAATAAGAGATATAGAAATCCAGTTGGGACTGACAATTATGGAATGTATTATTGGATGGATATGAGACGAAGTTACGATTAAGTTCCTGAGGGTGTATTATAACCGCACTAGATGATATAAGAGCTAATGACTTTAACCACTGGCTGTATGATTGACTATGAAATGAGAATGAAGAAAGTAGATATTGACAAGACGCAATTCTGAGTAGATGAATGAGTAATGTTATGAGTAAAATGCTTAACGAAGTAGCAGATTGATGAATCAAATTATGATTATTGAGGACAATACTACTAATATATGTTTGTGAGAAATGTGTGTAGCGACAGGTGAAACGGATCACCATCAGACACACAAAGGAATGTGAAGGGTCGTAGAGTACGGATAAATCACACACGGGGAGAGCGACGATGATGTCGACTTCCGACGGAATACCACGCATGAGCAGGTAAGCACTGATCCGCTTGCTCAAGAGGAATGCGTGAGGGCGTACGAGGTGGGCCACGACGGAGCTGGTCACGTACGAGTTGAGGAGCGCGCAGTGAGAACGGACTCACTCCTCAGCGCCATTAGTCCCTAATAGCGTGTAGACGGAGGATAGAAGGTAACGGCTCCTGAAATCCCTACATGAAGTTCCCGCAAGTCAAAAAAAAAGGATGGCGGCAGAAGGGCCCGACGATGCGGTACCCTGCCGAGAACTGAAAGAGTGGACACAAGGACCCGACGATGTGGTACCTTGTCGAGAAATGGAAACAATTGATGACTGGACCCAACAGAGTGGTGCCATGTCGGGGAAATGAATTAAGGAACGGGGAGGCCCAACGGCGTGGCACTGGGATCCTAGTAAAAATGATTATTAACTTAATGGCCTAAAAATGTATAAATTGCAACTAGAGCATTTACTTGGGAAAATGCATTTTTAGTACTTTTAACATTAGAAATTGTTATTTATGCATTTGCACATAAAAGAATATTTTGGCATTTAAAATATTAGAAATGGTTATTTATGCATTTGCGCATGAAAGAATATTTTTGAGTATTTAAAAATATTATAAATATTTATTTAGGAGCAAAATGGAATCCTAGGCATGGACACCTAGTCAAACTCGACCTACACCACAAATCTAGGAGTTAAGTAAAATATTTAGGGGACAAACATGAGCAAACTTAGGAATGATGGTGCAACTCCTAGAAAAACTGACACATGGATGGGTGAGTATTATTAAATTGAAAATTTAATCAAATATGTATTTATGCATGAAGCAACATGTGTCGCATGGAATTCTCCTTTAAAAGGAAGGCTTTGGGAATGGGTAAAAGACCCAGACCCTGGATGACTATCGTAATTTTGAGTTACCTCATGACTTGCTGCTATTGAGGGTTTGGCTGGAAATCTTGGTGGGGGGGAATCCCAAGCTGGGTTTCTTGATTAGTGTGTGTGAGCTCTACGACCCAAATCTTGGGGGAGGCCATGTGACTGAAAGCATGAGCCTATGGTTGGGTGGTGAAGCTAACAGTTACTTCGCCAATGGTTAAACGAGCTTCTTCTGGAGGGACACAGCACGTGAAGCGGACGGCAAGGGCAAGCAGGATCGGATTGACGACGAAGACTACCCCTCCAGTAACGGATTCGACCTGCAATAACAGGTTTTGGTTTTTGTTAGTTCTCAAATTTGATAAGTTTTATAAATGATTATGCATGTAAATGGCTATATTGTGTTTTTAAGTTTCTAATAATTTTCTAAGTAGGACCTCCGAGGGGGGGGGGTCCCTACATTATGCTTTCTTTGATGGTGCTTCTCATAATAATTCACAAGTCAGTGGAGCATGAGGTGTGTTATAATTAAAGGACACTCATTATTTAAATTTTAAAGTAGCTTTTGGGAAAGGGACAAACAAGCCTTGTTGATTTCATGGATATCAAATTAGCCCTCAATCTAGCCACTAAGTATGGGGCCTTAAACTTACAAATATTTGGGGATTCTCTTGTGGTGATAAATTGGATGTTGGGTGTGTGTTTTTTGGAAAATTTCACACAAAGACCAATTTATGAAGAGACCCAGAGACCAAAAGAAATTTTCTCAACTCTTTCTTTCTATCATGTCTACAAGGAAAGAAACTCTGGATCTAATAGAGTTTCAAAACAAGGATTACTACTAGAACTAGGGAAATGGATAATTGAAGAAGTGATGGAGGGTAACTCCATTGTTTTTTAACATGAATATTTTTTTATATATTGTTGATTATTTGTCTCAATGATACTTTTGGTCTTTTGAGCAATAGGATGCATCTACGTGATATATTTTAAATTTCAGAAGATTTATAAGTTTGGATCTTTTGGGAAGAGTGTATAATAGAACCTTATGATGAAAATTTGTAATGAAATCTGTGAGGAAGAGAGGGTGGTTGGTTGGCCCATGGAGGAGGAGAGGATGGTTGATGAACTCATGGATGAGGAGATAAGGTTCAGTCAACTAATAGATCAGGATATGGTGTGGTTGAATCCATAAGGAGGAGAGGTTGGTTGGTTTTCATGTGGAGGAGGATAGGGTGGTTGTTTGGTGGTTGTTGTTGTTGTATGAGGAGGAAGAGGGAGAGGGGGTCGTTAGTCGACTACTAGAGAAGAAGGAAGAAGGGGTGGAGGATAACCATCCTCGATAGATGAATCTAAAGAAGAAACCTGATGACAATGGTGAGTTTACCTCCTCTTCTTTAGTAGTCTCACTACACCAACAACATGATGCATCAATAGTGTCATATCATGCATAAGGATCACCCATATATTTCCAATATTTCGGTCATGTATGATCTAGGTCACTCGTATAGCGTGCACTTCATTTCAAGCCAATAATGCACATAGATGATCCACTAGCTCATGGCAGAATCTGCAATCTAGCATGTATCACCAGCCAGGTCTTTGTATCTAAGGTATCTCATCTGCCTCCACCATCTCCTCATTATGTTGGGGAGGAACCTGATCCCCAACATACATGCCAATATCTACAAAATAATAGAAAATGATAATTACATAATTTAAACGATAATAACAAAATTTTAAGAAAAAGTTACAATAAATTGCATGTGCATTAAATAAGATGAAAAAATGTAACTAGATTAATCAAAACATTACATTTATTTACCTCTAACATATGGTGGTTCATTCGAGGTAAATAGGATGTTAGTACATCCTCGCCAATATAACCCTACATGTGGGTAATGCACAAGATCCAATGTGTGATCATCCTCACTATAAAGCATATGTAATACATCTGGAGTGATCATGGGAAATTTACTTGGCCCCTCTTGTTCATCATCTGCCCCCACATGTGCATACCCACATTAGTCCTAGACCTAAGAGGAAGGCGGTTGAATAAAAACCTAGTGGATGGAAAACTCTAAAAAAATATAGCAAAATAACTTGGAACCAAAAGGGAAGCCGCTCCTCCCTTCAAACACAAAACAACAATGATACAAAGCTAAACAAAATTGTCGCAAAAAATGGTAGACCACATAATACATCTAAGTATTTTAGTAAAGAATCTACATAGTACAGTATATGGAAACTAATACATTTCCCACCAATGGTGTAATGTGCCACTGTTGGGACCAAAATCAAGAGTTACATTACCTCCTATGCATCGAAATAATTCAAATCCAATTGGCCAACAACAACCTAGAATTGACCAAGGTCAACAATATCACCATTAACATCTCTATTAACATGAGCTACATGAGTCTCTCCCACAACGACAGGCATGAGATCAGGGAAATGGAGAAAATCCTCCCCTCTCTTAGACAACCAAATAATGAAGTATATGTCCTCCTCTGTGAGTTGGTACCACAAATCAAGACTAGTCCTTAAGGCTTACCTAGCATGATCTTGGTGATGGATCAACTTCCTTAATATAATTTTCTTCCCCTTGAGGGATGTAGCCTTCTCATAATACTTAAGGATTCCTATATTCCTCTAGAGGAGACAATTTTATACTCTAATAGGATGAGGATACAAATCCCCCTCCCTCTCTTAGGCCTCCCGCTCATGTAGAAATTTAAACGGCTTGACATGTTGTTATTCCTAATGCCATTGTCATTATCTCTGATTCACATACAACTTTCATTAGGCACACACACATGTGTGTGTAAGCGTGTATGTGCACACAAACACACACATATGCAAATAACATTAAAAAATTATATTAAATGACCATCTTTATTTTTTTTATTTTTTTTTGTAAAAACAAATGTCTAACACTATTGATGTGCCTTAAAAAAAACAGATAGCAACACTAGTGGTGCTTCTTTAGATAATTAACACAATAAATAATGCATGATGCATCACAATAATCCACAGTGTGATCAATAGTCCACAAAATATTAGTGGCGCACTAAATATATTAGGACACATCGTCAACAATTTCTCTATATATACAAAAGCGCATCAATTATTTACGACGATGCACTCTATATCATGACCGATGCATTTATAATAAACATATGCATGGATCGCAGTGTCTATATATGCACCTAAAAATTGAGAGTGGTGTTTACTAACCTCACTTACATGTGCGCATGGAATAAATCAATACACAACATGTAGAGTGTCAGTACACTCTAAGCCACACTGGTTAGCTCAAAATTTTAGTTAGATTTTATTTTTAGTGATAAGCTTAGTATATATGGATGCACCACAAATGGTGCAAATGTACATTCTAATGCAAATTGACATATATGGGCCACACATAAAGGTTGTGAACGGTGCATTTATGATGACGTTATGAATTGCAAGGGATGCATATCCATCAATCAATGCATCACACAATGATGAGTGTGTGGCATTTTTGTAAGGCCTCTTGGACTTACTTCCTTAATCAATTACCATAAATACACTAACTAATATTAGAAACATGCTTATAACTATGACAATAGCACATAATCAAAGCATAACATGAATTTAAGCCATAACTTACTGAAAATTGCTTATTTAACAGCAGCAACAAGCTTCTATCCTCGTTGTCCTATGATGACGAGAATGGAGTTAAACCTCCCTACCAACTAGGAGCCTAGACGGCCTCCTAGATCCAAGAAACATTTTAGTTTCTTGCCCCTCCATGCCCGTGACTCTAAGAAAAATAATGCACAATATATCTAAGAATATTATCCCATCAAAATATTTCTTCCAAGAATTGTTCCACCTCTCAACAAGCTCCAACCTCTCCACAAGCTTCCTACCTCAACTCCTCTTCACCCTCTCTATTTATCAAATTTCCATACACCCTCCCCAAGTCTCTTCAACCACCCTTATTTATGGGCCATCAACCACCCCTTCTAGATTTTAGGGAAAAGATAACTAACATAAAATAATGAATTGAATAACAATAACAATAAAATAGAATGGAAAGTCTTTCTTCTCTTGCTAGCTTATAAATTAAATTTAACATTTTTACCCAAAAATTATGGCACCCCGCCATACATATTTAATTCATCATACCAACAAATAATGAAAGTCAAGAAGGGCATTTAATGCTACTAGATATTTATATCTATCCAATAAACTCCTTGCAATCATTAACCATTCATTTAGTAATTAATACATCAAATAATTAAACTAGTGTACATGTATAATGTCGGTATACATAGCTAGTATATACATACATGCACATGTACTAATTATAAACAATCACTACCTCTAATGCATTGTTCATTTATGGTCCCATCCAAGTATGCAAGATAACAAATAGTGATTCCAACATCTAACAATCACACTAGTTTGCAATAACTCAATACAAATGACACACATACTCATATCATCACACATGATTAAATCATGACTTTTGGCACACAAAAATAGCCAAATTTTTATATCTAACTCTCAACAACCTTCTAATTTACTTTGAACCATTCTTCCTCCGTAACCTACTTCCATCTTCCACATCCTATCCTTTTCTTTTCCGGAATATGTTGGAGCATCAACTATATTGACCTAATTCCAGATAGAACACATAAGTGGAGGTCTCGACTATATCGACCAAGCTTCTCCAACAGAAAATTGGCAGTTTCCATCACACAACATGGGAAGCGTGTCTCATCACAACCCTCCCACAACTTTAGGTTTTGGAGGATACACGGTGGGTAATGCCTCCACCCCTCCTAATATAACTAGGGCCAATACCCTATATTGAGCCATATTGTGCACTTATTGTTCTTATAGTCATGTCATTGAACAACCATTATGGGCAAGCTATACATCCTGTAAAAACCACACTTACCCATAGATCATAGTAGTGTTTGAAATCATAAGAGAAACTTTATAGTACACATTATTTTCATTATGTCAACGACATCCAATTTACCTCATTACTACAATCATTTGACCATTACATACTGCATCATCTTATAGATTAGATAATTAATAACTTAAATACCCTATAAAATACAACCATTTCATGTGAAACTCGTGTTATGTACTACTATTCAGGTAAACAACAATTTTTTATTGTAGCATGAATCACATCCATAAGCATTCATAGTGTGAAACTTGAACTAGTATCCATGTGTTTAAATTTCACATTTTATTTTAAATGTTCATAGGGAATCACATAACTATAATCATAATTGTTGGAATATGTAATGATGGCTGAATGAATTAATTTGGAAGGAGAGTTATCCTGCATGTATTATGTAATAATTTACTCTTGTTGCCATTTATTATATAAATATGTGAAATTGCATTTATCCCACATGTAATATTGGGATGTAATTCATCCTTACCTCTTGGTATATAATAGAGTCAAGAGAGTCTTATCAAGACATGGTGGAAATGATAGCCCGTGGGGGGTAGCTCAAGTGGTTCTGTTGAAGTTCTGAAATTGGTTGTGAATAGCAGGTCATGTGTTCGATTCCCCCCAACTTGCATTGCGCTCCATGAGTCGGGCATTGTGGTTGCACCTAGGGTTATAGTGGTAGCGAGATTGGATCCATGGACCCCGTGTCACGCGAGTACCAGCCCAACCTCTGTTGCTGATTCCCCTAGCCAAAAAAAAAAAGACATGATGGAAATGATGAAAGACATCTGATGATCATCTTGTAGACACACTTTGTGTGTTGTTGTGAAGATGGAGTGTGATGTGTGGGAGCTCTCTATTGTATGATTGGAGATTATTGATGAATAAGAGGATTTTTTCCTTCCCATGGATGTTTCCCAATTGGGGGTATATCTGGTGTTCTCATGTATATTCTCTTATCTCCATTTGTATTCATGTTCTTTGTTGTTTGGTTAGATAGAAGTCTAGAATAGTTAATGTTATGGATGTTTTGTATTGTTGTATTATTTTATCATATTCTCAATATTCTAAGATGGTATCACAGTAGGTTTCTATACTCTGCCTTCTTCAATAGAATCTTAGATTTTTGCTTTCAATCAACATTGTCTTATGTTTTTTACTTGAGCACTTCATATTTTGTGATATGATATACAATACCCAAGTGGTTGATCCAGGAAGATCATCACCGGTCAAAAAATGGTCAAAATTTATAGTCTCAAATTTGGAAACAAACTGCGCCATCGCAAAGAGCTCACTAAGATATTTCTAGCGACGTTTGTTTCACCTCAAACAGGCTCCAGATGCAAAATATATGGAGTTTTGAAATTTTGGTGAAATAGAAAAATTTGGAAAAAGAGAGGTGCCACGTGGCATTCCCATTGTGTGCCACATGGCAGGCCGTACATCCAAATGGGAGGTGTAGGTGATGTGGACCATTATCATTACAACATGTGGAAGTTGGTTGTTGATCTTGACACATCACAGTTTGAGTTTCAACCGGATCATGAAGATAGATGAAGTATCCACTCGAAACGTGTGGATTGTGTTTAAATCCCGATAAAATGATATTCCAGAAGATCTAACACAATGTGGCATAGAGTTATACAGGTGGACCAATCAAAGCCTACCATGTAGCAGGTCCAAGCTGGCCTTGATATTGCTTGCTCTACCAAAAATATGGTGGAAGTGCAAGATTTTTACCTCTAACCTCCCATAAGTCCACCAACATCTTCACTAATCCACTTTACCACTCCACCATCATATATTTCTATTATGCATGCGGTAAAAATATTATTTAAATTTGAACCGAGTTTCCATTGGCAGTAAAAAGGGTTGGGGATAAGCCCCTTATTTGTGGTGGTTACGTGGAACTAGAGCCAAGTCTGTGGGATTGAACCATTGTATATGCAATCGGTAGCCAACAAACAATTCACGGTTACCAAATCACCAACAAATTTCATGCCATGATTTTATATGCCATAAACGTGTTATATTATGGTTTGGGTGGTTAACAAACCGACATTATTTGGAGTTTGGACTATATGCCCAAAACAAGGTGTGACACCATGGAGTTGAATACACCAAATAGATTATTATATCTATGGTTGGTTTGACCATATTATATGGTTTATTTAATATTGGGTTGATGATGATGATGATGATGATGATGATTATTATTATTATTATTATCATTGGGTTGTTACCATATATTTCATTACCCAAAATATGTTAACCATACATGTTTTTATTGGAGTTGGTCATGAACCCTTTGGTATATAATCAAGGGTGTTTTTCCATGTGTGGGGGGGTTTTTGGAGAAGAATTCTTGGTGGAAGTTGTATGAAGCTTATTTATTCTTCTTAGAGTGGGAGAGATTTTGAGAATATTAGTGAAGCTTCTTTGGAAACATTTCTAAGGCCAAATTGTACTTGGTGAAAGATTGTATTTCGATGCATCTAGCATTTTGAACACATAATAAGATCGGTCCTCATTCGAGAGCAGGCCCGGAGACGTAGTCCATGTTGAACGAACTATGTTATCAAGTTTTGTTGTTGTCTTTTATATGCTTTGAATTTGTCATTGACGTAATTGTTGCATTGAATTTATTTAAGCTTTTGAATTATGATTTAAGCATTATTTTAATGAATTTTACGAAGTTATTATGGAATAAAAATGAAATAGCAAGCATGATGACATTTTGCACACTCACATTAAAATGAACATTATCATTGGATCCTTGGGTCATTCCCGGATCAGTGGTAGCTTTTTAGATATGGGCTTTATTGCACATATTTGAATTTTTTTCAAACCCTACTAACCCTTGTGGAGAAATGTTTAAGATAAAATTGAGCAGTGACTTTTACATTGATTTATGTAAATTTATGTGCATATTTTGAACAAACAAATTGCATATGTGAGTTCCTCTCGCAAAAATACTCAATTTCAAAAAGCATTGTCTCATTTGGATTCTGGATAGTGGAGATATTGTTGTTTTAAAATCAACTATTTTCTATTTTTTTGGTGACGACCACGCTAACTGCAGAGGGAATATCTTTTGACATAGTGCCCATATATTTGTTCTATTTGTGAAGATGGATGCAGAACGGCTACTCCAATTCTGAAAAAAGTTTATGATAAGCATTCTGAGCAATATTGATTGATTTATGGTCATTTTAAAGTTTTGGCATTGGTGAGAAAAATATGATTTATTCATTTCATATTTTGAAATTGTTGTCATGAGCTTTTTATTATTTTGCATTAGGGTTTATGTTCTTAGTTTATTCATCATGTTTACATATGATGTCTTGTTCTTGTTTTACATGTCTCTAACATTCTTGGGTGGAAGATATTTTGACATTTTTCAAGGGCATGGATCTCTAGTATGACAATGATGACATCAAGAAATGAACCTATGCTTAGGACGTAGTTGATTGATGGCTATATTTTCATATCTATAAGTGATATCATTGTTTTATTTGATCAATTGTTTTGCTCAATATTCTAACATGGTCTCACTCTTCTAATAATGATGATGCTTCTAACATGGTGTCATATTTTGCTCAATATTTTATCTTGCTCATTATGCTTTTGCATATTTAGATGTATTTTTTTTTAAATTCAAAATTTTTCTAAATATTTGGCGTTTGATTTAACTAATTTGGACATCTTGTATATGCTTTTGGTCATTAGATTTTTGTCTTTGGTTGCATTAGAGATTAGGTTCTTAGTCTATTTCATGATGTTTATAGAGGTTATCACTTGTTCCTATTTACTTGTCACTATCCTATCATTGTGGTAGATGCCTTTTTGACATTTTGGGAGCATGTATCTTTAGCATTTCTCATAATGATAGCAAGAAACCATCTAATGCTTATTGCTCTAACAAATGCTTAATAGCTATATTTTTATGTGATATTTTATGTTATGCGGTCATATTTTCTCTTACTAATTTCTTGAGTAAAATCAATCTCTGAATCTATGTGGTATCATGTTTTACATTGGTAATGGCTTGTCATAAGATTCTTGTACTTTCTTAATAGGGTTTAGTTTTTTTATCATGTATTCCAGATATTGTATCTAGTTATGTGTTGCATGTCTCTAACATTCCTATATGGAAGCATTGACATTTTCAAGGCATTCATCTCTAGCATGTTAACATGATAACAACAAGAAATTAACCCATTCTTAATGACTAGTCAATTCATGTTTTTATAAGTGATGTCATGGTTTGATCATAATTTGCTATATGTTGATCATGTTAAACATTTTGATCTATTTTCATATCTATCGCGTCATGTTTATTTCGATCATCTTTTACTCAATATTTATATGGTCTTTAGCAATCTCATTTTTATCTATCTTTATATATCATGTCATGCTTATTTTGATCATCTTTTACTCAATATTTCTATGGTCTTGAGCGATTTCATATCATTATATATTATGGGCTTATCATGTTTATTATATGTTTTACTCTTGGAATTTCGTTGTGCAAATTAGCTCTTTGTTTCCTTCACTTCCTGTGTATTTGTGAAGAGTTATGGGGCAACTTGCAGGGTAAAATCATGAATTTGGGTATCTATTTGGGGGGTTTTATGAGAAATTAAATCTAGTTTTTTCATGCTTTTCAACTTCGAGCGAACAAAAGTTATGTTTGTGTTTACACTTTCACTTTACAGTAAAAAAAACTTTTGGAGAATTGTGTTAGCTTTCTATTCATTATTTTTTCGATTTCTTTTATTGAGATTTGATATGCCAATTTAGAAAATGTTTGACAATATGTTCTTATAAATGAAATGACTAATAAATAGTCATGTTTTTTAGTTGCATGAACTCATTGTTAAACTTGTGTTTATTAAAAACAAAATATGCTACGACAATCTATACTAAGTCTATTGATGCATGACTATAATTTTGTATCCAATGGGTGAATATACTAATTATTATAATTTTTTGAATTGAATCGATGTGGAAAATTGGTCGAATATCAACATGTTTATTTATAAGAGTGGACATTTCTCTCAATTGCCACTAAAACTAAACAATCAAAGAGTACCCTTTTGAAGTAGACACTCCAACGAACTGTCCCATAATTTTTTCAATTTTTTTATTGTGTATTTTTTAAGATATTGAATTTTCATTTCACTGTATTTTGAAAGCAATGAAAACAAAATAGACACATGTTTACAAAAAAAAAATTATCAGATCTCAAATGAATACGACAAAATATCTACATACGAAAGTAGATTCAATGAGGAAAATAATGGTATCAGTTCTGAAAGTCACTTTGCGGTACTTGATATTGGTTTTACCTTCCGAAATTGGAGAAACCGGAAAATCTTTCATTTTTTATGTATTAACAGTTTTTCGGCCAAACTATTGTTCGACTGACAAATAATTCGGCAAAAATATACTTTGTCATTTATTGACACTCAAAATAAACATTTAAAACTCTTTGAGCATAAAATGTAATCACAAAAAAATCCATCAAACGTAAAAAAATGTGGGCCCACTTTTAATAATTAAACTGTTTCGAACCATATTTATACACTAAGCGAATTCATAATTTCACATCTTTCATTCTCATAGACATCTTTACAAAATATTTTCTAAGGAGTTTTTTTCTAAGGAGAATTTTTTCTAAGGGACATTTTTAAGGAGATTTTTTTCTATTGAACTTCTCTAAGGTAAGAAGATTTTTTTCTAAGGAAATTTTTTTCAAAGGGACTTCTTTAAAGAAATATTTTTCTAAGGGACTTTTTTAAGGAGATTTTTTTGGGGATTTCTTTAAGAAGATTTTTTTCTCAAAGGCTCAAAGGCAACTTCTCTCAAGGTGTTCTGTCAAAGGCAATTTCTCTCAAGGTGTTCTCTCAAGGACTCTAAGGGACATTTTTTAAGGTGATTTTTTTCTGAAATTTTTTTTAGGTCAAAAGCTCAAAGACAATTTCTCTTAAAGTGTTTTCTTTATGTCTCTCATACTGTAAGGATTTTTTTTAAGATGATATTTTTCTCATCAACATTGTTTTATGTCAAAGGTTGAAAGGCAATTTCTCTTTAGGTGTTTTTGAAAAGTTGAAAGACTCTAAAGGACTTTTTCTAAGATGATTTTTTCTCAATGCCTTCTTTTTTAGGTGAAAGGATCAAAGGAAACTTCTCTTAAAGTGTTTTCTCAAAGGCTAAAAGACTCTAAGCGACTTTTTTAAAGGTGTCTTCTCAAAAGCTCAAAGACTCTAACAGACTTCTTTTAAGGTGATATTTTTTGTCAAAAAAAAATTAGGTCAAAAGCTTAAAGGCAATTTCTCTTAACATGTTTTCTAAATGGTTGAAAGACTCAAAAAACGTTTTTAGGTGTTTTTTTAATCTTAAATTTTTGTTGTTTTCTATAATGTGCTGATTTTTTAAAAACCTATATTATATATTAAACAATCATGGGCAGTAAAAGAAATCACCAAAGCAAAGTGCACATAAACAAGATGATGCTACTCATAATGAAAAATAAAGACTTAGATATCATGCCAAAAGACAAAGGTTTGCATAGACTCAAGAGACAGTTGTTGAACATGTAAAAATAGATTTTCATCCTAATGTTGATGAAATGGATATTGAAAATTGAGTACAAGAACAAGAAATCAAACCTGAAGAAACAGTTGTTGAAGATGTAAATAGAGATTTGCATCCTAATGTTGATGAAGTGAAAATTGAAAATCAAGTTCAAGAACAAGAAATCAAACCTGATATGTATATATCATAATTTTTTCAAATCTTTTTTTGTATAATGAATTGTAATTTTCAAAATGTTCCATAACAAACAGAGAGAGAACCATCTCATCATGTAGATCAAGTTGTTGAAGACATCGTTGAAAATAATAATGAAACCAAAAATAAATTCACGCTAAGGCATGTACATATGTGTGTGTGTGTGTGTTTGCATAAATTTTCAATATATTAATTTAAATCATGATTATATTTTGTTTTTTAATGTCAATTAATAAATATGGAATCTAAATTTTATCTTATGTTTCTAATTAAATATATTTGATGTATGCTAAATTAAATTTAATCAAAATGTATATGTGCTTTCACCATTGATGATGAAATGTTGCAAAACATTGATTTCGACAAATATGGGAATAAATTAGCTGAACATGTTGCACGATATTGCACTAACCAAATTATTGATGATGCTCTCATAAAATAATCAATAGCAACAAAAGCTTAAATTTTAAGATGTGTGTTATTGTCCAAGAAGTTAAAACATGCTACATCATTATTGGGTATTCAAAAGGCGACAAAAGAGTCAATTGTAAAACATAATGTGATAGAAAATATAAGCGATGTAATAAAAAAATTGAAAAAATGTGATCGTTATGGAACTATAGCTTTATTCCACTATAAATATCCTATTCATAATGATCAATCGTTGTCAAAAGTAACTGTTGACTGGAGGAGATATGAATATATCAATTATGCTACAAGTTCTAGTGATGTGCTTTCTAGATGAATTGATTTGCAAGAAGTTAAAATATGTGTAAGAAATTTGAAGAATAAATTTATAAATAAACCAAAGATTCACGATGGAAAGACCTTTAGTTCAAATAGTCTCGTGAAGTTTTTCACACCGGAACAAATTTGACTGTGGTTGATTTTGCAGAAAACTATACATTTGTTGCACAAAAGGAGATACAAAACAGTGAATACTATCATTCTGACCAAGTTTCTATATTTGTCCATGTTCTATATAGACATTCTCAACACAATGTTGATGGCATTGAAATCACGAGTGACAATCAACATGTGATCAAAGAATATCATTTTATATCAGTCATGATCGTACACATGATACACATTTTGTACAATATTGTATTGAATTTTTTTTCTATGAATCACTGAAAAGACGTGAAGTTGAATTCAATGAACATTCAATATGGTCAGATGGATGTGAGTGACAATTTAAATCTTCACGATCATTCTTTTGGTTATGTGAGCTTCATAAAGCATTGAACATTAGACATCCTTGGAATTTCTTTGAAACTAACCATGGAAAAAGATAACACAATGGTATAGGAGCATGTGTAAAATGAGCACTTCGAAGATGGAAAATGAACCATTCTTCCGAGCGATTTCATTTAACTGCTCAGGTTGTCAAATGGTGTCAATTAAATCTAAGCCACGACTATAATCAACAATCAAAGATGTGCACAGGTATGTATACATTTTATTTAATTTCTATTAATTGTAAATTTAAAAAATTATTGTTTGCAAGTCTTAAATACATCTTTAAAACATATACAACAACATTAAAAATTGTCCTTCATGATTTGATATATCACAGGTTTTTTTGGCTTATTGGAATCCAAGATATCGATATATCAATCCCATAAGACGTTGGCACCATACATGGGACTAGAGAGTTGCACTCTATTCAAACAAAATCCTTCCAAAATCTGTTTGCATTTGACAATAGAAAGCAATCATGCTTTTTTTCTATTTGCATTGAAAACTTTGAATCTACAGAAGTCTGTGAAAACATAATGAACAACTATGTAAAGCATTGGAAACACACAGAGATTAATCCAAAGGGGGAAATGCCACTTGCAAGATTGGAAGAATTAGAATCAGAAGACATAGCAGTATCATCTGATGGCGATAGAATTTTGGATCTTATTAGAGAAGGTAATGTATTAAACTAAAAAATTTCATTGTTCATTTCATATAAGGTATGTATAGAGTACAAATTATTTGTTCATTGTTCATTGTTCATTGTTGGGTCCCCTTAAATGTACTAATATTCCTTCATATGGATCGGATGATTAATCTGATAAAGAGTGAGATTTGATCCACACCATAAAGATAAGTCATTTTTTTACTTGCATTTGTCAATTCTAGTCACTGATTGCGCCGGCTAGATGTAACTATAAATAAAACCCTCCTCTCCTCATAATTCATATTTGTTCATAGTTTAGTTGTATAGAGTAGAAATTATTTGTTCATTGTTCATTGTTGGGTCCCCTTATGTACTAAGATTCCTTCATATGGCTCGAATGAATTATACGATAAAGAGTGAGGTTTGATCCACTGCCATAAGGACGAATCATTTCTTTTTACTTGCATTTGTCATTTCTAGTCACCGATTGCACCAACTATGTAACTATAAATAAGACCATCCTCTCCTCATTATTCATATTTTTTCATAGTTCATTGTATAGAGTACAAATTATTTATTATCGATAATGCATTTAAAAACAATGACATCAATTTCTCTACAGGAGATGTTTTCATTGTGATTGCACCCATAGACAACAAAGAAAAAATGAAATATTATTTTATGCGATGCATTAAAAGAAAGATGAAGTTATTGGAGGACTACGATGACAAAGAATTTACATATGAGAGGGGATCCAATATATTAAAAGGTTATTCTTTTCAACAAACCCACCAAAGTGAAAATTATATTTACTTTCAATGCTATGAACCTGATGTCATATGCTGCCAATTTAATTATGTAGTATGTGCATCTCGAATAAAATTAATAGAAGTTCCATCGAAGAAAAGATTAAAATAAAAGATGGAAAATGTCCAAAGTTGATCATGAATGAATAATTGAGGACGAGATTCTATTGCGATGTTTTTAAGCAAGCTTACAAACTTGGAATCTTGTGCATTACACGTATATTGGATATATTATGTTCTATCGTCATTAGATTTGTATTGAAACAACCAAACACTTAATCTTCAATGAATCACTATATGTTTATTTGAGATTTACATTGTCGATTGTTGATTGTGTACATGTATTTAATTCTTTACTCAAATATGCGATACAATAGTCCTAGGTTCTCATATAAATTATATTGTGTCAATTATTAGTTTTTTAAATTATTGAGTTTTTTGAATTATTAATATATTTCATTTGCAATGTTTTCAATATTTTTTTATCATTATGTAATTAATAGTTGTTCTTATGATCACTATGGAATTGAACAATGTTTTGAACACATCAATTAATATTTGCAAATGTAGATGTAATAACAAAGTAATTAGTGTGCTAGATGTAATTGAAATCATGGCAAATGGGGATAAGGATTTTTTGTTTTTTAATCACAAGCAAAGATTCTAGGATTGTGAAGCTTATGCTAAATTAGAGCAGGGATTAGAAAAGAAAAAGATGAATATTCATCAAGTTGTTCTCTGGAACCATTGCTCTAATTTAGAATAAGCTTCACAATCCTGAAATCCTTGCTTGTGATTAAAAAAATAAACCTTTATCCCCATTTTCCATGATCTCGGCCACATCTAAACACCAACTACCAAGTTACAGTTTTACCAATCTCGTAAAAACATTTTAACATTGGACACTAAACACACAAGACATACTACAAATTGTACAAATCATTCATAAGATTCAACTTTTACATAATCTACAACACACTTCCAAACAAGATTGGAATGAATTTATGTACAACTTGAGCTAAATACAAATGTTTCAAATCCATTTCATCATTGAACATTAAACACTAAACATAAAATTTAAGACATACTACCTATACAAATCATGTCTGAGATGAAATTTTACATAATCTAGTCTACACCACACTTCCAAACTACAAACTTGTAATGTACCAACCAGGATTGGTGATACAAAAACTCACTTTCTTGGAAACTCAATTAAAAACAATGGTTGCAGTGAAATAGTTTGACTGTGGGTAGGCAAAATCAAGTACTCTGGATGGAAGGAGGACTATGATAGCTAAAATGATTCGGATTTATGTGAGAACGAAATGAAAGAGCATATATATATATATATATATTCACATACACAGATATATGGAAAGAAACACAGTGATATAGAAAACATATATTCTATTAAATAGCGAAAATAGAACAGACTGTAAAATAAAACAGCTAGAATGGTGGTAGTTATCTCTGAGACGAGATGTGGCCGCTATGCTCATTCGTGCCAAGCTGAATACAAAAAGAGGTTGAAAGGGCCTATTTATCATAAGCATGAAGGAAAGAATCCCAAACAACCAAAAACCTAACCCTAGAAGATGAATCGTCATAAATTTTGCGGCCCCGAGATTGTTAGTTGAACAGACAACTTCCCGGGGTCATAACTTTTGCATATGATTTTCGTTTGGGGCGCTCGATAGCCCGTTGGAAGGGTTTATCCGAGCTTTACAACTCTCTAGTGGGGGTAAACAATACTTGGGGGCAACCATTCCCCTCCCCCTCCTGAATCGCCAAAAAACGTCGTTTAGGGCCTCAAAACGGCCTCGGAAGTTTAGGACCCGAAAAACCGTAGAAAAATTACTAGAAAATTGCCAAAATGGGAAACTATTTTGAGCTAGTGGAATAGGTGGGTGGCCACCGATATCCATATGGATCATGACAATAAATTTGCACAAAGAACTGGGACCATTTATGGTTCGAAATCAGCAAGGATTAAATCTATTACAATGCTCCTAGGCACCCCAGCATATGCAAACTAATACTTCATCTATACACTGACTGGAATCTATGGTGAAGGATTCTTATTTAATGAGGATAAATAACATCAAATATTAGTCAATATCCAGTCATGATTCGCTCTATCAAGTTTTAGGAGGTTCTGAGAAAGACTCACAAAAATACAAGCAAAATGACCTTCTAGGATTGCACAACTAGACAATTTTGGTATCTCCCAAACAATCAATGAAGGCTCATGAAATTCTGATCTCATGCATGTATTAATTCATTTAACATATTAACTAAAATCAGGAACATAAATCAACTCATTTGGATCAATACCCATTCATTTATTAAAGACAATCTGGAAACTAGCTCAAATCTATGCAAATCTAGCAGGGGTGTGGAAAAACTCAGATCAATTCATATTTATGCATTACAAAAGTTCATGACTGATATCATAGGATAAAAATAACATCATATGATATCCATGAGGCTTCTTATAAAATTTAGAAGGATCGATCCTCTCTAATACAATAGACTAGCATAGTAAATCACTGGAAAACTAGAGAATTTGATCCATAGGATTCATGACACTTTCTCTAAGCTTAAAACCAAACTTGAATCAGCTACAGGACCTGCAATGAAATCAGTGGCAATGGATGTATTCCATCATCCTCTCACAAGAAGCAGGGGCACATCACTCAGCTTGGACTAGGGGCACATCTCCCAAATCTATGAGGCACAATTGCACTCACACCAATACTCAAACTGACAAAAGATGTGAAGGGGGTGCTCACTCCTTTATTTATATATGGAGGATGACCTGAGGAGCAAGTCTCCTTGGCTAATGCGCCCTCATGAGTGGATAAGGAAAGTTATCTTTCCTTCTTTTTCCTTTTTGCTTTGTTTTCCTCTTGTTTCCTTTTCTACTTTGCTTTCTGCTTTCTGCTTTAGCTTTTTTTGTTTTTCCTAGATTTTCTACCTTATCCTGCTTTTCTGGACTTTCTTGTTTTTCTGATTTGATCATGCTTTCTACTTTTGTGTTGCTTTCTACTTTATGTTGTTTTTCCTGAGTTTTTGTTGCTTTTTTTATTTGCACCAGTTTTCTTTCCTTTTTTTTTCTGATTTTCTAGATTTTGATGCTTTCTCCTAACTTCTTCTTAAAGTCATCTCCCAAGTCAACCTTATCCACTAAAGTGCACTTGTGGAGCATTATCTTCTTTTATTTAAGATCAAAATTATTTAATGGATGAAAAAAAATTATTGCAAGTGCATAATAAACTTTAGGCAAAAATAATTCACACTCCTAATTAATTAAATGCCTAGAATTCAAAATTAACCCCCAGTAATTGAAGTTGTCTCCTCATCCCAAGGGATTGGTTGGGTTAGGAACTTGATCCATTGATCATTGTTGAGGGGACATGACAGTCCTCTCCTCCCAATATTACTTGTCCTCAAGCAATTTCAAACTGGGATGCTGTAAGATGTGGTCTCCTTCCCAAGTAGCATACTCACTAGGCAGTCCTTCCCATTGCACCAAAAATTCCTTAATGATTCTTCTCCTCATCTTCTTCTCTCGGACCTCCAAAATATTCTCAGGGATTAGCACCATATTTCCTTCATCATAAAGGGGTGTAAATTCTTGTGAAACCTTAACTTGCTGCCCTATTGCCTTCTTCAAACAACACACATGAAAGACGAGTGAATCCTGCTACATAGAGGCAATTCTAGCTCATAAGACACTTCCTTGATCTTCCTCAAGACTTGGTAGGGACCATAAAACCTTGGCTGCAACTTGTCATCCCCTTTATACTTCAATGAGGACAATCTATAAGGTTGCAACCTCAAATAAACTAGATCTCCTACTCGGAAAGCTCGCTCAATTCTATGCTTGTCTGCATGCATATTTTGCCTATTATGTGCTACCCACAAGTTGTCTTTGAGGGTTCTGAGTATGTCTTGACTCTCTTGGAGCCAATCATTTTCCTTCTGTGTCTTACAATCACCAAATATTAGTTCATCAAAAGTGAGTGCATCATATCCATATAGAGATTTGAAGGGAGACATTCCAATCGAGAGATGGAAAGTAGTATTGTAACAGAACTCTCCTAAATGGAGCCAAGTGGTCCATGAATTTTGCTAGCCTGTAACATAGTTTCTTAAGTATCCTTCCAGCCATTGGTTCACTCTTTCTATTTGGCCATCAGTCTGTGGATGGTAGCCAGTACTCATGTCCAAACTTGTCCCCACTAACTTGAACAATTCTTGCCAAAATTTGCTAATGAACTTACTATCCCTGTCACTGTTGATGGACTTGGGTATGCCATGAAGTTTGAAGACTTCTTTGATGAAAATTTCAGCCACTTGGCTGGCTGCAATATTAGTTGTGGCAACAAATAAATGTGCATATTTAGTCAATCTATCAACCACAACAAAATTATTGTCTTTACCTTGGCTTTTTGGGAGCCCGATGATGAAATCCATTGATACACTTTCCCATTTCTGTTAAGGAATAGGAAGTGGTTGTAAGAATCTTACTAGATTAGTATGCTATACTTTGTTTTACTAACATGCCACACATGATCTAAGATACTCCATCACCCCCTTCTTCATGTTGGAATATATTATATTCCTTGGAAGGTAATAATGTCTTTGTATTATGTTGGAAGTTATCTACAACCTTATGTAAAAGAGTAATACATTATATCCCATATTTATTATGGTAAAGTATACTCTTCATATCCATTGTTATATAAAGAGGTGTTATTATGGAGAATTATATTATCTTGCATGCAATATGTGAGAGTAATTCCTCCACATCTCTTGTTAGAGTCAAGGGAGTCACATCATATACATAATACTATCACAACACATTCTATTGTTCTCATAAGCTTTCTGCTATATTGTATTGGGGTTATTTGGAGTTGCTCTCTTTGTAATATTTAAGGAGATTTATGGAGATAATAGAAGACAACCTTCATGTGGATGTAGCCCAATTGGGTGAACCACGTATATCTGGTGTTTTCTTTTCCTTGTTCTTTTTCTGTTCTTATTTATGTTGATATGTTATTTGTTGCTTAGATAGGTAAGCTAGTTTAGCTAGATCTATAACTCTGAAATGGTATCAGAGCTGGTTGTTATGATCTAGCACCTTCTATATCTTTCAACCAATAACTATTACCTTCATCTAGGCACTCCTTATTTTTGTAGATTTTCTTTCTATATGGTAGCCATTATGCTTCTCTTCATATCTGGGCATGATTCTGCATATTTGAGATTTTCTTTCATAACCCTCACTTTGTTGTGTAGATTTTTTGCAAAAAATTCTCAAGGGTCTCTTGATGATTTTTCTGTAGATCTATATGTTTTTTTGGGTTCTCCTCAAGGAGATCTTTCTTTCGGTTGTAATATCTGTCATTTACGTCCAAGTTTGGTATATTTTTTGCAGGTTTCCTTCAGTGGATCAATCGGCACTATTTTCAGCCTAAAACAGGACACCCGCAACTTTTCTTCACAAACAGCGCATGTACACGGGATTTGCCTACTATGAATCCGTGAATAACTTTGCAGACCCGCGGCTTTTATTTTGCAGACCCACGTGTGCTTCGGCACACTAGCGGCTTGCTCTACTGTAAACCCGCGTGTATCAGATCTACGCGTGAGTTTACTGTGGCAGACCCGTGAGTGACTTTATTTGGCAATTTTTTAAAGGATGTAAGTAAAGTTTCTGTCATTTTATTAATTTTTTTCAGATCAAATCGGTAAAATTTATCAGTTTTCTGTTGTTCATTTTTTTCTGTTGTTCATTTTTTTCTCTTGTCATTTCAATCATTTGTGTTTAATTTTTTCTTGTCAAAATTTTCTATCATTATGACTTCAAAAGTAGCTTATGTTCCTGAACTTCTTAGTCCTAACTATCTTGCATGGAAAATAAAAATGATTGATGTTCTCAGGAGTAAGAATCTATGGAGGATTGTTAATGGTGAACACAAGAAACCTATTGATGCTAAAGATGTGGCTATATGGGAATAAAAATGTGATCAAGCAAGAGGGCTCATTGGTCAAACGGTTTCAGATAGTCTTTAGGTAAGTATTGAGGCAGAAGACAACCCGGTTGAGGTATGGAAAATTATTGCTTCTTTATTTGATAAATCTGATGATGTCTCTGCTTATTACCTTGAAAAGAAGATTTTTGAGCTAGATCCTACTAACTTTGAAAGAGTAGAATTATATCTTGCTGAAGTGAAAATTTTAAATGAAAAATTAAATAATTGTGGTAAAGATTACAAGAAGACAGACACCGCTCTTATAATTCTTCTAGAACAAAAATTGCCATCTTGTTTTGACATGTTCATCCAAACTAGGAATAGGGCTCTTGAATTGTCTCAAAGTACCACGGAACCTACTTTTGATGATTTTTGTAAAGGGTTGATAAATGAGCAAGAAAGTTTGATTGTTTCAAGACAAGTCTCACCTAATAAAGTTCTTATGGCACATAATAAGAATCCTAAGAAAAATTTTAATAATGTTAAAGGTTCTTGTTCACACACTAAAATCATGCTAATAATTTTGGTCATGCTTCTAATGCACATCATGAAACTAGTAAGAAGAAGAAAGTGTATGATCCTTGTAAGCATTGTGGCAAAACTAACCATCTTGGAAAGAATTGCTTTAAAGCGAAACGTTTAATGTCTAAGGCTAAAGAGAAAGGTTCTGATGAATCACAGGTAGCTTTATGTGCATCTGTTGTTTCGTCTAGTAGTTCTTCTTCTAATGTGGAATGGATAATGGATTCTGGTGTTTATAAGCATATGACTTGTAATGCTTATTTATTTACATCTTATGACAATAATAAGTACACATCTCGAAAAGTATTTATAGGTGATTGTAAACAACTTTCCGTAATTGGTTATGGTAATGTTAGTGCTGCTAATGGTCAATTGGAAGATGTTTTTCATGTTGAACACATGCCCATCAACTTGCTTTCTATTTATTGTGCATGTCAAAAATGATATAAATTTGAAGCTTGGACTGATAAATATGTTCTTAAAGATATAAACCATAATTTTAAAGCAGTTTCTTATGGTCATGTTGATCATACCAGTTGTTTATATAAATTTGTTGGTTTTAATTCAACTAAGAGACAACCTTTTTATTCCTATGTTGCTCGTGTTGATGAACTAAGTAAATTATGGCATGAAAGATTGAGTCATTTGAATTATGGTAAAATGCAAACTAAAATGGTACATGGCTTGCCTAATATTTCATCTACCAAAGGTGTTTGTGAAGGTTGTGCACTTGGTAAACATCATAGAGAAATGTTTGATAAGGGTAAAGCTTGGCGTGCCAAAGAACCTTTGCAATTAATTCATAGTGACATTTGTGGTCCTCTTGAAGTTCCTTCTATATCTCATGCAGTCTATTTTCTTACTTTTATTGATGACTTTAGTAGAAAATCATGGGTTTATTTTTTGAAACGTAAAAGTGACACATTTCCTAAGTTTCAAGCATTTAAATCCTTGGCTAAAAATGATTCTGGTAAAAGGATTAAGACTTTGAGATATGATAATGGGGGGCAATTTTTTAAGAAAGAATTTGAATCTTTTTTATCTAAACATGGAATTCAACATCAAAAGATTGTTCCTTACACACCTCAACAAAATGGTGTTGATGAAAGGAAAAACATAACTTTAGTTGAAATGGCCAGATGTATGCTTTATTCTAAAGGATTACACAAGAAATTTTGGGTTGAAGCCATCAGTTGTGCTAATTTATTTTAAATCGAGTTCCTACAAAAGTTGTTAAGCGTGTTACCCCTGAGGAAAAATGGAATGGTAGAAAACTAGATATTAGTAACTTTAAGGTGTTTGGTTGTGAATGTTGAGATCATATTCTTGATGACAAACGGAAAGAGTTAGAACCCAAGTCTCACAAGGGTATATTCATTGGTTATGCTGAGGATTCCAAGGATTATAGGTTATTTGATCCTTTTAATCAGAGTGTCATAATCAAAAGAGATGTTCAATTTACTGAAGTCTCTCCACCACTTAAGTCCGTAGAACCTCATGTTACCCTGAATATTCCATTGTCTCTTGTTACTCATATATTTGTTACTTCTTCTTCAAATTCTGTGCCTGTTGTTGATCTTAGTTCACCCTCTTCTTCAAGTGTTCCACCTGAATGTCCTGAAGCTCCTAAAGTGACTTATATTCCTTCTAATATTCCTGTTTTGGCCCGGAAAACTCTTGAATCTGCAGGTAGTGAAATCGATAACCCTTATGATACACGTAGAACTAGATCTAACTTTGCTATTATGACCAAATTTTGGCCACAGACGATCCTACTTCTTATGCTAAAGCTAAGGATAAACCTCATTTGGAACCAGCTATGTTTGTTGAGTATGAATCTCTTATGAAGAGCAAGACTTGGTCTCTTGTTCCTCTTCCTTCAGGAAAGAATTTAGTTGGTTTCAAATGGGTTTATAAAACTAAGTTCACTACAGAAGGACATATTGAAAAATATAAAGCTAGAATAGTTGCAAAAGGTTTTAATCAACTTGAAGGTATTGATTATAATGAAACTTTTTCTCTTGTTGCTAAAATGAATACAATAAGAACCATCTTATCTCTTGTTGCATCTTATAAATGTGAAATACACCAAATGGATGTTAAAAGTGCTTTTTTAAATGGTGATCTTCATGAAAACATTTATATGCAACAGTCTCCTGGTTTTATTTTTTTAGAATCATCAAGTTTAGTATGCATATTACACAAATCTTTATATGGTCTCAAACAAGCGCCTAGAGCTTGGTATGATAAAATTGATGCATATTTCTTGATCAATGGTTTTAAGCGTTGTATATCTGATCCAAATTTGTATGTTAAGAACTTTGGTGATAATATCATCATTATTGTGTTATATGTGGATGATCTTATCATCAATGGCAGCCATCTTGTATTAATTCAAAGTATGAAAAGTGATCTTCAAAAGCAGTTTGAAATGACCGATATCGGTATATTGCACTATTTCTTGGGTCTTCAAATTTGGCATATGTAAAATGGTATTTTTCTCTCTAAGTCGAAGTATGCTACAGACTTATTGGTTTGTTTCCATATGAGTGATTGTAAACCTGCTCCTATGTCATTTCAGTCCGGTGTAAAGTTAATTGTTGAGTGTACCACCCCTCTTGTTGATGCTACTCTTTATCGTCAGCTCGTGGTCAGTTTGATATATTTGACTCATAGCAGGCCAGATCTATCTTTTGTCGTCAGTATGGTTTCACGGTTCATGCAGCAACCTCATGAAAGTCATTGGCAGGTAACCAAGATAATTCTGAGATATTTACAGGGGACATTGTACTATGGTGTCTTTTATTCGACCAGTGATTTAGTTTCACTTTCTGGATATACAGATTTTGATTGGGAGGGTGATAGTTCTGATCGATGGTCAACTGCTGGTAATATATTTCAACTTGGTCCAGGTCTGATTTCTTGGTCCAGCAAGAAGGTGAAGACTCATACTTTATCTTCATGTGAAGCAGAGTATAGAGTAGCCAAAGAAGCAGCTAAAGAAGCAGTTTGGTTACAGCGTTTTCTCACTAAGCTTGTTCTAGTTCTGAAATTGTCCACTATGTTGAAATGTGACAATCAGGGTGCAATTCAGCTTGCTTATAATCTTGTATATCACTCCAAGACAAAGCATCTTGACCTTGATGCTCATTATATTCGAGGTCTCGTCGCATATGGCATTCTTTCTCTTAAGTATTGTCCTACTGAGCAACAAGCCGCCGATATCTTCACCAAATCCTTAACAACAATAAAGTATGTGCATCTTCGTTCCTTGCTTAGGATGAGGGTAGTTGTCATCAAGGGGGAGCAATAATGACTCCTTCCTTCCCTAGTGTTAGTGTGGGATTTTCTCCCATCCATTATTAAGGGGGAGTGTTGGAATATATTATATTCCTTGAAAGGTAATAATGTCTTTGTATTATGTTGGAAGTTATCCACAACCTTATGTAAAAGAGTAATAAATTTATCCCATATTTATTATGGTAAAGTATACTCTTGATATCCATTTTTATATAAAGAGGTGTTATTATGGAGAATTATATTATCCCACATGCAATATGTGAGAGTAATTCCTCCACATCTCTTGGTATATGATAGGGTCAAGGGAGTCACATCATATACGTCATACTATTACAACACATTTTATTGTGCTCACAAGATTTATGATATATTGTATTGGGGTTATTTGGAGTTTCTCTCTTTGTAAGATTGAAGGATATTTCTAAAGATAATAGAAGACAACCTTCCCGTGGACATAGCCCAATTGGGTGAACCACGTATATCTGGTGTATTATTTTCCTTGTTCTCTTTCTGTTCTTATTTGTGTTGATATGTTATTGCTTTCTTATATAGATAAGCTAGTTTAGCTAGATCTATAACTCTGAAACTTCAACCCCTTCCAAGTGAATCTTTCCTTCACTTTCTTGTTAGTCTTCACAAACCCCGAATGTCCTGATAGAGGCACAACATGGGAAACCTCAAGGATGTTATTCTTTAATGACGATTTTGGAACTAAAAAGATCTTATCCTTATGATAGATGATATCATTGAGAATATTGTAAGTATCATCATGAATTAGTCCATCAAACAAATCACAAGCAAATTGATTCTTTATGTACTCTACTCCAAGTTGTGCTTTCCAATCATTATAAAAATTAATCAATGCAAATGTTGGTTTTCTAGAAAGAGCATCAGCTACAATGTTCATCTTACTCTTCTTGTATTCAATGTCAAATTCAAATGATTGGACCTTTCTTACCCACTTTTTTTGCCTATCATTCAGCTCTCTTTGGGTCAGGAAGTCTCTCAAATTGTTATGATCGGTATTGATGATGAACTTACCACCTACCATATATTGTTTGAACTTGACTACCTCATGCATGATGGTTAGCATATCCTTGTCATGTACTGAATATAGTCTCTCATGGGGCTGCAACTTTATGCTTCCAAAGGCCAAGGGGTGCTTGTTTTGCATCAAGACTACTCCAATTCCATTCCCTGAATCATCACACTCAAGAACAAAAGGTTGAGAAAAATATGGAAGTGCAAGAACAGGACAACTGCTCATTACCTCCTTCATCTTATTGAATGCTTGCTCAGCTTCTTGTGACCAATTGAAAGCTCCTTTATTAGTAAGGTCTGTCAGAGGGGATGTTAACTTTGAAAATCCTTTGAAAAAATTCTCGTAGTAAGTGCATAACCCAATAAAACCTCTCAATTTAGTGAGATTTTTAGCACTTGTCCAATCTACAATAGTTTGGGTCTTCTCCATGTGAACCTTAACTCCCTCTTTCCCAATCACATGACCAAGATACAAAATATCAGCCATCCCAAACTCACACTTGGATAGTTTTGCATAGAAAGATTGATCTGCCAAAGTTGTTAGTACCATATCCAAATGGTGCAAATGCTCCTCCCAAGTTCTACTATAGATTAAAATATCATCAAAGAAAACAATTACAAACTTACGGAGTTGTCTGCTAAACACTCTGTTCATGCAAGACTGAAAAGTTGCAGGTGCATTGGTTAGGCCAAAAGGCATTACCAGAAACTCAAAGTTCCCATTGTGACACCGAAAAGTTGTCTTTTGGGTGTCTTCTTCCCACATACTGATTTGATGGTAACTAGAGCGAAGATCAATCTTTGAAAAGTACATGGCCCCATGGAATTAATCCATTAGTTGATCAATCCTTGGGATAGGATATATGTTCTTGATAGTCTTCTTGTTGAGAGCCCTATAATCTATGCACATGTGCACGGTCCCATCTTTCTTATTCACAAGGACAACAGATGAAGCAAAAGGACTTGAGATTGGTCTAATGAATCTCATCCTTGAATCTTTTCGGATGCTTGTAAGGATGGACTTTGATAGGTGGGGTTCCTATCTCCAACTCAATTCCATGCTCCACTCCTCTATCGAGTGGCCTCCCATGAGGAAGGTCCCCAAACACCTTCTTATGATTTTGGAGCAATTTATGTATGTCTTATGGATATTGTGCTACTTCCAAAGGGGTACCTCGATGGTGATTAGGCACTCTGCAGCCCATTCAATGTCTCCATGCCTTAGTAAAGATATCATACTATGTGCACTCACTAGTTGTTTTGGGTAGGTGTTGATCCCTCTTAACACTAACTCGTTTCCATCTTCCCCTTTGAAGGCCATCTCATGAATTTGGTAGTCTATGGAGTGCTTCCCAATAGAATACAACCATTTTACTCCCAAAACCATGTTAGTATCAGCCACATTCACAACATAAAAGCTATATGTTATGGTATGATCCCCTATAGAAATTTTCAATTTAGGAATCCATCTAGAGAAATCCATAGAATGATTACATGGAATGATAACAGTGAAGCCTCCAAATTTTTCAGTAGGTAGCTTCCTCCTTTCGACCAGAGTTGAATCAATGAAGTTATGTGTGGCTCCTCCATCCACTAACACAATGACTGATTGCCCTTGAACCACTCCTTTGAACCTAAGTGTATGGAAGCAAGGCACTCCTGACAGTACTGCAATCTTGCTCACCTCGGGGGTAGGTTCTTATTTTGCAATCTCATAGGCCACTTCTGCATCTACTGGGGCCTCTTCTTCTTCCTCCTCAGCTTCGCTCTCTTAGTAAACTTCAATGTAGTGTGCTTTTCCTTTAGCACATCTGTGTCCTGGAACCCATGGTTCTTAACAAGTGAAGCACAACTTCCTTCTTCTTAATTCATCTCGATCTTGTGAATAGTTGTCCTTCTTGAAATTTCCAGAAGGGAGCTTCATGGGTGGCCTTTGATTCTTTAATTGAGTAGGACCAACAGTTCTAGGAGGAAATCTGGTCCTTGGAATAGAGTCTTGCAAGTCTCTTGTTCTACTTAGTGCATCTTGTAAGGTAGAGGGTATGTAGGCCTTCACTAAACCTTTCAAAGGTTCAACTAACCCTTCAATGAACAATAGGATCAATCTAGCTTTTGAGATATCAGAGACCATCACAGCTAGTTTTTGAAACTCAGAGATGTAAGCTTCAGGAGTTCCAGTCTGCTTCACATGTGCTAGTTCTCTGAAGGTGATCTCGGGATCTCTTCTTTCAAATATTTCAGCCAACCTTCTTGTGAACTCTTCATATTTGGTCACTTGATCACCCCCAAGTGTTTTCAGGCCATGAAACCACCAATCATTGGCTTCCCCATCTAAGTGCAAATTAGCCAACTTAATGGCATCTCTCTCAGCCCTTGGATTTAAATGAAAATAAGTATCAAATTTATGAATCCAAGAGTTAACAATGCACTTCTATGAGCCATCAAAGTAAGGCAAATAAATATTACCAATAACACTCATTAACTCATAGTTCTAATTTGGTATCTGAAAGCTTCCTCTCGAATTTGTCTTGTAATGGAGAACACGAAAATATTTGAATGGAAAATATCGTATGCGTTCTTCATTTAGTGTGAGGTACTCAACATATTTGTCTTCCCGTGAAGCAATACCTTCACTTCAAATCCCAGGTTCCTCTCTTTGTTCTTCAGTAAACTTGGGCATAGCAGGCTTGGAATGTAACTGAAATTCCATATTAAATTCATTAGGTCGATTGTGACGCCCAGTTCTAGAGAAAATAGAACCACCATTGATCTTCCTTTTGCCATGTGGGGTACCATTGTTGCTCCCCTCTCCATTTTTGCTTCCTAGATGCTGAGCTAAGAACTCTATGGTCTCTTTTCCATATTGAACAATATTGTGAGAGATGTCTTGTAATCCCTTCATCATGCTTTGAACAAAGAGTTTGAACTCATCTTTTTCTTCATTGTGAGACATGTCTGACTCTCCCTGTAGCTTTCCTTCAGTAGAATTTATTTCTTCTCCCTCTTCTTCCTTTGATAGAGGATCCTTCTTCTTAGAATCTGAGTATCTTCTTGGACTCATAGAAAGATGTCAAGAGCAGGTTCATAGGACCGTGCTTTGATACCACTGTAATGTACCAACCAGGATTGGTGATACAAAAACTCACATTCTTGGAAACTCAATTAAAAACAATGGTTGCAGTGAGCTAGTTTGACTGTGGGTAGGAAAACTCAAGTACTGTGGATGGGAGGAGGACTATGTTAGATGACAATATGATCTAAAAATTATCCAGGATCTTTATAACCAATATTTGCATGTGAAAGTTTGAATGCATAAATCCATTAAAAGGATTAAATGACCAATTTAAAGAGCATAATTGAAACACATAAAAGAGAGATGCAAACCAGAAAATGAAGAGAAAAGAGCTAATAACGGAGTTCACCCTTCTTGGGATACGTCTATGGGTTGCTTCCAATGGGAAAGCCAATCTTATTAAGTCTTCAACGGTTACAAATTGAGTGTTCTAGAAACACTTATGAGTTCTGACTGTCAAACGCAGAAACAAACTACACTACTACATCTGTCTCGAAATTCTGAGAAAAACGAGTATAAACTCGAATACCTTTGCCTGAGATCTCCTCTGGGACGCAATTCGAGACAACAATCCTGCAAATAAGAAAAAATAGCACTCTATGTACGGATTCCGCCTTGGGATCCATGCACATTAATGGCCTCTACACCTTGGGAATCGTGCATGTGCTTGTCTCGTAAACTGTGCAAAACTACGTTGTGTGCAAAACCCGAACTTAGACTCTGGCTTGGCATTTTCATGGCTTTTTATAACATTCTAGCGCCTGCAAGTTAAAAACAATATCCACACTTCTGAAGCAACGGTGGGGCGGTGCCCCAATGGTAAAGCACTAGGTTATCGGGGGAGAGGTCCCAGGGTCAAACCCGCAGGCCTCTCCTCCTTCCACGTTGTTTTGGCATTTGTCTCTCACAATATTTAACATGTTATGAATTGGTTATCATATGATATAGTATGGTTATATTATGGTTTGCGGTGGCCATATATTATGGTACACGTTTGTGATATGGTCATGATATAGTTTGGGCTCCACGTTATACAATGGATAGGTTCCACCGCTTTAAGGTTTATCATATGGTTATACAATATGCCTCAGTGTTGGCAGTGTTATATAACCCAATAATGGAGCACAAGGTGGCCTTGTGAAGGTCTTGGGTTCGATTCCCATGGCTCCAACATAACTCTTATAACTATATTTTTTTGAACTTTTGAACCATTTTTGAACCATTTTAACCATTTTTAACCTTCCTTGTCGAAACTTCAAATGCTGACAACTTCTTCATCTAGAGGACGTTTCGCACGAAACCAGCGTCAAGGGAAAGCTGGCGAAGAGATATTTACCACGGTAACCTTTGAACTGATGTTTGAAGGCTTTAAACCTGATCGGTGATGAGATGATCCTCTTGGATCAAACCTCCCCATTGAGAAGCTTTTGGACCACCAAAAGCATGGAATCATTCTGCAATCAAGTGAAGACATGTTCGTCTCACTTGTCCTGTATCACTTGCCCATTCTTGGAACCTATACATCTTACTCACCATGACAACAATCAACACTGCATAGACATTGTTAAGTACATTAACCCCTTTTTCAACAAAATATTCATTCAAGATTGTAGGGACTAGCCATATACTGTTGATCAGTAATAAGTTGAATATCAATATTGAACATGTGAAAGAGTTTGTACCCATATCATGCTTATGTTTTATCATAGGAACATTATCAACCAAAATAGGTTTATTGTGATGCAATCACACTTCCTCTTCATGTTTAGGATTATTTTCTTCCTTACATTCCATAGATATAAGTGCCAAATTCCGACTTGCATTAACAACCCTTTTTAATTGTTGTGTAGTTCCCAATGATTTGTCATTTTTATATGAATGTGAATGTACTATGTACTCAATTCCTTCCTTAAACAAATGATACTGATTATGTTCTCGATAGAAGATTTCCTTTCGATCATATAAGTATGGGATTCCCAACACAATTCCACAAATATCTAATGGAACCACATCAAATTCAACTTTATCTAGAAACTTGGATGTAATTGCAAACTTTAGATCACATTGTCTTGTTACTTGTAATCTTTTATCTTTGCATACCTAACCTAATGAATAAGGTTTCTTGTGTGGCTTTGTTATTAATCCCAATTGCTTAACTACTTCTTCTGAAATAAGATTAGCTTGAGATCCACTATCTACGAGTGTGTCGATCTTAGTTTGTTTTGTAATTACCCTTATATGAAATAATGCATTCCTTTTTCTATCCTTAGAATTGTCATGATCTTTAGAAAGAAGCACATGAAGAGCCAATGTTAGAATCATTACCAACAATAGCTTTACCTTTCACACCTACGATTGATATCTTGGTCTCATCCTCAAAATCTGATCCAAGGTCCTCAACGATAATTGTAGCTTTTTGCTTCCCTTTCTGATCCTTAAACCACTTTGGTTTCAATTATGGATGTAGCTTCCAACAATGTTCTGCATCGTGTCCATCTATCTGACAATGAGTACATGAAAGCTTTGTGTCCCCTTTCTTCATGGTAGCAACATGCTTGCTCTTCTCTTTTACCTTGCCTTCTTTTGGCTGACTGGATTCATCTGAAGAAACATCATGAACACTCTTCCCTTTGGATTCAATGTGTGTAGATTACACACATACCTCATCAAGGTTAGTAGGATTAAACATAAGTATTGTATGACGCAAATAACTATGTAATCCACCTATGTACTTGAGAAGAATTTCTCAAGTGTATAGAGGTATACCAAGTATTAAAGCTCTCTTTCGAAATTCTTGTGTGTACTCTTGAACACTTTGACCCTTACCTTGCCTCATATTTTTCCAATCCATCATTGCTTGTTGTATGTAACCCAATGGATAAAAATGCTTCTTTAATGCTGACTTGAATTCATGCCAAGAGGATATAATGTTTCCTTTTGAGGCCAAATACTTTTGACTTTTGCTCTCCCACCATATGAGAGTGGTCCCTCCAAGTCAGAGAGAAGCTAATTGAATTTTCAAGTTATCTTCATTAAACTTGTGAATCCTACAATAGACTTCAATATGACGGATCCAATTATCTAATGTTTCAGCATTAAGTTCTCCATTATAAATAGGTAACTCAAACTTAATATCAAGCTTTAGTTGAGAGACAACAATCCTACAAATAAGACAAAATAACACCCTGTGTACGGATTCTGCCTCGGGATCTGTGCCCATTAATGGCCTCTACGCCTTGGGAATTGTGCATGTACTTGTCTCGCAAACTATGCAAAACTGCGTTGTGTGCAAAACTCGAACTTGGACTCTAGCTTGGCATTTTCGTGGCTTTTTATAATATTATGGCGCCTGCAACTTAAAAATAATATCCGTTGCTTCTGAAGCAACGGTGGGGCGGTGCCCCAATGGTAAAGCACTGCGTTATTGGGGGAGAGCTCTCAGGGTCAAACCCACGGGCCTCTCCTCCTTCCACGTTGTTTTGGCATTTAGCGCTCACAATATTTAACATGTTATGAATTGGTTATTCTATGATATAGTATGGTTATATTATGGTCCACGTTTGTGATATGGTCATGATATAGTTTGGGATCCACGTTATACAATGGATAGGTTCCACCACTTTAAGGTTTATCATATGGTTATACAATATGCCTCAGTGTTGGCATGGGGTCAAGGGCTATGCCCTTGCCCCCCACCATTTTACAACATTGTTATATAACCCAATAATGGAGCACAAGGTGGCCTTGTGAAGGTCTTGGGTTTGATTCCCATGGCTCCAACATAACTCTTATAACTATATTTTTTTGAACTTTTGAACCTTTTTTTAACCATTTTAACCATTTTTAATCTTCCTTGTCGAAACTTCGAATGTTGACAACTTCTTCATCTGGAGGCCGTTTCACACGAAACCAGTGTCGACGGAAAGTTATCGAAGAGCTCTTTACCACGGTAACCTTTGAACTGATGTTTGAAGACTTTAAACTTGATCGACGATGAGATGATCCTCCTAGATCACAATACCTTTGCACAAAGAACTAGGACCATTGATGGTTCAAAATCAGAAAGGATTAAATCTACTACAATGCTCTTGGGCACCCCAGCATATGCAAACTAGTACTTCATCTATACATTGACTGGAAGCTACGGGTGAAAGATTCTGAATTAATAAATCTAAATAACATCCAATATAAGTCAATATATAGTCATGGTTTGCTCGATAAAGTTTGAGGAGGTTCTGAGAAAGACTCACAAAGATACAAGCAACATTACCTTCTAGGATTGCACAACTAGACAATTTCAGGATCTCCCAAACAATCAATGAAGGCTCATGAAATTATGATATCAAGAATAGATTGAGTCATTTAACATCTTAACTAACATCAAGAATAGAAATCATCTCATTTGGATCAATACTCATTCATTTATTAAAGACAATCTGGAAACTAGCTCAAATCTATGCAAATCTAGCATTGGTGTGGAAAAACTCAGATCAATTAAGATTTATGCATTACAAAATTTCATGATGAATATCACAGGATCAAAATAACAGCATGTACATCATATGAGATCCATGAGGTTTCTCATAAAATTCAGAAGGATCGATCCTCTCCAATACAATAGACTAGCATAGGAAATCACTGGACAACTAGAGAATTCTATCCATAAGATTCATGACACTTTCTATGAGCTTCAAACAAGCCTTGAATCAGCTACAAGACCTACAATAAAATCAGTGATAATGGATGGATTCCATCATCCTCTCACAGGAAGTAAGGGCACATCACCCAGCTTAGACTCGGGGCACATCTCCCAAGTTTATGAGGCACAATTACACTCACACCAATACTCAAACTGACAAAAGATGTGAAGGGGGTGCACACTCCTTTATTTATATATGGAGGATTACTTGAGTATCAAATCTCCTTGGCTAATGCACCCTCATGAGTGGATAAGGAAAGCTAGCTTTCCTTCTTTTTCGTTTTTGCTTTGCTTTCCTCATTTTTCCTTTTCTGCTTTGCTTTCTACTTTCTGCTTTAGCTTTTTCTGTTTTTTCTTGATTTTCTGCCTGATACTACTTTTCTGCACTTTCTTGCTTTTCTGATTTGATCCATCTTTCTACTTTTGTGTTGCTTTCTGCTTTATGCTGCTTTTCCTGAGTTTTTGTTGCTTTTCTTATTTGGAACATCTTTCTTTTCTTTTTTTATGATTTTCTAGATTCAGATGCTTTCTCCTAACTTATTCTACAAGTCATCTCCCAAGTCAACCTTATCTACTAAGGCGCACTTGTGGAGCATTATATTCTTCTATTTAAGATAAAAATTATTTAATGGATGAAAAAATAATTATTTCAAGTGCATAATAAACTTTAGGAAAAAATAATTCATACCCATAATTAATTAAATGCCTAGAATTCAAAATTAACCCTCGGTAATTGAAGTTGTCTCCTCAACCCAAGGGATTGGTTGGGTTAGGAACTTGATCCATTGATCATTGTTGAGGGGACATGACAAAGCTTTAGATCATTTCTAAGATTCAGATTTGCATAGTTTTAATGATCAATCATTAAGACATACTACTTGAGTTTTGGATCATTGATCATTGATGCAATACTTCCAAACTACAAGCTTTGGATCATTGATGAGATTCATCTTTTACATGATACAAAATTCTCTATAACACTACCAGGCTAGAAAACATTGTATCTAGGACAATTGGAGAATTAGAGACTTCTCAAGAAGTGACTAGGCTAGTGTAATTTTCCACAACATTTCCAAACTATAACATTACCATGTTAAAAAGTATTGAATCTAGGGACAATTGGGAAAATAGCCTTGTCAAAAACTAACTAGACTAGCTAAATTGTCTACAACACTTCCAAACTACAAGCTTTAAAGATTATTTATGAGATTCATCTTTTACAAAACATAATTAATTCAAACATTAAACTTACTACTTGAGCTTTACCAATATTGTAAAACCGCCTCAACATTGAACATTAAAAATTAAACACCAAACATAAACATTAAAACATATGTACTCAACTATTGAAATTTTCTACAACACTTCCAAACTACAACACTATCGGACTGAAGTTTGTCAAAAAATGACTAGACTAGTGAAATTGTCTTCAACACTTCCAAACTACAAGCTTTGGATCATTTAATGAGATTCATCTTTTACATGATACAAGACTACATCTATCTACAACAATTCTATGAAACATTATAAAATATCACAATATGTTCTTGAGATTCAATCCTAACAAAATTGAACTATAATATTAAACTATATACGATTGACTAGCATTGTATCTAGGGACAATTAAGGAAATTGAAGTTTGTCAAAACCTGACTAGACTAATGAAATTGTCTTCAACTCTTCCAAACTACAAGCTTTGGATCATTTGATGATATTCATCTTTTACATTATACAAGACTAGATCTATCTACAACAATGCTATGAAACATTATAAAATAACACAATATGTTCTTGAGATTAAATCCTGACAAAATTGAACTATATTATTAAACTATATAAGATTGACTCGCATTATGAAACAAAATCATAAAGCGTACATTTAATAAAACATACATTCATGGACATCATGCAAAATTATGATAGGCATTTATCACACAAAACCATGCTATATTTTAATCCAAAAATAAAGTTCTCGTCCAAAACAACTACAATATGTACTCAGCACATATATGATCCAAAAATAAAGTTCTCATGTCCAAAACAACTATAATATGTATCAACACATCTATGTAATTTAGTCTAGTTCAAATGCCAAAATCAAAATGGCGTTGGACAAGCATAACAAAAAAGACTAATAAAAACTCTAAATCAAAGGAAAACCAATACCCTTTGTTCCAGTCTTCCCTTTGTCCTGACGACCAACCTATGACATATGAATCTCATATTAATTAAATAATTTTAAACTAAATTCAAAAACTAAAATAAAATTGAAAAGATAATAATTTATAAACAATTACCTTCCCACCACCCATACTTCCACATGCTTCCTGAAATTTAAATTTTGTTATTAAATAAAACATTATGTGAGTAAAATAAACTAAAATTAAGTAACAGTTTAAATCAAAACTAAAAAGTTGAAAACATGATTACATTTCCCTATGAGTAAGACAGAATATCATCAAAAAATCATGACCTAATCGAACTTGTGGTTAGAACCATTTTCAATTTCAAAATATGTGTTCACATTAACAAGGAGATGTACATAAATTACCTAAAATGAAATTTTAACATCATATAATACATTTAAAACATAAATATAGATATTTAATCAAATATACCTCTCTACATCCTTCTACATTTTGACTATAGGAGACTCCAAAATCATGTTCATTCAGCAATCTGGAACACTGGAATAAATGAATATTTATTCAACATTTATTGTTATATATCTAAATATACAAAGCCATAGATATAATAACTTAAATTTAAATTCAAAATGAATGAAATAGTTATATGTTACATATAAACACAAACCTCTCCTATGTTATCTGTCTCATGAGATAGTATGTTGTAGGTTGTATCACGACATTGCTTCGCATAGGCCCTAAGATCTGCAATGCTCATTGAGTCTACCACACCATTGGTTCTATAAACAAAGCTTTGATGATAATTAGCTCGAGTCTTCTCTTGATGCAATCCTGCATCAACTCCTACAAATGATGATGTTAAACCTTCAGCCGCAACATCCCTTACAGCTCTCCCAACTTGGGATGTAGGCTCCATCTTTGATCTTAAAGTAACAAGCCCAGTAGGGCGAGATATCAAATGAGCTAGAGGTCGAGGGGTTGAGGGATCTCAAAAAGAACCTTTTCGATTATATTTTTGACCCCTTCCAACTCCATAAAATTCGAGAGGAATATCGATATAATTTGGCTTCATATTTTCAAAAAACTCTACATAAAAAAATATGGCAAAATAAATAGGTACCTCATCATTCCATGGCAATATAACATAGGCTGGAAGGAACTGATCATATAAGAAATGTGCAAGATGAGGATTCTTGAAATATTTCATTTTCAACATTTTTCACTTTAGGCCTTGTTTGCAATTAAACAATGAAGTGGCGTGGCCTTTTGTCACCCTCTTCCTCACGTCAGCCCACTTGTCGGGACCGATCACTTCTTCCCTTCTCCTTTGCATCAATTCAATAAAACCATCTGTAGTTGGTCCAAGACTGATATACCTCAATAAATTTTTCCAATGAATTCAAAACAATCTCTAAACTTTGTTTACTCTCGAGAGGGAGATCCAAATTAGTAAGATCAACTCACAACTTTTCATGCTGAGATGTACAACATTCAAGGGTCAACTATTGGACATCACTTTGCCATGGAAGCTCCTCGGGTAGATTAGAGGGATAAGTTGTTATGGGTGTACAACCCTCATTTTGTTCAAAATAAACCCTCCTTGCTTGAACTTCGCCCCTCGCTTCATAAATATGACCCTCTTTTGAAACTTGCTCTGCTACAAAAGCAACACAATTGTGTGTAAAGAGACAAACTTATTGAATACATGTGCAAAATTAAAATTGATATATATTAACCTAAATGAATTTTACACAAACTTAGACCAACAAATGGTCGACATGGATGTTATCCTATAGAATATATGGGAGAATACTATGTGGCCCTTTGGTGATCAAATGATTGTCGATGATACAACAAGCTAAAATCTCTAGATGAATCCAACAATTTTCGATTATCGATCGAGACACCAATGCTCGATGTTATTGATGTCCTTCCCTCGGTATATGGCATTGTATCAATAGACTTTCTTATAAAATGCTTTTTCCTCGAAGACCCCTCTATTTCCATTTGGTGAAATGTCTTCTACATGAATATTTACACAACATAGCATCGACTCATTACATCTCCAAATTTTACATTTTGATTTCCTAGGAGACTAAAATAAGAGTTGTACTTATATGAAAACTCTATACTTACAACTTTATTTCCTAAAGATACACTATATTCTAAAAAAAAAGAATTTCTCTCTCCTAAGGAGACATACTAGTTTCTACTCTTTATTCTAAAAAAAATACAAACTAAGTCAAAACAAAAATATCCATCTCATAGATAGTTAATTGAATCTTAATCATTAGTGAAAAAATACCTTTTCTTAAGTGACTAATTTATTTCATAAAGAGACTCATGTTCACAACCTTAAAATTATTGAAAATACTTGTTTCTATTGTTGAAAGTTAACTAAAAACTACTAGTGGAAAGTAGTTGGAAGGTAATTAAAAAATTTCGAAGCACAAGTTGGCTAAGGTAACTAAAAACTAGTGTTGGAAAGTAGTTGGAAGGTATCTAAGTTAACTAAAAACTTTAAAGTGGATATGCTAATTGGCTAAATTTTTTCTTTATAAATTCATGATTATGGATATATTGAAAAGTAGTTGGAAGGTATCTAAGTTAACTAAAAACTTTAAAATGGCTATGCTAATTGGTTAAATTTTTTCTTTGTAAATTCATGATTATGAATATATATTTCTAACGCTAATGGCTAAACAAATTATTCTATTCATTATTATGAATATATAATATATTGTTATCACTATTGGCTAAATGTTTTGTTATATTTGTGATTAATAATATATATTATTAACACTATTGACTAAATTCATATGTAAATTCACAAACTTATAAGAATTAAATATAAAAATATACATGTTCTTTAAATTAAAAAATACATTTGATATACTAAAATGTTCATGGAAAAGGATGCTTCTTAAGTCTTGCAACATAGTGTACTTGAGACATGACTACTAACTCATCAACCCTTTATTCTCTTTGATCACCAAAACACTACAAGCTTCTTCTATTACCCCCATTTCCCTCCCTAACATTAGTAACATGATTTTGGATGTTTAAATTTAACTTTAAAAAAAATTACCTATGCTAACACACAAATATTGTATTGAGTTGATGGTTCATGAAAATAGTTATAAGTAGTCATTAATATTTTAGTATTTCTATAAAATAGTTATTTTATAGGAACAGTGTGTTAAATATATTTGATCAATTTTGTTTGAATACACAAGTTGAACACATTTTAAATTAACCTTATGAAAAAAAAAATATTAAAATTATTTTAAAAATTATTAAAAAAGTTTTCAGTTTATATTTAAAACAACCTAAAATAACTACTATCAAAATATTAATCATTTTAAAATGAGGAATTTAGAAACAATTTTTACCAAAGTGAATGGTCCAAAAATAAACATGAGATTGTTTAATTGTTTAATTAGTGTATGTTTAATGAACAAAATGGAACGACAGCCCCATGAGTTGGAAAAAAAAGGAAAGAAAGCAAGGTATCTACAAACGAAATCAATGAAGTGTAAGTTGAGGAACAAACAAACTAGATCTAAAGAGAAACCCAATCTCCATCAAAATATATTTAAAAAGAGGAAATCTCATAAAATATAAAAATACATTGGAAAAACAATGTGGATGGCTCTGTATAAACTAATAAGGCAAACACAATAGATATATCTAAAGTTGGTAGAGTGGCTATTGATACAATTAGAATGGCCACATGCAATCTATTTGTAACTAAGTACAACTATTGATGGTAACTAAGTAAATCCGGTAGAGTGGCTACTGATACAGCTACTAATGGTAACTGAGTATAATTGAACAAAGACTAAAATGTGCACATAAATATATTAACTGATGGTAATTGAGTATAAATGCATAGAACCTCGAACTCAAATAGTCATTATAATTTATGACGAGATCCATAACTGAGTAAACAACATGTGAATCATTACTGCTACAAAAGACATTATGGGAGACAAAAAATTTATATTTCTTTATTTCAAAAATGTATACAATTTGCGAAAAGAAAGGGAGACAGTAATTTTTTTTTAAATATATCCTAAAAACTAGAGTGAAAGACCCTCTTAGAACTTACTTGGCAAAAGATGAATGTCAAATTCACATGCGCAGGCTGTCGAAAGTCGAATGCGGAATCCATGTCCATAGGATTCCCAAACTGAAATACGTAGTAGGGTGTCCAAACTGAAACATGTATCAGAGTTCCCACGGTGGTCAGGTGGCCGGTGGACGAACTCAATCAGGTAGTAGGGTGCTCACAGTGGTCTGGTGGCCAAACTCAAACAGGTAGCAAGGTTCCCATGCTAGCCGAGTGGCCGAACTCAAATAGGTAGCAAGGTGCCCATGCTAGTCGTGTGGCGGAACTGAATCAGGTAGCAAGGTGCCTATGCTGGCCAAGTGGCTGAACTAAAATAGGTAGCCGGGTTCCCACGATGGTCGGGTGTCTGGGATGAAACGGGTAGCAGGGTTCCCATGTTGGTCGAGTGGCCGGGTTGAAACAGGTAGCAAGGTTCCCGTGGTGGTCCGGTGTTCAGGCTTAAACAAGTAGCAGGGTGCCCACGGTGACAGAGCATGGTCCCAGGAATGTATCTGGGGTGGCATGGAATATAAGGGGTGGTAGAGAATGTCGTTGTCGTTCGGCAGAAAAATGAACGACAATGACAGTGGGGGTTGTTATATGTAAGCCAATGTTTCGGCCGAACATTTTTTCGGCCGAAAAATAGTTTGGTTAAACAATTGTTCAATTGAAAAATTAACAAAAATATTATTCTCCATGAAATTTCCCTGATCAACAAGTCCTCCACATGGATTTTGAGGTTGCCGTTACTTTTAATGTTCGACAGAAAAACAATTTTCAGTTGAAAATTTACACAATATTTTCGGTCGAAAAAGGACCTAAGTTCGGCCAAACAAATGAAAAAAATCAGTTGAAAAACATTTGCCTAGAAATTCCACCCCCAAATTCTCATGGAATAGACACTGAACTTCACGAATTCACCCCTTAGTTATGGTGTTGCTTCATATCTTAAGCATATGTTGTGAATATCTCTATTCTTAGAGCATTGTTCCTTGTAGATCAACTTATCCTTGGAAACAAAGTGTGATCCTATTTGTCTCTTTATCTCGAATGTTTGAAGTTGTCATTCAAGGGGGAATGTAATGTAATATCAATCACCATATTCCAGATATAATGTAATGAAGCACATCTTCAACTGTTAACGTCATGATGATTATCTGCACAATATCATTTTTTATGGTAGACCATTGGGGTCTTATATTCATGATGAGGTCTATTGTAGAGTTGTATTGCATCTTTCAGCTTGGTTGTGAAGACTGTCTGCACGATATCATATCCGATGGTATACCATTGTGGTCTTATATTCGTGATGAGGTCTTTTGCATATTTCTTTCAACTATCAGTTGATTTCGAGTTGCGATGACTATTGTGGTGTTCTAGGCATTTTGTTGTTTGATCTAGTAGCCATTGTGGCTTCTCTTTTAGATCTAGTCACTTTGGTGTTGGATCTCTTGCCACATGTTTTAGGAATTTTGTTGTTGGATCTAGTAGCCACTATGGCTTCTCTTTAGATCTAGGCATTTTGCAGTTGGAACTTGCCATCGCATGTTCTATTGTATTGGTTATACATTGTTGTGGTATTTTGCATGAATTCATCATACAACTTTGTTCGGGTGTAATTTCATGGTTCAATGAGAAGCGGTTTTTATATTCATCTACTCCATGAGGTGAAGTGTGTTTATTCGCAGCTTATGGACATTCCGGAAGCTTCCATCAAGGGGGATGTTATGTAATTCCATCTTCCTCCATTTTTATTCTATCTCCCAGCCATTATTAAGGGGGAGTGTTGGTATATGTATTGATGACTGAATGTATTAATTTGGAAGGTAAAAATGTCCACTCTTATGTAAAAGAGTTATCCCACATGTATTATGTAATAATTTACTCTTGTTACCATTTATTATATAAAGAGGTGAAATTACATTTATCACACGTGTAATATTGAGATGTAATTCCTCCTTACATCTTGGTATATAATAGATTCAAGTGGGTCTTACAAAGGCATGATGGAATCAATGAAAGACACATAATGATAATCTTGTAGACACACTTTGTGTGTTGTTGTGAAAATGGAGTGTGATGTGTGGGAACTCTCTACTGTAACATTGGAGATTATTGATGAATAAGAAGATTTTTCCCTTCACTCGGATGTTTCCCCATTTTGGGTTTTACCACGTATATCTGGTGTTCTCTTTTCTATTCTCTTATCTCTATTTGTACTCATGTTATTTGTTGTTTGGATAAATACAAGGCTAGAATAGTTCACGTTATGCATGTTTTGTATTTCTATATGATTTTATCATATTCTCAATATTTTAACAATCACGAGAATATGATAGTAAAATGATATGTTGTCAACACATAAATAGATCCACATGTACACATATGTAATTTCTATACTAGTCTAATTGAGTCCAAATAGATACTAAGTGAATGAATTACCAAGATTGTAAAATTAAACTTATGATTTCCTAAGGCTGAAATATGGAGCACTACAATATTTATACGTTTTAGCGATGCATTTATAATAATCGAAAGCAAGATTAATGATGCTTCTATATATTCTAAAGTACGTTAGTGAACTGTGAGGAATGTTGGAATATTTTATATTCCTTGGAAGGTAATAATGTCTTTGTATTATGTCGGAAGATATCCGCAATCTTATGTAAAAGAGTAATACATTTATCCCATATTCATTATGGTAAAATATACTCTTGATATTCATTATTATATAAAGAGATGTTATTATGGAGAATTATATTATCCCACATGTAATATGTGAGAATATTCCTCCTCATCTCTTAGTATATAATAGAGTCAAGGGATAGTCACATCACTCATCATGATCTATACTCTCACAAGTATTGCTATATTGTATTGGGGTTATTGGCATTGCTCTTTGTAAGCTTGAGGAGATATTCTGGAGATAATAGAAGACTACCCTCCTGTGGACGTAGCCCAATTGGGTGAACCACGTATATCTGGTGTACTCTTTTCTCTTGTTCTCTTTCTGTTCTTATTTACTGTGATATGTTATTGTTTGCATAGATAGGTAAGCTAGTTTAGTTAGATCCATATCTCTGACAAGGACTTCTTATATTCCAGTGGACCGATGTACTTCTAAAACATGAACATAAGATAATTGGTGTGCTTGTTAAAGCATCTGCCGTGGTGTGCCCTATGAATACACAAGGAGCACTACATATGGATGTGAGCCTAATGGCTTGAATGCCTCACACTGATTTAAAAAGAGAAAAAAAAAGGGCAAATGAAAGGTAAATTTAAAATTTCAATACTTAAAAAATTTAAATGAGGAGGTAATAAACATTGTACGCGTTGTTTTTTTACCAAGAGGCATGGTTGCTATGTAGACAAATAAACATGTTATGGGACCATTTCACAAAATTCAAAATCCTCTGGCGAATGGAAGGGAGGGAGGAATGTGACGACTCAACATCATTGATGAATAGATAATTGTACAAGTAGGTTATGCACTTGTGCCTCTACAACCTCAAGCATTGAAATCAATTTGCAAATGAAATTACCATTCATTAATTATTTTATTTATTTAACCCTACCACAATGTGACCGATAGTATGGTGCACTCGTGCACTTGTATAACTATAGTGCACCATCAAATCAATTTAAAAATGATTGGGGTAATGTGTTATTTGGATAAACACCTCAATGCACTTATGGCATACCAATACTGTTGGAGTAGGGTTTTGGAACAGTTTTGGGGAGTTGTGCATCGGAAGTGGACCGCACGACAAGTCAGCCAAAGGACTAATGTGCGCAAAATGCGGAAGTTAGTTAGAAGTAGTTGGGCAGTTGTGTCCACATTGTTATGGGATTAGCCCATTCTGAAATGTATAAATATGTAAGGGATCTTTGGGATAGGGTTGTTCGTGAATTGCTTTCATGGTAGATTCCTTAGTAGTTGTTCTTATGTTATGTAATGTTGGGGTATTTATGGGTTTATGACAGAGATCTAATGCGTAGAGCGCAAGTTTTGTAATACTATTCCAGATGATAATAATATTGAAGTGAATCTATTCTAGAGAAAATCTCTTATGTGTTTGATGTGATGAATGTCATATTTATTGTGCACATGTGTGCTCTATTTATATTATTGTTTTGAATGTGCTATCTAGTTTTGCGCAGTAGGGTGAATGTATGGTAGATAAGTGGAATGAATACCTTCTATCCCTTCATCATTGTGGAAGCTTGCTTCCTACAATCCCCATAGATTCCTCGGGTGAGACTTCATCTACTTGCAGGTTATGCTTAAAGGGTCGGTATCTAGGGTTTTGTTGGTGAATTTACATTGTAACCCGGGTCTTCCTGTTGCATTCCAACAAATGGTTATGTTGTCGGGATCGGGATTTGTGACTAAAGGGAAGATGGAGGTAAACTAATGGTTCCTTGGAGTTCGTTCAAGGAGGAGATAGAAGAGTGGTTACAAGTGAAGGATAATGAATTTTCCAAATATCAGAACAAGAACCCTCATTAACACAGAATGATGGTTGAGGAAGTACATATACACAAATATGCATGATATTTTCTTTGGAAAGTTCCCTATAATTATAGTTGAGTGGATGTTAAGGTTAGATGAACAGAACCCAACATTCTACATTGTTAGTCTGAGGAACTGGACCCCTGAATTGATCCAGCAAGTTAATACTGTAAGTAACCCAATCTCACGCGTAGTAGATTTCTGGTTGGATAGTGTATTGAGGGGTTATGTTATAGAGTTCACTATAGATTGTAAAAAATCATATAGATTTATTGAGAGGGATTTCTTTAAGGGTATGCGTGGAATATAGTTGAAGTCATTGTATACTTGGGTCAATATGTTGCTTAGTGACAAAGGGACTATGATATTGGAATCAAATCACCCTAGTAGCTAAGCGTATCTACACACATAGGGGAACTGGGAATTGACAAGACAATGGACTAAGTAAAATAAGGAAAGAATGGGTAAAGAGCGGATAAGCTGAGAACGATGAGAAATGAATAAGATGTGATGGTAGAAGAGACTAGATTACTGCTCGGTGAAAAAGATTTCGGAAGGATAGTAGGAAGAGGACTGTGGTTGAGAAAGAGGAACAACACAATGAGTTTGAAGAAAGATACATCTTCACAGGATTCCATATCGAAGGACTATAGCACACAAAAAGGGAGAAGACTGTCAACTCAACCCCACAGAAAAAGCAAGTCCTGCTCAGACCAAGATCTATGTCCAACCCATGACCCCATGTACGTGTCCAAGATCTGAGGTAGGAACTGAAAATTTGTCAATTGCAGTTAGAAATAGTAGTGAAGGTAGCCATAGTAGTGGAAATAGTGCAACAAATCAGAGTAAGTCAGTAGTACCAAAAATCAGAACACCACATAGAACACAATGGTAGGGGTAGATCCCACCTTGCGGATGCTTGTCTTCCATGGAGTAGGGACAAACAATCCAGACCAGCATTTGTTTTTTTATGAGGCAATATGGAAAAAATCAAGTCCAGCATGAGGCTACAAAGATCATGCAGTTTTTAACAATATTCAAAGATCGCGCGTTGACCTGGTACATGAAGTATCAAACTACTACACAATCCAAGACATTGGACAATATCAAACAAGCCTTGTTAAACGAGTTTAAGAAACTAAAATCCGAGTCATAGTGCATTACAAAATTGAAAGAGATTATATAGTTGTTGATAGAATCAGTCTGGGAATTTGACCAGAGGTTCAAAGTGTTGATGGACAGGTTGGCATTACAAATCCTAGATGACCAACATAAGGAGTGGTCCATTGCAGGACTGTTACCACATATGCGATGCCCCTTGACACAGCAGAAAATTATGTCACAATCAGATGCACTAGAGCTTTCCATAAAGTTGGAAGCATCCCTTGTAGGAGAGAACGACATAAGGATGGCTCAAGTTTAGTCGCAGCTAGCAGCACTGACGATTCAATTGCAAGAGATAGCTAAAGAGAAGGAAAACCGTGAAGAGATATGGTGCACAACCTGCAAAAAGGAAGGCCATCATAAGAATGAGTGTCCATCCTATAGAGAATATTTAGCTACAGGAGCTCCAAATCCCTTTCCCACATGAGTAGGGGTATGGTGTGAGATATGTAGATAGAATCATCCCCTTGATACTTGTCCCTTGCCAGAAGTATGTGAGCACTCCTAGAAGTTTGTTTTGCATGTTTTATAAATCTGTGGGACATGATGAGAAGGATTGTCGCACACTTCAGATGCATATAGAGTCCAAGGGGAGGCTGGACTGGAAGGTGCGACACAACAAAATAACACTCCAAGGGACTATAATCAAGGAGGATGAGGAGGGTTCAAAGGTCGAGGAAGAGGAGGATTTGGTATAGGTAAAGGACCCATTATCTACTACAACTGTGTCCAATAAGGACATTTTTCATGGGATTGTCAGAACCTGTGTATGTCATGCACATACTGCAGACAACTGGACCATGCGACAGAATATTGTCCAATGTTGGTCACAAAATGGTAGGAGAAAAGGAATTAGAATAATCAGAATAACCAGAATGTGCATATGATTGTAGCAGAAGAGCGTGATGACCAATCCAATATAGGATCAGTTATGCGCAGAGGAGCTATAACAGGATTTGATGCAACATATCCAAGAATTCAGACCGAACAATGGGTCAAAGAAGCTGCAAATCCCAACCCAACGTTTGATCCCCAAAGGGATAAGGACAAATGTCAACAAGCAAGGAAGGAGCTAATAGGATGCGAAGAATCAAAGGTGTGGCCTATGTATGAAAGAACACCTATGTATGGCATGCCTCTGATTAATGATTATTTAATTCTAGAAAGGACAGTTGAGAAGACATGTACATTGAAAAGCTTCTTAAACAGTTGTTTGGAATTAATAAAGAACAATAGTGCATAGGCTAATCAATCAGTGCACTCAAGATAAATATATCCATGTCATACAATGAGCAGTCAATTAGGTACAACATGAGAGGAGGATGAATAGTGAATTCTTGCTTAGTGCACAAATCAAGGACTATGCTATGGACTTCATCATTTTAGACCTGGGATCTTGTGTGAATGTTATTCCAGAGTGGACATGGGAATTGATGGGTAAACCCAATTTAATCTGGTCACCTATTCAGTTGAGACTAGAAAATCAACACAAAATTGTTCCAACTGGAAGGTTGATGGGAGTGCAGGTTGATATCGATGAAGTGCAGAGCACAACATACTTTGAATTTATTGAGATAATGGATGACAATAAGAAGTATCCATACTTTCTTGCTATTGATTGGGTATTCACCAATCAAGCTATCATTCACCTAAAAAAGAGGCAGATGATCTTTGAAGGAAAAAAATTAAGAGTTGGTGCATTAATAGATCCTATGGAAGGAAGACGATATGTGGAACCAATAAAAAACAGAGAACTGGAGAACTTCTACAATGTGACTGCGTGGATGGATGACTGTGTCAATCCTACTATTGATGGTGTATTCAGCTGGCGTAGTATCAATTCTTGCATGCCATATTCATAAGAATCCCTGGAATATTGGCAGCAGAGGATGCATCAACTATCTACAAGGAGATGTGCACATATCACCTATCCGTTGCGTTGGATTATAAACGAGGTATGTGATTCCCTGAGGTGTGATGGACTTATTGAGGTAGATTCTTTCGTAAAATCATTTGAAGTGTAGATACTATAGCAACAAAGAATATTATCTCTAGATGTTGCGCTAAAATCGATACTTGCAAGATGGTGGATTTCGCACAAAGATAAGATAGATGAGTGGCAGTAATGCAAAAGACTATTGCAGGTCAGGTTCAGAAATGAAGATACTGCATAGAAGTATTTGGAATTGAGTTGTCTGTCAAAACATATTACGCAGTGCATCACGACATGGAGTGTAGTGCTGATGTGCACACTTTGGACACCAATCCGATGAATTGGTATATAGAACTGGAAGTGCGAAGAGGCACTTCAAACTGGGAGGATATGATGCACAATTTTAAGGTAACAATTAGCTTTGAAGATGAATCCCCATTAGTGGATGTATCACTGTAAACCATTAAAACCAATATATTTTCATCAAAAGATGAGGTGGGACCGGTACACCTATGAGGTGCATACAGGTTGTTTGTGACAGTCCAAGAAGTTTTGGAATGTTATAATGTTGTTGAAGAAGGTCAAGAGGATGATGACCCAAGAAATATGCAAATACCAGACACCGAGGGAAAACACAGAGTAGAAGGGCCAGAGGTTGGATATGATAACTATGCAAATCCATTGAAGACGTGCAAGGTCAATATTGGTACATAAGATAATCCCAAGTTTGCAAACATTGGTGATTATTGGGATGAAGAAACTATAGAGAAGATTGCAAATGTACTGCACAAATATCAAGATCTTTTTCCTACTAAATTTTTAGAGATGATGGGGACTGTTGGTGAGCTGGGAGAGATGAATATGCCTTTGAGGCCTAATGCTAATCAAGTGAAGCAAGACCATACCGCCTGAACCGGGTATACAAGGATAAAGTAAATGTTGAGATGGACAAGATGGTGGAAGCTTGGATTATAGAACTTGTTGAAGAATCATAATTGATCAGTCCAATCGTGGTCCAAGATAGGAAGACAGGAGGAATAAGAATTTGAGTGGATATGTGCAAGTTAAATGATGCATGTCTGCATGACTTGTTCCCTACTCCATTCGCAAATGAAGTGCTGGAGAATGTAGGTGGACATGAATATTATTCATTGATTGATGAGTTTTCTGGGTACCACTAGATAAATAATGCAAAGGAAGATAGGCACGAGACAACCTTTGCAACAGAGTGAGGATGCTACTAGTATACCCTGATGCCTTTTGGTTTGAAGAATGCGCCAACAATATTTTCTTGAGTGGTTGTCATAGAATTCAAAGAATTCTTTCATAATTTTTTAGAAGTCTATATGGATGATTTGACAATATTCAGTTTATTGAAGAACCATATTGAAGTTCTACGCTTGATGTTGGATAGGTGCAAACAGTTCCACATCTCCTTGAATTTGAAGAAGTGCATATTTTGCACACCATTAGGTATTCTATTGGGACATGTAGTTTTTAGACAAGGATTGTTGGTGGATCCTGCGAAGATTGTTGCGATTGTTAATTTACCACCACCCACTTCAATGCAATAGTTGTGCGCTACACTACGACATGCAGGATACTACATGAAGCTTATCAATTAGGGGTATGCACAGATCACATCCCCACTGGAAAAGTTTTTGAAGAAGGATGTCAAGTTTCAACAGAGCGTCGAGTGCCAGGAGAGCTTGGATGTCTTGAAGCATAAATTAGTCACTGCACCAATTCTGGTATTTCCATACTAGAAGAAAGAATTCCATGTTCATGTGGATGCATCATATGTGGTGTTAGATGTAGTTCTAGCTCAGCTAGGGGAAGGAGACCTAGATCATCCTGTTGCATTTGCTAGCAAGAAATTGTTAACTAGTGAACGAAACTACACCACAACATAGCATGAAGGATTGGCAATGGTGTATGTGCTGCAAAAATCTAGGCATTATTTGTTGGGATCATGTTTCAAGATGTATACCAATCAGTATGTGTTACGATACTTAGTCAACAAGCCAGTGTTGGGGGCGAATATATGTAAATGGTTGTTGTTATTCCAGGAATATGATTTTGAAGTCATCATGAAACCAGGCAAGTTGAACTCATGACCTGACCACTGGTTGCACATAGAAATAAGTGAAGATGTAGGAAATATACGTGACAGTCAACCAGATGTGCACTTGTTTGCAGTTAATATGGTTGATGATTACTTCTCAAATATTGTGTAGTTATTGAGTATTGGAGTAGTTCCAACCAAGTACATGGTTGCACAAAAGAAACAACTAGTAGTCAAGGCAGCTCACTACTAGTTGATAGTAGAGAATTTGTACAAGTTGGGCGTAGATGGGATTATGCAACGATGTGTATTACAACATGAAAGGACAATGATATTGAAAGAGGCCCATGAAGGAGTTGCAAGAGTCCATTACACTGGGAAAGCAATAGCTCAGAAGATTTTGCGCGTAGGACAATGGTGGCCTACTCTGCATAAGGATGTTAAGGAATTATGTTAGGCCTGCAACGTATGCCAGTGAGTTGGGAAGCCATCTAGAAGAGATGAGATTCCATTAATGCCACAAGTAACACTGCAGGCATTTGAAAAATGGGAAGTAGATTTTGTTGGGTCAATTAATCCACCTACGAAGAGGTCGGGAGCAAGATATATAATCACTACAGTGGATTATTTGACTAGGTGGGTCAAAGAAGAACCTGTCAAGGATTGCAGCTCATTGGAAATTGTGTGGTTTCTATTTGAAAATGTGGTTACAAGGTTTGGATGTCCAAGAATTATGATGAGTGATCAAGGGAATCATTTCTTGAATGAGACAATCGTTTATTTAACAAAAAAATTCTAGATCTACCATTGGAAGAGAACCCATTATCATCCTCAAGCAAATGGAACAGTTGAAGTATTTAACAAGATCCTGGAGACTACACTAACAAATATTTGCAACGTAATCTGAGATGAATGGGACTTGAGGATTCCTACAGTACTATGGGCATACCGGAGACATGCAAGAAACTGACAGGACAAACACCCCTCAGGATGGAGTGTGGGAAGAGGAATTCGTGCATATGGAGTTCATTATGTTGATTCCATATGTTGTTGTGCTAATAGAGCTCATAGATCGTGGCACGATAGAAATAATATTGTTATAACTAATGGAATTGGAGGAAGACCAGTTCGTCGTAGGCTTTCATTGGCAGGCTCAGGAAGTGGGTGAAAAGGATTGGCATGGAAGACATATCAAGCAGAAGCAATTCAAGGCTAGAGATCTAGTTTTGTTGTATGACAACAAGTTTATGAAGCACCCAAGTAAGTTCAGAATGCATTGGTTGGGTCCTTATTTAATAAAATTTGTTAGAGAAGCAAGGGTTGTTCAACTAGAGAAACTGAACAAGGAACCCCTAGAAAGATTTGTCAATAGAATTCGAGTGAAACTGTATAGAGACAACCGTCCTTCTGTGCAATAACCAGAATAAGTTTGTGGAAAAAATGTCACAGATGAAAAGGAAAAGGCTACAGAAAAAGAAATTGTCATGGAATCAAAAGAGGGATAGGAAGAGTGTAGGAAAGAAAACCAAGCACACATAAGTAAAGTTAGGAGGAAAATATGCACAATCAGCAGATAGGAGCGTTAAAAGCAGACATGAAGGCAAGATGGCGGGGATGGGGCATAATAAAAACACAGAAGTTTGCCGGTGGGATTTGGACAAACTAGTTAATCGTGAGTAAATCTAGACTAAACCCAGGTTAAGGTACAAGGATCTAGATCAACACTGAATGAAAAATTGGGCGTGGATATAGACAAGACAATTAAAAAAGGGATATAAAACTAAAGGTAAGGCGACGGGAGAAGGGCATAATTCCTGAAGAGTTAAGCAGAGGAGAGACAAAGGTAGAATAAATAGAGTTACAAAGCTAAGTGAAGAGTGAAGTTGCAGAAGTTGGGTATAGAGTAATGGCCTGACCAAAAGTATCAACCTCAATTCCAAGAAAAGTGTGCACCAAGCAGCCATCCGTCGTGATAGAGGAAGAAACACCAAGTGCATCAGGAGCAGGAGAAGGAGCATCAGTATCCATACAAGCAAGTTTTCCAAGGGCATACGCACCACCAAGAAAGATGACTACAAAACCAGTTGACCTCCCAAAGGCGTTGAAACATACTCTGGAGACACTTGTTCTTCCAAAGGAGGTAATAGTGGGGGGAATATGTTGTGAGATGTGAAAAAGTTTAAAATATGTGGATCGTGATATTACAAATGAAAACATCATCCCAGATCTCACCACATAAAACTATTTAACCACAAATACCACTCCATATTCATCAATTATTACAGTAGAGCCTTAGCAATGGGTGATGGGGTTGCAGTGCGCATGCATATTGAATTTGCTGGAAATCCTGCACTTTGGAAAAATCTCAGAGATTAATACATGTGTACAATTGTTGTTGGCCCGTGTACATGGAGGATTCATGTGGTTGGACAAGCCACTATTGAAAGCAATATTATTGCATAGATAATAGGGTTGTCGATAGTAGGGGAGGACCCTACATTATTGTACAAAAATAAGAAGCATGACAAAGCACTAGCTGAGAAGATGAAAGATAAATATTGTACACACAGAGCATAGCATGGACTATATGTGGAAAGCATCAATGATGTGTGACACAAGTCTTGGCTTGTAAGTTGTTCAGAAAAAGTTGCAAGGATCAAGTAGCAACAGGGATTATAACAACAGTAGAGAAGTGCGCATCAGGCGTACAACTAAATTAGGCAAGTTTTCTAGTGAACGAATTCTTGGAGGATTGCATAGATGTGCAAGAAAAAGTTACACCATTCCATTATGCTTGGATGTTGATTTTAATTGCATTGGTTGCATGGAAGGAGCCAGAAGATTCCTAGTTTATGGAAGTTGTGCAGAAGCCATGTCTGGTAGCTAGGTATGTTAGTTTGTGGCATACCAACAACAAAAGGACGCAAATTGATAAAAACATTACATTCTTTGTCTATAACGAAGCTATCTAGGATATCATTAAGACAACCCTGCGCATCCAGCCACAGGTGATTGAAATTGTATAAGGGAGTTGCGCACTTTAAATCCGGGATGCACCATATGTATGTTCAAGCAAGAAGGGATCCATACAAGTAGTGGCTGCCAACATATTTTAGACTGACAAAGCAATATGTCAACCAGATTGTTAACGATTAGGACGCAGCGTGAAGAGTCCCAATCCCATAACAGGAATAAGGATAAGAACCAGAACAAGAAGAGCCGGATGATAAGCATGAAGAAGAGCAAGAAGAAGAACACGAGGAGTAGCAAGAAGATGAAGAGGAACAAAGTAATGGTGCAAGTGGCATGAAGTAGGAGACCGCACCAGGAGTATGAGAAAAGACAAAGGAGTAGACTGAGGCAAGATCATCAAAGCAAAAGAAGAAGAGGAAAGCAACAAAATAACAAACTGTCCAGTCATTGACAGAAGATGATTTTGACAATATTGGAAAACAAGTCAAGGAAGCAAAGGAGGAAGCATTGGAGAAAGTAGTGCAGTAATAAGAGGAAATGCATACAAGCATGTAAGAGCAATTAGCTGCATTGCGTCAAGTTTTGGAAGAAACAAAAATAACAACAAGTAGATCAAAGGAATAACATATAGAGAGTACAGGGCCAAGGAATACATTCTCTCATCCATCAGTGACATCAACTGCACATAAAAGTTTGAAGATAACACTGAGAGCTTTATGCCCAAGCTTATTCTCCATGCCTTTGTCTGATTTCCCTTAATTCCACAAAACCTTCTCGTTCAGATTTTGGTTGTGAAAACTCATCCAGAAAGAGTTTCTTTGTTTCACCAAGGTAGGAGTTGGCATGTTTGTACCTCGTATCTTGACTATCCTCAAGTACCATTGTAAGGCCCTTCCATGGAGGTTCATATGGAACTCAACTAGCTTGGATGTTGATTGGGTTGATCCATCATTCTAGATGGCTTCACAGAGAAACAAATGTTGAACTGCATCATCTTCTCTATTCCCCAAAAACTTTGGAAATATTAGGGGTGGTCCTACTGGTGCTCTAGCCATCGTTGTGGCTAGGCTTCCTACTAGAAAAAATACTTGTGGTCCTGGTTGCGTAATAAATTTTCTATTATTTGGTTGAGAACTAATGCTACTTCCTCCTACTGGTGAACTGCTTAGAGAACTATTGTTACTATTATTCATCTAACTATACCAAGGCAATTGTAAAACAAAATTTTGAGACTTTGTTACCATATTTTGCAAGGGCGCCTAAGGGTCAGTTGCTAAAATTTGAGCATTAATTCACAATACTCTTGGATCTTTACTGAGAGAATAACATATACAGTATATCAATGCATAACAATCACAATAAGCATCACAAGAATCAAAAGCATGAGAGACAAGAGACACAGAGTTTCCATGGGGAAAACCCTAAGGTGAAAAAACCCCACAACTTCCTCAGAGATAGAGAGAGCAATGGCTCAACCAAAGTACAACCAAAATACACTTGAGATAGTCTCCTAGAGCAGATGATCCTCCTCCTCACTAGTGCGCCACTTTCTGAGTGAGAGAAGTGTGTCTTTCCGAATGATCCAAATAGAGATCTCTCGATCTCTATTTATACTTAACCTATTTGCCCAGTGACCTTATGGGGCCGACTTGTCTATCTAGATACATCCACAATATAATATATATTTTAGGGCCGACACCACACATGGTGGTCTAATAACCCATTGACAAGTACACACACTTGCGACACTTGTCAATCCACATGACGACACTTCCTTATAGAGGAATAACAAATCTCTTATAAGGGTACAATAAATATATATGAAATACATTCCGAAGTTACATATACATCAACACTCCCTCTTAACTAGGAAGGTATTTCTCGACACAGTTCTGCTAGACAAGTCTTCTTCTCGGGATCATCGTCATCGATGCATCGTCATCATCATCGTCACTGCTGCTGCTATCTCAACCAATCTTTGACTCTACTCGTCATAGGAAGTTCTACAGAGCCAGTCCTTTTTCATACTGGATGTAGGCCCACCACCTGCAGGTCTTCATCATCTGTGCGAATGGTCTGATAGAGGTGGCCTCTCAGGACTAATTTTATGTGCGGATGTAATACCGGAAAGAGTATCCCAGGAACATTTATGTGCCTAAGCACGACCGGCAAGATCTCCCAGGACTGATTACATGCATCTCCTCCACAATACCTTTAAAGAGCATCCCAGGAACATTTATGTGCCGCAGCACGACCGACAAGATCTCTAAAGAGCATCCCAAGACTTATTACGAGCATACAGCTCAACCTCTCGGATCTCCAGGACTGATTACATGTGGATAGACAAAACCTTTAAAGAGCATCTCAGGAACATTTATGTGCCATAGCACGACCGGCAAGATCTCTAAAGAGAATCCCAGGACTAATTACGAGCACACAGCTCAACCTCTCGGATCTCCAGGACTGATTACATGTCTCCATAGTAATACATCATCCCAGGACTAATTACGAGCACACAGCTCAACCTATCGGATATCTAAGGACTGATTACATACTACATAGCAATACCGGAAAGAGTACCCCAGGAACATTTATGTGCCGCAGCACGACCAACAAGATCTCCCAGGACTGATTACATGCTATTTGCACAACCTGCCACATATCATCTCTGACCTCCAAGTATCAACCTGATACTCATGATCCAACGGATCATCATCGCACGAGGCATCATCCTGATGCCCATGATCATACTGATCATCATCACTTGTACCATCCTGGTACATATCATCTGGAGCAACATCCTGAAGCTCATCATCATGATCAACCTGATCATACAATGCATCCACCTAATGCACGCCAAGTATCTACCTGATACATATCATCATACATGATCCACCTGATCATACAGTGTATCCACCTTATACAAATACAAATACATGATACATATCAACATACATGATCTACCTAATCATACAATGTATCCACCTGATACAGATACATGGTCCAAGCATCCAACATGATGCATATACAAATACATACAAATGATCCAACAGATCATATCCAGCATCCAACATGATGCGTACATACATATAAATGATCCAACTGATCATATCCAGCATCAACACGATGCGTACATACATACAAATATAAATGATCCAACTGATCATATCCATCATCAACATGATGCGTACATACATACAAATATAAATGATCCAACTGATCATATCCAGCATCAACACGATGCATACATACATACAAATATAAATGATCCAACTGATCATATCCAACATACAACATGATGCATATACAGAGCAGTAACTAGAGCATCGTCTTGATACTCATCATCCAATGCTTACATCCATAGCCATGTGAAGGATCCTCCTTCCAACATGCTTGGGATGGATTCAACAAATGTGTCCATCACTTCTTCCTCGAAGTGTCGTCGATCTGAAGAACACCAAGCCTCTCCCTGAAGTACTCGAACTTCACCCTGGCTAGTGGCTTCACTAGCACATCTGCAATCTGCTCGTCCGTCGCAACATACAGGAGCTTCACGGCTCCTCTCTGCACTATATCCCTGATATAGTGATATTTGATCTCTGTGTGTTTCGACCTGTCATGAAACACTGGGTTCTCAGACAGCTTCACACAACTCTGGTTATCGCAGAATATACCAGTAGCTTCCAATGGGAGATCAAATAACTAAGACAGTAGCTTCCGTATCCATACTTCCTCACAACTAGCTGAACAGGCTGCAACATACTCTGCCTCAGTTGTACTCAGTGCTACGCAGGACTGCTTCCTGCTGAACCAAGAGATCACACCTGATCCCATATTGAAGCAGCACCCAGATGTGCTCTTCCTATCTGCAGCACTGCCAGCCCAATTTGAATCAACATAACCCTGCAGGTTAAACTTTTTATTCGCTTCATACTTGAGCCCATAATCCACTGTACCCTTCAGGTACCTCAGAACATGCTTTACAGCAACTAGATGAACACTCCTCGGATCCGTCAGGAACTGGCTCAATGTGTTCACTGCAAAGCAAATATTTGGTCTCGTGTTCGTCAAGTACATCAAGGACCCAATCATCTGACGATACATAGAGACAGCAACCGGCTCAGATGAAGCATCACATAGAAGCTTTAGATTCGATGCCATGGGTGTGGCCATGGCCTTGGATTCCATCATCCCAAATCTCTTCAGAATATCTACTGTGTACTTCCCTTGACCAAGGAAGATCCCACCTGAATTCTGCCACACCTCCATACCTAGGAAATAATGCATCATTCCCAAATCTTTCATATCGAACTCAGCAGCAAGCTTCCTCTTAGTATCTGCAATCAATCTGTCATCTCCTGTTACAAATAAGTCATCCACATACAGGAGTAGAATCACAGGATTCCCTTCCTCAACCTTGTAGTAGAGGTTGGAATCCGCTTTACTCTTGGTAAAGCCCAAGCTAGATAGGAAACTGTCCATCCTACCATACCAAGTTTTGGGAGCTTGCTTCAAGCCATACAAGGCTTTCTTCAATCTGCACACATATGACTCCCTGTCGTGTATTTCAAAATCGAGTGGCTGCTCCATGTATACTTCCTCTTCAACTACACCATTCAAGAAAGCAGTCTTGACATCCATTTGGTGTATTTTCCATTTCATTGCTGCAGCCAGGGCAAGTACTGTTCTGATGGAAGTATACCTGGCTACAGGTGCAAAAGTTTCTTCATAATCTATTCCCTCTTTCTGAGAGAATCCATGAGCTACGAATCTTGCTTTGTATTTCTCTACACTAACATCTGCAGCATGCTTGATTTTGTAGATCCATTTGGAAGTCACACCAGACTTCTCTTTAGGTCTTGGGACAACATCCCAAACATCATTCTTCATTATTGATTGGTAGTCCTCAACCATGGCATCCTTCCATTCTTTCTTTTCCGCTGCTTCTTCATAACTGGAAGGTTCTTTGTTCATAATGTCATAGAGTAAAGCAACATAGCTGGTATGTGATCTGGTTCTCTTCTTTGCTCTGTGTTCTTCTTCTGGAATGCCAAATCTTTCTACATCTTGAATGAGCTCTCTAGCCCATGCAAGTTTCCTCTTGTGAGAGTTATCCTCACAGGGTGGATCTACAGGTTCTTGCGGATCTTCAAACTCACGAACAACTTCTGGAATTGCTTCAGTCATGGTAGTGTCTTGAAATCTAGTTTCCTTAGGTTCTTCACAAACTTCGATAGGTGCCTTCCTTGATTTGATGAATGCTGAGTTTTCATCAAATGTTACATCCCTACTGACATCAATCTTCTTGAACCCTGGAAAGTATATTCTATAAGCCTTCGAGCTTTCATTGTAACCCACAAAGATACCCTTCTTTCCTGAAGGATCTAGTTTGGTCCTCTTTTCCATTGGGACATGAGTGTATACTGGACAACCAAATATTCTGAGATGGCTGACTTCAGGTTTCTTACCAGAAAAGACCTCTTCTGGTGTCTTGTTGTCCAATATCTTGTGGGGTGTTCTGTTCTGCACATATACAACTATTCTAGCTGCTTCTGCCCATAGATGCATAGGTAGATCCTAGTCATGCAGCATTGCCCTTGCTGCTTCCATGATTGTTCTGTTCTTCCTTTCTGCAACTCCATTCTGTTGAGGATTATAAGGAGCAGTCAACTCCCTCTTAATCCCTGAATCACTGCAAAGCTTCTTGAAGTCACCTGAGGTGAATTCTCCACCATTGTCGGATCTGAATGTTTTGATCTTTTTGTCAGTTTGATTCTCCATCAAGGTTTTGAATTCCTTGAACTTATCAAACAGCACATCTTTATTTTTCAAGAAGTATACCCAAGTATTCCTGGAGAAGTCATCAATAAATGAGACATAGTAAACATACCCACTTAGGGAACTGGACGACATAGGACCACATACATCTGAGTGGATGATTTCCAGGATATCTTTTGCCTTGCTTTCACTGCTTGGGAAAGCCTTCTTAATATTCTTACCTTTTGCACATCCTTTGCAAACACCTTCATGTTTGCTCTTGATTTCAGGAAGACCCTCTACAGCCTTGCTTGCAATTGGAAGTGCCCTATAGTGCATATGGGCAAGTCTTCTATGCCAAAGTTCACTTGGCTCCATGGATTCATGCACCATGGCATGTTCAGGTTGTCCTTTTAATTTATACAAACCTCCCTCTTGCTCTCCAATCACAACTGCATCATCTATGGTCTTTCCCTTTGGCCACATTAAGACTTGGCCATCCACAAATGCAACCCTCATACCTTTTGTATCCAATGCAGAGATGGAGAGTAAGTTCTTCTTGAGCCCAAGTACATAAAGGACTTCTTTCATCTTCAAAGATTTTCCATAATCTAGGTTGTAGGAGGCTTCACCACTTCCTTTGATGGGATATTGGTAATCATCCCCAAGTTTCACTTTATGGGGTGATTCATGTTCAGACAGATTTACAAATGATTCTTTAAACCCAGTCATGTGTTTGGAAGCCCCATTGTCAATTAACCAATCATTACAACCATGGGAGATAGTACCTGTGAGAGCAGAGATTAGAACATACTCTTCTTCGCTTGATGAGTCATCATTACTATCATCACTTTCTGCCCTAGCCTTCTTCTTTGGAGGTTCATCATCTTCGACAGCATGAGCATGGTACCTTCTTTTGTTACCCTTCTTCTTCTTGCTGGAGTTGTTGTTGTTGTGTTTGTCCCTTTTTTTCTTGGGACATTCTGAAGCAAAGTGACCCTTCTCATTACAAGTGAAACACCTTAGATCTTTCTTGTCTTTGTGAAAATGATGAGAAGATTTCTTCTTGTGATGGGATGGCTCCCTCTTGAACTTGCCCTTCTTAATGTGAGCTGTGAGAGCTTGATCTTCATTTCCCATCTTCTCTTCTCTTGCCACAAGCCTTGCTTCTTCTTGAGAACATTCCTCCCATAATCTGCTGAAGGAGATTAACTTCTTTCTGGCACAGATCACCTGGATAAAAGATTCCCATGACCTAGGTAGGCCATTCAAAGTAGTCATAACAATTTCACCATTCTCCACCATTTCATCTACAGCTTCAAGTTGTTCCTTGATCTGAGAGACCTTGGAGAAATAGGATTGAATGGTTTCTCCATTCGACATCTTGACCCCTTTCAATTGATTTTGCAGGGTCATCTTCCGATTTATGTTCTTTCCTTCAAATAGCTTGGTCAAAGAGTCAAACATAGCCTTGGGTGTCTTTAGAGAAGACACATGGGGTATGAGATGGTCTTTGATAGAATCAACAATGATTCTCTTTGCCTTGACCAAGTTCTTCTTATGCAATACCTTAGCCTCTTCATCCTCTGGGATAGGGATGTCTTCTTTTATATATGAGTCCAACTCATTCTCTTCCAGGATTAACCCAATCCTATACTTCCAAGCTCGGAAGTTATCATCCCCTTCAAGATTATCCTCAAGTTTGGTGTGGTGAGACATCTTAAAGAGTACTTCAAATGAAATAGAAAAGATTTAGGTCTTACCACTTGAAATGCTGAAAACTGGATCTGGTCCCGGATTAGGGTTTGTCGGAAAAACCCTAAAAATTCAAAATGTGAATTTAAACTTTCTGAAAGGATAGAAAGAAGCGCCTTGATGAGCTGATCAGCCTGGTGTATTCAGAATTTGAGATCAGCAAAGCTTTACCCTTCAAATTTTCCTTTTTGTCCTCCCGAGTTCACTGGGGAGAGCCCTGAATTAGGGTTTGAGTTTCCCGGAGATATACCCAGCCAAAAATCTCGATCCAAAGCTCTAAACTACGATTTTTGCAAGGAGCTTTCAGCTATGGCTTCAGATTTCAAAAATTCTTATTTTTGTGGAAACCCTAATTTTTAGGGCCAAATATGAAAATGCTCAGAATTGAATTCGGATTGGACAGATAGATTCTCCTTGATGAGTAGAGTCAATCTACTATACTGCGTTTCCAAAAACTGTGGAGAGAAACCCAATAAACAAGAAACTCAAGTTTCTTTCATTGCAAAATGTCTTCTTCTCAGGTTAGCTCTAATACCATGTTAAAATTTGAGCATTATTTCACAATACTCTTAGATCTTTAGTGAGAGAATAACATGTACAGTATATCAATGCATAACAATCACAATAAGCATCACAAGCATCACAAGAATCAAAAGCATGAGAGACAAGAGACACAGAGTTTCCGTGGGGAAAACCCTAAGGTGAAAAAACCCCACAGCTTCCTTAGAGATAGAGAGAGCAATGGCTCAACCAAAGTACAACCAAGATACACTTGAGATAGTCTCCTAGAGCAGATGATCCTCCTCCTCACTAGTGCGCCACTTTCTGAGTGAGAGAAGTGTGTCTTTTCGAATGATCCAAATAGAGATCTCCAAATCTCTATTTATACTTAACCTGTTTGCCCAATGACCTTATGGGGCCGACTTGTCTATCTAGATACATCCAAAATATAATATATATTTTAGGGCCGACCCCACACATGGTGGTCTAATAACCCATCGGCAAGTACACACACTTGTGACACTTGTCAATCCATGACGACACTTCCTTATAGAGGAATAACACATCTCTTATAAGGGTACAATAAATATAGATGAAATACATTCTGAAGTTACATATACATCAACATCAGTCAGGGGAGTGCTAACTCCATTACTTCTGGTTCCTTGTTCAATGACGGGTTCACTTTCTGGAGTAGGTCATGATATCTCTTAATGATCCTTGTTTGTGTTCAAGGTTGAGTCTAGTGTATGATAGAGCACTCCATTTGCGATAGTTGGTCTTCATGATCCTGCCTCCCACTTGTGCCTTCCCCCCAGGTTCCTCTTACTGGGTTGTCCGACATGTCCATCCCATGCTCTCTTAATTTGGCACTAGTTAGTTCCTCTCTATGCTTCATTTGACATAACTCCTCTTAGATTTCTTCATTGTTTTCCCCGATCCTTGTGCTTTCTTCCATTTGTGTGATTCTCCTTCATGCTTCTCTTAACCGATCTATCCACCATTTTTATTTGATCTCTGCCCTTCGATCTGCTCGCTCATCCCTTTCTTCAACACTATCAATCCCCTGTGTTATTGATAGATCTACCTTCTGCAACGTAATATCATCACCCCAGCTTCTCCCCCTGGGTGCAAGGGATTTACTCCTCCATTATAATCCAGTATGGAGGTATAAACCCAAACTAAACCAACCAGATCTTAATCCACATAGGAACATCTTTCAATAGTCTTCCCTGTGCCCCTCTCATAAGTTCACCTTCAACTTTCAGTGCGGATTGGTTGATTTTAGTTGCAAACTCCAAAACATAACCAATCATAGTACTTTATACCCAGAAATCAACATCCCTAGTTAGTAGTAAGTCTAACTGATTTAACCTGATTAGATCTCTTGCAGTTCACACAACAGTCCTTCTCTGTCTGTTATGATACTTAGGTGCTTCCGTAAGTCATCGCAACCACTCTGTTAGGTTTACTAGAATTTCAAACCACAAAAAATTATATTGATTTAGAAGAGGTTCTCCATAGAAAAGGTATTGTTTGAACTTGGTTACGTTCCACCCTCATAGCTCAGCTTCCTTGGTTGAAAAATCATCAAGCTTCTTTTCCCACCAATCCTGAATACAACTTGTTACCACCAAAGTGTGCATATAGTTAACAAGGTCCCGTTAAGAACTTGGTCCCAACAACGTACCCATTTGTTGGCGCAAAATGGAGACCGGGGTTCTTGTGCATGGGCCAACAAAAGGGCGTTGTTGTAGTCTAGTGTGTTAGCATTTTCAATCCCCTTAGGGGGGGATGTATCACCCGAAGCACAACCAAGATTGGATTGGTTAATTGTATGGTTGTGATTATGGGTCTACAATGGTAAGCATTACCATATTATCCAGTTAAATACACCGCAACAACACTTAACAACAGTCATTATTCATTCATTAAACTTCAGAACAATAAATAGAATAACACATAACATAAATACACATAGCGCATAAATTTGAAGGGGTCAAGCAATATTTTCGTTATATCAATAGATATCCATTACAACATCTTACATCAGGGCTTTAAGCCTTACATTTATTGAGAAATTACGTGTTGCGGGATAAAACTCTCTTGTAGATAGAACCCAAAACCCAATTACATAAACCCCACTATAGATCTATCTATCTCTGTCTCTTCTATCTCTAATCTAGTGCTCGGATGCTCTCTGACTTGCATTGCACACTTGTTCTCTCTTTCTTCTATATCCTCTACTTCCTTTTGTACTTTTAGAGCCAGTCCAAAACTAGTCCAAAAGCGGTTGCGACCGTTAGCTTTCTTCGACAACTTCTAGTACTCTTCTGCAACTTCCTTCCTTTCCACGAATTTATTCCTTTGTCTTCTCTTCTTCTGCTTTCTTCTTGTCCACCTCAAAAACAAAGGATCCGACACTCTTCCTTGATGATATGCATAGAAAATTCAAAGGCCTTGTATAGTTCAAACCCCCTCCTAGGGAGGTGACTGGGTTAGAGTCTTCAATAGACGAGACTTACTTATGAGTAAAATAATGAGTAAGTGACATAGAAAATATACAATTAATAAATGGACAATGCAAATTTTTGAAGAGAGGGTAAGAAAGTGAATACTTAAATTGGGAAATGTCCAAGCACCATGCATATTGGGATCGAGTATGACATCCTCATTTAGGGATGGAACTTTGACAAGACTAGTAAGATCATGTTCCCTACAATAGCCATAGTTTTCTTTGTACATGGTCAAAGTTCCCTGGTCTCATTACATTTTGACATGCGTTAGACGTTATATAAATGCGGCCAATTTGGATGGTACTTAAAACATTGCGTTAGATTTCATTGAGAGTGGTGAGGTGTATACATGACCCAATATGCATGAGATGTGTCACATACCACAACACTCATAAACTAAAAGGAAAAAAAATTAAGGTCCATAAAATTGAAATATAAAATAAAAACAAACCATAATAAGAACCAGTCTAGATCCTAACTCCAAATCTATCAAGTGTTGAGAGGGATCAAATCCTTGAAAGTACTCCTCACCCAAGGGGATTCAAATTGGGCACCTACTAGCAAATTAGGATTCAAAGTATTTATAGTTGAAATCAAAATATACATAGCATAGTGTCAGATTGACACTATAGAGGACTAGGTCAGTCCAATGTTTAAAAAACGAAACACTCCTTCAATATACTTACTAATGTCCCTTTCACCCATTTTTTCTATTTTGCAAATACATCTATGATAATATAAGATGCATTTTTCAAAACAATAGATATATATGGTCATTTTACAATACCCACTCTATCAAGATGTTTTTGCACCTTCAAGGGCAATTATAGCTTGAGTGGGATTAATGGTTAAGAACATGTGTTTCCTCCAGGTCACAAGTTCAACTCCATAGGGGAGTAGGGCATTTACACCTCCGCAGACATTAGCAATCAAATTTCTATGTGGAGGGAGTCCCTTGTCCTACAAACAAGGGGGTCTCATACAACAATTTGATGTTTGGCTTGGTTGCGACCTTAAGATTATGCTATTATTATTATTATTAGTGCTATATTTGTGAAATTTAGCATTGTACTCTCTCCCTCTCTCTTCATCTATATACACACACTTTCTTATCATGTTTATGTCTTGTGGTTGAGTACGCTTTGTCAATTTTATCCAAATATACTTTTAAAACTTTACATACAAGGAAAACCTCGCTCTTCCTTGATGGCATGCATAGAAAATTCAAAGACCTTGTATAGTTCAAACCCCTTCCTAGGGAGGTGATTGGGTGAGAGCCTTAAATATATGGGACTTACTTGTGAGTGAAATAACAGGTAAGTGGCATACAAAATATACAATTAGTAAATGGGAAATGTCCAAGCATCATGCATATTGGGATCGTGTATGATATCCTCGTATAGGGATGAAACTTTGCCAAGACTAGTAAGATCATGTTACCTACTTCAGCCATAGTTTTTCTTTGTACCATGGTCAAACTTCCCTCGTCTCATTATATTTTGACACATGTAGAGTGTCATATAAATGTGTCCATAAACATCGCTCTAAATTCATCGAGAGTAGTGAGGTATATACGACCCAATATGCATGAGATGTGTCACGTACCATAACACTCATAAACTACAATGGAAAAAAATTGAGGTCCAGAAAAATGAAATATAAAATAAAAACAACCATAATAAGAACCAACCTAGATCCTAACTCCAAATCTATTAAGTGTTGAGAGGGTTAAAATCCTTGAAAGTATTCCCCATCCATGGGGATTCAAATTGGGCACCTACTAGCATAAAACAAGGCATTACCCAACAACATTGGTGACAATCGATTGGGTTGAACCCTTGGCCTTATATATATGTGTTTTTGTGTGTGTGAGGTGTAGCTCGGGTGGTCGGGAGTCGTTGTGTTGCACTCCCAACCAGGGTTCAAATCCTTTCAGACGTATGCTCTTAGTGAGCCGAGATTGTAATGAATTAATGATAGGTTGGTGAGCCATTATAATGAATCTGTTCAATGCTTACTCTGCTTCGCGAGTAAGATCTTGTGGACGTAGCCAATTGGTGAACCACACACACACACACACACACACACATATATTTCCCTTGGAAAAAAATATTGTATTAATAGTGAATAACATTGATTGTCCAGAAGGACTTACATCACTACTCCTAGAGTTGTCCTTACATATGTCTCTGTATAGTGCTTCTCATTCAAAGAGACGACCATCATTTTTACATTATGAATTTACATACATTGCATAAATTTATGTTAACAATCCATAAGATCGAAAACTAGAACTTCCTTTGCTACTACTAGATGGGAGCTACCTCCCTCTATTCTCCTTAGCCTAAAAAAATGAGTCTGCATTGTTATTTCTGAAACTCGAACATCCTAATCTGGTTTCTGATGTTTTCCAGTAAGTGTTGTAAATGGGGAAATCTGATTTGTAACCTATTGTTGGCCCATTTTATGACCATTTTCGAGTCTCCAAAGACTTGCAGGTTGCGAATATTCTGGGAAATTGTAGAGTTGAGAACAACCCAAAGAGCAGCTAATTCTCCCTTGTTGTTGGAACAATGGCCTGGTCCATACCGTATTTTGATCTTCACTTCATCATTAATGTAAAGCATGGCTCCAGAACCTCCAAGAGGTGGTTCTCCCCGACTGGCTCCATCAAAGCATGGCCATGGGATACGCTTGTCTATGTTTGGATAGACTAATATTCGAGTCTTCCTCTGCTTTCCCCTTATGTTATACTCTTTGGTCCACTGCACAACCATCGCAGAGGTTACTTCAGCAGGGATCCTTCTTTCTTAAAATATTGTTGAGTTCGTGACCACCATAGACCATATATCAACAGGGAAGGAAAAACATCAAGATTGCGTATCGTTGGGTTCGACCACCACTTTTGGCAGTATTGCACAAGTGTATCCTCTGGCTCGAATTCTACGCTATTCAATTCTTTGGAGGTCGCCTTCTAAACAACCACCGCATAGGAGCATGAAACAAAAATATGAGTAATAGTTTTGCAATTTGAAAGACATAATGCACACCGGCTAGGGCCATTCCAGCCTCTTTTTAACAGGTTTTCCCATGTTAGCAATTTTCTGCTTAAGGCTAGCCATTGAAGTAACTTTGCCTTCAAGGGTCCACGGTATTTCCAAATAGTAGGCCACCACCACTCCTTTTCTCCAGAAAAACTATCAGTGGTAGAAACCTCATATCCCATCTTGGTTGTGTTTTCCCCTTTATTACCATCCCTTGTCCAAACTAATTTCTCTGCTTCACTTTCATCCAAAGAGATGAAATTCAACTTCAAGTTGTTTATTAATCTTGTTCATTCCCTTGTTGCATCTCCTACCATACCTAGCTCCTGAGCGGATTTCCAAATATCACTTCCCAAAATCCAACGATGACTTGCTCTTCACATCAGCTAAACATAAGATATTCTTATTCTTAATCCTATATATTGTGTATGGAGACAAGGAATAAGCCTCTCTAGCATCCACCCAAGGATCCTCTCCAATATGTACACTCTGACCATTACCAACTCTCCACGCCATCCATTGTCCAATTAGTGGAAAGGAGAGAACTAAAGTCTTCCATCCAATTGATCCTCCTTTATGGATTTTTTCTCTACTTCAAAACCAATCAAATATAGAAGAATCAGGACAGTATTTGGAGATCATTGCTCTCCCCTAGAGGGAATTTTCATTATGAACCAATCTCCAAAGGGATTTTGCTGCTAGTGATTGACAGAATAAAACATAGTTTTTTATTCCCCAACCGCCCAAATCCTTTAGGTTAGCCACAATAGTCCAATTTACTAGAGGAATACCTTCCTTCTTCTTGCTTGCAGTCCACAAAATGAGAAGCAATTCTTGTGAATATTTGTTAGAATCCCTTTCGGGATATAAGAAATGGAAGCCCAGTATACCGAAATGCTTTGTAGGATGGACTTGAGAAGTACCAACCTTCCACCTCTTGAGAGAAATCTATTTTCCCAGCAGGAGATGTGAGATTCAATCTTTTTGTATAACCAAAGCTAATCCCTGAAAGAGTAGGCATCGGGCTTACGATAAAATCCCAAGTATTTGAAACCCTCTTTCAAAGGGCTGAGAGGATAAACAACATCTGAACCCTGCTGCAATTCCTCTGAAAACTTATTGAAGGCTAAATTAGATTTATCCACATTTATCACCATGCTTGTAGCTTTTTTGTAGATCTGTCAGATCTGAGAGATAGTTCTCAAATTATATGTAGATCCTCCCCCCTTCAACAACACGTCATCCACTTATCCGTGAGATGTAGAACAGTTGGTGGCGGGGTTTGGTTAAGACACCCCCTAAGCAGAAAGGTCGTCGGTTCTAATCTCGTGGATACCAAAAAATCCAACCATGTTAAGGGTTGGTGCGGTCCAGTCCGGGTGCGATCCCCTGGTGATTTTGACGGTTTAGATGCCCCTGGTTCGTGGTAACTTAGCCAAAGGCAAACTTGCTAGTCAAGGAGGTTCCACCACTTTGCTAACAAAAAAAACAACACGTCATCCACACCCGTGAGATGTAAAACAGTCGGTGGTGGGTGATGGTTAAGACACCCCTAAGCAGAAAGGTCGTCGGTTCGAAACCCTATGGATACTAAAAATCCAACCATGCTAAGGGTTGGTGCAGTCCAGGCCAGGTGCGATCCCCGGGTGATTTTGACGGCTTAGATGCCCCTGGTTCATGGTCTCTCAGCCAATGGAGAACCCTGTTAGTCAGGGGGTACTACCACTTTCCAACAACAACAAAAAATAGCACGTCATCCACAAAAAGAATGTGAGTCAAATCCACTGTCTCAAAGACAAAGACCCCCTTAAAAGATCCTTCTCGTTTATCCTGCTTGACAAGTTTACTCAGAGCTTCATCCACTAAAAGGAATATAAAGAGGGAAAGAGGACACCCCTGTCTTAATACCCTAGATGACCCGAAGAATGGAGTAGGAGAACCGTTGATTAACACTGCAAATGAAGCTAAATTGATACATCCCATAATCTAGTTCACCAAATCCACAGAAAAACCAACTTACAAAAGAAGAAGATCAAGAAAGGTCCAATTCACTTTGTCATAAGCTTTAGACAAATCCAATTTCAAAGAAAAAAACACTCAAATTGTTCCTATTAATCGAGTGTATTGCCTCTTGGGCTAGAGACACCACATCGTGTATTCATCGATTAAAAAGGAAGCCATACTATTCTTCGTAGATGATCTGACTTAGGACCAGCTTTAGCCTCTGTGCAATGATTTTTGCGATTAATTTGTATACCACATTGTAGCAAGAAATTGGACAAAAGTCTCCAAAGTCCAAGGGCTTTTGCTTTTTAGGTATACGGGATAACAAGGTGGAATTCAAAGCCCCTAAGACTTTACTTGAGTGCTGAGACTCCCGAACTGTCTTCAGAAGATCATCCTTCAGAAGCTCATAAAATCCCATAAAAAATTCAACTGTGAAACCATTAGGTCCTGGGATCTTCCCTTTCTGAAAGGAGTGTATAATGTTGTTTAATTCTTCTTCCGTTATTTCCTCATTTAGGGTTTTGTTCATCTCTCTGGTAACTGATCTTGGAAAAGGCCTATGGACTTGCAGAATCTCTTGAATAGGGAAATCTTGCGATTCATTGAAAAGTCCTTTAAAAAAAGAGATCCATGCATCTACTTTTTCTTTAAAAGATCAAACCTTCTGCCCTTGTTCGTTCTGGATCTTAGCAATAGTCTTTATACTCCTTCTGTGAGCAACAAACTTGTGGAAAAAATTGGTGTTATTGTTGCCTTCTACTATCCAAATTGCTCTGCTCTTGAGCCTCCAATATTGTTCCTCATTATACAAAAGGTTAGATCTCCAAACTTCTAGGGTTTTTAGTTGTAGTAACTCTTCTTAAAAAAAACCTACAAGGTTTCCTCTATAGAGCTCTTTGATACCTTCTTCTACCTCTTTTAATTGTATTTTTTGTCTCACTTGAAAAGGTGTTTTCCCATTCCTTTGTATCCTATTTAACCCTAATAATAGTATCCACCAACTGTTTCATAAACGATTCCCGAGACTTAGACCTCATCGACAACCATGTCTCCCCAACCAACTTCTTGTACTCCTCCTCTTTTACCCATACCGATTTGAACTTGAATATAGGAGTCGACTTTTGTTCCTGTAATTCTATGGCCAACATTATAGGTCTATGATCTGACAGACCTTTGCCCTCTACCCATGAGGCTATAGACAGGGGACTTGTAAGAAGGTTTTTAGAAACCAGGAAACTATCCAATCTCTTTGAAATTGCATTTTTCCCGTTGCTTCTATTCCTCCAAGTAGGCTCAAGTTTAATTGGATGGACATCCACAAGACCTTTCATCTCAAACAAAGAAAGAAAAAAATTGATTAGGGAGTCTGCTCGAGCGAACTTCCCCCACACCTCTCTTTCTGTGACTATGAGATTGAAATCCCCTCCAATAATCATATTATGATCTTCCCACAACTCGCTTGAAGCAAAAGTTTCCCAAAAAATTATCCTATTATGAAAGGGACCGTACACATTCAACACTGCAAATGTTTCACCTGTTGAGCTATCTTCAATAACTGTTTTCAACACATAATCAAACTTACTTGAGTAAATTTCCTTCAATTCTGGTCTCCAAGCCGAAACTAACCCTCCTAAATGACCTTCCACATCTAGAGAGGAAAAAGACCAATCTTTCAACAGGAGTCCTAGAATTTCCTGAGCTTTTAAAACTTCTACCATAGTTTCTTGTAAGAGGATGATAGATGGATGTGTAGTACATATCATCCTCTTAAAGGCATTTATTTTGGGGGTGCCTCCTAACCCCCTTATATTGTAGGAAAGGCACGACATTAGGTGCCCTTTGAGAGGGATTTCTCTGCTCTAAGGGCCCTATTGATGGTTTATTGCTTCCAAGCTCTTATATCCAACACCGCTTGGTTCTTAGCTTTCGTTATCCGAGACTTCCTTCTTAGAATGAATTTTTGCATAGGGTCTAGGCCTAAACCTCCAGCTTCCAACCCTTCATTTCTTTGCAGAGAAGCCATCCTAGCCCTTGTATTACAGGTCTTAGTGAAAGAAGGAATAATGTCATTGTCTTTTGACCCCAGTCTTGGAGAAAGGTTATTGGAGTCTTCCATTTCTGACATTGTAAACTTTTGTGGAGTGGTTTCCCGAGAGAGGACATGTTTCCCACCAAGTGGTACAAAAAGCAAATTATCTTTAACAAAAGGGACAACATTGGAATCAATAAGCTTACCATTAGGTGAAGGCGACGGATTACTTATCATCTTGCATGGCACAGTTTCATGAATGTTCTCCTCTTGAGCTTGTTGTTTGTCACCTTTGAGTTCATCCTCTGCTTTGTCCATGGCTTTTGAAACAGACTTCGAATTTTTAACCCATACCTTCCTGCAATGTTTCACTTGAGAATTAGGATAATGGCACTCACGAATATTATGTCTGACATGTCTGCATCTGAAGCATCTAAAGGGAATTTTCCAATAATCTAACCTTTGGCACCAAATGCTACCATTCAGTTCCAATTTAATATCTTCATACAATCCATCTCAAAGGTCCATTTCAACCAAGATTTTAGCGCATCTCCGGTCTACCTTCGATTCCCAATTATCCTCCAATGCAACGAATCTACCTAACTTCCTGCCAATTGCTTCTAACACAGGTCTTTGTCAAAAGATCATAGGCAATCCTGGTTGAATAACCTAGACCTGTTGTAAATTCCGCGGTGATCTTCTGGCATCAAATTCTACTTTCCATCTCTTAAGGATTAGACCGGAGGGACCCCAACACCAATCACGTTCTAATAATCTTTGTCTGTCCAATTCGGAATGGACTCTGAACAAAATCCAACCCCTCGACATTATATGAAAGGTTGGGACCTGGTCTAAACAATGCTTCCAATTCTCTTCCATCCAATTGCGCAGGGTCACCTCGCCCACAGTCTTCCCACAAAATATTTCGACTAGTGCCGAGTTAAGGTAATATGGAACTTCTTATATTTTGATCTCCCGTCCAACCACCAAAGAAACTAGTTCCTTTTTCGGTTTAGCTCCTCTCCTCCGTCCCAGTTTATTCCTGTCATTACTCCGCGATTGCTTAGCTTCATTATTGTTCGCTGGAGGGGAAGAATGAGGCTCGCTTCACCATGCATTGTCAAATGAGTGAACGGTCTCATCAGACCTTGGATCCTCCTTGAATTCCTGTCTGCATTTTATTTCCTCGTCAGTGGAAAAGATGGTCCTCTCAGGCGAAGGACTTTCGTAATCGACTTCGTCCAACTCCATCCTATATCACTAGTACTCGTTCCTTAACATGTGGTTAAAATGACATTTAAGCGCACGTCTTCCCTCCAGAATGATTTCTTCAGAACGGATAAGCCCGAAAAAAGAAAGAATTCTTCAAAAGACGGCTTCATTGTATTTCGTCAGAACTTCGACCTTCGCACTTCGCACCAATGCTGCTGCGTCGCAGAGCTTCATCGTGCCCCCATATATATATAATACTAGTGTAGATCCATATTAGATTTATATTTATCAAGCGTTGAGAGGGATCAAATTCCTGGAAGTATTATATATCAAGTCTTTGAAAGTGAACTTTCAATGATTTGATCCCTCTCGATGCTTGATAAATCCATAATTAAGATGGATCTACATTAGCGTTATTTCAATTTTTTTCATGCCATTGAGTGCTTTTTCTTTCTTTATTTTCCATGTAACATATTTGGGAAAAACCTCTTGTTCACATCCCCTCATTTTAAGGATAGTTCCCAAGGTAAATCCTAGATTCTCCAGGGCACAAGGATAGATAAACAACTCATGAATAGATCATATATAGCTCATCAACAATAAGCTCACTAAGAGAAACATGTCACAAAGTAGAAAAGAGTCTTATACAGTTCAAACCCCCCTCATAGGGAGGTGACTAGGAGAGAGTCTTTGATAGATGAGACTTACTCATGAGTAAGATAACAAGTGTCTTCTCAAATATATAATTGGTAAATGGACAATGCATATTCCCCATGAGAGGGTAAGAAAGTGAATACTTAATCTAGGTAATGTCAAAGCACCTTGCAAATTGGCATCATATATGACATCCTTATGCAAGGAAACAATTTTGGCAAGAACATTAAGATTATATTCCCTATTTCAGCCATAATTGCATGGGGTCAAAGTTCCATGGTCTTGTCAAACTTTGACACGTGTTAACGCATTATATAAATGGAAAATTGGATGGTACTTAAACATTGCTCTTAATTGCATTGAGAGAAATGAGGTGCATATTGACTCGATATGCACGAGATGAGTAACATAATAAACTAGAATGAAAAAAATCAAGGTCCATAAAAATGAAAATAAAATAAAAACAAACCATAGTAAGAATGGTTTAGTTCCATCTTAACTCTAGATCCATCAAGCATCGAGAGGGATGAAATCTTTGAAAGTGTTCCTCACCTAGGCGGATTCAAATTGGGCCCCTACTAGCATGAAACTAGCCCAATTCCCAACAACATCAACAACAATTGATTGAGCTAACCCCTTGGCCTTGTGCGCATGTGTGTGTAACAATGATTGATATCAAAAAAAAATTAAATACATCAGTGTAGATGCATTTTAACTCTAGATTGATGAAATGTTGAGAAGGATCAAATCCTTGGAAGTGAAAATTTATATATCAAATCCTTGGAAGAGCACTTGTAAGGATTTGATCCCTCACAATGCTTGATACATACAGGGTTAAGATGTATCTACATTAGTGTTATTTCATTTTTTCATTCATACCATTGTTTGTTTGTTTGTTTGTTTTTCCAAGCAACATATTATCTGGAGAAAAACCTCTTGGGCACTTCTCTCCATTCTGAGGATGGTATCCATGGTAAATCTTATATTCTTTAGGGCATAAGGAAATGTCAACAACTCATGAATAAATCATTCACAACTCATCAACAATCGAATCACTAAGAACAACTTGTCACAAAGTGGGATTTGAACCCCAAGTGGGAAGGGTAACAATTTTCCTCACAACCATTCAAGCTACACCTAATTGACCTCTCTCTCTCTCTCTCTCTGTCTCTCTCTCTCTCTCTATCTGAACATACATTTGATTGCCTTAGTAGGCTAAAAAAACACAATCTCTAGCCTATCTTGCACTATCCTCATCTATGTCCTTTACCTACATATTATAGTCATCCTATGTTCCATTAAGGGAATGCTTCTTAAATTTTACAATTTCACTATCTTCATCTCTATCCTATACCTACATGTTATACTCATCATAGGCCACATTAAGGCATTGTTTCTTAAATCTTACAATTTTTTGTAGCACATAGGCTTATAATATAATCCAAGCATAGTTCTAGAATCCTTCCATTTCTAGCTTCGATTAAGAGATCTTTCATATTTTGAAATTTGAATCCCTTGTATGAACTCTTGTTTAGATAGGAGCCCTTCTTGCATTAATAAAGCTTATTTGGAAATATGATTTGCCTTTGTGTTGAACTTTCTATAAGTGTGAGTAAAGGTAAGCTCCTCAATATTTTTTTTACCTCCAAAAATTGATTCATGATTTGGCATAGCCTCAAGTTTTAAATTCTGCATTTATTGTCTACTCAGTTTGTCAACAACCTGAAGCCTCCACATACCAGTAATTTCTTTAATCCTTTTTCTATAACTATTTTCAAAAGGAGTCACAATGCATAGAACCTAACTCTATTATTGGTACCTTGCCCAACATCATATTTCAAATAAATATAATGAGTGGATTCAAAGAAAATAATTCCTTGACAAGCCCTATTAAAAAAGTCCCAAGCCTTCTTATAGTCAATATTTGGCTTTTCTTATAATTCTTTTAGCCTTTTGGGATGATCATTATGTCATTGTTTTCAAGGGTTTTTCAGCTCTAAGTACCCCTTTTGTGGTTAGTTGCTTACCATCAAGAACCTCTCTCGAAGCCTTGTATTTTGCTAAATAAATGTGAGACTTTTTTTTCCCACAAGATTTGTCTTCTTAGGATTGAAGGCGAGACGTCGTGCTACCTCCCCATATTCCTCCAATCGTTTTGGGTTTTTGTGTTTACAACTGATATTGCGAGGTCACGTGGGTCTTAATACTCTTATTCTAAAAATTACTAATCGTTGAGGGATCCTCGAAGAAGAGAACTCTTCCTTTGCAACTTTGGAAACATCCTCAAGGATACTGGTAGAGGATAATGGTTCAACTATCAAAGTCTCCACCAAAACATAAGGTTCGATTAAAGGCGGGTTTGAGAAATTTTTAAGCCCTTCTTTTTTCCTACCTATCCTCAAAACATGTGAATGCATCTTGGAGATTTCATACACTTTCGAATGAATATTCAAAGCATTTGACATACTTTGTGGAGAAGGAGTACCGTCGAAACTATGTGGGGAAGATAAAATATTCTCAACAAACTCTTGAGGCTGGGGCCTCTCATTTGAAGAAATCATATGGGAGCACTTGGAGGAGGACTTTGATTTTTAAGTTCAATAACTGAACCTCGTGGAAGAGGCTCTCTCTCTCTCTCTCTCTCTCTCTCTCTCTCTCTCTCTCTTCTTACCCATTGTTTCTTTTGAGGATACTAATTAGGTCTTGGATCTAAATAGTCCCTCCAAATATGCCTTGTCAAATGGCATGTTGAACAACATGAAGGCAATGTCTAGAAATCTAATTTTTGTACAAACCACTGTGCTCCCCATTCGATAACGGATTCCATCGGAAGACCTTCCTTGATGTCGAGCTCCAACAAGACCTTGGCTATCCTTTTATCTGTGTTGGCCCAAAAATTATTATCAAGTGCCACGAATTTCCTAATGGTATTACCAACTAACACGAGAGTCTCCTTGTTCCATAACTCCAATCGGAATCCCGAGAGGAATACCCATATATGCTAAATGAGCATCAATTCTCATTGAGGATCAAAATCTGGTTGCTGGTGCTTCAAAACGAGGTTAGAAGGGCCCCACAATCAAGGTTGCCCTATAATTTGATTTATATCATCTTCACTACATAATTCAAAGCAAAGCCACCCTTTCACCAATAGATGGAAAGAAGGAATATAACCTAGAAATTTAAACCAACCAACATCCGACCAGACTCTAAGTGAAGACCCCTTCACTGATTTTCCCATAAACCTTTCTACCAGAGCAAGCCTCATCAATCTTTCCACCTTCTCCATCCCAACATCCTTACCCAAAACCATGCTAACCTTCTCCAGCTTGAAAAGAATGCACTTCATCTTCTTCCTACTAGGAACCTTCACTTATGTAGATTTTGACTTTTCAATAACATCGATAGAATCCATACATGACTATTGAACATGAAGAGGCCCACGGGGAACTAGATCATTTCGTAAAGGAGATATGGCATACAGATTCGCCATGAATTGAACTTGACCTTCACTAATCCTCCTGATCGACATCGACCAATTGGCGACCTCCGTCTAGTTGAAAGAATCTGTACTTGTACCTTCATTATATAGAGTGTCTCCTCCTTAAAGTTTCATGCTTTTCATTATATTTCATGTAACTCATCTCTAGTTTGGAATACAATTTAAGGACTAGCTATCCCATCCTCGTAGTCCAACAAGTCAACTTTGGGGTCCATGACCGTACAACACCTAGTCATCAACGACCATAGACAAAACTTCTACATGCTCCTTGCAGAAATCCTTCTTCCCCTCATAATTGCCTCAATGGATCAGAAGGCAAAATCTATCATAACTTAGTTGTCATATTAACAATGAGAACAATCATCATTGGTTGCTATCTGCAACTCCAAGTTGAGTCATCGTCATTATTTAAGGAAAACCATGCAACCTAAAATAATAGGGCCATACTTCCACTTATGCCAAATACTTATGGGTCTTGGACCGTTAACTTATTTCCTTACACAGGAGGAAGATGCATTAGTGTGTAAAGATACTAAGTTGGAATGACATTATAATTTTTTTATTATTATTGAAAATGTAAATGGAGTGGAAAAAAAATCACTTTATTATTACGAAGTAATAATTCATATTTCTTCAAAGCTAAATAAAAAATGATAAGTGTACTCTTTCACGGGACCGATAAAACTATGCTGTGGATAACCTGAGAAGAAAAAGGGCCTTCCGGCGAAATCTGTCTTCCTCCTGCCACGCTACTACAAATCACCGAGCATACCATGTACATTTTTATAGCAATTTCCTTTCATTCATTTCTTCCAACATAAATCACCTCATTTGTTCCGCGGCTAAAGGCGCTTACTTCATCCAGTCCGTGGCAAGGCTTCACCACGTCATATTTACGCCTGTGCTCTGTATCTGGCGAATATTTAATGGTTTGGTGTTGAATTTATATTGTACAGGCGTTCCTAGGGTATTAAGATCGTAGTGCTGTGGTTTTCATTGGCAGCTTGACCCATAATGAAGCAAATGAAGTCTCCCGACGGTAATATTCTCAAAATTATAGAGGGCAGAGCCATCGACGCTCTGGAGGTAATTTCATCGTTATTCTTTCTCACACACAATTTAGTGTATAACCGGGGGTTTTATGTGTTTTCAGAACGAATTTGTTATGCCCAGGCTCTTTTGATTTAGTTTTCCGAATTTTTTTTCACTGACATATAGAATTATTTGATTGTGATTAGACTACTTTTTGAAAAATTAAATTTATTGTAACTAAAGCCCAATTTTTTTTTTTAATATGCTTTCAATAACAGTTATGGCGAATCCGAGTGAGAAGTTTGGAACAGTTTAACTAGCACTAAGCCTAAAGCTGCGATTGAATTGCAAACCTGATGAACTAAATAGATGCAAGATATTTGGTGAGTTAATAGGAGAGTCTGGACTCTCAAGTAGTGATTTGTGATCGCTAGAAACACAATTGTGAAGGATAGTTAACAAATACAGACATACGATGAAATTGGAAATGAGGATGGGTTTAAACTTTAGGCAGGTTGAATCAATCCTGTCTCTAATAGGTCTAGAAGTAGAATCACAAATTGGGTCGGGTGATGATCTGAACGCACGAGGGATTGTGTTGTGTTGGATCAACCTGCTTAAATTCAGCAAGTTCAGAGACTTGAAGAGCCGAATAAATTCTAGAGGTTTTAAAACACAATGGCGAGCAAGAGTTTTGTTTCCATGAGATGGGTTAGTTTAATGCTTATGCACAGATAGATAATTTGGATCTGTCAAGTAAACAGTAACAAGCTGTGGGTTTGGACTTTGAATGCATTTTAACAACATGATTGGGAATGCCAATTTTTTCAGTGATAAATTTCGGCACAGGAGAAAGGTTTGGCTTATGTTACTGTATATTTCCAATTCCAAATTATTAATCTGAACCCTTTGCAGGTGGAGGACCAATATCGTGGTAAAAAGTCTTCACTGATGTAAGCAGAGAAGATGGTTGACAGAATATGGAGAACAATGCCTATCCTCAAAGAAGGCATTTCATTATCAGTTCGTATAGTATATGGTGATTAGTAATTACCAAGACGTTGGCCCTAGTGAAAAAACTTATCATATCCAAAATCAAGTTCAACTGTTTATTGATCCTGGTCAATGAACAACAAATCCATTTCTGTCAAGAAACCCAAACTTTTTAGCAAATCAATCCCTGAATTCCCACTAATAAGATAGTCGTTGTTTTTATTTCTAATTACTTAAAATCTAGAGCATGATAGGCACAACTGCCAAGAAACCCAAAATCTCAGAAACAATTATTGAATTCCCACTTATAAGATAGTCCTTGTTTTTATTGCCAATTGATTAAAATCTAGGTATTCCGCAACATCATTTAACCCTAAGTCGCTGAGTGGTATTAGCATACAGTGGGTATAAAACCATGGGGCTAAAATGAACCCGTAAGATGCTGGGATGCACAACCTACCTACATGTAAAGCGCACAACAAATATCTAGCAAACATGAATGCTGAAAGCATGAAATAAATATCACAGTGGCATGTAAGTTGTAAGGGTAACAATCACAATTCTTCAATCCCCATTGTATTGCTCATTGTATATATAATATTCAGAAGCTATTGATCAGTGATACATTCAGTTCCAATACTCATGGTTCAAGGATTAAGTCTCATAGGATATCTCGAGCAATGCTCTCCCAAACAAATTCAATCATATGCAAATGAGAAATGGTGATGGGTTGCTTTTATGTGCTTTTCTAAGATGTCAGTAGGTTGTAGGAGGTAGACAAATTAGGACTTTTTTTTTGTGGTGAAATGTTTGCCGTAGTGTTATGCTGGGCTCCCCCAAAAAGGGAGTGTGGGGAAATGTTTCAGATGAGGTTTCCTTGCCTGGGGAATGAGGTTGGCTTTCTCTCACTTTGGCGAGTGTGTTCTCTTGTAACACAGGTAAACTTTTTTGTTTTCTTCATGAACTTTGTTGTAGGAATAAACAAGGAACTGTAACTTAGTATTAAATTTATCTTTTATATTATGTGAAATTTATGATTGTTGAGATTAATGTTAGTGAAATGCCTAGTTGCATGAGATTTGCTCCATATAGTTGCTGAACCCGCTCCTGCCATTTTCTAATTTCCATGAGCTTTAGAACCTGCAGGAAATATTCCAAAAACAAGGGGAACAGTTTTGGGAGCTTTTGGGTGAGGATCGCACCATGTCCAAATGTCACTTCCATGACATTCTGTACATTCCTGGCTGTTTGAACTTTGGGGCACACATTACCACTGTTTTAGTGCATTTTCTGCTAGGTTATAGTGGCACATCAACCAATTGGGCCCACAAACTGCCAACTATGATGGATGTACCCTTATGAATATATGTATTTCCCTGGTTTGTGATCATCAAGTCCTAGTCAGGTCATTGATTTGCAGTTTAATGGCTGTCACATTTTAAGAAAAGTGAATACCTTTGTTATTGATCTTAATAGCTGATCCGTGCAGTCAAACTGTGGCTTTGACTGTATAATTGCGGTCCGCACAATTCAATTTTCAAATAAATATCTCCCTACAATGTCCATACAGATCCGTACAGGCATGATTTCTAGCTGGTGGCTTGAATTTCTGGTTGCTGTTCCGAACAGATCTATACACACATGAATTTTAAATTTACTATTTTGTGTTCGTACAACAAAGTATGACGACTGTATGATCCATATGATCAATTCCTTCAGCAGCTGTGTGAAATTCCATACATGTACGGCTTGAATCCGTGGTTGGTGACATCCCTACAGTCATGTACATTGGAATCTTGGAAGAAAAAAGACAATTGTACGACGACTGTACCTTTGGCAGCTGTACGGCTTACAGCTAAGCCACACATATTTCTTTTCATTTTTTTTCTTTTTTAGAACCTCATTCAGCAGGGTTCCACTAAAAAAATTGACTGTGCTTTGAATAAAATGAAATAGTACTTCGTTTCAGAGAAACCCTTTTGGCTCTTCGATGTGCTATGTTGATGACCAATCTATCTGCCCCTGCCAGTGCAGTCCCTAGGTCTTCATGCTCTCACATGCTCTAGCTGAGCTTTGATGTGAATTTTCCAAACCCTAGGCATTTTGTTTTCAACTAAACAAAGCTGGTATTTAATTGCAGAAATTAAATTCTTCACATATCAATAATCACTCATATAGCTGGAAAATAAACAACGGAAGCATAAACACAATACACAGATAATTACTTTCAAATCAACTTTCATTAACAAATCAGAGCTTACGAGGAAATCTCCACAACTCTCAAACTAACAGTTGTATGGTATACCCAAACAAAACAAATCTGCACAATTACTAAAGCAAAATCTGCCTATCAAAATCGAGAAAACTGCCTGGTTGTTGCCTGTTATACAACCTATTCGTACGACTGTACAGACTTGTTCGTACAAATGTACGGATTTGTCTTGTACGGATCTGCCTATTGCTCTTTGCCTGATTCCTGACTCTGGCTCCTCTTTGATGCTTTAATTGTGCTCCATAGATGAAATAAATCACCTCTCGACAAAACTTGTCTTTAAGTGAAATGAATGTATGTCTTAACCCTGTATCCCGACCTGCCTTTATATTTGAGCTGAAACCCTAATCTGTCAATGAGATGTACAGTTGAGATCAATTTAAATCACTAGTGTATATAAAAAATACACTTTATTAGACTCAACAACTAAATACAAGGGTTTCACTTTATTACTAAAGTGGATTACAAAATAGATTTGAATTGAACTACTTCTGGCACATTTAACTTTAAACTTGTGTGGAAGTTCCTGTTCGAGCTACAGTCTTCAACATTTGATACCATACCATAGGAATTGAACACATAAGAAACCAAGATAAACGCGAAAGAGTTCTCGATATTGTATTGCATAAATGTGAAAGCAAAAGCTTTCTTATAAAGGGTTACAATCAAGTCGAGTCAATCCACTTTATAAATGTGGGATAGACCGAGAAACACAATAAAGTGAAATAAAGCATAAAATAACCTAAAGTTGAACTAACTTTATCAATGCCTATGTCTAATATGAAATATCTATTTGACCATTATAATCTGATATTTACTTTAACAGTCTGCTGTTCTGGTTACTGTTAGTTTGCTGTTCATACTTTTCAGTGTTCCTAGGTGTGTTAAGATCTAGTAGTAACAACAATTTTGCGAGGTAAGTTTCCAGCTTTCTTAGTTTTTTTATGTGTGCTGATCTGATCACTATGTACTGAAATTATAACAAAACTGGGCTGCCCCTTAGCCAATTCTGTACTCATTCTATGGACAACATCAATTTGTTGGGATTGTTGATGATTGTAGCATCGATAGCATGGGACAGATACTTTTGCATATGCTAGGTATCAAGCATGCATGAGTTGTCCAGATTACCTCTCTAGGTATTTGCTTGAGAGAGCAGGTGACTTTTGTATCTCTTTCCTAAGTCTAACTTAGGAAAATCACATTAATTAACTTAATGTTGGCTAATGACTAAAAAGTGAACTTAAGATTAAGTCACAACCGTTGATCTTAAGTGAGGATTGAGATCTAATCTTAGCCATCGATCACTTTGGAGATTGAGGGTTAGGGTTTTGGTCATTGTTTATAAAGTGAAGTCTAAGGAGAGGAGAAGACACAACAACCACATAGAGTGAGTGAGATTTCATGGATTGGTTGGAGAAGGACTTTCATCCAATTGTGTAGGGGAAGGGGCAGAGGAAAGGACCAAGGGGCAACAAAGGGATTAGCAGCCAACAAGATCGAAGGACTGATCTTGAGGTGTGATAGGCTATCTTTTTGTCTTTGTATTATCCCTTAGTAGGCCATTATCCTAGGACGGGAGCCCAGGATTTTATCTTAATAAAATCACAGAATGTTGGATTTTTCCCCTTTGGGGTTTTCCAGGGTAAATTCATGTGTTAAATGTGTGAATGATTTCCAGTTTTTTTTTTTGGTTGCGTAATGAGTTCAATTATTAGTTTATTTTCGCTTAGAATTTAGCCAGTAAATTATTGAGAACAAGAATCAGATATGGTATGTGAAATTTAACATGGTATCAGAGCGGGTTCTGCTTTAAGAGGGAAATCGTCAATTTGGTCACGAGGTTTGCAACGAATTTAAAAAAAAGAGAGGAATTGTATGGTCGTTGAACAACAGGCATATGTCCGCGGGTAAAGATCCAGTGCTGTGTTAGAAGGTAGATCGAGTAGGGATTTGATCGACCATGGTGAAGGTATCCAACAACAAGGCCGAAGCATGGTGGCACGAGAGGAGAGTAACCATGAGCTACAACAAGAGGCCAGTCGCAGTAGATTGCAACTGTAACTGCTAGGGAAAAGGCAGAGTGGGGGTGGCTACTGGATGCGGCGATAGGAGGGCTATGGCGGAGGTCAGCGTGGGACGCGGTGGACAAGTGATGACTGGGGTAGACGGTTGTAGCAGAGGAGCCGTGGCTAATCCTAGTGGAGGTGGCGTTGATGGGGGGCTGGTAGAGGATGCTCATGGGTGACAACAAACAAGCCGACAGGGAGTGCTAAGCCGTTGACATAGGAAGGAAAGGAGGGTGGCGGAGAAGGTAGGTGTGACGACGTGGAGGAAGGTCGTAACCAACAACATTGGCCGTCGGTAAGGAGGTGCACGGGAGCTTGGTGAAGGCAGAGGCCCGAGGGTGTTGATGCATGAAAAAGGGATGCGACTGTGGTGGAAGCACGGGGTTGAAGGCAACCTCCAACTTGTAGGTGTAGCCAATGAGAGAGGAGATAGCCATTGAGAGTGTAAAAATTTAAGGAAATGTACTTAAAATCTCATTTAGACATTTCTTCAAATACTTTGCTCCATAAATGACTTAATGCTGCTCTGAGTTATTTAAAGCCAGAAATAACTTGAACAAAAAATACTCAATGAAACAATCACACAATCATTGTAGAATGTGAACACATGTGTTTAGGGCCAATGCCTAGGGCAAAACCCTTAGAATGGCGAAAAACCCAGAGAGATGTCTTTTATTAAATGAGAGCAAAAACTGAAATTTCTCACAACTCAGAAAATTAGAAATTTATCTTTCACTCAGCAAAATCATAAATGCAATTAAAAGACAACTTATCTTAGCAAAAATCTCTTGGAAAATGTGCCAATCAAGACCCCCTTTCGCACGTGCTAACCTTTTCTCAACCACACGTGCCAGAAAACTTGCTATACAACTCTGTGTACGCATTGCAAAATCTTGATTGCTGTGCCAACAAAGGACTGTACGGAAATACTCAACATAAGTATTTATTAACAACCTCGAAAATGGTGCCCAAATGTGCTAGTAATTAAAACCTCGATTTCTGTGCTGCTGGTACTGCTGTACGGATTTGACTGTACAGACTGTTTGCTGCTCTCAGATTTGTCTTGGGAATTATGCCAATGATTTCTAGAGAATTGTGCTCTCATAAAATGCATAAATGACTTCTCTCTATTTTATTGCGTGTTTTCTCTTTCTCTTAGACTTGTATTTGTACTTTACTTTCTCAAAACCCTAACTCAAAAACCCTAACTAACTTTTCATCCAATGATTAAGATGATTTTGATCTGAGGGCTTATGTTCAATGCTCCTTTATTAATTACATCACATAATTAATAATACATTTAAATAACTTTTTGAGACAACTTAAAGTACATAATACTAAAGTACTTTATTAAAAAAGTCACTTTGAAAACATAACAAGCCTAGGAAAACAATGTTGTGTCCCCCCATGACAAACACAAAAACATGGGGAAAAGGACATCACTCATTTCATTTTTCAGCAGAGAGAAGGCCACTAGTCGCCAGCAGACAACCAGCCAACGGAATAGCCGCCGACAAAGGAAATTGGTCGCCAATGCCGCCAGCAACATGTTAGTTTTTACTTGTTTAGCATATAACATTAAACAATCTATCACTGAAATAAATACAAGCACAACAAGAACACAATGAGCACAATATTTCTCTCGTGGAAACCATAAGGGAGAAAACCCCGGCAAAATCTTCCTTAATATAGAATTCACAAAGTACAAAAATAAACCCCAAGACAAAATCAGCTACTCCTCCAGTGTGAGTGAGATGAGTGAATACAAATGAGAGAATCCTCTATTTATATTCTTCCGTTGAGGTGACTTTTCCCAAACTGGGCCGACTTCACCTAACTGACTGGGTCGACCTCTTAATTACATAATATAATAATCCTTTTTAGGTTCTTCTAGGCCGACACAAGAGGGTTTACATTGACTCTTTCAATGACTCTTACATTATTAATTACATCAATAACATCTCCCGAAGGAGAAATACAATAATACAATAAACAAGTACAAGTAGAATATCTTCCGCAGTTACATTTCTTTAACACTCCCTCTTAACTAGGAAGGTATTCTGTGGGTAACATCAACAATTGCACAACTGACTTGTGAATCTCTATATGTTGTAGGAAGATTTTGGATCATCATATGTCTGGGGTATCATCTGCTAGAGCATCCTCATCAGCATCATCATCGTCTTGTGGAATATCATCATCAACAACATCCTCTATATCATCGTCAACAACATCCTCTGCTGAAACATCCTCATCAGCAACATCATCGGCTGGTACATCCTCTGCTGGATCAACAACATAGTCAGCCTGAACATCCTCATTAGCAACATCATCAGTTGGAACATCCTCTGCTGGATCAGCAACATCTTTAGTTGGAAAATCCTCATCAACAACATCATCAGCTGGAACCAACGCTGTTGGGAGTGGGAGCGAAAAGCGAAATTTTCAAAAGCTTCCGTTTCGGGAGCATTTTTTATATAATATATATTTTAATATATTTTGATGCATATAAATTAAAAAAAACATGTATTATGCCAAATTAGCTATAGAAAACATCAAAACATAGAATCTAGATATTCATATAACCATTTAGTACACATTGATATAACATTAATCATCTCGTCTTCTAGATTCTAGGAGCTATAACTTATAACATTGTCATTAAATGATCATCATCAAATCATCAATCATCAATCATCAACAACATCAACCTTCAAATTTCAACATATAATATTCGCCATCAAACTAGGCCATAATGTTTACAAAATAGGCCAACCGCCAAAATAAACATGAAAATGAAATACAAACTACAAAGTACTATGAATCTACCAAGCTTTCCGCTTGCCACGAGTAACTTCCAATTTCTTTTCTCGTGTTCTAGGTGGAATAGGTGCTGGTGGAAGTGATCGTGGAACATGAGTAGAAGATGGATGGCCCCCGCGGGCTGAAATTGAATGTTGTGAAGCTAAAGGCAAAACTCCTGCATCCGGAAAGCTACTTCTGCTTGGGGGTGGCATCTCTGTATGGGTAGTCTGAATTGGATCATCATGATCACCCAATAGTTCAGCCTCCAAGCGCTCTAATGCTATGGCTCCATCCTCCACATTAGCCTCCTCTGGATTGTTGTCCCAAGTAAAAAATGTTCTATCATTCTTGGCCGCCTCACAATAATGGGACAACAACCTCAAGTTGTAGTGCACATAAACCAAGCTTTCTGTGCGATCTACATTCAGACTGTTCTCTTTACACTGTGGATGAAGTTGTAGGTGCTCCAACACCTCTCTGCAGAAGAGCTATTAACAACCTGTGATAGCACCCTCAACGCCAATTTATGCAAATATGTGGCTCCAAAGCCATGCATGTTCCACCAATGGATAGGATCCAATCTGTCTCGATCTTTGGTTGCAAACAGGGAACCAAAGTGTCCATGCTCACTTATGTATATGCTCAATTCACTCCGTACTTGAGCACACTCTTCCTCATTAGGGACCAACTTCTCTAATGCAAGCATATACCCAGCAGCAACCTCTGGATCTGTGTGGGGTTTTTTCCTGACTCCACCCCCAGGTGTAGGTTGGGCCAACCAAATTGGAGAATAGTATTTTGGGGTGAGGACATATGCAAGGGCATGGAGTGGAACATTTAGATTATCCCACCTTTTGACCACAAGTTTATGAATATGGTCATACAAGACTGCATCTCTTTGCTCAACAATGTCTTTGATTTGACCAAGCATGCTATCCCTCTGCTCATATACCTCCCCAATCACCGGCTGATCTGTATCTGCAAAACGAATCATGTTATAAACTGGCTTGGTGAACTGCAGAACATACCTAACCTGTGACCAAAAATGACCTTCAAGAACTGTGTCCTCCACCTCCTAAAAGTCACTTCTATCTGATGCACTTGCAACTCTGTCTTTCAATTCCTGCCATGGATCACTTGATACCATACTAGCCAATGCTTCTCTTACCTTCAAAAGTCTCCTGAAGGTGAGGTAGTAGCTAGCAAATCTAGTCTTTGCAATCTTCAATAGCTCCAACTTAGAGTGATTGCGAAAAATGTGGTGGGCCATGCTATGATTGGTAATAAATTTGATCATTTTCTTACCTCTCTTGTACAAGGCACCAATCCATCGGTAATTATTGTCCTTCATCTTAACAATATCACGCATCAAAAGGTTCAATGTGTGAACCAAACACCCTGACCAAAATATGTTGGGATACTTATCCATAATGATTGCTCCTGCTGCCTTACAATTAGCAGCATTATCAGTGATGACTTGAATGACATTGTATGGCCCAATCTCCTGAATGGTTTTAAGTAAAGGTTGTGCAATATTAATAGCGGTCTTGTAGCGATCTGAGTAGTCATGGGCTGAAAGGAAGACCGCATTGCTAGCAGAAACGCCAAGAATATTTATCAACGACTTTCCTTTAACATTTATCCACCCATCAGATACAATGGATACCCCATAGTTGGACCAATCATTTGTGAACTTTCCAAGAGCACTATTGATTTTGGCTCTTTCCCTGTCAAGTCCCACGGTTCTAGCTTTGTCATACCCAGGGCTTCTGTATCCGTGAGGGCCACCATTGATGGCTTGTACCATTTCATGCCAATAGGGTGAGCGAAGAACATTGAATGGCACACCACATGCATAGAGAAACCTATAAACTTTTGAATCCACATCATCTCTACAACCTTGGTCGAGGAAATCGGATAATGTTCTTCATATAGGCAAGACTCCGTGGGGAGATGAGGCTCCCGATCGAGCCGATGATGATCCAGCAACAACTCCACTACCAAACATTCTCTGTGGGGATTCAGAATCAACCCTCGATCTCTTGTACTTGTTTTGAGCGGCCTCTTCTTCCATCTTGTATTTGCTTCTCTCTTTAGCTCCCACTTTGTCACAAGTTTTGACTCCATGAGACTTACCTACTTTGCATGGCATAACCCCACACAATTGCTTTCTCACCCGGGTATATGAACTTGTGTATGTTTTCCCACAATGGGGGCATCCAAACTTTGTGGTTCCACCCCCTCTCCCTCCCCCTTGCCTTGTCACATGCTTCCATAAAGGTGTTGTGTCTTTTTGTTTTTGCCCCACATCACCCTCACCCTCATCCTCATCATCATCACCCTCTTCCGCTTCCTCCTCTTCTCCTTGGTATGCATCACTCTCGACCTCTTCCCCCTCATCACTACCACCACCACATCTACTTCCCAACACCATCATAATGAGAAGAAGTGGAATGAAAAACCAAAACCACGTACCCATCATGTTTCTTGATTCAAGATGAGAGTCACTTGTTCCCTGCAATAGAATGATGGAGAAGAAGATATTGGAAAGAGTAGGAGAAAAGAACATTGCAAATTTTCCATTTTTTAACATAGTGAAAAAAATTTGCAAAAACAAACAAAGATGAGTTTATAGAGCCTACCTTTTAGCTCTTCAATGGTGGTTGAATGTCTCTATGGAAGCTTCAATCTCCCTTGCAAGCTCTCCCCTTCAATCTCCCACTCAATGCTCAAAGCTCTCAAACAACTAGCAAACTCACTCCAAGCTCAAACTCTTCCCAATCAAGCAAATGAGTAATGGAATGAGTCCAAATGGACTCATTCACCTTTTATTGGCCCAAAGTGACCTATCCCTCCAAAAAAAACCCTAAAAAAAATTCCAAAAATAAAAAAAAATTTCAAAAATCCGCCCGTCCGCGGAATCAATTTTTTTTGGTTGGGTTCGATTCGGATTCGATTCGGGATCGACCCGGAATCGACCTGGGAGCAACAATTCCCAGTCGAATTACAGAAAGGCAGGGATCGTTTTTTTTCCTCAATTCGCGAATTGCCAAATTGATTCCGGATGGAATCGATGAGGAATCATGCTTCCAAAATCGATCCCTCATCTATTCCGTCCGGAGCGCGATTTGGGATCGATTCGAGGGGGGGGTCGATTCCCAGCAGCTCAGGTTGGAACATTATCAGTTAGCAAGTAATGATCTTCCGTCATCCCTCGACAGGCATCCGCCAACTAAGGACATGAACTCTATCAGTCGACAAGTACTGATCTTCCGTCATCCCTCGACATGCATCCATCACCTAAGGACAGGAACTCTCTCAGTCGGCAAGTACTGATCTTCCGTCATCCCTTGACAGGCATTTGTCACCTAAGGACAGGAACTCTATCAGTTGGCAAGTATCGATCTTCCGTCGTCCCTCGACAGGCATCTATCATCCTTTGAGAGGCATCCGACATCCTTGATAGGCATCAGTTCCCTAAGAACTGGAACTATCATTCTCTCTTTCGAGAGAGGTCCCTTTGGACCACACCAAGCTTGTCTTGAAAGTATTCCAGCTTTATGCGAGACAAAGGCTTAGTCAACACATCAACAACTTGTTCCTTTTGTAGGAACATACTTGAGCTTTACAACTTTCTGCACCATATCCTGGATATAGTGGAACTTGATCTCGATGTGCTTCGATCTATCATGGAACACATGATTCTCTGTGATCTTGATGCAACTCTAGTTGTCATAGAGTATATCCGTAGCATTAATATCTGCATCGAACAATCCTGCCAACATCTTGCGAAGCCACACTGCTTCGCTACAAGCTGAACAAGTTGCTACATATTCAACTTCTGCTGTACTGAGTGCAACACAGGGTTGCTTTCTATTGAGCCATGAGATCATACCTGATCCCAAACTAAAGCAACATCTTGAAGTGCTTTTCCTATCTTTGGCTCTTCCAGCCCAATCTGAGTCTGTGTATCCATATAGCCTGAACTCACTATTTGAAGCATATCTGAGTCCATAATCCAACGTACCCTTTAGGTACCACATCATATGTTTTGCTGCAATCAAGTGAACATTCCTGGGCTCCACCATATACTGGCTAAATGTGTTCACAGCAAAACATCTATCTGGTCGAGTATTGGTCAATTACATCAATGACCCAATGATCTGTCTATATATGGTGACATCTACTATCTCAGATGAAGCATCATTCAGGAGCTTCAAGTTTGTCACCATCAGTCATGGCCTTACAATCCATCATCCCAAATCTCTTCAGGATCTCAACTGTGTATTTTCCTTGACTCAGGAAAATCTCATCTGGAAACTGCCATACTTCAAGACCTAGAAAGTAATGCATCATACCAAGGTCTTTCATGTCAAATTCTGCTGCAAGCCTTCTCTTCCATTTAGTGATGGGCTTGTCTTCTCTTGTCAGGAACAAAGCATCTGCATATAATAGTAGGATCATAGGTTCATCATTCATAATCTTATAATAAAGATTAGAATCTGCTTTACTCTTGGTAAAGCCCAAACTCATCAGGAAGCTATCAATTCTTCGATACCATGCTCTGGGTGCTTGCTTCATCCCGTACAATGCTTTCTTTAGTCTACATACATGTGACTTTCTATTTTCCGTTTCAAATCCTTCTGGCTGCTTGATATATACTTCTTCTATCTTCCCATTTAGGAACGTCGTCTTTACATCCATCTGATGTAACTTCCATTTCACCTTGGCTGCCAAGGCAAGAATGGTTCTAATTGAAGTATATATAGCCGCAGGAGCAAAAGTCTCCTCATAATCAATTCCTTCCTTATGAGAGAACCCTTGCGCTACAAATCTTGCCTTGTACTTTTCAATGCTTTCGTCTGCTAAGTGTTTTGTTTTGAAGATCCATTTTGATGAAACGCCTGACTTATCCTTTGATCTTGGTACCACATCCCAAACATCATTCTTGATGATGGACTGTTATTCTTCATTCATAGCATCCAACCATTCCTTCTTCTTTACTGCATCTTCAAAACATGTTGGTTCCTCTTCAACAAGGTTACACATCAAGGCTACATAACTGGAGTATGGCCTTGGTCTCTTGCTCTCTCTATTGGTTCCTTCTGGGGCACCATACCTTCCTGCATCTTGTATTAATTCTCGTGCCCAAGCTGGTCTTCTCTTTCAAGAAATCTCCTCATGAGGTGTCTCCTCAGGTCTCTGAGGTTCTGCCATGTCATGATTCTCTAGAATAGGTTCTTCTTCAACATTTCTTTCTGTTACTGTGTTTGTTTCTGTAACTCTAGGAGCTTCATGCTCCTCTTCATCCTCATGAGTCTTCTTGGATTTGTTGAAAGCTGTGTCTTCATCAAATGTAACATCCTGACTGAGTTCAATCTGGCGGAATCCTGGGATGTAGATACGGTAAGCATTTGATTGCTCACTATAGCCCACAAATATTCCCTTCTTTCCTGAAGGTTCAAACTTCGATCTCTTCTCTTTTGGCATGTGGATAAATACAGGACATCCAAATATCTTTAGATGGCTAACGTCAAGCTTCATACCGGTAAACATCTCTTTTGGGGTCTTGTTGCCAAGAGCACTGTGAGAGATTCTGTTATGTACATATACTGCGGTTCTGGCTACTTCTGCCCATAGATGCATGGGTAAGTCTTGATCATGGATCATGGCCTTCACCGCTTCTATGATTGTTCTGTTCTTCCTTTCAACTACACCATTATGTTGTGGATAATAGGGAATAGTAAGCTCCCTCTTAATCCTTGCTTGTTTACAGAAATCTTTGAAATCACCTGAAGTGTATTCCCCTCCATTATCTGTCCTTAGAATCTTTATCTTCTTTTCAGAGAGGTTTTCTACCAGAGCCTTGAACTCTTTACATTTTTCAAAGACTTCATTCTTATTCTTCAGAAAATAAATCCATGTTTTGCGGGAGTAATCATCAATAAAAGAAGCACAGTAAACATACCCGCTTAGTGAAGTGCTGGACATAGGTCCACAGATACCTGAGTGAATAATATCCATAATGCCTTTCACTTTGCTGTCGCTGCTTGGAAATGGATTCTTCGTACTCTTTCCTTGAGCACATCCTTTGCATACTCCTTCATGATCAACCTGGATTTCTGGTAGTCCAGTCACCACCTTACTTACTATTGGTAAGGCTTTGTAGTGTACATGAGCTAGTCTTCTATGCCATAGCTCATAAGGGCTCATGGTACTGGTCATCAATGCTATATTTGCATGACCCTTTAGTTTGTAAAGTCCTCCTTCTTCTACTCCAATGACTACTGCATCATTGATAGTCTTACCCTTTGGCCACATAAGAACTTCACCATCTATGAATGCAATTCGAAGACCTTTCTTATCTAATGCTGAATAGATAGAAGGTTCTTCTTTAAACCTGGTACATAAAGTACATCTTTCATGTTCATGGACTTTCCAGAGTCCAATTTGTAAGAGGCTTCTCCCATTCCTTTGATGGGATATTGATAGTCATCTCCAAGCTTTACCTTGTGTGGAGATTCCTTCTGAATGAGATGTGAGAGGGATTCTTTGTATCACGTCATATGTTTTGAAGCTCCACTATCCGCTAGCCTGTTGTAGTTACAATAGATCCCATGTTTTATCCAAAATATGGGAGCCCCAATTTCATATCAAAAAATAACTTAGTCAATTTCGGGGTTTGCTTAGCCTGTTTGTCATTCATTTTTGCTGCCTTGATTTGATTTAATTAAGTTAGTAATTTTTCCTTCCCAAAATCATGCATTTTTAGTGTGTTTGTATGGATTGCGGAAATGAGTTTTCGGTTGAGAAATTTCCAATCATTCCGCAACCTGCAACCCGCAAATTTGCAGATTGCGGGATGCAGAAAGAGGTTCGTTGGAAAATTGCGCGTAAGTTTTCCTTCCGCAACCTGCAACCCGCAACCCGCAAGTTGCGAATTGCGGGATGCAGAAAGAATTTTCAATAAGAAAAAAGTAGTTTATATTTCCCGCAACCCGCAGATTGCGGGATGCGGGAAGTACTTTCACTATACGTTAGGTTTTGTGTCCCGCAATTTGCGGAATGCGGATTGCGGGAAGGTCTGCATTTTTGAATAATGAGTGCCTGCATTTGGCACCCCGCATCTCTCATCCTGACCGTCGGTGTATGATGAACTAACGACCTAGATTGCATCTGGCAGAATGATTTCAGTTTTTGAATTTTGCTCTTGGTTCGTCGTTTCCAGTGTTAAATCTTGTTTTCGTCTGTGTTATGCTCGCATGAAGTCCCTGAATTCAATGATTGCTTAATGATTAAAACTCTGAGATTGACTGCTAATTGCGTGTGTTATTGTGTTAATTTATCATAATCTTACGCCAAAACTTCAATTGATGCATGATTGACTGATATTTCGCTCGCAGAAATGATAATTGCAATTTGCGCAGTGTAGATTTGCAATCATGCCAGTCAGTTTTACTCATTCGATGTTAAATCCTGAGGTTTTATTTCATATAAAGATTGTTATGAATAATCTGTTAGTTTACGACGATACACGTAAGTTTTGGATTGATATTTTAATATCTCTGCTAACTGTTGCATGCTGTAAGTAAAATGCAGAGAGTTTCTGGTATTACTGTCAAGCTTTCTATTGAGAAAGAGCCTCAACCAGTGGAATATTCTGAACCCGTTCTTGCACCATTTGATGCCGGTGTTTCTGATAACAACACAGATAGTGAAGAGGAAGATGACATGATTGAGTTCACATATCAACGACTTCTTTTCAACAAACGAAAGAAGGATGACAAAGAAGATGCTGATCAAGATAATACAATTGTTTGGGATCTAATCATCAACCTGACACCTATGTGTCTCGCAATCCCTCTCGAAGATGATCCGTTGGCTGATTTTTCGGTATTTGAAGATATGTTTGGTGCTTGTGAATCTAGAGAAGACTTCATTCGTTCCTTGCCAGCTACCTTCAACGGCTCGTGATCTATCTTACTTCTCCTCAGCTTACAACGGGATGTACTCAAGGATATGTGGTGTAATTTTTCAAAGATTGTATGATGCCCGGTTTTGGGATTTGAATTGATTTATTGTTCCCATGTATAAGGATTGTTAGATGTTTTAGGCCAGAAAGCAGTCTTTTCTTGGCCATTTTTAGGATAGTTTAGTTTTGATTATCCCCGCTCTGTGGGAGATTTGATCCTGAAATTATTATGATGTAATTATTATTTAAGGGATTTTAGATCTCATAGCAAGGGATGGATGGTTGAGGGATAGAATCGCCGTAAGAGACTGGAGATGCTCTGTTGTTGCAGACTATGTAATGTTTTGCAGGCCTTAATACACAGTTAGTTTTCTTCAACTACCTCTTCTATTATAATTTGTTAAATGTCTTTGATGGATTGCGATTTTGCTTTGATACATTCACTAATACTGTCTATTGTTTGCAATCGGTAATTTGCATTGGTTGATAGTTCAGATTTCTCTTGACTTATGATCTATGCAATTAATGTTTGAAATGAATGTCTTCATCTAAAACATTTTATCTATTTCTGCAAATGATTCACAGTAATCATTAAGTTAATGTTAGTTTGTCAATTAGCATTCCAGATTCAGGATAAGCTTGTATGCACTTCATTCTTAAGTTATTGTTGGTTGAATATTTTCATTAATTATATCTTAAGTTATTGAGTCAAGGTCCAGTTTTGCATGTCTGTCAAATTGGTGAAAGGACTTAGTAATTTTTAGATCAAGTTATCTTGTACACAAACAAATCATTCCTGTTAGAATAGGCCTGACTTAGATTAGATTTCTTTTTCCAAGTTAGACTAACTTTTAGGATTAGGAAAACTCTTGTCTTTCTCCTTAGGAAGGTAGATCCTTCTCAGGATCAAATACACATAAGTGCCAGCGGAGGCCTTTGTATCCGTGGGTGTTAACCACACCAAACAACTCGAGGATAGGGTAAAAATTGCGTAGGATTATCTGAAGCCTTTGGCTGGGTTTTCATCCCCTGTTGTTTGCCTTGAACACCATTCCAGCACATGTTCAACCGAGGCATCAACAAATGGCGCTAGAAGGAGGGCCATGTACCAACCATGCCTAAACAGAACTTAAATAGACCCCCTCCAATAAGAGAACCAGTTGTTACACGTAGCCATACCCAAGCTTCAACGTCAACAGAACAACTAGTACAAAATTCTCAAAACATTCGTGCCACTCCTGTAATTGAGCAGGAAACCAGAAGGACTGATATTATCATCGTATCACCCACTAGAGGATCCCTCACACTTGAAGAAATACTCAAGGGTTCTTCTGATAGTGTTGCTAGGCTGCAACAAAGAATTGCTGGACAGCGTAATCTTGGACTAGTAGCAATTCAAGATCACCAGGATATTGAGCCGCAAGTCGATAATTCTCATAATCAGAATTCAGGTGGCCAAAATCCTGAACAACGTAATTCACCCCGCCAAAATCTGCTCCCAGATTTTAACCTTGACACATTGTTTGGGGAAGCACAAGAAGATCAACCGCAAGTGACAACTGGTGGACCACCACTGCCGCCACCTCCATCTTCATCTTCTTCATCTGACGAATCCTCAGATAGTGATTCATCCTCAAGCTCATCTTCAGAGGACATACCAATGGCCGAAGGTCAAAATAGACCCTGGTTGGCCCAGGATGCCGTTTTCATCCTGGGAGATCAACATAGACTCCCTAAAAACCCTGAAAAATGGCTTCCTAAGTTCGATCTCGATGAAAAGTCACCTGCACTAGATCACATAAAGACATTTATGCAAGCCATCGGGCTTAGAAACTTGATCCATGAGGATGTAGTTTGTAGGTTATTCCTTTATACCTTCCAATGGAAAGCATCCGTTTGGTACTTTGCCTTAGAAGCTAGGTCTATCACTTCATGGGATGACTTTGAGAATATATTCATGCAAAAGTTTGGAGATGATAAGACCCCCAAGACTTGGTAATTGATCCGTCTTCTATGAAAATCCAGGGTAAAGAAAGAGTGAAAGATTTTAATCAGAGGTTTTCATATCTAAAATATAGAATCCCTATTACTCTTCTTGCGGAAGAACTCCTGGTTGCATATTATGTGAAAGGTTTGCCGGTCCCCATAGCTATGTGGGTTAAACGGGCACACGAGGAAACCTTTCCAGAGGCCTTTGCTGAGGCCATCGAGGTTGAGAAAGACATTTTTTGGTCTGACGGATAACCTGGATACTTCAACAGATCAACCTTCCACCTCACGAAAGAAAACTGATGTTCCCACAAAACCTGTTCCACAAGACAAAGACCCTTTTGAAATGGGTGACATGAAGAAAATCCTCCAGAGGATTTCTAACGAAATGGTTGACCTCAAGAGAACTAATATAAAAAACTAGAACACAAATAGGGGATTCAACATACAACCATTTAGAAGGCCTTATCAACCTCAACAAAACCAGGTCCCACCCAATCCTAAGGAAGGGTTGAACTCTGAATAGATTTTGTCTATCTTTAAAGCCTTAGTTTCAGAACCCCATCATTCTGCTCAACATCCAGAATAGGAACTATAGGAGAATCAAGATCCTGAACCTTTGGATGAGGAAGAAGACCAACAGGTTAATACCATTAGCTTCTTTGCAGAACTTCCCATGGCTGAGGAAGAAGAAGAGCCTGAAACAGTGTTTAACATCCAACATCCCTACAACACGAGGAGTAAAGGACAACCAACTCAAGAAGCTTCTACCGCCACACCCACAGCGAACAGAGTCAAAACCACCATACAAAAAGATACACTTATTCCTGAGATAGAATATAACTTGATTGATGACTTAAAGAAGATGAAAGCCAATATCCCTGTATTTGAACTTTTGAAAATCCTCACTATGAGGGACAGTTTGCCCAAAAGCATAATTGTCAACAAACCCAGGGAGACTCAAAACAATAATCTGGAGACATACACCAAAACCAGCAGCCCAAAACTTGTTGGGAAAAGGACACCTCCCTTTTTGTTAACCTTTGAGATCGTTAACAGGAACGTTCGTAATTGTATGGTGGATTCAGGGGCTTCAGCCAATGTAATTCCCTTCTCAGTTTGCAAGAAGTTAAATGCTGCTTGGGAACCATGCCCTACTTAGATTGTTCAGCTGGATAGGTCCAAAGTGAAGGTAGTTGGGGAACTAAGGAATGTTATGTTAACTTTATTAGCTGACCACAGGATACATCAGACCGTGGACATCGTTGTGGCTGATATCCCAGAGATGTATGGGATGTGGCTAAGCAGAGATTGGTCGGAAAAACTTAAGGGCTACTTTGCAACCGATTGGTCTCACTTATGGCTTCCTTATAATGGGAGGCCAAACAGGATAAAGATTAGCAGGGAGCCTTATATGAAGCAGATTGTCACAGATTTGAATGACCCCAGTGAGCCAGCTGCATACCTTAGCTCACATGTGGAGCATTTCACTTTTGATACATTTTTCAGAGACTTACCTGCAGATTTGTCACCTGTTGAGAGTGCACAGAATCAATCTCAGATTGTCAATTTTACATCTGTTCCATTCTTAGGTGATATTGTACATAATGTTTATAGTGTGAATACCAATTTTAAGTTAGATTTGAATGCATGGACTTTGTTTTTCGATGGTTCCAGATCAAAAGATGGAGCTGGTGCAGGTTGTGTCCTCATCGACCAGAAAGGAACCAAAACAATGATTGCCTCCAGGCTGGAATTTGAGTGTACCAATAACATTGCTGAGTATGATGCCTTGGTTCAGGGACTCAGGAAAGCAATCGATATGAATGCCCAGGTAATTGAGTGTTATGGAGATTCAGAAATAATAGTTAAGCAGGTAAGAAACAAGATTCATTGCATATCTCCTCATTTGCTTAATTATCGAAATTTAGTTAGGGACTTAACATTAAGTCTGTCCCAAGATCTCAGAATTTCGATGCTGACCTGCTAGCTAATACTGCATCCAGACTGATACCTCCAGAAGGTTTGTCACCAGATACCTTTTCTATTGAATTAATGTACAGACCTTCGATCCCGGACAATATAACCAGTTGGAAAGTGTTTAATGACGATCAACAAATCCTAGATTTTCTTACAGCTCAGGACACGTTTCAAGACGTTGCTATTGATGAAAGCGAGCATGAAAAATCTTTAGCTGATCCCACTTACACTGCCAGTTTGATTCCTAACTCAATTGTCAACCTGGAAAATTTCTATGACCTACAAGATAAGTTCAAGCAAAAGGTAAATTGTAAGACTCATAGCTCTTCTCTCAATTATGAACAAGTGAATTTGGGAAGTGAGCAGAACCCTCGCATGGTTAACCTGGGGTTTACATTGAATCTTTCAATGACTCTTACATTATTAATTACATTAATGACATCTCCCGAAGGAGGAATACAATAATACAATAGACAAGTACAAGTAGAATATCTTCCGCAGTTACATTTCTTTAACACAACAGGGCAAGGCCACCAGGGCTAGGGCAGTTCAGGTAGTTGTAGGGCAAATGTGGGCAGCAAGCCTAGGACAGATTCGGGCAGCCCATAGGATAGCCGAGCAATGCCCAGAAAATTCGAGCAGTCTAGAGAAGGGGCCAAACAGTTAGTTGAGAGGTTCAGGTAGCCTCAGATAGACCTTGGGCAGCAGTAGAAGGTTGCGGGCAGCCTCAGGCAGCAATTCGGGTAGCAGGCAGAAATCCAGGCAACAAGTAGAAATATGAGCAGCAGTTCAGTAGTTCAATATTGTAGCACCTGGGTTGAGGTATGAAGTTACGTTGGAGGGTACATCCAACTATAGCCCTTGAAAGGCGAGGGCCACTTTAGTTCTTATGGAGAACAGGTTGTGGGAGTTTGCTAACTCCACGGTGACCCCACCGACAGATCCCAAGGACTTGGCCGTTTACAATTTAAAGGATCTCAAAGCTAGGAGGATCATCCTAGATGTAGTTGTTATCACATCCATGTTAGCTGGAGCTACCATGCTGCAGATTGTGTGGTCGGGGACCATACTATACTTTTTTTTTCCAGATCAGAGATCGGATGCCTTCAGGGGAGGCACATAGTTTTGTTCAGATTGCCCCAAGTAGACATATCAATGGGGACAGATGGTTTATTGTATTGTCCAGAGATGTATACATTATTGCCTACAGAGGCACCCTTCTTTGCCAGGCTTTGTATAAGCCCATTGAGACAATTGCCTAGCCATTTTTTTGATTGAGAGTACAGAGTATTGCTGGTTGGCCACTTATTACCCAGATTCAGCAGAGATCCAGCTTCAGAGTCGGCTTCAGCAGCAGGTATATGGTGCGGCAAGTATAGCATTTGATGTTTTATTGCTTATGTTGTTGATTAGACTTGTTTATACATGATAGTACACTGACTTTACATTATTATGTTGATGTGGTGATCTAGTTGTTATTATGATGTGTTTGGCCCTTGGTGATGTCAGTCCACCCCTTCAGTAGGCTCCTGTTTATGCACACTGGATCATATCCCCTTTTATTGGTATAGACTTGGTCACTTAGTCCCCCTAGGTAGCTGACTTTGGATCCACATTCACTTCCTCCATCCATCCGACCCATTCATGATTGATCTTTCCCGACTTGGATTCTGATTTGTGACCTTGAGGATCCCTTTCCCCACTGATCTCTGAGTATGCCATGACTCCCTGTCTTTTGTGCCTCAGCTCTTTAGTGTGTGAGATGCACTCTCAAACTTGGGATTTGCTCCTATCGATTGCCCCCGATGTTGCAATGCAGTTTAAGAGTGTGTAGCCTCACCGGGTGTTCCCCATTGGTCATCGAAGCATTTATGCTCACCCCCATTACTCTGTAGTATGAGCACCTTGATTATATCTAATGAGATATGTATGTAGCCCAAAAGGGCCTTGATGTAAAAAGAAATGAAGAAATGAAGAAATGTAAAGCAAGCCAAGAAGGCTAATAATGTAAATGTAAAATCTAACAAAAAGGCTAAGCATGAAATTCATTGTAAAATCCATGCAATGTGTTTGTAAACACACATGGACACAGGTCAACCGTACATATCAGCTTTGTAGTGGTTATTTCCTCACCTAGTCTTGCGGGGCAAGGAGGTGAAAGGGAGCAAGGGACAAGCTCAAGATTGTCCCCTAGAGTCTCAAGTTACGGTTTGCCGGACACCCAGTTTGGCGGCTCTAGAAAAGATCCTCACGGAGTCTTATTAAGGCACGGATGTGAGTTGTGAGGTACTTGTTAGATGACCAGTGGCGGTTTCCCTGCACTATACCCATTTGTGAGGCATCGCCCTTCCCCGTGTTTTGTCATGGTATGCTTATCTCAGTGGACCCCGCTTTCTCGATTCATCCAAAGGGTCACATGATCTTTGTCCTTGTCATCCCTTACCTTTCGCCTTGGTTCCCACATCACCCAAAATTAGCTAGGTGGTCAAGTCTATAGGATGTGCATAACAGTTTGAGTATTTTGGATGTGGTGGGCCCACCTCACCAGGGGCCTCATGTTTTTGAGATATTATGTATTTTTGACCACCATCTTGACATCATTTTGTTTAGTAATGTACTAACATGTATAAGGAAGCCTATTGATTCATATTGCTTACAGGTATTCAGCCAACACCATATTGACCAAATTTGACTTGGTCAAACTAGGTTGACCAAGCCAAAAATGGACCCGAAAAAATATTGCGATTGAAATTTCGATTTTGGTCACTTGTATTCTATTGGGGTCCCATATGAACCTCCAAGCATCAGAATTTGAAAATGTTGAGGTAGCGATGAGATTTTTAATTATTATGGGTCATTAATGACCTGTTTTAATTAAAAATCATGGATTTTGGGCAAACAGTGCCTAAGTGATGGATCGTGGTCGTTCAAGTGACCATATCAACTATATTTGGGGTCTACGATCGCATTGCGACAGACGGTTCGACAATCTGGACACTATAAGTGGGTCAAAAGCCCAATTTACACCTTCAGCAATAAAAACCTGCAGTTAATTAAAGGAAAAATCAAAATTTGGCAAAGGCAACTATGGCAAATGGCAAAATCAAAGGCTGGCTAATATAAGGGTGACTTATAAGGTAATTTCATGATGTTTGGACACTACATTTTTGAGGTGGGACCCCCACATTGGACAACTCACTCTAGAGGTCGAATTTGCCCATGGGGGCGTTTTTCTCCACCTTGGCAATTTTGATTTGGTTGTATTGTTGTATGTGGGACCTTGATGTATTGTGTTGGGGGATAAAACACCATATAGACACCCCCCAACCTTGTTCTATGTATTGTATGGACCCCATAATGGGTCCCCCACTCCACTTGTGTGCTCTAGAGGGCAATTCGCACCCCCTCAAGGAGGAATCTCCTCCATTCGATTTGATCATTGGGGATTAAATCCCAGCCTTCCATTTTGGAGAGAATAGGTTTTGAGGAGTGGCCTTTCTCTATAAGAGGAGGCACTCACCCCTTGTATAATCTCTCTTGGCATTTTAGACTTGCAATAGAAGAGAAAACGTTGGCAGCTCTTGCTTGGTCCTTGTGTGATACTCTCTTGAGGTCCTTGTGTGATACTCTCTTGAGATTGTTGATTTCCATACTATCTTGATGCACTAGAGTAGATTGTGGATGTTTCCAGCATTGTATTTCTCACCATTGTTTGCAGCAAGCACAAAGTTTTGGAGGAGGGTGCACCATTTGGCTACCACTGTTGCTCCACTCTCCAGGATCAGTAAAAAAGGGAAGTGTTTTTGCCATTTCAGCCAAGCATTTTCTCTCATCTTTTATTTGTATTGCTGTAGATTTCACTTGCTTGTCTTACTAATTTGATCTATGCCCATTGGTTTTGGCAGGCAAGGAAGATGAGTTGGTGGGAGTGAGCAAATCGAATTCACCAGGGGACTTCTACAACCACTTCTATTTGATCTTCGGGACGTACAACCTCATCAAAATCAAAGATATCAGCTGGTTCCAAGTAGGTGTTTCATCTTCTTCTCTTGTATTTCAATGTCTAGTTTGTTGAAGAGGGAAAATTCACATTAAAACCCTAAAAATTAAAATCTCTAAAATCCACCGTTAGAATTTATTTTGCTTGTAAACCCGCTTATGAAATGTTGTCAAAAACCTATATCTTAGGTTTCATTTAGTTTCGACTCCATTTACCCACTTAACCAAGCACTAGTCATTTTCTAAATTCGCCCCACTTGGGCAAACTGGCCAAACACGCCGTTGGGTATTTTTTTGGGTTCTGGGTACTATAGATTTGGATTGAAAACGTCATTTTATCTTAAGAAATCAAGTATCGTTTGTTGGAAGTGATTATAAACGCCAATTTCTCGCTGCCCTAGATCTATTTCACTCAATGTTTAACCTTTGTATTGGGCAGTTTTACTTCAGCACTTCACTTCCATTTTATTGTATCTCCTTAGACTATTTCAGCCATACAATCATTGTTCTAATCTTGTCATCTAATTATTTCTGATTGCTGGTCACTTATTACATCACCATTATTTCACTGCTTGTGTCCATCAGTTGGCTGAAATTAAACTTAGGAGCTCATCTACAATCACTCCTTGTTTTCATCTCTTATTCTTTTGGGATTTGGGTGTATTTTTGTCTCTCAACCATCACTGGTTGAGTGGGGTCTCCCCCTTGACTTGGCTAAGTGCCTCGTCTAAAGTGACAATAGCCTTTTCCGGTGTGACTTCCGTTAATTGAGCGGAGGACTTGGCCATTGCTGGTTACACCTTCCTAGCTGTCCACCCTCTACCATCCTTGTTGGGACACCTTACTACAACAGCTAGAGTTTGTGTGATAACAGTAGTGAAGGATCATTTGATCCCTCACATATTTGAGAAGAAGTCAGCTGGGGAGATGTGGGAGGCTTTGACAGGTTTATACCAGAGTAATGACCACAATAGGAAGATGGTGTTGAAGGATGAGCTCAGGAGCACTAAGATGTCCAGGATTACATAGGTTTGGGATAAGTTGGCAACAATTGGGGAGACATTGGGAGATCCAGAGTTTGTGAGGATTGCCCTTAATGGCTTTACCAAGCCATGGGAACCCTTCATCAAAGGGATCATTGCACGGGAGAATTTTTTTAACTGGGGGAGGTTGTGGGATGACTTCATCCAAGAGGAGATTTGAGAGGAATCTCCATTTGGAGGCCAACAGAAGGGTGATGATGAGGAGAATGTTGCTCTTGCTAGTCAGGTAAAAAGGAGCAAGGAAAGTACAGGTGGAGAGTCAACTTCACAGGTGGTGAAGAAGGACACGAGCAAATTCAAGTGCTTTGTGTGCTACGAGTGTGGCCACTATGCTTCACAATGTCCAGAACGGAAGAAAGGGAAGTGTATGTCTCAACAGGTAGCAACATATGTAGAAGCTCAAGTTAAGGAGTTTGCTGAGAAGTTTGAGAAGGATTTCTCGTTAGTCTCTTTTCTTTTTGGCATAGTTTTTGGTAGTGCCTGGTTCGTGGACAATGGGGCTTCTCGTCACATGACGTCGACACATAAGTTGTTCACTAGGTTGTTAGAGATAGACTCAAATTTGCATGTGGAGCTTGGCACCCATGCCAAGTGTGCTGTGAAAGGAGTTGGGACAGTCAAGTTTCAGCTAGAGTTAGGAGGATCTCTAGAGGTGACAGATGTGTTGTATGTACTGGAGCTGAAGATGATTTTGATCTCAATATTGGCATTGGAGGACAGTGGATACTTCATCTCTTTTGAGAGTAGTTGGGTTCTTATTCGACCGAAGGGATCTAGCATAGACTCAGAACGAGTTCTTGGTGCCAAAGAGGGCAAAGTATACAGGTTACAGGGAAAGTCTGTAGTTGGATCTAAGGGGATCTTGGATCGATGTCAGTAACAGAGGTCAAGGAGCATATGGCTCCGAAGGGTGAGTAGAGTTCACGGACTTCCAGTGTGGGGAGTAAACCTTCAGAGGGGAAGTTAGCCTCTTCTAGTTCAGCCAGGAGACCTAGTTGGTACGAGATGACATTGATGGATGCTCAGGAGTAGGAGAAGGCTCCTAGGAGCACATTGAGGGAGAGTAGGCCTTTGACAAAGTTTCCAAACTTCATGGCACTGATATGTAGCGTCATCGATTTGGTGACTTCCAGTGTTCAGTGAGTTGTTGAGTGTTGATTAATAGGGTTGGAAGGATGCCAATATGCAGGATGATATGTGTGACAGTGTGCCAAGGTAAGAGGGAGAGCCAGTTCTAGGTGGCTCTTCGAGAAGTACTTTCCTCACTAAGAGGGAGTGTTGATTATTGTAGCACCAGATTGGTACTTCTTCATAGGCTAGGTGTCAGGCATACAGGAGTCGTCTAGATTACCTCTCTAGGTACTTGATTGAGAGAGCAAGTGACTTTTGTATATATTTCCTAAGTCCTAGTTTAGGAAAAGCACATTAACTAACTTAATGTTGGCCAATGACTAAAAAGTGAACTTAAGATTAAGTCACAGCCCTTGATCTTAAGAGAGGCTTGAGATCTAATCTCAGCCATCAATCACTTTGGAGATTGAGGGTTAGGGTTTTGGTAATTGAGATGTTATAAAAGGAATCCTAAGGAGAGGAGAAGACACAATAGCTACACAAAGTGAGTGAGATCTCATTGATTGGTTGGAGGACTTTCAACCAAGTGTGTAGGGGTAGGGTCAGAGGAAAGGAGTAAGGGGCAGGAAAGGGATTAGCAACCAATAAGATCGAATGACTGATCTTGAGGTGTGATAGGCTATCTTTCTGTCTTTGTATTATTCCTCAGTGGGCGATTATCCCAGGACAGGAGCCCATGATTTTATCTTAATAAAATCACAAATTGCTGGTTTTTTCCCCTTTGGGGTTTTCCAGGGTAAATTCATGTGTCAAATGTGTGAATGATTCCCTGATTTTTTTTTTTTTTCTACTGCGTAATGAGTTAAATTATCAGTGTATTTTCTTTTATAATTTAACCAGTATATTATCGAGAACGAGAATCATATATGGTATGTGAAATTTAACAGGGACTTGGCACATTCCTTGTACGTTGATCCAATGATTTTTTGCTTCAATTTTCATATGCATCTTAGACGTGTTTGTGACCTAATCTCCCAAAGTGTTTAACCATTGAGTACCCATAACAACATTAGCTCCTGCCAATGCAACCACATAGAAGTCATAAGTTACGTCATGGTTTTCCAGTAGTACCTCTTGACCCTTGGGCATTGCCTTGCACTCCATGGTAGAGTTGTTTGCAACATAAATTTGGAAGTTGTCCAACGGAATAATTTTCCAACCTGTTCCGATGTTGTCGTATGATCAATGAAGTTGTGACTCGTGAGAACTTCTCCTATCAGTAAGGGAGACATTGGTTCTCCATTTTATTCTTCATTTTACTCCTAGGAGTTCATGTTGGGTGAACCCTAACATGCCCTGCAAAGAAACTATAGGAATGGTTGTCTCTCATTAGCAGCTTCCTCGTTGTCATCTTATATTGGTTCCCCTGGTTCATCTTATATTGTATCCTCTGGTTCATAAAGGACTTCATCATGCTGATTTCTGCTCAGAGTGTTGCATTTATGGTCCCCTGACCATTTTTCTTTGCATCTGAAAAAAAGACCTTTATATCTCAAATCTGCAATGCTCGTTGGGTCTGACACTCTACTTCTTGATTATGTATGGGCACAATTAAATTTATTATTATTCCGTGTCTCTAATCTGTTGTCTGATTCCTGGGCAGCTCTTGTTTGACCTTTGAATGGTTGGCTCATTGTAGGGTGGCCTCTAACAACATCTGCATATTGCTCAACGTTTTGAATAACATCCTCCAGAGTGACTGGTTTTGTACTGTTAACAAATTCTTTGATGTGGTCTTTCAACGCATCGATGTACATATCTGCTGCCCTACCTGGTGCCAGGTTTTCCACTAACATGCTAGCTTGTTTGAATTCTTTAGAGTAAATGGTCGCGATCACCATTTGCCTCATATTTTTTAGAGCCAAAAAAAATTCCTTTTGGGTGAGGGTTTCAAAAGTTTGATAAAATTTTGTCACAAAACCCTCTAATTTGAATATAGCAAAGCACTCTGCTTCCTTAATCTCTTGTTCTATCATATGCACCCTGTTGTTGCCGAGATGCACACTTGGGGGGGGATGCATCATAAATATTTCGAAGTTGCTCAGTGTGGCCTTGGGGGCAAACAAAGAGTCAGGTGTTGTCACCTGATCCCGACTTCTCCGTTTAGGCAAACTCCTAACGAAGCCAAGGGGGGTAGATCCTACTAAAAAAGTTGCTAAGGCTTTTTAAGTTTAAGTTTGAATGATTTTAGAAATAGTGTTGTTTTTAGGAGTTGTTTGAATTGAGACAAATTGGAACCAAGTCTTTGATTTATGCAAAATTAAACCAAGTTTTCATTCGCCAAATTAAATTAATGGCACATCCACAACATATAAAATAAATGACAACAATAACTTTGCCGATTTAATCAAAATAACATCCACAACATGATATCATAAGATGAACAACAATTTGAGATAGATAAAAAGCAAAGACTTGAAAAATTGTTGCTGATGAAAGACCAGTGCTAATGGAGTCACTATTTGTTGGAGTGCTAAAAGAACTATTTTGCGAATGCTTCTTGGTTTATTTTATTATATATTTTGAAAGATGAGGTTGATTTATTGTGGGATGGGGGGATTCCCGATATACCTTGCGGTACAGGGAATATGTTCGGAATGTGATCTAGATGGCTTCGTACAAAGACGTGTGGGCTGGAATGGAGTCTTGAGAGCGGTGTTCAACACTACACCAACAAGGGTGTAGTTTAACTGTGCTCTGAGGTCGCCTCCCAGTTGTTCTCGCTTCCTTAGTCGAAATTTCCCCACTTTCGACCACTATCGAGGCAACGTTGGATTTTCATTGGTTTGCGGGACTTGATTTTATAAATGAGTGGATTAATTAAAATGTGAAAATTTGGTAAGTGCGAAACAACCGTTTTTGATATCCCAAAGCTTAGACTAGCCTGCGATGGGTAGAGCATACACGGTGTTTGCAAAACGTTAATTCCAATTTTATTGACTCTCTAACAAAGAGCACTCTTGATCTGCTAAACACGAGATTCAAGAGATTTTAAGGAGTCTTAAGACTCACAGAAATTGTAAATGCAAAGATACATAAAGTAAAAACTTGAAATGATCTAAATTCTACCCAAGAATCTCTTTCAGGACCAGGACCGTACTCGGGAGAGCAAGGGGGTTAGTAAGAAAAAGTAAACTCTTCGACAAAGAGCACTTTTGATTCGCAAATGGTGAGATTCAAGAGATTTTTATGCTTTTTAAAACTTTATCAAAAAAAGAAAGATGTAAAGATTCAATTAATCAAAACTAGCTAACTTGTAAAAAAGGAAACTTTTTGATGATTTTGATACTTATAAAAAAAAGAGGTAAGCTCTTTAAACTAAGCAAAGGTAAACTTTTTGTAAGCAAAACTTTTGAGTAAATAAAACTAATCTAACATGCTAGTATTCTAATTTTGTGCAGGTAAAAAGCAAAATAACTGGAAAGATACGGGCTTCCCCCAAATGGGGGAAGAAGGGCGTGGGAGCCGTAATCCCACTTGATTTTTAATTAGACTTTATTGCAAAAATTATGAACAACTCTCCGATAGAGAGTGCTCTTGATCTGCTTAAATTGCGAGATTCAAGAGACTTTAGGCCTTTCAAGAAGGCAAAGAGATAGCAAGGGATTGAAGAGGAAAGATATTTTATGAGTTAATGCTCGAAAAGGGGCTTCTTTCCTTGCTTTCCTGTAAAACAAACAAGAAAAGCCAGCAAACACAAAGAATTGTTAATGCATTAGTACATGAATATACATAAAAATTTTTACACTTTAGTACTTGAAAAAAAGTATTCAAAGATTGCTACAAGTACTTTAATGGAAACTAGATATAACTTATGAATAACTTGAAATTGTTTTTAGATCTAGTATTGAAGCAAATAGAATCTAAAGAATAAGCACTTTTAGATCTAGATCTACTTGCTTTTTGTAAACAAAATAAAGGAAAAGAGTTTGATTTTGATTTAAAGAGAGGTGAGAAAAGTGGAACCAATCGCAATCTTGAGGATTGTGGAGGCTTATGGAGATCTACAAAAACGATTTATTAGCATGTGATCACTTTGTTCATACTGTTGGAGAGGAAGAGAATCCAACTTAGGTTCGCTTCCAAATCAACCTAGATCCTGCAACAAACTCTCATACACTTACAAGAACAAATGGATTAAATCTAGAAGATATAGATAGTAAGAAAAGATGAATAGTAATTGTATATTCGACTACGCATACTACTCTCTATTCTTTCACTAACATATCAAAAGCAAGCAAGTCAAAGACTATGAATGAATGCTTCTATGGGCTCAAAGGGCTTCTTAGCTAAACAATCCACAAATTCACAATAATAAGCAGATGAAAGCAAAACAAGATTATACCTTAAACATAGACACGCGACACAATATGGATCTTGCACACCTCATTGACCTCCAAAGTCTCAACAAATTCTATTAATCAAAATGGGAGCTTGATACAATACAGAGGCAGAGGTTCGATGCTTAATCCACGTTGAAGAATGGAGCATAACCCTGCTTTTATAGCCGAATACAAGGAGAGGGGTGCGCATGGGAGAGGGAGGCGCATCCCTTGATGTGAGGAGAGATCCACGTTAAATTGAATGCTTGGATCCTTGGTTGGTGTGAGGGGATGAGGTGGCTGCCACCTCATGAGAGGGGCGCCCCTCTCACTTTGTAACCATCACCCCTTCCTTTATGAGCTTCAATTGCATGGAGTGATGCCCACATGAGGAGGAAGGGTGCTCCTTTAATAAGATAAAACCCATTCGCTATCCTAATTTGATTTATGACATGTGCATTAATCCAATAACATGGTTGCCCTTCATTAGAAATCATAGGCCACCTTTTCCATACCTTTTTTTATTCATTTTCTGGATTTTTGTCTTTTGTGCATTTTGTAGCACACTTAGCCTTTAAGTGCCATTTTGTAGCATCTTTAAGAAAAATTGCCATAAATGACAATTTAATTGCCCGAAACCCAGGAAAAGTGGGTCCTAGGTTAAAGAGGATGCTCTGAGCGTGAAAATGAGCATCCCCACGCCAAATTCTGCCTCCAGACCATGCTTTTATTACACTTTGAATTTTTCCAATGAAACCATTAACAATGATCTAATTTTCCGGAAAAAAAATATTTTTATCGAAATTGACTCAAACACCTAGGGGACCTAGTGCATGTCCATACGACTTATTATTGATTGCTAGCATGTAAAAATACATAGACGCATAGACTTTAATAACCTCCCGGTTCGACCACCATGGTAAATACTCCAACTTTGGAGGTGTGAGTGAAAAACTTAGGTCTCTATCCTAAAATAGCCGTCTAAGTGCTATCTTCCTCCCATGTGCAATCTTTGCATCCATGTGAGGAGGGACTCTATGTGAGGGCCTCGGTCCTCTAGTGAGCCACTCTTTAGTGTAGAACTTGGGGTTCAAGGAGTGGGCCAAGTAATGCAAAGGTATGCAATTCTTATCCCACCCGGAGATAAGAATATCCTGAATCATGGTCCATAAGTTCTCTGCCGATGTCCCATACTCGAGACACTCATTCTCCATGACAATGGACCTCATGGACTCAATCATGGAATCCCACCCCTCATAAACATCTGCTAGGATGGGCTGGTTTGTGTCTGCAAACCGCAACAAAGAAATGATTGGCTCCATGATCTTAATGCTAAGATCTACCGTGTCCCACCAACCATCATCTAACACCGTTTCCTTCACCTTTTGTGAAGCAATCTGATCCATCTTTCTCCAAAAAGACCAAAACTCTGAAATCACCATGGACCCAAGAGCGGTTTTGACCTCCCTCAACCTCTCGAGCATGATGAATGAGGAAGCAAACTGAGTATCTGCAATCTTCAGCAATGAAAGCTATGTACTCTTTGTAGATGGTGAGGGCATTTGTGTGGTTTTGTACAAAGTTACAGATATGGCGTGCATTCTCAATAAGGTTGCCAATCCATGTCACTCCTGAAGCAATAAATTTCAGTGCTAAATTCAAGGAATGGATAATGCAAGGTGCCCAAAAAACCTGTAAGAGCAATAAAAGCATGTATAGATGACTCTACAACACTAACATTGCAATGACCAAATTAGAAATGAAAGGTGTCCAAAATGAACATACCTGTGGATATTTAGCTTCCACAATCATGCCAGCAGCCTTGCAAACCGGTGCATTGTCCATGATGATTTGTACACAAGAATCAACACCTACTTCTTCAATGGTTTTGATGAATAAATCACCCATATACTGTGCATCCTTGTATTTCCCAAGAGCATCCACCGCTTTCAAGAACACCGGTCCATTTTGGGAAGATACCATGAAATTGATGAGTGGATGGCGTGCTGGATCCGTCCATCCATCAGAAACAATACTCACACCGGATGAGGGCCATGTTGTTCTAATTGGCTCAAGAATTTTATCTACCTCTTTCTTTGCTTTAACCAACAACGTGGTTCTAAGCTTCTCTAAACTAGGAGTTGCATAACCACTTGGAGCTCATTCCAGGATACTTTTACACATCTCAATAAACAATGGTGACCGTGCAACATTGAATGATGAAGTTGAGGTAGAAGAAAAATGCAATGGTAAGGTCCACCTCTTCTCGCGCCTCTTGTTGGAAAATCCTATCCATTGGACCACTTGTAGATTGCCTCTTTCTTGTTTGATAAGTATGCCCACTCCCATGAATGCTAGGTGGAAATGGAGGCTTGGTGCTAGAGGATTTCCTCAAGAATGGAAGAGGATCATCCTCTTTTTTCTTGCTTGCTGCTGCCACCTTCCCTAAGCCAACATGATCCTCTCTTTCCATATCCCTCCTTTGGTTAACACTCACTGCTTTGCATGAAGAAATCCCACAAGAAGGATTCAAGGAAGGGCCAACAAATGGCCCTTAACCCGGAAATATGTGCTCTTGAACTCATTCTTGCAAAAATTGCATCTCCAAGACACATTGCCTCCCCCACTAAGCTTTGCCCCAGGCCCATCTTTCCTCGTCACATACTTCCACAAAGGGTATTTTTTTTCTTGGGCTTGTTGTCTTGCTAAAACAGGGTTAAATGGAGCATGAGCTCCACTAGCAGCAGATGGAGCACTTGAAGGAGGAGGAGAACTGCTTGTGCTTGGAGGAATAGGAGGGGAGGCACTAGATGGTGCATTTCTCCCTTTCCTTTGCCCCTTAGCTCCTGCCCTAGCTGATTGAGACATTCCCTTTCTTGTTTGATGGTTGAGCTTGCAATCCTCTCCACAAATCCACCCCCAATGCACTTGGATTCCCTTGGATAGCCTTCAAATCTCCTTCAAATCTCCTTCACCTGCACATAAAAGCCACTCTCAACCTTCTCCTTACTTGCAAATGACAAAAAGAAAGTGAAAACGGTTTTAAACTAAACCTGGGCGCACTTTTCCGCGGAAAGCGTGTCCTGTTTTCGGGACACGAACCCGACAGTCGGGGACACGATGTGAAATCGTGTTTGATTCGACTTTTGGTTGTGTCCCGATTTTGGACACGACCCAAAGTTGAATCGGACACGATTTCACATCGTGTCGTGTCCGATTCGACCCCCACGAGACACGATGGGGGTTTTGGACAAATCCGGTTTCTTAGGTGAGCACCGATGAGCAAGTGGCTGATGTGTTGACTAAGCCTCTGTCTCGAGTGAAGTTTGAGTACTTCCGTGACAAGCTTGGTGTGGTTCGAAAGGACCTTCCTCGAAAGGGGGAGCAGTAATGATGATGTTGCAGTGGGATTGTATCATCCCTGGACACATGGCCTAAGGGATCCCCAGACCTTTGCCAAAAGTGATTTATAGCAAAAGTTCCACGATGACTAGGTTCTGCTATACAAAGCCCTAGCTTTCAAATTGTCGCAAGTGAAACAAGTGTCGTAAATGCCATACACTGCCTTCCTTCAGGCTAGCTTTGATACCATGTTAAGATTCAATATGCTAAGATAGATAACATCAATAATTTCACAACAATAGCATATACAGGATCACCGAAAGAATAACAAGCACAACATAAACACAAGAGACACCAATTTATCCTGGGAAACCCTCTAGCGGAAGAAAACCCAGCAAAACTTCCTCAATATAGATGATCAAAAGTACAAAGACAAAACCCCAAACAAGTGCTCCTTCTCCTTGCAGATCTCTCTCTCTCTCTCTCTCTCTCCTATGCGAATTATACAAGTGTGTGTGTGAATAAATGAATAAATTAGAGAGCGTAGCTCTCTATTTATACATTCACTTCTACTTTAATTTTACAACTTGACATGTTGGCCTCAACTAACTTTACCACTCAATTAATGCTCACTGGGCCGACTCCTCTAGGGGACTTAAAAACCCCTTTACATTTGACTCTAGGGGGATCTATTCCCCCGACTTATAAGGGAGGATTTACCTCAATGACTTTACATAACCAAATACAATAATAACATCCTGACGGAGGAATAAAACATCTCCGAATAAATTACAATAATAAAATACAATAGAATATTCTTCGAAGTTACAATATTTCAACAGTCCTTACCCCAAAATATTATTCTCCAACTTGGTTGGCTCAACCTGCACCTGGGGGTGGATTTAGCTAATAACCACACATAGATCCAGAGGTGCAAAATAGGTATTTGCTTGCATTAGACAAGTTGGTCCCTGATGAGGAGGAGTGTGCTCAAGCACAAAGTGAATTTTGAGCCAATACATTAGTGAACATGGAGTCTTTGGTACCCTGCATGCAACCAAAGAATGAGATAGGTTGAATCCTATCCGTTGGGTGAACATGTATGGCTCTAGTACCACATATTTGCATAAATTGGCGGTGAGGGTGCTTTCACAGGTTGTTAATAGTTCTTCTGCAGAGAGGTGTTGGATACAACTTCATCCACAACGTCAAGAGAAACCGTTTGAATGTAGAATGGGTAGAAATCTTGGTTTATGTGCGCTACAACTTGAGGTTGTTGTTCCGTTATTGTGTGGCGGCCAAGAATGATAGAACATATTTGACTTGGTACAACAATCCAGAGGAGGCTAATGTGGAGGATGGAGCCATAGCATTGGAGCACATGGAGGCTGAACTATTGGGTGATCATGATGGTGATCCAATTTGTACAAGAGAGATGCCACCCCCAACCACCATCAGGTTTCCAGATGCAGGAATTTTGCCTTTAGCTTCACAACGTCCAGCAATCCGTGGGGGCCATTCATCTTCTTCTCATGTTCCACAATCACTTCCAGCAGCTCCTATTCCACCTAGACCACGAGACAAGAAATTGGAAGTTTCTTGTGGCAAGAGGAAAGCTTAGTAGATACTATCATAGTACTTTGTCTTTCATGTTTATTATGGGCTATTTTGTAAACATTACTACTTTGAACTTTGATGGTGACCTTTGAATCTTGAACCTACCTTTGAAGTTTAAACTTTAAATTGTTGATTGCATCTTACAACTCTTTGGTATTGAATATGATATTATGATGCTTTGTTTCATTTCATGGTTGATGTTATCTGTTCGAGTTTGTTGATGGCAAATATTATATGTTGAAATTTGAAGGTTGATGTTGATGATTGATGATTGATCATTTAATGACAATGTTATAAGTTATAGCTCCCAGATGATTGATGTTATATCAATATGTGTATTAAATGGTTATATCTATGTTTTCATGTTTTCTATAGCTAATTTGGCATAATACATGTTTTTTTAATATATATGCATCAAAATATATTAGAATATGTATTATATAAAAAACGCTCCCAAAACACAATCTTTTGAAAATTTCTCTTTCCGTTCCCGCTCGTGCTCCCACTCCCACTCCCACTCCTGCTCCCGCTCCTGCTTCCCGCTCCCGCTCCTGCTTCCCGCTCCTGCTCCTCACTCCCCTCTCCCAACAACGTAGTGATATAGCACTTGGATGGGCTAGATCTTGGGCTGGGGGGGTAATTCACCCATATTTCTCGATGTAACTTGACGCTGAATGAGGTTAGAGAAAATTTCTCAAGAGGAGTTATAGGATCCTTGAAAAGTTAAGGAATGTGATAGAATATAAGAGCAACGGATTTGAATGCTAGAGAGAGATTATTCACAACAATACTTACAAGTTCTAGATTTGATTTTCATTCTCCTCTTTGCTCGAGTAATGTCAGTGATCGATTTTTAAACTCTTCAATATACTTCTCAATTGTGTCGAAATCAACCATCTTGAGGTTAGAAATTTCAATTTCAAGTCGTTTGACTCGAGTAGGATTAATTGTTCCAAAGGAGTTTGAAGGTATCTCATATTTTCTTTACACCTTTCTTATCCTTTGTATGATGAATGAGATCAAGGTCAACATAAAGAGTGATCAACCCAAGAACTTTGCCCTTCTACAAACATATTAGGTCACACCGATCATCATCTTCAATAGGAAGTGGCCTCGCCAAGTACATCCATAGACATATCCCTCGAAGTAGGGTAGTCATTTGATCTACCTAGAATGATAATTGGCCCCATTTAGACGGGGAAATAACTGATTTGAATAGATAGGTTCGACAACAATAGAATTAAGGCTCATTATGGAATGAGGTCTTTAGAAATTTGCCTTCATAAATCCAAATGATACAAAACCCTAGGTAACTTTAGGAATGAATGCAATGGGCTTAAAGAAGGGTGAAAAGTACCAAAGGACACCCTAGAGGATGGCACAACCCTAGATTAAGGTTTATATCTCTAGAATCCCTAAAGAAACCTTAGAAGAGACTATCCAAGAAAACCCTAGTTATGTACTGTAACAAAGATGCCACTAGCCAATAGTTTTTGTATCAGCCAAAAGAATTTAGAGTAAGGCTCACACCATCTCTAATACCATGTTGAGATTTATAAAGGTCAACAAAATAATCAATGGAACCAAATCTCATCCAATTTCTAAAATTGCCTCCTCACAAGTGTGCTAGAGAGAGAGTGCAAAAGCCAAGCACAAGTGCTTAAAACATAAAACATACACAAGTGCATCTAAGAGAAAAATGCTAAGCTTAAGTGCCTTTAGGCTTATAACACTTGGTATTTCAGATCAAGAAGATCACAAGATGAGTTCATACAAATGAGGGCTTGAGTTGTGTATTTTACTATTTAGTGAGGTGTCCCTTCAAGAGGGGCTTCTAGGTCCACAAAATAAGGGCACACACCCCAAGAGAGTTATTGAGCCTATATATCAAGTTTGACTCTATTGGCTTAAACTGTAACCTAGTATATAATAGATGGAATAAAATATGGCTTTAGTCATAATTACAAGTACATAGTGATACATATGAATGGGCTGTTGCCACTTGTACAAATCACACCATTAACTCCAAGGATGTAATCCTTCTTATGTCTTCAAGCAGGCTAAACGTGTTAGAGTTCCTAATGCTTATGAATCCAATTGTCACCCCTAGGTAGGTGAATGAATCATTACAATTTCCTATCTAAAAATCCAAGATATTAGGAATATGAGCCAAAACTCTTATGCTAAGATGTTGATTGCATGTAAGAAGCATTTGGTTTATTTCACCATACCCCCCTCACCCCCCCCCAAAAAAAAAGAAATTCGAAGAAACTGGTCCAAAATGTTTTTGAATCTTCTGGTTATTATTGTCAAAGCTGCTCCCAAAAGTATTGTGTCATCAACAAACTGTGCACGATTGATATTTTTTTATGTCGCTCGCTATCAACGATAGAGTATATCAAATCTTTTTACAAGTTCTTGTTTTGGTATTTATAACTTGTTCTAGTTGTTAGTGCAAAAAGAGTAAATACTTTTTCTTGCAATGCTTGATAGAACAGTTATTCCCTAGCATTGCAATGACTTTGTTCCTAGGGAGCCCCCGTTCCAGAGGTTTAGATATATTGGTATTTCAGGCATTCATATCACGGCTATCATGTGCCTATATGAGTCCTTCCTTGGTAGACTCTGCTTAGCTCACAGAGTATTAGACATAATTAGGAGCACAATTGGGGTAAAGTAGGGTTGTCGTCCTTCACCTACACTGTTTGGGATATACATCGATAAGTTGGAGTCTTTTCTCGAAGAGCATATCGATGTAGGGGAGGGGTGCTTTCTTCACTAGGTTTTGATATCCATCCTCCTTTTTGTTAATGACATGGTCCTCTTATACTCCACCTTGGGTGGATACAGAGACAACTTGATGTGTTATCCAGTTTTTGTGATCTTCATTAGTCGAGGATTAGTCTTGGCAAAACCTAGGTTATGATCTTCAATGGGTGGAAATCCATCCTCTTAGAGTATCATTTTGATTTTTGGGGTGTCGAAATCGAGATCATCACTAATTACACTTACATAAAGGTCTTGTTCTTTGGTTTGAGGAAAGCCCTCCAGCCCTGGATCAATTAGAGTTATGGATCCCTCACTCTTCTCAAATGCTAGTGCTTCTAGAACCATTTTCAGGACACTCAGTCTAAAATGGACCTCATGGATAACCTCATCAGACCCTTGGTTCTTATGGTTTAGATTATGGGGACCTAGTTTATTGGAGTCAAACTAGGTCATGATAAACAGAGTTCAAATTCTCATGCTTCGTTGCATCATCAGATGCAAGAGTATAGTTCCCTAGGCCATTTGTTAGGCAAAGTTTATCTTTGAACTGGTTTCCCTTTTGCACTGGGTTCAGTGCTTTTCAGACTCATTAGCTGGCAGGGATTGTATCCTCATCTTGCTCTTGTTACTCGGAGGCCATAGCCACTAGTAGTACCTCTGGTTGAGCTTGTTGTTGGTTTGTGGAGGCTACCCATCTACTTCAGTCCATTGGTATCTAGATAGACTGCCTCCCTCCATTCAGATATTTTCTGGGCGTTCCTAGTCGACTCCTACCAAATTGGTAGGAGTTGAATAGGATCATCATAGAGGACATTGTTAGACAATGTATTTAGGTGACTTGGATCAACCCACCAGGCATGTTAAGCCCCAAGTTGGCCTTCTGTGCAGAGCACTTCTTAGTGCTAAGAGATGGCGTTGTTCATCTGCCATCATTCTTCAACATTGGATGCATGCTCTTTGGATCCCCTTTGGGCAGTTTGGGCCCTGTCAAGCTAATCACAGCTTTATTTCTGGTGCTTCCTACAGATAGAGGTACCAAGAAACAGGCATAAATCAACACTACATCAACTGTTAGATCTGTGAGACCTCAGAAGGCCTTTCGTGCTTGACCAACAAAACCCTCACTGACATGTTGCCTCAAACCCCATGGTGGCTCATACCTCACTAGCAGTCAGGATACCTCCCCAGATCTACACTGAGGGTTGCTGCACCCTGGCATCAACACCTGTTTCAGACAAGATCCCTGCTTATACAGTTCATCTCATTAGACATCTATCACAAGTGTCTTCTCTATGGCCTCAGATTTTAGGAGAGATCGCATCAGGGGGGTTTGATCTACCCCTAGGCAAGCCATCACCCTTGATAGTGGAGATGTCTTTCTTCAGTTCTCCTCATCACTTGCACATAGATGCACTATTGATCTATTACACCGCCCCATGCTTTGAGGTTGTAGGCTTTAGGTCTTTTACAGCACTGGCTAGTTTTGCTTTTATCATGTTTTCTTGAGGAGCAGCCTTTGCATTCCCAATTTGTATCTCGCACTATTGTACCTAGCAGTCTCATTGACCTATTTATGGTCATTTTTGGACATGAATAAAATTATCTTATCTTATCTTATCTTATCTGTTCTGATCAGGTACAGCGGTAAAGACTTTTATCATTATGCTACATCAAGAAATGCTGATACAAAGTTGAACATCAAATATCCCTACGGAAATATTTCCATCTGCCGAGTCATTGAGGTACCTAGCCAGGGTGCTCACCTGGTTCTCTAGGAGGATATTCCGAATACGGGGTTTATCCATGTCAATCTTACATCTGCTCAAAATAAACACTGGAAACAGTGTAGCTTATGGAAATAAATCTCTTCTAAAGAAAATAAAGCTATAGTCTGTTTATGCTTTTTCTGTGTGTTCTTGAAATACTTTTTCATTAAAATCTCTGTATTTTTCTGCTCCTTTATACAGAAATTTAAATAACTGAAATCGATGTGATACAGTAATGGACGGTCTGTTGACCGGTAAAAAACTGCAATAACATAAGTGCAGAGAATGGAGAGGCAAAGGCTGTGTTTTGAAACAGGCCTTGATTAATAAATTTTGTGAAACAGAATGAGGTGCTTATCCAAGGATTTGAGCTTGACCAAATGTGAATTGTGGAGGCAAGGCTATACTTTTATACAACATGGAGTGCAATGTAAATATTGACAGTGTCAATATCCATAATGAGGTAAATACAAATTTCAGAGGGATATACTATTGAGCAATACCTTGTTCAATATTGGAGTGAGCCAATGCCGAGACCACAAGCAGTGCTTCTTAATACAACCAATTTATCAGAAGGCTGAACTCCATAGATGCATTTAATCAGCGCAACAGAGAGTTACTCAGTGGGCTTAAGATTCAAAATATCAAGGATGAGATGGAGAGCAGACTATGAATGGGCTCGGCTGGCTCTAGAAGATTCACAACAGCAGAAAGATGCATTTGTGCAACAGCAAACTCATGTAATCACTGGAAAATGTAAGTTGAGCTAGAATGTTTGCACTTTACCTCCCTTCAATGGCGAATTGTGGACCAACATTGAGCTTGTAGTCTCTCAGATTTCTCTTTGTTCCAGCAGGATCCCCTTTAATGGCCTCGAAGAACAGCCATGATGGCCTCTTCAAATTTTTTTCTCCTTCAGACTTATACAATTGCCAAACAAGTTTTAGTGAGGAGGGCAATTAGGACGTGAAATGAACCTCTAGCCATGGTTGGATTGTCTTTCAAATGCCAGAATTGATACAGTAGCTCTTTGAAATAGCAGACTCCTTCTTTTCTCCTTTGAATTCTTGTCTGAAGAACTTGCGAAACATGTCTTTGCAAATGAATCTCCAATAAAGTCGAATTAGTGTCTCTCCTTATATGCGCACTCTTCTTTAATCTTCTGTTCTTGATACAGGCTGCGGTGGCTTGGCGGCGGTTAACAAAAGCTATGGCTTTGCCTCCTTTACAAGCAACAGCTTTTCAGTTCCTTTGACAGTGGCTAGCAGAAATTCTGGAGGTTGCTTTCTTCCTTAAAACAGTGGCTGCAAATAAATGGTGGATGCAAATAAATGCTAGTATCTAAATGTAACTTTCAACTTTAATATACCCTCTCCTCATTATCTACTAGCATTCCCACTCTTCCCACTCTGATACCATGTTATTTGTCTAAATACTCAAGAAAGCTTGAAAACATGATTGGAAACGGACACAATGGACTTGTAAAAAATATATCATTTATTATAATGAAGGTATTTGATACAATGGGGTTGGTTCTCTTTAACATCATTGATATGGTAGTTATCCTACTATTACAACGCAACTACCTTATTATCTAACTATCATTTTATTAGTTACTTATACGAATGCGACTTCATTACATCAAGTAAGCCTTATATACTAACAGATAATGTCCAAGCATCTAGATAAAAATTGAACTGAAAACCACCTCAACCTGAGGGCTTTGTCTTTTTCATGAGAGAATAACACTAGATCTCCTCTCTGGTGACCGTCTGGTTGAGTTTCCTATTTATTTCTGGTGTTATCAGGTTAGGAATGTGTTGGAGATTGGCTTCTTGAGCTTGCGATCCCTCTGAATCATCTTGACTCTTCAGAGAACATATTTGGAAGAATTCAAAGGCCTTCCTTTTTGATTGACTAATTAAAAGGCTTTCTTATTCCTTGTGTGTTCCTTTTTTTTTCCTTTTCTTTGTTTTTAGGATGTCACAGTTTCCACACTGGAAGTATTTGGTACCCATTCTGTACAATCTGTCCCACTTCCAGTACAGATACTTATCCATCCAGATCCATATCTGGTAAAAGCTTAGATCAGATATCACAGTTCCTAATGTTTGAATCCATCGAGAATTTTATAAAGAGGTCTTGTAAGTAGATACTAGTGATGGGAACATCATTTAATTTGTCTTGGCATGACATGGATGTATGAGACTGACATTGCTAATTTACTTGATGCAGGTGTCATATCCTTATCATGGCCGGGATATCAATTGTACATTACAGATGCACTCTTCTCTTGTTCAGCGGTTGTCGTTAGAAAAGGAACTAGAGGTTTGCTACTTGCATATTATGTTATTAGATGGTATCAAACAATGATGGTGATTGATTTCTTTCACCTTCTTGGAAAGAGGTTAGAATTTCCTGGGATTGGGCTTATTGTGTAACAAGGATGGTAATCCATTCCTAAGGAACTGGTTTTTGGGGTGGAAGGACATTATAATGATCAAGAGGCCTATTGTCCACAACAATAAAAGAATATACATTGTTTTCCTTATATGTTCCTTGTATGTGAATTTGTTTCTTGCACAGTGGGCACCACTCCTGGTTCATTTTTCTATTTCTCCAACAAGAGTATCTTGGTTCTTACTCATTGGATAGTAAATTATCAAGTATTTGGTGTGTCTACCCTTGCAATAGTAAAATATTTTGATCTTGAAGTTCATGTCAAGCTAAATATTTCTGTAAGAATGTGCCTTGTCTTGGTTAAGGAAATGTTTTTCTTAAGCCAGGAATCATTTTTGTTTGTTGCATATACAGTTTTAGGCACAAATTTTGTCATGTTCATTTTGTACCTTCTTAAATTTGGTTGGATATCTTTCTTTCTTATTATCCTATCCTTTTATCAGGCTCACGAGGGTTGTGTTAATGCACTAGCATGGAATTCAAAAGGTTCTCTTCTAGTGTCTGGATCAGATGATGCAAAGGTATTGCGACAAAATCACTCTGTTTAACTTTTCTGTCTTTGCAAAGTAATTTGCTCTCAATGTAGGTGATTTAACACTTATACTGATCACATTACCATATTAACTGTCTGGTGTATGCACAATTTTGCAAGTGCCTAATATGGGTATATTTGGAATTTACAATTTGGAATATGACGTATTGTGAGTAATTTTTCAATATATGGATGTGTTCCTTTGCTAGAAGTTTGTCAATATTTGCTATATATATTTAAAATCAAGCTGTAACTCTCTATGGGTTATTCTATTGTGTAAAATGCTGCCATCATGGAAAACAATTTAAACTATCTGTCTTCTTTACCTGGTTTGATATTCATTAAAAATTGAAACTACACAGGTGAACATCTGGAGCTATGAAAGCAAGAAACTATTGCATAGTATTGACACTGGTCATACTTCGAATATTTTCTGTTGCAAGTTTGTTCCAGAGACTGGGAATGATTTAGTGGTATCTGGTGCTGGAGATGCCGAGGTCTGTTGCATTTCCCAAATGTGCAGAGTTTTAATCTGTAATTGTTTTGAGGGTCAAATCCAAACATTTGTTCAAATTTTTCTATAACCATGGCAGTTTTTCCGAACTAGCCAAAATATGATTCTAACTATCACTATGCGACGCGGCAGATGTTTTCTATCTTGAGCATTAGTATCTTCTTTATGATTAATAGTGGATTTCTGTTCAGGTCAGAGCTTTTCGTCTGTCTCAATCAAGTGGAAGAAGCTTTGAAGGATCTAATATAGAACAAACAGCAGTCTTTCGTTGCCATTCAAGGAGAGTGAAAAAGATAGCGGTAAAATTAATATATTATTTCCTTTGTTTTGAGATTTGTTTTTGTGTCGTAGTACAGAATAAGGTTTGTGGTTATCTTAGACTGCATTTGATTGCTGACACAAGAGGCATCGATGAAAATTATTACTGCAATCATGGTATGGCTTTTAAATGACAGAAATTTGGAAGGTTTTTGTTTATTTTTATTTTATTGGTTCATAAAAAGTTTCTCAAAAGCATATGTTGTCTTTTGCATTTACAAATTTTGCAGGTTGAAGAGGGTAATCCACATGTTGTTTGGAGTGCAAGTGAAGATGGCACTTTAAGGCAGCATGATTTTCGCGATAGTGTTCTATGTCCTCCTGCCAGCTCTACAAATCAAGAATGTCGTAATATTCTAGTGAGTTTCAGCCTAATCAGAATGTTTTGCAAATCTGACTCTGGTTCAAGTTTTATGCACAATTCTGAATTCATTAATTGACTTGTAAGTAGTAGATCAAGGTGTTAACCTTTTGAAACTAGTGAAATTATATATAGACTTGATATTTTCTCAAAATGACATAATAATCTTACTAGCTTCCAGGATCATGTAGTGCCTGGAAGAACATTGGGTCCATCCTCTTGATAGAATTAATGTAGTATAATGGTCATATCATTGTACATTAAGAGATGATATTAGTACTAGGTAATAAAGTATCACAGGATTAAGCATTTAATAATAGTGTCTCATAACACTATTAAAGGTGGTCAAGAGTCAAGACATCTTAAGTCTTAACAAGGTGTTAATCTTGTCTTAATCATCATAATGCTATTCATTTTTATGGTTGTTTGTATCCCTCTGTGAGAGTCTAATGTAAATGTTTTCGTTTTATCATTGCATAATACAATTTAACTTTCTCTATAGGTAAAATCTATTCTATTCTATGGACATTTTAATAAAATCTATTCTTGTCTGTTCTATCTTGCTTTGTAACATGGTATATTCTGTGCTGATTTTTTTTAAGATTTAAGATCTTGATTGTAGGCATCTAGGAGTAGTTATATATGAGAGTTATGATGAGTCAGATTACAACTTGGATACATTAGAACCTGGTTGCAGGGCATTTGGGAACACAGAGAAGGTCGGTTGGGTGGCTTGGAAGAGCAAATAATGGTCACGTTGGGTAAACACTGAAAACAGGATAAGACACAGTGTGTAGAGAATGCGAAGCCAGCAATGGGCAAGGTTTTGTGAATTTTTCTAGATCCAGCTCTAGATATTTACTTCCTAGTGATTTCCTTAACACAATAATTAAATTCCATCTCACTGAATAATTTATACTTGCTGGAATTTATTAACAGAAATTAATAGTGAATGAAAAATGGAAACAGATCTACTTAATAACACATGCACAGAATTTTCTGCCCTTCAAATCTGTTTTTCATTAAAAGTTTAAAATAACATCCAAGTATACAAGGGCTCCCTGCTGGGAAAATGACCCAATGAGAAAAATACAATCACAGCAAACCTGGTGAATCTGCCCTCCTGAAAAACTTCTTCAGCTTGCCAATATGCCCCAGAAAACCCCTTGTACCTACTGTTGCCTTGTACGGCCATGTATGGCCCTGTACAGTTCGTATGGTTTGCTGTAAGATTCGTACGTGTATGGATCTGTCTGCAGTCTGCAGATTGGCTTGTTCGACACTTGGCTAGCTGTATGACTGGCATGTGTAGCTGTACGACTGCTGTATAACCTACTGTATGACCCCGGCTGGGCTGTATGGCACCTGTATGGCCTGCTCCTGAAACTCTGAGACCCTTGCCCAGCTGTACGACCTCATGCAAATATTCTCTGATCACTGTCTTCTTCTCTCTGCCAAATCTGGAAAGTGAAAGTCCGCCTTCACTCTCCTCAAACCGAGTTTCTCACTCGATGCTTGTGTCTTGTTGTTGTGTCTTCTCCTCTCACCTTGGCTGCCTTTTATAATCTTGAGATTCGCCAAAACCCTAACCTCCTATGTGATCAATTGTTGAGATTAGATCAATTGCTAAGATTCACTTAATTAACTTAAATCACTAATGCCAAAAACTTAAGCATTTTATTAAATTAACCTCAATTAATTCTAAAATGACATTCACTTTAATAATTAACTTAATAATGAATTTCCAAAGTTTTGAGAGGTATTAATGACGATTTCCACAAGTTAGACACAAACCATGTGGAAATGCTTGTCTGAGCTACAAACTTCAACACCCCCTCTTAGCGAGGAAGGTATTCTCCACCACTCCTAGTTTGTCTGTGAAGAAAACAAACTTCCCTTTAACCAAGGGTTAGGTCAGAATGTCTACAACTTGCGCATCTGGGAAATATACTGGAGCTTGACTGCTCCCTTCTGGACCCTATCTTGGATCAAGTGATATCTGATCTCAATATGCTTGGACCTGTCATGGAATACTAGATTCTCAAAGAGTTTGATACAACTCCGATTATCACTGTATATCACCATAGGCTCCAACTCCTCATAAAATAATCCTGTAAGTAGTTTGGGAAGCCAAATAGGTTCACAACTAGCCAAACTTGCTGCCATGTACTCTGCCTTTGATGAAATGAGTGCTAGGAAGTTTGCTTCCTACTGAACCAAGAAATCACTGCTGATCCCAAGCTGAAGCAACACCTTGAGGTGCCCAATTTGAGTCTGAATATCCCTGCAGCCTCACTCCATCACCTCCAAGATACCTCAATCCTACTCCACTGCCTCTCAAATACCTGAGCACATGTTTCATCGCTACCCAATGCACTGGTTCAAGGTGTTCACAACAAAACATATATCTGGCCTTGTGTTGACCAAATACATCAAGGATCTAATCAACTATTTATATAATTTGGGATCCATCAACTTTGAATTTGAAGTGAACCTTCTTCAGATTGGTAACCATAGGTGTAGCCATCGGTCTACTGTCTTCCACCTTGAATCTCCTAAGGATCTCTACTGTGTTCTTCCCTTGACTAAGAACACAGTAGTGCACTTACTGCCTAACAGATATCTTGTCTAGTATGTACCAAGTACATCAATGATCCAATAAGTTGACGGTATGAAGTAGGATTTGCTACCAACTGAGTTGCACTTCAGTTGGACTTCTAGAGAGCCACCATTGTTGCATAAATATTTATGCATATCAGAGTTTAGAAGTTCCAAATTTGGCCTTTTCTCGGCCCCTTTTTTCATTTTTGTAATGTATGAACTACTATGACCATGTCCCACGGGGTTTGTAATAAAGTGTTCTAGCATGGTGGTATTTGAGTGACTCGGTTCCCTAGGACTTGAAAATTAAAGAAGGTATTCCAAGGAGTTTTTTCCCTTGTCAATTATGCTTTGCCTTTAGCCGAGTATAATTGATGAGTTTTTCTCCTACACCTCTAAAGCTGGAATGCCCAAATTGGTGGTTAGGCCTTGGGGGGTTATTAGAGTCCATTTTATAACATATATAAACATGCTAGACACTATAATAAAGTCATATGGTCATATACTAGGTCCCTAGGTGGTTAAAATCAACTTTTATTTTTTTTTAATTTTCGCAGCCGTGGACAATTTTTTAATTTTTATTAAAAAATTAATTTTTTCAATTAATTAAACCATTTTTCCTATGATTTAATTGAAAAAATTCAAAATATATGGTTCGTGGGTGGATTTTGATAATGGACACTCATTTTCTAAGCTAGAGCACCCATTTGACCCATAAACCTACTTTTCCTAAGTTTTGAGTAAGTATTTATCTCAAAAATTGATATTTACTCAAATTCTCCAAAAAGGACAAAATAAATGTAAAAAAAGACATATTTATTAATAAAAGGACAAATTCCTAAAACAATGGAGAATGTCCAGAGTTGAACTGAGCTTCAACTAAAGTGATTGGATAGTCAAGACTGAGTTAAATGAGCTCCGAAAATATGATTTCAATCAACACCAAGCAAGATCTAGTTAATATTTAGTGAAGGAATTCGCCCTCTCCATGCATGGGCGACTTTGTGAGGTGGCATCTCATGGTTGGAGGTGATATAATCAAGGAAGAGGGTGCGCCTACCTCTTGAGAGGTGGTGCATCCCGCATTAGTTAAACTCCCCATCACTTAGAGCTCAAACTCGATCACATCCAGTTAACTCATCAATCAATGGAAGTCACCCTCCTTAGGGATTTGCGCTCTACTCTGCATGTATTGTGCTATTTAAGCTGTGCTTCGGTCCATTGTTCAGTATCTAAAGGTGGAAACTCTGCTCCCATATGTTGTAATATTTTTCTGAGTATTGAGTAATAAAAGAAGGCTTTGGAGGCTACCCTGGTGTGTGTCTGTTGTGTTGGATCTTCATGTTTTGCATCTTATGAGGTAAATCTGTATCGTACATTATGCTAGTAATTGTTGAATGTATGAAGCTTTGAAGGGAAAATACTTTCATTAAGAATAGTAAATAGTGCTCTACAGTCTATCTGCTATTGTGAATTTCATTAGAATGCTAGAGTTAGAAAACATTCTTGTTTGAATCTATCATCTCTAACATATTCTTTTAATTATTCACACAGGTGCTTTTAATCCCTTTGCTAGTTTGTTTTGTTATTTTTACAGGTTGCTTGACGCTGGATGAGCGGATGAACATGTTAGATCTTCCATTCCTCCAACAAACTTAAGCAGAGTGATAGATCCCACCGGTGCACTAAGAAGTAGACTCCACAACACTTCCTCATTCGCTCAAACCCCCATGGGTTCCGACTTCTAGATACATAAAACTTCTCATATCTAATCCGGTTACTGTTTCTTTATCCATTTAGATCTAGATCCGAAAGTTCATTTTTAATAGATCTAAATACTTGCAATCTAAAAATTATTAAAGATTCATACAATTGTTAGATCTAGATTGCATTTTCTCATTTTGTTTCAAGTTTTAAAGTATAGATCTGAAAAGCAAAAAGAGGAATTTTATTAAATTTAAAGTTTTATTCAAGCAATTTAGTGCTCTGACATTTACTTGCCATCTCTTAAAGAGGCAAAGTAAAGATCGTAAGAAGGCAAGCTTTCTAGCTTGCCTTACTTGGTTATCTTTTTCTTTTGTTTTAAGCGAGTTTTCATACTTTTTTTGGGCATATTTTGTATGAGTGGCCAAATCACTTTCTGAGTGTTTTTGGCCATTTCAGAACAAAAAGAGCTGGTTGGTTTTTTTTGCATGTATATCAGTTTTGGAATTAAAATTCAATTAAAGTTTGCTTTAGAAGCTTCCGAGGTCATCCAAAAAGTAGTTTTCATTCACTAGTTAGACTAGCTTTCATTTGACAATTTTGTAGCATTATCAAAGCACTCTTAAAGTGTTTTGATTATTTTTTTCTAACAAACTAAGCTTCCTGGTCTGTTTTGCATGCCTAGCAGGTTTGAACAAAAAAATTAAATAAAACTTTGCATTTGGAGCTTCCAAAACCACTTGGAGAACCCCCTTCAAGCATCTCAACTTTCTATCAATTTTGTAAACTGTCTTGTTCCCTAATGATAAAGGGAAAGCGGTATTTCTCCTAATTCTCCTCATTGTAATAAAAAATAAAAGAGCTCCGCAGGCTATTCCAGCGCCTACCCAATCCCCCAGGGGGATTTGCGTCATTTTTCAATTTTTAAATTTTTTTTTGTTTAAATTAGATTTCTTTTAAGTTTATAACTTTATAGTAATTAAACAACAACACTGAAGCACACAATGTCCTCAAAGGATCATTCTAATCGATTTATCATTCATATGCTTGTGTTTTTAACTATACAATTGTTCATAAAATCTACCTAAAATTTACCCCCCTTGCTTTACCGAAGTACTGCACCATTCTGTGGTGTGTGGAAAATATATTCTTGGGGTTTAGTTTAGTTTAATCATCCACTTCACAATTATTAATAAAATAAACCAATGCTCCAAGCCTGAAGTGTGCTCTTGACCGCTGCAGCATAGTCTGAACAGTCGGGTCAATCAAAAAAAGGTGTAAGGCACTAGATTTAATAGGAAAATCCAATTGAACCAAACTTTAAGAACTCGGGAGGTTGCGTGGGTGGACACCATAGAGTCAGAAGGCTACTTTAAGAAGGTTCATCTTCGCCTTGTTGGACACTTGGTAAAGCCGCTATAGCACTCAGTTCAAGAGGTTAAGCTTCTTTTGGGCCAAACCACGAATTAACCCATTCCTCTAATACCCTTTAATAATTCTAAAATAAACCAACAAACCTCTTGCAATACTTTCACAACACCACATAACAACAATCGCACTTATACATTTTCGGCACTGGTCTTTCATTTTCATGCTTTAAGTTTCAAATTCAAAATGTCGTGAATGCTTATCTATCATGTGTAGTGTCAATTAATTAATTCAATTTGCAAATGATGCTTTGTTGTATTATTTTTCCATCTCATCACTTTAACTCCTAGATTAGACTTTTAATTTGTTTTGTAGTTAAAAGCCTTAGATTAATTTCATAGGGATCACCACCCTTGGCTTCGCTAGGAGTAAGCCTAGACGGAGGAGTTGAGTAATAAGGTGACAACACTTGACTCTGACTTGCCCCCAAGGGCACACCGAGTGACTTGAAGGTTTCCTGCCGCGTTCCCCCCAGGTGTGTATTAAGTGGCAACATTTTGGCGCCGTTGTCGGGGATAAACCTTTCTATTCTTGGGTCACGACCTTTGTTTCTTTTTGTTGTTTTTATTTTGTTTGATGTATCCTGTGAACATTTGAAATTTACTCGGTCCATCTGGCGACTCCACTTTTAAACAATTCAATGAGATATTCAACAAGAAGAAATAGTGAAGGGTTATTCAATTTCATCTTTGAACCTGAAAAGGTTTATAGGAGAAGATTGAATAAACAGAACTCTCGGAGAATACTCAAAAATATTAGACTTGAGTCAATTTTAGATCTTCACCATCTTTTTCAAGAGTCTAATCCAACAGAAGACATGGGTGATTTTTTCAGTCCCTTAGACTTTACTGCAATCGTAGGGTACCCTCATGTCGTAACCGAGAAGGAAATTGAAAAATTGCCTTCATTTAAGGGAAATAATGCAATAAGTGCCAAGGCACATTTGAAACTTTTTTCACAATGCTTTAATAAATGGTGTCTTAATGCTAAATATGAAGATGTGCACATGAAGCTGTTTGCGCTATCACTAAAAGAAGATGCCTTTGACTGGTTCTCAGACTTAGATGCCAACAACTACAAGACTTTCAAAGAATTTGAAAAGGGTTTCTTAACCAAATGGGGAGATAAGAAAGAGGATAGATACCTGTTGGCCTCCCTAAACAACATGAAGAAGAATGAGAATGAGAATGAGACCATGGAAAAGTTCAACAATCTCATCTCCAACCTTCATGCCGAGATCAAGCCTCCAGATGGCTCGATCCTCATACATTATATTGAATCTTTCAATGGATAGATGAAATATCAACTTAGGGATAAAGAACCTGCTAATCTAAAGAAAGCCCAAGTTATAGTTGAAAAGATTGATAAGAACATGCAGTCATCAGGAAAGTCCAATCTTCAAGGTTTTACTAGAGGTACTTCATCAAAACAGTTAGACAATAACGATAGGTCAGCATCGACAGATAGTAAGGACCTAGCAAAAGATCCTTTGAGAGAATTGGCAGATGTGATCAAGGCTATGGAAGCCAATCATGTCGCACAAATCAATGCCATGCAAAATAGGCTTATTGCCATGGAAAGAGACAAGTCTCACTTTCCTAATCATAGGTTTCCTCCCAGACACAACAATGAATGGAAGCAAAAGTATTCATCCAACAATCAGAGGGTTCCTAATCAACTTGAGTTAGCCAACATGGTCGTGGAAGAGGTGCCTCCCTTCTGTAGGGTTTGTAATGAATTCCACGATGAAGCAACTTGTCCTAAGTTCAACTACATAAATGAACAAGGTCCTCCTGAAACCAACAACTTTGTAGGGTATTCAAATCAACCAGAATATATCAACAATGTTGGCAAAACTCACACTATGTCGAGAGAAATTTGGAAACAAGCTAAGGAAATGACACAAGAAAAGGACATTGTTACTAAGATTTATGGAGAGAAACCTACCCCTGAAGAGATTAGAGAATTGGCGAAGTTCAAAGGCTTCACTTAGAAGAAAGACTTCCATCCCTACCAAGTCGGATCTGAATATTCCTAAGGTAACTCATCCTTCTCCCCCAGATTTAAATATTGATGTGGTTAGCTGGCTGGCTGGTGCTAAAATGCTTGTTCCTGTAACTGAAATCCTTAAGCTCTTAGCTCAAAATGATAATTTGATAAAATCACTAGAAGCATCTAGTGAAAACATTGTTGAAGAGCCCATGAAAACTATAATTGAAAAACCTAGAGAAAAGGTCCCAGATAAAACTAAAGATAGAGAGGTCATCCCTGAGAAGCCGAAAGAGGTCATTCCTGATGTTCCCAAGAAATTTAATGAAGACATTCCTGTTATTTTGCATAGCATGGATCCTCGTAAAGAAGATCATCCTCCATTCTAGGTGTCCTTAGTGGTCAACAACATGTTGCTCCATAATTGCATGCTCGACTTAGGCGCTGCATCCAACATCATGACCATAAAAGTCATGGAACAATTGAACCTGCAAGTCACAAGACTGTATCGAAATGTATGTGCAATGGATTCCAGAGAAATCGATGTCATAGGTATAACCATGAACTTAGCTATTAAGCTACAGCCTATCCTGACATAAATTTGACTATGGATGTAGTGGTGATTGATGTCCCAAGCACATGGGGCATGCTATTGTCTAGGAAGTGGGACGCTTCCCTTGGTGGTTACATTCAGATGGATTGGACCTATTGCATGGTACCAGCTAATGAAGATGATCATGTCAAGTTGTATAGAGAAAAGGAAAGGAAGTTTCATGTCAAAGACCCTAATGTGTTAGATAATGAATATGTTCACGAATCAGATAGTTTTGGTAATTATTCTATTTTTGCAAACACATTGGCTCCCATTAAAGAGAAAATCAATGATGATAGAATCAATGGAGTATGGAAAATGAGTTTTGATGGTGCATTTTCTAGAGCGGGCAAAGGGGCTGGAATTGTTATTACCTCTCCATCTCAGCAAACTTTTAACTTTGCTTTCAGATTTGAGTTTGATGCTTCAAATAATGTTGCTGAGTATGAAGCACTCTTTTAAGGCCTAGAAATAGATAAAGACATGGGTATATAAAAACTCTAAGTATAAAAGGAGATTAAGACCTAGTTATTTGTCAAATCAAGAACATCTTCGCATGCAAGAGTGAAAGGTTGAGAAAGTATAGAAATGCTTGTTGGGATACAATGGAATTGTTTGATGCCTTAAACCTCACATCAGTACCTAGAGAAGAAAACAAAGAAGCAGATCAACTAGCAGTAGCAGCCTCAACCCTCCAACCAATTGAATGTTGATGTAATTGTAACTTCAAAAGATATTCACTTGTATTTTATATTGTTATTATTATTGTATTTTATTTGTACTTCCGACGGAGATGTTTTTCCCTCCGGTCAGAGATGTCATTATTACATTTGGTCATGTAAAGTCATTGAGGTAAATCCTCCATTGTAAGTCGGGGCAATAGATCCCCCTAGAGTCATATGTATTAGGGTTATTGAGTCTCCTAGAGAAGTCGGCCCAGTCAGGTTTAGCTGGGGCCGACCTAGGTAGTGAAAAGGTCAAGTGAAAGATAAAGTATAAATAGAGAGCAAGGCTTTCTCATTTAGACACACACTCGCTCACTCAAGTTCGCATAGGAGAAATAGAGAGGACCTGTAGAAGACTATCTTGTTTTGGGGTTTTCCATTTTGTGATATTGTATTGGTGACGATTCTATCTCTAAGGAAGTTGTGGGGTTTTATCCTTTATGGTTTCCCTGAGGAAAATCTTTGTGTCTCTTGTGTTATGCTGTGCATGTTATTCTTTCAGTTAAGATCCTAGATAATATTGATTAAAAGTAGAAAAACTAACATGGTATCAGAGCTAACCTGAAAAGCAGACATTGTGCAGCCGCGGGAAGCTAGGTCTTCTAAGTTTGGGGTCTTCTCTCCACAGATCATCAAGATACTTCTACTCTATGTAGATGACCTGTTTGTAACAGGGGAGGATGAGCTCATTGTAGATACGAAGAGGAAGCTTGCCGCAGAGTTCGAGATGAAGGACCTGGGGATGATGCACTATTTCTTAGGCATGGAGGTGTGGCAGAGTGCAGATGGAATCTTCCTTGGACAAGGGAAGTATGCAGTAGAGATTCTGATGAGGTTCGAAATGATGGATTGCAAGGCTATGACCACACCCATGGCATTGAACTTGAAGCTGCTGTGTGATGCTTCATCAGAGTCAGTTGATGCCACGATGTATCGTTAGATGATTGGTTCATTGATATACCTGACGAACATGAGACCAAACATATGCTTTGCTAAGAACACATTGAGCCAGTTCCTGACGGATCTGAGACATGTTCACTTGATGGCTGCAAAGCACATATTGAGGTACCTGAAGGGTACAGTTGATTATGGGCTCAAGTATGACTGAAATAAGAAGATTAACCTGCAGGGTTATGTTGATTCGGATTGGGTTGGCAGTGCCGCTGATAGGAAGAGCACTTTGGGATGCTGCTTCAGTATGGGATCCGGCATGATCTCCTGGTTTAGCAGGAAACAGTCGTGCGTGGCACTGAGTACAGTCGAAGTAGAGTATGTTGCAGCTTGTTCGGCCAGTTGTGAGGCAGTATGGCTTAGGAAGCTATTGTCTGATTTGTTTGATCTCTAGTTAGAGGCGATTTGTATATTCTGTGACAACCATAGTTATGTGAAGTTGTCCAAGAACCCTGTGTTCCATAACAAGTCGAAGCACATTGAGATCAAGTACCACTATATCAGGGATATGGTGCAGAGAGGAGCAGTGAAGCTCCAATATGTAGCGACAGATGAGCAGATAGCCGATGCGTTGACCAAGCCGTTAGCCAGAGTGAAGTTTGAGTACTTCAGAGAGAAGCTTGGTGTTCTCTAGATCGAGGTTCCTTCCAAGAGGAAGTGATGAGTCCGGAAGACGTAGATGCACATGGGCCAATCTTGCCAATTATGATCTCAAACATGTCTCATATACTTTCTGAATGAACCTATGACCTCAACTTGGCAAATTGCCACCTGTATCATCACAACGAATGAAAAAACCAATTGCCCAATGTCAATCATTAGCCAAACATTTCGTTAAATTGAAAGATCTCTTAAGTGGTGGAGACCCTGAGATGACGCCTAGATAGATAGAGACCTAGGCCAGGATTCCAAACTCTTCCAATCTTGGAATGGCAGCTTGACAAGGATATACTAAATCTTTATGAGAAGGTTTTGACTCATGGGGGAGCCTGGGAATTCTTTGCCGGCTAGTAACTGTTGACTAAAATGTGGTCAGCAAGTTCTATTTTGTTGATCTTTCATAGCTAGTCCAGTATGTTTTCCAACAACCTCAGTGAAAGGTTGTGGTTAGCACATGCAGGCAACATTATGTTCCAAGCCGATGAGTGCTTGATGCGCCTTTGTATTGTACAAATATTTTAGAAATTGAATATTTGCACATGTTGAATACTGAAGTCTTAAATATTTTTTATACAAATCAACATCCTTTAGCTTGACAAATCAACCTTTTTCAGAGAGTAGAGTAGACGATCTTGTTGGATTAACTCTACTTATAATTTATGAATGAATACGTTGTCTGCCTGATAGCATGAAGTTGAAGAATTCTTGTAGTAAGGTTGTTGGTGATTTATGATGATGAAAAATTGACTGACTGGAATATTAAACTCTTGAGTTAAGCTATGTCAATTACAATGCCTAATTTTGTTGATGATCTTCGTGTTGTAATATATTGAAATGGAATTATTGTTGAGTGTAATATCCCAAACTGATATTTTTCTTTTTCTATGATGTCTAGTAGGCTGATATCTCAAGCAAGGATGGAAGTGTATACTGATCTCTGCATGCAGAAATATAACCCAGGTAATACTAGAATGCTATAAAATAGGAGTAAGTTTCTGCGTGTACACCGGTATATAGATCAGCTGAAGGTGATGCTGATGATCCCTGCATGCATGAATAAGGCTGAATCAGTGAAGAGATAAGGCAAGTCGTGTTCCTGGGGGAAATACGTCCTCCTCCAATGCTAGGAAAGCTCCACAATAATGAATATGCTGCCAAATGAGACCTTGATGAGGTGGTCTAGGGTTATAGTGCCCCTCTGAAGACTATGGAAGTTGCATGCATGAGAACTGGTGGCTCCCAAGCCAAAAACGTGAAGGTCTTCCTCAGATGAATTCGCCTAAGAGAGCAATACGTGTTCCTAAAGGAGGAATTGCTGAGATATAATGAAAGGAGCCAGATGAGAGTCCCTCCTTCCAGGTGAAGGGTAATGTTGGTGCTCTGAGAAGGATGAATGCTGCATGCAACAGTTCTGCCCTCTAGATGATGAAATGCAAAAAGATATGCCTTGGAACAATTCGCCCAAGCAAGGATAGTGAATGCCCAATACACTGAATAAATCGATCTTCTGAACTCATTGATGAATAGAACCTAATACTGAATCAATGCTAAAGTAGTGCTGAATCTGAATGATCCAACCTGATGATGAACTAGGGCAGATAGATTTCGTTGCCGAAATACACTAGTTAGTTAAGTGCATGCACTCAACCCCAACTTTGCTCGCTGAGCTCTCTAAATCAGAATCACAAATCAATAATCAATAATGGTGCCTTCTCCTTTAACTTTACCTTTCTTTTATAACATTCAACTACCCAAAAACCTAACTTCTGACCTAACTAGGTCAGTTTATCTTCTAATTCGCATTTGACTTGCATGGAGGTGTCTGGAGACTCAATCAGGTGCATGCATCATGAAATAATGCTCAGATGTCATGCATGCAGGTGGTCTTTGGCTCAGGTGGCCCCTGTCTACCTACTGATGATATAGCATCTATGCCCTAGATATTCTGATATGGCATAAGTCCACAGTTGATCCCCTGACTGTCAGTGCCCGCTCGAACCTATGGGGAATCATATAGGTTAGCTAGATGGTCCTTAGTGTCTAAGCAGAAGAGGACATTACATTGAGCATCTTGCAAATCGATTTTTTCTGAAAGATGATGAATTGGTAATATGGAGTACAACATTTTCTATGAAGTCGTGATTTTGAATGCACAAATTGAACAAAATTTGCTACCAAATGTGAGAGGGTACAACACTATATACATTAAATTTGTGCAATGAAAAAATATGAATTTGATGCATTATGCCTATTGTAATCTGGTAGCCCTACCTGCCTTTGTCAATGAACTAGATATTGAGACCTTAGTTATTTCAGAGCGTAGCTTGCGGTAAACTTTGTTTAGTGGAAGGGGTCTTTGAACGCCTTATTGAGAGCTGCATGATCCAATGGTATTTGTTCAAAGTGGAGCTTGTTTGAGCCAAATGGTACACCAGTGCTTGAGGTGCAGTCATTATCTAAATTTCTACCATAACATTGGATCTTGTGTTGTCGAGTGAATTGTTTTTGATAGAGTTATATGATTTGATATGTTGACTCTTTCATAAGCATTGGATGTGTTTTGTATGTTGAGTTTATTCTGATGAGTTTGTTATTGGGTTTGTTTTTCTTATATCAATTTTGTTGACATTGAGTTTGTTAGCTTGTCTCGAGGTTGATTTAGGACATTGAGATAGTGAATTATGTTGACATGTAGTTAGTGATTAGATATATAGGCCCTAGGGTTGGATTATTGTCGATGTATAGTTGCGTTGTAAGAGTCCATCTTTTTGATAATTTGTCAAATAGTTTTTTTCCGAAGAAAACCTCGCGGGGAACCCAAGGGATACCTCACATCCGTGGATGGAATCCCTAGTAAATCTGTTAGTATAGACATGCCAAATAGATTTGATTATAATTGTTAAGTCTATCCTTCTTATGTCTTCACATGCAAAATAAAAACACTGCAGTACATGTGTTATTCATTGTAGTAAAAGTCCCAAAAGGTATATTATATTTTGTCAAATATGCAAATGATGTAAAAGCGATGTCAATTAGAGTCTTAAGACTATTAGTGAATTGGCATTCAAAAGATTGTCATTCAGTTAAATTGTGTCTATATATTTAAACCAATTCATTGAAGCAATGTTATCAAGACCGAACCAGTCATCAAACTAGCAGAGCCCCAAAATCTGAACTGGACCAGAACCGGAAAAAAACTCGACCAAAAAACCGGTCGACCAAAAACTTCATAAAATATTCAAATTTTGTAAAAAAGATCTATATTCATTTGCATCCATATGACTCCAAACCTTTATACACAAATCTGCAAAGTTTCTCATGTATATAACAAGTATGGGTGCATATAGCCAAAATAGCACCGAGTGCAATTAATCTTTGAACCAAAATACATCACCAAAGAGGCTCTAAATGGCCTCTAGAGTCCAAAAATAAGCATATTATTAATCAATAACTATAGTCTAGTGTCTGCAATCTGATCATATGGTACTACTAGTCTAGACCCTAACTGTGCATAGTAGACACCCTACAATTTTGATGAAGCCTCCTAATCCAAGCATTAAAAAAGGTAGAAAAAACATTACATGCCTAATAAGTAATTTTGCTTGAGTGAGTACATTTTTACTAAGGTCATGACAAAGGAGTTAAACAATCAACACCACCAACATCGAGGTACATAGAGGGGTTGATGCATTTGATTAAATGCCAATCCCCTACCCTCATACATGATAGAATCTAGTGGAAACATTGCAATCCTGGAACATTGAACTGTTAAGTCTGTTGAATTTTGATTGGGATCTAAAGTTCTACTTTTTGCATATGAAGTCCGATGTGGTTGGAACCACTCTCAAACCTCTTGAAACAATTAATGTAATGTTAAAATTTTTAAGTAAAAAGATAGAAAATGAAAGATAAGGAGAATGCCACTTTTACTTTAAGAATTTAATATTACCATTTAATGTTAGCAATGATTACTAAGGTTAGGTTTTTTGCTATTAGTGTAGGTGTTTTTTTGTTTTTTGTTTTTAAATTGAATTTTTAGGGACCAGATCCAGGACTGTACGATGCAATACGGAACCAACCGGTTCGTTACGGAACCGAGTGGTCAGGTGAAAAAAGATCGGTTCCGCATTGAATTGGTCGGTTCCTGTATGTAACCAGTCGGTTCGGTACTGAATCGGCCGGTTCAGCGTGGCGGTTCAAACTGGCTGGGTGCCTAAACAGTTGGATTGGCCGGTTTTTGCCATAACTGGACTGGTTCTGATAACACTGCATTGAACTTTTGAAGTATCAAAATTGATGTTGAATTTGTTGGGTGAAATTGATGGATGAGATAATTCTAGTGTAAAACTATGTAATAATGTGAGTCGAATTGGAGTTGAGACTTGTCAATAAATTGCTTTTAACTTGAAGCATTAGTGTTGACTTAACTTATCCCTAATATTGAATTTAAGTTAATGATTTAATTTTAATAATTAATATTAAAAGTTAAACAATATCCTTCAAATGCTCTGAAATGCTCAATGAGAAGAGTGTGAGGCAAATAGAGGCCGGGGGTGTCTTTAAATAAGCCAGGATTAGAGTTTTATGGGGACACCATTTTTGGACAAGTAGTACTGGTTTTTGAACCAGTTGGTTTGGCTGTTGCTTGAAAAAACTGGCCCCATACTGGTTTAGGTGCAAAACCAGACCCAAATTTGCCCAAACTCATCGGAACTGCAACCAACTGCGCTAGATAGTTATATGGCAATATGCCCTCTTGCAGAGTACCTTAACTATATTGTAGTAGCCCTGGATGATTGTTGATTCACTCCACTGGTGTTATAGTTGTGTATATATGAAATATTTCTATATAAACACATCTATATGCATGGGCATGTATATATGTGAACTACAAGAAAACATCTTTATGGGTATTGATTTTGTGGTCAAGTGGAAGAGAGAATCTTGAGAAGTCTCGGTCTAATCTTCTTCCCGTTAACAACATGTGAAAGATATGTGTGTGAAACTGGGGAAATTTTGCATAAGATTTGGAAGATTCGCTAGAGATATAATCATATAAACTTATTCTTCATGCAAAATTAAGATAAAAAGCCAAGCACTGTTACACAATTCAGTGAATCTAATTATTAGAACATCAAATTTTTTTTAGCTCATTTTTAGGTCTGTATAACTGTGTAATACCCCGACCCTGCCTTAGTGATTATTGGCCCCAATGTAAATATTGCGTTTGTGCAATGTGTGTTGATCCTAGTGTGGAGCTCAAGGCCAAGGCCCCACTAGTAGATGCTTAAGGTTTGCTTTCATAGGCAAGTATTTGACAGAGAAACTATGCATGTGCTATTAAGCCATGAAATTTTGTAATTGATGTAAATGTTTAATATTGCAATGAAATACCCAGAACTGGCTAAGTGAGGCAGCTAATGAAAAGGGGGCGAAGGTATCCACTAGGGGGAGGTGAGGGGGTTGTGGGATGGTGACCCATGCTGCCACTTGGGCAGGAGTTACCGATTTGATTCCCTGTACGGGTACATATTCGGTTACAGAACGTAGAGAAGGCAAGCCTGCGGAGGATATTCGCAGGAGATAAAAACGACGCTGAGATCTGAGTTGGGGGTTCTTCACTCGGTTCCTTCATGTTGTTGGGGTTCGTTGTTCAAAAGGAGATACATTCATTTCTGTTAAGGGGGAGACCCTGAAACGCAGAGAGAGTCGAAGTAGGGAAGCCGAATGCCAGAGGGATCCCGCGCGTATGAGTGATCTTGGAGTAGAAACCTGAAGACGAGCCGAAAGGGGATTACAGGGCGTGAATAGCTTGAGGAAGCTGTGTGAAGCCTGGAATTCCGTGAGCAGAGAGTCGAGTTGCGGGTCAGAGTTTAGTCTGCAACCCTGGAATGAACCAGCTTGTATAGTAGTTGTAGAAGATAGGGTTTAAGGTTGGTATGCTTGATAAACCCAGTGAAGACTATGATCTCATAGAACTAGTAGTGGGACCTTCTTATGCCTACCCTGAATAGCACTGGAAGGGAAGGGGCCTTGAGGGATTGTGTAGCAGAGAAGAAGGCCTTCCTTGTGTTGGGTGAGGTTGATAATGTCGGTGCCTGTCTACTGAGTGATTGAGATGTCTGTAGCTCTGTGGTTAAGCTCACTGGCTTAGCAATATCCTCCCTGTTGCCTTGTATGCTTGATAAACCCAACTGTAGGTTGGCTTAGCATGAGTATGTTTGATAAACCCAACTGCAGAGTGGCTTAGCATGAGTATGTTTCCGGGATTGCTTGATAAACCCAACTATAAGTTGGCGTAGCATTGGAGTGGATCTTGACTATTAGAGAGCCTACCTAGCCCTCCTTAGTGGATACATAGCCCAGCTCGGGGGTGGTCTCTCAGCTGAAAGAGTATAGGTTGGACAAAGACCTAAGGTTGGGTGGGACGTTGCTCTCAATTAGCCAGTTGTTGGGGCAACTTTAAGATACAAAGATAAGTGTTCTGTGGAATGAATGATGTTATTTCATGCGTTATTATTATGCTGTTTACTTAAGACTGTTAAATGAATGTGAGTAATAGATAGACCGTGTGCAAGCCTAAGTGGAAGGCTGGGTGTAAGTTGTATGCTTCATTCAGCTGCATGAGTTTAATGCATTGCTAATCTTACATGTGTTAGATGTATGGATAGCGTTAACTTCTTTTATTATATGTATTTTGTTATGAGATGCTTAACCTTATAATGGACTGCTTAACCTCACATAATCATGGGGTTGGTTACGTGGCCTGCGATATTCTTAGACCGCTCTGTGAGACAGAGGAAAGATGGGTTATGGCAGGGGACAGGTAGAGACCTGTTAAAGGTTGGAAGGCACCTTAGAAGGTTTATAGACAAAAATTCAGAGAAGAAAAGGAGGAGGTTAGATACCTCAGTAGGGCAGGGGATTTTACCATTGAATAGAGCTCTCCAAGAGCTTTCAAACGGCACCAACCTTGCCTCATTTGGACTTGGGATGAGGAAGTTATGCCTCTTAGAAGTTTGCAGTGGTAAACTGCAGGAACAGAGAAGTTGGGCCTCCGCAATCCCGACTTCCGCAATGCGGATTGCGGATTGCGGAAGGGGAAGTTTTTCGGAAGGTTGAAGTTGGACTTCCGCAATTTTGACTTCCGCAATGTGGACTGCGGATTGCGGAAGGGGAAGTTTTCCGAAAGGTTGAAGTTGGACTTCCGCAATTCCGACTTCCGCAATGCGAATCGTGGATTGCGGAAGGGGAAGTTTTCCGAAAGGTTGAAGTTGGACTCCCGCAATTCCGACTTCCGCAATGCAGATTGCGGATTACGGAAGGGGAAGTTTTCCGAAAGGTTGAAGTTGGACTCCCGCAATTCCGACTTCCGCAATGCAGATTGCAGATTGCGGAAGGGGAAGTTTCCGTTAGGGTGAAGTTGGATTTCTGCCATTCCGACTTCCGCAATGTGGATTGCGCATTGTGGATTGCGCATTGTGGATTGCGGAAAGACGCACTTGTGGATTGCGGAAGGACGCAATGCAGATTGCGGATTGCGGACTGTGTAAAGATGCCATGCAGACTGCAGATCGCCATGTAGACTGCGGATTGCAATGGTGAATTGCGGATCCGAGTCTATTTGCAGCTTTGCGTAGTTTGGAAGTAAAAGAAAAAAAAAAGTAGCGTAGTATCTTCGTCGGCCTCTGAAGGCCGCAAGGGAGGTCCGGGGGACGTTACAGAGTGGTATTAGAGCTCCGGTTACAACATTGGGGCTGTTAGGGCTGAACCGTGGAAGAAATAGCAAGAAAGGAAATGCTCGTGACACTGTTTTAAGTTTTTAACCTAACAGAACTCTTGTTTATTAACTGTTTAATGAGTAATTTCCAGATTGTATGGATGTTTCAACTTTCAAGTCCTATGCTGTCTAATAAACATTTATATCATGTACAGTGATTGCAATAGGTATAGTTGAAGCATACAGCAAGGCCGCGTGTCAGAAAGCAGGAATGGTGACCGTTAGTGATGCACAGAATCCCTATGAGCTTGAAGAGGACATGTTGGGGGAAAACGTGCAGGAAGAGCACGCCGAAACAATGTCTAACAGAAGAAGGGAGCGGGTGACTCCCCAGGACTTGGTTGAGACCATGGTAAGATTTAATGAGAGGCTGATAAAGGCGCAGGAAGAGCAGCACTAGCTTAATGCGGCCATTCTGTAGAGCCTCACTGACATGCATAAGAAAGTAAACATGGGGTCCAATCCAAGTAATATGGGCCGAGAAGAAAATAATGTAGTTAGCCATTCTAGAGGCTGTTCTAGGTAGAGGAATCCAAGCCATAAAGGGGTTTCTGTGAGCATAAGGCACATGATATCCTCTTCGGGATCCCCTTCCAGCAAGTCAGAACACTCCAGAGACTCTCAAAGAAGTCGAAGGCACACTTATAACCGGATTGAGAGAAGAAGGAAGTCCAGAGGGATCCCACAAGGAGAATTTAAGAAAGCAAGACCTCCTACCTTTGATGGGGAAAGCAAGATAGGCCAAGAGACAGAGGCATGGCTACTTGGAATGAAGAAGTACTTCAAAATGCATGATTATTCAGAGAGTGAAAAGGCTAGACTTGCCATCTACAATCTAAATGGAAGAGCGTCCATTTGGTGGGAACATCTCATGAAAATGAAGGGAACCAGTGAAAGAAGGATCAGTTGGGAACGGTTTAAAAGATACTTCAAGGAGAAATACCTATCAGCTAGGTATTATGACAACAAGAGAAAGGATTTCAATGAACTCAGGTTGGGGAAAAATTCCATGGAAGAACATGTTCATAAATTCTTGGAACTGTTAAGGTATGTAGACTACATCAAGAATGAAAGGGTGAAGATTCAGTGTTTTCCTTGGAAGCCTACCACAGAACTACAGGGATAGGATTGAGTTCGTCCATCTACCAAGTTTGGATGAAGCCATTAGAATGGCCATGCTCTGTTATGAGCAGAATAAAGGAAAGCCCAAAGGAGGATTTGAATCAAGGAGAAGTGGCTTCAAGCCACCTTTCAAGAATCAGCCCAAAAACTTTCCACAGGGACAGCCAACAAGGAGTGGATTCAAACCCGCTGTAACAGCAGAGAAAACATCAAAAGGACCACTTCAATGTTGGGGATATGGAGACAATCACATGCTTAGATATTGCCCAAATCGAAGAGGGAATCCCTGAAGCTTGTACAACTTGGGAGAAGCAACCACGGTAGAAGATATGGCCAGAGCCACACCTCGAATCTATGCAGCACTGGATGATCACCAGGCAGACCACCAATCAACAGTGGTAGAAGTTGAAGGTAAGATTGCTAAGCAATCCATTTCTGTTTTAATTGATCCAGGATCCACTCATAGTTATGTGTCCCCTAAAGTGATTGAGAGTTGTTCACTTGGTAAAGTGAAACATAGTAAGCCTTGGTTAGTTCAACTAGCCACTGGGACCAAGAGAAATATGAGTGAAGTAGTGGTGGAATGTTCCATAGAGTTGAATGGACTACCCACCAAGGTAAACTTGAATGTACTACCCTTAGGATCTTATCATGCCTTGATAGGCATGGATTGTTTGGAGAAGCATAAAGGCAAACTTGACTGATACAAGAAGGTACTTGAGTGTATTGATGATGAAGGAAGACCAAGGTTGGTTAAAGGAATTCCAAAACAAGTTTCAGTAAAGCAAATTTCAGTCTTACAATTGAGAAAGTTCTATAAAAAGGGATGTTAATTATATGCTGTACATATATTAGGTGCAGCAGAAGATAAGGGACCAAATTTAGAAGACTTCAGCTGTTACAGGAGTTCCAGGATGTATTCCCAGATGAAGTACCAGGACTACCACCCAAAAGGGACATCGATTTCTCCATTAACCTTTTTCCAGGAGCAACACCAAGCTCCAAAGCCCCTTATAGAATGTGAGCACACCTGAGCTGATAGAACTAAAAATGTAGCTGCAAGAATTAATGGACAAAGAGTATATCAGACCTAGTGTATCTCCTTGGGGTGCACCTCTGCTATTTGTTAAGAAGAAGGATGGGACTTTGAGACTATGTATAGATTACAGGCAGCTAAACAAGGTAACAATCAAGAACAAGTACCCATTGCCAAGAATTGATGACTTGTTTGATCAGATGAAGGAAGCTAAAGTATTTTCCAAGATTGACTTGAGGTCGGGCTACCATCAAGTGAGGATAAAGGATGGAGACATTCACAAAACAACTTTCCGAACGAGATATGGTCACTATGAGTTCATGGTGGTGCCATTTGGTCTCACCAATGCACCAACTACTTTCATGTGTCTTATGAACAGTGTCTTCAACAGATACTTGGATAAGTTTGTGATTGTATTCTTAGATGACATTCTGGTGTATTCAAGGAATGAAGAAGAGCATACTGAACATTTCAGGATGGTACTGCACGTCCTTAAAGAACACCAGCTGTACGCAAAGTTAAGCAAGTGTGACTTCTATCAGCAGAAGGTACAGCATTTGGGTCATATTATTTCGGCAAAAGGTATTGCGGTAGATCCAAAGAAGATTGAGGCCATAATGGATTGGCCTACTTCGAGAAATGTTACAGATCTAAGATCTTTTATGGGCCTTGCAGGTTACTACAAAAGGATCATTGAAAGTTTCTCCAAGATAGCTCACCCAATTACATCATTACAAAGGAAGGAAGTCAAATTTATATGGTCTGAGAAGTGTGAAGGGAGTTTCCAAAAGTTGAAAGAATTATTGACCGGTGCTCCGGTTTTAAAGATTGCAGATCCAAATAAAGACTTTGTGGTGTGCACAGACGCTTGCATTGAAGAATTGGGTGGGGTACTCATGCAAGAAGGATTTGTAATTGGCTATGAGTCAAGGATGCTGAAAGATCATGAAAGGAACTATGCCACCCATGACTTAGAACTAGCAGCCATAGTGCATGCTCTCAAGAAATGGAGGCATTATCTTTTGGGGAGTGTTGTCCGCCGAGATGCACACCAGCAGCAGAAATCTTTCGAAAGCTGTTTCCTCACTATAAGTGGGGAAGGTGTGGCCTTGGGAGCAAGCAATGAGCCAAGTACTGTCACCTGAATCCCAGCTCCTCCATTTAGGCAAACTCCTAACGAAGCCAAGGGGGGTTGTCCCTACAAAGAGTTTCTAAGGCTCTTGTGTTTTTATAATGTTTGAAAGGTGAGGTAATGCGGATGGGTGTTGTTTAGGAGTTTTTTTATGATGATCACAGATTTACAATATCGAATTATAAAATCAAAGATACAAATGCAAGATATTGAGATACACAACCACTTGAAGAAATTAAGTACAAGACACTCACAATATAGTATAGAAATTCAATAACAAGTGCTCCAGATAGATAATAAGCAAATAAAATGCCTTATGGAGTCAAATGTCTAATTGCTTGGGTTGCTTGATACAAGAGTTCAGAAAGTGGTAATGTTTGTGAGATCGTTTTGCAATTGTTTTTGGTTTATTTTATTGTAAATTTTATGTAATCTTGTTTTAGGTGTCTGTGGAAATCTAGCCGGAAATACTTTCAGTGGCTCCGTTCGAAGACATGACGGACCTGCCTGGCTCACAAGCTAGGTGTTTAGAGAATTTAACCAGCGAGTGTCCATGTTGGGTTGCCCGGCGCCCCCACTTGGAATTTGCCCACTACCTGAGTATTTATCGAATCAACGCCGGTTCGTTGGTTATGGGGTGAAAATTTTATTATGTTTGAATCTTGCAAGATTAATCAGTCCAATATCGTTTCTGAGTACTCCAATTTTTTAGGTTGGTCAGAGCATACTCCGACAAGGATACAACGAATAAATTCAAATTTTATTATGGGGAGTGATGAGTTGCGAATTTTATTACAACACAAGAAAAACTCTCCGACAGAGAGCGCTCTTGACTTGTCTTATGACAGAGGTTCAAGAGACTTATGATGCGCAGAATTAAAGTACTGTACTGAAAGTAAAATCTAGTCTACCCAAGAATCTCTTTCAGGTCAAAGACTGTACTAGGGAGAGCATGGGGGTAAGTAAAACACAAGCAAAAGCAACTCTTCGACAGAGAGCACTCTTGATCCACTATTGGTGAGATTCAAGAGATTTCTACTTTAAACAGTTTTATATCAAAGATAAACTATTTAAGCACATGATGCATCAACTAGCAATTATTTGAAAAAGAGAGACTAAACTAGTAAAACAAAACTAATCTAAGTACTGAAAATGAAACTAAGCTAAAGCTGCAGAAAGTCACAACACTACAAGCTTCCCCCAAAAATAGGGGAAGTAGAATGTGGGGGCTTAAAAACCCCTCTTGCTTTTAATTAATAAGTTACAATGCTTTTCTTGGTTTTTGGAACTTTGTTAAAAAGGTTTTGCTTTCTTTGGTTTGCTTAGCCCTTTTGGCTCTTTTCTTGCTTGATTTACTTTTCGCTCACCTGTAGATAAGAGCTCTAAATAGTAGCTAATTAGAGTGTTAGAAAACCAAATTTGACTTTATGATTTGAAAAGAGAAAGTGGATGTGATGAGAAAAGCCAAATGAGACAAATAAAATGCCCAAAACAAGAGAATAAAACCAAAAATCAGACCTTGGAAATGAAAGGAAAAGCTCACTTTTTAGGATGAAAAATGCACGATTTTCGATGAAAGGACTTGAAAGTTTTTAGAAAATATTTTTTTGAAATTTTATGCTAATTTCCAGAATTGGAAAATAGCAGAAAATTACCAAAAATCAACAAACTTAAAATTGCATGCTTTTCGAGAAAAATGATGAAAAAATTAAAAAATTTTGGAATTTTTTTAATTTTTAGGCTAATTTCCAGAATTGGAAAATTGCAAAAAAAGCAGCAAAAAACCAGCAAGTTTTAAAAAAACGTTTTTTTTCAAGAAAATGAAGAAAAAATTAAAAATATTTTTTTTTTGGAAATTTTTCGAAAAATTTACTGTTTTTAGTTAATTTCCAGAATTGAAAAATGATGAAAAACTGAGAAAAAACAGCAAGCAAAAAAGTTGAAAAAATGCACGTTTTCCAAGAAAATTTATGCACGCTTTCCAACGCAAAAAAGAGGTAAAAAAGTGACATTTTAACACTAGTCTTGAAATTTTCAGCTAGCTGGAAATATGCAAGAGATAGTGGGGAAAGAGAAATGGCACGCAAAACAATGCATCAATTGAGAGCAAATCTCAAAGTACTTCTCAAGGCAAAACTTTGGTAAAATGAACAAACAACTAGATCCTAAAAAATGGATTTAGAAGCTTTGGGAATGAAACTAGATCTTTTGAATGTGAAATTTAAAAAATAGATCTAGATTCAAAAAATAGATCTAATGCTACAAAGCCTATATCTACCTTAGTAAAAGATGGAAAAGCTTGAAATAAAACCTTTGATGACTTGAGATCTTTTACAAAAAAGTGGAGAAAGGAGAGATAAGAACCTTATGCTTGAGATCCACTTGTGGTAACCGAAGAGAAGATTGTTTTAATTTGATGGTGGAGATGAGAAGAATCCAAGCCCTTCTTTTTAGATCTTTGGATGAAGATGGGCTCAATTGAAAGCCATTGAACATTCAAGGATGAGGATGCCTTTGAAGTCTTTGAAGAAGGGGGAGATGCAAACTAGCTCATCCCTTACTCCAAGATCTACCTGAAACTTGTTAATAACACACTTAAAAAGAAGAGGGAGATTTTAGTATGTTAGTACAAAAACAAGTCTTAAAGAGCATGTATTGAGTCCAACTAAAGCATGCTACTAAAAAATATATTTGAATACCAATCATAAACAAGTAAATTGATCCGAAATACTTGCCCTATGTGCTTGAGAAAACAAGCCTTCTAAGATAGATCCAATCTCCAATCAATAAGCATGCATAAAAATAAAATTATATTACCTCAACAAGGCACCATGAACCATGCATGCATCAATTTGACCTCCAAAGTCTCAACTTTATTCCAATATTGCACAAAAGCAAAAAATATTACATAACAAATGGGCAGAGGTTTCTTGCACAAAGAATCCACCCAAAGAGAGAGCAATGAACCTCTCTTTATACAAAAACTAGAAGCACCACTAGCCTAAATCGAATTGCCACATGGAGGAGACAAACTCCAATCAAAATTTAATTAAATCCAGTTACAAATCCATCAATCCAAGCTTGGAGTGAATATCTCCATCACTAAACTCGAATTAGAGTAATGAGGATGGGGAGGTGGCCTCCACCTTGGCAAGGCGCCCCTCATCCTTCCCTTGTAAACTCCACCATCCAACTTGTAAGTGCCATGTGGAAGTCGTGAGCATCAAAGGAGAATGCGTGAGCCTTGAGGAGTTAATGCTTGGGGTTTGTAATTCATGTTAACTCGAGTTTATAGGAGTCAACCCAAGTGGTGTGGCCATTATTCAAGGATGGCGCCTACCATGGAGTAAATGCACTCCCAACAAACCATTTATCAATTGCCATCTCACCCAATTCCCAGATCATGGAGAGGAGGGCAAATTTCCTTGAAGGAGATCTCTTGCAGTGACTGGATAGTGAACTGAATGCTCTTGGAGTTGATTGGAATCATCATGAATGTTCATTGCCATGTCATTTAGCCTTTTATTTTATTCAATTTGGATTATTTTGAAGAGATTTGGATTATCTCCAAAATATTCATTTTTATTATTTTAATTAATATTTTCTCTGTAAATGATTTTTTTTGAGAAAATATTAATTAATAGGTTGAATGACTTTCCGAAACTTAGGCTAAGTGAGTTTGGGGTTCATATATGACTTTTGGCTTAGGAATTAAGCCTCCAATCTCTGAAATCCACCCGCAAACAACTGACATATTACAAATTTGATTTTTCCAATTAAATATTTGGAAAAATAATAATAAAAATAATAAAAATAAAACTCATCCAATGCGTCTTGTAAAATATTTTTGGACATTGTTTGTAATGGATGAGGGACCTAGGAAATGACTATCTAAGACATACATGGTGTCTAGTAGGTTCATATACATCAGTTGGACTCTAATAACCCCCCAAGGCTCAAATTTCAAAATCGGACATTTCAGCTTTGGAGGAAGCGTGAGAAAACCTCGTCGATTATTACTCAGCTATAGGCAAAGCATAATTGACAAGGGCAAAAAACTCCCTAGAATGCCTTAGTTGATAGTCAAGTCATGGGGAACCGAGTCACTCAAAACCCTACTAGCACACTTATTACAAACCCCATGGGGCCATGGTCATTTTAGCAGAAAAGTAAAATTGACTAGCCAAAATTTGCTTGGAACAACAACTGGAACTTCTGATACACTGGATATGAACATAAATCATGTTCATCAAATGGCGGCTTGTCAGAAGTTCAACTATTGTACAAAATAGTTGACAATAGGGAGAAGATTTGAACTCAGGACAGACCACATGAGTTTAAAATATTTATTTGACCAACCAAATCTAAATGCCAGACATATTAGATGGATGGAATTTCTCCGTGAGTTTGATTTGGATATTAAGCATGTCAAAGGAAAGGAGAATAAGGTTGTTGATGCACTTAGTAGGAAATTTCATGTCGTAGCAATAAGTGTTTGTAAATCAGATTTGAAAGCAAGGATCATCGAAGTTCAAGCGAATGATCAGGCTTACCTACAAATCAAAGAGAAGTTACAGTATGGCAACGTGGATGACAAGTGTGCAGGATATTAGACTGGAGCAGATGATGTCCTTATGTACCAAGATGCCAGACTGTACATTCCGAACTGTGCAAAATTGAAGGAGCTTGTGTTGAGCGAGATACACCAAAAGCCATATTTTGGTCACCCAGGATATCAGAAAACTATAACCGCAGCAAGGAAGCAATACTTTTGGCATGGGATGAAGAAGGACGTAGCAGAGTATATTGCTAGATGCCAAAAGTGCCAGCAAGTCAAGGCGGAGTATCAACATCCAGCAGGATTGTTGCAGCCATTGCCCATTCCAAAGTGGAAATGGGAAGTGATTTCTATGGACTTTATAAGAGGTTTTCCCATGACTGTGAAGAAACACGACTCCATTATGGTTATGTGGACAAGCTATCAAAAGTAGCTCATTTTATTCCAGTTAAGTCTACTAACAAGGCCATTGACATTGCAAATATCTTCATGAGACAGATATTCAGGTTGCATGGATTGCCCAAGGCAATAATTTTAGACAGGGATACAAAATTCACTTCCAATTTTTGGAAAGGGCTATTTCAAGAGTTGGGGACTAAGTTGAATTTAGTACATCCTATGATCCCCAAACAGATAGTCCTACTGAGAGAGTAAACCAGATTCTTGAAGACATGTTAAGAATGTATGTGATGGATAAACCATCCTAGTGGGAAGACTACCTACACTTGGTAGAATTTGCCTACAACAATGGGTACCAAGCATCGTCGAATATGAGCACTTTTGAAGTTTTGTATGGCAGAGGATGTAGAACCCCAGTAAATTGGGATAGCCCAGTGAACAGGGTAGTGCTTGGACCAGAGATGATTGAAGAGATGAAACAAGAAGTTGTTAAAATCAGGCAGAATTTGAAGGCAACTCAGGACAGGTAGAAAAGCTATGCAGATTTGAAGAGAGTACACTAAGAATTCCAGATTGGGGATCATGTTTACTTAAGAGTGAGACCAAGGAAGAGCTCCATGAAGTTGGGAAGTTGTGCCAAGTTGGCACCAAGATATTGTGGACCATTTGAAGTCCTTGATAAAATAGGACCAGTTGCATATAGGATTGCATTACCTGCTAACATGAAAGCTCATAATGTTTTCCATGTCTCTTTGCTTAAGAAATATGTGCATGATCCTAATCACATCATTGATTGACATGTGATACAGGGGGAACCAGAGAGAGAATTCCAAGTGGAGCCTATATGCATCCTCGACAGGAAGGTTACATTACTCCAAAGGCGAGCCATCAGACAAGTAAAGGTGCAATGGAAGCACCTTAGTCCAGAGGAGGCGACCTGGGAGCTGGAGGATGCCGTGAGAGAGGCATTCTCGTTTTTGTTTAGTTTTGAGAACACCGAGGATGGTGTTGTTCTAAGGGGGAGGGAGTTGTAATACCCCTACTCTGCCTTAGTGATTATTGGCCCCAATGTAAATATTGCGTTTGTGCAATGTGTGTTGATCCTAGTGTAGAGCTCAAGGCCAAGGCCCCACTAGTAGATGCTTAAGGTTTGCTTTCATAGGCAAGTATTTGATAGAGAAACTATGCATGTGCTATTAAGCCATGAAATTTTGTAATTGATGTAAATGTTTAATATTGCAATGAAATGCCCAGAACTGGCTAAGTGAGGTAGCTAATGAGAAGGGGGTGAAGGTATCCACTAGGGGGAGGTGAGGGGGTTGTCAGATGGTGACCCATGCTGCCACTTGGGCAGGAGTAACCGATTTGATTCCCTGTATGGGTACAGATTCGGTTATAGGACCTGGAGAAGGCAAGCCTGCGGAGAATATTCGCAGGAGATAAAAACGGTGCTGAAATTTGAGTCGGGGGTTCTTCACTCGGTTCCTTCATGTTGTTGGGGTTCGTTGTTCAAAAGGGGATACATTCATTTCTGTTAAGGGGGAGACCCTGAAACACAAAGAGAGCCAAAGTAGGGAAGCCGAATGCCAGAGGGATCCTGGGTGTATGCATGATCTTGGAGTAGAAACCTGAAGACGAGCCGAAAGGGGATTACAGGGCGTGAATAGCTTGAGGAAGCTATGTGAAGCCTGGAATTCCGTGAGTAGCGAGTCGAGTTGCGGGACAGAGTTTAGTCCGCAACCCTGGAACGAACCAGCTTGTTTAGTAGTTGTAGAAGATAGGGTTTAAGGTTGCAATGCTTGATAAATCCAGTGAAGACTATGATCTCATAGAACTAGCAATGGGACCTTCTTATCCCTACCCTGGATAGCACTGGAAGGGAAGGGGCCTTAAGGGACTGTGTAGCAGAGAGGAGGGCCTTCCTTGTGTTGGGTGAGGTGGATAATGTGGGTGCCTGTCTACTGAGTGATTGAGATGTCTATAGCTCTGCGGTTAAGCTCACTGGCTTAGCAATATCCTCCCTGTTGCCCTGTATGCTTGATAAACCCAACTGCAGGTTGGCTTAGCATGAGTATGCTTGATAATCCCAACTGCAGGGTGGCTTAGCATGAGTATGTTTCCGGGATTGCTTGATAAACCCAACTATAAGTTGGCTTAGCATTAAAGTGGATCTTGACTATTAGAGAGCCTACCTAGCCCTCCTTAGTGGATACATTAAAGTGGATCTTGACTATTAGAGAGCCTACCTAGCCCTCCTTAGTGGATACATTAAAGTGGATCTTGACTATTAGAGAGCCTACCTAGCCCTCCTTAGTGGATACATAGCCCAACTCGGGGGTGGTCTCTCAGCTGAAAGAGTATAGGATGGACAAAGACCTAAGGTTGGGTGGAACGTTGCTCTCACTTAGCCAGTTGTTGGGGCAACTTCAAGATACAAAGATAAGTGTTCTGTGGAATGAATGATGTTATTTCATGCGTTATTATTATGTTGTTTACTTAAGACTATTAAATGAATGTTATATGAATGTGAGTAATAGATTGACCGTGTGCAAGCCTGAGTGGAAGGTTGGGTGCAGGTTGTATGCTTCATTCAGTTGCATGAGTTTAATGCATTGCTAATCTTACATGTGTTAGATGTATGGATAGCCTTAATGTAATACCCCTATGTTGACCCTTAGTCTATTTTGGATGTAATCTAAATATTGTATGCATGTGATGTATGATTCCTAGCATGGAGCCCAAGTCCAAGGCCCTGTTAGTGAATGCTCAGCCCTACAAAGGCAGGTAATTGGTATTATGTGAGCATGTGCTATTAAGCCATGTGATAATTGTAAAAGCATGTAAATAACTATAATGCAAATAAAATACCTAAGGGACTGGCTATGGAGGCAACGTGAGAAAGAGGGGGCTGCGTATCCACTAGGGAGAGGTGAGGGGGTTGTGGGATGGTGACCCATGCTGCCACTTGGGCAGGGGTAACCGATTTGATTCCCTGTACGTGTACGAATTCGATTACAGAACATGGAGAAGGAAAGCCGACGAGATATTCGCAGGAGATAAACATGGCGTTGAGATCTGAGTAGGGGGTTCGTTGTTCGTGGGTGGATTCATCCATTTTTGGTTCGGGGGGAAAGGCTCTGATACCGGGGGAGGGAGAGCCAAGCGGGAGAGGCGCAGAAACCGAGAGGAATAAACCCGGTGTTGGCGGTCGAGAACCCGACTGTGGTATAGAGCTGTTTGGCCAAAGAAAGTGGGGAAAAACCTAAGTGGGAAGGAGGAGTTCGCGATTCTGTTAAAGCACGAATCACAGAGCCAAGTATTACCCAGAAAACCTTGTTTAGAGGCCGATAGTGGATCTAGCGAAGGCTCAAGTAACCATTGGTTTAGAAGTCAGGGCCAGCCATACCTGCCTAGGTCAGTGCTGAGGGAAGGGGCGCCTGAGAGACTATGTAGCAGAGAAGGGGCCTTACTCAGGCTGAGAGTGGAGGTGATGGGGGTGCTTGGGCTGTCTGAATCCAAGGGGATATGCTTGTAGCTCTATGGTTGAGCTTAAGGAGTTGGTGAACTCAGTCTCTGCCTCCCCACTGTGTGATGGATACCCTGATTGACTATGAACTGGGTCGGTGAGTGAGCCTGAGTGATACTCCTTAGTGGATACATAGCCCCAGCTCGGGGGTGATCTTTGATTGCTGAAATAATAGAGGCTAGGAAGAGATCTATGGTTGGGATGGAACGTTGCAGTCCATAAGCCAGTTGCTTGGTGGTTTTCAATTGAAAGATAAGCGCCCTTGTGTAGTGTTTTGAATAAGGATGTTTCATGTGTTTATGGTTATGTTTATTACATTCCAGTTATTGATTAAGGAATTATATGGAAATGGAGCAATAGGAAGCTATGTATGAGTAGGGCTGTATACTTCTACTTCGTATCTAAACCTGTGTTTGAAGTTGTTGTTGTGCCATGATGAATGTTGGATGCATGCTAGATGTGTGTGTGTTATATATGTCAAACATATGATTTGGTTCAGATGGTTAGTAGGGTTGAATGCCCGAGTATTATGTATTATGTTGCTGGGCATGTCATTGCTTTACTCTTGCTCCTTGCATCTTATTGTTATGTTGGTATTCATATATATTCATGCTTGAGGAATAGGGCTAAATGTCTACATGTCATCCCTCAATCTGTTTAGAGGAAATAGAATAAGTATAATCCCTTTCCAAGGGTGGATAAGGATAAGGCTTCAGTTCTCTTGTGGTTATTGATGCATGGACCTTCCTACATGGGTTATTGAGCATGCTTTTGTATATTGCCTTTTTATAGTTATGTTGTACTTACACATGTTACCCTTGATGAATAGGGCTAAGTTCAAGGCTAAGAAGTGCAGATCACTCGAGTTAGGACAGTGATCAGGAAGAATAGGCACCCCTGTGGACTAGATGAAGGAGAAAAGACTTGGCAGGAAGAAGGTTAAGGTCATTCAAGGTGGATTTGTGCACATAATGTTTAGTTGGAGAAATGACGGGGTTAGAGACCTCGGTTTGGAGTGGAAGTTGCATCATTGGATAGAGCTCTCTAAGAGCTTTCCAACAGTACCAACCTTGTCTCATTTGGACCAGGGACGAGGAAGTTATGCCTTTCAGAAGTTTGCATTGGTGAGCTGCAGGAGCAGAGACGGTGCATCCATAGTTTCGCATCCGCAATGCAGATTGCGGATTGCGGAAAGGGAAGTTTTCCGGAAGGTTGAAGTTGGATTTCCACAATTCCGACTTCCGCAATGCGGATTGCAGAAAGGAAAGTTTTTCAGAAGGTTATGTTTGGACTTTTGCAATGCGGATTGCGGATTGCAGAAAGGATAGTCTTCCGGTAAATTGAAGTTGGACCTCTGCAAAACCGACTTCCGCAATTGCGGATTGCGGAAAGGCAGTTGACGAAATAATTAGACTTTTGCTATCCCGAGTTCCGCAATGCCGATTGCGGATTGGAAAGATAAGTTCGGCGATCCGTCTTCCGAATCCCTCATTGCGGATTGCGGAAGGACGGATTGTAGATTGCGGATCCGAGGCAACTTGCAGATTGCGGATCCGAGGCAACTTGCAGATTGCAGATCCGAGGAAACTTGCGGATTGCGGATTCGAGGCAACTTGCGGATTGCGGATCCAAGAGAGTTGCAGATTGCAGATCCGGTGATGCAATTGCAGAAAGGTGTGAATGGAAGCATTTTGAAGAAAAAAAAGAGTATCAAGGTCTCCCATCGCCTTTGAAGGACACCGAGGTGATCTGGGGATGTTACACTTAACTTCTTTTATTATATGTATTTTGTTATAAGATGCTTAACCTTATAATGGATTGCTTAACCTCACTTAATCATGGGGTTGGTTACGTGGCCTGCGGTATTCTTAGACCGCTCTGTGAGACAGAGGAAAGATGGGTTATGGCAGGGGACAGGTAGAGACCTGTTAAAGGTTGGAAGGCACCTTAGAAGGTTTATAGACAAAACTTTAGAGAATAAAAGGAGGAGGTTAGATACCTCTGTAGGGCAGGGGATTTTACCATTGAATAGAGCTCTCCAAGAGCTTTCCAACGGTACCAACCTTGCCTCATTTGGACCCAGGATGAGGAAGTTATGCCTCTCAGAAGTTTGCAGTGGTAAACTGTAGGAACAGAGAAGTTGGGCTTCCGTAATCCCGACTTCTGCAATGCGGATTGCAGACGGGGAAGTTTTCCGGAAGGTTGAAGTTGGACTTCCGCAATTTTGACTTCCACAACGCGGATTGTGGATTGCGGAAGGGGAAGTTTTCCGGAAGGTTGAAGTTGGACTTCCACAATTCCGACTTCCGCAATGCGGATTGCGGATTGCGGAAGGGGGAGTCTTCCGAAAGGTTGAAGTTGGACTCCCGTAATTCCGACTTCCGCAATGCAGATTTTGGATTGCGGAAGGGGAAGTTTTCCGAAAGGTTGAAGTTGGATTCCCGCAATTCCGACTTCCGCAATGCAGATTGCGGATTGCGGAAGGGGAAGTTTCCGGGAGGTTGAAGTTGGATATCCGCCATTCCGACTTTCGCAATGTGGATTGCAGATTGCTGATCGCGCAATTGCGGATTGCGGAAAGACGTAATACGGATTACTGATTGCGGAAAACGCAATGCAGATTGCGGACTGCAGATAGATGCCATGCAGACTGCGGATTGCAATGGTGAATTGCGGATCCGAGTCTATTTGCAGCTGTGCGTAGTTTGGAAGTAAAAGAAGAAAAAAAAGTAACGTAGTATCTTCGCCGGCCTCTAAAGGCCGCAAGGGAGGTCCAGGGGATGTTACAAACTTGATTGTATTCTTTGTTCAAATGGTTTCATGATACAAACCGTTACACCAAAACCCCGAGGTGTTAGTGAAGGCCGTCCATTAGGATCTTAACATCCCACCACGCTCCGCAGTCCAGACTCTAGGCTGGATGTGCGCCCGTACGGTGGTGTCCCCTTTGCACCGTACGAGCCCCGAACGAACACTGCAATGCCGGCGTTGCCACCCGCTCTGTGACTTGAACCTGGGTGGAGGCTCTGATACCAAATGGTACAAACCGTTACACCAAAACCCCGAGGTGTTAGTGAAGGCCGTCCATTAGGATCTTAACATTTCAAGGCTCTATGCTTCTAGTTCATCTCAGAGTTGGTGTGTTTTCTTCAGATTGATAATTAGTAGTTTAATTCTAGATTGGTGGTGTGTTATAAATTGGATTTGGTTTCTTTATCCGTCAACGGACCTGTTATCACATTCATAGTAGCTAGGCTACCATGATTGCATAGCAATTTCTTGTATATTTTTGAGCTAGGCCTTTACACTTTTTTGGTGAGATCAGCCTATGATGAGTAGTACCTTTTGATGATCACTCGCATATCAGAGCAGCCCCAGATTAGACATGATGAACCTTATTGCCAAGAATGAGCCTCATGACCTCAGATTTGATAACCAAGGTGACCACTTTTGTTCCATACAGAGCAGTGTAGTGGCCAGAGTTTTCATAGCAACATTGTTTCCAGTGACTATTGATGATCTAGATGACAGATATAGGTATATGGCCCAGCAGGTATATGGATGTGCATTGGTTATGATTGTTTTGCACTTTTTCTCATCTTAGTAGCTTGACTTAGTATCTAGTGGTCATGATTTGGCGGTATAAATATATAAATATATCTATATCTATATCTATATCTATATGTTATGTAGACATGGTTGTTTTAATGATTATATAAATGGTTTGATTACTGAGAATTAGAAGCTCTTGTTTATACTCATTGGTTTTACCCTCTTTGTAGAATGGACGTGATCATTCCCACCATTTATGGATTACTAGTTTTGGCATCACCTTTCACTTTCCCCATCCATCCGTTCTCTCCCATTTTTGGTTTCACCTTGACTTACACCTCAGCCTGTGATATGGAGGACCGCCCCACTTTTGCCTCTGTGTTGGGTAGCATCCTTGTTGTTTTGTGTGTCGGCTCTGAGTTGGCAATAGAACTTATCGAAGCCTTGATCCTTCTGGGCCAGGAGAACCCGCTGGTGTTGGTTCCTAAGCTTAGGTGAGTTGGATTTGATGCCTTGACTTCTCTAGTCGGTTGCCCTGATGTTTGGTTCTGATTGTGGATAATCCCCCTAGTTTCCTGAGTTGTGTTGGCTAAAACCTGAAGCAAGTTGTACTACCATCGTTACATGCATCAATGAACTATTGCTATATCTCTTGTACAAGCCCATGGAAATAATTTAAAACTGTGTTTCTCAGCACAATGAAAGAGGGCTATGAAATGAATTGAAATGAAATGTATAATACCTTGGATAAAACGATGCAATTAGTTGTGCTTATAAGCACACAAGAAATCCAAAGGTTCATGAGGTCTAAAAAGCAGTGGTTAAATATATGCTAAATCTAAAGACCGTTGGCCATGATATTATGTAATGATTAAATTCCTCACGGAGCTTACGGGTTGGGATGTGAGATGGAGTAAGGGACAATTAATTCTAAGTGTCCCCTAGAACCTCAAGTTACGGTTAGCTGTGCACCTAGTTACAATGGTTCTAGAGAAGATCCTCACGGAGCTGTTTCAGCTTGGATGTGAGCTGTAGACATTTGCCAAGGTTGAATAAAAACCTCTCAAAACAATTCATTCCATTTGTGAGACACTGCCATTCCCTGGGTGTTATTATCCAGCATATGCTTAAGTGTGTATTCCTTTTCCCTTATCCAAAGTATCACAGTGTTGAGTCAGTAAAGTCATCCCCTTATCCTAGCCTTGCATTCCTCACCTTCACCCATTGCTAGTAAAATGATCACGGCCATGAAATGAGTATATTCTTGAGGTTATGTTTTAAGTAATGGATTATTTTAATTTTGGCCTTATATTTAATATGATTATTGCTTAACCTCCAGTGAAATGACACTTTATGCTTTAAGTCTTGCTATTAGAATGATTAAAAGAGCACACTTTATCCATTTGCACTTGCAGCATCAGGTATTTCAAGCCTGGGTCATATTTTGATTAGTCTTGACCTGGTCAAACCTAGTTTGACCAACTCAACCATAGGATATGAGATGAGTTGGACTAGTGATGTTCGAGGGTGATGATTTATGGTCCTATGATGCACATTTGATGGTTCCATGCAACAGACACAGGTTTCATATGATGGCGTGATGATTTTTTTTATGGTTATTATTATTTACAGACCATTATTTTTATATTGTCCGGGCATGGTTGAGACTACATATGATTTCAGTTACAGGCACTTCCAGACGAGATTTCACTCAGATTGCCACTTTTCTGCAGATTTGCCATTATAAAATGGCCCAACAACACAATTGGATTGTTATTTGGTTCTCCTAGGGCGCTATAGAGGGAGTATGGGGTCCAACTACTTTTTATTACCATATTACCATACCCCCAAACACTTTGGAACTGTCAGATTTGTGCCCGGGGCACCAGGAAGAGAGCTACAAGCATTTTATTGATTTACAGGTGGTTTTCTAAGGATTAAAAATGGAATAAAATGGTCACTGAGGAAATCGATTTGGGTAATTGAGTTAAGGAATTGGCATGAGGTTTGTTTAGAGGTCATTTGTGATGTATCCCGCACCTTCCGACACAATTTACAACATTCAGTGGGGTCCACACACACTCCAGGGTCACTTGGTCACTTTGTGATGTTATTGAGTCATATATTTTATCATTGTACCATGGGGTGATGCTAGTGAAGGACATTAATACCTCCTAGCCCCACCATGTGCATGTTACGCTTGTTCTAGTAATTTATCATGTGGTGCGACCCCCAGGGCCACTTAGTGAGTGCGCACCCCCTCCTTTAGTGAGTTGATCCATGTATTATGTTTCCGACTCATCATAGCCGTCGATTGTTATTATTTTATCTTTTGATCTCCACCACTCATTCAATAAGTGGTTAGTGTTTTAGTCTCTCTCATTCCTATTTAAGGAAGAGACCCCCCTCATTGTAAAGGCACCTTTGGGCCCTTGGATTTCTGGCATAATAAAGAATATATTTTGCAAATCTCTTGGATGCTTTGATGAATGTTCTTGCAAGTGATTGTAAATCTTTTCTCTGTGATATCATTATGGATCTAGCTTTTTCCAAACGTTTTCTCTGCAGGGGGCTGTGTGGTAGAGGAGGAGGACGATTTGAAGAGGGCGCTATTGTGGGGAAACCCCATATCTCTCTCTCTCTCTTCAACTTGTGTCTCAGGGAGTATCTCTATTGTATCTTTTGGTCATTTTGATGCTTCTTGTTTCATCTTTGCTATTGTATAGTTGCTTTCATGCTTGATATCCAGGTTCGTTTCGAAGTATTTTTGTTATTTTGGGATCCAATCCAATCGTCACCATTAAATTTCACTGTTAAAACGCTCACTTAAAATTTATAAAAATTCTTTAGCTGAAACAACTTCAAATCGTGGCGAAAGATTTCCGGGTTTTCATTTTTATGCCAAGCATGAAGTGGGTTTCCTACGGCGTCATGCTCTGTTGACTCCTTCTGGCCCAAATTCCAAGGCACTGGTCTCTCTCTAATGCGCCCTCTCTGAGTTTGCCCCTTTTCAGTTGTTTGATTGCCCGATTTTTGCTTGCAAGCTTTGATATTGTCAGATCTACAGTCAAGCAGTGTTAGGAAGCCATAATCTATCCAAATCTACTGCTTGGGACCATTTCCCCTAATTTAAGTACACATTTCCCAAGGCAGTGGATTTTGATCATTTACCTTAACGCTTACATCTTGGATTTGTTCCTAATTCTGAGCTATTGTAATTGAACTAAATCAACTTTCATATCTCATTTTCCCTAAGCCTCTACAAGAACTCAATTCCTTAAATCTAGGGTTCTACACCTTTCACTCCATATTTACTGTTTGATTTGCTTGTTTTAGTGCTTGGGTTAGATCTCTCTTTCTAAGAGTAGATCAGGGTCTCCCCCTTTTGTTATCCGTGGCTTGGATAGCAAGAACTGAAGAGTGCCTCGATTGGCGTGACAACCAATCTATTTAGGGAATCGAGGCCCTCTTAGGTGTCACCGCTTAGTTGTCTTCATCTACTATCCTGGATAGGACATCTAAAGTAGACAACTACACTTTGTGTGATAACAGGACCATTTTGGTTCTCTTTTCTATTCTGATTTTCATGCCTTTTGATACTGAGCAACAGCAAAGATTTGAACTTTTAATGTGTTTTATTTTATATTGTTGAACAATGACAACATTAATGCTGCATTAAGTGAGGCACGCCAAGTAATATGGCTTATCTCGCATTCCCAATGTGATTTAATCCATCTTGAGTTTGCTGTGTCATTTAATTCATCTAAATATTGGATTGTATTGTCATAGAATCTGGAGAAGTTAGGGTTCAATCGTCTTGCTGTTAATAAGATGTGCTAAGTTATGTGTGTGAAACGTGGGAAAGTCTGCATCCAAATTTGGTAGATTCATTATAGATGAAATTGTATACACTTATTCTTCATACAAACTTGAGCTACAGTGAATCCAATATCTGGAACTTCAAGGTTTTGTGATTCTCATTTTTAGGTCTGTATAACTGGATTAATCATTTACATTGTTTCAACTTCAAGGCATTATGCTTATAGTTCATCTCGGAGTTGGTGTGCTTTCTTCAGACTGATAATTAATAGCTTCAATCTGGATTGGTGCTGTTATAAAATGGGATTTAACTTCTATATCCTTCAACTAACAAATTTTGTTATATTCTATATTATAATTTTTTTGGGCCTTTTGATACCAAGGAAAAACAAGAAATTTGAAGTTTTTGAACTATTGGTGTGTTTTACATTACCATTGGACAGTAACAGCATTAATGCTGTCTCAAGTGAGGTGGATTATCATGTATGTCTTCATTGCCCAATATGATTTAATCCACAATCAGGTTGCTGTCATATATTTCATCTGAATGTTGGATTGTAGTTTTATATTGTTCTGATTTGTATAGGTCTGTAAAGATTAAAGAATGATTAATGTTAAAACCTAAAGAACTTGGCTATGCTTAAAATATTTTTGGGCTTCTGTACTGCTAGTTTATTAAATTATTTTCTAAAATGCCATTGTTTCTTATATGTCTTCTGGTAGCTTGATCTTCGCTCTGGAGCTAAGAAATCTTTGGCTGATCCACCCAAACATTGCCTTGCCTTGAAGTCATGTGATATCAGTGCTACTCGTCCTCATCAACTGCTTATTGGTGGCAGGTGATTTTCGAACTTTGCTTTTATGTTGTTTTCTATTAGATTTATATTGTCGTAAATACTTACTGGTTACTGGACATCTATCTGATTTAGCTGCAATTGCATTGAACATTGCAGTGATGCTTTTGCTCGTCTTTATGACCGACGTATGCTGCCACCGTTGTGTTCTTCTAGAAAACAGTCAAAAGCACCACCTTGTGTCTGTTACTTTTGTCCAGTGCACCTTTCTGATTATGTAAGTGGATCAAATAATTCAACTTTTGTCAAATTAAGGTGTTGAATTCTCATGGCTGCGTGCTGTTTCTTGTTTAACTTGCTTGTGAATTGTGGTGGTACCAAGCCAAACCACTACTTCTGAGAACTTTTCAAAAGCCTTATAATAATCACTTTTAATTGTACTGGTGGTTTTTCTTCTGCTTTTGCATTTAAGTAACGATTTGATTAGTAAGGTAGGTGAATCCAAACAAGGGTAGAAGTTATTTCTTTGTCTGGATTAAAGTCTAAAGACCACTTTGAAATGAACATTACACTACAATCCATGAAGAAAGGACTAGATCTGAAGACGATATATCTTTCCTGCTTGATCTTAAAGAGGAAGATGAAGAAACCTCTTCCACTGGCAAAACTCTATATCTTCCTTTCATCTTAGTGATCCGATTTGCTTGAACCCACGAATCGACTGAGCTCAAGCATGGCCAACGACCAATGAACTTGCCTACAAGTGTCTGATTTGAGGATGCCATGATGTTTCCATGAGTATGAGGGGTTTTCTTGGCAACATAGGGGAAAAAATTGGAACAATTGGCAAACTGTGGCAAGCATTAAAAAATACAAAAAAATTCATTTTTTTTCAGTTTTTTAAACATATAAACCAACAACGACATCAAATAAACATATTGGCACATAAATATAGGAAAATCAACGATATATATGATGTAGTGGATGCCAAATCAAAATGATACATCAAAGTCGATATTAAATCCTGAACCCTGATAGCTGTCCAATAAAGGACTCAAAAGTGGATAAGCAATACAAAATGACATCAAGTATATAAATGTATCTCATCATCATGATTCATCTACAATGACAAATCTAGCAGCTAGCTATCAACCTATCCTAAAGAATCAATAGCCTCTCCCCCTTTTACGGGAAAAGGTTATGGCTCATTTGCCATTAGAAGTCCGTATATCATCTGTCTTATGCCAACTAGAGGGTGTAGCTGTATCAACCTGTGTAGAAGGTGGTACTGGTGCTGACATTGCCACATCAACCTCTATGATGTGCAAGGTCCTCCTTTGCACCTTGTTTCTGCGTAAGACATACTTGACCGCGGTTAAGTTTCCCAACCGCTATGTGTGTTCCCGAGGGCAACTATGAGTATAGAACCCAATGTCACCTCGGTCCTAAACTCCTCCGTTTAGACCACAACTCCTAAAGGTCAAGGGGGGTTGTCCCTACTTACTAAGTTTCTTTTAAGAGTTGTAAATTATTAAAAGTTCAAATGACAGGGAAACGTGTAGAGATGCAATAGTTTCAATGACAAGCAAACCTTTTAGACAGTAAACCAAATATGATTGCAAGAGAGAAATAAATAGTCAGATAACAAGATCAGTGCCTACTTCTTGGGTTATGGAGTCACAAAATATACTAGATTACCAAATATTTTCCAATAGCATTAAATCATTTACTTAACAAAACATCACATTAAACATTGAATTGCAGAAAATGAACAATTTAGTGAACCAAAGATTATAACAAGATTGAACCAATAATGAAGTGCTTTCGAAGTAAAGTACTGTAAACAATAGTAATGTTGTGCAAATGGTCCTGTAAATTTTAGTTTATTTTAGGTCTCACTTCAACTTAGGGGATTAAGGTTTTGTGCAAGAAAACTAAGCTACTCTATGTGTCTACCCCGAGAAACTATCTCTTTCGACTTGAGAGAGATTGTCGGGTGCTCAACTTGAGAACCCAAGGTTCTCAACTAGCTCCACGGGTCAATCCCAAAACTTGCTGTGTGCTCAACTGGAGGACACAAAGTGCCACGAGGCTCCCAACAACCTCTACCCCACTAGCTCCACAGGTCAAGTCCATTTTTCTCGGTGTCTAATTAAGATGAATTTCTGAGTGCCTATTATTCTAGCCAACACAAATCCTTATCCTTTCTTGTCACCCAGGATCGGTCGAACCGGTAAGGGGAGTGAATATGGGGCAAGAATCGGAGCGCATATTAAGTTTTAACCTCTAATTAATAAGAAAAAAACCAAAGCAATGAAAGCCAACGCGATTTCACAAGGGAGGCAAAGCCTTCTCACTTGTGAGGTGTGGGCAAAAATAAGTTAAAGCAAATAGTTAGAAATAAATTACAAGCCACCTTGATATTGCATGGATGGACAAAGCCTCTTTTCATGCAAGGCATGGGAAAAACAAAATGCAAGCCAACGTGATTTCACAAGGGAGGCAAAGCCTTCTCACTTGTGTGGTGCGGACAATGTAAATTAAAACAAAGGAAATAAATGCTAAACCCAAGCCACTTACAACTTCAATGCAAGGGTGGCAATGCCTCCTCTCTTGCATGCAATGGATAGCAAACTAAACTAAGCACTTTGAACTTGAAACATATATAAGAAATCAAGCCCAAGAGACTCTCTTGGGCTTGTTACAATGATATATATTTTAGCACTTAGTAAATGTGAGAAAAATAGGTGAAAAAATGTGATTTTGATCGTTTTCTTCCTTATGGCTGAAATAGTAACTTGTGGAAGCCCTTTATGCTCGAAGATGGCCAATTTTGGGTAGCATAACTCTTTTGAAATGTGTAGACCTACTAAAAACCAGCAAGCAAAAATGTTACAAGAGTGCCCAAAATCACTCTTGGGCAATGATAGTATATCATACAAAATATTACATAAAAATTATGAAAATTTAAGAGTAAAATTATACAAGACAATAGCATGTAAATGAGATTTGAGATCTGATTTTTATATGTAAAACATGTAAAAATAAATGCAGAAAATTGAAAAGGAAGGGAAGAGATTGTGCTCTTTGCGCTTCCAATGCTTGGAGAAGTGGGGTATCTGACCAAGGAAATCCACTCTCGAAGCCAAGTAACCTGCAACTTGTAAAATGTTTGCTACACAACTAAAAGAAAATGTGAGTACCTAATGAAGAGCTAAGAAATCATAAAATTCGATCAACAAGCGAATGGAGTTCTTAACTATTAAATATGAAACTCATAAAATCAATAGCAACAATACTAAAGATCTTACCAAAACAAAATAGTTTGCTTGTTTGGCCTCTCCAAGCATGAGTAGCTATGAAGTGTAGAAACAAACCACCATCACAGAGCAACACCAACACCAAAACTCCTTCAAAGAATTTTTATTACTAAGCCAAATGGCTGAAAATTACAATGGCCAAAAAATGGGGCAAGATGGAAGCAAGAGAGAGTGAGAAAGAATAGAGCAAGAGCTTGAGAGATTGTAATCCAAATGAGGTGGATGAACTTCCTTAAATAGGAAAAGAGAGAGGAGAGAGTTCCTTTGCATGAATGACATTTGTCACTTGGAGAGAAAGGGGACCCATGGAGGGGGGTACACTTCCATGGGTTAAAAATAACAAACAATGGGGGGGGGGAACCCCTTACTCTTGTTTTATATTTCATTGCTAGGCCAAGGGGAGAGAATCATGAAGGTGGGATCCCCCTTTTGGCTTATTTCAATTTATCTCATTTTCCATGGTGAGAGGGTTTCCCCTTAGGGAGAAACTTCAAACTTGAAAAACACTTGCTTGGGGCCCCTTTTGGTATTTAATTTTACCTTAGGGTCATAACATAACACTTGAAAACTTAATTTCCCCTCCCCAAGTGACTTTAGTCACTTTTCCAAAATTTGCCTTACTAATTAGTTGTCAATTTTTTTGATTTCCTTGACTAACTTAGGAAAATGTGTCCAAAACCTTAGCAAGACTTGTTCGGATGACTTCAAACTTTGCCCAAGGGTCTAGGGGATCTCGTGCCATTTATTTTGGGTACCCATACCCCTATTTATGGGCATTAAGTGACACTTATCCCTCTTTTACATTGCAATTTTTTTATGTTGAGAGACATTTTTTAATTACCAAAAATTAAAAAATCCTAAGTAAAACTTAATGAAATTACGCAAGACTTTAGATAATGTCTAGCATGGTAATATAGAACATTCCTAGGACCCAATCACCCCATGGACTCGATTATTAGAACGCCTTTCACCACTTTGGAGGTATTTTTGAGTGAAAAACTCAAATAATTAAAATCACTAAAAATGAATTTTAATTATCCAAGGGAAAAAACACTCGATGAAAGGACTTCACTATTGATAAAGTCATAGGCAACTAAGTTACACAAAAAATTGACTCTCATGCTGACATATCATTACAAAATCCCCCGCAGGGGTGCGGAAATTTCATGGAGAGAAGATAAGAAGAAGAGATGCCTTGCTTGAAATATTCATTATGTACTTCTTTCTGATCTTCAAGGCACATTGAACATGTGCATGGTACATCGTTGTCCACCTAGTTGGTTTTGGTGGTCAACGCACATGACCCTTCCTCTTGTGCCTTCCGCTGCTCCTCCTCCAACGATGCAGGTGCCTCCTCAATAATAGGGGCTTTGGACTCCACTCTCCACTAAGACAATATGTTAATATTGTCCAAGGAAATGGCTTCCACATTAGGTATTTTCTTCAGTTGCCTCATCCATAGTTGAATATTGTAGTGGACATAGACCAAATCATTGAGATTTGGGAACTCCAACCTGTAAGAGGGCCATACATAAATTCAATGAGCCTTGACTCTTGAGGGTCATAAACATGTTAAAAGGTAATGAACTAAGTTGCCTGACATGATGACACATGACACGGAGAACACGTGGACACAAGTGCCTGACACTAGACACAACATATATATATATATATATATATATATATATATATATATATATATATATGAAATGGATAGTGCTGTTCACTATGAGAATAGACAGGAGAATTCTCCAAAATATATATGAAATATATAAGAAATAATAAATAATTGATGAATAAATGATATTTACAATTGGTAGCCCACACTTTATATGGTTTGGGCAGCCATTTTGAGGAGTCACGTCCTCTTAGTCTTAATATTAATTGTTGTTGTTATTATTATTATTATTAACTAATGATTATTAATTGTATTTATTTATTTTTTATGATTATAACATTGCCCACCCCTTGAAAGGGAGCTTTGTCCTCAAAGCTGATTTTGCTGATGTCATCTTTATCCTGGATTTGTGTTGAAGTGTTGACTTGAGATATGCAATCTGGATTGATTCCTTTATCTTGATGTGTACCTAGAATTTTTTTGTGTTGTAATTCTTCTGATTGAGCGATGAGCTTCTTAATTCATGTAACCTGTAATTGCTTCCCTTCCATCTAAATTCCATATACTGTTCTTGTAGGTTGGTAGCGTAGGTGCCTAACTGCATTAGCCATTCAACTCCTAACACCATATCTACCCCTTTGAGTGGTAAGGCATAACAATTGAGCTGTAGATTTAAGTCTTGTATTTGTAAAGGAACCTTATGGCATTTCCCAACTTCTTCTGCATGTTGATCATTGATAGTTGATGTTGTGAGATTCTTCATAGGGTATACGAAAAGATGAAGTTCTTTTGCCCTTTTTATGTCCACCAAATTTTGAGTATTTCTTGAATCAAGTAGAGTTGTGATGTCATTATTCTTAATAGTTCCTGCAAGTTGTAACCTTTTAGGTTGTCTCCTTGATTTTGTCGTCTGGGATAAGGGTTGTTCATCCTTAGTGTTGTCGCAATTCCTCAAATGGGGCAGAAAAATATTTCTCAGTACGTAACTAAGTTTCTTGCTTTCGAGTAGCAACTTTATTAGAGGTCACTGAATCTTTTTCCTTATAAGTTTGTTGGATGCATGTGATTCTCACTATTGATACTTCAGGTGGGTTGGTATTCGAATCAAAATCAGAGGTATCTTCAACGGAAACCTGCAGTTCCTTCCCATCTATAATCTTGTAGTGAGATGTGTGACTGGATATACATTTATGGCCTGGGATCCAATTGTCACCACATTGACGACAAGTGTTCTTCTTCTTTTTTCGATCATTGTCGAGATGACTGATGGATGTTTTTGATTTTTTTTCATCCTTATATGCATATGATTGGGAATTGATGCACTGATGTCCTGGTGACCATTTGTTTCCACAATATCTGCATTGTGACACTTTTTGTCATAAATAACCCTTATCACGATTTTCCTGGGATGACTTTTTGAATTTTTCTTCAATAATTTTTGCCTTGCGCTTGGCCTTATCTAGGTTTGAGACATTATGTAATTATAACTCATCCTTAACGTATGGCTTTAGTCCATGTACGCATGTCTGGAGTAGTTGATCGTCCATTAACTTTGGTACTCGTGTTGCTAACGCTTCCCATTCTTAAGTGTACTCCAACACATTACCCTTTTGCTGTAATTTGGTGATTTTTTCAAAAAAATCTTTCTCCTTTACATCTTCAAATCTCTTAAAGAAGTCATTTTTTAATGTGTTCCAGTTGTAGGAATACACTTTTGTTGTAATCTTCCACGACAAATACTAGGTATATGCCCGGCCTTCCAGTTGCATTGAGGCATGTTTTATCTTCTCGTCATCGGATAGGATTTTGTGTATGCAAAAGTATTCTTCCGCTTTATTGATCCACGCCACACTTTGCCCCGTCTCACCATCAAACTTGGTTAACTCTAGTTTAGGCCTCCATGTATAGCCACTCGTTGGTTGCATTGAACTTGAGTACGACTGGTTGGTGTTAAGGCTTGAAAAGTGGATGTGGTTTATATGTTTTTGTGGAATTTCCACTTTGATGTAATTTTGTTGAAGATTAGTTGTATCTGTTGAACTGGTGGCTGGTTTATTTTCGGCGAATCGACATTGTCAGAGGCGTCTCTATCCATGAAGAACTTCACAATCTTATCCAACCCTTCTTTTATGCTTGTGTTCATTTCTTCTCTTACCTTCCTCATTTCCCATGATATGGCAATGGCGACTTTGTATCTTACAATCCTTGATAGTTCTTCTTTTCTTTCTCGTAACTTTGCTTCAAGTTTGTCCAACCTTGAGTTTAGACCTTCGAGAATTTTCGAATCTCGGGCTTGGTCTTTTTCTAATTTCTCCACTCAATCTTACATTTTTGACATGGACTTAGTACACAGAGTGTGTCTTGGCCCAATTTCTCTTCACTTTTTTTTTGTTTCAAATGTTAATTTTTAAATATAATAATAATTATTATATAATTAATAATAATATTTTTTTAATAATAATACTATTATTAATATTAATAATATTTATTATTAATAAAAATTGTTTTAATGATAATAATAAAAATATATTTTTGTTTTCCATGAAAAAAATGTATTTTCATTCAATTTAGATCCAAAATACATTTCTCAGTGCTAATCAACAGTAAGTTCGTCAAAAAATAATAGTGATTGACAGTCAGAAATAATAAAAATATATATTATAGTAATATTATTATTATAATATACTTTGTTTTATTATTATTTTTTAATTGGCTTGACTTGGGGTTGTAAACCCCAATATGTTGAGGAGGGAAGGAAAACATGGGATGAAGGGTGGTGTGTGGGAGGAGAATGGTAGACGAGAGGTCGAAGCATGGGACGTGAGGGAGGATAGATGGGGATGTGGAGAGAACTCGCACGGTGGTGGTATTAGGGCGCGATGTGAGCGTAGCGTGGGAGAAAGGAGAGGGACGTGGGTGAAGGGGCACAAAGGGAGTTGACGTGGGTGAAGGGGCGCAAAGGGAGTTGTGGCGTGTTGTGTGAGCATAGGAGAGGAGGCATATAGCGATTGGAAGGTTGGAGTGTGTGAGGGTGGGGCTACGGTGGAATGGAGGGAGCGACAGGGAGAGCACACAGGTAGGGAGAGTGCGCTGGTTGGGAGAGAGAGACGATGTTGGGGAGATGGCGTAGCGGGAAAGCTTTGAGGAGCAGAGGGGAGTGGTGCAGGGTAGAATGGTGCGTCTGGTGTGGAGTATAGTGTGCAGGGAGAATGGTGTGGCGCGGAGGAGAATTGGAGCGATGAGGGGAGGAGGAGTTGGGGTGATGCAAGATCGAGGAGTGGAGTAGAGCGAATGGAAAGGAGGGTGTGGAGCATGAATGAGGAAGTGTAAGCGTAGGAGGGAGGTGGGAAATGTGAGGAAGATGGAAATGAAGGCGTGGCAGAGAGGGGACGGTTGGAGAGTGAGGAGATGGAGGAGTTGAAACGGGCTCTGATACCACATGAAGTGGACAGTCTTGTTCACTATGAGAATAGACAGGAGAATTCTCTGAAATATTTAAGAAATAAGAAATAATTGATGAATAAATGATATTTACAATTGGTAGCCCACTATTTATATGGTTTGGGCAACCATTTTGAGGAGTCACGCCTCTTAAGTCTTAATATTAATTGTTATTGTTATTATTATTATTATTATTAATAATTAATGATTATTAATTGTTTTTATTTATTATTTATGGTTATAACAATATTCAAAAAACTATATATATATTAAAAAAATTACAATATAGATGTATAGATCCAATTTTTTTAGAAAATAAAACATTTACAAATATTCAATACACATTTCAAATTCACAGATCACAATGCATATGTCATAGACTCATAAAATTAGAAGTTAGGACCATAAATTGCCAATTGGAGATTTCTCATTAATTCATCAAAATCAAAATGTATTACATAGATGTGGGAATGCCACTGGCAAATACAAAATAGGGTAGATGGAAGAATCTCATTGGGCAATAGTCCTCCTCCATGTCGAAATCAACAAAACCAACATCACTGCCACTACTCTCTCCTCCATTGGCGTCGTCATCCTCTTCCTCTATGCCCAATCTAGGATCTGCATTTGCTGGTGTGGAGGACGACCCCTCAAGATGATCACCATCATCAAAAGTGACCAGCTCTAGCAATGGATCATTGAGGTCTAGGTTGGCTAATGCCAACTCAACATTGTTTTCCAAATCCATATCATTAGGAAACACATCCCACATCTTTGTCTTTCCCTTCAGCCACTCCTCTTTCTACTTGTAAATAAGAGGAAGGTTGGTGTGCACATACACTGTTGTCTCTGCCTTGGACTGGTCAAGCATGCTCTTTTTCAAATTGTACAAGTTCCCATATGTTCTCCAATTCCTCTCTCAACAAGAGGATGAAGTAACTTGATAGAGGACCTTCAAGGTAACTGCTCTTGAGTAGGGAATGCTGCCCCATGAGTTGCCCACCAAAAGTAGGGCTTGTTAATCCCCTTGTCTCCAAGCACATCATAGACTCCAAATCTCTCACTGCTAGTGGAAAACACTACGAAGCCCTCCTCCACCTTACCAAGGGATGCTCTATCTTGATGTATTTGTCTAAATGATGCCTTCCTCCTTTGTGAAATCTCTCCATCCATGTGAGGGTCCACCATTGAGCTACTCATTGTTGATTTTTCTGAGCAGCATCGAGTGCCATTCTCTGGGAGAATGGAGGCACCTGGTCAGTTACCAGGATATTGACCCAGTCTGGGACTGGGAACTCAGCTTGGGGCTGAGTGCCATTCTCTGGGAGAATGGAGGCACCTGGCCAGTTACCAGGATATTGAACCAGTCTGGGACTGGGAACTCAGCCTGGGGCTGAGAGCCATTCTCTGGGAGAATGGAGGCACCTAGTCAGTTACCAGGATATTGATCCAGTCTGGGACTGGAAACTCAGCCTGGGGCTGAGAGCCATTCTCTGGGAGAATGGAGGTACCTGGTCATTTACCAGGATTTCACTGTAAGCCCCAGACCGGGTCTGGGCAAGTGGTGTACTTCTCCACTTGGACTTGTTGACCACAGATGGGTGAAGTGAAGAAATTAAATATCTTCCTATGATGATGTACTTGGAGTGGACATGAAGACCCTGAAGAACACCTGGATGATTTATTATAGAACCCAAGCACCACTTGACTTGGTCCATGAACCCACCAGCTAGAAGAAGAAGAAAAATAAATATGTATTTATTTATGTACTTTTGGGTCAACCCATTATTGGAGGAAAGACAAATTAATGGTGAATGATATGAAGAAATATATATATTATTGGAGAGTTGACCTCATTTATTTTATTAAATAAACATCCATGAAATATGCAAGTCGGCCTCATTGATTAAAATAAAGATTTAATGGCTATTTGGAGCAAGTCAGCCTCACTTATTTTTGTGGAATTATTCCACTATATATACAAAAGAAAACACATCATCAATTCGTGTGAGTTAAAGATCAACTCCAAAACAGTTCGGTGGTATTAGAAAAACAGCTCTGCAATAATTCGGTGATGTGAGGACAGATTCATAACAATTCGGTGGTGTTTGCTGGGTTCTCTACATTGTTTGCTGGGTTCTATATATCTCTGGTTATCATTATTAGTGTGCTACCTGAGCCTGCTGTGCATTCAAAAGTGTTGGTTATCTCCACGATTTGCTGGGTTCTCTACATTGTAATACTGGGTTATACATCTTCTCACTGCTGGCTGCTACCCGAGCCCTGTTAAGGGTGTTCTTACTGCTGATTACTGTTGATACTCGGCCCCTGTCAAGGGTGACTTCTCATACTGCCTGCTGTGATACTCGGGCCCTGTCAAGGGTAGTTTCTCACTGCTGGGTATACTGCTGTTACAGCTGGGTTCTATCATTGGTCCATGTTAGCTGAGTTTTCAGGGTCTGTCCCTAACTTCTTGACAGCCATTACAGTCCCTGAAAATGGCCACAACAGACAGTGAACAGTACAGGATTGTTGTACAAGCTTGAAATTACCTCAGCTACAACAGAACAGGTTCTCCTTGGTCATTGTAACAATTCTAATTGTTGGAAAGGCCTTGTTAGCCTGCTATTGTAAAACTCAGACATCTCATATTTAAGGAAGATATTTTTGCTGGGGTTTTTATACCTTAAAAGGTTTTCCCTAGGGTAAACAGCTGTGTTCTTGTGATTGCATTTTTATCTACAGTTAGCTATCTCTGCAATTTTTTTTATTTTACAGTCTGCTACTGCTATCAGTTTGATTTTTAACACTCATGACTGTCGAACCTCACGTTCAACGAGTGGGCCAATCAATGCAAAGTTATACAATTCTTATCCCAGCTGGTGATAGGAATATTCTGTATGGTGGTGAATAAGTTGTCTGCTGATGTCCCATACTCGGTGCACTCATTTTGTACAATAATGGTCTTCAGGGACTCAATCATGGAATCCCACCCCTCATAAACATCTCCTAAGATGGGTCTGTCTGTGTCTGCAAACCACAACAAATAAATGATTGGGTCCATAATCTTAACGGTGAGATATACCTTCTCCTGCCAACTATCATCTAACATTTTGTCCTTGACCCTTTTTGAAGCAATTTGATTTGTCTTTCTACAAAAGGACCAAAACTATGAAATAACCATGGACCCAAGAGCAGTTTTGACTTTCCTCAACTTCTTAAGTGTGATAAATGAGGAAGCTAATTGAGTATTTGCAATCTTCAACAATGATAGATTTGTGTACTCTTTGTAGATTGTGATGCCAATGGTGTGGTTTTGTACAAAATTGTGGATATGCCATGCATCATCAATAAGATTGCCAATCCATGTCACATCTGAAGCAATAGATTTGAGTGCTAAATTCAAGGAATGAACAATGCAAGGTGCCCAAAATATGGTGGATATTTAGTTTCCACAATCATGCCAATGGTCTTGCAAACAAGTGCATTATCTGTGATGATTTGTACAAAAATATCAACACCTACATATTCAATGAATTTGATGAACAATTGATCCATATATTGCGCATCCTTGTATTTCCCAAGAGTATCCACCGCTTTCAAGAACATTCATTTAGGGAAGACACCATGAAATTGATGAGTGGATGGCGTGCTGAATCCGTCCATCCATCATAAACAATACTGATACTAGATGAGGGCCATGATGATTTAATGGACTCAAGATTTTATCCACCTCCTTCTTTTCCTTAACCAACAATGTGGTTCTAAGCTTCTTTGAGCTAGGAGGCACATGACTAGTTGGAGCTCGTCCAACTAGACCTCAACATCTTTGAAGAAACAATGGTGATTGTGCAACATTAAATGAAATGAAGTTGAGATAGAAGAACCCAATGGTAAGATCCATCTCCTATCGCTTCTCAAGGAGATGGTAGTGCAAGAGGTTGGTTTTTAGAGGCCTCTCAGCTTCTCTAGTCAATGACCATATCCACATAGCACCTTTCCCCCTTTTGATACTCTCTAGTTGCATCAATCCATCTACTGCCGACTAGACATGAGTTGAATTGGGCCATCCAAGAGGACATCTACACATTGTACATCTAGGTCACTTGGACCTAACCTCTAGAAACCTTGGGCTTGAAGTTGTCTTTCTACCTAGAGCATTTCTTGGAGTTGTAGGATGGCATCATTGTCCGTCCCCCATAAACACGTCGACATTGGGTGCACTCACTCACGATCTCTCCTCACTCACGATCTCTCCGGGCTAGCTCCTGGTTGGGTCTAATAGACTCTGAGTGGAGACTGATTACCATATTCCCTAACCAGATAGGATTTGCTAAATCTACCACTTACAGGAGTCGGAGACAGAGGTACACCTCATTTTTAGGTGCCCTTTCTAATATGAGATCGAAGGACACTACCATTGCCTCTATAGGGACTCGGGGGGCACCCTTTCCACTTTCTTTCGATATCGAGATTAGAGATGCCTAGCCCTCTTCATCAGGGAGATATTCAACCACAGATCCCAGTTCTTGTAAGCCCCATCCTACCATGGGACTACGAGGAGGATCACCTCATGCTTTCATGTTACTTCATTAGATCGGGGTAACAAGAGACTGACAGAGTTCCAGAGCACTTAAGACCATAGAGTGGTTAGACCTTGTGTCTTCCATCAACCTCCTACCTCGGGAGATCAACCAATATATTTGAGACCAGTTTGGAGGTGTTGGACTAGACATTCGACTACACATCCTCATAGTGACAAATGGATCTAGAGCGGGGCGCTTCCTGCTCGTCAGACTACCACCCAGCTCCAACTAAGAAACCAGATATCTATTCGAAGTTTCTCACCTTCAGCCTCAGATGGTAGGAGAGCATGGCTCCCTTGATCCTATGCCCCCCTAGGATCATATAACTTGATCCTCTTATGGTGCCCAAGGACTCTAACTATGAACCAGTGCCTTAGTTGCCCTCCTCTCCCTCTGTCATTAGGCCTAGGAGACCTTGACATCATTGCTTTCATCTTCAGATCTCTCTCTCTCTCTCTCTCTCTCTCTCTCTCTCTCTACTAGCATCGAGATGTATCCAGTCTCGGATATTCTGACTTTGTATCACCATGCCTATGACACTATTGTATGTACATATTTTGGTGCCAGCTAGACCCAGTAATTTTTTTTTTCTCTTATTTTTGCTTTCATCGTTTTCTAGAAGCTACCTTCGCACTCCCACATTGTATTCACACTGGATGTATCTTTTAGTCCCATTGACCTTCCTTCGTGGTTAGTCGTTATTAATAAAATTATCTTATCTAATCTTATCTTGTTGGAAAATCTTGTCCATTGGACCGCTTGGAGTTAGCCTCTTTCTTGTTGGTTGAATTTCATCCCCACTCCCATATGTGCTAGTGCTATATGCTTTCCTCAAGAATGGAAGAGGATCCTCATTTTTTTGTTTCCTACTCGCTATTGCCACCTTCCCCAAACCAAGTGCATCTTCTCTTTCCATCTCCCTTCATTGAGTAAGAGTCACTATTAACATACTCCAAGCCCACAAGGAAGGCCCAACAAATGGTCCTTAACCTAGTAATAGGTGTGCTTGAGCTCATTCTTGCAAAAATTAGTCCAAAGCGCATTCCCTCCCCCAACTAGCTTTGCCCCAGGCTCTTGTTTGCTTGTTACATACTTCCACAAGGGGTATTTCTTTCCTTGGGCCCGCTGTCTTGCAAAATCAGGGTTAGTTGCAGCATTAACAACTCCACTAGCAGCAGATGGAGCATTTGCAGTATTAGAGACATATAAACTTGGAGTTGAAGGAGAAGGGGAGATACCAGCAGGGACTCTATTTGCTTTCCCTTTCCCTCTACTAGCTTCCCTATAACAAACATAAATATTAAATAAATCATAAATGCTCAAACATGAATAAAGAATTTAATTAATAAACACTAGTAACTAAAGATGACTAAGGGACGCAACACTTCGTGAATAGTCCCTAAAGGTTCCTTTAGGAGTTATATACATATGGTACTCTCATTGTATTGTATATTACCTTATTATTCATTGGACTATAAATGCAAAACGTAGAATTTTTTATCCCATTCAGATTTCAACAAGCTTAACAATTTTCAGGATTTCAAGATTGCAACGTTTTCACTGGATTCTATCATGTATGCGGGTATGGGATTAACATTTAATCAAGCACATCAATCCCTCTATGTACTTGTTATCACACAACTTGTAGTTGTCCCAAAAGATGATCCTATCCAGGAAGGTAGAGGCGTTGGACAACTAAAGAGGTGACCCAAGAGAGCCACGATTCCCAAGGATCGTTGGTTGTCACGTTAATTGAGGCGCTCTTCACTTTAGATCAAGACAAAGCAGGACCAAGGGGGAGACCCTAGCTAACCAATGAAGGATAGCGAATCTACTCAAGACCTCCTAGGGAAATGTGAAGGTGAAAGGAAAGAGATCAAGAGTGAATGGATCTAGATCTAGGGAATGTAAGTGGACAAATGAAGTTAGGGCTTGGTTGAGGAGGCTTATAGAAGAGACAAATGCTCAAACATACATAAAATATGCCACTTATGAGTTTAATTGAGTAGATCTAGATAGATCTAATGCCAAAAAGACCCAAGTGGGGCCCACCCTTAATTTATGAAAAATGAGCGAAATGGGGCCCACAGGGTACAATTAAAGTTGGAATGGCACTCGAAGGGTGGCTAAGCTATAGATCTAATGTTTTGAAGAAAAAGTAGCAACACCCAGATGATAGATCTGGAAAAAGCCCACTCACCCACAAGTGCGACTTCCCTTGGAGAGGCCCAGTGCCTTAGATCTAGGGGTAAATGGAGTCGGATTCCCACTAAATTTGGTCTCCAAGGTTTATTAATTATTTATGAGGTGGGTTTTAATTATTAAGCCCATATATTCTCCAGATCTATTAGGTCTAAAAACTAGGGTTTTAAGATATGAGGGTTTGAAATGGCCAATGGGTAAAATGCATGAAAATAGATACGTACCTTGTAGATCTTACCTCAAAAGCTTGCGGCGACCTTGCAAATTTATAATCCTTCCCAAGTGAGGCAATCAAGAGTGAGATCCAACTTCCCCAAGTGAAATCGCTATCCCTCCAGAGTGACAAGTGTGCCCTTCCCTGCCAAAAACTGCATGTTTGATATGGGGTTGTTTTGATATGTGAGTGATCATCAAAAGTATTGCTCATCATAGGCTGATCTCATCAAAATTGTGTAAAGGACTGGCTCAAAAATATACAATGAACTGCTCAGCAATCATGGTAGCCCGACTACTATGGATGTGATAACAATACCTTGATGTATGTGGTGTTGATGGTTTAGATTGATGTTGGTCGCCTCAAAACTCATTTTTGAAGATTCTCTAGTTTATAGCCTATTTATTGATGTACCTTGGTTCATATATGGATCACACTCGGTGCTATTTTAGTTGTATGTACTCTTGCTATATACATGAGCTTTGCATCTTTGTGTATAATGGTTTGAATTTTCGTGGATGCACATGAATATATATATTCTTTTCAAAATATGAATATTTTATGTATAATTTGGTCAATCGGTTTTGTGATCCAGGTTTTTTTTTCCAGTTTTTGTTTAGTTTCGGTTCCTGGGGTCAGTCGGTTCAATCACCGGCCCAGTTTTGATAACTATGGGTTGAGCCCCATCTCCGGTTCTTGGAACAAAGAAAGGTGAGCCTCTCGTAGAAGGTGTATCTATGGAGTCCCTTTCACTGCCTAGTGTCCTAGATCTACGGGTGTTTCTTGAGGATTTAGCCACTCCACCAGTGACAACTTCACCTCTGTTAGTTATTGCGTCTTCCTTATTTCTATCCTTCTCATAAATAGCATTGTGCGCCATCTGCATAATCTCTGGGGTTGATTCTGTGCAAATTAGAACATCATGCCTTGTGATATGATCCAAGGGGGATCATATATGGGCTTAAATGTATATAATATGACACAAGGGGGGCATTTATTTTGCTAAATACATATGTAATAGGGTCGGCCTAATGAAGGGGCCTCATGTGCAATGAGTGTGTATATATATATATATATAAAGGTAATGCAATCATTGTTCAGGGACATGTGAAATGATTATGTGAATGTCTTGTGGTAATTGGAGAAGAATCTCCTCTTATTTAAGGAGTTATTGTTTATCTTATCTCTCTTATCTATATTAGAGTTGTGCTCCTTGTTTACATTTCTGTACATGGTGTGTACTTTTGTCTCTTATTGCTATCTTAATGATATTGGTTCATAACACCTTGTGATTTTAGCCAAGTGTTATTTCAACTTGCTAATCCCTCGTCATATGTTGGCCACATAGTTTACAAGACATCCTTTAACGGTTTGTCCCATCCTAGGGCTCACCATACTGCCACATCATATCCAAAACCTTTGGCATTTTGAGAAGGTATTATTAAACCTTCAACTTGAACCGTGGCAAAAAATGGAAAAAAACTAACATCAAATATTGCTAAAAAAAGCAGCCTATTGTTAAAGGAAAAACAATCCTCTAAATGGTTTTTTTAGTCATGGAAAATGATGATAGAGGCAAGAAAACATGGACTCTGAAAACCCTACATAAATCTAAGAAAAAACAAGGTAAGAGGGGGGAATTTGAATAAATACCTGGGATTTGAGATGACCAACACGGTAGAAGTTAGTAATTGATTTGTGCTTCAATTAAAAAAAGGTTGATGGTGATGAAAGCAAGGATTTGGTCTCCTAAACCTATTGGTTGATGCTTGCAAACACCCACCCTCTTATTCCCCAATGCCTGCAAAGCAAAATGACCTCTTAAAACCCCCAAAATCCCTTTTGAAATGCTCAACCTGCTGCATGGGTGGAATTTATGGTCATTGCACGGTTTTTACGTAAAAAATCACGTTTTTTTAGTAAACATCACATGGGTCCGATTTTTAAGGAAAAATTGCAATTTTTCTCTGGCCAAAAAATCGACGCCCAAAAAAAATCACGATTTTACTTGTGGTGGCCAATTTTTTGGTGATTTTTTCATCAGTTACTATTTATAGACTATAGAACTGATGTTAAAAGCAGTGTAACAGGAATCGCGAGTCAAATCGGATTAATCGCAAGTTTGACTCGGCTCGGCAGCAGAATGATCTGATTCGGATCGGGGCGGCTTAAACTTGGGCTGACCGACTTCAAACTGTTTGACCATAAAAAATCGACGAGTTTTACTCAGCTCTGCAAGTTTAACTCGCGAGTCAACGCCCGGGTTTCCGATTTTTGCCTTTTTTAATCATAAATCGTGATTTTTTCCCAGGGTATGGACGCTGTAATAAATGTATTCGACAAGCAATTAATCTTAAATAAATATCTTTAGCTCTGACATAAGCTTAGCAAAATCTAGGGACTTCTTCAATTTAGAAGATGTAAATTATAAATAAAATTATTCTAAAATCACAATCCATTTGGAATACTTTCCCTTTATTATTCGTCGGGTCAAGATATGCTTCGTCGGATTAGTATCTGCAATAACTGGTGTTCATCAAAGAAGCATATAATGTAAAAGTCTCTGGACAGCACGAACTTAGTTCAATGTAAAATCATTATTAATTAATTCAATATTTTATATTATACGTAAAAAAAATTATATTATAAATTATTATATTTTTAAATTTATTATAATTATAATTAAGATTGTTAGTAAAAGGTATAGTTTCACTTTTGTGTGTGATTGTTAATTAATTTTGTAAGTGTTTTCTAATAAGATTTAGCTTTAATCCCATACACAAAAAAATATCAAATAAATAAAATTAATATGTTTTATATAAACTCAACAATTTAAATTAATATTGAATTTATATAAATTCAATAAATATATTAATTTTAATAACATAAAGTTAATTTAAATGCATTTAAAAATTAATATCTATCAACTATATTTGTTTAATATAGTGATTTTGGATATCTTGCAGTATATGGATATGGCTGTTTTGAATATCTAAGAAAACTGTTTTTTGATAATTCAAAATATGTGTATATATTTATTTTTTGTATTTGCCGATTTTTTCCCGATCCGATTCAAACTCTTCACTCTTTTGCCTTGCCGATTTATTGCCGATCCCGAGTCTGGTAACTATGGTTAAAAGGTGCATTTGTAAAGACATAACTCTTCATGAATGGTCACCACAAGGCCTATAAATACAACTCCATGCTTCATGTAAATCATCATTCATTATTTTATACATCAATATTATATTTCTTGGTATATCCAATTAAAAATTTTAAATCTAAGTCACATGACACGATGACATGGGACACAGAGGGCATGAGGATACAAGTATTCGACACGGGACACAGAGGACATGTGGATACAAGTATTCGACATGGGACATGGTGACCCTAGAAATAGGACATGGGGACACGTTTTATATATATATATAATTAACATATAGATCCAATTTTTTAAAAAACTAGAACATTTACAGAATATTGATACATCATACAATGATACAAGTTACAAACTTACAACTAGTTACTACATCAATCATTCAATGATGAATCATGATCAAGCACACAAGAATAATAGAAGTTTAGAACCGTAAATTGCAAATTTCTCATTAAGTTCAAAATCAAAATGTATTACATAGATATCGAGAGAATGCCATTGAAAAATACAAAGTAGAGTAAATACAAAATAGGAAGAATCTCATAGCTGGTTAGTGGTGCTGGCCACTGTCAATAGTCCTCCTCCATGGCAAAATCACCATCAATGGCACTACTCTCTCCTCCATCCTACGTTTCCATCCATCCTCCTCCTCTACTTCTTTGAAGAGGACATGTGTCCTAAAAGTTAAAACACGACACATTAGGGCATGTGTCCGGCACGTGCCCAAAACGTGTCCTCTGTTTAGAACATATTAAAACTTGTATCCGACACATGTCAGGCCATGTTATGTGCTCGACATGTTGGACACGGACATGGAGGCCTATATGGCCGTGTCATGTTTCATAGTTTTAAATCAATTTTAGCTTCCACTACATTTGGTATCAGAGCCAAAAAACAATTCACCAATTTGTGGATTAAAGCACTCAAGCCTAGTATTTTTAAACCAATCCCAATCCCCATTCACCGTCAATTCCTGAATGGAGGAAATATACAAGCAGAGAAGCAAAGATATAGACGAAATTCCAATTTGGTAAAACAATTAGCAAGAAATTTGTGCATAATAATAAATGGTAGTGGTAACCATGAAGGAGAAGAACAACAACGTATGAGGAAATTGAGCAAAATAAAGATGATTGTTTTTCCAATGAGGGAAGAATGAAGAAACCAAAACCAAAGATAAATTTTTGATGTAGATTTTGATTCCAACTCAAAAAATGAAAACGATGCAGAATAAATTGAAGTGAAGGAACTCGAGGAAGAGATAGAACATGCTCCTCAAACTAATGAAATACAAATAAACCCTCACGAAAAGGAACATGATAATGACCATGGTCATGAAGTAAACCATAGTTGAGGCAGAGGACGAGAACGAATCACTCTGCAGTTGAAGTTGCAACATGCATCTTGACAAAAACTATGATGTTAGAAATGAGGTTAATAAGGGATTAATTTCTTTGACAATTTGGCATAAGGGTTTTGATTGTGGTAAGCACACTCTATTTTATAGGAAAAACCACATAATAATAAGTGATATTATGCACCCGAGTCCCAGCAATGTTGTATATGGACCACCTAAGGAGTTCTTCTGTTCAACAAGAAGGTGGTTTATGAAGGAACTTATCATTGTAGATTCTTCAACGCAACAAAAGCATGATTGCCAGTCTCTCCTCAACAAAAACAACATAAATGGGCATGAAACATTTAATGTTGATCACTATATGAGAGAGAAAAGCACTGAATGACATCTCCAACGCATTCACTCCTACCTTTGCTTCATCTCATCGCTTGCTCAAATTGCAGTTGCAATCAAATAAGTTGCCCAATTGGTGAGGGTGTTTTGACATGCAAGTAGATAAGATGAAAGTAAAGGCCGAGAGGAATTTAAAACATCTCTCGGATCGAAAAAATTCTGAGTTTTGCTCAAAAAAGTACGTTCATGAAAAATATGTACTGTAGTCACTAGTCAGTAACGAAACCCCCACCACCTTTTTTTAATTGACTGATCTGTGCTACTAATGATCAATTTGATGGCACATAACTGAATAATGGGCCAAATGGGTATCGAAAAATGTCCTTGGAGTAAAATTATACCAAGTACAACTCAAGATATGGCATAACCCCCAGTTGACCACCCATGAACATTGAAAATTGGCACTTAAAAACACTGTTTTGGCTGATAACCTCTGATACATTGGCTAGATGATGCATATCTCTGTCATATGTCCCTGATGGATAAGCAACAAAGAATGTCCATGGGAACAGATACAATAAAGCAAATAATCATCATAATACAACTAGTCATGCTATGCATGATGATATACCAACCACATAGATATCTTCAAATAGGTTCGTGGGATGCATGAGTTATCCATTAACTAGTGCTAAGAGAACGCCAAGGCATTAATAAGAGCTATTTTCTCCTTCAGGATGGAGTTAATTATGGTCAAACAAGGTTGGTCAAGTGAATGTTCTAGTGGAAGGAGACTGATGGATCCTTGGATGTTAGGGAGAAGGGAAAACTCTGAGTTCTTCACCATTTGGACAAACACTAGGGATGTGTGTCACAGATGGGTGATTGTATAGTGAGGTAACCTCCCAGCTAACCATTACCAATCATACTTCCCCCATTACTTTGACTTTTCCAGCTCCTCTTGGACTTGGTTTTCTAGGACAAGTCTTCATTTGAATTGTTGGACTTCTTTCTTGTACTTCTTTTGTATTTGAGACCTTGGCCTTCAATTTTTCTTTTATATTTGAGGCCTTTTTCCGTGGCAAGTTTTTCTTTCCTTGATCCTTTTTGCATTTGACTTTTTATCTTTAGTGGTCTTTAACTTTGACTCTGGCTTTTGTAGGTACAAGGAATCTTCAACTAGGAGCTTTTTCACATGCCCTCATTTAGTTTTTGGGCATAGGAGAGGAAGGACTTTCATGCACGCAGTCTAGGAGGATCATTGCTCCATGACAACTCTCTTTGCTTGATAAGCAGTCCACCCCAGGGGTCTACAAGCGAGCTTCCTAAACAGTCACAAGACAACCGCAATACAACATTGCCTGAGACACAAGGGATAACTGGGAGGTCTTCTTGGTGAATAGGTCACAGAGGGGAGAGGTCCAAAATCCTTCTGTCAAGCCTTAACTAGAGGAATTAGATCAAGATGGAGTGTATTATGGAAGATGGATGAAAGCAAAGGTGGCCCCGAAGGAGGGGGTAAAAGCTCTTAACAATACCAAGAATAACCTTGGAAACTTAGCTAATAAACAAACCACACATCTTTCACTCTCGTCAACCTAAGGGTGATACTGCTAGCTATACTCATTAGATAATCACAACGCATTCTTGTTCAGTAGTTTATAAGGTATACATCATCATCATGGCATTGGCACATAGCAATACGTATATCTCCTCTTATCATCCATCATGCAACATTTTCATTTCATATCATATAGGGAGCCCAAGAGCAGCAAAGATGGACTCCCATCTTTTGGGAATTTTGCAAAAATAACTCTGTAATAGGGGTGCCCCACATAGTGTGGCACAACCACAGCCTCTGTAGTCCAAGTCAGATAATTTTGCACATGTTGTAAAAATTGAAATAATTTACTTTGAACAGTGGTTTGTGATTCTCGCATTTTGGTTGTAAGGTCATCTCTAAGCACAACTTTCTCAATCATCTTAACAACACAATGTTTAATATGTATTTTAGCTTTGTTTCATTCTGTAATCCATTTAGATGAACTTCGCTTTATTGTTTTTTACCTCTGCAGTGTGCTCATAATCCTGCACTTCCATTTGCATCTTGGGCTTGTCATTGAATTTTGTTTGCAGAGTGTGCTTTATGATATACCAATTTTTTTTGATACTGGAGTTCAATTCAAGGTTTCTCTCTGAATTTCTGACTGGAAAATTGTTTATTATCTAACTTGGTTAGAGGAGCTGTATCCGTGACCATTTGTAGTTTTTGTTGGTGATCCTCGAAAAATCTAAATAATAAAGCACTGTATGCTACCCCCCTTTGTTGAATGGGCATAACGCTTCCAAAAGAAGCTGTTTGTATCTGTGTCTGAGAAGAATTACCAATCTGACAAATTGTCAGCGACAGCTCCTTATCCTTTCTTTTATTTGAATTCCTGCTATATTGTGTGGTTGAAATAACTGACTTATATTTCAGGTTTGGTGTGTTACGTGCACTCGACTGAATCCATGTTCCCTTCCATTGAGTTGTCATCCACTTATGTTCTGGGTTTTTTCTTGCCTTTGGATTTTTGTGGTAGGGAGGGAGATCCATGTTTGGGTCTCCATCTCTTATCACTGTCATCATCATTGCCCCCTTTTGGACTTCTGATGAGAAGGTGCCCTTGCATTGAGTGCGCTTGTACTTGTTGTGCATGTTGTGTTGTCTCAGGAGTGATGTGCTCTTGTTTAGGTGCAGTTGACTGGACTTGGTTCTGTGAATTTGCCCCTATTGCTTTGAAGCAGATTTGATTAGGTTCATGATTAGGATTTTGTTATGATTTATTGATGGGGAAGGAGTGACAGTATATAAATTTATTAGTTGCTGGGAAGGAACATATGAATTTACTGTTTGATCTGGCAGTGGCTGTTGACATGGAACTGGGTAGCTAGTTGTTTGTATTGCATTGACTAATGGCTGTTGTGTTAGGAGATTTGATGAAAATGAATGGTTCAAAACTATCCCTAATGTGGTCACTGTCATTTTAGGGGGTGGCAGTGATTTGCCCTCGCAGAATTGGGAGTTTGTGCTTGCGAAGCCTTTGTTGGCAAGATATCGTGGATTTTCAGGCATTACTGAAGTGTGTGCTGAAACCTCGTGTGCCTGGAGTGAATGAGGTTATTGTAGTTGTGTATGGCCGTTGGTAATTGTGTTTGGGATGTTCGACAGAGTCTTGTATCTGATTGTCCTGTAGTATTTGGGCCTGTGTTCGAGCTTCCTGGGCTTCTTGTCTTGTTACAATTTTTTGGCAGATATCATTTTAAGAAAGTTATCATAAAATGCAATATTTGGACAAATATTAAAAACATTGGAGCATTTGATGACATTGTCATGATTCTGTTTCTAAAATAGTTGTAAGATAAAATTCTTCTTGATAAGGTGCTCTTTATAGTTTCTAATGTGTTGTGTTTGGTTATAGGGGCGTTCAAGCTTGCATCTTACTCATGTTACTTTTAGTCCAAATGGAGAGGAGTTACTTCTTAGTTATAGCAGCGAATATGTATATCTGATGGATGTAAATAATGGTGAGCTTGTACCTTTTTTTTGGAGCAAGAAGTTATGTTTCTAGTGATTGTCGTGTTGTTATTTTGCTTGGGCTAAAGCCATTTTTCCATATGAGGAAACTATTCATATATTTTCCTTTTTATTCTAAAGCGTGCTTTTCCAAACCAGTTTTCATCTTCTTGTTATCATAATATGGTTCTTTAAAGGAGCTTGACTTTTAATGTGTAGTTCAATGACATTCTTCAATGTCAAACACCCACATTCTTATAATTTTTATTCAACTTCACATATTTCTGCCCCTCTTGTTAGTTTCTAACATGCCTGGGAAATAGTGATATTGGAATGGATGCAAGATTTAAGATTGGTAGCGATCATTTTTTATGAATTTATATTGGGGAAAGGAATTATTGCATTGATCTTTACATAGATGACCTAGTTTGAAAACAATGTTATGTATTGGTAATCATGCATTCTATACTTTGGGCCAATTTGTTTCCTGAGTATGGCTTCCAAGGAACTCATTTTTGTTTAGATGTGTGAAACTAAGTTGGATATGAAATTTGGGGATGGTGTCAAAATTAAGAAAATGTTTGTTCATTTTCCACAAGGATGGCCCTTTTGTTTGAATGTGGTGGTTTATCCTCATCATTTGGGATATCATGATATGCCATTAGGCATCTTCTTTCTTGTAATCTGTAGGTGTCTTTCTAGGTGAGTCACCTTTATCATTTCTTGGGATCTTGAATCAAATAAGTTACCAACTGCTCTTACAACTGGGATTTAATAGTTGAAAGTAGCAATGAATTTTATATTAATGTCCTTGAAGGATCAAAGTAAAACAAAGGGACACGAAATTAGAACAAGCATTGATACCCAATTAAAGAGTGGGGTGCAAAACAAATCCATCAAAAGGAGATAAAAATGAGTACAAAAAAGCATCAAGAAATGACAAAAAATACAAGTGGGTTATAACAGAATGTTAAGCCATAGAAAGTGAAAACAATGTAGTAATGGGAACATAGTGTAGTTGCCTCGATGGTAGAAAGGAGTTGGCCTTGCCCATCTTCTGAATTAGTAGTGTCGATGTCGACATTGAGTACCTTCAGAATAATGTCCTTTGAAGAGAGGTTTGGACTAATAGGGTCATGGGAAATAAACTACGTGGTATCAAAATACCACTGTTGGTGGTCAAGGTAGAAACTGAAGTGGGAGCAACATTTTTTGTTAGAAAATGCTTATGTAGTGAATGTTACAGCTTGATTTCACACCTAAGTGGGAAAGTCCTAATCCACTAGTGCTACAAGTGTAACTCCATAAGATGATCGCCACTTTCACCTCAACAAAGATATTCCCAGGTTTTAGGCCGTAAGCTGTTGGGAGCGGGAGCGGAAAGCGAAATTTTCAAAAGCTTTTGTTTTGGGAGCGTTTTTTGTATAATACATATTTAATATATTTTGATGCATATATATTAAAAAAACATGTATTATGCCAAATTAGCTATAGAAAACATGAAAACATAGATATAACCATTTAGTACACATATAACATCAATCATCTAGGAGCTATAACTTATAACATTGTCATCAAATGATTGCGCCGACAGGCGCTCTACAGCCCAGTATGAGGGAGATCTTGTAACATGTGAGTGTTTGTCGAGTAACAAAATAATACAAAGTAATAAAAAAAGAATAATACAAAGTAAAAAGTAATAAATTTATGTTGGCCATAAACAAAATAGAATAATACAAAGTAAAAAGTAAATATGAGACTTAAACTAGAGACTTTAGAACTTAGGATTATGTGGTAAATGTTATGTCAGCCATAAACAAAAAAGAATAATACAAAGTAAAAAGTAAATATGAGACTTAAACTAGAGACTTTAGAGCTTAGGATTAGGTGGTAAATATTATGTCAGCCATAAACAAAAAAGAATAATACAAAGTAAAAAGTAAATATGAGATTTAAACTAGAGACTTTACTTTTTACTTTTAATACAAAGTAAAAGGTAATGAGACTTTAGAGTGTTTGTCGAGTAACAAAATAATACAAAGTAAACAAGAAAGAATAATACAAAGTAAAAAGTAATAAATTTTATGTCGGCCATAAACAAAAAAGAATAATACAAAGTAAAAAGTAAATATGAGACTTAAACTAGAGACTTTAGAGCTTAGGATTAGGTGGCTCAGGTATTGTGCTCAAGGAGCTATTCAAGGAGAGGTTTGAACCTCGAGAAATTTGATCCCTCTCGGCGCTTGATAGAGCCTAGGATTTGGATCTAGGCTGGTCAATGATCAATCATCAACAACATCAACCTTCAAATTAAACATATAATATTTGCCATCAACAAACTCTAACGGATAGCATTAACCATGAAATGAAACAAAGCATCATAATATCATATTCAATACCAAAGAGTTGTAAGATGTAATCAACAATTGAAAGTTTAAACTTCAAAGGTAGGTTCAAGATTCAAAGCTCACCATCAAAGTTCAAAGTAGGCCATAATGTTTACAAAATAGGCCATAATAAACATGAGATACAAACTACTATGATACTATCTACTAAGCTTTCCTCTTGCCACACGAAACTTCCAATTCTTTTTCTTGTGGTCTAGGTGGAATAGGAGTTGCTGGAGGTGATCGTGGAACATGAGAAGAAGATTAATGCCCCCCATGGATTGCAAGACATTGTGAAGCTAAAGGAAAAACTTCTGCATCTGGAAACCTGCTGGTGGTTGGGGGTGGTATCTTTGTTGTATGAATTGGATCACCATCATGATCACCCAATAGTTCAGCCTCCAAGCGCTCTAATGCTATGGCTCCATCCTCCACATTAGCCTCCTCTGGATTGTTGTCCCAAGTCAAACATGTTCTATCATTCTTGCCCGCTTCACAATAATGGGACAACATCCTCAAGTTGTAGTGCCCATAAACCAAGCTTTCTGCCCGATCTACATTCAAACCGTTTCTCTTGACGTTGTGGATGAAATTATAGGTGCTCCAACACCTGTCTGCAAAAGAACTATTAACAACCTGTGAAAAGAACTATTAACAACCTGTGAAAGCACCATCACCGCCAATTTATGCAAATATGTGGTAGAGCCATACATGTACCTGTGGATAGGACTCAACCTATCACGATCTTTGGTTGCATGCAGGGTACCAAAGACTCCATGTTCACTGATGTATCGACTCAATTCACTCGGTACTTGAGTACACTCCTCCTAATTGGGGACCAACTTGTCTAATGCAAGCATATACCCATTTGCACCTCTGGATCTGTGTGGGGTTATTTCCTAACTCCACCCCTATGTGCAGGTTGGGCCAACCAAGATGGAGAATAATATTTTGGGGTAAGGACATATGCAAGGGCATGGAGTGGAACACTTAGGTTATCCCACCTTTTGATCACATGTTTATGAATATGGTCATACAAGATTGCATCTCTTTGCTCAACAATGTCTTTGATTTGACCAAGCATGCTATCAGTTTGCTCATACACCTCCCCAATCATCGGTTGATCTGTATCTGCAAAACGAATCATACTATAAACAGGCTTGGTGAACTGCAGAACATACCTAACCTATGCGTAGAAGGCTGCAGAACATACCTAACCTATGCGTAGAAGGCTAGAACTGATCATCAAGAGTGGTGTCCTCCACCTCATGAAAGCTAAGTTGCACGAAACGGGGAAACGAGGATGCGTTGGAAACATGACCCCCCAAAATTTTGGAAACGGGGAAGCGCGATATATATATATATATATATATATCAACTTTGAGATTCAAGTTAGAGGCAAGGACTAGAGCGTAGAGGAGGTAGGCATAGGGTGCTATTGATGAATAGGATCCCAATATAGGCAATGGTTCGCTGACATGTATGATTTATGATTTATGATAGACATCTTGATTTAATATTACCATTTAATACTACCAACTACTACTGAATAGGGTGATATTTTTCATCAGCCAGACAAGTTTGTTTTTGGAAACGTGGCCTTACAGACCACGTCTATATCGGAAATGCGTTTCCGTATGGAGGAGGCACGTTTCCCAAGGAAACTCGCCCATCCGTACGGAAACGTGTTTCCATGCCGTACGGTACGCGTTTCCGCGTTTCCAACATGAAACGTCCTGGGGACGTGGGGGGGAGGTGGCGTTTCTTGCAACATAGCCTGAAAGTCATGTCTATCAGATGCGCTTGCACCTCTGTCTTTCAATTCTTGCCATGAATCACTTGAGACCATACTACCCAATGCCTCCCTTACCTTCAAAAGCCTCCTAAAGGTGAGGTTGTAGCTAGAAAATCTAATCTTTGCAATCATCAATAGCTCCAACCTAGATTGATTACGAAAAATGTGGTGGGCCATGCTATGATAATAAATGTTATCATTTTCTTAACTCTCTTGTACAAGTTACCAATCCATCGATAATTAGGGTCCTTCATCTTAACAATATCATGCATCAAAAGGTTCAATGTGTGAGGCAAACACCCTGACCAAAATATGTTGGGATACTTATCCTCCATGATTGCTCCTGTTGCCTTACAATTAACAACATTATCAGTGATGATTTGAATGACATTGTATGGCCCAATCTCTTGAATGGTTTTAAGTAAAGGTTGTGCAATATTAATACCGGTCTTGTAGCGATCTGAGTAGTCATGGGTTGAAAGGAAGATCACACCACTAAGAGACACACCAAGAATATTTATCAATGGCTTGCCTTTAACATTTGTCCACCCATTAGATACAATGGATACCCCATAGTTGGACCAATCATTTGTAAACTTTCCAAGAGCACTATTGATTTTGGCTCTTTCCCTGTCAAGTCCCACGGTTCTAGCTTTGTCATACCCAAGGATCCTATATCCTTTAGGGGAACCATTGATGGCTTGTACCATTTCATGCCAATAGGGTTAGCGAAGAACATCGAATGGCACAACACATGCATAGAAAAACTTGTAAACTTTTGAATCCACATCATCTCTACAACCTTGGTCAAGGAAATTTGATAATGTTCTTTGGATAGGGGAGAATCCACTACCATGGGCGGGTGAGGATCTCGATGGAGCCGATGATGATCCACTACCAAACATTCTCTGTGAGTTTGAGGATTCAGATTCTACCCTTGATCTCTTGGAATTGTTTTGAGCGGCCTTTTCTTCCATCTTGTATTTGTTTCTCTCTTTAGTTGGCACTTTGTCACAGGTTTTGACTTCAACAACCTTACCTTGATCACATGGCATAATCCCACACAAATGCTTTCTCACACGGGTATATGAACCTGTGTAAGTTTTAGTACAATGGGGGCATGTACACTTTGTGGTTTCACCCCTTCCCTCCCCCAAGCCTTGTCACATACTTCCACAAAGGTGTTGTATCTTTTTGTTTTTGCCCCTCATCACTCTCAATCTCATCATTATCATCATTCTCTTCCCCTTCCTCCTCCTCTCCATGGTATGTGTCACTCCCTACCTCTTCCTCCTCATCATTGCCACCACCATATCTGTTTCCCAACACCATCATAATGAGAATAAGTGGAACCAAAAGCCAATACCACATACCCATCATGTTTCTTGACTCAAGTTGAGAATCACTTGTTGCCTGCAATAGAATGATGGAGATGAAGAAAGGGGAAAGAGTAGGAGAAGAGAACATTCAAGATTTAAAATTTTAACATAGTGAAATATATTTTCAAAAACAAACAAAGAGTGGGATTTAGAGCCTACCTCTTTAGCTCTCCATTGTTGGTTGAATGTCTCTTTGGAATCCTTCAATCTCCTCTCCAAGCTCTCGCAAATAGTAACCTTCAATCACCCCTTCAATCTCCCTTCCAAGCTCCCACAAATTTGCTCACAAACAACTAGCAAACCTACTCAAAGCCCTAGCAAAGAGAAGTGAAGTCAATGAAATGAGGAATAGAATGAGAGAAAATGGACTCAAAAAGATTGTTTATATCCCCTAAAAGAACCTTAAAAAAACCTAGGCATCCCCAAAAAACCAAGTGGAAGCTTGCACAAATGACAAATGGCCAAATTGGTGTGCCTAACCCGCGGAATCAGTTCGAAAGCCTTTTCAGGAGCGATTTTTTGCCTCAGGAGCGTTGAGGAAGCGGTGAGGGATCCCCTAGGGAGCGTCGATCCCTGATTAGTCCCTCAACACTCCCACCAAAACTTCGGAGTGTTTTTTTTGTCCGGACTCGCGAATTGGGAAAATGCTTCCGAAAGGAAGCGAACATGAATCGCAATCCCGGGATTGATTCCTGTCCGCTTCCTTTGGGAGTGCGAACTGGGAGGGGAGCAGAGGGGGGTAGGGCGTGTAAATTTTCCAACCCCAACCCGGTTTCAAGTTTTGTTTGCATAGAATTTAATGCCCAAACCCCATTAACTTGTCATAAACATAAAATTAACAACTTGCTTGAAACACATGAGATTTTTTTACAACATTTTCATCTACAGAAAATTAAAACAGCCACATGAAAAAATTAGACACATAAATTTTTAGCCAACTTGGCTCAGGAAAAACCCCGAAGGGAAAACTTGTTTGAGAGAGAGATTTGTTTCTTCAGGGACAAATACAAAATTAATAACAACAGTACTTATCTACTTTTCATCTCGAAAAATGTGCCAACAGTCTGCTGGACGGATTTTTGGAAAACCATGCTGTATGGCCTCACACGTGTGGCTGTACAAACCTCGATTTTTGTGCCTTCTGCTGCCTAGAAAACCATGCCAATTTTCTTCCTCGATTTCTGTGCCTAAAAAATCGTGCTATACGGCCTGCATTTATTGTTGTATGGTCTGTCTTTAAAATCATGCCTCTGCTGTATGAACTGCTGTATGGATGGTTGTTGTACGGACTGAATTAAATGCTCCTGTTCTTCTCGAAAACGTGCAATCTCTTCTTGGAATTTGTGCCTTGAATTTTTTTCTTCCTCTCAAAGTTTTCAGAATTTCTTCTTGGGTTGAATTCTCTCCAAACCCTCTTCTCTTCTCTTCTCCTCTCTCCAAAATCTCTTTGGTGAAAGTGAACAATGATACCTTCAATCCCTAACTCCTCCCTTTTTGTTCATGGCAACTTCCTCCTTTTTATCCAGTGGCTTAGATTAGACATGATCAAGGGTTCACATTAATTGCTCATTAAAAACTCAATAAATAATATTTAATGCTCAAATATCATTTAATTACGTGAGTTCCCTTTTTAATTAAACACTCACTTTATTTCTCATAAAGTGAACTTAGGAGAAAAAATAACTTAAGGAGACTTTATAAACATAAAGTACAACACACTTTAATAAAGTGCTAGGGACCGCTTTTAATGTTTTATCCACCCCCAGGTATCTCAAGTTGGAAAAACACTTGCCTTGGTACAAAATTTAACACTCCCTCTTACCGAGGAAGGTGTTTTTACAACCCCCAACTTGTCTCTGAAGTAAACATGCTTCCCTCTACCCAAAGATTTCATTATAATGTTTGCCACCTGCTCTAAAGTAGGAATGTACTGCAACTCCACTGCACCTCTCTGAACATAATCACGAATGAAGTGATATCTGATCTCAATGTGTTTTGACTTGTCGTTTAACACTAGATTCTCCAAAATCTTGATGCAACTTTGATTATCACAGTGTATCACAGTTGGTCTCACCTACTGACCAAATAAACCAACCAATAACTTGTGAAGCCAAATGGCCTCACAATTGGCCTGACTGGCTGCCATATACTCTGCCTCTGCAGAACTCAAAGCAACTGGCTTCTGTTTCCGGTTGAACCAAGATACTACTGCTGAGCCCAGACTGAAACAACAACCGAATGTACTCCTCCAGTTAGGCACACTACCTGCCCAATCAGAATCAATATAGCCAACCAAACTCACTCCATCTCTTCCCCTGTAGTCCAGACCAAAATCAACTGTACCACGCAAATATCTCAACACATGTTTTGCAGCTATCCAATGAACTCTTCGAGGCTCCATCATGAACTGGCTCAAAGTGTTCACTGCAAAACAAATATCTGGCCTGGTGTTGGCCAAATACATCATAGAACCAATGAACTGACAATACAATGTCAGATCTACCAACTCCCCCTCAGAAGCATAAAGGTTCCTCCAGTTGGTGATCATGGGTGTAGTCATGGGCCTGCACTCCATCTGAAATATCTTCAGAATGTCCATGGCATACTTCCCCTGTCCCAGAAAGATATGCCCATGCTCCTGCCAAACCTCCAAACCCAAATAGTAATGCATCAATCCAATGTCTTTCATCTCAAACT